>JAWWNH010000018.1:5927500-7155000 GCA_034641385.1 Darevskia mixta | reverse complement strand
AATGACTTGGATCATATAACTCATTTTCTTCAGAACAAACGGACAATACACAGAAAACTTGCGTTACTAACCTCTGTATTCCTCCTGGAAAAACTCCTCTAAACTGTGCTCAGCCAAATTATAAAACCCACCTACAGCCAGCTTTGCTAATGAAAAGGGGGTGCTTTTCTGAACAATAGAAGAATTCCTCTGCATTTAGAATGCAGAGTTCCCATTAGAGCTAAGAATCAGAAACGCCAGTTTACCTCTGTTTTTTTAATTGATATTGTCCCAGCCCTCTTCTACGGTCCAGTGAGACAGTGTTTGTGAAATGATTAAAAAGAACGTGATCTGATCAAGAGGATAGAATAATGGGAAAGGAATGCTAGGTTAGCCACAGTGCAAAGTGCTGGGAAAGAAGACCAAGAGACTTCTTAGTCTATTGTTTTTATTCCCATCTGCTCTTTAGACATCTTAGAACACTTTGATTATTTATTTACTCTGCTAAAAATGGGTTAAAAGTTGCTGACTTATATCAGAATTTGAGAATAAGTTGCAAATCACACATGCACACACACGCACACGCACACACACATATATAGAAAATAAATAAAAATCCTTGAATTATATCAAGTTTCCAAAAGGTCATCACTGTCTCTGCTGTGGCCTTTTCCCCATCCCAGATCCTCTATCAATATGTCATAGTGAGTTAGGCAAAGACAAAAGAGAGGCTCAGTGTGAAAACTGCACATATATCTAATCCTGACAAAGCAATGAATAGGCCTTCACAAGTATAATTATACTTGTTTATTTGTTACCACGTACAGAGAGCTGATGAAAAAATCCATCAAAGTGGTATTATGCAGACACCAAGAGCTTCTTTTCTTTGGTTGCTAAAGCCACATTGAGGCTTAAATTCCTTATTGTTAAATTCAGAAGAAAGGGGGGGATTTTGGTTAGACTTTTTTTGCATCAGTTGCTGACAGATCTTTTGTATACAGCGCTGTATTATTAGATGCATTAGCTAGAGGCTTGCTCACTCAGCTCACTCATTTTAGACCATACAGGAATCCATAATTATAAAGTACTGTACAGAGTACCTTTTAAACAGGGTGTGGCAGGCATTTGGCTGACCACAAGTCAAACAGATTTAAAAACAGTCCATTTTCTCACAGTTTGGGTATTTAGAATATCCAAAGACAGGTAAAACTACCTGCACAAAAGTAATGAATGTGCATTCTGAGAGAAATGTTAAGTGTCGAACTGAATATTGTTTTAGATAGTACAAAATATAGTAGAGAGAAAACTTACCATGCTGCTTCTATAATGGAATTCTAGCCTAGCTGCATGTGGGAAGCTTCTGTACATCCATCTAAAACATGCTTCCAGCACATGAACGAAAACCCTGAAGAACCAAAGTAGCCATTGAAGCAACTGCAACATACTGTGGCAGTTGTATGATACAAGGAAAACATTTTTCAGACCAAAAGTACTAAGTAGCCATTACACTCTAACAGACCCTAAATCAAACAGCTTTACAATACATGATTTGAGGGTCCAGGGTTGGGGGAAGGGTGCCAAATATGCTCCCCCACCCCTTCACAGAATAGAATTATATCAAAGTAAAAGCAATATGCATAGTTAATGTCTTTGTGAGCTTTCCAATTTAAAACAGAAAAGCTGTAATTTTTCTTTGCTGGCAATCTGGAAACACTCTGGAGTTAATTACAGCTGATTCAAAGTGAATGACACAAACAAAGACCAGTCTATGTCCAGACAATTATACTGCATTAACCAGCTTAGAGCTTCCTGCTGATGTTTCAGGGCTCTTCTATTACACCCTTCTACCTTCCCAGCACGAAAGAAAATGCTTCTGCAAGAAGGAATTAATGAAGAGAACTGCAAAAGAATGTGTGACGACCTCTCCTGACACGGCAAAAACTTTCCACCCATGTCACGACAAAGGGGAGAAGGTAATTAAGTTTGAATAAAGGGATGTAACCAAATATACCGTGCACTTAAAATAGCACTTTAAAAAGAAAACTAGAAAAGTTTGCAAACTGAATCCCAGACTGGCTGTTCAATCACTATATTGTTTCAACGCATTCTTCTTTATCATTCTCAAAGGCTATCTTTCGGATTTTTAATACTAATATTATAATGCAAGCTCATGTGACTGATGAGCTCTTCCTCCCTCTCATGATAGTTTCTTTGTTTTATATACTGAAGAATCAGTGGGAGAGCATACACGATAGCAAGATAACAGGCTTTGGAATTTTTAATTTAATTATAAGACTGAAATACCATTGCTTTAGTCTCCTGTATTTTCTCCAACGGTTTCCATTAAACCACAGCAATTGCTCTCCCTTTGGGGCAAGACCAGCAGCTCTCCACTAATCAAACTACTGCAGAGTATGCCTGATTTCTCCTGAGAATCATTTTATAACAAAGGCCTTATTTCTTATATTATCCTTGAAAACATTTAACCTGCAGATTCAGAGTTCAAATCATGTGGCTTGGTCATTAATATTTCACAGTGACGTCAGTTCAGAAAGTGAATCAGGATAATTGACAATATCTCTTTCTCATGTTCCTTGTTTAGCAGAAGCTCTGGCATTACAAATGAAGTCTAAATACCTAACCTATAGCTAAAAGTCTGGAGTTTTGAAAACACTTCATAGAGCAAAGCAACTTTTTCTCATTTCTTTCTTTTAGACAAAAGTGCACCTGAATGGCAGTGACCTAGTGAGCTTTAAGCAGTAATCACTTTCCTTTGTCTTATCTATGCAAAGTAGGATTAGGGTTACAATGATGACTGCTTAATCCCTTTGATTTTCCTTTACTAAATAAATATTAATCTACAAATCAATCAAGCCCTTTATTGTATTGCACACAACATACTCCATGAAAGGTTATGTAAATTACAGTCATTTTTACAAGCATGTTCTGAAAAGAGCTCCATGTTTCTCTTTTCACTCCAAAATCTGTATTAGATTTGAAAGTTCAAGTTAATAATCCTGCCCAACACAAAAGCTTAAGCACCACAGGATCAATTAGGTCTTATTTATTTCCTTTAAAATCCACTACATTTATTATTTTAGGAATTTATTAGTCACATTTACTATGTTTATTCAAATATCAATGACCTCCATTTGTAAAACCGTCACAATTTAATCTATTTCATTGCTTCCAATATTAGTATACATCATATACTGTGCTGCCCAATCCTAATCATATTTACTCAGAAGTACATACCACTTACTGAGAAGTAAGTACCACTGACATAAATAGAATTTTCCATCAAGTAAACATGCATAGGGTTGAAGCCTTAAAGGACGTTAACAATTGTACACGATAAAAGAGAAAATATACCGGTATTACTTTCACCTTTCATTAAATTAGCAATCTCCTGTGCTAAGCATACATACTAAGACATAGGTTCCATTTGCTTGAGTGAGGCATGTATCTGAATACATATGTTTAGGGTCAGAATGAACAAATAATTAATATCAGAAGCAGAAACAGAAACACATTCATATCTGAATTTACTATGTAAATATGAGACAATAGATATTTTGACATAATTGTCTATTACCATCCTAATATACTTTATAAATACCATAAACTCTTTTATTCAAAACCATTCTTGCATATTTGATTAGGCACACAGGTTGAATTTACTAAGACTAATAATACACAGAAGAAAAAGAAAATACTTTTTAAAGCATTTAGTGCTATATAACAATACTGTAGTAGTTTTCTTCCAAAACATAATCATCAGATATTTAAGCAAGCACTGCAATTCTTGTGTAATTAGCAATACTGCAATGCTAGTAAAGATCATAATGCAGCAGAATATAGAACAGGCTTTTAAGTACAATACAGAAGATTGTACAAAATGAAAGTAATGATACCACTTATGACTGGAGCACTGCCATACTTAAGGAGCAAGTCCACAAGGAACTGTTCCTGTAGGGTCCCTAGAAATGAATGGGAGTTGTGTTCAATGGCACAGGTTTCAGTAGAACTTAACATATGCCACTGTGCACTGGACTGTAGCATTCAGTATGATTTCATATTAAACATCTAGCCTGTCAATAGAATAAGGTTTTAAACAAAGCTTAGCCATTCATAAGCCACCTATTGTTCTAGAATAATCTAGTGGCAAATTTTGTTTGGATAGTGAAAGATCAGCTGGGACATTTGTTTTTATTATGCAAAGCCTCTTGTCATTTTTTTTCCAGCGCAAGTTAATTTGACTGCTCTGCATAAGTGAAGTGAACAATTCAGTAATTAACTTTTGTGTTTTAAAATGTATGAACTTTAATTAGTTTTCATTATAAACAAACAAATGTCAGCCGTAATTATGAGCTCCTTGCTTTAACTACATATTATCCCTTTTCAAACAAACTTGATGTCAGACAAATTTAAATCAAGGAGCCAGCAATTTTGAGTTGAATTTTACATGATCTGTCAGTAACTTGATTACTTAACTTCAATATCATTACATGAAAAGTATTTCTGCAAAAATAATTACAAGAATTCCAACAGAAGACAGATTTAATTGTATTGATTCAAAAGATACATGCATATAAGAACCACATTTAAGCAGCAATGCTATCTTAAATCTACAGCTATCATTCCAATGAAAATAAAAATGCCCGGTATAAAAAAGACCATTTTAGAGTGATATCTGCTACTACCAGATACAAAACTAACTAAAATAGTTCTTTAGCCCATCATATTTATACTTTAAGCAACAAAATATCAATGTGCAACAACTTCAAGGCTTAAAGACTTGGAGGTTTATTTACTGACTAGTGTATCTATTAAGACTAGGAACAAGTGGAGCTGTCAGGGCATAATGAAGGTAAATGATTAGTTAGCACTGAAGCTGAGCTCTTCTTCAATGCAATAAGAGTTAATTAAAGTTTACCACCAAACATCAACCCAAGCAGGATGTTGATCAGGTTTCAGCATTAAGTGCAAACAGACAATGGTTGGCAGCAATTAGTACAGCTATCAAATGACATGCAACAATAATTATACATTTAAAACAGCCCAGTGTCTGGTGGGGAAGGAGAATCTAATCAGCCCCCTTTGACTATGCATACCAAAAGAGCAGGAAACAGGTATCAGATATTTCACACTGTAAATCAATAGAACTGAACATACACACCCAAAAAGTACACAAGTATGGTATCTGAAAATAACATGAAATAGAAGAAATGTAGAGACTACTTGTTACAAAGGTAAGTTCTAGTTAGACAAAATAAATTACTCTGCTGATAGATTTCAAAATGGCAAATAAGAAGGCAGGCAAGTGCTTAAGGTTTAAAGACCACTGTGGCAATTTTATTCAAAATTCCTACACGAGAGGCAAGGTAACCTGGCATGTCCAGTTCTAGCTGTTAAAGCTCACTGTCACAGATGGAACACTCTTGAAAGCACAGCATCTAGCTGCACAACCAAAGAAACCTACACCAGAACATACCGGTAGATATTACATCTGGTTGGAATCAATGGCATATTGCATGAACAGAAATACCGTACTTTTCTACTCATGCAAGGTGCGCCCCCCCCCCCAATTTTACTGATTCCTTATCCCACTGCAGCTGGTCAAACCATATCACACACTATTCACAAGAGTCTCCTCACCCTCAAAAGTAAATTTTCCAGGGCAGTCGGGAACTGCATTGAGGAGGATGGAAAAAAGTTTCATTGTAGAAGTGAAACTCTGATTACACTTCTGGTTCCAACTAAGCCAGCTCCCAAGGTGCTGTTGCAAGCCATTTGCTCACAAATGCATGCAGTCAGAATCCTACTTGCTCTTAATCCTACTTGCTCTCAAACTTGTTTTTTTCTTTCAAACCGCTTGGCTTAAAAACAAACAAACATCTCTCTGCTTTTCACCCCTAATTATTGTTATTCCAACTATAAACAAGGTAGGACACAATCCACCTTTAGGCTCAGTTGCCAAAGCTAATCCCTTTCTTGAATGAGGTGTTAGATTGAGTGGTTGCCAGCAATTCCAAGCACTATTGGGTGGAAATGATTTTCTGAATTAATTTCAATCTGGATTGTTGCCTACATTTGGAGCTGAAACTGCCTTGGCTGCCCTGATGGGTGACCTGCACTGAGAAAGCCAAAGGAAATGCAACTCAGTTGATTATTCTGGATCTATTGGTATTTTTTTGACACCAGTGATCATTGTATTCTTCTGGATAGGTGTTCTGGATTGGGAATTGAAGACATTGTTTTTCAGTTGCTCTTTTCCCACCTGGAGGATGGATTACAGAAGCTGGCATTGTGGGATGTCTACCCCATAACTTTAATATTATGGGATGTCTAAGGATTCATCTGCCCCTTATGTTGTTCAACATTTATAGGAAGGCACAGAATGAGTATTATAGAGCTGGGTGTCATCAATATGCTGATGACCCAACAGCTCTTTCTTGTCCAACTGAGTCAGGTGAGGCAGAAGTGCCAGTCTGATATTTAGAAACAAAAATAGAGTGAGTAAGGGTCAATAAATGGACATTTAGTCCTAAGAAGATGGAGGTGACCAGCCATGTGTCTACCCAGGCAGCCAAGTGTGGAAGGAATTGTGCGGTTCAAGTAGCCTCAGTGGCATAAAGGATCTTCTATCATTTGGGGCTGATAAGCCAACTGTGATCCCTCCTAGTCAGAGATAGCCTAACCACAGTTGTCCATGACCTGGAAACTTCACAAATGGATTACTGCAAAGGGCAGCATTTGAAGACAGCTTGGAAACTGCAGCTAGTTCAGAACACTGTGCTAGGTTGCTGTGCACTGAGATCTTTCATCAGAGTCCTTTTTCTGGGTTTCACTGCTGTCTGACATGCAGCAGGTGGCAACTGCAGAGGGACCCTTTTCGTGATGGTTCCTCTCGTGAAGGAGTCCTGCTTACAGACCTCACTACTGTCTTTTAGTCACCAAGGAAAACATTTCTATTTTCTAGACTTCTAACAAGTCTTTAAGTAGTCTTTAATGCAGTTTTATCATTTATTTCAGTTTGCTGTCTTTTTCAGTTTTGTTGTTTTAGCTCATTGTTTTGATTTGATGTTTGAATGCTTTATTACTATCATATCTTATCCTCCCCCCTTCCTAAATTGTTGACCATCTTGAGAACATATCTGTGTTGAAGGAGAGCAATATAAATTGTGTTAGTAAATAAATAAATACACCATTTGTGTGGTCACTATGTTGGTCTCAACAAAAAATGAGGGTACAGATTTGCATAAAATTTGCATATGCTTGTGTGTGTGTTTGTGTGTGTAGATAGACACACATTTGGAAATAATTACTGTTATTTAAATTTAAATACAAAATATCTCATCATAGTGGAATAGATTCTGACTGGGTGACCTATGTGCGTGCTCAGTCTGCTGTTCTGGAGCTCACTTTTGATGGGCAACTTCAAAGCCTCCACGTCCCCTTCTTATTGTTATGAACTATATTGTGAGACAAAGATGGATAGCCAAAGGTGGCTAAATATTCCATCAAGTTCCAGGCATTCAGCTCTGACCATTCCTGAATCTAGCTTCAGTCCTAGACAATTCAGAGGAATGGAAAAGTAACCATCAGAAAACCATTTAGTAATAAGAATGAGGGCTAACCAGATGAAGTTATCTACTGCTGGCTAGCCTAACAAACATTATTTCAACTCAGCCCAAAGAATACACATAGCAGAACTGCTCAACGGTCACAAATGTTTGAGAAACAATCTACAAGAAAAACTACTGTAGGTGCTTTATCATTTGATCTCTGCAGCAAGGTTGTCACCTTTCCCCCCCAAAAAGGCTCCTATGCTTTCAACTACCCCAATTCTAAAACCTTGGATAATTAATCACTGCTGAAGAATAAATCACACTTAAGAGCTACCACCGCTGCATGCTCCTGATGCTGTACAGTTGTGAATATGAAGCAAAGGTGCATAACTCCAGGACAGTGCGTTTTCGCTACCAAATAGTCACCATCTGAACTGCCTCTTTACCTGTCACATTTCAAATGGCAAGCCTAGGATTTACAATTTGGGCCCTGACAAAGGCGGCACACAATTCACATTAGTTAAGAAACCTGAAATATAAACAGAGAGAATGGATAGATATTGAAAGCTGCTTCACACTTAAAAAATAAATGGTCAAAAAGGTAGTGTACGTGACTTGAGCTTCTTCTTCCCCTGCTTCTGTTATGACATAGGAAGCAGGGTGGGTTGCCCCTACTGCTTCTTTGTAACATACAAGTCAGCCTTAAGGAGGCTAGTCTCTCAACTGCACTGGAAAAAGAGTCTGGGCTTCATTGGAGCCAGATGAAAGTTGGTTTGCAATATAAAGAAAGTGAGCTACACCATGGAAATGTTTAGATACTGTGAATTAAAAATTCAGAGAGAGAGAAATATCCATAGGAAGTAAGAATGATAAATGTCATTCAACTCTGATGGTTCTTTTGTTACACTACCTCCCACAGATGTCCTAATAGAATTAACTCCCAACTGAAAGCTGAAAAGTCACTAAGATGCAGTTTCTCAGAATGTAAAAGATATTCTGCATTTTAACATGATGGCATAGAGCTAAACTAAACTAAACAATTGCTAAACTGCAATAAAACCAGGCTGTGATGTTGAATATCAGTCATTTTACTGGAATGTGTAAATTTGCATCACTAAATTTAGTTAACACAATGCCTCACTATTTTACAGTTATGGGGCTGTAGCCGAGGGCTGTGTGACAGAAATTATCCCTTCTCCCCCCCACCCCTCAACAACAAACTTCATTTTCCCAACTAATTCTGTTATGCTAGGGATTTGTGCACAGAGTTTGCTAATCCAAGTATTTCCCTAGAGCTGCATTTAAGCTATAGCCCACTCCCAGCACAAAAGTGTCTCCAAAAGCCCTTTCGCCCCCTTCAGCACTCATACGCTCATTGGTCCTGACATTTTCACTTCAGCCATGACAAATGAGCTGATAGCAGTGATCAGATTGCACACAAGTACTGCTTTATCTAAAGACATATCATTAACTCTCATCACTATCTTCCACTATGATTCTTCTTTTGTTAAATTTGTTGTGAAAATGCAAGTCAGTTTTAACATATCTAAACCTAAGTAAACACAAATAAGCTTTACTAAATAAGAAAAGGGCAGATATGGACAGGATCAGAACATGACTACTATTAACTAAATGTTTCTCAAGGGACTTAAGTAACTGTACTCAACCTCTGCCCTAGTGCAAACATGCCAGTTAAAAGTCTTCTAAATGTCCCTTCCCCCATTTTTAGAGACACATAAATAAAGTGAATCAATCAAACATGCCTAGTAAATTAGGGAACCAATTTTCTAACTCTTAGGATGACACTAGCTATCTTTTTGTAATGTAACTTCACTTGCATTTTCTATAAGTAAACTTTCTCATTTCAGCTTCGGTAAAATCAGTTCATCCCTCTAAATTAGCAATTGCAGCACCAAAGCTAAAACGTTATGAAAGAAAATCACTAGGTCCAGAATAAACAAAGCAATTTTTCCATCAAGGCAGAAGAACCTAAGTCCCAGTTACAGAGTTCTCATTGAATTTAGAAGCTTTGCAAAGTATTTGTTGTAACTTCTCCTTGCAATTCAACTGAGAATAAACATAGAGACAGAGTCAACTGTAACACAACAGATCTTGGGAATGGAGGTCATGCTTTGAGGTAAAGTGCTATTCACTTCTGGACCATGCAAGAAGCTCTTTATCCCTGTTCTTATTGGAATCAGTTCCCCTTACTAGAGCAAGAACAAAGCCAAGTGCTCATGTGTGGTTTATGAATAAATCAGAGGTGAGCCACTTTAAGTGCCGCCCGTGATTTTCCTGTTGACAGTGAGCACTTAAACAGGCTTCTAGGACCAGCAACTCCTGGCAATTCTTAATAGTTCCTAATCTGCACCCTGCTTCATTTCAGACAGTAAGTGATTCACCCTATTTTTCCTCAAGTCTTCACCTCTTGAATAACTTTTGTGCCACCTTCCTAGAAACAGGACTGTCCCATTTCACATGTCAAAACTGCATAAATAAAGCAGATCTTATATAGGAAAATCAACTACTGCTAGTAAAATAAATAAATACTATGAATTGCAGCCCATGCAATTAACAAACTACTATACCACTTAAAATTTCAGTCACAAACTATGCTAACATTTCTCATAATTCTTGAAATATCGAAAGAATGAATATTGTAAATCCTTTTAACGTACTACTGTCAACTGCTTTTAAAATCGAATATAACATCCTGAGAACCCCATATTTTAAATAACAAAAATGAAGAGTCGGGACAAATGCTAACACGTCAGAAGATAGCCTTTAATTTACAGCATTGATGACTAGGGCAAACTATTGCAACATACAAGAAATGAACAGAATGCTCTGAGCTCGTTTTATGGTATTTGACAACACCACTGATTTTAAGAATTAAGGTTCAGCACTGTAGTAATAAAACTAATGTTTGTATTTTAACTTTTTCCATCTTAAACTCTATGCTATTGAACTGCCTCTAAAACATAAATTATACTTTCAGAATGTAGCCTTAAGAGCTTTACTTCCCAAGGGTTTTATCACATATACAACAAACTGACCGTCCCCATCACTTTGGCTCATGATTTCCTACATTTCATAAACTTTACACCATTGTGATGAATCAGAAACTGAACAGAACCTATCAAGGAGAAGCTTGAAGACTACAGTTCCAACTGCATGAAAAAGACATCCTGATTCAACTATAGTAGATCAGAGTTTCACTTCAGTGCTACAAATACCGTTGACAGATCAAAGATAAAAAATAAAGGGACTTCACCAAGAATGTGCTTCATCTTCTGCAGAGTGCTGTAGCATTGAGAAAGAAGGGCCACCAATTCTATTCTATTTGACTGAGTAAAAAATGAGACTAAACATGAGGCCTAACTGTGTCTCATGGACATGGCTGTAGCAGAGAGCCCAGACTTAAAAGGTCAAACAGTGAAAGTTGTTCTGCACTTTCACCTAGATTTAACAACAGAGCAACTCTAGAAAAGTTTGGTTTTCTTTGTTGTTCTGAGTCCTTTGTATCGTGACTTCAAATTGGATGCAACAGAGAAGACTCAGCCTTTGAAGTTGTAAAGCAGATAATAGTGGGATCTAGGATTGCCAGCTTTTTCTTGGCTCTACTCCTGTGCCACTGAGAGCAACTATGCATTCAGAAATTCAGTTAAGTGAAGTTTTTCCTCACCATTTTATCTCTTTGCATGGGCAAAACTCTAGAAGACCATTTTTGTGTTCTCTTACAGAAACAGGACCAAAATCAAGTAGGATCACAAGTTAGGTGTGGAGTATTGGTGAATCCACCAAAAGTACCGGCCGCTTACCTGCCAGATGGAGGGAAGTGGCAGTTGCGGTCCGGCATGGCTGCCACTGTAGGAGAATCTTCTGGCTTCAGCATGGCCGAGGGAGAACACCACGTCCTCCTGCACTGGCCGCGCTGGCTGCTGGGGTTTGCCTGAGATTGCAGTCAGTCACAGGTGAACTTGGGGGCACAGTTTAGGGAGTGGGCCAAAGGGAAAACTACTTCTCTTTAGTCTGCTCCCTGGTTATAAAAGCCAGCCATGTCCAGGCCTCAGCCTCAGTCATGTTGGCCCGCAATCTAGTCCTACATTGCAATACTGTATTACAAAAAGATGCTGAAGGCAAAGTGAATCTCAGTGATTCTAAATTGACTTCTAAATTCAATTATTATATTGTCACTTACACTAGGTTTACACTAGCATGAATGAACTGAATTTACAGCTAAAGAAGCAGGCTTTTGATTTTAATTAATTTTTCATGACCTTTTTAGACTTAAACTAAGCATATAAAAGTTAGTTTAAAGGCAAAACATGTCCTAAATATCACATGATTTTATGTTGTTTTATAATATACAAATGAACTGCCACTTCCATTTATATGACAAATGTGTCTTTCCAGTGCCCATATGGTTCATAGGTGAATGAAACCTTCTTATCGCTACCTGAAAAATTGTAAGTTTCTATTCTGTTTCGTTTTGATCTGGAACAATATATATAAATAAATGCAGGTTATCAACTCAAACAGGATTTGCCTAAGGATGATGTGGTGGCACATTTACTAACCCAATCAGAAGGAATTAAAAGCACATTTAAAAAAATCAACATCCTAAAAGATCTTCCTATATTGGAAAGTTAGAGGGAGGATAGAGGCCTGCTACAAGGTTGCAGTCCACTGCAGCAGACCATGAAGAAAAGCAACACGGTGGCAGAAGAAATAGTGGATATTTTGCATATTGCAATGATGCCTTCCTGCACACTGTAAATCTTAAGGCTGGTGTTGATGTATATCTAGCTGCTCATTAAGAAGAGAGTTAGGCTGCATCTGCAGTGGTCAGCATTGCAGACTCCCAGGCAATAGAGAATGGAACAGCATCTTGTGTCCAAGCTTTGAGGCAAGAAAGACCAAGGGAGTAATAAAGTGAATCTGTAAACATAGAGGATGGTATGTGTAATACTTAAATACTGTTGTAACTGCGCACATTTTTATTCTATTAATACCTGGTACATCAAGCGTTAGCTAACAATTATCCAGTGTTAACATACAATTGTCTGTATCCCTTGTCTCTATCTCTTCCAACTTTAAAGGGTGTTTGTTTGTTTGTTTGTTTTGGATTTTCTGTCATGTATAAAGTTTGGGATAAAGTATCACAGAGATAGATAGTAATCACTTGGCTACATGTTCAAATCTACATCATAATGTGAATATCTGAATTTCCCTACATAAACAAGAACTGAACTATTAGATCATAGAATAATAGAATTGTAGAGTTGGAAGGGACCCTGAGGATCATCTAGTCCAACCCCCTGCAATGCAGGAATATGCAGCTGTCCCATATAGGGATCAAACCTGCAAGCTTTGTGTTACCAGCACTAATCTAACCAGCTGAGGTATCCAGTGTTGTACTGTCTTTCACTGATAGAAGATGAACCAAACAGAAAACATTTGTCAAGCTGAAAACAAGCTAGAACTGATCCAGAAAACATAATGGGTTGACTCCTAGATAAGGTCTCTTCTGCAAGATGTCTAACCAAAGCGTATCTGTTCTTTCTTCTTATCTGATTCTTGTCTGTTTGCCAGAAACAAGGGAAATGATTCTTCAAAATATACCGTAATCACATGATTTAGTCTACAGTACACCTATAATCCAGCAAAGACCAGGGTTCAAATCCTAACTTATTCATGAAGCTCAATGGTTGACTCTCCCAGACTAACCTACCTCACAGGGTTGTTTTGAGAATAAAAGGGGTAGAGGGAGAACAGTGTATGTCATTTTGAGCTACTTTGAGGATAGCTGGGATAGAAATGTCATAAATAAATTTCATGAGGTGATGCTGGAAGGCAAGTGGGAAGAGAGAGAAAATGGAAGAAGAATCCAAATTCATGATGCAATAATGGGTGGGGGGTGGGGAAGCCCTCTGCAAGTGAATACTTCAAACCTCTGACAAGAGTAATCTGTCCCTCCCCTAGCAGCCCACTAGGTGAGGATGAATAAAGAGGGGGTAGGTAGGAGAGAGGGGGGAGGGGAGAAGAGGTTGGCTTGCTCACATCTGTATTATTATTATTGTTATTATTATTATTATTATTATTATTATTATTATTATTATTATTATTATTATATACCTTCCTTATCCAAATATCACAAGCGGTTTCCACAATAACCTCCCCTCTGTCTATCCCTGCCTTTGGTCCCACCTGCTGCTGGTATGTGGCCCACAACAGATTATCTATGCCATGATGTGGCCCTCAACAGAAAATGCCCCCCCCCTCTACAGGGACTAATATTGCCCACTCAGTTCAGTGACAGCTATGAATATGTTATGCCTGCCTGTAAAAAAAAAAATAATGTTCAGGCAGGTTTTAATCAGTTCCCAGAATTAGAAAAAACATTACAAACAAATTACATTACAAATATTTTTAAAGCTGAAAGCTCATTAAGAGGGATGTGCACATTAAATGTGTCTTAAAATGGTAAACATTTTGCTCATAAAACTCAGCTCAACCATTCTGCCAACATAATTCCTTTTTCTTCATATATATTTTTTTAAGTATCTCCCTCTAGACAACTCTAGCATTCCAATCTTTTATGAGTGCAAACTTATTAAAGCAAAAAGAACAAAAAAGACTTAAGAGAACACTGGAGTAACAAAATAATAAAATATGCCTATTACACAAGACTGTAATACATCCATATTAAGTGGCATATCCTAAACTTCTTTATATAGTCACAAGATGTAGACATTTTTCTTCTATAAGGATGGCAAGACTTAGATCTGTGAAGACTATTGAACATGGCTATTTCAATTTCCCCTTAATTATTATTATAGTAGTAAGATTTCAAAGCTAGCCATGCATACAAACAAGAAGATGACCTCAGTTATACTACGTGTGGTTTGCTTCTCAGTTAAAAAAGGTTTAAAATCTACTTACTTAGGAACACATTCTACTTTTCACAATAGAAGTTACACTTAACAGACATGTGCTGAACAGTTTGTATTTCACTCTCTAGATTCTCATGCAACAAAATAATTTCCATGTACTGTACTCAGAAGTAAGTTTCAGGCTGAGTTCAGTGGGGTTATAAAAGTACATGCATTCCTACTATATGGGCAGCCTGGATTTCTGCATCCTCAGTAAGAATGCAGATATCCCATCCCATAAACTACCATGAACCATGTGCTAGCTAGCAGTGGTTGGGAAACGACCAGTTAGAACATATGTTGCTTGCTTAACAATATAAATTAATGTGTTTTAATTAACACATTTCCCCAAAGTTCTCAGAAAGCATCTTTTACTTTGAAGGTACATCAGTTTTCTTATTATTTTAAACTATATTTTAAAGATCCACAAACATTAGCAATAAACGTTTACAAAGTTATAAATAATTTTCCTGACATGAAAGCTTTATGACTCATCTTAGATCAAACCTCTTCTGACCATAGTTCCATACTAAGCTGTCAACTTTCTGTCATTTACAAATATTTACTTACTTTGTAAATGTGCGATAGTCCACCAAACTAGTTACATATATTGGTTGTATCCAAGTCATACTCAAGTAGATCCTTTGAAATCAATAGACTTCAGCCATGTCCATTGATTTAAATGGATCTACTTTAGTATGACTTACTTGGATACAACCTATAGTCCTCAAATTGCTTGCACACGCACACACACACACACACACACACACACACAAACATACATGCAGGTTCCTTGAACAAACACATAAGGCAAGTTGCTATATGGTGCATTCAAAAGTATTTTTCTCTGATGACTTCAAATACAATTACAGGGACCTGAAAAGGATACTATTTTACATGCAAGCCGATAAACTATCATTTTTTCCACACTACATCTGATTTACATATGTACCATGGAACTAATTTTTAATTTGTAAAAGTGCATCAACACATAGAATACGTTAACTGTCCCGGTTACTGTTGAGAGCACATAATTAGAAGCACAGATCACATTGTCAACAGCTAACCAATTACAGTCATAGCTTTAGGCCTCCTCCTGGTCCCATTTAAGTCAATAGATATTTTATCACTGACTTTGCTAGGAGTAGGGACTGGGTCCTTAGTGACATGACTTACGACCCTACTGTAAACATATCAAAAACTGAGCACTAAAGCACACTAAGAATCAACCTCATTACAGCCTAATTTCTATCTAAATAATTTTTTATCTATCGACAGGATCAAACTGATGCAATTCCTATTTTGTATTCTCGAAATGGTTACTAACCACTTAATACACAGTTCAAACACAGTCAAAAAATTTTAAAACAACAATTAAAACATTTATTAACTTAAAAACTATGCCTACATATAACAGGTTCAATAAACTTAGCTTATTACTATTGTTTGATGTACACATTCCTCTGATTTAAAAATATATTTTTTCACCTTTGCCCCCCCCCAGAAGCAAAGCCCTGAGAAGACTCGATACCCAATAGTCAATATTTGATTAGTCTGTAATGTTGCTACTACTTACAAACCTGTGTCTATCATCTTCTAGCTGCACCATTATCATACATATTCATCAGCATGATGATGGAAATTCAAGGCATCTTATAAAGTTGCTGAAATCTGAGCTTCTGCTTGTTTTCTCAAGTCTTGGACAAACATAACTTTAGGGAGAGCTGAGCAGAGGCATAAAGAAAGAGAAGCTTGCATTTTCATCTTCCTTTCATCTTAGTCATTCAGTCAACCATTCAGTGCCCTATTCAACAGAGCTTTTCATTATGCAAAAAAATGCTAATCCTTTCCGATGCTTTCACACTTGTATAAACCCCCATTCCTTCCACTGAAAAGCAATTATATCAGTTTACCTTTCTGTCAAAAACAGGATTAATATTCCAAAACCCGAATCTCCTTTGTTTTTCTATCTTTTGCTTTAGGAAACTAGAGATTATTAGAAGATGTTTTCCTTAGAGCAAGAATACATTCTTTTAAATATGATTCTGTTAAGCCAAAGAAGAAAAGGGGAGGGGGGACTTCAGTTGCTGCGGAAACTCCTTTCAGTGACAGAACTGACCTTCCCTTTGCAGAGGCCTGAATAGAATGAGCCTCACTCTGGTCTATTAATCAGAAACAAATTATGAAAGAATGTGGCTGGACTGGTTGACACTATCCTGTCTTGGGAGACTCAGTAACAGCCTAGTAACAATGTCCTCTTCATGGGTAATGAACAGCCGTGACAAATGGGGGCTGAGAAACTATTTATTTGCATATGCAAATTGTCACACAAAGGAAACATGTACAAACAAGTGTCATTGTAAGGTGGATTAGGCAAACAACGCTTTCTTTTTAGGACATTCTGCAGCCCAGAACATTAGTCAGCACAATTAAACCAGTCTCCATGGAGACTAATGAAATTTCACCATGGTATGAGTTAAATTAGATAGCTAGTTATGTGTTTCCACAATCCAACTTCAAATCCATTATTGTCTCAAAACAATGCAGCAATTGTGCCAGGCTGATCTTTGCCAGCTCAACAAGCTCCAAAGTTGACAATTTGCATATGTTAATATAATTAAGCACTAATTACATGAAACCTGTACATACTCACATGCACTTTCCCTGGGCACTTTTCAATTTGAACCTTGGCCAAGTCTTTAACCCTTTGAATTATTTCGGAATAGGGAAGCTCTGCCTTGTGGGTACAGCCCCAAGGCAGATGCAGGAAAAGCTCTTCATTTATAAATACAAAGCTTAACCTGGCTTCTCATATTTCCATCAACAGAGACAGAAAATATTTTAAAATATGCTGGGAGAGAAGGCTCTCTAAAGCCCCAGCATTGCTACATTTTAAAAAATGAAAGCACTCAAGATTAGGCTAAATAAAATGTTACAGATTCATTTATTGTCACTGTCATATGTTGAAAGTTCAAAATGGGGGGGGGGGGAGCCTGGATTTGATGTCAGTGCTGTGACAGCAATAAAAAAGGAATGAGAAGAGGAGAAAAAGAGCAGCTAGGAACTAATGAGCTTTACATAAATATATGCTGAAGCAATTAAGCAGTGTTAATTACTATGACAGCAGTTAATTGAATATAATTAGATATTTTAAGCCACTGACTAATGCACAGTTAAGATTAATTTTATTGAGATTAATTGTAAATAAGAATAGATTAACTGTGTTTTGACAGGCAAGGAGAAGAGCAGGACTCAGCACAGACCCCCGAAATCATATATTATTTTAATGTCACACCTCAGAATCATCTCAATAAACACGACTTTTCAAACCCAGACAGGAATCTTGAAGAAAAACAAACAGCTTGCAAAGATTAAAGAGCCTTTTGTCCTTTTTTCATGTACATTTCTTTTAGCAGACTAAATTAAGTGAGTCTAGTGTATGTTTTTAGGAAGGAACATTTCACACTGAATGGAAAAAATGTTCTATCACATACGAAATCAATGCAGCTGTGCGGAACTTGGTCCAGATGGTCTAAGCCTATAAAACAGCATCAAAATGATAGACAGTAGGGCCTTCCCAATATGCGATAAAGTCACAACCTTGTATGTGACCTAAATTTTCTGCCATGTATGGTTTCCTCCTTGATCGCTTTCCATTTTTAACTAATCATGAATATTCAAAAGACCACTCAATAAAAACTACCAATGCACATCCACTTTAAAAGACTAACATCTCAGTAAAAGATCCCTTTTCTTAATTAATTCAATGCAACTAACATCACTCAGCCTCAATAGCAGACTTTTAATATCACTTATGTTAACTAGCTTAACATGCTTATTTCTAGATATTCTTCAAAGAAGACCTAAATAATACTCACTGCAAAATAATCCAAGCATGCTGCTGCTGGTGGGAAAAAATGCATAAAAATGCAAACAAATCACTAACAAGAAAGAAGCCTCAATTGATTTAAAAATAAATCAATAAGTGATTAACACAATATTTTTAAAGCAGCACAATGTATATATCATATATATGCATATATTCAATACCTTTTTATCTCTAAATTGAAAAGGGTTTTACAGTATTGCGCATGCCCCTACATTGACTATGAACTTCTTTGCAAAGCCTTTCGTCTTTTAGAGCGAAAATCCAAAAATGGTCTGTGAAACAAGGCTACAACAAGCCATTCTGCAGTGAAAGATTTTAAATCATCCAGCCTCTTCTAATAGACTTGAGACTTATTGAGGTAGAAACCATAAAAAATGAAGAAGGGAAATTTAATCCCTGAAATATTGATTTGCACATTAATATCATATAGGCAGAGGGCAATTTGGCTTCATGGAAATGACACATTGTCGACCCTTGGTGAAGTCAGAGCCAATCTAACTGCTGAACATGTCTGAATCTCAAGAGTTATTAAGGGCTTCCCTTCTTGCCTATATGACTTTTCTCCAGCCTACCAATGCAATCTTAAATGTATTATCTTTAAGAAATAATTGTAAAACCTCAGGGGTTTTCCAGTTAATGGAAGGAAGGCTAAACCACATCAGATTCTGAAATGCAACATTAAACCCTTGCAATCAACAAAACCACCTCAATTCTCATCCATCCAGTGCAGGATCTAATACTGTTATTAGAGATAATCAAATTCCATTGTGTAAATTTAGGCTCATAGTCAGAATAGAAGCAGTAAATTCTGCAATATTAAACAGTGATTTTCTCAATAGTTCTTTACATGGTCTCTGCTGGTGAACAATAAAATCTTTATATAAACACAACCTCATGTCTATTGTGAAAGATACAAGGGATGTATTCCCTACAGCTTGCATTTAAGGTAGTATCACTCCTAATCCTACCAGCAGGTACTACCACCACTGCTATTGTGACTTATACAGATGGTTTACTTGACCTTTCTTTGTTCTTTGAGTAGATTTCACTTCTGTAGATTTATAAGTATTCTATTTAATTGGCCCTATATGTTCATTGCCATTAGAAGGAAAACAACTAAATACATGTTTACTTTGCAGAAACCCTTCAAAGCCCAAGGCAATGCCTATAGATGATGCTACAGCCACAGCATGTAGGTCCTACAGTATGAATATTCAGCCAGGCTCACTGAATAATCCAAGTGAGTCCCAGCTCTCAAGCCAGGTGCAAGAGGTTAAAAACAGCTGGCTAGCCATCTTTTATTCTGGTGTGCCTTCCTGCAGCCTGAAACAGCCTGATATAGATATACAGATAAACAGATATACATATTTGCTGTTGTTGCAAGAATTTCTTTTTATTACAGTATTACAGTTACTGCAATTGTATTCTATTTTTTCTAGAATCCCATAGCACAGAAGAGAAAGAAATTCCTTCAGAGTAGCGTTGAATAGAAAATGGAACAATCATATTAAAAAATATTTTTCTTTTCTTCTCCAACCCTCCAGTCCTGTTTATTTTAAGTATTTTCCATTGCCCCCTTTCCTATCTAGCCTTTAAAAAGCAAAGTCCCTTCTCACTTGCCTTGTTCTGTCAGTTTTGTCAGTAAATAGAAAGTAAAACAAGGGTTGATGGCACTGAGAGTGTTACATACCCAGACTGTGTTTTTGCATTGCTCTCAATGGAAGCGATCGATGCCCATGTCACAGTGGTGTCCCAATCGCAGCCAAGTCTCTGCCTCAATCTAACCAACAACAGGCAGGGCTTCCAAGGCTGCTGCTCACTACCTCTTCCTTCCATCCATCCACTGAGACATCCACCAAACTCTCAAAGAGAGAATAAACTACAATCTGCTCTTCAACCACCGCTCCTAAGGATCGAGCCACTGGAAATCCTTCCAAAGGGGAATCACAATTTCAAATATAAATATAGGAGATATTTATCCACCTTCAACATCATCAACCCTCTCCTCTCTTTTTTTTCCTCCTCTCTCTCTCTCTCCCTCTCCTTTGCCAGCTACCTGATCCTTGATTAAAAATGGAACAGGGTTAATAATAATATGAAAAAGGCGATCGGAATGGAGGAGAGGAAATGCAACTGTCAGATAGAGGGATAGTCAGACTTCCTGGGTGACCCTGGCGGGGTCTGGCTCAATGTAAATCCACCATCTTCAGCCTGGCAAGTTGTCTTTGGGTTGAGAGGCTTTTTTGTGGTGGGGAGGGCGGGAAGGGGGGTGTTATGTTTGCGATGTATGTCTTGGTACCTAAGGTGGAAGAAGAGGAGGAGGAGGAGAACAGGAGGAGGAGGAGGAGGAGGGTGTGTGTTATTGAATGGGAGCGAAAAAGCCTCCTCGGGACGGCGCGGAGGCTGAACCCGGCTTGCTGAGCCTCCTCTCTCGGCTGGGCCCAGTGCCCCGAGCAGCCGGTGAGATCGAGACCCCCTCCCCCTCCGGCTAGCAGGTAACAAAAGAAAGACATCAGCGTGTGCTTGGGGGGCGAGGGGCAGGGGGCTGGCGGGCAGGAGAGACGGGCGGGCAGGGCAGGGCAAAGGGGCCACAAGCCGCAAGCTGGCATCGGTGGGGCAAAGTTTTCCGACCCCCATGTTTACAGGCGATTGTCAGGTTGCAAACGCAGGGGGGGGGGGGAGCCGAGGCGCGCCTGCCATTAAGCCGCGGCGCGAGGAGGAGAGATGCACTCGAGCCGAGTCAGACCCGGAGCCGCTGCGGGAGAGGGCGAGTGGCGGACTGGACTCACACACCGCATTGGGCCGGGTGGGGCTGGGTGGGGTGGGGTACGGGGGGGGAGAGAGAGAGAGAGAGAAGAAGCGACGATTTATATATATATATTAAAAAGGAAGGAAAATTTGGCAAGAGTCCTATTCAAACAACGCCGGAGCCCCAACTAAGGAGGGAGGGAGCGAAAGCGAGAGAGCGGAGAGGAGGGGAAGGAGGAAGCCCGCTGCCTTTTCACAAAGGAAAGCGACGGTCGAAGCTTCCCCAGCCCCAGCAGGCAGCGGCTAGCGGAGCTCCTCCGGCGAGCGAGCTCCGCAGCCGGGTGTGGGCAGGCGGGGCGCAGCGCGCTGGGGACGGGCAGCCCGGGAAAGCGAGCGGCAGTGCGCTCCTCTAACGGGCTCCTCGCCGCGCTGCCAGCCAGCGAAGGCACTAGCCCAGCCCGGCTGCCGCAAAGCACAGCACCCCACATCTCCGGCGCGTACACACACATACACACACACACACACCACGCGCGGAGGACGGAGGGGCCCCTCGGAGCCCAGCGCCGCTCGCACCCCTCGCATCGAAAGCCAAAGACGCGTCTCTGACCCCAAAGGCACCCCAAACTTTCCCCAGAGGCACCGCGCTCCGGAATCCGGGGTTAAAGGGGGTTGGAGGGGGAGAAGGGAACAGGGAGGCAAGTACTTTTGACAGCCGTGTCGTGGTTCCAAATAAGACCATTTCCCAGCTCATTAAAAGAAAGGGGAAAAAGAGACACCACCGAAAAGATTCTCTTCCGCCAAACGTCTAAGGTCCTTCACTTAATCCGAAAGTTACAGCGTGAAAAGGAAAAAAAAAACCGGACACCCCCGCCCGAGCCCCATCCACCCTCCCGGAATTTAAAAGAAAGGGAGAAAGAAGGAACCCCTCCTCCCGTAAAGCGGTACCTAAAAATGGGGAAAGAGGTAAAAAGGGGGGGCGAGAAAGGGAGAGATAGAGAGGATCTGGGGATGGGAGTGTGTGTATGTGTGTGAGAGAGAGCGAGAGAGTGAGAGAGGGAGAGGGAGAGAGGGAGAGAAAGAGGCAGGCAGAGAGGGAGAGCGAGAGCGAAATATCAAAGATTGTGCAAGATCAGCCTGGAAAGATAATCGATACTCGACCTAAATTTAACACAAACTACTCAATAAAAGTTAAAGAAAAAACTTACTTTCCATTTCCCCTCGCAGTTCTTACTGGATCTTCGCCTCTCTGTTTTGTTTTGCTCTATTTACTTAACAGCTGATCACATCCAAGTAAACGACAGAAGGTTCATTAAAAAATAAAAAAAAATAATCCTCCAACTTTATTGGGTGGAAATAAAAATGATTGAGCAAGAAGTGGGGGGCATGGAGCGGTCCTTTGGGGTCCGGGAGTTGTTAAAGCATGTGGCGACCGCGGTCTCGCTGTTTGGTTGTGAAGGGGTTGGGAAAAGGAGGAAAGGAAATGAAAATCCGATATGTCTTTATTCTGCTAATTATTATCGTTTTAGCCCTGTTTAAAAAAATGGCTGATTAAGTTGAGTGCGCATGTCTTTGTGTGTCTATTCCCGATATGCACTCTGGGAATGAGAGAGGGGGGGGGGGAGAGAAAGAGAGAAGAGAGCGAGCGAGCGAGCGAGAGAGAGAGAGAGGTGTAATTAGTGAGGTGATCAACATTCTCCAGACTGCAAATGACGCGCAGCCCGGACTTACTGCCGCTGCTGCTGGGGGCTCGTAGGGGCTGCGGGAGCCACACCACTGGCCCTAAAGCAGAGCGGGCAGCAGGGAAGCAGCTCGTGGACACAAACACAAGTCTGCAAACTTCATTAGTAACACAGACACACACACAGACACACAAAGTAGATGGCTGGGGAAAATTAAAGAGAGAGAGAAGAGGCAGAGGGGAAGGAAAGAAGATTTGCTGTTCATAACTGCTCAGGAATGTGAAAAGATATGGGTGCAAATTAATTATTCCTCCCACCAGGGAAGTTCTTTCTTTCTCTCTCTCTTCTCTCTCCCCCCCTTCCTTTTTTTTTTTTAAAGGAAGAAAATATGCCTGGGATAATGAATGTGGAATGCGCCTCTGTATGGAAAGAGAGTGAGTCTGAGATCGGAAATTTCTGCTCTTATAGCCATAGAGAATCATTTACATATTATTGAGGATTTATTTGCACACACATATTGTGCATACGGTGACATTATATATCTCTGCATCTGTAGCTCATGTATACACATATGACATATGCATTATTGCATATACACAAGGCAGTTTAATCTCCCTGGTGTAACTGGTCCAACAACTCAACAAAAGTAAGTTTATAATAACAAACAGGATTTTTTTAGTGTAATAGCAGTAGTAAATAGGTTTTTAAAAAACAAATGCTATTCCAGCAGAACTACCTGCCTTTTCCCTATGGAAGCAAAAAAAGAGAGGGTCTATATTTCTCCTTAGGTTTACCAGAGATATTGCTTTATATGAAAAGGAAGAGTTGTATTGGTCTATAGACAATAATCCACCGACACCATTATAAATAGAAATCTCCTAGAAATCTTCTCTTGCAAGGGACGGAAAGCAATCGCTTCTCATTTGAAAATCTAATTATCTTAACCTAATACTACAGATGTGATGTGAATATGAGTGACACTTTCATTAAAATATAATTAACTAAAAGTAGGAATCCAGATACTTTTAAATACCCCCTAGTGAAGATTAAAAATCATGTCTATTAAAAGAGCATCCAAACATACCGCAGGGACACCTACTCCCCCTCCCCCAACATTATAGAAATGGAAAGGCCAGAAAAGATCAGTAACTAAGACTTAAATATAAAGGATATTTACAATCCCAAAGACCCTGCGCAGGTGAACCATAACCTTCGTGCTGACGTGCCTTTGAAGTTCCTGATTCCTGGGATACACGTCAAAACCTTGTCTTAGGCCTTAAGCACTAAATACCAACAGAAAGGTTTAACACAATCCTCCATAAAAACAAGGTATAAATATGCATCTTTTAGGGGCCTTAAACCGTCCGATCTAGAGAAACATTTGCCAAATCCTGGAGCTAATACTAAGAGGGAAATATCCACCTGATGATGAATGAAGGGCCTGCCAGGAATGGCACTGTATAGGCCAGAGATAGGGAGACGCAGTAAGAAAAACAGATGTTTTAAGGTCATGGTGAAGGTCCCTTAGACTTGAGAGGAGGGGGAAATGCCCACATGGAAGTCCAGTTCTCCGTGGGCAACCAAAACATAGTGAAACTTCGTAGAAACTGAGTGGAAAGTAACCACAGCCAGCAAATTTCAAGATCTGAGCCCAATGATTAATGTCAAAGACAGTGCGTAGAAGGCGTTTGGAGAGTAACTTGTTTTCGCTCGAGAGTTATACGGTACCTACACATCAATGAAATAAAAATGAAACAGTACTTGGGCATGTTTTGTGCGCGTATCAGAAAGCTGAGTTTCAAAAGAAGGGATAGTCTGTATCGTTGTTTGCAGAGAGGGACCAGCGATGTTAACAATGACTAAAATGAAATTTCCCAACCCGTTCAGTAAGATCGGGGAACTTAGGACAGAAAGAGGTCTCTTTGGCTCTTATTGAAGCGGAAGGGGAGTCTAAGCTAGCAGAATGCATTGGCCATTCAAAGACATGTCTGAAGGATGGCAGTCCATTTCCTAGCCCTGGAGACAATTAAATCCAGTCTGATGAAGAAACACCTGAGCACAATGCCTCTCGTTCAAATTCAAGTGAAGAAACAGATACAGTTTACGTAGCAGGAGCATAAGGAAACGAAGAGCAAGGTGTTGCAAAAATCCTTGTTTTATATATTTCTACTGTTTTTGTTTTTTAAGCAAGGCTGCTAGAAGCTCTGAAGGTCTGTTGACAACACAAGGCATTTTTGATGCACATTTTCTCCTTCCCTCCTTTCGTAGAATGATTGTAGTTTCTTTTTAACAGTGGCGGTTTCCAGCTAAAGGAACAAAGGGGGATGCGAGCAGAAATTGAGGAAGGATAGTCCACTTTCTCCAGGTTTCTTCCAGTACTGTTTATTCCTTCCCAACGTTTTTGTTTCGCCCACCCCACCCCTTCACCTCTGTTTCGTCTTTGTGTTCTCAGCCCCTAGTCGTCCGTCCCCCCCTAAAATACTAGCTATCTGGATGGAAAAGGCACTCCGGGATGTTAACAGTTTAGAAGAAACCCGGGGATAGCCACGTAGCTAGGAAAAAATCGAAGGAGGTTAATTCCGAGAGGCAGCAGCAGGTTGGATGGCGGCGGGGTGTGTGTGTGTGTATGATAAGAGCGGAGCGCGGCTCTGGCAGGAGCACCCCGGGGGCTGGTGGGCTGGCTGGCTGGCTGTTTCAAGAGGGTTCCCCCAGAAGCTCGGCCAGAGCTGCAAGCTGCTTCCCCTTCCCTGACTGGCTCGTTCCTCCTCTTGCTCGCTCAGCTAATCGCCCCCAAGACCTATGCCTCACCTCTCCAGCTCCTTCCCTCCCCCCCCCAACCCGGTCCCCCGAGCAGCCCTCTCAGGCACACTTATCCTCAGAGCAACCCACCCAGGTACTGGGGGTTCCTTTCCTCAAGGGGTGCGGTGGGGTGGGAGAGAAAGAACTGTAATTTTCCGAGAGACATAGATAAGAGAGAGAGAAGGAGAGATCGTGGTAATGATGCTCTCTCTATTCACACGCGGGGGGTGGGTATGCCCCGTCTCAGATGCCAGCCCCAAGGAGTTGAAGAAGCAACTTCCTGGACGTGGGTTTCAGAGCCAGCTCTGGCCACTCTCCCTATCAGACAAAGACGGTGCCAAGGGCAGCTGACAGACTTTTGCCTTCGCCCCGACCGGCGCTGAGGACGCACCCGGGCCAGGAGGAGGATATACATAATTACAACCTCCCCTCTTTTTAATAACCCGATATAATTCCCTAATAAACGGCCCGCCTCCCCCTCCCCCCCCCTCCAGCCCAAGGGAAAGAGGATCCGTGCCTTTTGAAAGCGCTCCCTAAGTCTATAGATGAGCTCAGTTTGAAACGAGGTATTACAAGATCTCCGTGTTAGAGACCCCTTTATCTGAGCTACAGACACTTTCAGATCCCGAGACCCCCCTCCTCCTCCTGCCTTTTTGTTGTCTCTCCTCCTCCCGGGGCTATTTGACAAAGGCAGTATGTTAACTAACATTTTTTTGTTTAACTCAGCAACTTCGTTTCAAAACACGCTTTAAAAAAAAACCCTGAGAGCAATCTTCGGGACCTTTTGGGGGAGGAGGGGAAGTTGACACGAGGGGCGAAACCGCAAGGATTGTCAGTCTAAGAAAGAAGGAAAAACGCCCCCGAACTCTGCAGATTCTTTAGTCAGATTAGGGGAAATGACAGCTCTCTCTTTTTGCTTTGTTTTCTTTTTGGGGGGAAAAACCACACACCCAACAACAACACGTAACCATATACATTTAATATAACTGTCCATTTCCCAGCCAGTTCTACGACGGCAGTTATCTCTGTTACGCCACGACGCGAAGGGGAAAAGGGAGGGAGGTTGCGATCAGATCCGGCCAGGCCACGCATCCCGACGAAATCGTGCCTGCCATCGGAGTTCCAGCCCCTGGCTGGCCTTTTGGGGGTGGTGATGGTGGTGGCTTGAGCTGCGCAAAAAAGAAAAAAAAGATCCAACGCCCACCCCGTCCCCGACGCTACCAGAAATCAAAGCTGCTCTTGCTAGCATTTCCTCCTTCTCCTCGGGAGCCCTTAGACAACAGCTCTCTGCTCAGCTGCTTTCTGGAGCAGGTCGCGGGCTTTAAATACCCTGAACCTGAGCTTCTTGGCTTGGATGGGAAAGGGAAACGCGGGCGCACACACGCGCGTGCACACAGACACACACAAACACACACACACCCTCGCCCGGACACACGCACTGCGAAAGGTGGGTGAAGGAGCCAGGCGCCCTCTGGGCTTTTAGAGGTCAGAGCTTTGGCACTGCTTTGACCTCCCTTTCCCCTGGCGGCAACCGCCCTCGTGTTTATCAACAAAAACAGCCCAGGAGGACTAGACCCAAACAATAGCAATTCGCCAACTTCACAGACACTTCGCGAGCTCTTATGCAAATCCTGGAGAAAGACCCAACGCTTGGCCAAAGGACCCCTTCCCTTCCCCACGGCGCCACAAGCCCCTCCAGAAAGCCCGAGAGCCTCTTCCCGGCACAGTGGCAGAGCCAAGGGAAACGTTTTTGTCTTCTCTTCGGAGAAGGGTGGCGGGGACGGGGGGGTGTGGAGAGGGGGGTGGGAGAGAAAGAGGGGAAGAGAGAGAAGCGGAAAGGAAGCGAGAGACCCCCAACTCCAACGATCGGATCAGAAAAAGGACAAACAATAACAAAAGCCAATAAAATTACCCACCTTAGCGCACAGACAAGAAAGTAAGTTTATACCTAGATCCAACAGTTCACAGTGCCCATAAAACAGGAATCTTTCTGGTGTTAAAGACAATATGCTAAACTACCTCTGCGGCAAACGGTGATTATAAAATGCCCAGGAAAAAGTTGTTTTCGCCCAAGGAGCCAAGTTTTCAAAAGAAAACGTGTAGATTTTACAACTAAATAAAAGCCACCACCTCTGTGTTGTCCGTAAAAACTACACATAAATTAAAAGTACCGTTAAAAGAAAGCCTCCAGCAAGCAACATCTGATCCGACTTACCGAAAAAAAGAGGATAATTTAAACCACATTTAATTATAAAAAGCAGTAAGCGAAAAGTAAATCAATCAATGCTTTCTCCCAAAAATGTTGTCCGCCAAGGTATAGAAATGACAATTCTTATAGTCCTGTATTAAAGGCTAACTGAAACTCTACTCTTCAGGAACTGATTATGGGAGGGGGGATGCAAAGCAAGAGGGAAAATGAGGGGGACACACACAAAAACAAGCCTCTAACGATTTTCAGTTTTTTGTTTAAAATTGATGACGATCAGAAAAGCCTGATGAAAAAGTTAAAGAAAATATACCTCAAGAGGAAAAAGCCCATCTCCTTTTCTTCTTTGTCTATCAGCCTCCAGTTAAAGCATATGGAAAATGTTTTCAAAATGCCTAGATTTGGCACATTGTCATTGCAAAGAGAGGAGCGCAGTGATGCTGTTATAGAAAATGGGAAATAAATTCAGGATTGGGTGCTGCCTCCTTCAATGCGGATTTATCTAAGTTTAATTTAATATTCTGCAATCACTGTATGATCGCATATAATTCACCAAGATTTTAAAGGGCTTTGCGTAAATACATGGACTATGGGCACCAAGTCATCTAACCAGATTAGTTCTTTTTCATTTGTGTTTTTTTCTCATTAGATGCACTTTAAACTGCAAGTGCAAATAATAAAAAGGATAGAATAATAGGGTTTGGGTAAGCAAGCGATTAGAAAAACCACTGGCTTTAGTAAAATCATTCAAAACATAAAATCAAAAAGCACAAAACGGCTGTTTGTAAAACACTAAACCTTTAATCGATTTATTGGCATCCTGATCGATTAGATAAACGGAAATCTATACCAAACATAAAGGCATTTAAAACATTTCCCTCTCATTTCTAAACAAAACTTTTCTTTTCGGCAGAAAAAAATCTTATCAAACGACTAACAGGAAATTCTTCAGATATCAAATTACGATAATAAAATTATTTCCACATGGAAAGGGATAATGACAATGATGATAGTAATTATAATAATGAATAATTCAACAGCCCTTTGACATATATAGAAAACCTGATTCAGAACAGCTCTTGAGAGGACCTAGTTTTAGGGGGAAAACATTTTATTAAGAGAAATTGACTTAAAAACTGACATTTTCAACTAGACTGACAATTTAGGGGGAACTGCTAAAGTTATGCTAATTTCTCCCTCTATCAAAAGAAACCCTGACCAGTGTTCACAGAAAGCTTTGCCCTTTCAATCGAGTTACTATCTATTAGTAAAAATAAATATGTAAATATACCAGCCCCATCTGAATTACAGGAACAAATTTGTGCCTGCGTGGTAGACTGCAAGGAGGTGGTTAAGACTGAAAGGGGGGGCGCTTTCCCCCTTAATAATCCATTTATGTAGTCCATATCGCGCTTTCCAGATCTCAGGGAAAAAATTGCAAGCCATAATATATTTTACTATTTAGGTAAAAGAAAAAGAGGGGGGTGGGCTGCAATCCGGGGCAATGCAGCAATCAGAGCTTGTGGCATTCTGGCTGCGTGAAGAGGAAGTGTTGCTGTAACGGGTATTATGTTTATTTGATAAAGAAAATCAATGAAAGTGGCTGTAAAGTAGTTAGTGAGGCGTGTGTTTGGGACTCGGGTTGAATAGTGACTCCAGCGGGCTGGTCGATCAGCTCTAAGAGCTCTGGAAATCTACCCTAACCCTCTGCCTGAGCTCCTCTCTCTCTCTCTCTCTCTCTCTCTCTCTCTCTCTCTCTCTCTCTCTCTCTCTCTCTCTTTCACACACACGCACGCACACTCGCTGCTGCACCTTCTCCAGTCCAGGGGACTCCTCTCTGACAGTCTCCTCCCTCTATCCCTCCCTCCTTCGGTCTCTCCCTTTCCAATTTCCCGATGGCATCACTATCATCCCTCTCCGCCCCCCACCCCCCGTGCTGGGGTTGCAGCCTTCCTCTTACCCCACCGATTCCTTTCATTATCTTGCCTCCACCACCCCCACCGCATCCGCCCTCCCTTTCCTCTGACTTCTCAGCTTCGGCTAGGATGTTCAGAGACCCTCCCGGCTGAAGGGCTGCACGCCCCCCCATCCACCTCCAAGTTCTTGCTCTGCCCAGCCTCGGGGGTGGGTGGGGTGAATCCTGGAGGCTCGGCAGCGGCTTGTGTTGGCAGCCAGGGATTTATTTTTAAATGCCAGGGGTGACCAGCCTTTAGGAGTAATCACAGAGTACTTTTCTACATGTGCAGAGTGCCTCTGTCACCACGAAGAAAACACAGCAAGCCTCACGCCCTTCGGATCAAGGGGCAGAGTTTCTATGGCAGAAGGCACGGACTTTCAGGAACCTCTCATTTTAGAAACTAAACACAAACGCACGCGCGCGCGCGCGCGCACACACACACACACACACACACCCTGCAACGAATAGCATCCCTGACGCCACTATCCTAAACATTATTTCCTTGAAAGTCAACTCCACCGCGTTCAATCGGATTCCTTTCCAAGAAAGCATGGCCAAGCCTTCGTTTCTTGAAGCCAACTGTGAATATAATCTCCCAACCTTTTTAACCAATCCAAACTACCAGCGATTCACAAAATATTTAAGCCTATACGCCAGCCAATTAAAGAAGCTCGTTCCCATGGGGACCGTCTAATCCCCCGATGTCACCGGTGTTTAAATCAATTTGTCGCCCAAGCCGGGTTAAATTTTTACTTGGAAGCAAGTCCCACTGAGTTCCATTGGACTTCCTTCTGGCTGCATGTCGCAATGTATTGCAATATATTCTAAAAGAAAAAATGTATCGGCCGTGAATGAAACCCCTTGGAAATCACTGAAGTTTGGCGCTTGCGATCCCAGCCAATTTAGAATGAGGCTTTGGGAGCTGCAATTCTGCACTCACACACCGGCTGCGAGTTTACTTCGGAGTAAACGTCCGGGCTGCAAGTGCCACTGAAAGCCCATTCGGTCTGCTCATAGGAGATGGATGGTTTGGGGCACAAATATAGCCCTGGAGGTCGTCTGAGGTTCATTAGTTCATTTCAGTATCTGTCCTTCGCGGGAGGGGAGAAGCGTTCAAAAACTTGCGTGTGCTTCCTCCCCGCCCCATAGTCTTCTATGCTTTGAATATAGGATCCCCTCCTCAGATATATAATTCCTGTGTGTTTAAATCTGGTTAACCTTTTAAAAATAATAATAATAATAATAATAATAATAATCTCCCTGTCTTTCAGCTCCCCCAAGCCCGTACTAAAACAGTGCCTATAAAACTCGCGGTCTGTATAGTCGGTTTCCACACTTATGGTTTGGGTTAGGAACCCATTATCTAGGTTCCCTTATCGCCATTATTATTATTATTATTATTATTATTATTATTATTAATGGAAGGGCCTCTGGTGTGGTGAGCTGTGATAACATGGCAGCTCTGAGAGAGAGGCGCTTCAGTTCGTAGCTTTTTTGTGTGGCTAGGCTTTCGTTACTTACCCCCCTATTCCTTCTCTTCCTCGGGGGGCTTATTTCTGCCAACACACACACTTCGTGTGGCGCCCTCTTTGACAAAGGGCAGCGCCGCCTTCTCCCGCTTCAACTCCTGCTGCCATTTCCCGCTCTCGTCGCCCTCCCCGCCGCCATTGGCTGAACTGGGCAAGGGCCGTGAAACCGAGGTTATGGCAGCCCCGAAGCGAGCCTATCAAAACTCGCGCCGAGGTGACGCGGCAAAGCGCGCGAGGGCCTCCAAAAATGGCCGCCTCGCCTCGCTCCTTTCTATTGCTTAGCTTCCTCCTGCCCCCCCCCCCCGCGCCAATGTTCGCTTTCCTCTGCTTTTCCTTTCCTTTAGAAGAAAAGAGGGAAAGCTGCAAAGAGATGGGGATAGGTAGTGAGAGTAGGCGACAGAGGCCTTGTGTGCTCCTGCTGTGCCTTTCAGGGCTCAGTTCAACTTTTGACGCCTTATATATGGCTGACAACTGGGTTTTTTTAAATAAATAAATAAATGGCTTAGTGGTGATTTTTGTTTGTTTGTTTGTTTTTAACCAAACAAGCAGTATGTAAATTTTTGCTGAATGAAAATTGGAAGTTGGTCAATAGACACCTAAAATGTAAAGTTGCAAAGGGCTTGCAAATAGGGAGGCACCAAAAGTTTGGTGCATGTGAAGTGAGCAATGTATGCAAGTCAGGATGCAGGTGATGAGTTTGGCAGGTGAAAACCTGTGCATATTAACTCAGTAGCAAGTGCCACTATGTCCATTGGGACATATTCTGATGTGATTTTGTATAGGGCTGTAGCCCCTGCGACGTGTGTCCTTTCAGTATAAGGTAGGGCAGTAGCCTACAGTGCTAAATGCTTGGACGATGCGCTCACCTTGCATAGCCTCTTTATGCAAGGTAACTGAGCACCCCAATGATGCTGCTGGGGCATAGTCAAGTAGCATGGAGCGTGAATGGGGAGGGCAACCAGACCTGCTCCTGTGTGGCCAGGGCCTCAACACATTCTTTATGGCGAAAACAGCCATTCTGTGAGGCGCATATGCTCAAGCACATGGCTTCCCCCCACCCAAGAACCCTGGGAACTGTAGTTTGATAAAGATGCTGGGAACTGTAGCTTGGTGTTTTCAGACCACTTCTACCAGATTCTAGAATATGTGTGTTTGTGTGTCTCTTTCTCTGTGTCTTCACTCTTAAAAGAATGTTTCCACCAATCTCTTCCACTGTGTGACCTTTCAGGCTGAGAGAGCCTACTGCAGATAACCATCTATACAACAAGCAGGGTTGCAAGGGCAACAGAAAAGTTCTCAGGGGCTTCTCTTCACTCAACTGTGGAATGAGGTTAACTTGTAAAGGTTTAGATAAAGGTTGTGCCAAAACCTTCCCCTTCCCCCATCACCTGGTCCCATTTATAGTGTACCATTGTCCTTGGGACTCATGCATGTAATGCACAATTTGCCACATTAAAACATATCCTTTTCCCCCTCACAATATTTTTTATTCTTGTTGCTGCCTTAATGGTAGGGTTCTTATTTTTAAACATTTAAAAACATTACTTTTAAACGTTATCTTTTAAATATTATTTTTGAACAGCCAAGCTTTCAGGATGGGTTGGGCTACCATTAAACAAATTAAAGAGGCGGCAGGAACACCAGTGGTTCCAAGATTCAATACATTCCCATTGTTCCTGTTTAATATAATGCCACAATAATATAACAAAACAAGGAAGCTGTTTAATTTTATCACAAGAGGGTGTTTGAGCATATGCAGAGTGCATTAGCTTCTGTACTGAGTAACGAGCAGTCAGCAAAAAAACCCCAAAAACCATCCAACCTGTGTTTATGAGGCTGGAATTTGTAAATAATGTGAGTTATGTATCCTATAGCCTCTGCATCAATCAGGTTAGAACTTAACCTCTTTAGTACTGTATACTAATTCTGTATAAAGCACACAATACATGCCACTTGTTTACTATACTAAGTACCAAATTTGTATATCATAGTTGCATATATTACTTATGTCTCATAGGATATAGGTTTTCTTGCTTTGGAATTCAATCCCATCAGATGTGAGATGGAGAATTGTATGATACTAGGTAGATTGTTTCAATAACAATCAAAGGTACTGGGAGTGGTTTCAGGATTCTTCCCATAGGCTCTCCAATCCCTTAATTGGAGTGGCTAGTGGAGTTTATGGCAGTAGTCCTAAACACACCTACTTGACAGTAAGTTCTGTTTAATTTAATGGGACTTACGTTTGAATAGACTTTTGAATAGATTGATAGCCCTGTAAAATTACAATCCTAAACGAATATTAGTAAGGAGTAAGTGTGCATTGAACACAGTGAAAGTGACTTCTTGCATTGTAAAAGAGAAAACAAATGCCATACTGAGCAGAGCAATTTTAGTTTGTCACACCATTGCTTCATGCCCTTAACTCTCCATGGAGAGCAACCTATAGGGCAAAAGATGTGATCCATATACCGTGTAAGCAAGTGTATTTGCAATTTTAGATGTTTTAAAGCTGCAATTCTATGTATGCTTATCTGCAAATAAGCTCAAATAAATAGTCTGGAAGTTATTTCTGAGCTGTTTTATACTAGGTTAGCCTGTCCATATAGCCCAGTACTGCATACTCTGGCTGGCAGAGGGTCTCAGACAAAAGGTGTTCCACATCATCTGCTACACAGTTCCTTTAAATGGAGATGCCAGAAATTGAACTTGACACTTTGTGCTCTATCACTGAACTACAATCACTTCCCCATGGTTAGAATTGCACTGCTAGTCTTGTTCAGTTCAATGGAGCCAATTACTTGATTCTGCAAAATCTGAGCAAGCACTATACTAGGGTCCCAGTGAAGGAGCAAGAATTCCACAAGTCTCCTTCTACTGGTTCTTGGATCCATTCTCCAGAGCATCCTTGTACCCGCTGCCCAGGAATGGCAATGACATTGCTGTATTTAATGTAGCCTTTGCAGCTGACCCATCTGAATGTGCTGGGATGAAGAGAATCACTGCTGCAGAGTCCTAAGGTTTACTGCAAGGCTGTGCACAACTACAGTTTTCCTTAATCAACGAAAGGGCTAGAGCTTTAAATGGGCAGCACAACAATGCAGTATAGAATGCAATTTTAGCTGCAGTAGTGCAAGCAACCGTGTGTGCATTGCAGCTAAAGCTGTGGGATACGCTGTGGCTCACTTTACGCAATGCCATTTTCAGTAGTTTGCAAATGGTGCTGAAAGTCATTTAAATCCTGATAGCCAGAAATCATGCCTTGACTGGTTGACAGTAACAACATGCCCCCATGATTGCCTCTGCAAGTGCAGTTCATTGGGTTTTTGTGGCCTATTCTAGGTTCCAAATATAGACAGGGGAATGGTGTCTCACATTAAATGGCTCTATGTGTTGTTTTCTGATGTTGCTGGAGCATTCCTTTGAAATTGATGGAGAAATAACCTTGATTAATTATTTCCGGATTTCATGGCAGCATCTTCTCTGTTTTTAGTATGAATGTGTGTGGTTTTTAAAGTCTGCAACCATTTTTTTAAATTCTAGAAATAGTTTTGTGAAGCAAATATCATAGCATGGCTTGTAACTGGTCATTCAGGCAAGTAACTATCCAGCTTCTGACCAAAGAGATGCAACCAGAATCTCTTTCCCAATGGTAATCTAGGAATAAGGTCATATAAATTTGTGTTAGCTAATCCACATAATCCTACCTTCTTTAAGTCCTGTCCCCCCTCCAAAATGCTTTTACACACCTAAAACAATTATTGTTTACTATTTTTTAGCTGGATTCCTCTGTGATCCTTGGAATTTTATTCATTTTATGCATTATGCATTCTCCAGGGAAGAATTATATTTTTTCTCTTCCCCTGAAATAATTCACAATATATATGTGGGCACATGTGGAAAAAAACATTGAAAAAGAGTGAAACTAAGAAGCCTCTCATCAGGTTTATAATACCACTTCATTTCTTTCCTTTATTTGAAGTCCAGTATAGAAATGTCCTTTGAACAACAACAACAAAATGCACAGTAATATTGATGGCTAAATTATATGACACCACTCACCTCTGAAATTGTTGCTCACCAACATCCAATGATAATTCACAAATTGTCTGAATGAAGGCATACCCAGTTATAAATTCACATGGGATTAAGAGAGGATTTCAATTTATAAAAAAAAAAACCAGATAGGAAAACCTGTTCATATATCCAAATTCACACCTGAGGTAAAGACACTTTACAGCAACAGATACCTTACAGATTTTTCCTCCTTATACATTCTTTCTGAAGGAACATGATACCATGTCGGTACTAGACAGTATACATTTAGTCTTGATGCTCATTTTAGTCTTATACCAAATATTTTTCTCAGTTACAGAACTATGGTAACATTATGAATAGGAAGGGGGGAGAGAAATATTTCAATATTTTATGGTACATGACCAAAGTATTTGATATAAAGAATTTAAATGATTGTAGCAGATGTTTTTTTAAAGCAAGTTTGCTTTACAATTAAAAATAGCTGGAATTTTAATTTTAAATTAGAGTGAGCTAAAAGTCTTATTTGAAGAAGTTAGACATATTAAAATACTGAATTAAAATTTATTGTAAAATGCCAACATGTTCTGAAAGATAGTCATGAGAAATATATTTGTTGCAGGTGGGGGTACTGTATAAGTTATTTGATATGCTAAAATGTTATTTTAAACCTGTTATACATTTCATTAGAGAAAAAGGTGAATATTTAGTTTCTTTTGTTTGAAAAACTTGTTACTAAGTAATTGTCTATTGAAAATATCAGTGAAGTATTTAAAACAATGTGAAAATATTGAACATATTTAGAATATTTAAAATTTATGATAATTTATCAGATGGATTAATATGTAGCAAACTTTAAATTACATATAAAAGCAGTTAGTATATATTCTTTTAAAATAAATGCATGTATGAATATTTATATTACCTGTACTATTATATCGCCTTTCAGTGAATTTTCTTCTTCATGTCACAGATAGAAATGCAAAAGAGAACATAGTACTTCACCCTCTTCAAAGCTAGTCACTTCATAGTCATCACTTTTAGAAAACCAAGCCTTTCTAGAAAATTTAGGAATCATCTATATCCATCTCTATCTATTTCATTGGATATGACTTTTTTCTTCAAGTCCAAATTTGTGAATATGGTTAACATGAAAACATGAGAAGATAAACTAAAATCAATTTTAAACAAATCTCTTAGAGGTAGTGCTTCAGAACACAGGATTTTTTCCTATTACTGTATCTGTAACATAGGTTTCATATTTTGTTAACTGCAGTTAAAATCTGTTTTAATGGAAGTTTTGATATTGCTACTAAGCAGTTATTTTTAACAGTGCATTGCCATGCATCTTTGGGGGATAATGCATCTTGGGCTTGATGCACTATTATCAGAATGCATGTCATTGTATCTTATATGCTACAATGTTGTCTCTAGTATGTTTCCAATTTTTGTACTTATTTTTGTATTAATCAATATAATGATAGTAATAGAATTCAAATATCCTTTAATGCAGAACTCTCCAAAACATTAATATTAGGAGTTCCTTGTTCATCTACAACAGGATGGATATGGTGTTTATAGAGTTCATTCTTGACCTTACCTGAGTAAGTACTTTAACTTAAAGTATGAGATGCACCTAGAGGGGTAATACATTGAGTTTAATAGGAAGACAGTTAATAACCTTTTTTCATCCTCATGCACTATCAATCATGGCTGTCACCAGTCTGCTGAATCAAAGCAAAAGTGTTCTTCACAGATGACTGATTAGAAACGCAAAATCACAAGATCCATCTTCATGGTCACTTTTATTATAGTCATTTTTAAACTGACAGCAACCTGCTCAGTTTCAGCAGCACAAATAGTGTCACTCAGTGCAGCTAAGCATGAGAAGATGTTGGTTGAATTATACTTAAAAATAATTAGACCCAAAGCCTTTTTGTAGAGGCAAGGAACAGCTCCATCTCCATCTTTTCATCCTCAAACATAAGTATACATTTTAATCCTAAAAGTATTTTCATTCTTGTGATTTTACTTAATAGATTTTTCATTATAATTTGGCAATCCAAGCGTACACGTTTCTCTTCTTTTTTTAAAAAAGACACATATCTTTTGGAGCTCGGTCCTCAATTCATCCCTTTTGTTGTTCTGACCACATGACACGCTCCACAAATCCTTGCAGTGGCTTCCTGTCTATTCCAAAATTCTGCAAACCAAAGCCTCCTCATCCTTATCTTCAAAGCCTTCTATTGTCTTTCCTATCCATATTTATTTGCCCTCATATCACAATATATGCCTACCCATGATCTTTGCTTCTCTTGCTGAGATGTTCTCAGACACCTGAAAACATCATTTGGAGTTAAATTACTTGATACATTATTCCTTGTTGCCCTTTATATTTGAAAATGCCTTCCAGAACCCCTGAGACCATAGGAAGCTGCTCTAAACTAAGTTAGACCATTGGTTCACCAAGCCCAGTATTTAGTCTGACTGGCAGTGACTCTTCAGAAAGGACTTTCCCCCAACCCTACCCAGGGACACCAAGGACTAAACCTATGACTTTCTACATGCAGAGTGATTGCTCTACTACTGAGCAATTTGTGATGCTTCCTTCCTTCCCGTTGTCAGAATTCATCTTTTCCATAATATCTTTGGCAGAATCCCGTAGTCCCCATACACATAAATTCACACAAATCAACAGCATATATATTCTTTCCTTATTAAACCTCAGCTTCATTATCCTCTCCTATTGCCTCTCATGTGTCAAGTTTTAGATTGTAGGTTCCTTGGGACAGAGACCTAAACTCCTGTTTTACTCTGTGAAACTCCATGTAGTCTTCTGCTTCTTCTGCTTCTTTTGTGAGCAGATAAGATTTAGATAGGTAGTTAAATTGCCAATAGTGCAGCACAGTATGATGAAGTCTCAGTTCTAAGGCAGCATTCTTCATACAGCAGCCACATTCATCTCGCACTGCTAAAGATCAACCCGTATCATGTGAAAAAGAAGACAAATGTGAATGATGTCTCATCCCAAAGGTTCCAGCACAGCATGAAGAATAATAGGAAAACCATGTGGCTAGTCCAAGGAAGTCACCCATTTGCAAGTTACAACATTATACCTGTAGTACAATGGCTGATGATATGTTGGTGCAGTTCTCAGGATTTTGCTCAAAACTCATGTCACATAGCTGCATAAAATGTACACATTTTAATTTCTATGCATTTAGGCTCCTGAGGAGATGAAGATGATAGGTGATTGGGGCCCCATCAGCTCTGCACTTTACAGTGCACCCAATCACCCTGTGATTCAGTTAAAAGAAAAAAAGGGGAGAGAATACATGGAGCTCATCACAAAAGATGAGGGTGCCGACCCTGTCAGCTTTCCCCTAACAATGCGTGTGCAACTGTTTATGACCAGAGCATAAGAGTTCAGTCTACCAAGTGTTGCTGCCATGCATGCTGCATTGACACAAGGAGTTTATAAAGGAACAATTCAAATATTTGCTCTTGCATCTGTTACAATAAAGTTCTTCAAATGACTAATTCTCATTTCAGACTTCGTACTACCTTAAGCATCATTATCAGATTAGAAGTAAACATCTTTTTTTCTTTTAAAAAATGGGTAGTATCCAGTTGTTCCCCTAGTGCTGTTACTCCAGGGAAGGTGCTAATGGAGGAAGGGGAGGACAGAAGATTTTAGCTGATTCCCCATTCCACTGTAGCTCCCAGTACCATCTAAAATCTGTTCTCGGGGGTTCCCCAATCTTCCAGAACAGATTGTAGGAGGCTATCATGGCTGCAGGGGCGGGGGTGTGGGTGGATAAGCAAAAATCACATTTCCTCTTCCTGTGTTAGCAAATGGCTTCAGCTGGAGCAAATGTTATTGCGCTTGCAAAAGGATACCAGCTTGATACATCCCATTATCTTGAAAGTACAATGCTAAATTGTTGTGATGTCCAGTTTTTGAAGAAATTTTACAAAACGAACTAGGCAGTTAAACAGAATTACTTCAGAAAAGATGGCTATACTTCAGATTATTTAAAGTGATTATAATTTGAAGGTTTATTTACATAGCTGTAAATACTGTATTACCAAAATTGAAATGGATGACTATTACATTTTGCTTGGCTTAAAATGGAAACATTTGTAACTTTACAATGCTACGTGTGTTCCCTCTATTATTTAAAGTTACAATTGAGTCAAGAGCACCACATGCTCATTTTATTGAAATCAAGGTGCAGGTGCAGCATTTGCAACTTTAGGGTTGTATCTAATACTGTCCCCTCTATTGACAGAAGGCCCCCATCAGCAGAAAGTGAGGACAGGCAATTTTTTCCTATTTGCTCTCCTCCCCAAAGCCCTCTCCCCTGCCCTGGAATCTGCTCTGGTGGGTTCCTGAAATCTCTGAAGTAGATTCAGAGAGTGTGGGGACTCACAAGGGGCTGCAGGGGGACACAGTAATCAGCAAAAATAAAATAAAATAAAAATGCCTTAACCCTTTCGTCTGAAGGATGTCACCCATTAGTGGAGGGGTACTATTGGACACTGCCCTTAGTGTTGAATCTAGTACAAGCAACAGCATTAAAGACTAGTTATCAGATTATTTTTTTATTCAGATACTTTCAGCCTAGAATATATTAATATCTGCTCATGCTTTAAATTAATTAAATTACTCTTTATTAAAGGATACCTATTGATGGATTCCCAAAGAGTGATCTTATGGAACATGAAGTGGTTCCATCCACGAAACTAAGCACCTGGTTCTATGGTGGGCGAAGTACCTGGAGATGAGGCTATCAGTGCCTGAGAGCCCCACATATTTTGTATCCTACAAACATACTAATCCAAGAATTAATTGCCTCTTCATTTAATCCAGTGCTGTTTAAACGTTTAAACAGACTGTTACGTAGCTCTCAAGCATTCATTCTTGCAAATCCAGAATGGAATACTGGAATAACATCTCTACAGTATTGGAATTTTGTTGTTATGAGGAGTCATAGGGCTCAGTGCCCTACATCCTTACCGTTTATTTGAAAGTTTTATTTGCTGGGGATGGAATTCGACTATTGGCCCAATGAAGCTGTGTTAGGCAGAATTAAAGTATCAGCCAGTTTAATTATGTAAATGGTATAAAAGGAGTTTACTCCCACTGAACCACATTGTGGATGTGGTGCAGCTCAGCTGATGCCAACTACTTAAATTCAGTACAGTATAGAGACATTCCAAGGTATATGTTGAGCTCACATATGTACACAAGCTAAGCCCATTCACTACTGTAAGCATAGAAATGACATGTGCACCTTGGATCAATTGCAGAGTTCTGTATTAGGTAGGGTTGCCATATTTCATTTTATTTTTATTTTTGTGTATGATTTCTTCCTAAAATGATTTTAAAGGGGGGGAATGCTACATAGCATCAGTATTCATTCAAACTTTAAAAAAAACCCAAATCAAAACACTAAAATCAATATTTGTATGTTTAAATATTTCCTTGAATAGTATTTGTTTTGGTTGGATTGAAATGCTAAGCCCATTCAAGGCAAGCTTTCATCCTGTTGATAGGTACTACTTGTGTGTGTTGAAATAGCTGTCACAGAGAGTCAACACATGATGTACATTTCAAATGACCAAACTATCATGTAATAGTTGTCAACAGCATGTAAAAAAAAAAAACAAACAAAAACCTGGCAGTGTGAATCCCTTTTAGTTCTCGTGCAATTCACAAAACTGAATTTCATAAGTAGTAATTCTCTTTTAGCTGTCAGACCCACTTCAGTATAAATATTCACAAGTATCAGCATTTCAAATGTCCTTTTCTATACTTCCATGCGTCAAAATCTAATACTTCCCCTGATAAGTGTGTACGCATACTTTCATACATGTACACTAGTCCCATTATGTGTAAAATGTCAGCCTGTATGCATATTCCCTCCCCCCAAAGTTCCACTGCCCATTTTAGAAAGTTAACTGCTAGTTGCCAGAGGAGTTGTCAACCCTAAATCCATGGTGAAGCAGTTTCCAGTTTCACCATTGGCTCCTTATGCCACCATTTGGCCCCCTTTTGGAAAATTTATGGTGACCTGGCAAACAGTGGTCTGGAGACATGCTAGAGCAACGAGAAGACTTAATTTCTATGTATTCTGAACATACATCCCAAAAAATCACATCTCTGGCTAAAAGGGCTGCATGAATTGGCTCTTGGGTTTATACAAAATTGTCTTACATTAACTGCTGCAGCAAGTGTATCTTTAAGTAGATCTACCTACATTAGCTTCAAAGTTCCTGGGCAGGAGAGCCTTGGGACTTTTCCTGTATAACAGGAAAAAAAAAATACCATCTCCTTTCACTTACAGATCCAAAATCAATAAGATAATATATTCTAGTACAGTGGTACCTTGGTTTACGGACTTAATCCATTCCGGAAGCCCGTTATTAAACCGAAACTGTTCTTAAACTGAGGCGCGCTTTCCCTAATGAGGCCTCCTGTCGCCAGTGCCCTTCCATCATTCGCATTCCGTTCTTAGACCGAGGTAAAGTTCTCAAACCGGGACACTATTTCTAGTTTTGCGGAGTTTATAAACCAAATCATTCTTAAACCGGACTGTTCTTAAACCGAGGTACCACTGTATTCCAACTTACTAATTTTGACTGAAATCCTGTACATACTTACTTGGGAGTAAGCCCCACTGACCACAGTGAGATTGCATGGAAACATGCACAGAATTGAATGGTTTGTATATTTTCTCTGGGATGAAAATGACTCTATCAAATCCTTTCTTTTAGCATTTGTTCCTCTGTCCTCTTTCTGTATGCATGTACGTATTAGTATAAACACAATAATGCGATGTACTATGTGTAACCATGGGCTAGCATAATATCCTAAAGATACAATCCTAACCATGCTTTCCTGGAAGTAAGTGCTACTGAAATCAGGGAAACTTGCTTCCAAGTAAACAAGTTGGAGATTGTGCTGTAAAACTGAGTCATTCCAATTGGCACAGAACCCGTGAATTCTTGAGGGTTATATTGACATTTGTACCAGATATATTATTACTTCAGGAAGGCAATTACAGTTCCTTTAATAGCTTCACCCTATTCACTTCACTGTATGAACATCTATGGAGACTGATTAAAGAAAGCAGGAAACTATTTAGACTGCTTTATACCTAATTTGGCTTTAGATATATCATAAACAGTGTGATGTTTTTCTCAGTGGATTCCTACCTTAAGGATGTAAATGGTATTTAATAATATGGTTTTTTGGAACTTGGCTACATTAATGGGAGAGGTTTAGACTTTCTTTTCTATTTTCTTGTGAAAAATTGACACACTAATGCTGACTGACACCTGTCTAAATCATAGATACACATATCTGAGATTAAATTTGTAAGCATTAACAAAAAACAACCCAGTAAGCTAAGAAGGCTAACAGCATTCTGCTAATAAACAACACCAATGATGGTATCTTGATAATGCAGGATCTGCTGGTGAAAATCTCCTGCAATTTAGGCAATTTTCTTTCTTCAAATATATATTAGAAACCTAATGTTAAAACAAGAAAATTAGGTAAACTTGTTTTTAATTTATCCAACGATAATGGTAAATGTAAAAAAGCAACAACCTAGCAACTTGATCTGAAGCATTAGTCCTTAGAAAACATTTGATTTTATGGAGGTAATATGTTCCCCCCCTCTAAATAAAGAACAGATATATATAGAGTTGTTTAAAAAAAAGAAATCCCTCCCAATAGTATGAAACAATTTCAAAACCCAGTTCCTTCCTTTTTTGAGTAGTCCCACATAGACAGAGTTTAAGAACAGCACACCAAAACTTGATGTTGCTTTTATTGAGAAGCAAATGCATATAGCTAACAATATTTTTGCATTAAATCATCTTATGGTAAAAATAAGCATGAAAATATTGATAGACATTTTTAATCATTACAGAAAAAGTTAAATCTTATATAAAGTTAAAGGTTATGTATTGTCCCTTACTTGTAAAAAGCCAGCATTTGCTGATACATAATTTTAAAAAAGCAATATTTCATGCCCATTTATAGTTTTTAAAAATGTGTTCCCATATGGCACATCAAACATATAATATATAATTGGCTGATTACTATGGGTATGTTCCAGCCATATTACCAGTAAGCAGTGTTAAGTACCATTGGTTTCAATAGGAAACATTCACAGCTTGTGCTGAACTTTCCAGTTGAAACCAGTGGGGATTAAAATTCATTAATTATGACTGGATTGTGCTCTTTGTGTTTCTTTTGCTACTATTATAGTAGCACAGCACAAAATTAATTTAAGGCTGCAATCCTATACCCACCTGCCTAGGTGTAAGTCCCACTGAACTCAGTAGGACTTACTTCTGAGTAGGAATGCATAGGATTGCTCTGTAGCTGTATTTTACCATTCTATAGACTGTAATTTTTTTTAAAAAAAATATTGATATTAAGAATTGAAAATGAAATTGCAATTGAAGCAATATTTAATATACAGATAGCGGCATATAGATTAAGCAGTAGAAGAATATAATAAAAAAAAACAAGGAAAGCTACCTACATGAATGGACCAAGTAGCATCGGGCAAATTTTTTGCGTCCAGTTGTATATTTACACTTGCATATTTTAGATTCATGGAAAATAGACTTCAGCCCTGTGAAGTAGCTTACACATACACAACAGCAGCAGCAGCAGCAGCAGCCACAAGCACAATAAATTCCTATATCACACCTGCCTTTTTGCTGCTTCAGGATGTAGTTATTTCAGTCCTGCCTGCATATTTCCCCCTTTTCATATGTGAATTGTTGTCCGTTGAATCTTAGAGGAAAAGGCTATTCTCTGAGTCTCTGGAAGGTGTGTGTGTGTGTGTGTGTGTGTGTGTGTGTGTGTGTGTGTGTGTATCCATAAGGGAGGCTAGGCTGGTCATCTTTCCACATATCTCTGCTAACTGGGGTCCTTCGCCGAGCTCTTTAGAGGGAAAAAGGACTCTTATAAAATGCATATTATTTAAACAGCTGAACACCTAACCCAGGTATTCCACCGCTTCCCCACCCCTGGAGTTTGTTACATTCATAACTTAACTCTGCCAAAAAGGGATTGCTGGAACACATTTAAAATCAATATTTAAGACACAGCTTGCAAGTATCCTCAAAAAGAGTTTATTTTCTTTGTTCTGCAGATTCCCAAACTCCCCATCCTTCCTTGAAAATATATCACACTTGTGATTTTGACATTTTGTGCACATTGGTGGGGTTTTTTTCCCTTTTAAAAATATTACATGGAACAGGATATGTGCAGAATCCCTCTATAAATAATGATCATAAGATGCATTTGCATTTCAAAACTATAATAGTAGCACTTTTTCACTGCTGTTCAGAATAGTGTACAATTCAGTGAAAGCAAACTATTAAATGTAGCATAGATTTTTTTCCAAAATGCTACACATATTATAACAATATTTAATTTGATTGCATAAGAGAAAATTACTTTTATATGAACTGTGGTAGTATTCTGACAATACCATTATTATTGCAATACTATTTTGATTTTAAAAAAAGGAGGATAAGCTGGAAACAAATCCACACTTAAAATAATATAGATTGCTTTGGGAACAAAAGGAAATATGTCCATCTGCAACCCTTGTCCTTATAATAGAGCAGATTTGATGCTGCAGTATTTATTTTCATATATAACCTTTACATTTTGTCTGTGCTGAATGAATCTGGGCCTTATATTCATTTTCATGAAACACTAAGATTTGCCGCTTGGTATAGTATTCCCTCTATAATGCATCTTAGTTTAATTCACTCTTAGTGAAACAACAAGGCTCACTCTGGAGAGCTCCTTACAACATAATTTAGCCGGACCTTTTCTTAGTAAAGGTTTTCTGGTTTTCATTTTCACTTCATATTCTCAAATAAAAGATCCTTTGTTGTCTACCATTTGATTGGACTTAATGAAAAACACTCCATTTTAACCTAACAGTATTTCCCTTTGAATTTATTATATTTAAGGACACTGTCAAAAATCAAGCATTTAATCTCAGGTTTTTATACTTAAAATTATATTACTATCATATGGCTCAGCAAGGTGATGTAAAAAGGGCACCGAGGAGATTTAAACCAAAAGTCGAGTAAAAAAACAAAACAAAACCTCACCTCATTTTAATAGGAAACTAAATACTATGGCTAATGTGCAGATTGGGTATGGTAGTTGACTTTAAAGACTAACATGTGACAGGGTGCCAACAGCTGAATTGTGCAGTATTGACTAAACGAGGTTCACTGATTTGTATTGAGGCTAATATCTTCTTTAAACAATTCCGTGTAAATTGTGCGTATAAAGTCATTGGAAGCTGTTTCTCAGGACAGCATCTCCGGCTCGGTACCTGCTGGAGTGAGGAAGATAATCAATACAGAGAAATAGAGCTGAGCATGAGACTAGGAAGCTTCAGAGCAGTTAGTGCTGATAAAAGTAGATGATGTCAATATTTGGGAATAACACAACTCTAGGATAACAGACAAAAGAGGAGTGCATATGTTGGAGAGTGTTCAAACAGGGGCAGAATTAATGCATAAGTGGCAGCTGTTGCCCCGGGCTGCAAAAGACATTATTTATTCCAGGTATTGTTAAATTCCTGCTGAAACACCAAGGCTCAGGATAGTATATTAAAAATTCTATCTCCACCAATAAGGAAGCAGGAGGGAGCTTTTGTGTGTGTGTGTGTGTGTGTGTGTGTATGTTTAGACTCTGCCTAAACTATGAACCAGTTGCCAAAGTCAAAGCATCTCAAGATCTGAGTCTTGAACTAATAAAACAAAGAATCCCAGAAAACTGTTTTGTGAAATAAAAGTCCCCAGTTAACTTTCTTTTGGGGAAATGAACGTTTGCAAACTTGGTAGACACAAGGCAGAAGTTGACTCTGTACCTTTCAGTGTTGATCCTTGGCTCTTGGCCCTTACCGTTTTTTCATGTAAATATTATTTCAAACAGACAAAATGGATTCTCCTGCAGAATCATAACACCATGAATTCTTTTAACCCTGGTCTCCTTGTTGGTACTGAAGTAATGGTATATTTCTACTAATTTAATAGTGGAAATCAGTTTTCCTCTTGCTGTCAGGTGATGAATTTTTGTTCTTCTGTGCTGATCTTTCTGTTGATGTATTATGACATAGTCTGTCAACATGAACAGATATGTGAAGGGGAGATTGGATGACTGAGACATACAACCTGAATAAGGCTGCACTTGAATTTTAAACATGGATATCATATTAGGATACAGAAAGTAGGAATGTACGCAGTAAAGAATGCTATTATTTTGATGTAATTTAGGCAAAAGCAAAACAGGTGGGCTATGACACGCTTCTAAAAGCAGAATGGATGAGGTAATCCCGAACCACAGGCATAAAAAGCTCTCCAATCTAAGTTAATAGCTACTTAAAATCAGGATTTGTGAAACACATCCATGTACAGAGAAAATTAAGTCATGCATATATGATGATTGTTAAGCATAGCTATTTACAAACAAATAATTTTATAATGTGAATCATTCTGTTGTCACATATGGTTTTATTATTTGGTGTTAGATCTGGATTACATCAAGTAGGTGATTACTGTGTCAGCTACAAAGGTCAAGTTCCATACCTTTTATTTTGAGCCACCATTAAGCCTTTTTATAAAGACACATGTGCCTGTACTCTGTCTGTGTATGCCTGTGTATGTGCATGATCTCTTCCCCACCCCCCTTGACAACACACACACACACACACACACACACACACACACACACACACACTCTTTCATTTCAGGTTAACCTGTCCTATACAGGCAGGCTGCATGAATAAAAAACACAGTATCACAACAGCTACTATTTTTCTAAGATGTAGAATATGTGTTCTGAAAACAGTAATTATTTTTATTATGAATACCACTAAAAATGGAACGAAACATCAAACACTAAACCTAATAGCATTCAAGAGAAAACAGTATTTGCACTGAAAAGCCGTAAAACCTTTATAATCTTTCACAAATACAATTTTGTTCAGGTTACTGAAGGTTTTTCCTCTCTCTTTCTGTTCCACATATACCAACTTTTCTTCTTAAATTACTGAGAAGTAAAAGATCCTTTCTTCCTGCACATCTGTAAAGAAGGCTTTATTTTAAACAAAGCCTGTATCTTTATTTGTAAGACAAAGTTAAACATTTTTTTAAGACCTACCCTTCAACTAATTTGTTAATCTTGTGCTACTTTTAGCATTTGTCACACATATAGACCAGGAAATTGGCTCCATCTCATTCTAGTTCTGTGTTGAATTAAAAACCTCTACTGAAAAGAAGAGCATGATGTGAAGAAAGAATAAATTTAGGCCTTTCTTTAGTAATGCACATATATTTCCATACATTTCACATCCTAAGGGAGCCCACAAATGCATTCAATAAATACAAAACTATAAACTATACATCCAAGAGAAGTGATTCCTCATATTCAAAATTCTTTATATGGGCACAGATTTGAACAGATTAAAACTCGGAAGAGAATCTACAGGAATGTTTGGAAAGACCCAAAGCACTATATCTTAGGGTTACCCATTTATAGGTATTATATGAAAGTGCTAGATGGCTTGGATCAAAAGAAATTAATGGGTAGAACCTTAAAACTGACAAAATGCTACTTATGTCTTGTCCAACTAGTCCTACCTTAAATATCCAGGTGAGGGGGGGCACCATATAGATAACCATTTATGTGGAAGGGTTGGCTATTTTCACCATCTATATTAAGGTCAGCGAAAAGAGCAGTTTATGGGTAAAGGGCAATAATAAAGAGCTAGACTTTAAACATGATTAGTTGATGTCTATTAAAGTTCTGTTACAATGAAATATATACCTCAGGTGAAGAAAATTACCTACTTCTCCTAGGATGATAGTCTTGCTGGATGTGTATTTTACCATATATTTAGAATATTTGTGATTTTTGACTTCATTCTGTGAAAACAGTGCAATGCAATAGATTTATGAGCGTTTGACGGAAACAAGGGTAGGAAAGATTATGGCATACTTGTTTAGAAAAACCGAGTGGAAGATTTTTGATTTACACTGACATATATCTAGATGGAACTATAGTTTGCAAATTGCCTAGAGCACCCATCTTTTATTAAGTGTTTGATGGGTAGAGAAATATATATATGTATATTCTAAAACATTCTAGGAATGCCAATGTTGCATGTGCAGCTGTGGTTATTATTTTTTAAACAATTTTCTTAATTCCCCCTTCATCACTAGGTTTCCATTGTGCAGTCCTATTTTTAATGCATTTTCCAGTGAACAAATTCTGCAGTTTGAATAATGTTGGAGATAAATGTTTACTGCATTCACAGTAAAAATTCCGTTTAGGTACTTTCTCCTTTGATCAGACTCACTGACACTTTATCGTATATTCTTCCAGTACAGGCTAACAAAAGAAAGATTAAATAACCTTGGACGCAATCTGCTGCACAGGGTTCCCATACAGGGACCACTGAAAAGATTCTGTGCAACTGCCATGTGCAAGAACTTATTAATGCTTTTGCACAATATGGGGTATGCATGCAAGAACTTCATGCTGAGAGCCAGTGTGGTGTAGTGGTTAAGAGCTGTAGACTCGTAATCTGGGGGACCGGGTTCGCATCTCCGCTCCTCCACATGCAGCTGCTGGGTGACCTTGGGCTAGTCACACTTCTTTGAAGTCTCTCAGCCCCACTCACCTCACAGAGTGTTTGTTGTGGGGGAGGAAGGGAAAGGAGATTGTTAGCTGCTTTGAGACTCGTTCGGGTAGTGATAAAGCGGGATATCAAATCCAAACTCTTCTTCTCTTCTTCTTCTTTCATTCCCCTTGAAGACTTTTAGTTTGTATGCTATCTGCTAAAGTCCCTAAATATCTGGTAAAAACACACACACATCCATACCAGCTTAAGTAGAACTGTTACACCTAACTCTCCCCAGGAATGTTGCAAGACATGCAGCTGAAGGATAACTCCTGACAAGTTTTGGGAGGATGCTAAACTATAATTTTTACATCTGTTTCAAGCAAGGCCAATCTTTATTCTCCCTTTACACATAACCGGCCAAATGATACAATCCTTTAAACTACTGCAGAAAGAATTTAGGGTTGTGGAAAGTCAGTGCAATGAAACAATCAGAATGCTTTCCAGTGTACTGGTACTGTTGTGCCAGCAACAGCAGCTATCACAAGTTTATCACAGGTGTAGCATGCAAAGGTGATGTATAGGCAGCACACATCTAGATAGAGATATTAGTTTGATGAGATTTAGGAACTTAGGAAGACTGATGTGGTGGTATTCTGGAGACATTTTGGCTACCGTAGTTTGCTATCAGCAATGTTGATGGAATGCAGTGCTCTTAAAAGGTAGCTGTATTCTTTTATAATGGGACATAGCAATGGTGATACTCAAAGGACCTTTAGAAGTATGCCTATGTATGACATCAGGATGGCATATTGTTTTTAGAATTTGCAGTTGTAAACTACAAATTATAGAAGGTATATTTCATTAGGGCACATGGCAGGTAACAGCAAAGCAAAAAATGTCACTCAGGAAAGTTATGCTTTCAGGTATCTAATTAGCATCAGATGATACCAGGTATTTTAATGTCGGCACCTGTTATACTCTATTTTATTTTCATAGATTTGTCATTAAAATGTTTTACAGATACCCTGCAGAGGTTTCTATGTGTCTGTATATCGATACTAACTCGAGGCAATACAAATTGTTAAGCAACAAAAGGGACAATTGGTTGCTGAGAAAAATCATCAGACTGTAATTCAAAAACCAGATGAGGTAGAGTACTTGGATTAAATCAGATGTGCAGCCCTATTTCATCCTAAATGTGTTTATTTAGAAGTAACAGCACGTAACCATCCATTTTTACTCAAAAATAAGTCTGACTGAGTTTAATGGGTCTTACCTCCAAGTAAGGATTATAGTGTTACTTCTGAATCCAGTGGGTCTTTACTTCTCATAAACTATACCGAGAATTGTAGCTGCAGATCATATTTATTTACTAGAATGTTATGTTCAACTAAAATTGATTTGAGTTACCGGTACTTCTAAGTAAATGTGTTTAGCATTTGCTTCTGAAATCAGGTCCTCTAATTTTACAGATCTAGTAGGCTATGCTGCACAACTATGATCCTATCACAATTTATTCCAGAGTAATCCTATATAGGTATAACAACAACTGTGGAATAGGCGAGATTTAAGATTGTATACTGTACAGCCCAATCCCAAACATATTTACTCAAAGGTAAGTGTACTGAGCTCAATGGGGCTTACTTCTCAAGTATGCACAGAATAACTCCCTTAGTGGGCAATATACTTAGGAAGTACCGGTAAGCCCCATGGAAGACATACATCTTGTGTGTTTTCCTTTTTGAAAATAATGGTTTGACATTATAAATATATGGTGAATTTGCTCTTCTACCTTCCTGTATTGCAGGGTTTTCATCTACTTTATTTATGAGTTACAGACACCTTTTTTCAAGTAATAGTCATCTGCATATGTTATGGCAAGAAACTCACATGGGTCTTTCCTAAATTATAAGCTTGACAGGGCATGGCAAAGAGTGTCATTCCAGAAGTTTGGAGAGTACTTCACGCACTATAGGTGCCATCAGCTGTTTTTGTTTTATAACTCTAATAAATAATTGGTGGTTGTTAGCAATAAGCAACTATCATTAGCATGGCTTTTCTAGCAAGCCAACAAACAATTAATCTCAGCATCAGTCCTTCACATTCTCTAAGCCAAATCACAGTATCTTAAAACAGCTGGCATCTTCTGCTGTAGTAATACTTCTATTTGGGATGATTTTGCCTTTTCTCCAGTTCAAATGGCACTAATGTTTAAATGACCAAAAAAATGAAAATATTTTTTCTGGTTTGGTAGTAAGTTAGGAGCCACCTGACTCATGCTGCTGAAACTGCAGGCACATAAAACAAATGGTGTGTGTGTGTGTGTGTGAAACCAGAATCAACCCAATTGATGACTGAATATTTAACAAACTAAAATGAAAGTTGTGTTGTTGCTTAGCTGCACAAACACAGAGCATGAGATTGTGATTCTGTCGGAACATTGCACCTGTCTTGCACAGGCCAGCAAAAGGACAGTTACAATGAAACAAAACAAAAAAACAAAAGCCCCCAAAGAGGCAAGGATCATTTATTGTAAAACTGTCTAGCACCTGAACCTAAATACATCATGAAACCTAAGTGAGAGAGACAGTGTAGTGTAGTGCTTAGAGTCTTTGTCCCAGGGTTCTACTACTTCTCAGTTGGGAACCTTGCTGGGTAACATTGAGCCAATCATCCTCTCTCAGACTAACCAGCCTCACAGGGGTTTTGTGAGAATAAAATGTGTTGGAAGAAAGAACAATACAAGCTACCCTGAGCTCCATGGAGGAAGGGTGGTATAAAACAACAACAGACAAACAGACCAACAAATAAGATGAACTGGTTTTACACGAACACCTTCAGGAGTGTGCCCCAATTTTAATAGAAAAAAAAATCATACCTGAAGCACTAAAAAATCCTGTTACAGGTAGGTAGCTGTGTTGGTCTGCCATAGTTGAAACAAAATTAAAAAATTCCTTCCAGTGGACCAACTAAGTTTGTTATTGGTATGAGCTTTCGTGTGCATGCACACTTCTTCAAATACCTAGAAGATATCTGAAGAAGTGTGCATGCACACGAAAGCTCATACCAATAACAAACTTAGTTTGTCTACTGGAAGGATTTAAAAAATAAAATAAAATCCTGGATTGCTTAGAACTGTTGGGATTTACGGCCAATCACAACATGCAGCCTCGGAGGAGTGATTTGCTAACAAGAACTACATATTATTTTTCAAGAGAACAACTTTAATGTTAGAAGTCTGCCATGCCCCCATACTCTAAGAAGGCCACTCTCTTTCTGGAACAAAACCATCAGGAGAATCATCATTCCAATTAATAGCCTGATCTGATTCTTTGCTAAGCATACGACTTCCTGTATCCTAGCCCCTCAGCAGTTGCTTAGGGACATCCCAGTCCATTGTTTTTCTACAATCTTTCATCACATTCTCTGCTTCATCCAGTAGCATTGGGCAAAAGCCCATAAGCAGCACAAACTTCATTGCCCAAGGTTCGTTTGGCACATAGGACCAACAGGCAGTGGTAGAAGTTAGTTAACTTTAGACTCTGGACTGAACAATTAATCAGTCAGTCACTTTTTACATGTGTGTCCAGGCAATTTGCAAACATATAATAAAAACAGTGAAATGGGATGAAAAACAATACAAAAGGAATTACCTAAGGTAGACACCTTTTCATCCACCTGGAAAGGCTCGTCGAAACAAAGATGTATTTAATTATTTCTGGAAAGTACAGATCATGGGCATCTGTTGTAGTTCAACAAGAATGGTGGGCCACAGATCAGAGCCAGACCCAATGAAAGTTCTGCTCTGAGCTACTGTGGAACTTTATAGTCATTGCCAGGTTTGCTGCGGATGCTGGTGATGTGTTTATTTTGTTGTGAACTACCCTGGAATCTTTGATGAAGGTGGTATAGATATGTTTTAAGTAAAACAAAATAAATGTGCATTACTTTGCTTACTTCCAAATGATGTAAGCCATCCCTGCTACATTTGCCGTTCCTCTTGCTGATTTTGCTGAGTGAGGCCCCGGACCTCTGTCCCCAAAATTCTGCCCCAATGATGTCACTGCCATTAACAGTCATTGTGGTGACATCTCCATAAGAAGTGTTGCTTTATTGGAGGGGAACGTCACTGGGAAAGAGGAGCAGCAGGACAGAGCTCTTAGCAGCAAGGCAGAAAGAGGACAGAGAAAGCAAACTCTATGCATTTATTGAAAATATTTGTACCCAACCTTAAAGTTTATTATAACATTATTGGTAAAACTGAAAACCATGAATTTCACTTAGAAATTTTTCATTGTCCTTAAGTAAATTATGGAAATGTTGACTGCAATCCTATACATGGATTCTCAAAAGTTAGTTGCATTGAGTTCCACTTACTTAGGAACTCACGGCAAGCGTGCATGGGACTGCAGCCTTAATCTTTCTCACCAACAAATGCAGGTTTCAGTGTTCATAAATTAAAATATAAATATGATTTTCCATTTTCAATAACATCCTTGCAAAAGCTTAGTACAGAGACCCACTAGATAAACATTCACACCGTGAGCATAACAGGTAAATATTTATGCTTATAGAGGTTCTGGCATCTGTTGTCATTGGTGCATCCAAGAGCATCATAGCAAGGCATAGTTCGACAGCCTGAGTAGCAAACATGGAGCTGTTCAGATGTTGCTAGACTACAACTCTCACCATTCCTGACCATTAGCTGTGCTGGCTGAGACTGATGGGAGTTGGAGTTTAACAACATCTGGAAAAACACACATTGCCTACTGCTGATGACTGAGGGAATGGGCTCACAGCACACCACCTTCTCCCAGGTCTGTGTAACTTATGCCAACTAAATAGTTTGGAAAGGACAATAATATAGGGTTTTAAGGCCTTTAAAAGTTGGGTGCGGAAGCCTTTGGTATCACAGCAGCTACAATGAGGTATATGATTGATGTGTATAGCACATCAAGTAATTCATGTTTACAGTCTATGTCTGGGATTCTGAGACAGAACATTCAAACACAAGGGAAACTGCATGCAGCCAGAGCTTCATTTTACTTTTACTTTCTCTGAAGTAGGAAGCTACTTTTTAAACTGCTCATTGGGTTTCTTCAGCAGGCAGAACTGCAGAGGTGTAAACAGAAACAAAGCTCCAACTCTAGACCTTGTTATGTTCTATGCACCCATGTCCCTTCTATGTATTCAAGAGAGTTTGAAGACATTATCTCTTGCATATATCCTAAATTCAATTCATCTTAGTTGTTCTTTTATTAAACCTAGTGGTTTTTTTAAATACAGAAAAACAAATTGATGCTACATTAGTAAATCAGATTATTATTACTTTTAGGGCTCCCCCTATTCAGGACAGTTTAGTATGAAGTAAATATATGAATGGCCAACAGTGTGACATAAAGAGGGTCACCTGATTAATGCAACTAAATGAAGCAACAGATGGCAATGGCAATACCTTGTTTTTTGTGACGCCAATGAAATATATCTGTGAGACCACTTTGGAGCAGTATGTTTAGAAAAAAAAATGTGAATTTCTCTCTCTTTATGCTACCAAAACAACATCTGAAGATTGCTTCTGAACTGATGTTTCTCCTGTTACCTGTGCATTGGTTTGTAACTGTACTGTGTTTTTATTTTCTCTACAGGTATTAGAGAAGCATGGAATGGCCAGAAAAATGTCCACAGCTCAAATATGGAGAAGTCTTATTGACAGCAGCTTGGAAACATTTTGGGACGTATTGCAACAACTCCCACCCCCCAGCAGTGACTTAAGCTGCAAAACTACTAAAAGAAAGTGTAATGGAAAACCATGAGGAGATATCAGGCATTGAAACAAATGTGAAATAAAGAAGAACTGCTGTTATCTAAAACTTTTTGTTAGTTGATTTGATAATGTGTGCTTCTTGTAAAACCAAGCTAATATAATTCCATGTGCTACTTTTTGTTTTATGCCACCATGATCTGCTTGTTAGGTTCCTCATAGCAATTTGCACATAAGGACATTGCACATTTCCTCACAACTAGCACCACTGAACTCAATAGAATTTACTTCTGAGTAGACATGTATAGGATCACACTTTTAGCCATCTTAGAGACTGCACAGAAAGGCAGGACACATTTGATTAATAAAATGAAAAAAAGCTTTCACTAGTTTTGACCTAAAAAGGTAAAGGTAAAGGGGCCCCTGACCATTAGGTCCAGTCGCGGATGACTCTGGGGTTGCGGCGCTCATCTCGCTTTATTGGCTGAGGGAGCCAGTGTACAGTTTCCGGGTCATGTGGCCAGCATGACTAAGCTGCTTCTGGTGAACCAGAGCAGCACATGGAAACGCCATTTACCCTCCCGCCGGAGCGGTACCTATTTATCTACTTGCACTGCCTGCTTTCAAACTGCTAGGTTGGCAGGAACTGGGACTGAACAATGGGAGCTCACCCCGTCGCTGGGATTTGAACCGCCGACCTTCTGATCGGCAGGCCCTAGGCTCTGTGGTTTAGACCACAGCGCCACCCACGTCTCAAAAGGTAAAGGAGCCCCTGACCATTAGGTCCAGTCGCGGACGACTCTGGGGTTGCAGCGCTCATCTCGCTTTATCCATCACTTAGATAATGGGAGACTAGGAAAGTGTAATGATACTTTCTCTGGCTGCAGAACACTACTGGCATTGCTTTAAATGACTCTCTTTGCTTGTGCATTTACTCAGATTATGATAGGGCAGTTCATTGTGGAACATAATACAAACTAGAACATAAAATTGTACCATTTTAAAGTGGAAGGAAACTACATAGGTTATGGTAATAAAGACTTTAAAAATAAAAAAAGAACTTGATGGAATTAGCTGTACGTTGCTTGAACTTTCTGTTATGGGTCAGATTCAGGAAGATAAATGAATCAGTAATGTGGCATAGTAATGTAACTATCTTGATTGTACAAGCAGCAGAGCAAGTGAGACAACACAGTATCTTTACTAGAAATCAGACATTTACAGATATTTGAAACAGTGAAAGGGAAGTTCTTGGTGTTCCAAACAATAATAACTTTCTTTTTAAAAGATGGTATTACAAGTACCAGCTAATCTTAGACTAGTAGAATGGAGAGTACTTTAAAGCAAAGGAGAGAGAGAGAAAAGTAGAGAATATGCTAATAGAAGTGTTTGTCCATGCCTGAGGAATCAGATTACTTCCCCACCCCAGTGCCCTACCAACCTAACAGAAGGCAGCAAAACAAGTTGTAACAAAAACACTTTTAAGCAAGGAAACATAGAAAGAAGTGTAAGATCAGCCAGGCTCCTAATACACACAATTATTTTTGCATGCTCTCCTCTTGAGTAAAAGGGCTTAACCTGAACTTACACTATCACTTCCAAAGGACCAGAAGCCTTTGGAGAGCAATGGAAGAGTTGGTCATGTGGATCAGCATCTGTACAATAAGCAAGCCCTTGGATGCGTATGCATCTTCTTCTACCTTGTTCTGGTTAAGGGAAGAGCCTGTAACCTAGACTCACACAATCAACTCCCAGCTGTCAGAAGATCAATGTATGGGCTATTCCTGTGAGTTGTATCTGTTGTCTAATTTTGTCTCCGTTGCCCCCTTTCTTCCTAGGATTCATCCACTTCCGAACAGTGGACTAGGAAACCCGGGACTTCTTAGAAATACAGCTTGCCTACCACTACTGATCTTCCTCCATGCCATGCAGTCATGGGGAGCTATTAGATGTGTTCCAAAGTATACTTTCAGGTTGTGTGGGGCAAGGCTCAGTGCTGCAGGTCAGTGAAGGAGCCCATACTTTGCCTGCAAAAGGTCTTAAGTTCATTGGCCAAACCAAGACTAGCTGAGTTAGAATGCTTTTAAGATGATTTGATCTTTGGAGACATACTATAGAACATGTTGGTAGTGGGCAATGAAAAATAATGCTCACATCTCATGCAATTTAAAAGGAAAACTCACTCCCCCTGCCCCCTCCAGACTTAGGTCCTGGTTTTTCAAACATAATGAATATCCAATAGCACATAATGTATTTAACATGTTCTATTAACATCTGGAATGTTGGACTGTTAGTAATAAAAGAAACATCATTTTCTGTTTTCTGCTAACAATAGATCCAATCCATCCAAAGTTAAGACCTTCTTTAAAATTTCATCGGGGTAAGGTTAATCAAATAATTAATTTAAGAGACTCAGCCCTTTTTCCCACTAGATTATGATTGGATGCTGGAGATACTCAGAGCTGGGACATACTGCATGCAAATATTTGTGCTTCCTTTGAACTATGACCCTGCTTTTTAGCACCAGCAACATGACAGTCAAGGAAACAATATGACCACTCTTTAGCCTTATAGTTGTGCAAGTGTGGAAAAAATGTGCATGCAGATATAAAATGTCACAATATCCATACAATGCATGTCTTATACATGTGATCTTGAATGCAAAGCCATTCTTTGGGGGTCTGGTTTTCCAAATCCTGTCACCAGGATTTTCTTTAACACTTTAGTCCAGTCTATTAGCAAAATTTAAATTCAAAGACTAGAGTGGTGGAAGTGAAGGGTGCAAGGCTCTATACTATAGGACACAGTACAAGTGGCAGCAGGGAGGGGGAGTCTGGAAGAAAGCAGAGAACAATGCAAATGGTATACCTAGGCTGTAGCTGCTAGAAGGTTAAAAGTACTATTTCTAGTTTCTGGATAGCTAACCTTTTCACATTAGCTATCCAACTTTGCTCCACAAAACATGAGGACTATGAAATCTGGGCTCCATAGAACTGTGTATATCCTCCATCATATACTATCTGAGATTCTGTGCATTATAAATCTCTGGATATATCTGATTGCAATGTATCTTTGATTTCCCCCAGAATTTACTACCACTAGGCAAGAAGAAGAAGTTCCAGTTGAGTATTTCCATTGGAACTCCACTCAGTAATTTGAAAATATACAAAGCAAGTCAAAGACCTCAAACCTGTAATAGGTTTGGATAGGTCTTGAATAAATATATAGTGCAATCTCCTGAAGAATAAAAGAAAGAAGTCAATCTGTACCATTTCTTTATCCTAAAAGTAATGATTACATTTTAAAACACACACACATAATATGTATGTAACCTTAGTTCCTGCTACATCTCCCTCTTTGATGTACTCTTAGTGGCTTTCAAATGGTGATTCCTCCACCCAACTCCCCTCGTCAACTGCTCCCACTGCTGTTCAGGCTGCATCCAATTTTTTATCTCATGAGTTCAACATGTGTATAGTTTGCAAGGCAGCATAAGAGTTTCTTTCTGTTTTGCATTAGTCCAGCTGGGATATTAATTCGTACAGACAATTTTATGTGAATGAATAATGCCAACGCATTTTCCATAGTTATCCTATATGCATGGCGTAAGAGCATATGGTCTTGCATGTAACTGAAGAAATGGCCATCAAACTGCAGCTGTATGTAACATTTCGGGCTTGGCATGTATGAAACTTTTCTATTATGCTACTCTTGTGAGCTTAGAATTACAGAACTATTTCAGATAATTCAGATCTACCATTAATGTCTATCTGCGTAGACTGCTTTCTTTAGCTTTATGAAAGCCATAGGCTCAATGCTACATTTTAACTTCCAGAATTAGGGCCTGTCATTTGTTTAAGGGGTGCAAAGAGTTGTTAGAGCACCCCTATTCCTCTCACAGACCTATGATACCCAGAGTTCCCAGAGAAGAGGGACTGATTGTTAGACCACTCTGGAAACTGTTTATAATCCTGCCTTGCAAACAAGGATTGAACTATGGTTTGCAGTCTTGGTTTGTAGTCAGAAGTTAGAGCTGCTGTTTCTTGGTTTGGATGAAATGGGAAACTGTAGAGGAAGGGGAAAGGGGGACCGAACGTTCAGGTACCACACCAATAAACCATGATGATCAAACTGAGATTATTAAGAAGAGTTCTGCTGGATCAGACCAAAAGCTCAGCATTCTATTCTCACATTGACCAACCAGAAGCCTATGGGAAGCCCACATACAGGACCTGGGTAAAACAGCACTCACCACACTTATGTATGAACTGGGCCATTGATTCAGCACATTCACTGCCTTAAATAATACCTGTAAAAATGAGAAATAGAGTTAGGTATCATCAGTGTACCAATGGCACTTCAGCTATCCATATGTTCTACCCTGTCTAGAATCTACACAGTGGGAGGACCATGTAACAGTTGATTGCTGTATTCATTACACAAACATGATGATCTCAAGCTGCCCATCATCTAATACCTGGAACAGGAACATCGTTGAAATGCTGGAATCCCTGCTTCTTATTAAAGTGTATGCAATGCAGATATTGGTGCTATCAAATCAGGTTTTTAAAATGTTGAATTCTTTCTTTTCCCCAAATGAGGATTCTTCTCTGTGCTGTGCTGGTGGGCATCTTTTGCATGGGAACTGCCATAGAGGCTTTTACTTTTGTGGATACTGTGACAGGATCAATCTTTTTTTACTGGAATAAAAAACCCTGCATTTTCAAACACAACAGAGTACTTGGTTCCTCATGCTTCTGCTTCTGCTGCTGTGTGTGTGTGTTTGTGTGTGTGTGTGTAACCTGTTCTTTCAGTAGACTTTCAGACTAAGTAGCATTACTGCAAGCTGTTGCATTAAAACTAACACAAGACGCTAAATAAAGGAAGATGGATATCTAACTACAATCAAGTAGTATTTTGAATCCATCAAAAGGAGAACGAGGTCTTCAGGAGCATGTGAGCATGGAAGGAGGCCACAAGAAGTGAATCCGTTCCAACAAATTATTCTGAAGTAGCAAAAGGGGGCAGTAATAAAACCAAACTTCCAGCCTATAAAAACAGATTCTCGGAAAATTGAACTCATTAGCTGTGCACCAGTAGTAGCTAACTCGTTTTCCTCTGCCATCAAGCTAGTTCAACGCCAGATATTTCTTTCGACCAATATGAAAAACTAAAAGAGGGGAAAATATAGAATACACATGTGTTGCATGTATGATTTACCTAAGGAAAAAGAAACTAGGACACACAGCTCGGTGATTCTTTTTCTCAATTTGGATCAAAGCTAGTTTGGGAGGGAATGTCTCAAAGCATAGTATTTCATAATAAATGACAAGATGGATACAGGATAGATGTGAACTGTGGTTAATGTTGTGTGTTATCTGCTTCCCAAACCAACAGTGGGAATGCCCAGAATACTGAGCAGAGCTACTGACACCCAGTGCTAGTCCCCCTCCCCCTTTTTTTTTTAGAAAAAGAGGTGCCAGAACTCACCACGAACACCTCCCTTGTTCTCTTATAATAGCAATGGCACCCACCTGAGAGGTGCCGGAACTGATGACACTCTTAAACTTCAGTCCCCAGGTTTCTTCAGTGGAAGTCTTGTGTTTTCAAGGTGCTTTAAATGATGTGGATGTGACATTGTCAGATTTGGTTGACTAATTGGAACAGAATATGGATGGCAATGTACAAACCAATGTGCATGTCCATTCACATTCTGCCCTATGAGGAGTTATGTGCAAAGAAGACTAGACCAAGGTAGTTGATCCACAGTGCTGGCCTGACAGGCAATACAAATAGAATTGGGCACAACAGTCCAGTAGCCCAAGTAATGTTCCCTTTCCCACTTCCCTTTAGAATGAAGGTTGTGGGAGGTCCCGTCCACCCTAACTGATGTCATTACACAACAAAAACCAGGGGCGTTCCTAGCCCCTTGGCTACCCGGGGCAGGAAGCCAAGAGGCACCCCCGGGGGCGGGGTGTCACGGCATGTGCGTACGTCATGACATCATGGCACACGCGCACAGCGCGATGCCCCGCCCCCGGGGATGCCAGGCGCCAGCTTCGGGAGACTCCCGAAGCCGGTGCCCGGCATCCCTTGGTGCGACGGCTGCTCATGCCGGCGCTAGGTGCGCCGCCACGAGCAGCCGCCGCACCAAGGGTTGCCGGACAGGCGGCGGCTTCGGGAGGCTCTGCAGGCTGCAGAGTCTCCCGAAGCCACTGCCCGGCACCCCCTTGGTGCGCAGGCACGAGCAGCCGCCGCACCAAGGGTTGCCGCATGGGCAGCGGCTTCGGGAGGCTCTGCAGTTGTTTTTTTAAACACCCAAATTGTCACCCTCCCCCAGGGTGGCACCCGGGGCGGCCCGCCCCCGCCCCCTTGCTACGCCCCTGGCAAAAACTGGTTGGTAATGAGATGCTCTGTTGTTATCATGGTCAGTACGTGATCCCTTGTTGTTTGGGATCATAGTTTTGTTTTTTAAGGCACCAATGCAGCATCAAATCAAGGAAAGAATAACTATGCTCAGGGATTAAGTGGAAAGTGCAATGCTCTCTTTTGTTTTTGTCTTCTTCCTCCCAATGGTAGCTCTCACTTTGAAAGCCGAACCTCAAACAGATTTGGTACAGCACTACTGTCAATGGGAACATTTGTGGTTCTGATATCATATCCCCAGCTCTTATTTTCATGCTTCCTTTCTGATGTTGCAACATTGCTTGGAACAGAGTGTTTTGCTTTGGACTTAAAACGCAAAAACCTAAGTAAGCCTTTCTTACGTACTGCTTCAAGATGAGTAACTCTGCAGGAAATGCTAACATTTCTATTTAATTGGACCAAGAGCTACCCTGAGCATAGAATAAATGAATTGATTAAGTGGTTCTCTTATTTCCTTATATTCATTTTACTGCTGGAAAAGACTCTGAGTGTGTATTGGGTTATAGCAAATTCAAAATAGCAGGCCACACTCAAGCATTTATTTGTTTAAAGCATTTCTTAACTACTCTTCATCAGAATATTTCAAGCTGGTGTACAAAAGTGTGAAAACAATTCACACAATGTATAAATACCGGTACAATGGATGAAATGCAACATTGCATTCTTCTAATCATTCAGTCTGTGTAAGCCAGTGTGGTGTAGTGGTTAAGAGCAGTGGGCTCGTAATCTGGTGAACCAGGTTCGATTCCCCACTCCTTCACATGCAGCTGCTGGGTGACCTTGGACTAGTCACATTTCTCTGAAGTCTCTCAGCCTCACTCACCTCGCAGAGTGTTTGTTGTGGGGGAAGAAGGGAAAGGAGATTGTTAGCCACTTTGAGACTCCTTAGGGTAGTGATAAAGCGGGATATCAATCCAAACTCCTCCTCCTCCTCTTCTTCTTCTCTTCTTCTCAGCTTGCCAGATGGAGAGATCCCCCAACCATCTGGCTGGAGACAAATTCAGAATGTGTGGGAAGGAAAAGGAGGGTAAGCCTTGTTGCAAAAGCAGGTCTTCCATTGATGGGGCTGCTTAGAGGAATCCAGCCCAATATAATTACACAAAGTACAACAAACAACATAATAAAAAGGAGGCTAAAAAGTTAAAACGAAAACACAAAAATCCCTGCCTACCAAGATCAAGTAGATCCCTTGCTGGTAGGAACTTCCAGCATTCCATACCATTCCCATTTTCTCCTTATAGGTCCACATTCATCCCAGTTCAGGTATTTGTTTCCAGATGGAGATCCTTCACCTGACAAGAGGTGCCACTCACTCAGGAGAAAAGGTTTACAGGGTTGAAATTATTCGTCAGGTTTATCATTTTAATCTAACATACGAGGCTTGTCTACATATTATCACCTTTCTTATGAGCAAAGGCTTATGAAAATCTGATTGTTTTTAGTTTAATTATTTGTCCCTGCCCTCTTTCCCCTTCAGGGCCTTTTAAGCTACATGAAACTAAGCAATAATGTTCAGAGAGCAAAGATGGGGAGAGTGAAAACTAGTGACATTATTTCCCCATGAATTCCAGTGCAGATATACCAATGCAAACCCTATTAAAATTAATAGGAGTCATGTGACTAAACCTCCTTGAGACTTGAACCTCAAAGATCTGTATTTAATTTTTGATTTAAAAGAGAAATGAAAAGTATTATTCTGTGGCAATGATGCCTCATTGGCCTGTCACCTGTGTATTTTTTAAGCATAATTCAAAGGTTACTTTGAAGAAAATGATCCGTTTCAAGCACAGAAGCAACTTTTGTATTAGAAGTCAAGGGTCATGAGGATAGTTTAATTAGTATTACAAATCTGAGTAACATTTTCATCTTAATACTAAAACGAGATGTAGTATCTGCAATTTACCCCTTAGCTATAATTTTAAACTTAAACAGCCGCAAGGAATTCAATCAATAAAATATTTTTCATAACAGTGAATTGGGCCTTCTTTTTAATCAGACTTTTGTAAAAAGAAAAAAAGAAAAAGATTGACTATTAACAGAGTATTAATAAACCATTCTGTTAAATGGGATTTCTAAAAAGAGACTTGAATATAATATTATAGCATGCCAGTGAAATTTGGTGCAGTTATTATTTTTAAAAAAATGCTTTGAGCAATATTTATGCCATTCACATGCAATGTAAAGACATGAGGTAAACAAAGCTTTCATTCCTGTTCTGGCCTTATATTTATTATTATTGCAAGTTAATTATAAGACCTCATATAAGTTTTAAAAATTCAATGATTATGCTCCCTTTTCATTAAACTTCGGCCAGAGGTTGTTATTCAGTTTTGTGCTGTTTTATTCTGTTTGTGTTGTTAATGTGCTATTTTACCCTGATTTAGATTTTATGTGTATTTGATTTTTTTTGTTTTGCTTTCAGATTTTATTGTAAACTGCCTAGAGAATGTCAGTTATTGGGAGGTGCAGAAATGCAATGAACAAACAAAAAGATTAAAAAAAAATTAGGAAAGATGCTGGGCAGGACCCAGTTGATGAAGTATTATGAAAAAAAAAAAACCTTTTCCCAATCCGATTTCTGCATGCCATGACCGCCTTTTACTTGCTCTCCTCCAAACCAAGAAGTCAAATCGTAGCCTTCCTCTCAGGAGAGTTTCTGCAGCCCCCAGATGCTGAATGTGGTTGACTTGTTGACTGTCAGGAGGTCACAACAGGGCTTGGAACTTCCAGGACTCATTGGCTTGCTCTCAGTACTCTCTCAGGCCCTGTCGCTCCTTGGTATGCGACACCCCTTCCATGAGTCATTTTGCTTGGCTGGACTGCATTCTTGAAGTGTGATCATGCCTCTTGCTTGGTTGATTGGATGGATGGATACCAGAGAGATGTCTTCATGGTGTGCGAGAGCAGAAACCTCTGACTTTTGCATGACTGGAACATAGCCTATTGTACGAAGACAAAAGACGCACCCTCTATTCCGCCCACTTTTGTCTCTGGCTCTGCCTACTTTTAAGAAGATCTCTAAATATAAGTAGAGCCCTATTGGGTCAGATCAAAGGCCCATCTAGCCCAGCAGCCTGTTCTCACAGTGGCTAGTCAGTTGCCTATGCGAAGCCTGAAAGCAGAACATTAGTGCCACAACATGCTCCCCACTTGGGCTATCCAGCATCTGGGATTCAGAGGCATGAGACCTCCAACACTGCAGGTTAGCGGTTTTCAACCTTTTTGAGTCCACGGCTCCCTTGACCAACTACATTATTTCTGTTGCACCCCTGTGGGGCTCAGGAGCCCAGTTACATCACCCTTTGCCTGCAGAGCTGGCAGCCTCTCACCCTTTCTTGAATATCCTACCTTGTGGAGTCTTCCCTCAGCCTCCTCTCCTCTCCTTGGGTGTCCTCCGGGCAGCTGTTGCCACCAGCCCTGCTCTCTGAGATGCCCCCAAAAGAAGTGCCTCCTCACACTGCCCCACAGGGGCCTGGGAAGCAACGCCTGGTCAGCCCCAGAGGCACCATTTGCCTGGGAAGCTTGAAGCAAAGGCTGCTGCAACAAACAGCTGTGCAAGCCTTTGGGAGGCAGAGACACGAGAGGGCATCAGACGAGGGAGGGAAGGAAAGAAAGAGGGACAGAGGCCAGTGTTGCCTGTGGCACCTTTGACCATCATTCAAGGCACCCCAGAGTGCCATGGCACACTGGTTGAAAACCACTGTTGTAGGTAGTATAAGGAAAAGGTAAAGGACCCCTGGACGGTTAAGTCCAGTCAAAGGCGACTATGGGGTTGCAGCGCTCATCTCGCCGACGTTCGTCCACAAACAGCTTTCTGGTTCATGTGGCCAGCATGACTAAACCGCTTCTGGCGCAATGGAACACCATGATGGAAACCAGAGCGCACAAGAACACCATATACCTTCCCGCCACAGCGGTACCTGTTTATCTACTTGCACTGCCATGCTTTTGAACTGCTAGGTTGGCAGAAGCTGGGACAGAGCAATGGGAGCTCACCTTGTCACATGGATTTGAACCGCCGACCTTCCAATCAGCAAGCCCAAGAGGCTCAGTGGTTTAGACCACAGCACCACCCGCCCCCGCAGGTAGTATAGAGCCATCATGGCTAGTAGTAGTCATCAGTAGCCTTATCCTCCATGAATTTGTCATCCAAACTGGTGGCCATGACTATATCTCGTGGGAGAAAATTCGAGTTTATGTGCTGTGTAAAGTATGTCTATTTGCTTGTCCAGAATCTTCCACCAAGCACCATGTGAGGGGAAGAAAAACCTATCCCTATCCACTTCCTTCACACATGCATAATTTTTTTTTACACTTTTACTATGTCCTCCATTACTGTACTCTTTTATTTTTTTGGTAAGCCCAAAAGCTCCAAATGTAACCTTTCCTCATAGGGGTGCTGTTCCAGCTTCAAAATCATTTTTTTGTTTCCCACTTCTGCAGCTTTTTCCAGTTCTACAATATCATTTTTTAGGTGCAGTGACAGGAACTGAAAGCAGTCCTTTTCTTAATGATCCCTAACATGGAATTCACCTTTTTTCATAGCTGCTGCGCACTAGTTGACATTTTCACTGAGCTACCCACCAAGTTTCCATTTGCTGGCCAGTCACCATCAGTTCAGACCACATAACTGCATACATTACATGAAGTTAAGATTTTTAATTTTTTTTTGCTTCAGTGTACACCACATTGCCCTTGCATACACTGAACTGCATTTGCCATTTTATTGCATGGGGGCTCTGTGGTCAGAATGGTCATGAAAATATATGAAAGGAACATTAAATGTATGCATAAAAACAAAAGCAAAATGACTTTGATTATAACTTTGCAGCATCTGCCCAAAATGTTCACTAATGATGCCCTAAAGTGGCACTACAGGAACAGCAAAGTTAAAAGGTGGAAAATGTTGGGGGGGGGGGGAGAACAAAAACAAAAAATCCTTGTGCTGTTTAAAACAACTGACAACTACAATCACTAATTCAATTTTAAAAAGCTTTAATAGAAGTCCATCTGTGAGTTCAGTTTGCCTTGGGGAAGGTCTAATTTGAGCTGGCCACTAATGAAAGCTTTACATGACTATTTAGATGACTACTAAGGAAAAACTGAGAAGTTACCACAGCAACCTCAGCAATGCTTTGTAGTATTTTTCCCCACTGGTGGCTTAATATTAATCTTAAATTACTCCCTTAGAACACCAAATTTTATTTTGCAACTTTCACAAGGGACTTTAGTTTAAAGAATGAAAAGGAATCTTCTCACCCTTTCAGAACTTTATCTTTTATGTTAATGAGAAGCAGATAAACCATGTACCTAATGCTAAAAGCAACAGAATGAGCAACCTTCATCCGTTGAGTTGTGCTCTCTCAGTATTTTGATAATAATGAACACCAAGGAAAATACGACATGGACAATTGGATGGGCTATATGGAATATCCCTGGATGAAGGGATCAGACATGTAGAGATAGGGTTCGCAAGTTAGAGACGTTCCCTCATGTGGGATGCTGGACAACAGAATTAAGGAGACAGTAATTTGATGACATACCCTAAACCCACTGGGGCTTAATAGATTGTAGAAAGCCTTGGGATGGCTGTATTAGCTGCTGAGTCACTCTCTCATTTGATTAAATATCAAGTTTGTTTTATGCCAATTCTCATTCCTTGTAGTCTGTATTTATGGACCCCAGAATATCACAAAACTGATTGCTCAAGCTTTACATCGGCATGAAGCTATAGTCTTAGATCAAGGAAAATCCAGCCTGGTTCCACCCCAAATGTACATTAAAAACACAACCCCCCCCAAACCCTTATACTTGACCCTAAAGCCATATCTGTCTAGGAAGATTTAAACATAGCTATGCCTGTGCCAAGTCAGAGAAACTGGCACAATTTCCTCAAAGGTATCTTCTACTATTCTGACAGTAGTATGGCTCTCTTTTCTTTTAGCATTTGTGGAATGTTATTTTTATTCCAAGCAATTGTGGCTCATTCTGAGAAGCCCTCAGATGTAGTAAACTGCTTTCCACAGAGGCAGAGAGCTTAGTGGCATCCACATAAAGGAAGTTCAATCCCTGGAAAGAAACCCCACAATTCAAGGTTCTGTGAAGACCCACTGGCCTTCTAGGACACTGCTGATTTCAAGGAAAACAACTACTTCCAGAAATCAGCTCTAGCTTCTAGGCCTGTTCACTATTCATTCAGTATGGCAGTGGTGGGAACCTCATACACAGGGGCTAAATGTGGCCCTCCGGGCCTCTAGCTACCAGGCCTCAGGATTCTCCACAGGCCACACAAAACACCCTCACAAGCCCAGTACCCTGCCTCCTTGAGTGGCTTTTCCTGTTGAAATGTGCCCTTGAACTGTGATAGTACCTCTTCCTTGCCTGTCTGGAGGACAGAGAGATGTAAAGTGGGCATGTGTCCAGAAACCTCCGATTTTGTGTGGCCTGCTGTACAAAGATAAGAGTCCCAGCTATTGCTCTGCCCACTCCTGCCACTGTCCACTGGCATATAGCTGGCATACAGCTCCTGGAAGGTTGCCCATGAGAGGGAGATCAGCTCTTGGTCTGATTTTTTTCCCCTCAGCCCATTTTATGGTATTGCCTGTAAACAGGTCGATTGCATTTATCTACACAAACTAATATAACATACCCTCAAACATGTCAAGGGGAAAAACAAGGATGCCATCTTCTGGGACCACACTACCACACAAGTCATGTGACCCACATGAGATTTCAGCCCTGAAAAAGCACCTTTTTGAGGGGGAGGGTTGAGACTGCAGTGTGAGATTGTGCTAGATCATGGCACCCAAAATGATCACTGTGTACTCATGCAAAATAATGGGACGTCCCAGTTTTCCTGGGGCAGTTAAGGGGCATGATATAATTGATTTGGTTCTTTATATAAGTAATGATTAAAATAACAGCTTCTACTTGGTTTAAACCAAATAGTATATTTTATTTTATAAATTCTCCCACAGAGAATCTTGTGCATGCTATCCATTTTATCCCACGACTTCCACATAGACTACAGACAGACCACAGACAGCTGACATTCCGTAAAAGGCTGACTGATACATTTCTTCCACAAGCTGCAACCACACCTTCAACATTTATGTCTTAATTGCCAGTATAATTTCCCTTTTTTGAGGTTAATGTGTCTCTTTAAAAAGAAAAAGAAAACACCCAAAAATGTATGAATATCAGATTGTCAGTATTGTTATGAGGTTTTTTTTTGGGGGGGGGTCAGTCTGGATGATGCCCCAAGTCCCTTCCAGTTCTTGGGATCCTGTATTTGTGGGGTACAATATATGAGAGGAAGCTCGTCAAAGCAGTTCCTTTCCTTAGATAATGGCTTTGGCTAGCTACTTCAGCACCACAATTAACATAACCAAAGAAGGTGTTCTGTGAGATAGGACAAATGGGCGTGCCTTCTCCCCACTCCACCTAGCCATTATGTAGGAGAACAATAGTCAGAGTTGAATGTGTGAGAGCAGAGCTGGAAGCAGGCTGGAAGTTGGAGGCACAGATCCAAAGCTGTGACTAATGAAGAAGAAATATATTTTGGGGTGTTAATGCTGTGAACCCATCCAGCCTATGTTCAGGTTGTATATATGTGTAAATAAAACCAAACATCCTGAAGACACCACCATGTATCCTAAAGATGCCACAGTCCCTGCTGACCTTCATTTCAAGGGAACTGGAACTCTGGGCAAGTGTTGTAGCCTCTCGCTGCTCTGATATGGCATATAACAGCATTGACATGGCTATTCTCAGTCATACAGAGAATGCCCTTTTAAAAATAAAGAATAGATGAATAGGGAATAGGGCAGGAGGCAGTATATAATTAGGAAGGAACAGCAATTTTGTTTATAAATATATTTATATACTGCTATATAATAAAAATATATCAAAGTGGTTTGCAACAATAAAGACACAAAGCCATACAGCACAAGCATAACAAGTTAAAAACAAGTAAAGATAAGTTAAAAACAAAAAAAAAAGTTGTGCTTTTTCTCAAATTGGATTGAAACTGGTTTCGCGGGGGAAGGGGGAATGCATAAAGACCCAGCGTTTAATAAGAAGTGACAGAATAGGTATGGATTGGGGCTAACACCATGCATACTTTGTTTTCCAGACCAGTGGTTGGAGTGCACTGGATGCAGAATGTGTATACATCCTTTGTTTATGAAGATACTGGAAAGCACTGGGAGATTCTGACCAAATATCCGGTATGCCCTGAATCCCTGGCCTACCTGGCAGCATGTCAGTATGTCAAGTCCAAAGTCCAGGGATCAATCCACGTGCCTGAGGTCCAAAGATCAGGAAACACAGACCAGGGTCAATCCAAATAGGCCAAATCTAAACTTCAGCAGTCGGGATACAGTCCAGAGTCAAACCCAAAGAACAGCCCTATAGAGGCCCAGGAGCATCCAAGCCAAGATTCATCAACATGGGCAGTTGAGCAGACACAACACCTCAGCTTTACTTTACTTTTGTACTTCGAATGCTGATTGCAGCATCTGGGCTTAATGAGGCAGGTGACCCTCACCTGTTCTAAGCCCACTCCAGCTGGGGAATCACACAAGTCCTCCCAGTGCTAGTGAACCCACCTGGCCAGCTGGTAAGCTGAGCTGTAAGCCCTCGCCTGCCTCAGCCTCCTAGAGCGCCACTCCTGCTGCTCCCTACATTTCAGAGCCTGCTGCAGGGCTTCTCTGGCTCTGGTGATGGGCTCTGCTGCTCTGGTTCCTGTGCATTGACCCTCATCCTCTGGCCTCCATCATGCTGTGAGTATTTCCTTCCCCGTTCCTTGCTTGTCCTGGTTTGTCCCAGTCCTGGCTGCACCCCTCGTTGGGATCCTCTTCCTCCTTCCCATTATCCTGCCAGTTCATGACAAGGAATAACTTTCTGACAGCAAGAGGTGTTTAACAGTGGAACAGACTCCCTCGGGAAGTTGTGGACTATTCACTGGAGGTTTCTAAGCAGACGTTGGATAGTCTTTTGTCATGGATGCTTTAGTTGAGATTCCTGCATTGCAGGGGGTACGACTAGATGACCCTTGGAGTCCAACCCAACTCTGCAATGCTATGATTCTACGATTTAGCCCAGGGGTGCTCCTGCTGTGCATTAGAGTGATGCAGTTTGCTTCAAGTGGAACTGGGGTATGGTGGGATAAGAGGAAGGCAGGAACTGGTGTTGAATGGTGCAACAAGACTTCTCAAAGTGTTGACCTTCATGCAGGCCTAGGGTGGGGTGACAGTGAGGCTCCAATTCAGGTAGCAGAATGTCTTGGGTCAGCATTGATTCAGGTTTTGGTGCCCTCCCATTTCTTTTACTTGACCTTTGGCCTTGTGATACTTTTGAACTTGTAGTGGAAGCATGGCTGTCACTTCCCCTAATTTCTGCATATGGCAAAGCTTGCATTGCTTCAGAGGCTGCTGCTCTTAGTCTAAAGAAATACATTCAGTCACCCAGCAAATGAAAGCCTTTCTGTCGTATGTCATCCATTTCAACAATACACATCCAAATTGAAATTTAGAGATGATGCTTTGTTCACATGCATCAGGAAATTTTTACATTTCTGTGGCCTACGTTAATGTGTTTTCCCCATCATGTTCAGAAAAAGGGGTCTGATTATCTATGAAGGTTGATCCGTAAACGTTTTCATTCATCCTGGAATAGCAAATGTGTATGTTTACACTGTCATCTGAAAAGATAACTCCGGAACCACATTATTGAGCCTGTCACAGATGTTTCTTGAGGGAGTGACCAATTTGCTAGGAGAAAAAGAATCAAAAGAAGCTAGGAGAAGATTTCCTTTAAAGCAAGACTCTCCTCCTCTCCAGTGTCTCTCCATTCTTCAGATGAAATTCTAACCTGTGATGCCTTAGAATCCAGTCTTCAAAAATCAGTACAAACAGTGCCAAACAGAGATATTTTTGTCATCTTACATGAAATATTTAAATGCCCTCCTCTCATCCCTTTGGCACTGACTGCCAGCTTTATGGACCCAGCATCATTCAACCAGATCAGCCTGCAGCAATCTCAATTAGGATTACATGCCAAGACAGACTGATCAGTTAGATGTTGCCTACTCTATTCTGTTCTGTTGTGTAACCTCATCCCTCTGCTGTTGGCATTCCTGCCTTTTCCGAGTGTCTCCTTTTTGGTGTGTTGTTTTCCCTGCGCTGCTGCTTCCTGTGAGTCCCCAATTCTTGTCCCTTGTTTGCTCTCCTACCTTGGGTTTCTCTGGATCTCTGGTGGGTCAGTACTGCAGATATTCAGGGTTTGCATCTTCCCAAAGCTCCTGCTGTCTGGTATCAGTGTTCCATTCTCCCTATCTCTTGTACCTTCCTGCTTATTGACTGGCTCCATGGGCTATGGCTGCTATGCTAACATCTCGCTTATTGGCCTTGCTGGATAACTTGAATCCTGGCTTGGCAATCTGACTTGCTTGCAGAACTGCTATAGCCAAAACTCAATAGGTCTACCTGGAGTCTTCCTTAGTCTTGATGCATTGGCTTATTTTGACATAATGGCAAGAGGTGGGAGATACACGTGGAGAAACACCAGTTTTAAATTGTTTAGGCATGACTGATGTGGCGTGGTATAGGTATTGCTATAGGGGGAACTGTTATTGCTCAATGAAATGATGGCACATCAGACAGCCCTAGCCGTTTTGATTTGGGTGATGCCAAGACATGAGACTGGTGCCAAGCATTGGCATTGTAAGGCAATGACAATATCAGGCACCACCAACAGCTCCTGGAGCTCCCTGCTCTTCAGGAATATATAAACCCAGGAAGTTGCCTCATACCAAGTGAAACCATTGGTCCATTTAGCATCGTTATATCAACATTTTATAGCAGCAGCTCTCCAGAGGCAGGAGTGTTAGAGGCACCACGGATTGGACCTGAGACCTTTTGCACACAAAGCACGAGCCACATTTCCTTCTTGCTGTCACAGGTTGTTCACCTGACCTTTCTGAGCAAAAAAAGGAGGAAGGAGCAAAGAGAAGAAACAGCAGCTTCTGCCTTGGCAAATAGACTCAGAAAAAGATGGCAAGGGGAAGAGCAAAGGTGACAGTGGCTACAAGGAGATGGACCCACAGCTCCCCCCCAAAGCTGGAGTTGGTTCTCCAGAGACAAATGTTCTTTTTGATAAGTCTTCCAGGAGAACAGTGTGGCCTTGTGGTTCAGGCAATGCTGAGAAGCTTTGGTGGCTGTGCTAAACAGTATAGGAGGTTCACTTTTAAAGGAGTGGAAACTGAGGGCCTTGCATTTCCATGCCTGATAGCAAAAATAGGCAGTGAATAGTAAAAGCTGCTTGCAGTGGTGTCTATTTCAGCTTGGGGCCAGCCTACGAAGGCCAATAATTTTGATGAAAAGCTAGTGCCCCCCCCCAAAATATAACCAGGGGAAAGGTAATGCGAATGTGCTGCTGGTAAGTAAGTCTTCCATGGTCTTCTGCCCAGTAGCATCAGTGTTTGCTTATGCCAAGGGGTTGCCCATACTCCGAGTCCTAACAATTTTGATAGACTGATTGAAAACCATCATAGGAAATCAATGTAATCTTTCACATATTTCTTCTCAAGATGGTATGCATGATGCATCAGCTTCAGACACCAATGTTTTCTTCAAGGCATTCGCCTCCATCCCAACAGGAAACCCTTAAGTGTTTAGCTGATCCGTCTTTATTGCTTAATTCAAATGTTTCCTACTTACTAGAGGCTATTTAAATAGGCATCTGAGATTCCTACGTACTATTTGTATTTTAGGAATATAAAATAAACTGGGGTTGGGGGCAAACCCTTCTGTGAAAACATACAAGGAAACAAGTTTTCATTGGGTTAGGGTATATGAGCAACCAGGCAGGTATTTTATCTGTAAGTGGAATGTGGTGCCCTTTGAGGCACTCTTGAGCTGATCCCAGAAGCTGACATTTCTATCTTTTATCATGCTTGCTTATTTGGATTTCTGGCAATGGATTCTGGAATCCAGCCACCTGAACAAGCTTTATCTTTACCATCAAAACTGGTCTTACTGAAATGGCATTACTGATTCTAAGTGGGCCTGAATCTTAAGGAAGGGCTTGGGGATTAAGCTTACTGATATTAATTGTAGTTCCAGCATAAAATTAGAATAATTTAACAGCAGGTGCACAACCCCAACCTCCACGCACTATTGGAGACTGGGAGACTACCGAACCTGATGCTAACAGACAGGAACTCATGGAATCGCCTTGTAGCATCAGGATCTATAGAGAAAGACACAGGAGACTCATAGGAGCCTTCGCCTAAGGAATCAAATGCCCCCCACTGTACCTCACTGGTTAAGTGGCACACAAGAGGCTATGGAACCTAGGAGTAATGTCCACCTTCAGGCTAGAGGGCTGGCTCTATCAGAAACGAAGTTCTCCACAAAGAGCCTGGAAGAGATGGTGTGGGGCCAGAGGCTTGAAAAGGCTCACTTGGTTTTCAACCTTTGTTGGAACAAGTTGCTCACTGAGAGTTCTCTGTGGTTCTGCAACTCCAGGGCCACCTTTCCCTGTAGGCTCCTTCACCATACTAGAGAGCTGGTGTGGTATAGTGGTTCGAGAGTTGGACTAGGTCCTGGGAGACCAAGGTTCAAATCCCCATTCGGCCATGAAGCTCACTGGGTGACCCTGGGCTAGTCATGGCCTCTCAACCTAACCTAGCTCACAGGATTGTTGTGGGGATTGAATGAGGAGCTCTTTGGAGAAGGTTGGATATAAATGAAGGCAAGCAATCAAGCAGTCATTTGGTCTCTTTGCAAACAACCAGTCACCAGCTGATATGAAGGCTTAGTTTATTTGAGAAGCAGCCCAAGCATCAAAGTAATAAAATGCACAACCCACATGGGATTATAGCTATGTTTTGGCCTGTGGAGCACCCTCCCATCAAATGGCAAGGAGATGAATAACCATATAACCTTTAGAAGATATCTGAAGGCAGCCCTGTATAGGGAAGTTTTAAAATGTGTAATGTTTTATTATGTTTTTATATATGTCAGAAGCTGCCCGGAGTGGCTGGGGCAACACAGTCAGATGGGTGGGGTACAAATAAATTGTTGTTGTTTGTGTGTCAGATGCGGTGGCCTCCTTCTAGGTTAAAAAAAAAGGCTTTGGGTTTTTTATATGTGGTCCTTTATCCACAAGAAAACAACAAAGCTGTTTGTGGGGATTTTTCTTGCTTGCTTCTCCGCTAAGAAGGGGGAAATGGTGATTTGGAATGTAGCGCTAACGACAGCGTGCACTGGCTACAGTAACAAAGTGTAATTCATAGCCTTTCAGCTGACACAGGGCTTTGTTGTGGTTAGATATTCGGCAAAGCACAAAGCATTGTGCACTCCTAGCTATGTTGCTTCCATCTTTACGACTTCTCTGTGCTGCTCATAACACTCAGGATGTTTCATAGCAAAACAGCTAAATATAAGACAGTCTATTTCCAGTCATCCCGAATATCAATCTCTCACATAAGCACTCAGGCCAAAATAGGAGCACATGGGCTCTTTCTCATGTTACTATTTAATAACATGGCACTCCTCCCTGTTATGTCACTCATGTATCTGAAAACAGCATGTGGAAATAATTAATGCACCTAAAGGGAAGGGACGTGCATATTGAAGAGACTGCCTCTGTGCAACTTACTTGTATTAATTATACCCACATGGGAATGACTCATGAGAGAACTCTTATGTCTTTAAAAGGTAATGTTGGGAGCAGCCTTTAGCCTTAAATACCACCATTGAGGATCATTTACTTTTAGCTCCATTCCTCTTTTCTCCATTTAATCTATTCATTATGCCAAATCTTATTTTTGTGACCTTTGCCCAGAGAATCTCCAGCCTTCCAAAGCTCACAAATGGGCTCTTGTGTCAAGCTGACGCACCGCTGGCCAAGTGGAACAACACACACAAAACCAAGTTTCATAGACCCCCCCACACCACACCTGAGGTGGGATTTCTTGGGCGCTGTCATGGTGTGGAGGCTGTAGAGTCTCTTAAACAGTGATGCAGACTGTTCATTGTGGCTATAGAAACATTCAGATAAGCAGTAGTGGGATATGCTGTCATCGGACGGAACCCACAGGGCACAGGGGTTGGAGTGGTCAGCTTCATCGTCAGGACAAGGTTCAAGTTATCACCCCAGTTATATGTCTTCTGGACTGTCTTAAGGACTGTGCAGACAACTGGTTTCTAGCACAATACACAATACATTATTTCTAAAAAAACATAAGAACCCTGCCACATATCAGTCCAACATTTTGGGTGGTAGTCAATTAAGTTTTACTCAGAGCAGACCTACTGAAATGAATGAACATGACAAAAGTTAGGTCCATTAATTCCAATAAGTGGCTCAGGTCAAGTGAGCCAAGCTTGGTTGAATATCACCTGTTGCTCCCCCAGTCTCGAACTAGATTAATCTGGTAAGCCCATGAGTAGGATATGAGTACAACAGCACTCTCCTGCTCGCGTTCACCAGCAAATGACATTCAGAAGTACTCTGCCTCTGATACAGGAGGTAATATAGAGCCATCATGACTAGTAGCTAATGATAGATGGGATCCTCTTTAACAAGGGTCCTGGTTACGCATGGGCCCCTGAGAAACCTCCGCCAGGTTGAAGGTGCTGGGCGGTGCCCAGGCCTTGTCTGTATGGTCCCATAATCACACCAGGTCATTTGAGCCAATCAGTGCAGGTGGCATGATTGGTGGAGGCTTATAAAAACAGCAGCGCAATGTGGCTGAGGCACTTGCTTCACGCCTCCGAACACCTGCCCTCCTGTCCCTTTTTTATAAATAAAAAAATTATAATCAGATAACAGGTGATGGGAAAGGCCTTCTGCCTGAGACTTTGAAGAGCTACTGGCAGAGTAGACAATATTTAGGAAGATGGTCCAGAAAAGGCAGTTTCCAATTTTCTGTGGCTATACAAGTGATGAGCAACAGAGTTCTGCATTTTGAAAATGCTTGTTATGTTCTTAATGGTTTTATGTTCCCTCCATGCACATCTGCAGCGCTGCTGTTCATATTTAGCAATCCTGAAAAACCAAAAGAGCAAAAAACAAAAACCCCTAACTTTCTCTTTCCTGGCTGAGAGCTGTAATATAAAATTAAGGGCAGACTAGCCCATTGAATGTCCAAAGGTGCATGAAGATGAGAAAGTCACTCACTTATGCATCTGTATATACTCATAGAAAAATGTGTAAAGTGTTAATAAGCAGATCTCATCAGTCAGTAGACTCACAGGCTCTGGAATTCCAGTATCATCTTTCCATGACAAGAGCAATATGTTGCCAATTGTTAGGCTTTTGGCAGGCATTCAGATTCCAAATTATTTGTGCACCTCCGGATACTTCTGAAGTTAGAACTGGACTCAGTTGACTCACAGTGAATGGTCATTTATACAAGAATTGCATATGGATTAATACGCCGCCACCACACAGACAGACACATAACAGAAGACAACCTCTTTGTCATGGAGAGAGATTATTTTATTAGGCAGTCACAAAAATCCCAAGCAGAAGACACCAATGAGTGGCTGCTTGGGATTTTTCTTTGGCCTTGTGGGGCTGTTATTCCATTTGACCACGACTTTGTAGTTGCAGAGAGAGCTGTTCCCAGCAGCACCAGCCCAGTAAACAGCCAGATGGAGATGACAGAAAGGCCTTATTTTTACACCCGCAGAGGGAAACTGATGGTATATTCAAAAGGCAAAAATGGAAGGGCAACCCTGGGGGAAGGAGAAAAAAAAACCCAACCTAGAGAGACACAACACCTGAAACAGGTGCTCAAAAGTAGTAATTTGAACACAGACATGTATTGATTTGTTTTACATTTTACATTCATTTTTAACATTTATTATATATGTTATTCATCTGCAGTGCCCCGAGGAAGATTGTTATTGAAACATGGTGAGCAATTTACATGTAATAATAAATTATAACCTTTGAGCACTAGTTCTGTCTCCTTCCTTCCCTCCCTTCCTCCTTCCATTGCATGTGTGTGTGTGTGTGTGTGTGAGAGAGAGAGAGAGAGAGAGAGAGAGAGGGAGGGAGAGGGAGGAAGGGAGGGAAAGAGTGTTTTTGGCATATTAGGGGAAAGGAAGCAACTATATTTTGATTGGAAGTCATATTACACTGTGATGAAATACACTGGCAGAATGCCACTTTAAGAATTCAAAGACATTAAGAAAGTTCACAGAAATGATTAGTAAGGCTGACACCCCTTACCACGCTATGACACACGTTCTAAACTTATGACACATGTTCCAGGGATTTCCTCCACCCCTAGGGAACTTCTAACTCATCTTTTATTTTCTTCCTGGTCTTTCCCACAACAAATTCCACTTCTCCTTAGAAATACAGTCACCCTGACTCTTGTGCCATAGATCAATTGGCTACTTTATTTGGCTGTCTGGCATGATAGCTATTAAAACACTAGTTATACTTTTCTTTTTTTTCTTTTTTCTTTAAAAAAGAAAAAAGCAGCAGAATAATCATCATATGTTTAGTATCAAGTCATATAAACTGCTAAATAAGGTATCATTTAAAAGCTTTTGACACATATGAAACACAAAGGAAGTCAGAAGAAGCAGTAAAATGTGTTTACACATGAGCACAGAATCTGTCTTAGAAGTTCTGTTTTTTCCACATCGGTTCCTGGAAACGCAAGGCCTAATCTACGCTATATACTTCAATCACATTTGGTTGTTCAGGCACAGCCAAGAAGGGTTAAGCCTGTTTTTTGAGATTCCTTCAGATTCCATCTCTTGTATGGACCTGCTTCTCTTATCAGCTGTTTGAACTGATGGTCAGGTGCTCAAAGGTGTGGTGGAGGAACTTGGTAATAAAAGCTGCTGGCTGAGCACCAGTGATTTCAAGGTTTGGGTGGAAAATGTGTGTAAACATAAAATGAAGGTTGCAGGCAGCCCACATGCCAATCAAAATGTATCATGCTGAAGCTCCCATCTCCATTGATACATTCTTCTTGTGCATGTTTAGTCATTACTGGTACTAGGGAAACAAATAAGGACAGAGAGGGCATTGACTCCCCTTTCTCTGCCCTTAGACATGTGCATTGACTCCCCTTTCTCTGCCCTTAGACAACAAAAAGACCTGCTCTCTTGGGGGCAGGAGGTGGGAAGGAGCATGCAGCCATCTAACAAGTCATCCAACTATCACAGTTCAGCAGTTCATCTGAGATGCCAGTGGGATAGACCTTAGGGCCAAATACTGGGGGGCATTACAGCCTGAGGAAGGCCCTAACAATGGCAGAGTGAGCAGCAGCTGGTGGAGGTGCCCACAAATGGCTGGTGTTCACATCCCTAACTGGTACACTGCATCACTTTGCAGCTCATGATACCCAGCTGCATAAAAGGTTAAAACAAAGCAAGCGGGGAAGAGTAAACCAAACCCAAACAAGTGGAATAGTGGTGTCATGGAGAAGAGCGGTCTAGCTGCCCAAAAGGTGAAATGAGTGAGGTGGCAGGAGCAGCATGGCAGGGAGAAACCAGCTCCTAGAGTGCTGACTCAGTGGTGTGGCCTGGCTGGAGATGTTGGTTGCTATTCAATGCAGGCTCCGAGGCCTCACCAGAAATAGTTTGTTAACCATTAACTAAGTTTGTAGTGAGTTTATACATGAACAATGGATGACAACACAGAGGGTAGAAGGAATTTTGTGGGTATGTGAGACTGTGCCCCCACCAAGAACAGCTCACACGGCCCCATCAAACTAGGCAACACATCTGTCAGAGGAACAGCTGTTTCCCCCCCATGTAAAGTTTAAGAATAATGAAACTTGTGACCCTTTACCTGTATAGAAGTTGTACTCCTGTAAGGAGTTTTGTTTTAATGAAGCTGTTCAACTCATGGAAGTTTCCTCTACTTCTCCTGATTGCATATTACCTGTATGCAGGAAACGCTAATGAAGAAATAATCCTTTTATCATCCTTTGAGATTAATCTGATGAGCAAAATCAAGTTATCAGGAGGCAGATGGGGTCAAAAAATGCTCCAGGAAAACAAATTAGCCCTTATAGCAATGGCTCCCAAACCATAGGACAGAGTCGTCCCCGTCCTCTGAAGACACCTGGAGAAAGAAGATTTTGTAGCAGACATTTTCCTTCTAGCAGCAGAGAGCCTAGCCTTGAAAATTGTTTGTGGATAACCAGGGGAGCTGCAGAGATGCCTAGCCACCACCCATTTGTGGCTAACGTGAAGGGGGCTTCTGGGATATGCTGTTCCGGATCTTTCCCACTCAGTTACTGTCTTGCTGGGAGCGCATCAGGTGGGAAAGATCCAGAGTCAGCTCCATCTATGCAGCATCTAGTAGTCACTCACATGCACAGCTATATGGCACAGAACTATAGGGTAGTGGTTGTGGGTATGTGTGAAGGTGGCCAGAACTGACTTTGATAATAATCTGTTAGGGGATACAGGCTTCACAGGTTTGGACCTAATCCAAGTCACTTCATTGCACACACAGGTGTTGGCTGTTGGGCTTTTTATTGCCTGCAGCATCCTTTTGCATATGCAAGTCTTGTTTCACAGGGAAATTCATATGCAGAAGCCTTCTTCCATGAATGGCTACTTGCTGCTTTGGGTAGTAAATGCTTTTAGCAAACCACAGGCAATAACCGGTAACATGGATAGAACACACTGGAACTAACATCACAAATCCAAATGTCGTTCATGCATTCAGAAGCAATCTAGAAGTCCTCTTACACACTGGATCAAATTAAAAGTTGGTAGTAATGCTTGCAACCATGAGACTGAGGCTAATGAACCTTGTGATATCCCCAGCAACTGACCTGGGATCCTGCACAAGTGCTTTAAAATATATATCTTTATTTTTGCATTTTCAAAAAGTGCCAAGGCTTTTTTATCTAGGCTGGTGCTGAACACATTTGGGATTCGATACCTCATATTGAAATAATTATGGGTATAGATGGAGTTCTCATTTTCAGGGACTGATAGTAATTCAACCAAAGTCAAGCTGAGCTAATGTATCTGGTGTGCAGATGAAGGCTCTTCAGAAGTTGTAACCAGGTCCTCTAGGTTAGCTCAAAATTAAATGGCACCCATTCTGCCCCCAGACTTGCTCAAGCATGTGACTCACCCCCATTCTGGAAGGGCTTCGACTACTGTCGTAGACCTTTTCTTAATTGTAATTTCACCACAATGACAAGACTGCTTAAAATTTGTTCTACTGCACCACATGTTAAGAGTTTAATGGATTTGCATGCTTTTTATTAAAAACACTTCATAATGACACCACAAAACATGAATCTTCATTTGCGCAATGGAGCTTCAACACATTTTTCAAATGAAAGACAACAAGCTATTTCCAGTGAAAACAGCACATTACATAATGGTTGTTTCATATGGCTGTAGGGTTGTTGTGAAACGCAAGGAGCAAGTTGTGGGAGAGAACTTTGCTAATATTGGGGTGGGAGGGAGGTGAAAATATTTGAAGAGGTTCATGGGGGAGGGAAAACAACATTTTTTTACCTTAATTTGGGCCCCACCTGCCGTATACATTTAAAGCAGTAGCATGTCACTTTAAACCATCATGGATTCCCCCAAAGAATCATGGGAACTGTAGTTTGTTAAGGGTGCTGAGAGGAGACTCCTATTCACCTTATAGAGCTACAATTTCCAGAGTTCTCTTGGAAGAGGGATTGCTTGTTAAGGCACTCTGTTATGCTCAAGTCCTGCTTTCAGGTTTTCCACGGGCATGTGGTTGGCCGCTGTGAGAGCAGGATGCTGAACTAGATGGGCCATTGGCCTGATCCAGCAGAGCTTTTCTTTTGTTCTTATGTAACTTATATAAATTAGGACCAGTAGATACAGATGTATTCCCAACTTACCTTGGGTTAGGGAACTAATGGAGTAGAATTGTTCGAACTGCTGCTCTACAGATATGTTGCAATGTGAAATATGGTGGGTGTACCAAAAGGCACTGTCTCAATCACAGAAGTTGTATATCTATGGGGCATTTGTTCATACAATTTACTCCTCTGCCTAATACATTTACTAAGGCATGGGCAAAGATATTATGCGGAAGCTGCCTGGAACTGGCTTACACTCTGTGCCTAATATGATGTGGTGGATAGAGAAACCGGTTCAAATTCCTGCTAAGCCAGGAAAGTTTATGGGAGGAGCCTGGGCCTGCCATGGTCTCTTAGCCAAACCACCTTATAAAGTGGTGATGTGTGTAAAATATGGGAAACATCAAGCATGTCCTTCTGAGCATCTTGGGTGGAAGGGTGAGAATAGGAGAAATAAAGAAATGCAGAATCCATATTCTTTGCAGAGTTGATGTTTAAAGTGTACAAACAAGACTGGAGTTACTATGTACCGGTAATAATATTTGTGTGATAAAAGAAAGGCTCCGTCTTCGAAGAGAATCACGGCAGTCTGCTAGGTTCCCATTTATCCTTGAACACAAAGGATCAACACCAAATGCTTGGACTTAATCGAGTAGTGCTTTTTCAACAAAGTTTCCTTAGCTCTGAGGATCATTAAAATATTTTCAAGAGATAAGTTTGAATGCTCTTTTGGGATAAACAGATCTTTTCTTCCTTTTAAAAAATGACTTCATGACCCTACAGATAGCCAAAACCTAGCCTGAAAAAAAAATGTTGCCCATAGTGCCACGCTGTTTCACTGCAGCTCATTTACTATTTTGTGCTTATCTGATGAATATTTGATCAATATCTATTTGCATGTGTATTGTAATACATTAATAATAAGAGAGAGAGAGTGGAAAAAAGATGAAACAACTATTACAAGGACTAACTGTAGAACTTTGTATTGTCTAGTTTCTCATTAGATGGGTCCCAATTTATTATGTTTACAATTTATTGGTAGGGTGAGTGGGGGAGAGGAGTTATTAGGGATTACATTATCTGTATTAGGGCCAAATAGGGCGGGGTGTTAAATGTGTCCTTGCATTTAATATGCAGGATTTTTCAAAAAAGCAAATAGCATCAACGTATGTGTGTAAAAATTATCAGGATTGCAGCAGGTTAGCAAATCCTTCCCCTGAAGGTGCTTATTCGCATTGGGAAGAAACCCTCCACTGACAACCCAAAGTAGCTTCAGAAGTTGGGTTTTCTTCAGGATCAAAGCAGGGGAGAGAAGGGTTAAATTCCTACTCTGTGCCTGTTGTGATTTCAGTGACAATCAACTATTTGCTATTTGCATTCTTTTTCTTAAAAAAACACACACACCCTACCTGTTAAATGCATTGACACATTTAACATCACATTTAATTTGGCCCTAACTTGTTCTCATAGCATTGCTAACAGAATATCATATACTGTACATTTTAAAAAAATGTAGTATGCGGAGTCCTTGGGCCACAGTTTCAATCCTGATTTATTTTCTCCATCTTAAGGTCAGGATCTCAAAACCTCATAACTGGTCCATGTGTACGAGGAGCATTTGAGCTTGGTGCTGCTTGGGAACAGCCCACCCATCTCACATGTCTACATGACAAATCACTTCCGAAAAAGAAGGTGCGTTTCAAAATAGCGGTGTGTGATTAGGGATATGTAACTCTTTTTTAAAAAAAACAACATACACACAAATGAATGCAGTTTAAACAAATGGAAAAGGAAAAATCCTTCTTAAGACGAAGAAACTGAATGGGAAAAGAAAATGAAAGATTTCTCTTGCATTTCCCTATTTGTGACACATTTTCTGCTCTGCAATGAAATAATAAAAAAAAAAGGTTGACCAACTCACAAGGCAGGCCTAGAGTCTGTGTTTCTGGGACCAAACTAGGGCAGGTGACAAAGATAGCTGCAAATTCTTTTAAACCACAGAGCCTAGGGCTTGCCGATCAAAAGGTCGGCGGTTCGAATCTCCACAACGGGGTGAGCTCCCATTGTTCGGTCCCAGCTCCTGCCAACCTAGGAGTTCGAAAGCACAAAGTGCAAGTAGATAAATAGGTACCACTCTGATGGGAAGGTAAACGGTGTTTCCGTGCACTGCTCTGGTTCGCCAGAAGCGGCTTAGTCATGCTGGACACAAGACTCGGAAGCTGTCTGCGGGCAAAAGCCAGCTCCCTCAGCCTATAGAGCAAGATGATAGCCGCAACCCCAGAGTCGTCCGTGACTGGACCTAATGGTCAGGGGTCCCTTTACCTTTTACAGTTGCAGGGAAAGGGCCCTGATATGGACGAGGATAATAGCTCTGTAGGAGGGAAGTTTAACTCTCCCTCTTGTGCTACTTTTCTTGATAGCCTGCTGTCCCATGCTCACAAAGTTGCTTTTTCCCCTGCTGGGAAAACCTTATGCGAATAAGGCTGTCCCCATGTTTTCCTTAACGTGGTAAATAGCAGCTTCAAAGATGGAGGGTTTCACTGAGAAAATAGTTAGTCCCACTTCTTCAGTGGTTCAGTCCCAGATACAGCCCCTACGCAGCTGCTATTTGAAAGAGATTTCCTTAGCTAATTTGGTCCTTGGTTTGCATGTGCCGATTGTTTGCTCTAAAGACTGCATGAGCACGCCACAAAAGATCACTGTAATTTCACACCAGAGCTGTAAAACAAAAAAACAAATCATAATGCATGTTTTTACTGAAACAGCAGAATAATAATAAAAAAACTGAGCCATGAAAATAATAACAAAAATTCCAGTAGGAAATTACTGATAATGGAGTAGTGCAAACAAAATGCAATTGTCTATACATACTCCTCTAAAACTGAAAGAGACTAGCTTACCAGGAAGCAAACTGCACTTTTCAATCTCTGAAATTTGTCATATTACCATTGATCAGTGAAACCATTTTTATGAGGTAAGAACTGAGTGCAGGTTGAACACTTCCTGCTCTGCCTGATTTTGTTGGGAAAGGGCAGGAGCTAAGCACCTTTGGAAAGCTGGCCAGCTATTTCCAATATCTATTTTAAAATGCATAAAGGGTCCAGGATTTCAGAATGTGTCTTTGATGTATCTGAGAACCATTTACCATAAAAGCAATAACAAATTACAAGTAGTTGCTAAACTGCCAGAATGTCTTAATAGTTATCTTTGCCATTGTGGGTTTAAGACAATTATAGGCTAGGGAATTAAAAACAGAAGGCTACAGAAGCTGTAAACATAGGGAGACTGCCCTTACAGATTCTTTAAATATACCAGCAAAACAAGCAGATAGTCCTAGTAAAAAGAAATTCTGAGTTTGCCATTGACAGTGTATCAGTGTATTTACCTATTAGCTAACAAAGACTACATGATGATGAGCAAGTATTATTGATTTTGGAGCCTAACCTACTCCTACCGGTAAGTATGCTCAGGATTATAACCTTAATGGGAAAAACCTCACTTTGTAATGCCCCTGGACACAATTCAGTCAAAGGTAGATAAGTCTCTCTTTAATTTAAACAGAAGTATAGCCCACCCCTATGTATGATTACTCAGAAGGAAGTCTCACTGAGTAAATCTAAGTGTGCACAGGATTATAGCATTAAGCATACTTTAACATCTTTCTATTGCTATTAACTTTCCCCTGTTTAACATTGAGAAGATTGTGCTCAGGGTATCTGACAAACCAACACCACCAACTCCTACCCTGTTCAGGGTGTTATTATTTCCATTTTACGGAAGTAGGACGGGAGACACAGTGAGTTTGCATAGAATCAGCTATTTGAATCTGACTCTTTTATGTTTAATGGCTGGTTCGCCTCTTCTCAAATCTGCCTTGGGCAAGTAGCCAATTCAAAATGTGTTGCAGTTGGCCATCTGGAGAAGTGGTCAGCTGGTTGCTCCATATGAAAGCCAGAGCCATTTTTTCAGTATTTGATGAGGTGAACAGGAAACATTACAATCCTCTTGTCATGCTGAAAAGCGATCTGGCCACAGGATTGATTGGATTTTTAAGATTTGGGGATATATGGAGGGCACAGCTGACGAAAAGACTGACCTGAATGCAGTTGGAAGTCAAATAGGTGGAAAGGGGATTCAAAGCAGCAGCCCACGTGAGAAAATTGCTTGCACTCGGTATCATGGAATAACTTCAGCTAAGCTGGTTGAGCTCCCACCCACCATTGAATGAATTGTGGGAAATGAATTGTGCTGGAAAAGGTGGCTCGTTCCATATTTGGTTGCTGAAATTATGAATGTGAAATGCTGGGAACCCCACAACACTGACGGCTGCTTGCCTGTATCACTTGCTACAGTGCTGTTTTTCTAGAAAAAGAGGTGCCAGAATTCACCATGAACGCTCCCCTTGTTCTCTTAGAATGGCAATGGTGCCCACCAGAGAGGTGTTGGAACTGAGTTCCGGAGAGTTCCGGCAGAAAAAAAAATGCCCCTACTTGCTACACAAGTGCACAGAGACTGGCTTGAAGTAAAACATCCAGCCTTTTTGCTGGTCCTTCTGTGATTTTAACATGGTGAAATTAGCCCATATTTACCTCCTCATTTTCTTCTGAAGAAATCTTGTTGAAATTCCTTACCCCCAGGAGATTCAACGGGTAAATACTTGAAAGGCAACATTCTCAGCAGTTTTCTGCTTGGCAGGAGACCCCCCCTTTTTTTTCTTTTGAAAACAAAGGGGAGGATTCAAAAGTAGTCATTCTTTCTCCCCTCCACAACCAGAAGTGGGGCAGTCCATTTCACCACCTCAGCATCCCCATCTTACTCGTCATCTGGGACCCAGCAACAGGGAATCCCGATGTAAAAGTGTCGTACAGCTGCAGAATAACAAACCATAATTCTAGATTAACCCCCTTCTCTTCCCTTATAATAAAACAGGAGACCATTTTGCAGTGTTTGCTTCAATTAGGATCATCTATACTTGTACTCTGTGTCAAAGTTTTGCCCTTTTTTTCTTTCTTTCCGAAGGAGAACCTGGAATGTAGATTCAGCCTTTTTTGTTATTGAAACTCAGAACCTACAATCAGTTGCCATGTAATTAACTGTATTTTTTTCTGTCTGGTGAATGTATTAATTATCTTCAATATAACATAATGGCCTCCCTTCTCTTGAGCACGGAGTCTTTGGAAGAAGTTTTGTTTCATTTGATCCCTTTCAAGTTTCTCCAGTTACTGAAAACTACTTTGAAAGAGCAACCTCTGAAAGTATTTATGGGGGCAAGATAACATTTATAAACAAGGAAACCCACCTCAGTGACATTCATTGATGAAATTTACCTTAAAAGTTTATCTCTCTGCATATCACATAGATGGAATTTTTCAGCAATGTAGTAAACTGCAATTTGAAACCGTGTCCTCTCATGGAAGTGTCTTGCAGCTCTGCTCAAAACCGGGAGAAGGAAAAAAAAAACCTGCTTTAAAGATAATGGTACCTTTGGAATGTTAATAGTGCAAAACTTTCAAAAGGTGAAATTATTTCTTAGCCAAACTAGCAAAGAAGCAGGCTGGCTTAGGCCATTTTGCACCTTTGTGCTAGAGAATGGCCGGGTTTAAATTACAGCAGCTTCAGTCTTTGCTTTTCAATCCCTTAATCCTTAAGGAGCAGAGGTTTCAGTTCAAGACAACTTCACACAGAACATAAAAAAGACGCGGTGAGCCTCCCTCAAGTAGGATGATCTTTCCCCCCCTCTCCAGCTGTAATCTTTCTCTTGCATCCAACTGCAAATTAAAAAAAAAAAGTCTGAAGAAAACCAGTGTCAAATAATTAATGCAACCCCCCCCCCGCACTATCGTTTAATATATATACATGAAAAGCAGTAAATGCTTTTCATGTGAGCCACTTACAGGCGGTTGTACCTGTGGTTTTCATCACTATTTTACTGGTATTCCCTCACATTAGTGAGCCTTTGTGAAACGCCTGAGCTCAAATGGGAAAGGAAGCTGGCCTCGGAGGCTGGTTTTACATCTGGTAGCCAACGCTATTACTTAAACCAGCTACGTCAGCTTTCCAAAAAGCTGCATAGGTCGACTCAGGGCAATTACGGCCTGATCTAAGACACATACACTTCTTAATTATTTCCAGGTGTTGTTTGAGCACTGTATTTTTCTTATCTATAATTAATATTTTCTAATAGGGCTGAAGTAAAAAATGTGAAGCCTCTTGATTTCCTTAACACTGAGTTCTCTTGGTAACAGTTTCACAAAAAAGTGTGTGTGTGTGTGTGTGTGTGTGTGTGTGTGTGTGTATTTAAAAGCAGAATGTTAGTTTGGGTCCCAACTATAATTTAAATTATAATTTCCAGGTGTTATGTATACGTTGCTTTACATCAAAGGGAATGGGAATGTAATGACTTATTTAGGTTTGCTCCCTGAGGACTTAAACAGTGTATGGCAGAAGTGGTCATAATTGATTTTCAGAATCTTTCTGGAAACAGTTATGAAAACCTCTAGTTAAACTGGTATGCTGCTTTCTGGAGTTCCTGGTAGATGGTGACTTATGTGAGCTTATATGGAGTCTTTTCAAAATATTTCAGTAAACCGGGCTGAATTAGTACATGTTACAAACGGCAAAGCATTCTGATTAATCCAAAATTCTACAAGCGGTTGTGTCTGGTATGCAGCGATCATATCATATCAGGCTATTTAAAAAGAGAGAGAAAAAGAAAAACAGTTTGAAAATGTTTTTAGTGTTGTAGTTTTTAGGTATCGTAACCTGCCCTGGGACCTGATGGTGAAGGGTGGTTAAGAAATAAAATTGATATTAACAACAACATTAAAAAAAAAAGATTTGAGGAGAGTCTATAGCATCACAAGCCTCTCCATGTAAAAATAAAGTGCTGCTTGATTGATTACTCCAATTCTTCTGAATAAGAGTGATTCCTATTTTTAAGTAAACATTTTCCCTTAATAAGCTAGTGCTATAAAAGACACCGTCAGTTTAGAATGATATCTAGGCCACCTTTTATGACGAAGCTATCTCACAGTGGCTTACGTAAAAAGAACAAAACACAGTTTCCAATATAATACAACCATTCTCAAAGTTAAAACTTTTCCCCGCACCAAAGCAAATAAGTAAATAAATGCACCGAATTGTTTAGAGAGCACAAAACGCATGGGGGAAAAAACGGAAAGCTAATTTTCTCTCCTCCCCCCTTTTTTCTTTTCTTTTCCAATTTTGGTTCTTCTTTAAACATGGTTTGACCTTAATCAATGTCTTCGAACAAGCTTAATGTGACATAACCCTGAAACAAAAACAGAAACGCCTCTCAGGTCCAGCTTTGGAATGAAAAAGCTGTGATTATTAGTCCTCTGTGTGATCTTTTCAGATTGCGCTGATGAGATGAAGTTTAATCTCCTTTCTCTCTTCTCCAGCACCACAAACCACAGGCAGTTTAAGGCAGCCTGGAAATCTCTCACATCTGGAAGAGCCATAATTCACGGGATTTCACTTGACAGCCATGACAGGCAGCAGGGCAGCCAGAAACAACTGTCTCTTATGTTCTGCTATTTGCAAGAAGTCAGAAGAGGAGGAGCAGGCATAGGACCACATCCTTCTTTAGCATATGTTAGAGGAGGAAACGCTTTTATTTTCTGCCAGATGCTTCATGAATCGGTCCTAAATATTACATAGACAGTAGCTATCACTTCCAAACAAAATTCCTTGGTGTCTGCTAAGCTGCAAAACATATGAAGGCCTATTGTCTGGCAAAGAGTCATGGTTAAATTTGCACAGATTCTTTCAGATATATATATATGTATAGATATTTCAGATTCTACATTTTGATTTATAGGGTTTTGCACACCCTGCTGTGTGTGAATATGATACCATCTTCTAAGCAGGATTATTTCATGAAATGTATATGGGATTTAGCTACAGTAACTTTTACTGGGCAGCTCAGAATGGCCGGCAAAGTACTAGAATTTACGGCAGCACAGCTTGTGCTGTCAGGCTCATGGCTGGTGTTTATGATTTCGGCAGAAGCAGAAATAAACAACTTCTCCTTAATGGTTCTCTTTATACGGAGGCAGCAGTAGCTCTATCTGGTCTCACAACAGTAGCTGGGGCAATGGTCTGTTCCACTGCATGTGGAACCAATGCCTGACACATTTGCATATCTGCTCCTTAGACTCTGCTGCTGAAATAGCCAGAAATGGATAAATCAGCAGCAAATGTCTGAGTAAGTAGCATTCCATTCGACTTCTTTTGAGTGCTATAAATACATTTGAGACAAATAGGGCCAGCACTTGGAAAACAGAAACAGAGAACATTAATAGATTGACCACTCTTTTTCTTTTTGGTCTCACATCTCTAAATATTCCTGTATGTTTAAAAATACATACATAATCATGTTCAATTAAGGTTTGAAAGCACAACAAAAGTAGAGGTCTAAAACATGGTAATGCAACCTTGTAGGTTAATAATGGAAGGCAGATTCTCTCCTACCTATGAACTTCAAATTAAAAGGGACAGAGGAAAAGAGCAAACATTCCAGTATAACAATGCGAAAAGCCCTATTAAATGGAGACTGGTGGCTTTGTGTTTACTTGGGAAAACATATTTCCTCTGGCCTGGAAGAAAAGAGGTCAGCGACTGAAAAAAGCTCTGTAAACCTGTTCTTAAAAATAAAGCTAAGGCTGCAATACTATGCATGCTTGTATGGGAGCAAGCCTCACGGAACACAATGGGACTTGATTCCAAGTAATTATGAATAAATTGCTTTGCAAAGTACAGAGGCTGGTTAATAATTTATTATCAGCCCAGGTAAATGCAGTATTAAATTATCACAATTGTTAAAAAATAAAAATAAAAATGGCCTTAATATAGGGAAGCACAAGGGAAGATTCTCACACCAAATGAAGCTTTTGCTATAGGTAGTTTTCAACTAAGTGTTCCTCAGAGTAGACCCATTAAAATTAATGGACCTAACTTAGTCATGTTTAATTCATTTCAGTGGGTCTACTCATAGCTGAATACCACTCTGTGTTAGCAGAACAGTAGTTTAAAACTCACTGATGGGTCACAGAAAAGAGGATCAAAGAGAACACTGGTTAGTATATAACACTTATTTACATATGCAAATATGTATATAGATGCAAATTTAGAAAAACAACAACAACAAGCTCTTACCCGCCATATTATGGTTAATGTGCTATTATTGTTTTTATTTTTTGTGAACTCTGGGGAGGTCACTTCGGTGGTGCTAATACAGCAGTTTGACTTCACTCCCAGAGGTGCACTCCATTGCCTCTTGAGTCAGACAGGTGCCAACAACAAGGGCAATGGCAACTTCTGACCACTGGGGCTGGTGGGGCAAAGGACTGGGGAGAGGCGCTAACAGCAGGTGGAGCTAGAGAGAGGCAGAGTCAGTCAATTGGCAAAGACCAGAGTTGGAAGGGAAAGAAAGAACAAAACTAGGGTCTTGGAGTAGACAGAAATAGAGTGGTTATGGGGAAGGGAGAGGGTTTCTGTGCCGGACTGCAAGAAAGGAGGTTATTCTCTCCCAGTGAGGTACAGAAACCAAATCGTTTCCTGCTTGGCAGGGGGTTGGACTGGATGGCCCTTGTGGTCTCTTCCAACTCTATGATTCTATGATTCATTTTGTCATATTTCCCTACCCCTGCTTTAAACGAAAGCAACAGCACCTGCCTGCTCCTTCTCACCCAGTTTTTGAAGTGGTTTACTAACACCCTGACTCTCAGAACAGAACTTCGCAGCAGCAATGTGATTGGTGCCCCTGGACCAATAAGAATTCATTCAAGATTCTTTCAACCAATCTGAGGAAAACCGGGGGGGGGGGTATTTTGATGTACTTGCAGTGTATTGGTTGTGGTTCTTGGTCCTGAGCAGAGCAAACCACTTCATTCAAATAGCAGCAATTGGTGTGTCCTAACTGGTTAGATGTTTCCAATCTTAAAGAAGTCCATTTGGAGGATCAGTGGGTTGCTCTGTCTAAATACTGTTTTTCTATGGGAGTTGCTTGCAGAAAATGTGGGCTCCAAGCAGGAAGACAGGCAGAGGGGTGGGGGAGAAATGGGTAGGTTCTGAGAAGGGTGAGAGTTTTTGGGGTGGGGTCTAGGTCAGGCACCCCCAAACTTGGCCCTCCAGCTGTTTTGGGACTACAACTCCCATCATCCCTAGCTAACAGGACCAGTGGTCAGGGATTGTAGACCCAAAACAGCTGGAGGGCCGAGTTTGGGGATGCCTGGTCTAGGTGCTGTCAATGCCCCTTTCACCCTTATGAGTGGCTACCTCTGGACTACGGCTTTCACAATGATAGGTGATTTTTTAAAAGTACATCTGCAGAATACCTAGACCCAAAATTCAAAGGTAGTAATCTGAGACTCGCTGCAATCCCTGAGATTTAATGCACTGGGCCCCTGAGCACCGGAGCCTCAAAGCCTGGGACCTAGCAATCCTACACCCAGATCTGGCAGAAACGACTGAGCTCTGCCCCCTGATTTGGCACACACCTCTGAACTCAACTTCCAGATCCACTCTGGACCATTTCCAAGCCCCAACTGGCTTATAAGAATTTTGTTATTTTAAGAATTAATTAGATTATGTAGAGTAGGGAATGGACCTGATGTTTGGTTACTTCAAGTGACACTTTCCTTCACACCCCAACCTCCAGCTTTTGATTCGCATCAGAGACTCTGCATGTGTGCTCACCTTTGAGAGCAAGGAGGTTAGGATGGAGCAAGGAGGATGGATGGCGGCTAACAGATTGAGGTTGAATCCTGACAAGACGAAGTACTGTTTTTGGGGGACAGGAGGCGGGCAGGTGTGGAGGACTCCCTGGTCCTGAATGGGGTAACTGTGCCCCTGAAGGACCAGGTGCGCAGCCTGGGAGTCATTCTGGACTCACAGCTGTCCATGGAGGTGCAGGTTAATTCTGTGTCCAGGGCGGCTGTCTACCAGCTCCATCTGGTATGCAGGCTGAGACCCTACCTGCCCGCAGACTGTCTTGCCAGAGTGGTGCATGCTCTACCGGTAGTTATCTCCCGCTTGGACTACTGCAATGCGCTCTACGTGGGGCTACCTTTGAAGGTGACCTGGAAACTGCAATTAATCCAGAATGCGGCAGCTAGACTGGTGACTGGGAGTGGCCGCTGGGACCACATAACACCAGTCCTGAGAGAGCTACATTGGCTCCCAGCACGTTTCTGAGCACAATTCAAAGTGTTGGTGCTGACCTTTAAAGCCCTAAACGGCCTCGGTCCTGTATACCTGAAGGAGCGTCTCCACCCCGATTGTTCAGCCTGGACACTGAGATCCAGTGCCGATGGCTTTCTGGCGGTTCCCTCACTGCGAGAAGCAAAGCTACAGGGAACCAGGCAGAGGGCCTTCTCGGTAGTGGCGCCCGCCCTGTGGAACGCCCTCCCAGCATAGGTTAAAGAGATAAACAACTATCTGACATTCAGAAAATGCCTGAAGGCAGCCCTGTTTAGGGAAGTTTTTAATCTGTGACATTTAAATGTACGGTATTTTGGTATTTGTTGGAAGCCACCCAGAGTGGCTGGGAGGACCCAGCCAGATGGGCGGGGTACAAATAATAAATTATTATTATTATTATTATTATTATTATTATTATTATTATTATTATTATTTTAGTGATCATATGGGACGGGGTCTTCTCACTGGTGGCCCTACAAATGTGGAATCTGACGATTCCATGTGAAGCCAGGCAAGCCCTATCCCTCCAAATCTACAAGTGGACTCCAAGGGCATATCTTTTCTGTTCTGAGCAAATTTTATGTGAGTTGCTGATGGGAGCAGGGCTGTTTTATTCCGCTTACAATTACTTCCTGCCTGCTGCCCTGTATGTGCTGGCTAATTTTAAAGCTTTGGGGTGTTTTAAAGACGTTTAGAAATTTTTATTCTCATCGTATACAGTGTTTGCCACTTTGTAAAGAGACTCCTCTAAAAAAGCAGTATAAAAAGCTGTCGGATAAATGATTGAAAAAGAAAGGAGAAAAATGTGTTCTGTGCCCATGTATGACCACACACACATCTCAAGCAGCTCAGTGGAGTATGGTCATGATGGGAAAAACTCAGAGGATTTATGTCTATGGAATGGGCTGCCTGATAGTGCAAGAGCCCTTGTGCTAATGGACGGGTGAGTTTTAATCTTGTGCAACAGAGAATCACATCCAACAGTTAACAGAAACTCATTGCACAACAGGTTGTGCAAATCCACAGGGCAACGAAGTTACCAGCATTCTCTAGTGCAACAACGTTCCACTGGCACGAAACATTTTGCCAGTGGAACAAGTAGACCGCAAAGTGACTTAACTTAGTGCTACACTGGATACAACCCAATATGTTTAGGATTGATATGCCTGTTCAGTTTTCTGTTTTAAGGCCTGATTTCTCAGTGTCTGTGGTTGGACAGCACAATCAGCATTTCATAAGCAGTTAAATATGCATTTAAATAAACACAGAGAATTCGATAGGCTACTCTTACCAATCGTCTGATGAACCAAGTATAAATTCTCCAAAATTGCCCCAGAATATAATTGTTTAAGTAAAGATATATATAAAACACAATGAATTTTTTTTACCAAGTTCAAAAGAATGCTGATATCCACTGTATATATATAATCAGGCAGAAAATGCATTTAAAGAAGAAGAAGAAGAAATGAGACAACCGCTCAATGCCAAAGAAAAACAATCCCTCTGCCAAGCTACACATTGTTAAGTTAAAATGTGTTCCATGTGGAAATCGGAAGACTGCTCTGATGGAGAGGCTAGTGATCTAAAGTCATCTGGCTGCATGCCTGTCAACTACACATTTTGGCTTCTAGTTTTACAGCTAGAATTGGAAATATTTATTTCTTTTCTTTTCTTTTTTAAAAGTCTGGTTCTTTTCCCCTAGTGATGCAATGAATCCCCCCAGTAAACACACACATACAGGCTCCTAGACTGTAAACAAGGAGGTCCTCATACCACAGCTAAGCCTGCGTGAACTGAAGGGATGGATTTTTTTTGGAATGGGAGGGAGGAGCTGGTTTGGGTGCAAAGTTTCACGCTGATATCACCCAGTACCAAAAAACCAGTGCCCGGAAGGGTTTTCTTGTAACTGATATGGATGAAAGCAGCACACAAAGCAAGACTGAGTGGCCCCTTCTATGGTAGGAAAGGCATGGCAGAATCAACAGGGATTTTCAAGTGACTCCAGTGAGAAGCCTAAACCTTCCCGCAAAGTGAATAGATAATTCATCAAATGCAGCTTCAGTGTAAGTTGAATGACGAGAGACCTATGTTCCAGCCAGTTGTCCATGCCAATCTCACTTTGCAACTCAACAGAATGGTCTCGGTGCAATTGGAACTCTGTGCATGCCCTAAGACTACGCATGCAAGTAGACTTTATTCTGAGTAATGAGAGCCTCACTGTGGCTCCCTCGGCCAATAATGCACAACCCCAGAGTCGGTCATGACTGGACCTAATGGTCAGGGTTCCCTTTACCTTTTTATCATCTCCTCTAGTTAGCACTAGTGTTTGCATATGCCAGCCACGAGCAGGAGGCTACGTCCTGACCCAGTTAATTCTGGAATTCAGTATCATATCTCACGTAAGCAGCACCTACACACTTACAATTCAAGCAGTCATTTCCCACTTTGAATAACTGGTTACCTACTGACAATCACACCCCAAATTAATTTTAAAAAGGTGTGTTGTTGTGCATTCCCCGAAAATTCCCATGTTCACCTTTTTCAGTGAAGGCAAGAGTACCTTGATAACAATAGATCAGAATGGTGGAGTTCCACCAGTGCACCCTCCCCAAATTTTCTCCAGAGGGAATCCCCAGAACAGATTAAGAGTGTGCATGGGGGGTGGGGAGCGCCATTGCGCAATCAGAAATTCCTGCACTGATGGGATAATTACTTAGTGCTGCACTGGATACAAGCCTAGTTTAAAAAACAAGTTTGGGAACCAACACGGCTGAAATAATAGTTTTTACAGTGTGTCCCCCCCCTTTGTGACTTAACACATGCTACAGATATAAGGGTACAAAGAGACATACATGAAACAGCTAAGTATACACCTGGCTAAGACTTTAAACCGAGGCCACTGTCCCATGGCTCGGTCTTGAAGAGATTCTCTCAGCTTCCTTTGTTATTCACATTAAACTTACATCCATCATCCTATTTTGGTACATATTTTCCAGAGCATGACGCTTGGTAATTAAGAATACAGAAGGTTCTATTCATTGTGGGGTATTTTCACATTCTTCAGATAGAGTGAACGCGATGAGGCTGAATTTTGATTACTGTACTGCATCTCAAAGCACACAGTGATGGAAACATTCATTTTTTTAGATATATATATATATATAAGTTCTTCCAGCGTTTAGCAAATCTTCAGGAACTTAGGATTTAGAAACAGCAAAGTTTCAGATAACAGTCAGGCAATGTTGTTTACTGCAAAGATGATTGTATAAGAGCACTTCCCCCCCTACCCCCGTCTTCTTCGCTAGAATACCCACGCTTTATTTATGATTTTGGATTTTATTTCACAGCATTCCAGTTTAGTTTAGCATGATGTATTTAATAACCATGTCTACTGTCTTAATTACCCTATAAAGCAGGGTTCCATTACCATCTGACCCTCCACAGCATTCCAGAGAAACTGCAAGACCATGATAATTACCAACTGCCTGTGAGAAAATTAAACAAAAAAGGCCTAACTTTTTAAACCACCATTTTAAACGACCTATTACTTCTCAGGAATAAATCATTGATGAAATAGCCTCCTTACCAGGAAAATAGCTATTCCATACCAAAGAATTTCCCCTTGCATGATCATGAAGAGAATATTAAGTATTCCTCAGCTCAAAAGGTTAGGTTTTATGTCTGTCCAATGCCTTTTAATGACACATTTTTCTGCAATTTTACTGTAATCAAAGCCTTTTTTCATATATAGCTTGTAGGCTATAGCTACTTTGTTAGTCTTAAAATTTTTAGTGGCTATAGAATATAAAATCTATTCAAACATGTGCAAGGAAAAATTGCATTTGTAAATTTAGAAACCTTTCATCATTAACCAAATCTCTACTTAACATTGCTTGCTTTCCTTTGATTAACACACTCATTTGGACTTCTTCTCTATATATGTTTCAAAAAGTGTTAATACCGTAGAAGCTCAGGGTACACACCATGTTAAAGATCCCAATCAATTTGGAAAATCTATATCAATTTGACCACTGTACCATTATTCCACAAAGTATCCTTTATAGGCCTAGTACACACACACACACACACACACACAGAGAGAGAGAGAGAGAGAGAGAGAGAGAGAGAGAGAATGGCAGAGAAATATAAAATGAGTACCAAGATGGTAGAGTGAACCATACCCCTTTGGACTCCACAAGTCAAATGCTACCTGCAATTAAATAATAATAATAATAATTAGCAGGTCAGTGAGAAATGTTCCAACTCAACCTGTTATGGCAGTTTTCTCCCCCTCCCCCAGGAAGTTTTTCATGTGACACATTGCCTGCAGTTTGGAGTGGTACTATCCACCTCATTCTGCTCTGTGATCAGACGAAGCCGTATTCTGTTGCTAACAAGAGTTTTGTTTAAGCTAGTGGAGGCTGGTCCATTGGTGCAAAATGGGACACTGCTCCATCAGCCTCAGTCTGTACTCAGCCACACCTTTCCACCTACCTTCTTGCTTACAACCAGATCAGCGGGTGAAGGAGGAAGGAGTCAGTGAATTAGTTGTCACTGACTTGTCATTGGCTCTGGCTCCATCTACTGCTGATCTCAACGGCTTCTGCCCTACCAGTCGCAATGGGCATTAGTCGCTGCTGATTCAAACCGTTTTCTAATGCCATTTGAGGAAACACATGGGAAAGAGGGATTGACACTGTAGATCTGATCCTGACCTCCCCCACTTTTTTTAAAATATAAAAAAATACAGATATGTTGATTATGATCACACGTTTTATGCAGCATGCAGTTTGGCCCTCGGGATGTATTTTAGTAAAAGCCAGATGTTAGTGTTGTTGTTCATCTCCATACACAACTGACCATCATATATGGAACAATCAGCATTATTCCAGCCAATGTGGCCTCAGATCAGAGATAGGGAACCCATGGCTCTCCAGGTATTGTTGGACTACATCTCCCATCATCCCTGAACACTGACTTGGGCTGATGGGAGTTGGAGTCCCAATAACACCTGAAGGCCAAAAGCTTCCCATCCCGTGCGAGAACTGTTTCTCTCAAAATATTTTTTGTTGTTTCCATGGATGGTAGCATTTCATTTCATGGATAATAGGAAGAGTAACTTTAAAAATGCATACTTTCTGCACTTGGAGACTGACCGGATTTAAAGGGTTTCTCTGTTGACAACAGAAGTAACTAGATGCTTTAATGAACAAAGAGTTTATGGGAGAGCCAAGCCACAGCTAAATTTAAAGAGGGGAAGAAAAGGAGCTTGGAAAACAATTCTGCGTTCAATCAAAAACCATGCAACCTCTACTCCACCCATAAATGGCTCAAAATAAGTCTTGTGACACATCTCTGTATGGGTAAAAGCCCCAACCACAGCCAATTAAATCTGTAAACTAAACCAAAGGTAAAATGAGTAGCTGATGATCAAGTCTGTGCAGTGCATGGATCTAAAATGAGTCCTTCAAAGACTTGTGCACAGATGGATCCACTCCAAATCTAGCACTATTCTTACATGCTGTTTGCAGAAATATGCACACAACTTAATCACCTTGTCCCCTTGACCTAGGAGAAAGAGTTCGTGCTTGGTGATAGAGAATCTGGAATGGCAAAGATTGGTTAAATGGTAATGGAGCTGTGCTTTATGGGACAGATGTTATGGGAAATGAATTCTAACAACAGAGAACTGCGTGAAACAGAATCCTAGGTCACATCCAAACCATACATTTAAAGCACATCTAACACATTTTAAGCACATGGCTTCCCCCAAAGAGTCATGGGAAACTGTAGTTAGTTAAGAGCACTGGAAATTGCAGCACTATGAGAGGAATACTACAGTTCCTAGGATTCTTGGGTGAAGCCATATGCTAAATTTACCACTGTGTTGTGCTAAATTTTCAAGGGGGTGGGGAACTGTAAGCTGATATACCCCCCCCTTGTCACATAAGTGGTAGTGGGGTGATAACGAAAATGGGTATATTACAACACAAAAACTGCAATGATTTTCCAGCTTAATAGGGTTGAAAATGGATTCCCCCCCCCTCCCCGGAAACAAGATGGAAATGAGTGCTAAAGTTCTGCTAAATTCCACTACAATTCCAGAAGTGGCCTTTATGTCACGTGAAAGATCACATAACATGCAAAAATTAATAGGTAAGGAAAGATTCGGACATGGGGGACCCCCCCCCCAGCAGACTGTAGCCCTATTTACAAAATAAAAAAAATCCTTCCAGTAGCACCTTAGAGACCAACTAAGTTTGTTCTTGGTATGAGCTTTCATGTGCATGCACACGAAACAGAAGTCACCAGACCCTTATATATAGTGAGAGGGTGGGGAGGGGTATTACTCAGAAGGGTGGTGGGAATGGGTGATTAGCTGATAGGTGAGGTAAACAACCTGTTGACGACTGTTAACAACTGCAATTAGTCTTTCAGGAAAAAGCAAGGGGTGAGATGGCTAAAAAAAGCTTTGTCATGTATAATGAGATAAGAATCCAATGTCTCTATTCAAACCAGGTCTCTCCATGGTTTCACAAGTTACTCATATGCATGGCATGGTTACTTGGAGTGGGGCTGTACTTTTAGCACTGCCCTAGTGTCACCTTTCTTCCACTAGCAACCACACATTGTCCACATTTGTCTAAAGAGAAACTCCAATGCACAAGATCTTGCTTGCGTGTCGGGATTCTGCACTGCATTGTTGAGAAAGAGACACTATCAGTAATGCAGCTTAAGGTGTGGCTACGATCCAAGTAACCACAGTAGCTTCCTACACATGGATAGCTTACATGTCTATCATCTGCCCTAGCTGCAACAAAACATGTCTCTCCTGCATCACTCTCTACAGCAGGGGTCGGCAACCTGCAGCCCATGGGCCACAAGCGGCCCACAGGGGTCGTTTAAACGGCCCATGAGCTGCCCCCGAACCGAGCCACCCGCTTGGCGAGTCCCTGCGCTGCACTAAACCATCGCAGTGTGGAGCGGGGACTCATTTCCGTGGTGCTGGAAATCGCGTCTGTGCAGACGTCGACGCTGGAAATTGCGTCTGCGCATACACGATCCGACTCACGGAGCAATCTCCATGGGAGTGAACTGGCCCAGGCGAGATAAACCTTGCCAACCCCTGCTCTACAGCAACCTTCCAACAGCTTGACCTCACCCCCCCAGTGGTTGGCCACTGTGAGAACAGGATGCTGGACCAGACTGGTCTTTGGCCTGATCCAGCTCTTACGTAATTATTCCAATCAGCTGTTTGGTACAGAGCACCACCATCCATTTTGGACAGGTCTCTGTGAGTACACTGATGCAGCAGTTGGATTAGAGGAAACTTCCATATTCATCTAAAGATACATGTGACCCATGGCTTAATCGGGGCATGGACAGTTTTCATTTGTTGGCTTTCATATAATTTACATTTCTTTTTGCAGAGATTGAAGATTGCACTCTCAACAGTTCACATGCACTGAGTAAGATTTCTTCACTGGGAGGATTTCCTGAGTGTCATTACCATTTCTGCCTTCTCAGCAATCACAGAGAATCACATCTATCATTTTCTTTGTTCCTAGTGAAAGAGTCTCTCTCTCTCTCTCTCTCTCTCTCTCTCTCTCTCTCTCTCTCCCTCTCCCTCTCCCTCTCCCTCCCCCTCACACACAAACACAAAACAAAAAACCTGGAAATGTATGCTGTGACAGTATACAATAACATACAGATGCCTTCAAATTATCACAGGCTTTTCTTATTTTAAAATCCTACGCTATTGCCATTTATATTTTTGATGCAACTTCTTTGTACATGTCAGGTGGGACTGTGTGTGATAGAAAGTGTAATTGCTTTCTCTATTCTTCAGCTTCTGTTTCAAAGAGTCTTTTTAAAAGAGAATATGTGTTGCATATTGGTCCTTGACATCTTGTAATTTTAACCCAAAAGACCCTTTCAAGCAAGCTCCTTGCATAGCGTTCATTATTGCCTTCATTTTCAATCAGATTTTTCTGGGGATTAACTAAATCTTTCTAAAGATACCTATCGCTGTAGGTGTATGCATGTGTGCTTGTCATGTGTGTGTGTGTGTGTGTGTGTGTGTGTGTGGCTGGGGGAGAGAGCAAGCAAGATTCATCTTTAAAGGAACATAGTCCACTTGAAGATCACATTTCTCCTTGGAACATATAAATCCAATATCACTAAAGACTTACTGACATTTTATGCTTACATTAAGTATTCAGGCAATAGTAACCACAGATCTGTATAGGGAACACTGCACCATAGTGATTAGATTTACCTGATGTCCTCCCACAACCTAAAGCAAGCAAACATTTAAAGATGGTCGGGCAAAGTTATTGGGGAAGATTCTTTCTAACTATCATTTACAGGTGTTATTGTTTACTTTGTTGTTTTATCGGTAGCTCGTTGTCAATCTTGGCTTGTTCACAACAATTATTTTTGAATGCACACCTTTAGGACCAAACTATGCATTGCATTGGAACGGGAAACACTCTTTTCTTAGCAAAAGCAATCACAGGGACTCCTAATCTGCACTGGGGTCGCAGTCCAGGGGGAAGTAGCTTCTCCCTTTCTTCCATGCTGTTTTCCTGCTGAACATTTACCCAAAGTAGCACCCCAGCCCCATAAGTAGGCCTTCCACTGCATTGCACATTACAATCCATGTCAGGGTCTACACAGGGTCTATTTTTGTTACAGAAAGCAAATGGCCTGTTGCAAGCATGTGATTTGGCCCTTACTGGGATCTGCTGCCTCCTTTTAGTTGCTCTCACTCCGGTTTGGACAGGAGTGAAGGTTTTTTATCCATATGGTGTGTTTTGATGATATGTTCATAGACCAAAAGGGTGTCACAGAGCCCCTAGCAAAGTCTGGTGCTGCTATGGCATGTGAACACAACGGGATCAGCACAAAACACATGGGTAGAGAGCTTTATATCAGGTAAGGATATCAACTTCCTTCATCCTAGCAGTCTAATTACTAAAGTAAAGATTGTTCTTTTTTTACATCCCATCCCCCCGCAGAATGCATTTTTTAATATTAAAAAACTTAACTTGATGCAACATCAGTAAATTAAATAAGTAGGTGCAGATTGAACTTTTCCTACTCGAACTCCTACTATTTTCCATCTCCACTCCTGTTAACTTCAGCCACATCTGCACTACATCTGCACACTCCCCATGACATACGTGAAAAAAATCCTGGGATCTATAGTTGGCTTAGGGGTGCTGGGAATTGTAGCTCTTTGAGAGGTTAATTACAGTTTCCTAGATTCCTTAGGGGGAAGCCCCTTGCAACTAAATGTTCCCACTGTGTAGTAATAATAAACAGCTGAATTCTAGGAAGAAATCTAGTACATGCTGCTGTTCCCATATATCCAACAAGAGATGGATTCTGGATAATCTTATGGATCCACAAGCCACCTCAGAAGACTTTGTTGTGCAATCTCTGAAGTTTCCTTTCAAATTCAGGTCGGCTTATCATCATGATCACTGGCATATCTAATAATACGAAAGACATTTAGTAGTTGTATCTAGCAGCCAGGATATCAGTATGATAGTCACTTGTTATAGCACTATCATTGGTGGTGGAAACAAATGTTTGCTAGAATCCTGAAACAAGATGATGCTGGGTGTGAAACAAAGCATCACTCCACGCTTTGTCTTTGAGTTTGGTTGCAGTTATTGCGAACGTTCCTCTTTGTAGGCCGAGTCCTGGTGTTACAGCTGTGTGGGCCCAGGAGAAAGACCGCTTACTGTTTCGATGGTGGCAGCAATTGCGGCATTGGATTGGATCCTTAGTCTAAGATAGGGGTTGGAATGGAGTCCCACCCCCTTATCCAGGTTCAAATTTCAGGGTACTCTGGTAAGGGACTCCAGGGGGAAGGTTTCTGCTCGAAGACCCAGACGAGAGCTAACAGGCCATAGAACTCCCCACATGGCGACCTGGTGGGATCACCCTATTTGACTTGTGTCATGGGGGATCCTTAATCCAGGAATGACCCTAAATAAGTAATCAGTCAGCAAGCAGGTTGGTTGATCCAGGATACATACCAAATGCCTAGGCCAAAGCGGGTGCAGAATGCCGCGGCGAGGCTCCTTACGGGGTCCTTGCCGTGGGACCACATTCATCCAGTGCTTTACCAGCTGCACTGGCTCCCAGTGGAGTATAGGATCAGGTTTAAGGTGCTGGTTTTGACCTTTAAAGCCCTATGCGGCCTAGGACCCTTGTACCTACGGGACCGCCTCTCCTGGTATGCCCCGCAGAGGACCTTAAGGTCCACAAACAACAACATTTTGGAGGCCCCGAGCCACAAGGTTGTTAGACTGGTCTCAACCAGGTCCAGGGGCTTTTCAGTACTGCCCCCAACTTGGTGGAACACTCTGTCACAAGAGACCAGGGCCCTGCGGGATTTGACATCTTTCCGCAGGGCCTGCAAGACAGAGCTGTTCCGCCTGGCCTTCAGGTTGGACTCAGTCTGATGTTTTTTCCTCCCCTTATGGTTTTGATTTTGGGTGATAAATGAAGCTGCATTTAAATTTTAAATTTTAAATTGTATTTTAACCTGTATTTTAATTAATGGTTTTTCTTTCTTTTATATTTTATTGTAATTTTTATTGGTGTTAGCCGCCCTGAGCCCACTCTCGGCTGGGAAGGGCGGGGTATAAATAAAATTTATTATTATTATTATTACTGACAACTGTAATCAATATTTCTATCCAAAGCTGTTACCCTGTTCTTTGTGCTGCTTTGTGCCTCCTGGCATCACCCCTGGTGGCTTTGGGTTCACTGCTTCTGGGCCCATAATGTGTTTTGCTAGTCATCGCTAATGCCATGGACACTACAGTAGATGGCTGTGGGTGGAAAATTCAGTCTATTTCTGGTCTGTGTCTCTATTGCAGGTGTTGACTAAGAAGTCTGTTCCATTCTGTTTTCTACATTAACCCACTTAAAAAAAATATGCACAAAATTTGCATTTAAATACAAATTTGGATATATTTTCTTACAAAATACACATTTCTACACATGTTTTTTAAAAAAGCATTTCTAAATGTATTTTAAGTGAAGTCCAGTAGAAGTGCAGATCAGGTCAGACTGTATCAGAATCCACTGAGTTAACTTCCTCAAACATCCTTACCTGGGTGACACACAACCTCAGTCCAGACAACACAGCAAAGGCCCCAATGGCTGGGGAAATAATTGAATTTTCCCAGCAACGAGGTACTGCTGTTTGCAACATCACCCAAAACAGATGCACTTTGTTGATAGAAGCCATCAAGATCCTGAGCAACTAATTACCAACAATATTTGTTACACTATAAACGGATCATTTGGAAAGAGACTTTAAAAAATTGTGGATGTAGAAGAGTGTTTCTCTTCCGGCATTTTAATCACCACAGAGATTCACTGTTTTTGCCCCATAATAATCCTGCTGAATACAAAGCCTTCCCTGGGGAAGGTAGCAGATATGCATGATAATATAGCAGCTGACCCCCCTCCACCTTAGAGCTAGATTGCAGGTTATATACTCAGATGGTTGCACTGGGACGCAGAGAGCTACGCTGCTCATTCAAGAGCTCTAAGAGGCATTGTGCCTCAGGCAGATGCAATACCTCCTGGAGCTATCTAACGCATGGGGGAAGTGTACTTGCTGTGCCATCCTTTAAAAGGTTGCAATATGTGTTCCGCTCTGCTACAGAAAAACAATTCTGCCGTTTAGATGCAAAAAGAGCTGAACGCACTCTTTTGGAGCTGTGCTTCGTTTGGAGTGTCTCACACCCATCGGAGAGTGCAAAGATTGTGAAAATGCTTCAGCCTTGTTGAGTGACTCCAGAGGCAGTCGCTTGTCTTGACCCTGGTTTTTTTTTTTTTTTTTTTGCAAGGTACACAGAGCCACTGTCATTAGCACAGATTTTTTTCTTTCAGTGTGTCAGCTCATGCTTTGTCCCCAAGTCGAAGACTTAGGGTAGCCAACACGAGTTTGAGGTGCAGCAAATATGTAAGCAAAGAAAATAAGCTTTTTACTTTAGTTTGCACTTCTTTCTTCTTGCAGCTAATCTCCTTCACATTCTGCTGTAGCCTTTCCCCTCATTTATTCCAATTTATCTGTATTTATTTCATGTGCCTCATAGCACCATCCTTCATCCAATTATTATTATTGTTAAAAAAGAAACTTGCTTTCTGTTAAGCCCACGTACATTTATCACATATTTAGCTTTTTCATCCTCATAACAGCCCTGTGAGGTAGACAGTGGCGTTGCAACAGGGGGGCGGGGCGATGCGCCCCGGGTGCCATGTCTGGGGGTGTGTGACAAGAAGGCACCCCGCGGGGGCTTGCGGCAGCGTGAGCAGCCATCGCGCCGCCACAGCTGCATGCGGAGGATCCTCCGTTTGCAGCTGCAGCCACAAGCAGAGGATCCTGGCGCCAGCGGCAAACCGCTATGTACAGCGCATGTGTGGCGGCGCACGCATGCACTGTACGTAACTATGCCACACATGCGCTGTACATAGCGGTTTGCTGCCAGCGCTGCTCGAGCGCCATACGGACAGCGGTGGGATCCCTCTGTCGCCGCTACAGCCGCATGTAGAGGATCCTCCGTTCGCGGCTGTAGCAGCAACGGAGAGATCCCACCGCTGTCCATACAGTGCTGGAGCGCCGCCGCCAGCAAACCGCTATGTGCAGCGCATGCGTGGTGTCGCTACGTACGGCACATGCGTCGTACGTTGCTATGCTGCACATGTGCCCTACGTAGCGACGCCCCACCCCAGGTGTCACAACGCCTTCGTTCGCCCCCGGTTATAGACTGTTTTCAGGGCCGGATTTAGGTTTGATGAGGCCCTAAGCTACTGAAGGTAATGGGGCCCTTTATATGTCCAGCTGTCCTTTGTCAACAACAAATTGTCGCTGTTTTTTGTGTTGAATATATGCTATATGATAATTTATGGACCTAATAGGTATCTAAAGTCATTTGCATATGCAGAATGTAGGCACCCTATATATAGAAATGAGCAAACCAGTGATATTTTAGGGAGCAGGCTAGCAAGCGGGGCCCATTACTTACATCATAGGAGCCTACACAACACAAAACACTGTTGCTGTATGAAGGTTCTATGTTATTTCTTTTTTATCTTATATTTTGGAAATGAATATCCAGGGTTTTTTTCCTTTAATTTTTTTGGGGGCCCTCAAGAAAGTGGGGCCCTAAGCTATAGCTTGTTTAGCTTATACGTAAATCTGGCATTGACTGTTTTCCAGGTATTTGAGCAGTGTCATGGGAATGCCCACAGGGTTTTTTTTCATAGAGCAGGCAATGTAAATACTCCAAATAAATAAATAAATAGGCATACATAGCAAACATCCGAGAATGGGGTCTACAATTTCTGGTACATCTGGTAACTGAGTGATGGCAAGGCCAGGCAAGAGTATAAAATAAGCCTCTCAGTCAAAGCAGTGGAATTTTGGGTCCCTAGTAGGTATTATCCAATGTGGTAAAGGTAAAGGGACCCCTGACCATCAGGTCCAGTCGTGTCCGACTCTGGGGTTGCGTGCTCATCTCGCTCTATAGGCCGAGGGAGCCGGCGTTTGTCCGAAGACAGCCTCCGGGTCATGTGGCCAGCATGACAAAGCTGCTTCTGGTGAACCAGAGCAGCACACGGAAACGGCGTTTACCTTCCCGCTGGAGCGGTCCCTATTTATCTACTTGCACTTTAACATGCTTTCGAACTGCTAGGTGGGCAGGAGCTGGGACCGAGCAACGGGAGCTCACCCCGTCGCAGGGATTCGAACCGCTGACCTTCTGATCAGCAAGCCTGTGGTTTAACCCACAGCGCCACCTGGTCCCTCATTATCCAATGTATTCATCTTTATAGGAGAAAAAGCATGCACCTCATTCCAGAGATAGCTAGTAACCTAGGTAGTCAGATGAGTTCTGAGACAGTGAAAAGCATTTCTATTAAATTGCAAATGGGAACCAAAACTTAGGGATATTTCATTATGAAGGAGGAAGAAGGTCCATTGTCCAATGTGGCTGGGCTGCGATTTAACTTCGAAAAGAATCTCTGCCTGACAGCGGAAATGAATAGGTGTGGTACAATTCACATGTGTATCCAGTAGGCTGAAAGTTTTGCACTTTTCTCCAATAGCCCTGAAAGAAGAAGAGTTTGGATTTGATATCCTGCTTTATCACTACCCGAAAGAGTCTCAAAGCAGCTACCATTCTCCTTCCCCTTCCTCCCCCACAAAAGACACCCTGTGAGGTGAGTGGGGCTGAGAGACTTCAGAGAAGTGTGACTAGCCCAAGGTCACCCAGCAGCTGCATGTGGAGGAGCGGGGAAGCGAACCCGGTTCACCAGATTACGAGTCTACCGCTCCTAACCACTATACTGCACTGCTCTGAAAAGCACACTGAAAATAAAAACAAGAATTTTCAGATTGGTAAAGATAAACCTCAGTCCACTCTCCTGCTATAAAGCACCTCTAAACTGCAGGTGAAGTGACTGGGCTGGTGGTGACATTCCCCTTGATAACACCTGGGCAGAGAAAATGTGGTCAGAGTAACCATGCAATTGGCCTGGCCATATGGTTCCTATATTCAAATGTTTAGAGAGACCCATGGGAAGAAGCCAAGGCATCAATGCTGCTGCCAGGTGAAAGTAAATTGGGCTTGAGATGCCTTGATGCCATGTGTCACTGTGGTCTATTGACTGCAACAAACATTAAAATGTAGTTCAGGTGAGGTTTGCAAAAGCCAATTTTGCTTGTTTTGGTGTCCCCTCCCTGCCTTAAACACTGATGAAGCTGTTCATTTCCCTTCTTCAGACTTTCAGTCTATGAGCTCCCTTTGTCCCTTCTTCTTCTTTCGCAGATTGCAGATGAGTTCAGATACTCCTTCTCCCTGACTGAACACTGAGTGGCAGAAGATGCTCTTAGCGCTTCTTTGGCTTCCCCTGTGCAGGAATGTGGAGTCTCTGCTGGGATCATACAATAGCTAATTACATATTCTCAATGTGTACAGTGCAGGCTTTCTAAACAAGAAATGATCCTTTTCCTTCATTGCAAACGCAAGTAACCTCACAGGGTTGTTGTGAAGATTAAAAAGGTGAGGGTTATGCACCCCCCCTTGAGCTCTTTGGAGGGAAAGTGAGAGATGGATGTAGTAATAAACAAACAACAATGACACAAAACTGTCACCATTTAAACTCTTGACACAAACATCAGAATTCTACCACTATACCCCCTCAAAAAAAGTAAGATAAAAATATGCCCGAATGAAAACTCCTTCCCCATCTTTTCTCCATATGTAATGGAGAGAGCAACTGTGCCTGATGTGCTACAGAAAAGCTTTTGACAATGACCGCATTTGTGGGTCTTATAAGTTTAATACGGAGGGGAAATCATGTAAGTTGTGTTTGTTTTTGAAATAACACACAATAGATTACATCAACACTTTGTGGACCAAATACAGCCTTTAAATGCACACGAGAAATTTATAATGAGAGGAAGAAAAGAAACAGATAGATGGATAATTTTATGAGTTTCATGAGCGGTTTGTGGTTAGCGATGACTAGGAAGATCCAGGGGTTGTGCTATGCAGAAAGAATGTATTTACTGGACACAGGGAAATCTGGAAAAATTTAGAGCGAAAATGTGGAGGGGTTTATTGATTCTGCCTATGGCACTGGTTTGACTGTAAAACAAGTCATGGTTTGTTTCCTAGCACAGAAAGGTTTTGCTGTGGAAGGAAAACTAGGATGGATTATTTCCTGACAGAAACACTGATCTCACTTCATGTCTGTTCAGGAAAGGAAATTCAGTGTTGACTTCATCCTGACTCCACCCATATCCAGAGGAAGGGGAGTGCTTTGGCCCTGGTAAAGGGGGCAGAGTATATGAGAAGCAGTGTATGCAAGGCCTCAGTCATTCTTCTGCTTATGGTTCCCTGCTGGGGACTAGGAAGCCTCAGATGGCTGTACCCCATGGAATTCTCTGTGCCCCCATAGCAGTTGTCTATGTACATGTCTGGTTGCCAACTCAAGCTGGAAGCATTTCAGTTATTTCAGGAAGCCAACACATGGTTGGCATAATATCAGCCCTGTCTGTCAAAAAAGAGGTGCCACCCACCCACTGGGTGACCCCATTCACTCCTAGTTGTTTCCACCTAGACATCCAGATACATCACTGCATTTAGGAGTATGATGAAGTTCCACACCTGAGGGAGAAAAGCATGCAATGAACTTAAGAACGCAAGAATCTCCCTACTGGATCAGACCAAAGGCCCAACTAGTCCAGCATCCTGTTCTTACAGTGATCATCTAGATGCTTATGGGAAGTCCACAAGCAGGATCTAAGCTTGCAAATCCCAGCAACTTCTATTCAGAGGCATAATGCCTCTGGCTCTGGAGATAGTACATCACCATCATGACTGGTAGCTACTGATAACCATATCCTCCATGATTTGTCCATGCAACTTCCCATTGTTTTCTGAACCAATGATGTTCTCCAGTCGCATTCCAAACAATGCAAACATCTCCCGGCTTTAGTCAGGAGATTAACATGGGAGATCATGCTTCTTAATGGTGGTGAGTGAAGGACACTCTGCATATGTTTGGAAGCACTCGCTTACTTAGTTTTAAGTGACTAGAGAGGAGGAGACAAAAGTTGCTCAGCTGGAATCTGCACATGTTCTGAGGCACTCCCTTTATGACTACTCAGCTTATTTCTTGTTTCTGCTTACGAATCTCACTTACTGAACTTGGGCTAGTCGCTAATTGCATTCCTCTAAATGACAAGATAGTGCCCATATCTATAATACAGTGTTTCACCGCCTGATGTTCTCAAGATGTTTTGGACCACAACTCCCATTGTCTCTGACCTTTGGCCCTGCTGCCTGGAGCTGGACTTCAGCATCTGGGGAGCACAAGATTGGTGAAAGCTGGTCCAATAACATCTATTTTTGTTGCTCTGTCGTTGGTGGCTTGTCTTGTTGTTGTCATCTGGAACCATCTGTTTGCATGTCCTCTTAGTCACTGCTCTCAGCTGATAAGAACACAGGAGGCATTTGCTGGATCAGTCCAAAGGTCCATCTTGTCTAGAATCATATTTCTCATAGCGACCAGGCAGAAAGTTCCACACACAGGAAACAAAGGCAATAGCATGGAGGCTCCATCTAGTCACTGCCACACAACATGATATGGTTGTAATGCACAAGCAATAGCTTGTAACTCATCAGAGTCTGCACTGTGTTGGCCCCCACCGTTGTCTGCCACACCATGGTAGGAGTGGCTAGTGCAGAGGGGCAGTGCCAGCCATCACCCTCCTGAAAGTGGCATAGGTGGTTACTGGGATGGGGTGGTATGGCAGGGGCCACATGACAATGGTGAGTGGAGCAATGGACATGACTTATGCTAAAAAAGGTAAAAGGTAAAGGACCCCTGACAGTTAAGTCCAGTCGCAGATGACTCTGGGGTTGCGGCGCTCATCTCGCTTTACAGGCCGAGGGCGCCGGCATTTCAACGCAGACAGTTTTTCCGGGTCATGTGGCCAGCATGACTAAGCTGCTTCTGGCGCAACGGAACACCAAAACCAGAGCAGCGCACGGAAACGCCGTTTACCTTCCCGCCGGAGGGGTACCTATTTATCTACTTGCACTTTTTGGCATGCTTTCGAACTGCTAGGTTGGCAGGAGCTGGGACCGAGCAATGGGAGCTCACCCCATCACAGGGATTCGAACCGCTGATCTTCTAATTAGCAAGTCCAAGAGACTCAGTAGTATAAATCAGAGGTTTACACACACATATCTCTCCATCCAGGCAAACAAGGGATATCAAAGAGGTGGGTGGGGGGAGGGAATTGAACATAGTGCTATGACACTCATTCTGTCAGCTCAAACATTTCCACGTCACAGACAGCACAACCTCCCCTCTCGTGTGCGCTGTTCTGAGAGGTCCCATTGACTTCCCCAGAGCCAATTTTGAGGATGCAGGATATAGAGAGGGGGTGGAAGCCCTGTTGCACTAACAGAGGTCCTTGTTCAGGCTTCTGCAAGTGGGACTCATTAGGTGAATCTCACCCATCATCACAGTTCAAGGACTGATGCACGTACTTCTGTGGATTGTGGCAATTGCAAAACAGTAAGAAATATATTTGTAATAGCATTTACAGTAATGTGTTTCATTGGAATTTCATTGGAATTTAACACCTATTGACAATGCGAATACATAATATTGAGGGATATTGCTGATTTTCTGAATGTGTGTGCGTATTTAAAACCATTCCACCAAAGCAGTACTATGATTAGCCAGTACAAAGCTCAACATTTTCAACCCTCGCATATTCTGACATCTTTATTTCACATATAGCACTCCAGGTAAAAATGAAATAGAGTGAAAAGCTAATGTAGCAACAGGCCTTGTGCAAAGGTATAGCTCTCCACTGAGTAGCCTCTGCTTTACCAACATTCAATCAAATTCTCATTTAAGAGTGAGGTGGGTTTTTTTTTTTTTTTGATGGCCTATTGTACAGAAAAGAGGGAGAGACAGAGAGAGAGAGAGAAAGAAAGAGAGAGAGGAAAAATCAGGATGTCATCTGCGTTTGGTCATGGGTAGCAAGTCGATGCAGGGCTTTTCCTTCCTCCCCTAGAACAAAATGAAACATTCCTTTTATTTACTAAACTCGATGCATTTTCCAAAACACAGGGATTTTTTTTTAATAAGTTATGTGGCATGGATCCAGCCAGGAAACCTGTTTTACTGATGGGGTCTTTGCTTATCCTGTGTTCCTGTCATCAGTCTGACCTTGCCTGCTTTTCCACAGTGCCATTATACCCTGGGTGCTGGCTTATTTTCATACAGCAGCCCCCGACTACTTGATCCCACTTCATCTACTTCACGGACACAGACATTTGTTGGGCTTATTAGCTCAGCAGGGGCCTTATCATATTTTGTATCGGAGGCTGCTGGAGATGTCAAAAGATGGAAATGCCGTGTAGCTTTTTATCCTCCCTCCTTGCACTTTCTCCTCCAGCCCCACAGCACATTTGGATTCAATGCTCTGCTGCCACTAGCCACCGAGATCTCTTTAAATATGTCTAGCTTTGCCATCTGTACCAATAAAACTGCAAAGGCTTAGCCATGATTAGGCTGTCAAGATTTATTAAGTTAAAAAGTATCAAAGTTTCTTGCTGCAACCCCAGACCTTTTAAGAGTCCACCTCCTTTGCAATCCCCTCCCCACCCCCACCCCCGCCAACACTGGAATCAGTGTGCTTCGCTTGACCTTGACCAACATATGCACCCAGGGAACACTAATGAATTTGGGCCAATTCATCTTGGAACTCCAAATTTAATCAAGCTGACATGCCAGGGAAAGCAGACTGTAATTAACTCCTAGCATTTTAGGCAATCTGTAAAATTCATAAACTTAGCTCGATCTGTGTTTGTGTTATTAAACATTATGTTTGTTTGCTTTAACAGCACACCAGGTTAGGAATCGCAGAGTCCTTACAATTAAAAATGGCATTTCTCCCCCCCTGAAATAAAGGATGCAATGCTTTTTAAAAATGAAAACAACAACAACACAAGGAATCTGTGGTGCTGCCAATAATGCGAGCACTGTGATCTCCTGTTACTGAGCAGAAGAATTAAACATAGCCAATTAGCTCATTCCTGCAAAAAGAAAAGAAAAGAAAGGAAAAAGGAAATTTAAAAAGGGGAGGGGGGGGAAGCTATCCAATCATTTTATGCAGTGTTTTTGATATAAATGAATGCCTGGAAAATAAATACAGAGATTGTCCCCTGTTGAATTTTTCATTTTAAAAAGATACATTTTAAAAAATAAACAGCCAACAACATACAAGGGATCTCAGCAGTAAAAGAAAGTTTAAGCTTTCTGTAGTTTTTGCATAACAATATTTGATGTTGTGCTTCTGCTTACTGATCGTTATCTCACAAATTCTATGAATTTTAGATAAAGATTGGTACCCTTTTCCATGAAATGCTGAGCAAATGAAAGGAGGCCATGCTACCTGCCCTCAGGGACAAGAAATGATGCTCAGTGAAATCTTGACAACATGCACAAAACAAAAACAATATACGCAAAACAAAAACAAAGACCTGGTCGTCTCTGATGCTGCTGCTACTGAAGTCCCTGTGGTTTGTAGGATTCCCTTATAGTCTCTTGTGGTCACCAAAACTACCCCCAGGGCAGGACCTCAAATCCTAAAGCCTTCGCGCTCTCTCTTTTTTATACATATATAAAGAAACATGTAGTTCCCCTGTGGCCACTTGAAGAGATGGGAGGACATGGTTTGGGCCAAAGACATTAAAAGCGACCTTTTTGTGCAGGTTTCATAAGAAAGAGGAAATTGTTCTGGGTTAGAATGGAAATAAAATTAAACGGTTGAAAGTTTTTAGCAATTTTACTGAATACATTTTTTTATTCAAAATAAAGGCTAATGCGATGCATTGTTGTATGCTATTTTCGCTAGTTTTTCTGTACACATTGCCTGGATGGAGAACTTAATTGCAAAATTCGGAAAAAACGTGAATTCTGAAAGATGACCTCCTGCAGATACTGTTGTATCGGTTACATTTACCGGAATAACACTATCTCAGCAACAAGCCTGCAGAATACAGCATTCAGTAAGACAGCATTCACCAACCTGGTCCTTTTGGTCATCCCGAATTATCAAATGGTCAGGGAGGATGGGTGTTGTCGTCCAGAACATTGTGGGGGGGGCACCAGGTTGGGGAAGACTAGCATAAGAAAAGAGCCTATTTGCATATTCCTCCAAGTGTAGGTCTAATGTACAACAGTTGGAGTGAGACAGCACCTCCTGCACCCAAAGTTGATTCACCAATCATTTACTCAACTTCTCACATCTGTGCACTGAGCATAGACATCTGCAAAGGGGCATCTCATGAGCAGCTGCTCACTGTTAGGTGTTCTGTGCTATTATGATGTGTGGAGGATCATATGATTAGGACTTAGCAAAACTACCTATATACGTTTAGGGTACTATATAATGTTAAGAGCAACTTATTTTGCCTTGTTGCCTTCTGCTCTTCACAGGTTTATTCATAAAGGAATAGCTGATATGCTGAAGTTATGTTAAAATCTCATAGACGTGACCCAGGCTCTCTTTCTTTGCTGCATCTTGAGAGATAAACAGATGTGATGGGAAGAGTGAACGCAAACAAGGAATCCTACGTAAGCACTGCTAATTATGTGCTGTGCATTTTAATAGATGCAAAAGGCTCTTCACATATATTATTTATTAAAGATATTTATGCCCTAATGACCAGTAAAAGCTAGCAAAGTGCAACTGGATGGTTGATGACCGGAAACATGAATCTTTTGCTTAGAGAAAGCAATCTCTTTGCCACCATTATATGTGCAATGATGTGGCTGAGGATTAAAAAAACAACAAAAAACTTCGAAGCTCCTGAAGTTTCTAACTATCCCTTCTGTTCCTGCCCCCCGGATCATGGTAAAGGCATGGACTATGTGTATCTCCCACATACACACCCATAACTTCTCCTTGCTTTCAGTCAAATTATGTGAGCTCTCGTGCTAGAGTTCCCAGTTTTCTGGGTTTGGCCTGGACAGGAGCATTCAAAATGTAATTTGGCATCTCTGGTCTGAAATGGCACAGTTTAAGCCGGGCTGTACCACATGTTAGAATAGAATAGAATAGAATAGAATAGAATAGAATAGAATAGAATAGAATAGAATATATTTTATTGTCATTGTCCCCTTCGGGAACAACGAAGTTACTTGGCTGCTCCATCCACCCAGATAGGGCACTCCACGCAAAAACAAAACAACTACAAAAACACTGATTAAAACCATACACACTGATTAAAACCATACATTGATAAAACATAACAGGTAAGATTAGATGACTTCAAAGTCCAGGCTTCCCATTCAAGGCTGAGATCGCTCTGGAGAAGAAGCTGTTCCTAAGACGGCTTGTTCTTGTCGTCATCGTCCTGTATCTCCGTCCCGATGGCAAGAGCTCAAAGAGATGGTGACCAGGATGTGATGGATCTTTTACTATGTCCAGTGCCTTTCTGTGGCACCTCATGGCATAAATCTGCTCTAAGGTGGAGAGCGAGCAGCCAACAATGCTCTCTGGATGTTACTTCTACATTTTTAAATATGCTTCAGACACCACAAGATGAGGGCAGGTTTGGATGACTCTAGTTGTGAGTCCATGTACTGAAGTACATGCTGGCACCTTACCTGTCATTTTGGGAGTTGGCAGGAGCATGGTGGTCGCCTCACCACAACCTAGCGTCAAGTGTAGGGCTCACTAATTCTCAAACGGCAGAGGAGCCAACCCCCACAGCAGGTTGCCAGGAACGGATAAGACAATGAAAAGTCCTTACCACCTGCTTTTTATTCAATATTTACAGAGAGAGGCTTGTGAATGCAGCCTCTTGGAATAATGGCGTTGTCCCAAGTAAATCTCCATGCTTCTTCTCTCCCACTTCCTCATTCATCAACAGCATTGCTCCCCTTTATGGTGGCTGCTTAAGGCCATCTGTCTCCAAGCCCTTTGCTCTCCTACTTTTCAGGCTCGCCGGGATCTGGGAGATGGTGGGTCTGGAATGCTTTCTAGTGACAACATGTCAGCCAGCTGCTGCTCCGGCTCTGCCTCCTCCTCCTCTCCCATTATTTCCCAACTTCCCCCCTCATCTTCCTCTAAGCTGTGACTTCCCTCAAACCCCTGTTGTAATTCTGAACTGTCTTCTTCTCTGGAAGGGTCAGGCTGGGGAGACAGTCTCCAACACTCCTCCTCTGCCCAGTCCCTGACACTAATCCTAAACTGGTAGGAGCTGGGTTCACACAAACCCCTCCATACATTCAAAGAACACACAAAGGGCCACACAGTCTAGTGCCATCTACTGCTACTGTAGGGTGGCCTAGCCCTGTCCATCACTACACCCCCCAATGTCTCTGCATTAAGCTGGTGCTAGAAGGAGTTCAGTGCATTTACAAAAGTACACAGGCAGAACTCTTCCAGATGCAGAGGGACTCTGCCCAGCACATATAACTCCTTCCAACATCTGTTGAATGCATAGACACGAGAAAAGCAGCAGCAGTGGGTGGGACTAGACTGCATGGCCCTGCGATCATCTCCCTGCCTTCTTTAGACTCAAGGATGGCTTCATGTGAACCCCTTAGCTAATTTGGAGTGCATGCTTCAAGTGCCACTCTTCAAGGTCCTCTGCCAATAGTTAGCTGCTTTCATGACAAAAACTTGATATAGAACAGAGTGCTATAGAAAGCCTGTTAAAACAAACTAGTTAAGGACCTTTCAGTGGCAAACGGTTGGCCTAGTCTCTAGGTGCTAATATTATGTGATGGCTTATGCATATTAGTAGGCATACCCAAAGACGGAATACGGTGCTTGAAGGTAAAACAGTATAATACTTGATTAATATTATGAAGAAATCACAACACGTATTGTTTTATGAAACAAGTGTGGCGCAGGTTGATAAGAATCTTGTGCCACTAATGAAAGTAACCAATGCAAAAGATCACATTTGGACACAAAAGATCACATTTCTATATGGAATAAATGCATGGTTGAAAAGCAGAGTAGAGTAATTTGTGGCGATGCGGGCAGAATGGTTAATTTTGTGAGGACACTTTGGATGATTCTACTGGATGAAGTTCTGATGAAATTGTCTAGGTCCCCTCATCTCTGCATATATTGCGTATTTAAAGCAGGAATTTATGGCCTTGCACTCAGGTTCCTAACCTTTAGAGACATTTAATGAATTCCGATGACTTAATATCCTTCCAGTAGGTTTGAAATTGTTGTGGCGTGAAAACAATAACCATAGGCATACAGGCATTTTGTTATTATATGGCTTGCTTCTAATTTCACGGAAGTCATCAGCCATCTTGGCAGTTATGTATAGAGCTTAACTCTCTCCCACTTAAATTGAGCACTGGCTGCACTGTGTCCACTATTAATTATTCAGATCTATTACCCTTGTTGGCCTGTTCCAGGCTTATGCAGGATTTGCTTTTCTTTTCTAAGAGGTGAGATAATGGTCATCACAAGTAAGCTCCCCTCCTCCACCTCAATAACATATCCTTCGTGTTTACATTTTATCCCATCCGATGCCCATACTTTTTAAAACATGATATGTGGTTTGCTAGTAGTTTGCAATTCTCATACCTCATTGCATAAATTAATGAACCAGCCTGCACCTCATTACTCTCTGAGTTAAGCATAATTGCCACTTGAAATATCGTGAAGTGATAGTTTCCATTCTGTCCAGTCCATTGTTTTTATCAAACAGAGAGGCTTGTTGAGAATTGCACTTTGACATTTTCTTTGGGGTATCATGCTGATTCAAGGACAGCGATATCAACATTAACAAATCAGAGTAGTCATCTTTTTGAGAAAACAAATGATAATTTTCTTCAACGTGGGCTCAAGTTAGATACTGGAACTCATTAGCTTTAGAGCTTCGCTGCATCTCTTCGCTTTGCCACTGTTCTCTGTTTTGTAACTTTCACAGATTTATTCCATGTCTGAATTTACTACTATGTAGGGGAGACAACGGCTGCATTTCAGGCATTATTGTAACTTAGAAATTCCGTGTGGAGGGGGTCCTTCAGGGAACTCCTTGTCCATGTCCGCTGTCTGAGGCAGGGAATCTTTAGTACTCATGGATGCTCCTGCACAAAGTAGAGCCCTGGAAAGTTCCATATTCCACGGATAGCCTTTGCAAGTAGAAGGCTGCTCCCTGCTTCAGACATTTGCCCTTCGGCTCAGGAAGGGCAATGGGGACAGGGATGGCAGAGTGGAGCTGATGTGCTCATCCCTGTGACTCCCCTTCACCAGAGGTGAATTTAGGGAAGTTTCCCTGCACTGGGCACTAAGCTGAGGGGGGAATTGCAGAGCACTGCAACTTGATGTAGTGCATGTACAGCACAGAAGGCGAGAGACGGGGGGCACTGAATTTTGACCTTGCACAGGGCGCTGCTGAAATTTGAAAGACCAAAGTCTGTCCCTGCTTTCGCATGTACAATGTCCACATTTCAATGATGCCAAAATAGGTAAAACGTACACTCACTCCATTGACTCTTATGGGCATGGAGGAGCTGTTCATAATCAGGAGCTTCCTTATTGCCTTCAGTGATAGAGGATCACTCACATGAAAATCGGAATATGCAGCCATGAATTGTTCGTCAGTACTGAAAAAACATAGAGCATCCTGATGGGAGTTCTATGAGTAGACTGGAGCCCAGCAATATTTCTTATGGTTCTTGTGAATGGAGGTTTCCCATTAGTGGTAGTGAAGGAAGAACAAATCAATGAACACAAAATAATGTATCCCAATCCAGCAAGGGTTACACAGAGGCAGGTTCCACCTAGGCATCTCTGTGGGGCTGAAAACCACACGAACAACCTGATTTTATGCATGTAGTTATTGACTACATCCAGATTCTCTGTGTGTGGTCTCTGTCGTTGAATTAGCAACCATGGCCACAGCCCCAATCCGGAAGACCAGTGCAAACTGGAAGATCACTTCAGACTACACGGATCACTGTTTCAGAAACCTGAATCCTAAGCAGGTGATTGGTGCTTTCAAAACCATAGCATATATTTCAATCAAGGCTATTGAGGATTTCCCCCTTATTTATGTATTTATTCTTACATTTATACCTTCCCCCAGCCCCAAAATCGAGATGGCTTAAGGGCAGTATCTCATTCAGGCACTGACCATACCTAGACCTGTAAGGTTGCTGCATCATGTGCCTTTAGACCAAGAATCTGGAATCTTTGGCCTTCCAGATGTTACTGCACTCCAACTCCCATAAGCCATAGCCAACATGGCCATTGGTCAAGAATGATGGGAGTTGTAATCCAACAAGACTTGGAGAGCCATAGGTTCCTCACCATTGCTTTAGATATTTAAACTATGATTTTGTTAGCTTAATTTTTGTTCACCCTTTCCTTCTGTAGTTCTATAACTGGAATTAGACTTAATAATCATGACAGTCTTTCTATTGCACTGCCAGTATGCAAAGGGCTTTACATGGTCCATGTATGTTTCTGTAAGTTGACCCCTAGGGCTAGACATCTAGTGAGCTTCATGACCAAGCAGGTGCTTGAACCTGGGTGCATCACAACAAGGAAAGCCAACTGTCTTTGACTTAAGACTGAATTGCATCAAATTGTATTGTAAACCTGGGTCCTAATTCACTTGCAGGAAGGTTACACAAGTCTGCTCTTTATCGAGTCTTCATTCTGACAACACTGAGACAAGTTCTTTCCAGTGTATTTCCTGGTTGCTTTCCTTGTTGCAAAAAGTCTGATCTTTGGGGGGGGGGATTGTTTTATTGTGCAAGACCTCCAAATCAACTTTAATTGTGCAACCTGAATTTGCTGGTATGTGACTGAATCTCACCCTAAAACAGTGATAGTCTAGAAGCACTCTTGCTTGTGGTTTGAGCTGTATGGCTATTTTTTCATTTATCTCTCTCTGTGTGTTTTTAATGTGACTCTATTGAGCACTAGTGGCAATGCCATTGTTAGCCATGACTCTACTTCTGTGGCTAGTGTCCACAGTTGCATTGTGATTTTACTGTACCCACTCATTCAATTTCACATATGGTATATTTTGATGGAATTAACTCTGGTTGGCAAGGATTCTACCCTGCAAAGGGCACACATCGTCAGCAGTTCATAATGTTGATTCAATACTAAAAAGGCCCTAAACACATACACTGACTATTTCTGCCCAAGGTTAAATATAAATTTATACTACCAAGGCATTATACTGACTTCCTTATTTGAAGCAAGGGAATGCATTCTCTTTCTTTCTTACATGTGCACACATGCACACACACACAGACAGACATAGATATATAGTATGCCGCAGAAAGTGCTTTTGGACAGGAGGAAAAAAAATCAGAGTTGAAATTATACTGCCATATAGCCTTTATGTGAGCTCTTCTCATTATATATTTATTGTTTCTTCACTATCAAAAATGATCATTATCATTGCTGTTTTCACCTGCCTTTCAAAACCAAATGCCTGTTATCTTTTCTTTGCTTCACCCAGATACATTCTATGGTGCATGCAGTTAAACATAAAATGATAAAATGCTTCTATGGACAGAATATTTTTCAAGGAAACCTCCCTTTCCCCACTCTTTTTGCAGGAGAGCAGCTCAAACCTTCCGTTTCCGTTTCCGCAAGAGGATCAGCAAAGCGTTCTTTCAACAGTCCATGCAAGGTCTACTCGTGAATCAGCCTGGTGAGTTTAATGCTTCATTTATGAGGGGATGGGTGCATCCAAATGCGTCTTTCCCTGACGAACTTTCATTGCTGGCAAGTTGGTCCCAAGACATAGAGCCAACCAAAGCATTCAAATTCACCTTGGATGTACATGAATAGTGCTTACACGCGAGGCCTACTTGCGTGAACAGTAAAATATTAGGGAAGTTCTCCCAGGGGAGAATGCAGTGGTACTACTTTTTATGGATGGGGTGCAACAAGGAGGCAGAAGCTTTGAACTCATAAGCTTTGATACCACCACATCTTCTGTGAGCAAACTTCTCTGGCATGTGCAATGATGCTTGTGCCTGTGGATAGGAAACTGCCTTCCAGTGCCTTTGATTCAGTCAGACCATTGGTTCATCTAGTTCAGTACAGGCGGTGAGCATTTTGCGCAGGATTTTCATTCCTGGCCCCTGCATACATAAGCCCACTCTGCTCTGCCTCAGTCTGCCTCATCCCCCCCCCCATTCTGCCCTCTTCTGGGGTCCCAAGGAACCCTTGCAGCAGCAACAGTTGCATATTAGTTGGACGCACGCAAAATAGGCACAGCCTGTATTGCATTATGTTACCTGACAGTGGCTCTCCAGAGCTTCAAGGAAGGGTTTCAACCAGTTCTACCTGGAGATGACAGGGATTCAACATGCAAAACATGTACTCTACCCAGAAACGCCACGGTGCATCTGCAACAGCATAACCAGACACCTTCATCTGCCCCAGCTGCAACAAAACACATCTCTCCCGTATCAGTCTCTACAGCCACAGCAGGCCCTGGGGCCTGCCAACAGCTGGACCTAACACTCCTCCATTGTCTCCCAGGACAAACGGATGCCAACAACCCCCTGAGCTCCAGCCCTTCTCCGTTACTATTTATTTATTTATCTGCAAAATCCATATATCCCTTGACTGAAGAAAAAAGAATGAAAACATGAAAGTGGTTTTATTAAAAGAATCAGACAATGAAAATACTAGTAAAAACCGTGGAAAGCAACTATTTAAAAAATAATTGAAATCAACAATAAGCTAAAAAAACACATTAAAAAAACATAGTCAACAATGTCTAATAAAAAAAATATGTTTTTTTAGCAGGTGTCAAAAAGCGTACAGTTAAGGCTGGTGTCAATAGGAAGGGAGTTCTGAAGTATGGGTGCTGCAAATGTGGAACGAGCATTACATGGCATCTGTAACAGTGCCATTTCACAGATTGAAGTGGTCTTACAGGTAAGCTGGTCCCAAGTTGTTAAGGGCTTTTTATATATACTAAGAGCAGGGCCGTCTTTACCCAGGAGTGCAAGGGGTGTGGGGCACCCGGGCGTTGAATTCTGGGGAGCGCCAGGCGCCTGCTGCTGAAGCCGCCTAAGCTCTTAACTGCTATGAAATAAAAAATAATTTTGATCAAGCTGGAAAAACAAAATACATATATACCTAGGTATTACCGAAATGTATACCTGGTTTTGATTATGGGCGATAAATGAAGCTGCATTTAAATTTTAAATTGTATTTTAACCTGTATTTTAATTAACTGTTTTTCTTTCTTTTATATTTTATTGTAATTTTATTGGTGTTAGCTGCCCTGAGCCTGGTTTCGACTGGGAAGGGCGGGGTATAAATAAAATTTATTATTATTATTATTATTATTATTATTATTACCTACTGTTTCACTAAAGGACTTTTGACTTTGTGCGCTCATTTACCAAGACACGCCGTGCCAGTGGCAGCGCTTGTCATTCACAACAGCAGCGCTTGTCATTCTCAACGGTGACGTGCACACGAAATTAACTAAATTTGGGGGCGCTGGGCGGATCTTTGCACCCTAGCGGCTCATATGCTAAAGACGGCCCTGACTAAGAGAAACACACTGGACTTGGCCCAGTAGCAAATCGGCAACCAGGGCAGGTCTCTGAGCAGAGGTGTTATACACTGACGGGGTCAGCTGCTGTCAGCAATCACGCTGCAGCATTCTGCAGCTTCCGTATCACAGAGCACATTACAGTAATCCGATCTTGAAGTATGAATATTTGTGCATATCGGAATCAATTGATAAAATACAATTCAGCCCTCCTCCCGCCATTGCACTTCCTCTTGTTAGATTTATCTCGCATGGCCTAGTGATTTGGAGACTTGTGCTCTTCGGCAGCTCCCACTCATTTAGGTAAGACTTGCGGCAGCCCTATTGGTAGTCATAAATCTATAGGGCACCCCTTTAGGATGAGAGACATTAAAAACTCTGCTAGGCATTTCTCAACCCCCTAGCTTTTTGTCTAAAAAAAAAAAGAAAGGGAGGAAGAGGGGGAAATCCACACTTTTTTTAAAGTGTCTAAATATTATCTTTTCACCATATTGAATGAAATCTGGAGTTATACAAAATACAGGTGCTTTTTGTAGCAGGGCGTCCACGTCTGACATACAGTTCTTGGCGTCGAGGGTTAAATTTAAATCTACATTGCCTGGTTACCAATCTCTGCAGTTGCACCCAGGCAGGACTAGGAAAGATTGATGATTGTGATTGTGAGATTAATCCTGTAATGTTTACAAGACTCCTGAGCTGAAACCTGGTTGGTCATATCATGCTACCCAGAGAAGGCTGCTTGGCTTGCCAGGGTAATTTCTTCTGATGCAGTAAATAACTAGGCATAATGAAAATACTCTGATGTATTCTACCGGCTGATTGATGCTCTGCATGCGATATGGCACAAGCAGTGCACTTCCTATCACAAATTTACATATACAAACCAGTCGAAGAAGCAGGATAATGTCAGCATCCCCCAGAAGCCCTAGGATGCTACACAATTTTATAGCAGTTATGAATTACTGTTGACCTTTCTGGCCTCTTCCACCAGTGTGTTAGACGAAAGCGTATTGAAAGTCATTAGTCTGAAGCAGTCATTCTTTACATAATTATGGCTATTTGCGTGGGAGCGGATAGTGTTTCTTTTTATTGTTAAAAAATTAGCATGAGAGAAATCAGTCCTGCAAATCTATAGTAAATCTGTTACTCTAAACACACATTTTAATAAAAGAAAGGCAACATAGTGCTTTTGACATCTCCGCAGCAGAGGCATGGATGTTTCTGACATTAGGTGAAATCAAATCGTGGGCTGGCTGGCTTGTTTGGCACCTCACGGTTCAAAGAGAGAAAGTAACAAACAGCCAAACTATGAGGCAACTGTTTAAGCAGAATGTACTTGCTGGTGTTTTCAAGTCTAAAAGAACAAGGGACTCTCTTTCTGTGGATAAATGTCTTCCCAAGAGCAAATATGGGTGAAAGCTTTTGAAATCCTATAGATGCATTGCTAAAAACACACACACCCCACCACTATCTTTCATACTAAACATGTGAATAATCAGGCTTTCAGAACATCACTAGAACACAGCACCTTATTATCATTTGCATTTTAATGTCCTTAAAATTATTACTCAAAAGGAAATGTTTTTGATACATTACAGCATTTCTTCTAAATGTGTGATTATGTTAATGGGTTTTCAATCAGTATCCTAGTCTGACACCATAAGAAAATTTATGCAAAGTTCATACCCTGTCAGGGCCTTTAATCAGGACCATTTATTAGACCCCTGCTTTCTTTGATGGTTGCTTCTCTCTTTATTAAATATACTGACTTGGCCATCTGAAGAAAAGGACAATAAAAGGTTACTGGGGATGAAAGCACGGATGCTATTTGCTCATGTTTCCTTTACAGACACGTCTTCAATAATTAAGGAAGGGCTTTCTTTGGCCTTTTAGGCGTTTGAAGTGCATATCAAACATAACACTTAGTTCTTGTTTTTATGGAATGTTTAATGCCCAGAATTAGTCTTAAGCACAAGAACTTGGAAATGCTGGCTGAGTGTTTTCAAGGGACAGCTTTTACAGAAAATCATAAGGCAGCTTTGTCGAAAGGCTCCATACTTTCTCAGAGGGGGCAAGGAAGGAAGATGGGGAAAGAGGTTTAAAGTATTCCAATAAAACACTCCTCATTTCTTCCTTCCTTTGACCCTTCTTGCCATTTAGTTTGTCCTTTTAAGGGACCCTCCCGCAGAACCATCTCTATTTGCTTACTTACTGCTACTGTATATATTAAAGCCAGTGCTTTTGACTGAGAAACACACCATATCAGAAAGGGTTTCTTCTTGCCGCGAACTTATTTGTTGTTTTCAACACTTCATTAATATACTGCAGAAGAAGAACCAAACAGCACCTTCCCCCCCTCTCTCTCCTCCCCCCCCCGACCCCACAGCGCGGATTACCTGCAGAGAAAAACACACCACAAACCGAAGATCTAGCTAAGTGGTATTGACAACCTGGGGTTTGGATACAAATTCAATATGAGAAAACAAACGCACTTCAATGAAATACAAATAAACAACAAATTCTGTTTTAACATGTCTAAATAGGTTGTGGGTGAGTGACAGGCTTAGGTCTCATAGGAAAGCCATTAGTAGAGCATTTGATAGGAAAACATTTGATTTGAATGTGAGTTGCACTTCCCCTCAGGGGGTGATCTGAGTGGTATACTGGGGATTCACAGGCGCCCTTTTCACTCTAAAATGCCTGCTGGGCTCTATCATGGTAAATGAAATTTGTAGGTTCTCCTAATACTAACAAGTATCTAACTATATCATTTATTTAGAAGGCATGCTAATTATCTTGGGCCACTGATGTTCATTTTCTCATTCTGCCAAAAATATATTAAAAAGTTTTAATAATGAGCACCTGGGTCAATCCTATGTCCAGTCCTGCTCCTCAAATATTGCTTCATTAGTTTAATTATCAATTTTTATTTTTATGAAAAAAAGAGAGAGAATTCATTATATTTCCCCACAAGCAATTGGCAAAGAGGAGACGAAACAACAAAATTGGCCAGCTAACATTGCCACAAGAAATTAACTGTATCAACAGTGACCTAATCTAGAAAGTAAAGTTTCTTGGACACTAATTGGAATAGTTATCTGAAATATTGATTCATATGCTGATTTACTATATATGCAACAAACTTTTTATTAGCAGTGATAATGACGCATTTATACAGCATTTTTGTGTGACTATGAATTCCACTTCCCCCCCCCAACAGTTGTAGCAATTTATAATGAGGTATGCATTTTTCTCCAGGATTAATTACTTTTAGAAACACACACACAGCTGCACATGAGGCTTCTAACTGAAGGATGCTTATTATGAAGTCCTAATTTAGGTGTTGGTCTTTGCACAAGTATGAAGGCCAAAACTTCTGTTCATTTGTTAAAGTTTATTTGTTTATTTATACTTCTTCTTCTTCGAATCACAGAGCAGTTTATAATATAAAAGCACAAAAATACATACCATAGTAATGAACAAAAACAATACCCCCAGTTTAAAAGGCCATAGATTTTTTTAATTAGCCAAATTAGCTTTTGCTTGGCACCTAAAGATAGCTAACAAAGACGCCAGGCAAGTCTCCCTGGGGAGAGCATTCCACAAGTGGGGAGCCACCACAGAAAAGGCCCACTCTTGTGTTGCCACCCTCTCGACCTCTCGTGGAGAAGGCACACAAAGAAGGGCCTCAGATGATGATCCCAGGGTCCGGTTCATGGAGAGGCAGTTCTTAAAAAGTCTCAATGAACAAGTTTTTAAAACCCCACAATACTGGAGAGTTAAACATCTCACAACAACCAGGTGAGGTAGGTTAGGCTGAGACATGGTGACAGACCATGATCAGGCTCAGTGCGGTAACAAACCAGGATCTTCCCTATCCTTGTCTCAATGTATACATTTGAAATGTTGGATATTCAAAGCTGGGCTTTACAGGATCCAACCTGCTATGGCTTCCTCCTGCATGAACCCTACCGAAATGAACGGAAGGTAAGCGAAACCACAGATGTTCTTGCATAGTTGTCAAAAATTTCAAAGAGAAAGACTTCCTGGTGGATCGTGTCCTTAAAATAAGTAAGAGCAGGCAAAAAGAAAAAAAAGAGGGGGGGGGATTAAATGTTCAGTGCTGGTGTTTTGCATTGACCAATGCCTTCTGCTGGATAGAGGGGGGGGGGGAATTCTGCTGAGTATAAGGTAGGTAAACTAAACCTTCAATATTGGTATTCCACTTAATTGTATACATGTGTTTCTGGACTCTCATCAGTGCTAAGAATCAGCTTATCTGTCTTGCTGTTGATCTACAAAAGAAGCAGGCATGCTAAATACACCCAGTAATGCCTCCTAGTTTGTAATAGAGAATGCATACTGCATATGTGAGGACCTCATCTCATAATACAATACGTTATTATTAAGTGATAATGGTAATTCATGTGCTTTAAAACAACAACAACCCCCCCTCCGATTTTTATATGGCTAAATAGCAACAGTATTTTTCCTCCTTTTGCTCACTAATACTCCGGGAAAGCAAAATAACCGAGCAAGCTAGCAAATAAAACCATCTTTACTCCCCTTGGTATGGAAAGCAGAAGGATACAGGAGTCATATAAAATAGATCTTTTATAGCACAAAACCGTAAATTATGTTGATCAGCTGCCTGTATAAGGTGTAAGGGTGTTTAATAGGCATAAGGTGATTTCTGAGCCTATATAAATATGTATGCTATATAAGGTGTAATGTAAATATACATCTGTAGTTTTATATATTGCCCATGCACGCGCACACACAGCCTGCATATATTAAGCATAGCCGAGGAAAAGGCAAACAATATAGATGAAAATCAGCCTCTGTAAAAGGCAGCAACCCCATGATTCCATCTGAGCCAATCACTTAACATATCATTCATAATGCTAGTCTGCTCCCATCATACTCCTCCTGTCAGTAGCATCCTTCTTCATTTTCTCTTGCTTCTCAGTTCCAAGAAAGTGGAACCACTGTATCATTTACTGTCCACGACCCAAGCTGCTGATTTAAGGGCTTGCGTTTTGGGTTAATTTCCCCCCTCCCTCTCCTCTCCTTCCCAGAGTATTGTTCTCTGATATCTGGGGTGCCGTCGGGGGTGGGCTCTTGAGAAACAATTTCACAGAACACAATGGAAAACCCGCGTCTCCCATGGAATTGTATTAAATATATATGTTTTAAATAATTGAAATCCTTTTCCTCCCCTTCAAAATTACCCAATATTTAAACCAAGGAAATCTTAAAAGATAGGACATATGTCAGAGGAGGTTCCCCCACCCTTTCAAATCCCTAAAGAAATCTTAATAAGAACATACACACACATACACACATTTATTGTACGTTTTGAAGAGTGTGTCATTATTTGCCTTAATGAGTTCTAGGCACAAAACCCTGCATTATTTTTTCAGGACTCTAGTGTTCTTGCTGCTATTATTATTATTTACAGTGGACAATGATGGCCTTCTGTCTTAAAACTTAATCACTGCTGCCTATTAAATTTGGGTTTCATATGTTGCTGGAGGTAGAACTGATTATCATAGTGAATGAAATACTTGTTTGGCGTATTCCCAGAGGGCAAAAAGCCATTCTTCAAGGTGATGCATCTCATTTGAGGAATACATTAACAATTGAAGGCAGTTAAAAATACATGTGAACTCCCAGTGAGGCAAACCTGAGGTTGACCATATATATTTACTGACCGGCTCCTGCCTCATTCAGAGAAGAAAACGGTGATATGGAAGGCTGGTTTCTGCATCGTATGAGACCTTAATTTACAACTCTAATGTGGCAAGGAGTTCAGAGCTGCTTAGAAAATATTTAGGATTTAACGCTCTGTATGGGTTTCAGATGACTTTTGTGTCTTCGAAGGTTAAAGGGAAAAAGTATGAGCAAAGATAAGGCTCAACAGCATTAAAGGTCAAGTTTGCGATTGAAATTAGCTTCTCATTTCAAGGTTGCAGGACAAAATAGAAAGAATAAGACAGATGCAGCTCCCAAGCCATATGGAAAAAAAGTTTTATTTTTTCCCCCAGGAAAGAAATATAGCAAGGCCCTACTTGAAATCAATTGTTATTCATAGGAAAGGCCAGGTCACAGTATGATTATATTATCTGGATTAACACCCTCAGCACAGGCCAAAGAAGCTGAGAGAATATCCTATTTGAGGATGGATGAAGACAAACATTGTTGTCAACGTCATGTTTGTTGATCTTAACATGCTCCCTGCCCCCCACTTTTCTGGAATTATTATTATTATTATTATTATTATTATTATTATTATTATCTAGCATCTAGTATTTCTAGTATCTAACCTTATTTCTAAGAAGAGCTGAAGGAAAGTAGATTTCTGAGGGTTCACATGATCTACATTAGCGTACATTTGAATGCCTATGTTGCGTATAGAAAACAGCTGAATAATAAGAACATTTTTTAAAAAAACTGATTAAAAGGTAGTCCATTACTTCTGTCTACTTTTATCCCTCCCCGGCATAGTCAGCTGTGTTTCATAGACTGTAGCTGCGTGGTGAATATTGTTATAACATATTGCAACTCATTTGACAGGAAGTAAGCTACGGTACTTTGAATTAGAAACACGGCAAACAAATAAACTGATGGTGATGGAAAACTAGGGGAAAACAGCATGGGAATACAGTGGTACCTCTGGTTAAGAACTTAATTCGTTCCGGAGGTCCATTCTTAACTTGAAACTGTTCTTAATCTGAGGTGCCACTTTAGCTAATGGAGCCTCCTGCTGCAGCCGCGCCGCCGGCGCACAATTTCTGTTCTCATCCTGAAGTAAAGTTCTTAACCCGAGGTACTACTTCCGGGTTAGCAGAGTCTGTAACCTGAAGTGTTTGTAACCCAAAGCGTTTGTAACCCGAGGCACCACTGTATACATGGTATATGAAAACTGTGAAACGAAGTCTATAAAATGGTGTACTATAGGGCAGGGTGATGGATGTGTTTGTGAAGCACTAATTGCAACACTTGACACTCACACTGCCACTTTCCACATGGCCGTTGTGACAGGAAGGGATGCATTACTTGCAGGAAAGGATCTTGTTTCCAAGGTACAAAATAATGCCCTTGGAATGCTCAGAAAATGTGACATCCCCAGTGACATTTCCAGCCTTGATGGAAGAAGGTGAATTTTGCATAACAGATGATGCACAGGAAGCATTCAGAATGTGCATTAAGCTGTCTGTCCCCAATCAACCTATATTCTAGTGAATCTGGAATGTGATCCCATCCACAGCACCTGTTAGCCTAGGGTCTAGGGATGGCACATCCCGTTTTGCCACTTGAGGCAAAATGGGAAGTGCCGCCTTGCTCTGCTGTGATGGCCGCTCCACTGCCTCCTCTGCTAGCACCACCGCCACCTCACCCATGTCTGCCAGTGCCACTTCTGTGCCGCCTTTACCACTGGCCAGCATCTCACCAGATTGTGGTGAGATCTCATGAGTTTTCAGCAAGATTTCGCCAGAAATCTGCGCGAATGCCAGCAACACCACTTCTCCACCAGTGGTGGCGGCATTGGGGCACCTGCGGGCTTCTCTTATTCCGGAGCTTCTAGTATCTCAGGCAGCTGCTTCACTCTGCCTCATGGGTCCTGCTAGGGTCCAATAATGCATTCTGCTGGTACTGCACTGTATCATGATGGTCACTTGTACCATTATTGGGAATACACATTTTTTAATTCGATCCAGCTCAATGTCAGGACTTGTCGCAGCACCCATAATACTTTGCTAGGGCACCCTGCTGCCTTTGTGTTGTTGCTTGGCACTGAAATGCTACTCAGGCTTGCATAGCTAGATAATGTCTTTGCATTGAATTGAAATGGTGGTGTTGGCAAGACCATTCGTATGAGGCCAGCACTAGTATCACTGCATTTGCCAGGCTGCGTACCACTGTTATCGTTGGGTCACCACTGCTTGTTGCCTGGAAAGCCTTCCCTCTGAGGGGAATCCACTCAGGCTACTTTGCTCAGGACTCCTTCAAACCTAGTGGCCCTTGAAGAATTAATTCTCTCCAGTGTGGTCAGTGGGTAGGAAGTTTGCTTGCATAAGAGACCTTTAGATTATTATTTCTACTCAGCTGTAAAACACAGAGGGTGGCCACAGGCAAATCTAATCCTCGTTTGCATGGCTAAGCTGTGGATCAATAGGGATTTTCAAGCTTTTTCGTACTCAAGCAAAGTGCAATACAAATGCTTGATAATGATAACAACAATTCTGGTGCAAACCTGATCTTTTTTTAGAGTAAAACTGCACGTGGCGCAAAATATCCTTCCTACAACACTTGATCTAGGAATGACTCGAAAAAGACACATTCCTGCCAACATCTTCAAAGCTGCCATGTACTCAAAGAGGTTTACAACTTCCAGTTGATTTCCCTAGTGTGCTTTGTAATGTTCTACAATAACATTTGTTCTGGGAACACAACGCCCATTCCAAGCGTTAGGTTTGTAAGTCCAGTTTTTGTAGTGCCAGTCAATACTTAGTCAGCTATATAGTTCACTGGGGTAAAAAGAAGAAGAGCTGCACTGACTACTGTATTCAGGTGAAATGCAGTTAAGGAAGAAGCTTAGGGATTGGAGCGAGAAATAATGACATCACTTCGGTATGCTTCAGGAAGGAGAAGGAGAGGCCTGCCTATTGGAGGGAACGTTATGACATCACACGGACTCATATGAGGGACTAAACTCCTGTCTCCTTAATTTTTTTATGTAAAAAGGAGTCACAAAAGTGTGGTGGGGGGGTGGAGTGAGGATTTGAATCAAGGCAGTGGTGAAGTGGGAGGTGGATATTAAATCTTTTCCAGGGTGATCTTCCTAATGAAAATAGTTCCCTAACAGTCAGAAGGGAAGAGGAAAAGCAGGCAGCACTTCAAAAACTTATAGGCTGCCAGGCTGAGTAGACAGGACAGGACTATATGGATTAATGGCCATATTCAGCATAAACACGACTCCATATGTTAAACAAACTCATCTCTTTGGTTTAGATTTAAAAGCAAGGGGAAACTTCAGGGCCATTTCCAGGAATAATTTTGCACTGAGAAAACAATTTCCAAGTCCAAAATATAAGCATGTAGCACTGCTTTGTAAATTCAGCACCATGTTTAATTCCTACCCCATTCCTTTGAAAGATGCATGAACGGTGACAGAGAAACAGTTTGGCCCACTTTGTGTTACAAAGGGGTGTGGGGAATGTGCTACCTATATATGGCCATAAGCGATGGTTTGTTTCTGGGAATGTTTCCTGAAAAGAAATGGTATCCTGTTAGGATAGTTAAGCACCCCAAAAGTTAAGACATGGTGGGGGAAATACAGTTGCCAAATAAACAAGGGAACATACAATGTTACACCAAACACTTTCTGAAGGGCAAGGATAGCCAACATGGTGCCCTCTAGATGTGACTGCGCTACTGTTTCCATCATCTGTGGCCATTGTCCATGCAAGCTGGGCCTGATGGGACCTGTAGTCTACGTACATCTGAAGGACACCACATTAGCTACCCCAAAGTAGGGTTTTTTCCCAGACTTCTTCATTTCTAAAATGCATATATTGTCATATAGAACAGTTGGAATTGTGTTCTTCCAGCTGTGAACTGGAAATAACTTATTCTCCATGAAAATGTCCTCCTAGAGAGAGCCATTGTTATGGAACCCATCACCACAGTGGTCCCTGCTGTGATGAAGATCAGCTGGATTTTATCTAGTGTATATGAACAGTGGCCAAATAGTCAACAGGATGTCCTCACTTTGGCCACAATCCACGGAGGTACAACACTTTCCATGCACACACCTGATTCCTTTTCAGATTTTAGTCAAGTTCCAACCTGTTGGAAGGCAGTTAACTTACAGTTTATTTGTGTTCCTATCGTATTCAATAAATCTCCCCAGGATTTAGTTTGCTCTTACCTTTGCATGACCTCAGAGTTGCACAGTGTTGACATTTTTGGATATCAAATGCACGTCTGGCTTGAGTATCTATTGTCAAACACTTCCCAATTTACTGCATTTAAACATATCTTTTAAGGTGAGTAGTAACACATTTCCATGTCTTGTTGTATGGAATGCATTTTTCTGTTTAGCTGAGCCACCTGGGTTTCATATATATCAAACTGATTCTCGGGAACACACACACACACACACACAATTCCCCCTGTTCAGTAAAGGGTCAGTTTCCAGGCTATCAGGTTCTGGACACAGGGAGCTGGCTGCCAGATCAATCAAGCCTGAGGCAGGTGCATAGTCGGAAAACAAACACAAAATCAGGGAAGTTTGGGAGGCATTGTGTAGTCAGAACCATGTAAGAATTGACTTCCAGAGCAAAATGAGGTAATGGGAGGAAGCACTTAGGGAGTGTTATAAGAACATAAAAAGAGTCTGCTGGATCAAGCCAGTGGCTTAACTAGTCCAGCATCCTATTCTCACAGTGGTCAACCATATGCCTTTTAAAGCGCTCATGCCTTCTTTGCACACACTCAATGAGTGAACCATTTACTTTCTGGAGGAAATGGAAATGTTCTGTTTGCATACACACATAATGATCTTAGTTTCACACACAAATACACACACTTTCCTATTTCTCATTGTCAGTAACATACCGGCTCCTGTGATGAGCAGGCAGATAAGATGCTGCTGACAGTTGGTCTGCTTCTGCATCCACTGCCTCTCCTCTTGACTGCCACACCATGTTGATGATATACGATTGTACATAAAGCACATGTGATAATAGCCAATCAGGGAAGGATACATCATGATGCATGACATCATCCACTCGTGCCACATTCCCAAGGTGCACTTTGGTGAAAAAAGGCACAAAAATCCAAAGATACTTCAAAAGCTCGTAACAGATAACTTTTGTACTAGTTCATACTGTCGGATTTGTAACTTGGCACACATATTTCCACTCATGATGTGGTCAGGTCACCCACAGCTACTTATTTCCTCTCTTCCAAGCTAGGGGACAGCTTTTCTTTCTCCAATAAACACTCCGTTATGGCCATAAATAAAAAAGCATATCCATATTTTTCCAGTTATATCTCTATAAAGTGCTTGCTATGCCGTATTTAAACAGTATGCCTCATCCTAAGCTTGTAATTATGGACAGTAGTTTTCTTATGTCTTCAGCTGTCACCAGCAGAATTCCACAAAGCTTCATAATCAGGCTCTCGTTGAGCAATAAGTAGGACATACCTTCTGTGTGCCAGTGGCAACATTCCTTCTTCAACAAGGAGAAATACTTTTCTCCTGCATCTTTCATTGTTACTTGTCAAAAAGTTATTCTCTGGATGAAGAACAGCTAATGATGAATTTGAGAATGAAGTGCCATTGCCAAACCTCAGAATTCAGAAATCCTGCTTTGACCTCATGAAAATATGAAACTGTCTGAACGGTTGTGAGTTTAGGAAATAACAAATTGTAGCATTTTATTTCCCATACCGTTTTTAAGCTGGGGACATTTATCATGAGACTCATGATAAATCACAAATCTTGGCAACACTGAAAAGGAAGACAGAAGCTCTTCAGAACATTTGGTTCTCCTTATATAAATTAGTATCACACTCCATTAGAAAGCTTTAGTAAGATGCACATTTATGCAAAACTTACATAAATCGAATGGATTAACCAAGCAATTAAAACGTATCCCATCAATCAGCTAAGTTGGTCTCCACTGTGTGGGTCATTTTGTGTTTTTAAAGATGGCTCTTGGTTTGAGAGCCCCCCCAGCACGTTCAGTGTCTTTTGATGGGCCCCTTCTCTGCCAGTTGAACTCGGCAGGCTTATCTGCCTATGCTGGCAGCCTCCCAACCAGTGCTGGGTGGCTGTGTCTAGTCACCCCTTTTTATTTTCTGCTGTATTGCACAATGGCTAAGGGGTCTTGAATGTGTCAAAAATTAGGCATGGCATGGAAAAAGTGGATAGAGAAATTTTTCTTCCTCTGCAACTCTAGAACCCAGGGGGGTTGAATTCAAAGTAGCACTAAGCAGCTCTTTGTAATGCTTAGTGCTTGTGCAACTAGACTGGTGCTTGTGCAACTAGATCCCCCCCCCCTCCAATCTGTTCTGGGGACTCCACTAACTTTCTGGAACAGATTTGGGAATGGCGCAAGGGAAAGAAAAGGGAGAAACTCCCATGGTGCAAGTGGAAGTTGTTCTGCTTCTCTGAAGAAGTGTGCATGCACACGAAAGCTCATACCAAGAACAAACTTAGTTGGTCTCTAAGGTGCTACTGGAAGGAATTTTTTTATTTTGTTTTGACTATGACAGACCAACACGGCTATCTACCTGTATCTGCTTCTGCAGTTATTTAGTTGAGTACTGCTCAGTCACCCAATGAAGCTGAGTACTGGGAGATTCAGTACAGAGAAAAATAAATGAAACAGATAAATGGATATACAGTGGTACCTCAGGATAAGAACTTAATTCGTTCTGGAGGTCCGTTCTTAACCTGAAACTGTTCTTAACCTGAGGTACCACTTTAGCTAATGGGGCCTGCTGCTGCCGGCGCGCCACCACCACACGATTTCTGTTCTCATCCTGAAGCAAAGTTCTTAACCCAAGATACTATTTCTGGGTTAGTGGAGTCTGTAACCTGAAGTGTCTGTAACTTGAAGCGTCTGTAACCGAGGTACCACTGTTTGTATGCCAGGGATAAATATATGCAGGGACAAAACACATATAAGCACCTCAAAGCTCCTGGGAAGGAGGGTGGGATACAAAGATGAGAAATGACTAAGTCATTTTGAGTGGTCACATCTCACAACCCCATCTCTTTTCTTCTCTAGCTCCTCTACCAGTGGATTTTCCATTTGTAGCAGCTCCTTCCCAACACTAGCACCTTAAGCAGCGCTGGTTTCTCCTTTGCACTTTGGTATGCACTGTCAGGTTTGGGACACTGAACAGTCCCTTCAGGACTGAATTTAGCCAAGCGCCACTAGCCAAATTGACATCAACAGCTGCTAGATGCTTCTCAGGAAGAGTACAAGAACATGGCACTTTTGGGATTAATCATTCATTGACATTGCCTTCTTTGTGGTGGTGCCTCTCATTTGATATGTCCTCTGTGTATTCAAGGGCCAAGTGAAAACCCACCACTTCACTCAGGCTTTTGATGCTCACTAGCTGTAACTGGATAACAGTTACATAGTATGGTATTTAGTGTGCAGCACTACAGTAAAAAATGTGATTGAACTAGGGAGGACTGGGAACTTCGCTCAACCGAAACCCTTGAGAGCTGTTGCCAGTCAGTGCAGACAATATTGAGCTAAATGGGTCAATACTGACCATGGACCATTAAGAACATAGGCAGCTTCCTGTGTTCTCAATTAATATTTCTTTTGGTCTCCAGCGAGTTTATTCTTGTTTAAAGTGATTATAGTGCAAGTCTACAAGAAACCATGCAGTTTTGTGTTCTATAACCTTCCCAAGCTGTGTGTGAAATGTATTATTTCTGCCTTTGAAAGCTTCATGTATCTCTGCTTTTTCGCTTAGATCCATTTTAACTTTGCCCCATATACTCTCATATTTCATTACCAGCTCAAGGAAAAGTGTCTTACAGAGCTTTCTTTGTCTGATATAGGTGGGTTTTGCTTTCTGCCCTTCACCTGCCAGATGGATCAGCAGGTGATTTTTGCCTTTTTTAAAAGGTGAGAGCTGCTATGCGTTCTTACTTCTTCCTGTAACAAAAAAAATGATTTATATATGCATCGGAGCTACTTGCACATGCTTCTTAAGTTTCTGGCATCCCTCATTTTGAGGGACTTCTTATATTTGTTTCCTTCTCTGCTCACAGGACACCTGCTGATATTTCTCGGCCTCTTTACAGTAAGTGACACCTGAGCGTTTTATCCCAAACCAACTTTCCTTTTTGCATCTCCAGCCAACTCCAGCCTCCAAGATATCTGGCAGCTCTACCAGAAATTAGTCAATATAAGGTAGGCAGAAAGTTAGAGTGAATTGCTCTCAGAAGTGATTAGAGGTGGACATATTATACAGTTTAATATATCAGTTGTCCTTGGGTTTTGTATGAAACAACCAAGGTATATCTAAGCAATTGCGTTCTCCAGCTTTGCTGCTCTTGGTGCTAAGTGCTGCTGACTTTATCATAGAGCAATAATGGAGAACTGTGGGGAACTTCCATCAGTTCTAGCTGATGTTGAGGAATGGTAGTCCTCAACATCTTAAGAGGCACAGGTTCCCCATCCTTGTCATAGAACCTGACCTAGATTGGAGATTAGAGTAGCCACCAAGGTAATTTTTTTCTTAAAGGCTGCCCCAGTGTTAAATAACATAGGGGCTATATCAAAATTTCCAGTTCTTTCCTTAAATCATTTCAAGGCACTATTTTTGCTTATCAATAGTTTTAGGGTCATTCTTTTCTGCCATAAGTTTCTGAAGTGCTTCTGACATTAATTACAAATAGACCTTTACTGTCTACTGATGAAGTCTCTTGCTGTGTTAACAGAATGCAGGAAGGTAATCCTTTAGATCAGGTAATTTAGTGATTTAGCCTTCACTGAATTCCATTCACCCAACAGCCGTGTGTGATTTTTATTTAGGGCATTTCTCCTTTAAGTTGGCTTTGTTTTGACAGTTTGTTGTCTATAGATTCAGTGGTGTTGTGAGTGACCATTGTAAATGCTGACAGCTCCCCTTCCAATACATTTCTTTTCCTTTCTTTTTAAACAGCATTGCCTCTAGTCACATAATAACTTTTCATTTGTCATTTCAATTAAGTGAAGTTTCCACTATCCTCTGACTTTATTTAAAAGTCTAGTAAACAACCCATATGCCCCACTGATCCAGTACAAGACCTGACATATTTGTTAAGCTTGCTGCCAAATTCACAGGCACACATGCAGAACTAGGGTGGAACATTATGATTATTATCAACAATAATAATGTTTCCTTGTAGGGGAAAAAATGACACAATTGTAAAATGTTTTCATGCCAAACAAGCTAAATTATTGTGCTCTTTTAATTTTGGGGCGGAGAACTTCCAGGGTTCTCTATTTGGCCCTCAGGACTCCCCCTAGGTCACACCCCTCTCACTAGGCTGCACTCTCTCACCAGCCCTTCCTTGAGAATTTTTGCAGGGCTAGAATATGTCCTTGAACTGTATTGTTGCCTCTTGCTTCCCTGGGTGGAGGTGTGTGTTTGTGTGTGGTGTAGAAACTTTGGTTTTTGCTGTAAGAGCCACGTCCATTGCTCCACCCACTTTTTGGACTCTGGTTCTACCTACCATTGGTATGACCCTTGGAAAGCTTCCCCTTTTATAACTACGCCACAGACAGTAACTTGTCTTTTGAAGCTACATCAAATCCCAAGGACAGCCATGGATATGGGAAAATCCAGGTTGAAATCCCTAATCAGTTGTAAAGCTGATTTCTTGGGCAAATCTCTTCAGTTTTACCTACCTCACAGGGTTGTTGAGATGCTAAAATGCTGGCCTGAGCCCCTTGGAGAAAGGCTGGCATAGAAGAGGCAGCTGAGGGAACAGTCCTTTGGTTCCTTGGATGGTGTCCCAGGGACCATAGGGTATTGTGAACCTCCCTTCCTGTGGATGTGTCCACCATGACCTGGGTCCGGTCTTGGATTGTTATGTTGATTAAACCAAGAGATAGTGAGTTGCTTAAGGTAGCGTTTCCCAACCGGTGTGCCGCGGCACAAGAGTGTGCCGCAAGACACCGGCTCCTGTGCCGCGGGAAGACACCGGCTGCTGTGCCGCCCTGGGCCGCTTCCGCTTCCGGGTCGGTCCGGGCTGGCGTCGCCTCGGCTCCGCTTCCCGCTCGCCGACCGCCGCCTTCGTCGGGGCTGCCGGGCGCTTCGCCCGCTGCCTCTGCTGCCCCGGTCGCGGTCGGGGACGGGCGGGAGGTGCTGGTGCCACCGGGCTCGCTCGGGGCCGGGTGGAGGTGCTGCCCGGGGGCTGGGCGCGGGAGGGGGGGCGGGTGCCTGGCCCGCCGATCTCCCGCTCCGTTTTCGCCCGCCTGGGTCCTTCCCCTCCCTCCCGCCAGGGCGCGCGGACACCCCGCCCCCCGGGGCGGGGGGGTCGGGGTGCATGTGGTGGTGGTGTGCCGCGAGATTTTTTTCGTGGGGCAGGTGTGCCGTTGCCCCGAGGAGGTTGAAAAACACTGGCTTAAGGTTCTTCACTGATCTTCACAGCCGTGCAATGTTTTCACCTGGATTTTTGACACCCAAACCCAGGAGTCAGCAACCTTTTTCAGCCATGGGCTGGTCCACCGTCCCTCAGACCTTGTGGTGGGCCGGACTATTTTTTTTTTGGGGGGGGGGAATGAACGAATTCCTATGCCCCACAAATAACCCAGAGATGCATTTTAAATAAAAGCACACATTCTACTCATGTAGAAACATGCTGATTCCCAGACCGTCCATGGGCCAGATTGAGAAGGCGATTGGGCCGCAACTGGCCCACAGGCCTTAGGTTGCCTACCCCTGCCCAAACCCATTACTATAGCAATCACTATTCTAAAGTTAGTGTGGATGTACACATATCAGTGCCCTTTATTTGGAATCAAGGGATTTTGAGGAGTCTTGCTTTAATCAGCTAGGGACCTATGTACCTTTGAGATTCTCACCTACTTTAAGAACCATTTTGATCAAAGAAGGGTGCCCAATCTGAACTCCAGTGCTCAGAAGCTTTGATTAAGTGATTCACTTTCAGAAGTAACTCAAAGCTTTTGGTGTGGACTGCCATTAATCCCTAACAACTAAAAAGACAAGGGATTGTATTAACTCTCTAACAGATTACATCCAACATTTGTATATTCCAGGCTTATACATATTTATTCACATTGCAGAGCTATAAGATGGCCATCTGGGCTAATGAAATATTTTTGCAAGCTAACATTTAGCACAATTTTATGCAAGGCTGGTGTATTCTGTGTTTTCTTCACTTTGGAAATGTGCTGTTACCCTCCCAGACTTATTGAGGTTGCATAGGCTTGTAAAGAGGTGACATTAATTTTGTAGTAGCTGTGATAATTAACTTCCACTTGCCCCCCCCTTCTGCCACCTCTACCTCTTCATGCTAACAGTTGTTTGAAGTTCAGCAATTCCCCTCCCATCTTCTTGCTGTTTTTTCAGGTGAGCTCAGATAAAATATCCCTATTGCATGTATAGTAGATTTTGAACCTGGTTATAAAGACATGTAAAAGTGACCCTGCTAGCAACTCTGTTGCTCATGCTGAGGTTTAAACACTGGAATTGGTTTCCCAGCGGATTTTCACTTTCACAAGTACTTAATGCAGCTTTAGGTGTCCCCAGGGCAGTCTGAACTGGCCACCGAATATCTTTTTTAAGGGGAGTGAACAATGGCTTAGTTCCACCACTGCTGAAAGTCAAGATTCATGTATTTCCTCTCAACGTTTAGTGTTCCTGGAGGCACTCAGGACTGTCGCATTAGTGAATGAGGCTGTTTTTATCCATCCCAAGGCTAGGTACAGTGTAGGTGAGGGCAATCCAAGCTTCCCCATGGTGCTTTGTCAAAGCTTGTTAACCCTAAACTGAGCCGATTACTACTCTGGAGTATGATTACAATTGTAATTTCAAGCCTATTTAAAAAAAGCAGAGCCTTTTAGCTGGCAGAGGGCTTTGATTACAGGAAACACAGCATAACTTTTATTTTGAAAGGATTGTCAATCCAGGACTATGGGACTGCCATTTTTGTTTTGTTTTATGATAGGCATATTTCTATCTGAGGAGCGTTTACTGCGTGAATAAAACAAAACTAATTTTGCTCTGAAATATTCTCAGACTGGAATTCTGAGGACCAATCTAGCCTTTCTGTGGTTTACCTCCTGGGTCTACTAACCAAACATAACAGAATGTTATGTATTTACACAATGTCTTTTTTGGGGGGGTCTAAGAATACCACCCCTCCAAATTCTATGATTTTTAATTTGGGGGTGCCCCTGTGCTGCAGTGAAACTTCTCTGCTTTTATCAAAATAAAAAAATTCCTTCCAGTAGCACCTTAGAGATCAACTAAGTTTGTTCTTGGTATGAGCTTTCGTGTGCATGCACACTTCTTCAGATACCTTCGTTGGTCTCTAAGGTGCTACTGGAAGGATTTTTTGTTTGTTTGTTTCGACTACGGCAGACCAACATGGCTACCTACCTGTAACTGCTTCTATCAACACTCTCTTGGCTTCTATTTAGATGTGCGCTCCTTGATGAAAGCCTCTAAATTTGCTTCAGCTTTTACTTTACCTGGAATCCCATGGACAGAAATTTGGCCTGAACTTCAGAGTTGGTAAAGTGTTATGTTGTGCTTGTGCTAATCTAAGGTGCTGAAATTGTCATTTATGAGGACTTCATCCCTGGAACATTATCTGCTTTTCCTAATCCAGCCACCACAATAATAACATAAGAAGAGCCTACTGGATCAGGCCAATGGTCCATCTAGTTCAGCACCTTGTTTTCACAGTGGCCACCAATATGCCTGCAGGAATCCTACAAGCAGGACTCAAGCTCTAGGGAAACCAAAACATGTTAGCTAATATTCCAGAAGTTTTATTTCCACAAGCTTCTTCATCACATGTCTCAGCTTGTTTTACACTTAAACATAACCAAATTTGTTATACTGAAATTTGTGCTAGTCTCATTTTTTGTAAACATGTGATTTACTACGTTGGTTTACAGTAAAATATCATTGCTTGGAATTTTAAAAGCAGCACTATAAAAAACACAAATTTGAAATACTGGGAAGAAAAATAACAATTCATTCGTTTGCAGTATATAGACCACTTCTTCTGCATTATATTTACATTTCAAACAACAAAAACACAATCAAGGAAATCTGTATCACCTCCATCTAAGTTAGATACGGTGAACCTCAGACCTGATCACTGCATGCTCCGCACAGAGAGCACATCAGATAGGAGCTTCCAGATAAAGCACACACTACCTGTATGTATCTTCGAAAGCAATTTGACTCATTTGAGTTAAGCCAAAGCTGTTCACACAGGGAGACTTCACATTTACTTCTCAGAAGGTTGTCACACCCCAAAGATCCCCATAGTGCTTACCAACTGTTCATATAAAGCAGGGCTAGCCAAAGTGATATCTTCAATGTGTTGTTGGACTACAGTTCCCATCAGTCTCAGCTAGCATAGCCAATGGTTAAGATGAGACCAACAGGATGTTACTCCTGCTACACTGAATTGCTGATTCCCCACATCCCATGATACTGCATCATAGCTGTAGATTCAGTAAATAATGAAGAGGGATTTGGGGGTACTACCCATTATTCCCACTGAAGAAAATAAAGAAGCAGCTGCTCATATGGGCCTCTATGTGCATAAGTGACCAAATCTCACAGAATTTATTTGAATAGAAAGGATTGTAAACAGCACCTTGGACAAATGAACTTTCCTCCCAACCCAGTCTTGATAATTGTCTATGACCTTTTTAAAGAAATAAAAAAAATCAATGCTATATTTTTATATAGACCACAAAAATCTGCATATCTACAGAGTCCTATATTTCATTAAATATTCAAATGGCTCTGCAATATTTAAACAAAATCCATAGGCTAATTTCATTATTGCCACAGGCAGAATATTATATTACCTGAAAAGTGCTCAATAAGATTGATTTGTGTTTTACCTTCTGTAACACAGAGTCTCGACTGACCACTTGCCAAGCCAGGTTGCAAGAGTCTTTGAAAACCACAAACTGTGCTGCTGTCTGTACAATACATTGCCCGGAATTCTCCGGCTGTGCTTTGAAACCCTGCAAAATATCAATGACCGCTCCAGATCCAATAACTACCCAGGCAGAGGTCCTTTACTGAAGATCTTTTGAAGTAGCTATTAGTACAAATCAAAGGTTTAGTGCGTTCTTATCTATTTCCCCCTCTTTCCTCGTGGCCCACCTCGAATATTCATAAATGATCCGCACACGTTTGCAGCCAGTTATCAATCCCCTGATAAACCTTGAACTGCTATAATTTAATCCCTTCCGCAATTCTTTATGAACCCCATCAATGCCATTCATAATTAATGAAATTGCAGGATGGGTTCCTGGATGAACTAAAGTTTTTTGCCCTCACGGCGGATCGATGATTCTGACCATGTCTGTTTCATTATTGACAGCATCTGCCCACATTTACTCTTATAATTAAGTTATAGTTCAACTCTTAACTTTTCACAAGTGTTTGAAATGGCTGTATGGTGTTCTTAATTTCAGTTGCTGTTTCATCTCGCTCAGTGGGTGCCTATTTTATTGTTAAAGGTCATACTCATTTGTCTGCTCCAACAAAGGCAGTCCTTAAAGTTGGCTGCGGTTTTGACAGACAGTGGGCCCTATAAGTGATGGCCTTAAGGACAGACCTGGCACTGCGAGACAGTCACCACAGCAAGGGAAATAACAGATAACAAATCATGCCACTATTTTTCCTCCTGGCGTGATTGACGACATCACAGCGGGTATAACTTTTCAGTGTCTTCAGATTAAAACCCCCTCAAACAAATGAGTTCTTAAAATACTGTCCAGGGGCGTCAAAGTCAGCGGCTGGACCCAAAAGCATTTTTTTTTTTTGAAAAAAAAAAGGTTTTATATTAAAAAGAGAGCCAAAGCCAAAGTGCATAATTCAAGACTATGGAGTGCAATTATTTAATTGTCACAGATCTTCTGGTGCATGGATGGATGGAGAAGCTCTTGAATGATAAGTCACTTGATAATGATGGGAACCATGTGAGGCAACATGTTTAGAGAGAAACAAGCATTTGCTATCAAAAACCATGCAGCTCAGTCACTAATAGCAAAATAGTAAATTTATGTTTTGTCAGGAACTAGTAAAATGTGGACACTTAGGGTTTGGGGATTTTTTTTGTATAATGGGAGCATCATTTTTATAAACTTTTTTTTTTGTCACTGCTGGGCCGTGAGATAAAGAGATAAAGGAAAACTTTCAGACACCCAGTTCAGAAAGGTGCATTTGAATATAAGGCACAGAATAAATCCCAGCTGTTGTCAGTAGCAAGGCATTCTCTTTGCCAGCATAGAAATGCAGAGCATTATTGTAAGCGTATCCAAAAATTACAGTATAAAGAGGAACCTTCAATTTCCTGCCCATTATTGTTAGCAAATGCTTGCCCTGTAAGTATATAATAGTTGTACTTCTCTAAATATATGAAATTTGCTCTCTGCCTGGCTTTATCTTTTAAAGTCGAATTTGTTTTTAAAAAGAAGCATCCCTAGTCACAAAATAGACCTGTGTATTTGCCATGAACATTTTGGCTTGAAAGCATATTCAGCATGTACAAGATGTCCTATATATACAGATAATTCTTGTATGTTTGCATAATTGTAAACCTAGAAAACTAACACACTCACAAATATGCATATGCAGGCTTCAATCCTATGCTCACTTAACAGTTGATTAAACTAGTGAAAGTGTGTGTGTGTGTGTGTGTGTGTGTGTGTGTGTTTAGCATAAAGGAGCACTGTCTTGTGATTTAAAACCTAGTGTTTCTGTTGAGAAAATTAAGAGTGGGGATCCTTTAAACAGATATGTAGTCATTCACTCATATTTGTCAGTAGGGTGGTGACTTACACATCTCCCCAAAAGAGGACACAATAATATTGGGTTAGATGCAGCAGTGGTCTGAGAATTAGACTACTTCACTAGTTTATACACTGAGCATCATCATCATTCATCCCCTCTAATAGCAAACTCCATTGACTAGATACAAAATGAAGCAACCCAAGAATAAATTTATGGTGTGATAGTCAACTAAGTTTTTCTCAGAGTAGACCTATTCAAATTAATGCACCTAACCTAGGCTGCAATCTTGTACCAATTTACCTAGGAGTAAGCCCCCTTGGGACATATTACTACTCCCCTAAACAGCCCAATGAGGGCTGAGCATGCTCAATTATCTCTAGGAATCATGGAAGGAATGTTGAGTATTAATAGGAAAGGAAAAATGGAACTTGGGTGGAGAGAACTGGCCTCCTTGACTATCAATCAGTCTATATAGCATTCTGGACAAGGGCACAGCAAGTTGTCTAGAATTCTGAAGAACAGCACTCCCCTAAAGGGACGGAAATATACTACAACATTTTGTCTCATAGAGCCTTGAGGGTGCTGCAGGGGACACCACAACTATGATGTCGAATAGGTAAGTTGTGGAGAAGGGTGAATTTTGGTGTCATACAACCTGCCAATGAAATCTGAGACACCAAGGTCTGCCACTGTCCTACTATTACTATAAAGCTATGTTTTGGCATTGGATTTGACATATGTTTTGGCTCTATTGTGAGGTATTTGTGCTAGAGTGGATCAATCTGGTGGGGAGGGTCTTTGGGGCAGATAACCCTCAAACCTCTGGGGTTTGGGCTAGTTGGCCATTAATTCATTTCAACTCTGTAATTTAGAAATCCACGATTCTACAATTATTATTATTTAATTCTTTTTACAGCAATTCCATGCCCATGTCCTGAAACAAAGAGCTCTGTCTTTTTCTTGTAATATTAGAATGCCAATAAAGTATAAATGAATTGAATTGAAAGTGACTTACATTTCAATGAAAGGTATTGTGGCTGGGAAGAAAACATTCCAAGCATCAATTAAGTCTGTTGAATGAGAACATTGTCTTCTTCCGTTTTACTGAGACACAGGGAAGTGTCCCACTTTAAAGTCTTCATATATTACTATTAACCATTTCTCTGGTAATTTTAACATGCCAAGCTCTCTGGTACTTTTAACATGCCAAGCAATTAAATTTACAATATAAAAACACAAAATACATACCATAGTAACAAATGAAAACAATAGCTCACAGTATTGTAATTTTTGTTGTTTTAAAGATTTCTACCTGTTGCTTTTTTATTCTATTTGTATGATGATAAAAGTGGTTGCAAATTGTCCTGAAATCCTAAATAGAGTGATGGTGGTATGTAAGTGTTTTACACATACACACACAACCCCCCCCTCAAGACATTGTAGCCCTGCTGTTGTACAGTGTTCTGGATTCAGAAGTTTGTAACTGGGCCACAACTCAAATGGTCCCTGAAAATTTGCCTACAGTGAAATTGCCTAGTCTGATTTTGACTTTTGTCCTCAAGGAAAATATCTGAGGAAACCAACATAATTTCATTAAGGCTAGTAAAAATTATCCATGACCCTCCCACCTTCTTATATTGGAAATATTACAAGGTCATCTATTCAGGTGAATACTGAAGATAAATGTCCCTTTGTTGCTACCCTTTCCCTTCAGAAAGGCACAGTGAATCGGTCTGGTGTCTGAATTGTGTGAGACACTGTAGTAATATCCCTGCCATTTTATGGTTATATTTAGTGGGGTGACATTTATGGCAGTGAACAAGATTCGAAATGTGGGATGAGTCCAACATGTTTTTTTTTTAAAATTATTATTAAAAATATACATATTAATTTCTATCACACCATGAAGTTATACAATTGCAATATAATGCTTCCAAAGTATATATGACCATGAGGCAGTTCAAACCATACCTCTCTACTATTTCCACTGTGAGGATGGTACTGAATCTGACGTGATGTTTGTCAGCCGCCTCTCTGTCATTTATTACACATGCAAATCTCACCATCATTTCAATGCAATTCTCTTTGATTGTTTCTTATTTTTTAGTCCAAGAATTTATAAGTATTTCTTTGTAGATAATGACAACCTGTGAGTTTGTAACTCAAATGATCCTCATTTATTGCGATGGTGGAGCCACATTATCAATATTGCTGTGCATTCTTGTTGTGTCCAGCAGTTGCCTGATGGGTAAATAACCTTACTCTAGTCCAAGGAAGAAAGGGGAGACAAAAATACAATACTAATACCTGGCTGAGTAAGGTCTACATCAAAATAGTAGAAATTTGATAAAACAGGATTTGGCATAAAGCCCTGATTATAGATCAGGGATGGAGGACCTGTAGCTCTCAATATGGTGTTGGATTCCAAATTCTAACAGCCCTAACCAGCATGGTCAGTGGTCAGGGGTGATAGGAATTGGAGTCCAGCAACATTTGCTAACAATACTTGAAGGGCCAGAGCTTGAGTTTTAGGTTCATGCACTTTAATTTCATTGAACATAGTAATTTAAATACAATCTAAATACTAATACTTTGCAAGTAAGTGTGTCAATTCTACAGAAATCAAAACATTAAATACATGGCTACTTCACACACACATGTGCTTTGGAGTTAATACATTTCCATACTTATCACAGGGACACCAAATATAGATCTCTTTTTGGAGTGCCGCAAAAAAAATCTGTTCTTGCAAAATTGTAATCTCATACAATTTATGGTAATTTCCCATAAATTACATGGACATATTGGAAGCTTGTTAATAATTAAAAATCTTTTACTTCTTTTTTTCCAACTCTCAAATAAGTGTTAGAGTAAATAGTTTCCAGCCTTCCTGTGACATGATGTCTAAACAATACAGGCATCACAAAATAAATCATTTATGAAAAATATTTATTTAAAGAGCTGTAATTTACCTTGCATTTACCATATGCCATTCATCCAAGTATCAATATAAAATATTCATTAAAGAAACTCATTAAAACAAACTTCCATACAATGGGGTGACAGGCCAACAAAAAGCATCAATCATAGAAAGGCTTTAAGTTTTTATTAGCGCACCGAAGATACACTAATATTTCAAAGCAGGAAATCATGAATATGGCTGCTGCAGCCCCAGGATGACCAAAAGGGCACAATGGAAAAATATGATAAAGGTATAACAAAGATGGGGGCGAGAATTTCTTCATTTGTTTTCATTAAGCTGAAGGAATCCATGACAGCAAACCCAAATCTATTTTATTAATGATGAATAAACCTGATGTAATAATTAATGGGAAATCTATAGCTAATCTTAGAGGAAGAAGAATAACCAGGCATGTAATGATGTTTAAGTCCGGCATAGCAGAACTTTCTGCAGCTGTCTCTAGCTGCAGGTAATATAAGCAGAGCAATCAGCTGTGAACATCAACAGCTCCAGACTGCCGGGATGATACTAAGCACCAAAACATAGCAATCTTTCTAAAATGCAGGCGGTGTGTGATCCCTAACATTTCCCTCCACGGCTTTAGCTCAGACTACTTTAGAGCACACGGATGAGCATCTGGAATATTTTGAAAACTTTTAATATCCTTGGTTGAAACTTCCTAGGCTCTGTGAAATTTCTTTGAAGTAAACACACATTCAAACTCCTGATCTGAATCCACAAACTGTGACATGAATATTATAGGATTCACATAAGAAAGGCTGCGGCTCTTCATATATAGCCTTTTTTTTCACTTATTCATTAGGAAGTTCTGTTAAATATCCACTTCACATAGGCTGCAATTCTATTAGACTGTTGATCTGTGATTAAATGTTCTAATAAAATTAACTGGCTTTGCTGCAAACGGAACATCTGGAGCTATGTTTAATTTTATGTCAAACATATACAGGAAACACCTGTCTAGGTGAAGTAATTTTTTAAAAATGACATTAATCCATCTGTTGTGGAAATGTATGTCACAGTTGTCACATTAAAAAAAGGCAATATCAACAAACACAGAAACCCTAAATTGGCTCAGAACGTACACTTTCTAAAATTAACAAAAAATTCATTTATCCAAATGTTAGCATGTCAGTCTAATTTTATCCTGAATAAGATCCCTTTCTTCTCTTTAGACTGAGAATGTCTTTCAAATATGGTACTGTAAAACTTCCAGATGTGAAATAAGGCTACATAATTACAAGATTAAAGCTCTGAGGTGACTCTTTACCTGCACTAAAGTAATATTCTTAAACAGTCATAAAATAAATCAAGAATCATACATGTGAAAAAGTAGAGACCAATGGAAGTAAGTCAGATAACAATAGCTATAAAAGAAACTTTAAAATGCTTTTAGAAAATATTACAATGTGCTGTCAGTGGTAGGCCTGGCCCGGCCTACCACTAGGCAGAATGAAACAGCTGTGCCAGGCACCTCATTTGGGGTATTATAAAAGGACAGCAAATTGTTATTTAATTCATTATTGTTCGGGGGTTTTTGCTGCAAAGATTGGGAGAGGTATTTGTATCTCTGGCGCCAAAACAACTTTATGTGTTTTTGAAACTACGTACCACATTGACTGGGGTGTGGGCATGCTGCCCTTTACTTTTCCAACACAAGCTGCAAAATGTATTGTGTTAAATGTTGTCCTGATGGTGTTATATGGCACACACCCTGATGGTGTTATATGGCATTTAAGGAAGGCAGAGGATAACCCACATTCCTGGATATTTTGTTAGTATTATTAGGAAAGGGCTTATTATTATATTTTAAAGAAAATGCTACAAAGGATTTCAGTAAAGAATCCTATCTAGTCTTTAGTATCAACATCATGGAGGATGATAAATTCACTAATTCACTAATTTTCCAACGGTTTTCACATTAACAAAACAAACAAAAAACATTATGGTGAGTAAATTGGGCCTGCATATTAAGGTGCTGGTATTGGTGTCTGTGTATGGAGATGGATGGATTGCAAAGTCATTCTCAGTAGATGACTGGCCACCTACTGTTGAAGTGTGTAAAAAATTTTGCTCTCCTTACAAAGTAAAGGAGTACCATCAACAGGGACTCCACTAGGTTGGGGATAAAACTTCCCTTGGTGTACTCAGTGTCTGCTAAGGGCCAGTTTTCTCCCTTTTTCAGCTACACCTAAAATTTCAGCACTCTTCATTTGTGCCATAGAGAGTCACTGAAAACCAAGTCCTTAACAATCCTTCCCTGGTTCTGTTTCTTAGGCCTAGTTTTACAAACAAACAGCAAATAGAGGACTAAAATTGGTTCTAGATTACAGTGGTATCTCTGGTTAAGTACTTAATTCGTTCCAGAGGTCCGTTCTTAACCTGAAGCACCACTTTAGCTAATGGGGCCTCCTGCTGCCGCTGCACCGCCAGAGCACAATTTCTGTTCTTAACCTGAAGCAAAGTTCTTAACCTGAAGCATTATTTCTGGGTTAGCGGAGTTCTTAACCTGAAGCGTATGTAACCTGAAGTGTATGTAACCTGAAGTACCACTGTACAGTGGGACCTCGACTTACGACGATAATGCGTTCCAACGCGATCTTCGGAAGTCGAAAACACTCGTAAGTCGAGTCCCCATAGGAATGCATTGGGAGGAAAAATTTCGTAAGTCGAAGAAACCCGCATCAAATCTTCGTAAATCGAAAAAATCCTATCGGAAGCGGCCGCGGCTTCCTTTTGGAAGTCGAAAAATTTGGATGCGGCGGCCATTTTTTTTCTTCCAGAAGTCATTCGGAAGTCGAAAATTACGTAAGTCGGGTCACTCGTAAGTCGAGGTCCCACTGTATATCACTTTAGACACTGGGTGGTGGCTCATTGATTGAATGATCCTCTGCATCCAAAAATAAATAACCAAACAAAACCCACCACAGAGAAAACGAGATGTTACAGGAAAAAGGTTTCTGACTAAAATATCAGAGGTTTACTCTAGGTTTCTGACTAAAATACCAGAGTTCTACGAGCAGATCCATCCCCTCCCCGATGCAGAATCATTTCAGTCATATGAGCCTCTCCCCTTGCCTGGTTGAAGCAGTATAATCCACCAACAGGTTTCCCCCCTCACACACCTTTCTCTTGCTTTTGAAACTAGGCCATGGCATGATAGAAGCCCTCTTCAGAAGTAATCAGATGAGGTAGAGCCATGGGGACAAGCATGCTAGATCTCCGCCAAGGTTGGGAGGGCAACCTTCTGAAGTGGAGAACACTGAGGGGTTCTAAAATACACACTGTTTCTCTCTCTCTGACATTAATTTTAGGATAAATGTACTGAAAATGTTACATGTTTAACTGATGCTGAAGAAACAAGGACATTAAATTGGTGTCCAAATTATATTCATGGTTATTTTGAAAGTTCTGAAAAAAAATGTTGTTTATTTTTTGTTATTCATCTTATAATAAAAATAATATTAGAAAATAAAAGAAACACACACACACACACACACACACACACACACACAACTTATAGGGAAAGTTATCCCTATAAGTTGCGGTAATTAAGTTGTGGTTATGGTTCTCCCTCACATGATTACTTTACTCAGACTGTTAATACCTGAAAAGGGCTAACATGTTGAGCTTTAAAGAATGTGATAAAGAGAATATGAAGAACTGGCTAGAGAGAAAAACATTGTTTGGAATATTAATTATTATTCTTTTTTTAAGAAAAAGAATTTTCTAAATGCAAAAGAGAGAATGAGTCTGGTAAGTCGTCTGCCTAGACATTGATTTTACTCTGCCACCTCACCCATTGTCAAAGTACGTACAGGTATAAGGAGAATAAAATTGTAGTCCTGTGTTACTTAAAAGTGCATTGACACTTCTACATAAGCCAGCCTTACAAAAGGTGAATATTAAGTCTAAAGTAGCAATGAATGAACTAATCTGGGGTTGCATATCTTAAATTTGTTTTGCCAAATTTCATTTCCAGCTGCAATATTCAGGCAAACAATTCAGTAATGTTTGATAGATAAATGGCTAGCTAGGTATACCTGCGTTCATTTGTTGCTAAGGGCCCCTCAGATAATGGCTATCTAGTTGACAGAACTAGTAGAAAATGTATTGGGGACTCTCAGCTCAGAAAAAAAGTCATTCACCCATCCATATCACCAGGGTACTGCAAAAATTGTGAAGGAAACTAACACATACTGTCAAATCCATTTTGTGTTCAGTGGCTGCCAAGTTGTCTAAAATGAAATTTAGAGGTGGCTTTGGAGATTCTTCCTTGGGTAAAACAGCTGAAGAATTTCAAGGAAAATCAAAAGAGTTTCAATAGGATTAGCTGAATTTCTCAGGGTGATTCCTCACCTCTGCAAAGTAGTCCCCAGGTTTTACTAAAGTGAAATTTTGTGCTTAACATGCCTGTTGTGGCTCAGGTGAAAATATGAAGGATTTCTGAGGGAAGTAAAAATAGTTTTGACAGCAGTGGTGAAATTTCTCATGAGGCTTCCAAGCATCCCATCACGTAAACAAATACAAATGGGGATGAAACAAATCTCACCCACTGCAATATGCATGCAAAGCCTTCCTGAAAGCATTTCAGGAACAGCTTGTTTGCCTATGGACCTGAAGGCTGCTAGGCTTTGCAAGGGACAAGTGGAAAGTCAATCTGTGAACATCAAAGCAGTCAGGACTACAATAAATGCTGGACTTCCACAAGAGAGCAAAAGAGTTTATGGCCTCAGCACAAAATAACCTTGCTAAAGCACAGGAACAGCAGAAGGATGGTGTGATTGACAAGCTATGGCTTAGACATATGAGGTGGGGCAAAGGGTCGTGATCCCAATCCCAGTTTGGCAGGAAGACTGTAAACAGACTAAGAGGGACCATTTGACAGCATTAGATAGGTCAACAACACCATCTTCCTTGCAAAGCTTCCAGGCAGAAAGTGGAGACACCGGCTCTACAATTCAAACACAAGCAAGCTGTAGTAGGAAGTGGCAGAAAAGCTCCTCACAATCTGTCAGGAGTTAGAGCTCTTACTGGCTTTGCCCAAGGAAGGCAAACATAATAATTGGCAAAAAGGGAAGACTTTTCTCACGGCAGGTTACCTTTACACAGGATGGGTCGTCAGATGACAGGGGTACACAGTTCAGCCACTGATGTGTTTGCAGGCAGGGCAGGACTCAGCTTAACAAGAGTCTCAAGTGAAGTTTGACATGACGGAGTAAAGGGTGAAATATGCATCCACTATCAAAGATCAATAATCCTAGATTTCCTTGCACAACAGATGTTAAGAATGCAAGAACCACCATACAGAGTCAGTGAGCACCCCATCTAAACATATTGAGTTCATAACTTTTTAACCAGTGTTGAATTTATGTACTCCATGTCAGTTTAATTTTAGTTTTGTACTTTATTATTAAAAGAGCACACCCATTTCTTGGTGTGCTTTTAACTGCCTCCCCAACATTTTTGTCAATCTAAGAGTCTAAGTTTTGGATGGTAGAAGGAAATTTGCAAAATCTGTTTTTAAGGCTCCTGCAAGGAATTTGGCAGACCAACAGGCCTTCCAAGCTTTGAAACCAAAGTGACCTCGTAGTTTGCCTAACCAAATTTGGAGAAGCTACATGATTTACACAACCCTTTTATGCACTCTCTGTTATGCTGACCCTCACTCCATGTGACTCAAAAAGCCCTGCCGTAGCCTCACTCCCAGCTGTAACTTGAACTGGTGGAGGGGTTACAGCAAGTATCTAACCTGAGCTCTGCTGGTTTAGAAACTTAACTGGGCTCAGTCAGACAAGCTTAGAGTTTGTATTGGGCTCTTGGTCCCAATGTATAGGAGATTTAATTGAACTGTGCCTTGTGGGTGAGCTCAAACAATCAATTTCTTGGGGGCCTTACAACCTGTCTTCAGGAGGCTTTTGTACAGTTTGCCTGAGCTGCAGTTAGCTCTCTTCTGGGGCAATTTGCTTTCTTGTTCCATAAGAAAATTTACCTCACACAGAAATACAAATTCCAACCCAAAAGTAAAAACATACACAAATTCAGCTTGGTTCTTACTTTAGCACTTCTGGGCATCATCAAGAGATACAAAGTATACCAGAGAACAAGAGAGAAGAGGATTGAGGAAAAAGATTTTACAGTAACATGAAGTCCATGGGAGCTGACTAGTCTTTCACTATTCCCTTACTTTGCTTTTTCTTCATAAACTCCCTTCTCCTGGAACAGATCGTCAGACTTCAAGGCAGGGACTATATCAGGTTGCTGCCTTTAGCATTTATTTAGTTTTGGTACGAACCACCCACTGAAGACAAATATTGATTCCAATGTGTTGACTAGGTACACACCTAACTCTGCATGAGATCAGGCTTAAATTGTTCATGCTCTTGCAGGAATTCAAAGGAAATGTAATTAGCTATTTGAAAGGACGTGGATCAGCAAGTGGCCAGAGAAGCTGGACGTTTCCTGGTGAACTGTCCAGATAGTTTCAATGGACACTTTAAAGTGCCAATGCAAATGATCAAGTGTGACAACAATTGCCAAACAACAGGTTTATCATCTGAGGCTTGGACTACTCATGTAACAAAATGAAGTGGTAGAAGAGTGAGGTAATAGAATGGACTGTACTACTTAGGGCTACAGGATTTTTGGGATACTATTTTTAATGCTCTACTGCATTAACATCCTGCCCCCGCCTAAAAATAACCTTGCTTGCTCTGTTGGCCTTCTCTTTGTAGGAAATTGTTAACCAAGGAGACCATTACAATGTGATTCCCCATCTGCAGTGGTACAGTCTCTTCTACCACTTCACTGGGCTGAATGTTTAGACAAGGTCTTAGACCCTTGCCACAGTATTTAGATACTATGCTCATGTATTATTTTTTTTTTTAAGGTCTGCCCATAATATTAGGATAATAGTTTCTGGCAGCCAAATATAACAAAATGATTTGTTAGAGAATACTCCTGTCCACAGAAATATGGGCAAGTCCCTTAATTATAACCTTCATAGCTACTAGCCACACCTAAGTCAAAATCTAATTATTGACTTGCTTTCGTGTAGCAAGTTAGACTAAACATGGCTGATTTCCGTTTAGTAATAATAAAAAAATCTTAAGCAAAGTCATCCTCATCCATCTAAGCAGTACTAAAATCCCGATCTTTCTCTTGAAATGAGTGTTGTAACAGAAGAGGGCTATGGTCTTTGGCCTCTGCATCGCCCCAAGGGCTCTTAGAATGGTTATAAGATCTGTCATTCTCTTCCTAAGCATTTTTGCTCCCAGAGTCCTTATCTGCTTACACAATATCTTGATTTCAGCCAATTTGGAAGGGCTCCTAAGGCTGCATCCTTTAGCCAGAGTGCAGCTAAGTACTGTAATCCTTTCTACTAGTTTAGATTTTCTAGGATTTTCAACTATAAAGGCTGCTGCTTTAACGTAACTTGGCCCAAAAAGGAATCCTTAACACAGGCTTTTCAAGATAAGATGCCTGCTACTTTCCTCATACAAGGAAATTCAACCATATCTCAGGTCCCTGTCTTTTAAGAGGGAACTATCACCATGGATCTGAGAGGCATTCTACAGAGCCCAGAATTTTTCTTCTTCTTTAAACCCTCTGATGGGCAGCAAAACTAAAGGTTGGTAAGTGCAGAAATGCCCTTGGTCCCACTCATAATATTAAATCAGTTCCTCCGAGTGAGTGACACACATATCTGTCTTCCTGACATATCTGTCTGGCTTCGGTCCAGTATACCTGAAGGAGCGTCTCCACCCCCATCATTCTGCCCGGACACTGAGGTCCAGTGCCGAGGGCCTTCTGGCGGTTCCCTTACTACGAGAAGCCAAGTTACAGGGAACCAGGCAGAGGGCCTTCTTGGTAGTGGAACCCGCCCTGTGGAACGCCCTCCCTTCAGATGTCAAAGAGAACAACAACTATCAGACCTTTAGAAGACATCTGAAGGCAGCCCTGTTTAGGGAGGCTTTTAATATTTAATAGATTATTGTATTTTAATGTTCTGTTGGAAGCCGCCCAGAGTGGCTGGGGAAACCCAGCCAGATGGGCGGGGTATAAATAAATAAATTATTATTATTATTATTATTATTATTATTATTATTATTATTATTATTATTCCATTCCTTAGTCACATACTTTTTAAACCTCCTTGCTCTCCCCTAGTCTGGGGAAAGACCTTGGGGTTACTAGGTTCCTCTTATCTTGTCAGGGACTCAAGGCTGTTAAGAAAGTCAGTGGAGCCTGTTAGGTTTCCAGCACAGGCTCCAAGTGGAATGGACTCCCTTGGAAGGTGGTGGACTCCCCTTCATTTGAGGTTTTTAAGCAGACATTGGATGGCCATCTGTCATGGACGCTTTAATTGAGATTCCTTCACTGTAGGGGTTTGGACCCTCAGGATCCCTTCCAACTCTACAATTCTATGGTTTACCTTTGTGATGATGCAATTTTCACATACGAAGGCTGATGGCAATAGTTTAGATCTTAAATAGACCTTAAATAGTTTAGACCTTAAAGAACTAGTAAATGGCTTACTAGGTTACATTCCCTCTGAAGGAACAGTTTTTGTAATGTGTGTGTTTGTATTATGTTTTTATATATATTTGAAGCCACCCAGAGTGGCTGGGGCAACCCAGTAAGATGGGTGTAGTACTACTACTGCTACTACTAATAATAATTCATGCACCTGAATTTGCAGCTGGAATCTTGGCAGTTATGTTATCCAGATCATCTGTTTGATCATGACCTTGCTTCCATATGTTCATGCCTTGGAAAATTCACCTGAGGGAATTTCACAACTGGAGTATCGCCTGATAAAAGGCCCTGTCATGACAGTGTCACGTGTTCCCGCCAACTGAACCTCATTTGGTGGAGGGGCACAAAACAGGGACATGTAAATAACACAGAGCTTTCACATTCTGTGTTTCTGAAAGGACTCTTCTTCCATATATTCTCTGTGCACTGAGTTTACCTAACTGTGCTCATGAAATATTACTCATAAGATCTAATAGGTGTAGCTAAGTGGTAGAACACATGCTTTACATACAAAATGTCCCAGGTTCAACCTCCACCATCTCTAGGTAGGAGAGGGGGGCAAATATTCTGTCTAAGCACCTGGAGAGCAGCAGTTACTTTGTTGACAATACAGAGCTAGATGGACCAATGGTTTGATTTGGTATAAATCAGTTTCCCATCTAGAGCATCCTTGATGATGGCTTCTCAGCCGTGGAACCAGTAGCAAAGCAAAGGATGGGCTGGAGGTGCTTACTTGACCTGGGATGTGGGTCACTGCTGCTTACCAGAAGAGGTGCAGGGGTGAGAGGGAGAGGCAAGGCGGCAGGGAGGTTGGTGCTGTGCAAACACATTGGTGGAGTCAATGCAGTGCTTCTACTGGTATGTTTGCCACCCCATCCCACTGTTCACTACTATGTAGAACTCCATAACCACATAGGTTTGCTTGGCACACTGCCTACTGACTTCAGAAAGCAGATGCAAAAACTTTCTTTTTCTTTTTTTAATACCAGAGTGGTTTAAAACTAAGTCAATGGATGAACTGGAATTTCGTTAAAAAAGAATATTATTTAGACAATATGTAAACCATTTGATCCAAGCAGTGTATAGACCAAACAGAAGTTGTATACTGGCAACTTCAGCTTGTACTATTGAAGTGGATTTGGTATTCTGGTGTAACAAACCCCCTTCCCACCTTTTCGTGGTAAGCCAAGTGATGAGGGAAAGCACTGGAAAGTGTAGGAGGACAACTGCTTGACGCATCATATAACTTCCCACCAAACAAATCAGAATAAATGTTCAGTGAACAGTGGGTGTCATAAAACCTCCCTGCAAACTTTTTGGAAACAAAATCAGGATAAATGCTCGGTAGGTTGTCTGAAAGCGACCTCTGTAACTGCATGGGTAATAGAGCAAAGCTGCCCTAGGAGGTAAAAGTAGATGGATGAAGGCAACAGTTTGCTGTTTTCAATGACTGTTTACTAAAGAGAAAGGAATTTCCAGAAAGACTTTTAGTAATTCAAAGGTTATCTATAATGGGTCAATATTCCCTCTGCGTCATTTCAGTTGTCAGTATAGTTTTCCTTCCAATTGTTAATCAGGCCAAAACTAAAACAACAACAACAAGGAGAAGACAAAGAAGAGGAAATAGTATCATTGGTACTAAACTCCAAAACCAACCAGGGAAGGAAAGGAAAGGAAAGAAAGGAGGAAGGAGCTCCATGTGTTTGAAGAAATATTTATTTCACGCCCGATACATTTCACCTTCCTAGGATCACCACAGTGGTTCATGGACTTGAGGGAACAGCTATATAAAATGTGTCCCTGAAGAAGGATTATTCTGAAATGTATTGGGCCCGAAATAAATCTTTCTTCCAGCACCTGGAGGGCTTTCCTCTTTTTTACTGCCAGTGGTAGTTTTTCAGTTTTTGTGACTAAGTTCAGCTGTTGCACAATGCTCTCTTTTGATCAGAAGTTTAATCTGTGTTGCATAAATACCACTGGGCAGCATACAGTACTATTCTAGGCCTTCTCTTTGCATGGCAGATCTGAAGTGAGGAAGGACACATTGATCACTGATAAGGTTTTTCCTATTTTGAAGTAAAAAATGACAGCCACTTAATAATGCAGTGGCAGACCCACTTTCCCTTCCTGTATAGACAGTTATCGTGATCAGAGGAGTCTTCTTCTCTGCCACTCCCTAGACAATTCCAGTTTGTCTGATCAGTTCAGGAAGACTTGGTTGAATATCTTGTGGCTTGAATACCCCTTGGTTTCAAGTGGCTCTCAGAACAGAAGGAAGATTTAGAGATCAAATCCAATTTTCATATAAATAGCACCATTTTTTAAAATAACTTCTACTGTGCCTAAAGTCTGGAATTCATGAAAGCACCAGGAGCTATACGTAATGACTAACTCTCCTAGCCAACCTTTGCCAAGTTGTCCACTTAAAAAAACCCACTCATTTCTTTTATCTTAAGCAATATAGACCTAGCCTTTTTCAATTCCTTTTTACATTTATTTTTTTCCTGGCTTCCTAATAATAATTTTTTAAAAGTTTGAGGAAGGCTCATTTAATGTTTTCCCGACATTATGAAGGGGACACTAATGTCTAAGGAAGACACAAAACCACTCAATTAATTAAACCATATTCAAAGCAAAAGTAATATAATATAAACAAGATTTTTGTTTTGTTACTATAAGTAGGACTGATGTCTGGTTTTCTAATACTATCTGGACCAAAATATATGTAAAATCAAAGTTATAGCAGACAACAATGTTTGGAAAGTTATGCTTATGCCTTAAATGAAGATCTCTGGGCTGGAGTCATATGCCATTTTGTAAAGTTATACAGTCCTCAAGCAGTGATTCTATCATGCTATTTTCACACAGCACAGTACTACTGCAATGCCTGGAGACAGACAGTTAGGTCCTACATCCATAGCAGTGATCAGAGGAGAATAAAAACCTGGAAGGAGTGCAGAGAGACAAAATGCTATGTTGCATATGCAGCAGCACAACCGGATGCCTTCATCTGCCTTCACCTGTCTCTCCTGTATCAGACTCTATAGCCACAGCTGGCACTGTAACCTTCACATAGTTTGACCTCAGTCCCAAAGGCACACACCTCCACCGTCTCCCAAGGCAGACAGATGCCAACAACTAACCTGTGAGGTAAATTAGGTTGAGTGAGAAAACTCAGTTTAACTTCATTTCTGAGTAGAGATTTAAACTTAGGTTTCTCCCATCCCTAGCCCACTACTCTATCTATCCAATCTGCCCCTCCCCATATTGTCATTGGACCTCTTGAAAGCTAATGATAGTGAAACTATTTCAGGGAAAATATATGCCATTACCAAAAAGGACATGGAAGAATACTGAGATAATGAAGTATCATACTCCATAGTGTCTGCTCGGTAACCATTTCCAGCAATAAGATGACCCAATCCGTGCACCAAAATAACTGAGTGGCAGAAGAGTTTCAATGTGTTGATAATGTGAAGCACTGTAATGAATTCCTGCACAGAACCCACCAATTTAAGATTTTGTGACAGACCACCAGCCTATTTTGGTGCAGAAAAGAAAACTGGATGATGATCTCAAGAGCTGCTTTCTTAAGGCAAAATAATATGCTTCATCTAGGTATCAGCTTTTCAATTTAGGCACAAAACACTGTCCCACTGTGTGCTGCTACTAATGACATGCAGTGGAAAGCCAGTGCAACTGGCTAGTTGGTAGAAATGCAAAGTGACACTTTATGTACACCTCGTTCCAGCAGGGAACAGTCTCGAAACATATGTCATGCAGCAACAATGGTACGGCCAACTGGCACCAATTAAAAAGTCACAGCTGGTTGATCTTCTTTAATGTTTAAAAAGCTCCATGAAAGTAGTTGTGTACATTAAGGGATCAGATGTTTGAGTGCTTACACTACAAACTTTATAGCAAAGGAATAAACATACAGATGAAGTACAACACAATAGCCACTGGGAAAGGATGATCATGAAATAGTTGCGAAACCAGGAGCACTTGCTCCACCTTAACAGTTGCTATTTTCCTCCAACCATTGATTTCTTATTGCTGTGTGTTGATGTGTTTTCTTTTCAATGCAACACAATTAGATTCGGACACATTTCTTCAGTGCCCACATCACAGGTTATTGTGATGGAGATACTCTAGGATTCCCTTGGGACTTCAGAAGGGACACTTACAAGACCATTATTTTCATATTTGCTTAGAACTAAATTCCATGGTGCTCAGTGGGACTTATTCCCAGGTGCCAGGACTCCTGCCCCAAATGCTATGAAAGAGACTCCTATGTGCAAGTAAAAAAAGAAAGCTTTATTCAAGGCTTACAATGGCAAAGGTCAGGCTATAAGTGCAGATCGTAGAGAGTTGGGGAACAGTATGAGGAGTCTGAGACTGGATAAAAACAGTGAAGATGTCTTGAAAGATCGTCATACTCCTACCACCAGCTTTTTGTTTTGTTTTATGATGTATTTTGTGTTCTCATTTTGTATTTTTCTATTGTGAACCACCCTGGGATCTTCAGATGAAGGGTGGTATACAAATTTAATAAGCAGCAGCAGCAACAACAATAACAACAACAACAACAAGAAAATGTGGCACACTCATTTGTGAGATTCTCCCTGTGAGAGTGGTGTGCTTCTCTGAGGTGTGTAGACCTGTTACCAAGAGCAGATGGGCACTGAGCTCTCTGTGGTGGGATAGTAGTCCGCCCCTCTGTTTCCTTCTCCTCCAGATATTCAGTCTTGCCTCCTGGATGGTTGATCCCAAAGGCCATTGCTAAGGAATCTCTCTGATCCATGGGTGTAAAAGGACAAGAAGCCAGTGGGACGGCCTCCTCTTCAGGCCCCCTCCCTCCCTCTCAAGTTGTTCTCTACCAACTTCCTCATCCACATTCTCCTCTCTTTCCTCATTTGACCGAATCAGGGCTATCCCAAGTAATGCCGGACTTGACCCTCAGCATTCATTTCCAACCGTCCTTCTTCCTTTCTCAAAGATATCATGCTCCACCCCCAATCAGCACCCTGCCTCTTCTGCCTCTCCTCCACCTTAACACTCGGGGTGTGTGTGTCTCTCTGTGGCAGGGTAGGCGCAGCGGACGAAACATTAGACTTGGACTGGGGACAGCTGAATCCAACTCCCAACTAACGTATGAAGCTTTGCAGGCAATTTGGTGCCAGCCTCCATCTTCCAGTCCAACCTAGTGTTTTTGCAATGATAAAAGGAGATGACCCCTTCCTATGCTACTTGTTCTGGTGGTGGAACTCAAATATGATAGATCCTATGGTTGATGTTCAGATGGGAGCACAAGGGACAGTTTGGACTGATGGTTAAGCCCATGTGTGCTTTCCCAAATGCACCATCTATTTAATCCCCATGTCACAGAAATTGCTGTGAGTCTGGTTTGAATAACACTGAAAATGAATTCCCATCTTCCCAATTGAATACTCAAGAAATATTTTAAATGACAGAAAATAATCATAACAAATTGGTTCTAAAATAGACTGCTTTTCTCAAAATTTAACCTTCAGTGTATCTTGCCGAATGTTACAGTTCCCCTCCCTGCACACTGAAAGCTGAAATAGCTCGCCCGCTGATACTCTTCCACTAGTAAAATGGCCACTTCTATTCTCAATGCATTATTCCTCTCCGGCTTCTGGAGTGTGCTGTTCAGTTTTAAGCTGAAATGGGGGAAAGACAATGCGACTTTCAGATCCGAGCCCTTGATAAAAAGAATGACACCGTGGGAGAAAGAGTAAAATGTCTGGAAAATTAAGACTTATGGCGATGTAATGACCCAAGAAGGAAGCACTTCCACTACAGAGAATTCCCAACAGTAATCTCAGAAATCTCATTACAGACTGATCCTCTGTTACTTCAAGAGTAGTCTCAAATACAATTCTGTGCAATAATAAGAGGCTCGATGTGTCGATTAAATCCTAACTCCTCAGTGCTTCTAATTTTGAATACACAAAATCAGGACTGCTGCATACCAATTAAATATCCCCCCACAGTTGTATTTGATCATGGGCTGCCAGTGAAATAACAATGCAGTACCTTCCATTTCTGGAGCCAAGGGTTTCTTTCCCCTTCACCAAGGATCATCATTTCCCTTGCAACCCATGTTTAGAAAACAAAATACAGTATGTTACAGGTACCTAGGTTAAGGAACACCACACCAATCCTATAAATGAAAGTGAATATTTTCAAAGTGGAGACAAACCATTGCAATATATCATTCAGCAGGCACATGGGCAACTCATCCATTGGCAGTAATGATGATCCATCCTTGCCAACCCTTCCACTTCCTTGCCACCAGCTTTCCAGTGCCATGTGGAAGAAATGGACAAAATCTGCCCACTTGGTCAGTCTCTGGCTGTTTTTTTCTTCCTTACAGTGGTACCTCTAGTTAAGAACTTAATTGGTTCTGGAGGTCCATTCTTAAGTTGAAACTGTTCTTAACCTGAGGTACCACTTTAGCTGATGGGGCCTCCCGCTGCCGTCGTGCCGCCAGAGCACAATTTCTGTTCTCATTCTGAGGTAAAGTTTTTAACCTGAGGTACTACTTCCGGGTTAACGGAGTCTGTAACCTGAAGCGTTTGTAACCTGAAGTGTTTGTAACCCGAGGTGCCACTGTACTAGAATTCCATAGCTCCCTCCACGTCTAGCTCGGACTCCTACTTACTTTTGAAGAAGTACAGGGAATGACAACTCTGCAGCCAACCAGAGACTGGCAAAGTGGGCAGATTTTGCCCATTATTTATTCTGGCAGGCAATTCCCACCAGAATATTTCTAGCAAAACAGATGAGGGAGGAGCCAAAAAACTGCTTAGGTTGATTCCAAAGCTTTTAGTAGCAGCCCCCCTTTTCACTGAACATCTGTCCATTGTTCCATATTATGAACTGTTTCCGTTTCAAAGCAATTTGCTAAGTAGCCTGTGGGGACTGTTAGTTGAGAAAAGTAGCTGAAGATTTTTAATGCTTATGGAATTAATTCAACATTTCCCAACCTGGTGCCCTTCAGATTTTTTTGGACTCCCGTCATCTCTGACCATTAGGCATACTATCTGGGGCTGGTGAGAATCGCAGACTGAAACCTCAGGACAGCACTGGGTTGGGGAAGGCTGAACTACTTTCATAGTTCTTTGACTCTTGACCAAGCTTACCATTTGTTTGACTGGACAGCATCATCCTCTGGCAGTTGTGGGGAAGGAAGAGTTTGCCTGGAATCAGCATCGCTATCTACCCACAAACCAACAAGGTGACTGGCTCTGTCAGCACCAAACATTTATTTGGTTGGGGAGATCCTCCTCCGGAAATCTTCTTAGCCACAAATGATGATGATGATGCATGCTGGTGGGTTTGCCCCATATGGTCCATTCTGGTACGTAGCTAGCCGCTTCTGGAAGCACGATCCATTTGCAGAAATGTACTTCTTCATTCTGATTGCCTTTGCTGATCCAGAGCAAATTTCTTTCTTTTATTATTCATAGGCAAGTGTCACAGGACAAAGTCTCTATTTAGAAGTAAATGCAAGGCATTAAGAGTGCAATGCAGAATGTATTTCTGTGAAACTATGGTCCTGCACTACTCCTAGTCATTTCAATGAGATTTCTGCAACAGAAGTTCCTTGCGCATTGTGTACAAAATATGCACATATATAAAATTTGCTCTGATTGCATATTTTTCCTTCTGTTGCAATGCAGTTTTCAAAAGGCTTCTGCTGCATAGACAGCTGAATCAGTACAGGCACACACACATTGTATTATTTTCCCATAGATCTTCTTTCTCCTAAATAGTGCCTTTATAAATCTATAAAAGTATTATTGCCCCCTTTTAAAGGATTTCTGCTGACCACTCCAGGAATCTGCAGCATTAATTTGGTAGAGAGGTAAAACTGCTGGTCTCTGATTGTGCCTCTTGGGTGCAGATGTCCTCTACCTTTAAGTTAATAATTTCATAATCAGTGATATGGCAATTTCCACATGAAAATAAAAATAGTCTCAGCCCATATGTTATTTATCATTTGGTTCCACAAAGGGAGCACATTTCATATCTACAAATCCATCCTGAAACAAATCTGATTTCTGGCTACTCTGCAGCATATTTTGATCTTTACTGAGTAATGAAGTCTTCATTTTTGTGCCTAAAAAAAATTTCATGTATAATACAAACAACATTATCTCTAAAACTGTGATACATCATCATACATGCAAAACTAAAGCCTTGTGGGTATGACAGGCTGGGCAAGTTAGATGAACCACTTCAATTTTCCATCAATCAAATTATAGTTTATTGTTCGGCTGAACTACCTCAGGCAACACAAATCTAAAAACTGTCATTTTGGAAACATTACATTTTTTCCCTGTCACATTATAACCCAAGCCATGGCCATAAAAAAGAATGTCATATTACTGGCTGTAATATTCCTTAATTTAAGAAGAGCTAATTCATCTCAAGCCTTGTGCAGTGTGCCTCAAATTTGGGCCTCAAAGCACAGCAAAGACACACCGATTGTTCCCAACTCAATAAGTGCATTTAATTCTTACCTAAATAATGGTGATTTTCGCTAAAATGCAGGAAGATTTGACATTAGTGCCTACCTTAGGGAAGAAAGGCTTTGTGTTTCCGAATGATCAGCTCTATCATTTTTGTATGCACAAAAGTTGTAATACATGTAATTAACATTTGAAGTAAAATGTCTATCTGATTAAATGGGTCTTTCTCTCTATGTATTTCATATATTAATGGAATACAAGAATCGCCCCTCAACCCCCAGTTCTTACAGCAGAAGAGAGAGAGAGAGAGAGAGAGAGAGAGAGAGAGAGAGAGAGAGAGAACACCACTGGTCTTCATAAGGCTGAAAAAGTTAAAAAGTAATCTTGGAAACATTATGAAACTGATTGTATTCTGTCACCCACAAGTGTATCAATGTCCCTTATGACATTTACCCTGTGGGTTCCTTTACAGTTTAAAACCAAAAGCAAAATGAGCAATATGCTACTAAGTCTGAAATGTTGTGTCAGTTGAATTGAGGCTTTTAAAATATAGGTTACTGAGGATTAACTGGTAGTCACATGGGGGGGGGGGAATCTTGTTTCCTTTATGGCATTTTCTGATCTTTTTAAACATTAGAATTATTTATTTTATTACATTGATGCCATATTTGCCCTACAATGAGCTCAAGACAGCATGCATGGTGCTCCCCTTGTCTTTTATTCTCACCCTGTGAGGTAGGCTAGCTGAAAAATTACGACTAGCCCAAGGTCACCTTAGTGAATTATGGAATGTGTGGGGATTTGAACCTGGGTCTCCCTAGTTCTCAGGGACGCGGGTGGCACTGTGGTCTAAACCACTGCCTAGGGCTTGCCAATCAGGTTTGCAGTTCAAATCCCCACGACGGGGTGAGCTCCTGTTGCTCGGTCCCAGCTCCTGCCCACCTAGCAGTTTGAAAGCACGTCAAAGTGCAAGTAGAGAAATAGGTACTGCTCCGGCGGGAAGGTAAATGGCATTTCCATGCATTGCTCTGGTTCGCCAGAAGCAGCTTAGTCATGCTGGCCACATGACCCGGAAGCTGTCTGCAGACAAACGCCAGCTCCCTCGGCGTATAGAGCGAGATGAGCGCTGCAACCCCAGAGTTGTCCGCAACTGGACCTAACGGTCAGGGCTACCTTTACCTTTGGAGGTCCATAGTCCACGTCTGGCACCACTGCACCACGGTAGTCAGCAAAAGAAAGTGGTGGGTGCAATATATTGTGTAGCATGGACTCTTGGGTAGCAAAAATTGAATGTGATGCCTTTTATGATGTGCGTTAAAATTAGCCTGGTTTTGGCAAAGAAACCACTTTGGTTGCCCTGTATGATGACTTCTGTTGGGAGAGAGAGGGTAAATGTGTACCTGTTAATTCTCCTCAACCTCTCAGCAGCTTTCAGAACCATGGACCATAATATCCTTCTGGAGCAGCTGTCCGAGTTAGGGGATGGCAGTACTGATTTGCAGTGGCTCCAGTTCTACTTGGAAGGTTGCTTCAGAGGGTAATGGTTAGGGTGTGCTCTTCAGCCCCCAGGGAGCCTTGTTACTCCTCAACAACATATGTCTGTCGGAACCGGGGGATGAAAAGCCAGCAACGTCTTAACCTTATAATTTCCAGTACACAAACTGGATACCCTACTTCCTGGGTCTCTCTCTCTCTCTCTCTCTCTCTCTCTCTCTCTCTCTCTCTCTCTGTGTGTGTGTGTGTGTGTGTGTTTATCTAGATCTATATCACATGGCTATTATTTTATATCATTTTGAGACTTTAAAGCCAAAATTTAATTATACCAGTAAAATTTATTTTCTAAATATAAGTATTTTCTCTTTTCTAAAAAGAATTTGTTTTCTATATTCACTATTTGTTTTCCTTTCTTGAAAGGATTCATTTCTCTTTGAGCTTCAAGTGGTCCCCTAAGCTGATCTAAGTGCACACATGAGCAGTTAGATCAAAAAACAGCCTTGAGCACAGTTCATATCAGTCACTCAGTCATTCATTGAGGAGATGGAGGTAACAGAGGAAGAGAATAGCATGTGACCAGTGTCAGAAATGCACACTCTCTTTCTCACACACATACCCCTGGCAGTGGTTTAGAAACATAGGAAGCTGCCTTATACTGAAACAAATCTTTAATCTATCCAGCTCAGTATTTTCTAGATGCTGGGAATTGAACCAGGGACCATCTGCAGATGTTCTACCACTGAGCCTTTCTTATTTATGAGTCCTTTCTTATTTGTTATGGTGATTGCTATTTGTTATGGTATGTTGGGTTGCTATTTTTTTATAGTAATTTGGAGTAAAATGGTTTATTTTCAGATGAATCTTGTGACCTACAAAATCAGTAATTTCCAGTCCATTCTGTTTTGCTCGAAACTGGAGTGAAATAGAGTTGGATGAGAAATATTGCCATAAAGATGTTGATACTCCAATTTTAAGCATACATTCATAGACATAAGTCATTGGACCTTCAGACCCTTTTCCTGATAATGCCAAGAAGTGGGAGGAGGTATGATGAAGTTCACTGTTCTTTAATCAGAAAGAAAGGCTTCACAAAAGTTGATGCAGAAGGGGTAGTGCTTCAGCAGTCATGCATGCTGCAACCAAGTGGTTAAACTAACTACCACTCGGGTCTGCAGTCCTTTGGGGACTAAGATTCCTAGCTTTGGACTCAGGACTATGGCTAGGTAGAATTTATCCTTCACTCAATGTCAACATATACTACAGTCTTGGGACTGCAGAGAAGAAGGCAAGCACACCCTGGTCTCTGCCATTAGCCAGTGGACCGAAAGTGACGTAGGGATAATTCCATTGCAAAGGAAGCCTAGACAGAGATGGAAACACTGAATCCAATTCCTTTATAAGATTTCTGACAATCAAGCTATTTTATTTTAGCAAGAGGAAAAATATTTGTGCATTTGCCATTGCTATTGTATTAATTCAAAAAAATTGAGTAAACTGCAGGAATACCTGTAGAAATACTAGGGACGCAGGTGGCACTGTGGTCTAAACCACAGAGCCTAGGGCTTGCTGATCAGAAGGTCGGCGGTTCGAATCCCCGCGACGGGTTGAGCGCCCGTTGTTCGGTCCCAGCTCCTCCCCACCTAGCAGTTCGAAAGCACATCAAAGTGCAAGTAGATAAATAGGTACCACTCTGGTGGGAAGGTAAACGGCATTTCCGTGCGCTGCTCTGGTTTCACCAGAAGCAGCTTAGTCATGCTGGCCACATGACCCGGAAAAATTGTCTGCTGACAAACGTCGGCTCCCTCGGCCAGTAAAGTGAGATGAGCACGCAACCCCAGAGTCGTTCACGACTGGACTTAACTGTCAGGGGTCCTTTACCTTTTTACCTGTAGAAATAGCACTGTGAGCAGTCTCTGTGCCACAAAATTCCAACTCAATTTAAAAACTCAAATGCTGGTTTCACAAAGAATGGAATTTATAATGTCTATCCAAGCCAGGTTTCATTACAGGGTCCTGATGCATGGAAATGGAAGAAGGCAAAAACAATGGAACTGGGGGGGGGGAGAGAAAAGGAAAGAAAAGGAAAGGAAAATAACACATGAAAATGATTTGATGTTGATATTTGGATCAAATAAGCAACGTATTTTACCGTTCCTTTACTGATTAAAATCTGTATTCGTTTAGATTTTGTATTTCTTGCTTTACATGTGTTGATCCTATATGAAATGCAGGGAAAGGGTGAAATCTTGTAATATTTTCATTTGTTTAAGACAAGGAATCCTCTTTTAAAAATATGACATGGAAGATAAATTGCCACAAAATACCAAAGAATATAAAACCCAGAAGCCAGAAAATGAGTGTTAGACTTTGAAAATAGATCACATTGTGATGAAATGACCTGAATGTCCCTGTTCTTATGAGAGTCTACACTTCCCAGATGACCTCTTTTCCAGATTAGTATTTGGGACTCAAAGGATATATTTCCCGTATTGGATTTTTATTTTTTTAATAGGAAGCCTGTGGACAACATATGTTGGATCAAGCGTTCCAACAGTTAAGGTTTTGAGTTTTTTTGTTTTTGTTTAAAAAACATGCTTCCATTCTTTTGATACAGTTCAGTGTGATGCCATTGGTGAAATGTTTGTTAAAAAAATAGAACTTGCCCAAAGTTCATTGGTTAAGGAAAAGTCTGAACTAACTTGGTATATATCTAATGGAGTTCTGAGATTCTCTTTTGAAACTTCAGAAACAGCAGTGGTTTATCTGGTTCATCTTGACATTTTTTATAATGAGACAGTGCTTCATTATGCAATAAATGACATCCTATTGAGCTTCACAATTATATGAGGAGTGAAATATTTGAAGGGAAAAATAGAATCACAGAATCTGATTATGGATTTACAAGGAAGTGGAAACATTCTAAACTCATCCATCTACATTTTAGTTTGCAAGATTGTTAAGTCAGATTTATTCAATGAATAGAGGAAAGGAAACTTGAAATAGGAATATAAATACAGTATGGATGTCAACTGTGCAAACATCTTGAGATATGGCTATAGGCACCACTGCTCACACTATGATCCTCATGGAGCTCTGGCCCCCAATAAAATGTCTCCATCTTCCTAGGCTAGACATGTACACAAGTAGGTCCCACTTACACAGTCTTTTTGCCATAAATAGCATGGGCAGACTACAAGCTGGGACAGGGCTTAGTCCTTTCATTCTTATCTGTCATATAGCTAATCTAACCTGCCCTTCCTCCTTCTGATGGCTAAAGAAGCTTCCCTTGAGATGAAGACTGTAGATGTTCCTTCTCTATGAGTGTAATTCTGTGAAGGAGGGGAGGGAAACAGCGGTCTTTCTGTGCAGGGAAATGTGTGGACAGACATCTAGTTTCTCTCACCTCCAGCGATTGCCAGTAGAAAGGATAATAAAATAAAACCAAAACCAGGCTGATTCCTAGAAGTTGAGTGGAACATGTAGTGCAGCCTTAGGTTTACTCCACTATCAAACACAACAAATTATTTCTTTGATAATGAAAAACTGATGCAGCGGTACTATAAAAATGTAAGAAAAGCCCTACTAGATCAGACCAGAAGCCTATGTAGTCCATAGTGACCAATCAGACTGTTCTCATAGTGACCAATCAGGTGCTGAAGGGATGTCCAAAAGCAGGACACGAGTGCAGCAGCACTCTCCCACTCCTGCACTCTCCCACTCCTGTCCTCCAGCAACTGCTGTTTAGAGATAGTGAAGGTAGGTCATAGCCATCTTGACTAGTAGCTGGGGATGCGGGACAGAGACGATTTGGCTTGCATTTAAATATGAACTTACCTTAATTTGCAGTTTCCCAAAAACACTTTCCCAGCAATAAGCAAACTGAAGCACAGCAACTTGCGATTCACTGCAACCCAATAGTCACCTTTGACTGGACTTAACTGTCCAGGGGTCCTTTACCTTACAAGAGTACATATACTGAAATCAATAAATAAATGATTTCTAAGCTACAGTAAAGTTTGCATATGTATATTAAGTGAAAATAAATGCAAAGATGCATTAAGGAAAATTACTTTGGAAAAACAGTTATATTAGAGAAATTGCTTTGGGAGGGAAATGTATATTAGGGAATAATGCGTAAAAACTCTGTGAAGGAAGGTGCTGGGCTCTGCTGGGAGAAGGGGCAAAAAATGTTTATAAGAAATTGTTGCTCCATCCCTTTTTCTAGTGGGGAGTTTCTGCTGGATCCCAGGTCCCTCCAGGAGCAGGAGGAGCTCTTCTGGCCATAGAAGTATAAGCCTAGATACAAGCCATAATATTTTCATTCACGGAAACTACAGTCCGATTCATCGATTCATGCTTACATAGGAGTAAGGCCTCTTGAACTCAACAGGATTTACTTCTAAGGATACACACATATCATTGTGCTGTATGTTACGATTCTAGTGGCCTTGGGAAATTGGTAGTGCAGCAGTGGATGCTAAGTTGAATACTTTTTTACTACTACTATTATTACTGACACAGTATTTTTAGATTTATTCTGTGATTCTTTTTTCTTCCAGATTAACAATCGATAGGAGATCAAAACCCTGAATTTCACCTCTTTCCATTTTGGCAACCCAGAAGAAATAGTTACAGATCATTTGCCAGGCCCGAATCCCAAGATCCTGAGGTAATGTGTGATTTTAAGCATCTTGCTTCTAGTTTCTAACGTACACACAGGGGAACAGATTGTTGGCAAGACTCTTTCAGATAGCTAGTTGAATTCTGCATCAATGAACACCATATTGGGTCTGAAGAGCTATGAGGGATCCGCAGTGGTAATTCCCAGAGCAAGCCTACTGCAACTATGAATACACAAGTTTGAATGGCTGCCAAATCTTTATCATGATAGTTCCAGTTGGAAACTGGAAGGAAAATATACACAAGGTAGGAATTAAAAAACCACAACAATGCTTGTTCATTTCTACTCTTTGTTGTTAATCCTGTAATGCATATGTAAATTGCTAGCGCTGAAGAAAACACAGTGTATACCCACACTGTGCCCCAGTAAACAAGCTGCATCTTAATACTGAAAAGCAACAATTTCTTTCCTGCAAATCAGTAATCTGATTTTTGCAGTTAAGATTGCAAATGTGTAATTTTTTAATTTTTAAAAAAGTTTTATTGTTTTAATCAAGAACATGCAATAATAATAATAATAATAATAATAATAATAATAATAATAATAATGAAATAAGCATGGGGCACATGTTAAATGTGTACTTTTAATTTGACTCTATAGTTCTCAAACACAAGCTACATACCAGTGGATCTGCCAAAAACTAGCATTTGGTCAATTTGGAAGTCAGACTTGATAGCTTTGAAAATGATTGGATGTGTATCAAGCCTTGCATGCTCTCTAGGAAACTGTAATATTCATGTAATTCATACTGAGCTTGGTTACAAGTTACTTGCACATGAATGTTCAGCATCTCTGGGATTCCTATCTGTCTTCAGGAATGGCTTGCCTGTCTCCACATGCAGGGGGAAGTATCTAACTTACTCACTCATTGGCTACCCTCACCTGGTTTAGCCGGCCAGTTGAAGCCCTTCTTGGGGTGTGGCCTCTGTCACATGCTGACAGCTTCTAGCCATAGGTGAGAGCTGAGTGCAGGGTGGGGACCAAAGGTGGACAAACTACCCCAGAAGGAGCACAATGTGTCCCCCACCAGAGGTACTATCTCTCCCCTAACACCCCATACACCCTTGTGAAACTGAGTTGGCCTTAAACATCTGATATAATATGTTAATTACAGTCTTTAAAGTGTTTTGCCAAAGCTTTATTTCAATGCCAATTTATTATATGTGCATGTGTTCATGTGCAGCCTGCTTTACTTTTCTTCTTACTTGTGTGACCAAACTCTCACAGGGATGATATATATATTTGCACCTCGGGAGGTATTATACCCAGATGATCACTGTATTGTGTCTGACACACAACACAGCAGTTTTCAACAATATTAGTATGGTATGGAGATAGGCAAACTCCTGCAGAGGAATTCAGATGTATTCATGAGTCCAGATTTTGGTGTCAGATATTTCACAGCATTCCAGGCACCTACACCGATTCTGCCGGATCCATGGTGAAGTGACATTGAGCATTTTACATGTGCTGGAAATGGTGTGAGCATACTTTTGCTGACCTGAAAACAAATTCATTGGGATACAGATAATTTCCATTCAAACCACTTCTGCGATGCCCATCTTTGCTCACAGTGTCCATAAAGTAGCAAGACCAAGTATAGAGTCTTTATATGTCTTTTCCATATGCAGGGCACCTTCCAAAATAGAATTACTTGCATTCTGTCCTCCAGCCAGCAGTCAAAATGGTACAGAAAACAATTATGTAGACCATGTTCAAGACAAAACTTGAAGCTTCTGATGTCTCATTGGGGAAAAACGGAAGATTATCTCTTGGCTCCAAACATGGTGTTGAATGAACCATTTGGCTTAGTAAGAGTAACCCTTTAGCCATCAAGGAGATCCAGAAATTGAACATGTGAACGGTGGGGTAGGGATAAATGTGTTGCCTCTGCCCCCAATGTCATTGCCTTCCACAAGTTGGGTCTATAGGGAGTCAGCTTCTACACATTGAGACTCCCTGCATGATGTAGAACCCTTGAAAATCAGGATTCCACATTGCACAGGGACGTCTACATGAGCAGAAGCAGAATCCCTACTTCAGATTCACCTTCATCTAATGGAAGGTAATGGGGACAGGGACTAGGACCAGCACACTCAGCTTTGCATGCCCGCTGTTAGATTTCCACTAATGCCTGAATAGGGTTGTTAATATGTTAACAATGTCACCATTCAATATTAGTGCCAAAAGTGTCTTATTACAACCAGCATCAATCTTGTTCACTTTAACATAGACTTTGGTAAGCTTTGTTGCCTAAGGGCCACAGCAAATGTTAGAGCATCTGCTTTGCATGCAGAAGATTCCAGGTTCAATCCCTGGCATCTCCAGGTAGTCTGAAACCCTGGAGAGCAACTGCCTGTCAGTGTAGACAGTACTGAGGAAGATGGACCAATGGTGTGACTTGGTAGAAAGCAGCTTCCTGTGTTACTTTGTCGGGATATATTTTCATTGCACTACAAAGAAGATTTTTCTATTTTCAAGTGCTGACAGTAAACGTGATATATTTCCTGCTAGAGCTATACTTGTTAATTTCTCTCTTCCTGCCCCTTAACATTATTTATTATTTAATATCTGCAAAGCATTTTGGGATACAATTTAGAAGAGAATCACTTCTGTCTCCCCCTCCCTCTCACACACACAAGCCAACAAAGAATTGCATTTTAATGAATCCATTTGTGAAGGGATGTGCTGTAGTTTTAATTTTTAAAGACATATAATGGCTCATTTCACAGTTATTGGGCTGCATGGACAAGAGACCAGAGATCTTTTAAAAAAAAAATCATTTTCTTCATGATACTAACACACATATATTGATGTATATTAATGGTCTTTTAAACCTTTGAAAGCCAAGTTGTCTATGTTGACTAATATAGTTTTATATTATAGCAATGTGTGTGTGTGTACACACACAAATATGTACTGAATAGGGATTATTGGTGGAGGCAATGTTTATACCCAGATGGGTGGGGTATAAATAATAAATTATTATTATTATTATTATTATTATTATTATTATTATTATTATTATTATTCTGCTATTTGGATTTTAGTTTTGTATTTCAGTTGTTAAGCCTTAGTATGAGTTATCATTTCACCCTATAACATATCATGTTATAGTTCCTGAATCTTGAAATATTGCTATATTTTATTATGTAAACTTTGGACTGCTTTGGGTATGGCTTACATGATAAAGCAGTGTACAAATATGAGATACATTATTACGTTATTATAATATTACATCCGGAGGAATGTAGTCTGAAGCACTACACAAAAATGTGCTTCCTCTGTTACTCTAGTTAGTAAGACACACATGGAGGACAAAATCCAAATTTTCCAGAATTGCATAGATCCATATTAACATCATGGACTGAGTCTAGGAACAAAATATTTTATGCTGGTATAGGGGTTTTTGTGCTGATGGGGGGGGGGAATATTCAATGCAGCCATATGACTATCTATTAAGCTGCTTCTCTGGCCAAGAATACAAAAAAAATCCCTTCAAAGAATCAGTAGGGTGTTTTCAACAAGTGAGAAAATTGGTTTTTGACCTCTCTTGACTTCTGTAAGCTTTCATGAATCCCACCTGTGGTTTCTTTTCTAAACGAGTGAGTGATAAAAAGAGAATATCTTCTCTCCTTTTATTTGTACTATACCCCTCCTCTTTCCCTGTTAAACAGGATGGTGCTCAAGCCAGTTCTGTCCAGTCCTTCCCTTTAGGTAGAAACTGAAGAATCTTTCTTTACACCCCTGGAACAGGGAACAGTGTGCTTTTTACGCCACACTTCATCCAGTGCTAAAAAAAAGTCTAATGATGTTAGGAACACTGTGAATGGGACTTGCTTCTCCACATATTCACACTGCCCGTGATTTGGGCATTAGAAATAATTTGGTGGGTTTTAAAAAATACTGGGCACCTTTTGAAATACATCCCCGTTTTAAAATACTAAGCAGTCTATAAAACACATTCACTTGTCAAGAAATGGGACTTCACTACCCAAATAGAAACCATAGGCCAAAATAATTTTTTAAACTGCTTACCTGGGGATTCTCAAGATGAAGCATTTTCAGACAAACTCTTTTAACACAAATCTCTCGATCCCTTTAAAAATGTCTCAAGCTGAGAAATCAGAAGCTGAGAATCCCAAGACAAAAATTGCCTTTTCCGTTTTTGTTTTATGTAGCGGTGGCAGCAAATATCCCATCAGGCCTTTGGGGCAAAAGTCCAGTGTTTGCAACTCAGCAGATTAGGCAGCGGGGCTCACAAGCACTGTGGGATTGGCTCATCGCATCTTGAAAGAAGTGAATAAATACATTTCAGCATCTAAAGAGAGGCTCCTGTGTAAGACCATTAAAATTGTAAAAATGTCCAAACTGTACCACAAGTGGAAATGTAAAGTGTCTGATTATGGAACGCTTCACAAACATTGTGTAGGGCCAAGTCCCATCTAAACTTAAAGGTGTGTTGTATAAACAACCAGGCCTCTGAATAAATGAGGAGTGATTCCTGATGGACAAGACGGCCATACAGAATTGCCTTGAATAGTGCTGGTGTCAGAGGAACCTTGAATGCTCAGACTCCAGTAGAAAGGACTTTACCTGGCAATAGATTTTATTTTATATATAATATGAATACCAAGCAAATGTAGAATGAAGGTAGATAAGTGATCAAGGATCTAATAACAACCCAGAGAGATGTGGTCTGGAAAATCTTCCAAGCCAAATTCTAAAGATTAACAATAACATATTGACTCACAATTTCCCTCAATCCTCTGCTCCTTTCTACCTCTCATGCAAAGGATCCTTATTTCACTTCCCAGTCTCTCTGACTACAGTTGGCTGTAACCAACTATAGTTAACAGTGCTGGCAAATAATAGTTTGCAAAACTGCTTCTAACTATGGTTTCACATTGAGGACCCAGTCACAGTGCCCTTCACTCCTGTGCAAAGGCAATAGCTATGGTGAAAAGGAACAAACTTGACAAGACAATGATCTGGGATAAAAATTGGCCACAACTTTATTGATTACAGATGTAGGTGGACTTTGGCTCAGGCATTGAGTGTATATCCATTTCAGCCTTCTGCTGGAGCTCTGAAATTTTGGATAGGGTTTCTTCTATGGTGGCTGTTTAGTCATTAGGAATGGATGAATCTGAAAATGTTGGTTTCTCATTTTCCAATTTTAAGTTCATATTTCCATATTAGTTTACATTTTAAAGAAAAATCCTCATGCAAATTCAGTAGCATATTAGCATGAATTTATCCTAATCAACACATGTTTTCATGCAGTTTTGCCTAATATACACATTTTTGCAAAGCAATCTTTTCTAATGCATTGCATTTTGTGTGTGTTGTTTTCAGAGATATATTCATTTTTCTGCACACTTTACTTGGGTTTATGCATTTTTGTGCATATAACTTTGCTGGAGAACTTCACTGCAAAATTCAGAGAAGTGTGGAATTTGAAGGATGGCTGCCGTTTGGTCCGGGTATTGTTTTTGAAAGTTTGCATTAGGCAAGTTTGTCTTTAAATGAGGACTTAACCCCCCATCCCTGTTCATTATTTAAGTTACCACTTGATTTTTCAGTCCACAGATAATGAAAGTGTATGCTGCAGGGTCAAAACCATGTGTGTATGGTTCTGGTTCATGAACACAGCTATTTGCACATACTTCCATACAGAAGATATGGGATTTGTGTGTCAATTATTAATAGTAGTCCAGCCCCAACATAGATGGTGGCTCGTTTTATGTCCAGAATGCCTCACACTGAGAATAAGAGCAAGAGGGCAAAGTGATGGATATGCCAAAAATGCCTCTTAAACAACTAAATCATATGTATGGAGGACTATTGACTTCACCATCAACATGTGTTTATTTTACATGTTATACTGAATGTACTAAGGATATGATTGTTACTACATACACAAGACTATTTGTATATATATAAAAGCACCTGCACTTTACTTCTGTATATTTTTGGCTTCCTGTGCAATGTCTTGCTATGGTTTTCCCAGTAGTGATGTATGGAAGTGAGAGCTGGACCATAAAGAAGGCTGATCGCCAAAGAATTGATGCTTTTGAATTATGGTGCTGGAGGAGACTCTTGAGAGTCCCATGGACTGCAAGAAGATCAAACCTATCCATTCTGAAGGAAATCAGCCCTGAGTGCTCACTGGAAGGACAGATCCTGAAGCTGAGGCTCCAATACTTTGGCCACCTCATGAGAAGAGAAGACTCCCTGGAAAAGACCCTGTTGGGATAGATGGAGGGCACAAGGAGAAGGGGACAACAGAGGATGAGATGGTTGGACAGTGTTCTCGAAGCTACCAACATGAGTCTGACCAAACTGCAGGAGGCAGTGGAAGACAGGAGTGCCTGGCGTGCTCTGGTCCATGGGGTCATGAAGAGTCAGACACGACTAAACAACTAAACAACAACAACAAATGCAATGTCTTAAGGAAATATATAATCTTTTGAGATTCCTGCAATGCAGGGGGTTGTGCTTGTTGACCCTCGGGGTCCCTTCCAACTCTACAATTATTTGATTCTATGATCCTATCTGCACAGGATCTTTCCCTACTTTTAGTGTGGCACTTGAGCGCTTTTATATTTCTTTTGTGGGGGGCAGGGGAGGCATGGCAGAAGAAGGCTTTAGTAATCTATTGTTCAGAACTGATTATACTATCACAACTGAGGGGTATTCTCTTACAGCATGATGTATCAAGGGCAAGCCTCACTGTTATAGGAAGGTGAAGAGACCTGTGCTTGCTTCACTGAAAGCTGAACAGGCCTTAATTTAGTAATAGCTGAAAGGCTATTAGATTTATTTTCTGTAGTCTAGGACCACTTGCATGAGGTATGAATCACCTCTGGATCCACAATAAATTATGAATCCATGGGAAATTTGTGCTTATACCCAGTAGATGATAATATTTTATGAGAGAGAGGTATCCCTGTGGATTCTTGGGTTTCCTCTTTGTTTTAGGTATCACTACTGCTTATGGTTATTGTCACCTCTTATTATTTCATAATAATTCCATAGTTCTTGCATTTCAGTGAAAGCTTGCTTCCATTTCCCTCTCATTTTTACTGCAGCAATAAAAATTAAGATTTGGGGAAACAGTTCCCCCTCTGCTGAAATCCCTCATGCAGTTTGAATTGCTGACACCCACCATAGGCTACTAAATGCATTGCACATTTCCAGAGTTCGGTGTGAAACTCTTACAAAGGAAGATATCCTTTCAGAGGAAGATACCCCTTTGTATGTAAAAAAAAAAAAGTAGTACAGTAGTAACAAACTTCTATGACTGCACAAAAATGGTGACTTTGTATGATTCTCTACTATTGAACACAATCTTCCAGAGAAAGATACATTTTGCTTTTTAGTTTCTTAATACTGGAAAGTTACTATACAGCACGCAGAAACATTTTTATTCAGTCAATCTTTTGGGCCTTAATTTTTTGCTCCTTTTTTTTAGTGGGGTGAGTTGAGTTTGATCTGACCTTTTACACATATAATCGGTGAACATTTTAGGTTGTTTTTACTCTTATGTTTATACTTGTTTTTAATGTTGGTTTCCATAAACTGCTTTGAGATTACCTTTGTGAAAAAAGAGACATACAGTGGGTTACAAACGCCTCAGGTTACAAACGCTTCAGGTTACAAACTCCGCAAACCTGGAAGCGTTACCTTGAGTTGAGAACTTTGCCCCAGGATGAGAACGGAAATTGTGTGCCAGCGGCGCAGCAGCAGCAAGAGGCCCCGTTAGCGAAAGCACGCCTCTAGTTAAGAACAGTTTCAGGTTAAGAACGGACCTCTGGAATGAATTAAGTTCGTAACTTGAGGTACCACTGTATTGGTAATCATCGTCATGCTGCATCAATCAATAAACAACTTAAGCTAACATATTTACCCTTAACTCATTTTTGCATGTGTTCTTACAAACCAGAGCTGGAGTAAAAGTCAACATTATCACAGTTATGTCCCTTCAGTGCCAGCAGAGTCTCATAGCTTTGCACAGCAACTTCGGCTGCATTTTGATTTGTGTAAACCAATTACACAAATCCTAGTTTTCAGTACCTCAAGAAAGCAGCACCTTCTACCCCAGTTTCCCACATCCAAAATGACAGCAACAGCGGCTGGTGAAGCAAGCGAGATATTACGAAAAGTAGACTGCCTTCCTCTGCATTCTTAGGAGTAAGCCTTTTTGAACTTTTCAGTAAGCCTGGAATTTTCTGAATTAGTGACAGGGAGAAAAATGAGAACCTGGATACAAAATGACCTTGCTTTCTATAATACTATGTCCTTGTTTATACATTATCCATGTAGTGACTAACTCTCCATGTGGTAATGCTAGTAAGCTGTGGCACCAATTCTCATGTGTAAACTCCTGATGAGTTTCTGCATTAATGGCGCATATCCTTGGAGGTGTCCACACTCTTGAGGACTGTGATTAAACAGGTCTTCTAAAGGGAAATGTAAGTGTGTGATTCTTTGGCCATAGTTCAATGCAAACTGTACTGCACACTTTGCTTGACTTTTTAATAGGAGACCCAAGCACATTTGTTTCCGCAGATTCTTGGCAAAAGGGCCTAGTAGTAATTCTACGATGGGGGTGAAGAGTAGAAATTCTGTCACATATGAATTGGCATTTTCAGGTAAGCAATGAATACATAATCATAATAATAAAAAACCCTGATATTTGAGATGCTCCTCATAATAGACAAAAAAGCATCTTCAGGTATGTCTTATTAGGTTAGAGTGTTTTTGCACAAAATGTGGTGCCTGGGTCCACACAAAATAGCGAGCTATCTAACATTATGACTTTACAATAAGTTATGCCAGTGGTTTTTAACCAGTGTGCCATGACACCCTGGGGTGCCTTGAATGATGGTCAGGGGTGCCGCGGGCAACACTGGCCTCTGTGCCTTTTTCCTTCCCTCCCTTCCTCTGATGCCATCTCATGTCTCTGTATCCCAAAGGCTTGCACAGCTGTTTGTCGCAGCAGCTCTGGCTACAAGCTCCCCAGACGAATGGTGCCTCTGGGACTGGTGAGGAGGTGCTTCCCAGGCCCCTGTCGGGCAGTGTGATTAGGCACCTCTCTTTGGGGCAGGGGGGGGCTGCTCAGAGACCAGGGACAGCTGCTGCGGCTGCCCAGAGGGCTCCCAAGGAGAGAGGAAAAGAGAGGAGGCTGAGGGTGTTCCCACAAGGGAGGGTGTTTGAAAGGGGTGAGGGGCTGCCAGCTCTGCAGGCAAGGGGTGACACAACTGGGCTCCTGAGCCCCACAGGGGTGCCACAGAAAGAATATAGTTGGTCAAGAGAGCCATGGACCCCCAAAGGTTGAAAACCCCTAGGTTAGGTTGTAGAACAATGACCTTCAGAAGCTACTGTGTGTGATGCTCAGGTCTACAGTGATACATCATTCCCAATGATAAAATATGCCCATTGCATAGAGCCTATTCACTGTACATAGTATTGTACAAATAAGACATTAGATAAAACTGGAGGTGCTATCTTTCCCTCACAGAATTTGATAGATATACTGGAACTTAAAGCAACTCTCTCTCACACTGTTACCTTCTGCTCTTATTTTAGGTGGGAATGATGAGATTCCACATGCACAGATAGCTTGATCATAGAAAATACCTACAAGTGGGGGAGGGGAACATCTCAGAATTAATATTTATAAAGTTGATGCAAATGAATGTCATTGGGAATGGGAAAAGGCAAACATTAAAATCTAACCAGCATATCTGGATACAAAACATACTGTAGCTTTTAAATTGCAAGGGTGGAAATCAAATGATGTTTTGAGCAGCAGTTGATATTTCCTAGGCCAAAGTCTACAGGATGGGTCCAGCGCTAGGTGTCCATCTTTTCTTTCTTACAAGCAACTGATGGAATGGATGAATCTGTCACATGAATGTTTCACACTCCCCCCCATCTTAACTTCCGTTCTCCCCATTAAGAAAAAAGTCCACGTGACTTTTTGTATCCATTTCATTTAACATACACATACATTTTTGCAAGCAATTTTCTCAAATATAAATTATTTTTGTACATTTCCCCACAAAATAAGTATTTTTGTGCGCACATTTCCCTAATATATTATTTTCCTTTCCCCCTTTCTTTTCATTGAAGAAACGCCTCGCAAAATTCAGACAAGTGCAAATTTCAGAGGATAGTGGTGTTTTGGTTCTCAAATTGGTTTGGGAAGTGCGGATGTGGTTAGGGTCACATTAAAATGTGAATTGAACAGTTTTCTACCCTTCCCTTCTCTGTCCAAAGTCACTCATTTTGTGAACTCACAATGAAGTGAGCTATGCCCACCATTTGACCACACCAGTCACATTCTTCCACATTTATCAGTGGGGCTGATCCAAAATTTGGGTTATTAAAACTACTTAGCTGTTCAAGGTCACTCCCTGTCCACTGCTGAACTTGTCTGACAGTGTAAATCCCATGTAATTAGAGTTAAAATTATCAGATAGTTGGAAATATATGTGAGGTATCCTTCAGTTTCCAGGCCAGATGAATGAATGAGGTTGTACTGCTTTTTAAAAAAGGGACACTGAATAGATCATCCCTTTTTTTTATCAAGTTCAACCTAAACAATATTAAAACAGTGGAAGGATTTTACAAAGTCAATTAGAATTACACATTTAGTTTCGTTAATGGGGGGGGAACAGTATAGTCTCATTGAGCAGATGGAAAGAGTTGTTAATGATAGTAATGATTTGCTACATATGATTTTGCATATAAAACTCCACCTCAGGGAGCGTTTCTCTGACGAGTTCCTAATGATGAGGGGCCACAATGTGCTCCCAGACCATGACTTTAAATATGGAATATGTCTAAGTCAATAAGTATCTGAAAACAAAATAAGGCTTAAGGCTCCTAATGGAGGCCCAGGCCCACACTCACAATAACGGGGGGGGGGGGTAGTGTCACATTATTTTAATAAAATAATATATCATGTTACGCAGCATTTAAGGGTGATTATATATGTTTTGCTTTGGTCTCTTTTTGAGCCGAGCTCTGAAATCAAATCTCCCGTTGATATAAGGGATCGGTTTGCTTTCACAAGCATGTTGATCTGTTTGCTTAAAGAATTCTTTCGCATGGTCCCTAGGCACTGGAGTTAATACTCTAGTCACATGTCATACTGTTTCTTGAGCTAAAATGCTGACATCATATTCCGAAAGAGTAAGAGGGCCAATACACTCAGAAATCAAGTAGCCATGAGACTCCACCTGCCATCCCAGATACACACAAGCACACACACAACACAAAAATGGGGGACTGGCTCAGCAATTGCAAGACACACAATTTACAATGGAAGCCTCTACTTAATATTCCGCTTGATCTGCCAAGTTTATAGCCTGGCAAATCTGAATACAAATGTTGATGCAAATGAGGATTCATTATTCTTACATCGTCTTTGTGTTGAAGCTTAATGTAACTTGGTTCCTGTGGTTGCTCAGGGAATGTAGCTTGTAAGACAACAAGTATGAGAAAGAAGAAGATGAGAAAGAGAGAGACTTAAACGGGATGAAAAGGAAGTAAGAAACCAACAATAAATAGAAAGAAATATTAGACTTTCAATTTGAGAGTACAGCGATAACAATACCTCTATTGCAGCATTTTCTTGCATATAAAGTACATTTGTTTACAACCATCAGAAGAGAAGGAGTTAACTAACCAAGAACATTCTTCAGAGTCAAAACACAACAATCCTCCTTTCACCGATCACACAATATTGTGCCCATTTGAATGTCAGTGCCCCAACATCAGGACCTTTTTGCTTTCTTATCCCAAATATAGAGCTCATCAGTCAGAAGAATCACTGTAGTCAGCTTTGTAATCATTGCAAATTAATAACAGCAACCGCTATAGCAGCAACCAGACACACCACTCCTTTCATTATACATTAGTACTGAATAATTGAGAAACATGATAATTAAGCAAAATGAAGGACAATTAACAAATTACACTGAATTTTTTGAGCATTTAAAACACACATTTATTGGTTACTGTAACCCATTGCAAGCAAAAGTGGAATAATACTAAATAAAGGAAAACAAAGATGCTGCAGAAATTAACATTAGACCCTTCTAATCCTACAGTAACATCGTCCTGATGAATATCCTGCACCGTTACCTTTTGCTCTAGACATAAATACCTTCCCGATATACAAAAATGTACTGTAGCTTTTAATTTTAAGAGACGCTGTACTGCTTAGCATATGCAACGATCCTAAAGTCAATGCTGCAAGGCTTGCTTCTTCATCCATAAATAAAGCACATTTGCATCCATTCAGTCAAATTAGCTCCATATAGAAAAAAGGTGGTTATAATTAGCTCCTCTTTCAGGTTCACGGTTTAAAACTCAAGCGTGCCTGCTGTCTTGATTAAATCCACCATCCTCTTCCAATAGCTAGTGCTAATTCTTCCAAGGAAATATTCAGTTGAGGTGTTATTTTATTCTGCACTGCTGTTAGTTGTCTAATTTACGCCAAGTCCCTGCAGTGCTTTCCTTAAGCCATCCTCTTTGTCTTGCCTTTGAAATTTACCAAATCTTACAAGAAATCAATACTTAATTGATTATTCACTTTTCTGCAGCTTCAAACAGCAAGCACGCATAAGATCCCGGCGTAGTCACCCAATTTCCAATGCAGGAGGTTGTTTGGTGGCAGGGATCTGCAGGTATCCAGCAAAGCTCTGCAGTGGCGTGGAGTGCCAGCATCCGACGAAGGAAATGAAGATACACTAATGAAGCTGGGAAAGTGAGACGGATCCATCTCAATGCTTTAGATAAAAACAATCCTACAAGGCAGTGGCAATCGGATATACAGGAACACGATTTCTCCCCCCTGCAGTTATCCCTTTGTTTCTTCCTTACCCTTTTCTTCTCTTGGCACTGAACTGGAGTATCCAAACTGGCACCGAACTCTGAGAACTCCGCACCGGAATGGGGGTTGAGAACCGTGCTCTATCTCTGGCACAGAATAAGGATGGCAAGCACGTAACGTTACAAAATGTAGGACAAATTCGAAAGAGAGAGAGAGAGAGAGAGAGGGAGAGAGGGAGAGCAAGAGACAGATGGCGGATCTGGCTAGATGCCAAAGCCAGTGAAATGAATTACATTGCTGAATAACTGTACACCATTGATTCTGCCACTTGTTGCTGCTTGGCAAAGAGAGAGAGAAAGAGAGAGAGAGAGAGAGAGAGAAAAGGGGGAAAAAGGCCCTGATGTTGGCAGGACTCTCTCCTTGAACATCATGCGAGCTGCGTGCAACTTGGGACACAAAACTCACGGAAGCGACAACCATAGGCTCTGTGAAAGGCAAGCATGAATGTTTGCGTGCATGATACCAAACAGAAAAAAGAAAACAAAAAGGTCTGTATGTGTGTGAGTGTGTGTGTGTGTGACTGAGTGAGAGAGAATGTCTTTGTGTGTGTGTGTGTGTGTGTGTGTGTGTGTGTGTGTGTGTGTGTAGGGGTGAAAACAATCACTGCAATCCAGCCATTTTGTTTAATGAAGAATGGAAGGCTGGCATTCAGAGACGTGGTTATGTGCCGCATATTAATATGTGCTCGGTAGACATCCTCCTCCCCCCTTTTTGAAATGAGTGGCACAGGAATGAAGCCCTCTATAGAACAGCCTCAGTGGGAGCAGGCAACTCACAAGGTAACATATCATCGCTAAACCTATAAGCGTGTGGCACACAGACTCCCGCAGAAGAACAAGTTGCTGTCTGACGTGAAGAAAAGCTGGTCCCACGGTTGCAAGGTTTAGGGGTGTGTGTGTGTGTGTTCCCCCCCCCCCAAAAAAAGATAGCCAGAGTCTTAGCAGATTGTTCAATAAATGCTTCATACCCGGGATGAAGGGAAACATTATGGGATGCCCAGGGGGCTTTAGAAATCAAATACAGTGTTTGAGTAGCACAATTTGAGGTACATTATATAAAAAAAGCAATTTGAATTGCCAATGAGGCGACATATCTGCATGCTAATTAGACCTGTGTCAAGCTTAGACTGCGGGTTTTTCTGTTGATGGCTTGGAATGTGCTTGTAACTCTGCCGACAGATTGTTTCTGCATAAATTATCAGCTTTGTCCTGCTGATCATTTTCCGCAAACAAACATGAAATGTAAGATCAAAAGGCAATTCTGAAATTAAAATTATTGATTGATAAAAGCCTAGATTTCAGAATCTAATTAAGAGGAGGCACAAACAAACGCCGATATTATTACAGATTGTGCCTGAGCTGGCGGTGAGATTGTGCAACACTTGTAATTTATCTTTGTTTATGCAGCCAGGATATTAAAAATGTAATTAAAATGGTAAAATGATCAGATCAGAAATAGCCACCTAGTGGCAAGTATATTATTTTAAATGGATTATAAAAGCAGTCATCTGTGCAAATAAATGAGGGTGGGGGCTGGGGTTTCGTGACAAGCACAACATCTCGCTGCAAACTTGGTGACCAATTTGTCTTTTGCTAATAAGTTGCCTTTTGTGTTTGGCTACTTAGATAAGCAACATCATTTATAACCCTCATTTGCACGCTAATAAACATTCTGTTATTACAGGTGGTGTAGGGAACATCTTTTATAAATTACTGCAGGTGAAAAGAAAGGGGAAAGGAAGGGGGGGACATACACTACATTCTAGACATACACTGTACAGTATGTGAAGTTAGGCTATTCAACTCACAGCCACTGGAAGAGCGGCTCCGTTTTAATCAAGAAAAAGAAAATCTTACAATTTTGCTTAAAAACAACAAACCACTTATCTTAGTTGCCCAGCCTTGCTGTGCATGTCGACATTGTGAGGTGTGGATCCATTCAGTTTCTTTCAGGCTTTCTGTTTCTCCTCAGTGCCAGGGAATTGTCTCCCCTCTGTGCGGACAGAGCTGTGTATATGTGAATCAGAACCTCTTGGATTACAACCAAAACATGGAAGGCATTTCCTTGCATTTTTGAATTCATAAGTAACAAACTCTTTCTGAGCTGACAGGCAATAGCACTTCTTGAAATACTACATCAAGTCTTCTTCTTTTTTGGGGGGGTGGGGAAGCTTCATAATGCCATGTAATAGAGAAAGGTATTTTGCCACTCTCATCACAGAATTTGGGGCTGCCAAAGCAGAGCAAAGAGCCGGGGTATAGAAAAATGGGAAAGCAATAAAGTCATTAGTTTAGAGCATTTGTCAGAGGGGGAATGGTTTAACTCATGTTCTTATTCGCTTTTTCACAGGAAATCACAGTGGAAACATTCAAATCCTTCAGAAATTTGCAAATTAGGGTTCTGTCAGCAGCTCTAGGGTCTATTGTTAGGTGCACTTAAAATGCCAGATTAAATATTAATATGCAGTTAGAGTTGTGCTATTTTGCAATCCTTGAAACCCTATTAGTAAATCATCATCTGGTGACTGATGCAAGAAATTTCAAGGCACCAACAATACAAAGAATGCTCCTCAGCCTGATGGATCAGTGATATTTATTTTATTTTTATTTTTAGTAAATCATGGATGCAAATATGTGTACATTTTGCAAAAACCTGGAGGAAATTTTATGCACAGAAATTTTATTCAGCAATTTTATGCACAGGCTGGAAACCAAAACACATGGATTGGTTCTGTGTAATCCATAATTTATCTCAAGACTGTTATTCATGTAACAGACAGCCCTTGAACCCATTATTCCAAAGGTTGCCTGGGAAGAGATGCTGAATGAGCTTTTCTTACTGCAGGTCCCATTCAGGAAGAATTGCAAGACAAAAACCAGGCATTTGTGTATTTATTTTATTTAGTTCATTTATTAAGTTTGTATATTGCCCTTCTTCTGAAGACCACAGGGTAAAAATACAAAACAAGAACATAGAACATACACTCCAACATTTCTCCAATGAAAATAGGGACGTGCCATTCCACAAGGATAATTTTACTATTTATACCCCATGGATCTTACTGGGTTGACCCATGCACTCTGGGCAGCTTCCAACACATATAAAACGTAATAAAATATTAAACTTTTTTTTCAAACTTCCCTATACAGAATTGGTTTCAGATGGCTCAGGGGATGGATAGCTCCATACCCTCCAACATTTCTTGAATGAAAATAAGGATGTCCTAAGAAAACATGGGACATTCTGGGATCAAATCAGAAACCAGGATGGCTTCTCTAAATCAGGGAAATAGTGGACACTTGGAGTGTCTGATAGAATACATAATAAAACAAAAACCAACCCACAACCCACAAACACATTTAAAAAGCCATAGAATATTATCTGCAAAAGGCCTGCTTATAGAGAAACGTTTTTACCTGGCACCTAAAGATATGTAATGAAGGTGCCAGGAGACCCTTGTTTTATGCTTTCACATTGTGATTGCCTTAGTTTATTGTGGAGAGAAACGTGAATGGGTACTTGCCATGTTGACTAGGTCACGGAAAGGGTAGGTCCTTCTGGATAGCGAAGTATCAGATTGCTCCATGATTCCCTTATTCAAAATAAATAAACTCTCCCACAAATACATTCTCCAGGTCGGAATGAATGAAACAGCCAATTTCTGGTCCAAGTCAGCAGTGCATGTGTTCATTCATAAATCAATTCAATAACATTGCTGAACCCATCTGCACATTAAAAAAAACCCAACAACATGAAAATTTGCATTTTTTAAAAACAACAACAACCCAAAATACACATCATTGTGCACATTTTAATGCATATTATGGTGTGGTCCAAGAAATGTATTATAAAATGTGGAGAGCTGTGAAAGCGAAAGGATAGCTGTATTGTGATCCATGCGTTATTTGGGGAAGTGCAAATCAGGTTGACTCAGAAATGCAGAGCCGAGGTAATCCTCAAGCACCTGTACCTCCAAGCCAAGTCTAGCAGGCATGCTCCAATAAATACCCAGCCAGAGCCATGATATTCAGCCAATTCTCCCCATTTGACAGGGAACATGGGACGCTTGTTTTTCCTTTAATCACACTTCTTCCCATCAGCCGGCCCTTCTGGGTCATGCAAGCTAGCTTTTGCTCCGTTCCTTTCCCCTCTATAAATTCCCCAACTCTATTTCCACAGTGACCCATTTTCCAGACCACCAGCATAACAGATATCAGAGCTTCAACTGGTGACCCAGAGTCAGTGAGGATAAGTCCTAAGTCCCTGTTGATCAACAGTGTCCATGAGATCCATTAGCCTGGCTTTGCTCATCTGACTCCTATGCCAAGCCTCTGCTTTTCCTTTCCTGCTCATTTCATTGCCGTTACCACCGCATCATTCTCTGTTGCTTCTGGTGTACACGGGTCCAGTGTTTCTCCAGAATATTGCATACATTGGCAGCCAAAATTGGAGCAGCAATGGCCATCAAAAGTACCAAGTAGCTGGGACAGGTTTGGGAAGATTTGGAAAAGTGGGTTGGGGTGGTGGGAGCCACTAAGGTGATGTGGCCCCCAAAAAGTCTGTGGAGCTATGGTATAATCTGGAAATAATATAGAGAGGGTCTTTCAGTGTACAGTGGTGACTCTTACTCAAGTTTTTCATCCCCATAACCTGGCAGTGCAAAAGGAGTGATCCTCCAGAGATTGCTGAACTATAGCTCTGCCATCCCTACCCACTGGGCATGCTGGGTAGGGGTGTTGTGAGTTGGCATCTAGCAACATCGGGATGGCCAAAGATCAGCTGCCCCTCATATAAAGTATTGAAAATTGCAAAGAGGGACTGGAGAAGTACTTAAGAGAAACAGGCATTCTAGAATGGATGGATGAGAGGTAAATGCAGGATAATAAAATGAAAAACGTCATTAACTCACAAGCTCTCACTACAAAGATAAAAACTCCCATGACATATGGCAATCTTGGATATGTGGCTGACATCCAACTTACTGTTTGATGCATTACTAGCCAGGCTTTTATTTTTTTCTATACAAAAGAAACACTCATTCATTGGCAATGCTCATTTCATACAGATGGAGCCTGGTAATTCCTCATAATAGGGATTTAAACCTCGTTTAGATGTTTTCTAATTAGAAAGCATTTTCATGTGCACAGATAGTTGCACAACATATGCCAGGCTGCTGTTTCACATCTGTCCTTTTTGCTCTCATGGCTTCGCTTCTACCCTTGTTCTTAGCAGTCAGCTGGAACTCACACGGAAATCATCTCTAAAAGCATCTGTAGAGAGGCCTCCCTCCTGACCTGCTCACAGCTCTACTGCCAATACTGTCCACCAGAAATCAAGAAGTTTGTGTGTGTGTGCACACATGTGTCTTTGTGAAAGTATTTTTTTCTATTATCACTGCAAAGTTCATATACATTTTTTAAAAAGTATAAATTAAGGCATTTTTGCTAAATCAGGACCAAACCCTTTAGATTATGAATGAATAAAGGCACAACGATATAGAAATCACTCACATGACCATATTATACTACTGACAGTGGGCCATAATATGAATTTTGCATCCTGTGCTGAAAATGTTAAAATCTGTCATATAGATTCATGGACAATAATAATGAAAGGGGGCTAAAAATGCAATGTATTAAGAAATGTCCATTTTTAATATTTTAAAATGTTGTGTGCATGTGTGTGTGTTTTTAAAAGAACACAATCCCAATCAATAGCCTTTCTGGTATTGACACTGCAAAGTAATATACAGTTTAAGAGAACACACTAAACAATTTGAAACATTCCTGTGGGCTTTTAACATGAGTTAGAGCCTGCTGGAATCAAAATCTCATTGGTTGGGTTTCATAGAGAGTGTTCTAATTTTCACTAAGTCCTGATCAATGTGAATTTATTGCCACTTAGACAAATAGAAAACCAGATTGTTTGCACACAACCAAATTGGCCTGAATATATGACCAGGTTCAGGGGGAAAACCACAAATATATCCTTTCAAAGATATAGAATCATGAATTGTCCCATCTAGATGACCTCTCTTCCCTGACTTCCCAAAACCTCATGGCTTTACTGATACGTCACACTGAAAAGTTTACAGGCCTGAAGTGGAGAATAGATTAATAACTTTAATTGGCTTCTCCATTTATGCATCCATCCACGTTTCTAGGGATGGACAGATCACAGGTCAATTTTGCATGTGTTTATTCATAAGTCTGCATGAGTGGAATGACTTCTGCTTGCACAATGTAACTTTTCCTCCCACTGCTCCCCCATACACTGCCTGGACACCCCCACCCCATCTGCCCTAGGAATGCCTCCAAACCTCCAGTGCAGATTTGTGGAAAGATGAAGTGGCCCCCAGTTGCACAAGTAGAAATTGTTCCGCTTATGCAATGACTTTAGATTCAACCCATATTGTATCTCAATGTACACATCTGTATTTCACCCCAAAATGTACTTTTTGTGCATTTTTTGTTACCTTTTTTTTTTTTAAGCTCACAAAATTTGGAGAAGAGTGAAATCTGAAGGTTAATGATGTTAGGATCTTTGAATTAATGTGAATTGGGGAAGTTCACTTCAAACTGTGGATCAAATGAAATGCTCCTCCACTCTCGGCTTCTTTCGCATTCTGCTGTAGTTATCTGCACTCAGTTTTACCAAATCTTACATGACTATAAATAACCTGTTTTACCAGCTCTTAGTTCTACTGTGGGGCCAACTTTATCCACAATGCCTATCTCTCCCTGTGCATTACTGTGTTATGAATCTTGAGAAGGCCACTTCACACATGACAGGCTGTGCAAATAAGATTTCTGGCCCATGTGCTCACTGCAGAATAAGCAAACACATCACACTTACCAAAGTGAGAGGAGACGTGGTTTTGTCTACATGGAGATGTTTTTCTCGTATGAGAAATGCAATTCATGAAACAGCTCTTAGCTGCATTGTGGTACAGTAGTCGTTCCTAGTTTGGTGTTGTGTGAATCCTACATCAAAGGCACTGGAATGCCTGTGAACTACAAGAGTACACAATATGTGGCCTAAGGGCTCATCCAAACTTACCTTTGCTCTGCATCCACGGAAAATCAGAATGACCATTTGCTCTGGTTCAGCAGTAAAGATGGTTTTTTTCTGGGGAAATCAGCTGGTCAAAGAGCAGACCTGTGCCTACAAAGCACAGGGCAAAAGGTAAGTGTGGATGCCCAAACTAGCCATTAAGGTCCATGCCATTTTTTGCACCTTGTCATGGACCAGGAGTCAGCTTCACCTGCTGAACAGCAGCCTGAAGGATGAGAAGGCAGAGTGGCTCCACCTGCAGCTGATCAACCTTCCAGGACATGGAGGAGAAGGTGCTGATGAGAACCAGCTGATTTCAGCCTTCTTAAGCATAGATTCTAGCAGCAGTCAGATGCTGGTAACAACATTTGTGGTTCCTGGCCTGATCTTGCTGCTTCCTGCTCATCTTGACCCTTGACCCCAAAATCATTGGATTCCCTGATCCCTGGACTTTCTTTACCACATGGATTGCTGTTTGCCCAACCCTAGGGCTGGACCTAACATTGGATGCTGACTGCCTCTAGGCAAGTACACCTCAGAGACTCTTTTTGTGCATTTTTTGGGTACCTTTTTTTTTAAGCTCACAAAATTTGGCCTCCCACTCCATCCACTGAGCTCTGCACTTGGTTGCTCAGCAATCAGACTACAACACACCTGCTCATGAATAAATTTGTTCTATCCTATTTGCAGTGTAATGCATTTTATTTTATTTTAAAAAATTGGCACAAAATGTGCATTTGAATGCTTATTTCTAAGTGTATTTTCATGAATTTCATGAATGTTTTAAGAATTGCATCAGAACATTTCAGAAGTGTGAAAGCCAGTGGGTAGCTAACGGAGCAATCCAAAACCCCAATATGCCATGTTGGTGGGAATCTGGATGGTAGAAGTATCTTTTTACTCAGCTCCACTGGCAAGTGGCTTCCTTGGAGGTCTCTACTGCACCCATCAAAAACCTGGGCAGGTTTAAGCTTTGTCAGTGGTATCCCTGTCATCAGGATACTATAGAAACCCTTGAAATGAGGCATGCTTGGGCAGTGAGGGGGTCAAAGAAGGGGCTGAGCTAGGCTGTCCAGGGATCTCCCTATAGCTGCCAGCAATGGGACTCGACCCTCCCACCACTGTCCTCCCCCAGAGAGTGGAGGGAATCCCCAGAACAGATTTAGGTTGTGTGTAGGAGCGTAGGGAGGGGAGGTTCCACTGGCAGAACCCTGATATAGTGCTATGTTGAATACAACCCATTGGTACAATACATACTAAACAACTGCTCTGATGCATAACATGGCATGATGCAGGCTACGCTATTTGGCAATATTATCAGGCAGTAGGACAGCATTTGGCATCCACATCCTGGGAACATGTTTGCTGGCTGGCTGTGAGGCTGGTAATCTTGGGATTATTCCATTAATCAGAAATGTTAAGGTTGAAATAGTTTTGCATGCAAAAATAAATAAATACCCAAAATCTCCAGGTACAGTCTGTGTCCAAAAGGGAAATATTCCCCAGAGACATTTCTCTATAAACAAACAAAGCTTTCCTAGTGAAGAAAATGATTGCAAGTTTTACTTAGCCTCTACTAGTTTCCAAATCAGATCAAAAAAGTCACCTTACCCCTCTATAAAAAGAATTATTTCTGTAATTATCTGTCCATGTGTCCTCATCAGTCACTATATGCAATCATTTCATGGCATTCAGATTTTGCACAAAAAACATCAAGTCCTCAGCACAAATATTATTACTGTAATGGGTTTTCACTCCTAGAGTCATCAGGGGAAGGGATTAATTTTGCTTTCTTTTTATGCACGCATTACAGCGCGTAGGAACACACTACAATGCTTCCAATTTGAAAATTGTGATGTAATGTTATGAGAACAACACTTTTGAAAACAGGGCCATCCTTTCAGCTACATTTCCCCCCTATTTAATGGAGGTTTTTCTCGAGGGCTACAGAGACAGCAATTTTTTTATTGTATTAATTAGTTCACAATAACCTAAACGATATATATTTCAAATACTGTTCATTAAAACATCATAATTCCTTCCTTCCTTCCTCCCCCACCTATTTATTGATACTCATTTGTAAACATTTAGAGCCAGTGCATTGTATTAAAGAGGTTTTATGGATTGATCCTAGGATCTGTTACTCTCTAGGTGTACAATATCTGTCTATCTGTCTGTGTATCCTTTCATCTGTCCACCCACCCACCAGCACACAACCACACACTTTACCCTGAGACTGTTGTTCAAGGGGTGGGCGTCATCGGATATTGTCCTTATTTTGTGTCCTAAATATGGATCCTAAAATGGATTTTCACATGGAGTTTTAACCCATTTACCAATTAATGTGGAAACAGAATGGAATAGAGTTATGAAAGACCGCAGTGAAATTGACATGGACCAGAGATACTGACGCAACCCTATTTGTCAAAACATCTGGTATGTTCAGGTACATTGCAAATATATATGTATAGGTGTGTGTGGAGGTTCTCTTTAGCTTTCACAGATCATAGCAACCATTGAATGTATCATTCATGATCCCCACCCCCAAAATTTATTTGTCTCTTGCACAATTCTGGGATCATACTATATTTGTATATTTAACTGGTGCTAAATCAATATGTTGTTGTTGTTGTTGTTGTTGTGATTTTAAGAACAAAATGAAAATGAGAAGAGCAATAATTTAATCTTCTCTGTCCTAAGATGTGCAAATTCCCATGGAAACTGTATGGAATGCACATATGGATAGAACATAACAGTCTATTAACACCATAGGAATCTGACAGAAATTTGTCCTCAGTTTACAATGAATCTTTGTGGTAGCTAATCCTCAGCAGTGAAAATGTTCAGTGTACAGAATGGTTAAATAGAAGCTTATCTCCCTTTCTGTGCCTTTATCTTCATTATCACTTTAAGACAGATCCTTTCGGAAGATCTTCAAGGTTCCTAGCAAAGGTAACCAAAATGTCAATAAAGCACCTAACAAATTAAAGAAAACCAAACTGTCTATAGATTTAAAGTTTTAAGATGTAGCAAATGCCTAATTCCTTTGGAAGGAAAGGCATCCCTTTACATTCAGCGACACAAGCCCCCTTTTTTTATAGAAACTAATCTCACCAAAGAAAACGCTAATCTTCAGAATTTGGCAACCTCAAGTGAGTCTGCCATAGGCAATTGGATTTTAATTTTCTCCAGCTAGGGCCATTCAGAATGCTCCAAACCTTTAGCATAATACAGTTTTAAAACTGTAATACAAATATTTAAAGGAACTCAGAACCCAGCTTCCTTGCATCTGTTTCCAAAGGAAAAGTATAAAATCTGAGTATAGCTTGATAATGGGCGGCTTCTTAATTAATTTCAATGCAAACTGCCCCAAATTCCAGATGAATTGCTTCGTGGGATGTGCTATAGGTATTTATTGGCTCCCCTAGACAAGGAGATCCATTTTCTACTAAGGCTGTGTACACGATATTGAAAGTGCACGGTTTCCTCCAAAGAATCCTAAAATTTGTTCTTTGTTCAAGGTGCAGAGAATTGTTGTTCTGCCATGGTTAAACTACAGTTCCCTGAAATCTTTGGATTAAGTAATGTGCTTTAAATGTATGGTGTGTACACAGCCTTGCTTTCTAACATCACTGTAAACCAAGGGTAGGCAACCTAAGGCCCATGGGCCAGATGCGGCCCAATCGCCTTCTAATTCCGGCCTGCAGACGGTCTGGGAATCAGTGTGTTTTTACATGAGTAGAATGTGTGCTTTTATTTAAAATGCACCTCTGGGTTATTTGTGGGGCATAGGAATTTGTTCATTATCCCCCCCCCCAATATAGTCCAGCCCCCCACAAGGTCTGAGGGACTTTGGACCGGCCCCCTGCTGAAAAAGTTTGCTGACCCCTGCTGTAAACTGTGGAGAAGGCTAGGGACCCTGACCCCAGTCTCCCCATGACTGCCAACTCTACTGCTGTGCTTGACTGATAATGCAGGATTCCTGATCATGGAGGCAGGCAGGGGCAGACAAAAGTTGGGAATGGAGAGGGTGGTGCCATTGTGCACAGGGATGTTGGAGGCAGGGGTAATGTGCACACCCCTAGCTTAATACACACATTCAGGTTGCATACCTTAAGTGGACTTAAGCATGCAGTTGATGAACATGCTTTGCAGTCATGTCATGGAATGGTTATAAAGCCTATAAATGGTTCCATAGCTTATAGATCAGCGATATACTTCCATGCGTCATCCCACCAAAAACAGTTCCAGCAATTTTTCATTGATTTTGATTGTGGTAGGCAGCTGAGTGGGTTTCCCTGAGTGAACAGGGAAAAGGAATTTGTGGAAATAGTTATAACCAACACTTTTGATGAAATGTGGGTCAGTGCTTCATTTTTAAAATAATGTTGAATTATAAAGCTATATATCTGTTTACCCAAAGGTATATTTCTCTATATATTCATAGCCAGGCTTCCTCAAACTCAGCCCTCCAGATGTTTTTGGCCTACAACTCCCATGATCCCTAGCTAGGAGGACCATTGGTCAGGGATGATGGAAATTGTAGTCTCAAAACATCTGGAGGGCCGAGGTTGAGGAAGCCTGCTCCGTATAAGCTTACGTTTACTTGCACTGATATCATAACTTGTTTTTCACCTGTTGTTCGAGAGAGAGAATCAATTTGCATAAGTTTGGTTTTGGCTGTTGCTTTTTATTAGTTGATGCAGTCTCCTAGGTTCCCAAAGGTTTGAAAATTTCAAAAAATGCTCTCAAAATTGCTTCAATACTTTGTAACTGGCAAAAAGCTGAAACTGTTTTGTGTAGGGGGGCAGTTGAAGGAGAGGGAGGAGTTAGCAACATCTTGAATTAAAACAGGAGAGTTTGCCTACATAAGGAATGCCAGAATGATCTGTTCACTTGGAGTTAATTGAAAAATGGATAGCAAGCAGTTTTTTCCTGGTTTTTTTTTTCCAGAAGACTTTCTAAAGCCATCACTATAAATTATCAGAATACTTCTAGGCAATGGCCAGTGAATTAGAACTAAGCTGTAACATTGCATCATCTATATAGTTGTAAAATAGATTTAACAGAAGCCAGAAATAAATCATTGACAAATAAATCCAATAAACATGGTCTGAATATTGAACCTTGGCGGACACCGCTGTCCATTTCAGCCAAGCCAGATTTCTTGCCCAGTACAAATTTCTGAGTTCTTTTTTAAACAGTTATGCTTCTAAGATAAGTGACTTATCCTCTAGAGCATCATATTTTTATCTTCGCTAATCAGCATCCTACAGCCAATCAAATCAAATGCTTTTGTAAAAATGAAAAAAAATAATCAAATCAAACCAAATGGCTCAGCACCACCGAACACCCACTACCCAGTAGTAAATATTCATGTTATATTTATTAAGAAATGCTGAAAATGTGCTTGGGTAGCCAAACCTGCTTAGATTTGGCACTCTGTATGTGAAGACAAACTAGTATCCTGCTTTGAAGCAGGGGCTTCCAATAGGAAGAAGAAGAGTTTGGATTTGATATCCCGCTTTATCACTACCCGAAGGAGTCTCAAAGTGGCTAACATTCTCCTTTCCCTTCCTCCCCCACAACAAACACTCTGTGAGGTGAGTGGGGCTGAGAGATTTCAGAGAAGTGTGACTAGCCCAAGGTCACCCAGCAGCTGCATGTGGAGGAGCGGGGACGCGAACTCGGTTCACCAGATTACAAGTCCACAGCTCTTAACCACTACACCACACTGGCTCTCAGTTAGTGCTGGGCTTAATATTAGTTCTGTGCACCTATCTTTGCTTGTCTTTTTGCAGGGTGTAAAGAATAGGGACCTGTCTCACTGATTTGGGTTGTATTCAGACAGGGGCATATTATGCTATCTGAATGCAGCTTTAAATTGTTGTTGTTGTTGTTGTTGTTGTTGTTGTTGTTGTTGTTATTTAATTAATAATAATAAAGCTTTACCCTCTGAGTCATCTGAATTAGATGCTCCTTGTTTATTTATTTTTTTAAAAAAATAATAAACAACTGGGAGCCGCTTTCTTTCTCCTCTTAGCAGAGCTCTGTGAACCTGCCCCACGGAGAAAGCAGGTTGTGCTCTTTCCCTCTTTCTCTCTCGCTCTCTCCTTGCTCCAATCACAAGGGCTGTAATAAATGATGTCAGAGGTTTTTGCCCAATTCCAGCTCTCTTGCCATCCAACAACCCTTTTACAAGTTCGTTTACATTTTATTGGGGGGAGAGGGTAAAGGGATCTGGAACTTTATGAGTTGGCACCCATGGAGGGGTTTAAGGAACTTAACATTCTTTAGATTATATTGATTGGAACCAGCAGGAGTGACCAGCACTGTGGGCTGGTGCCATAGAGCCACCTTCCTGACACTGGTATTATCACTGGATTCTGTGGCAGGATGGGGTGACAAAGTTGGGGTTGCATGGGCACATCAGTAGAGCCAATTTGGTTCTCCTGCCAGTGCACTCATGCAGCCCTGACCTTACCAATATGTTGACCTCTCCTGGTAAGCATCAGCAAAGCTAGTGTCAGGAAGGTGAGTCCAGCCTAAAACCCAGTCTGTGTGCCAGTTCATGCACCCACAATGACTCGAAGGGGTGCATGTTTTGCAGCAGGTAACAGAAAATGGTGGGGGCTGCCAGTGGCCCTGCAGCATCTATTTTTATGGCAGCATTAAGCCCCCTCCCCCACCATTGCTTTTTGCATCAAATATAAAAACTGTATTGAATGCATACATGCAAATACATAGCTTGGAAGCATGACATTCTATTGTTAAAGGATTACATTGCTGCACTGAAGAGCTCTCACTTGAGAAGGGTCTTTTTCAGAGAGATCTGTAAAAGAATAACCTAATGGCAGTAGTCATTACTAGGCTTCTAACAGGAAGCCGAGGTGTTACCTTGTGGCTCAACATGCAGCAAAACATGATATTCCACTGAGATTTAAGCTTTTATTTCTCCAAGCAAAATCTTATTTCAGATTAAGACATTTACAATACGGGTAGTCCAGTTAGCATTAACATTTTTATTAGCTATGTAGGCTATCTATAGGCTATAGGTGACCTTTGGCAACCAAGTGTTCTTTAAACAGCTGGCAATATCATAAAGCAATATCAGCCAATCATAAAAACATGCACTTGATTATTTTTTCCAAGATGAACTCAATCAATATACCATCACCTTGATGGTTAAGGATGTCTTTGCAGGCTGTGTAATAACAACCAGGCTGCTTCCTTATGCACACCTCTTGGGGAGCAAGTCTGAGTAAACATCTCTAGGACTGAGCTGCAAAAGAGAGTTGATATCAAATCCAACAAGTAGGAGCAACTGTTTGTGAATTTTACTTTCTGATTCTTCTGTTACTTAACACACTTTGTATATTAAATTCCTTTACTACTTGTAATAATAGTGTAAGAAGAGTAAAATTCAACAGCTACCCCGAGAAGCAGGGTGAGTGGGAAGATGACAAGATCATTGCCAAGATTTTTGATGGCCTCTTGAAAAATTAGAACAGGAAGTATTAGAAACTGTGACCATCCAGGTGTTGCCAAACTGCAAACTCCTGATCTGCATTCTTGATCATCGACTATGCTAGTTGAGAAAGATGGGAGCTGTACTCCAGTATCCAATCAGCCACCCCTGTTGTAGAACAAGGAGCCATTTCAATGACTCTCCTAGCCATCTTGAAAATAGGTGGAGTTTCGAGCTGAACGCAAAATGTATAATTCTAATCTGAATGTGCTTACCAAACTATCACATTGCACCATCTTTTATATTTTCCACAAACTCCTTAAATATACGTGTAGGGTCTGAACCAAGGACACATCTTTGAAATGCATAATTTTATTCTGAAGGAGCATACTAATTTTTATTCAGCTGACTCAATCTTTAGAGCTGATCTCATGATACGGTATCCTTCTCTCTCTCTCCGCCTCACTTTTCAAAATGGCATTTGAAACTATTCAGAAATGGTGACCTGAGGATGTGTGACACCTTTTATTCAAAAATTTCAAAAGTCAGCTGAGAAAGAAACAAACAGCCTGGCAAGCACGAACAATCCTAGATGTGAATTATTAGATTATAATTATAGGGGTGTTCACAGATTACATTCAAGAAGGTATAGTTTAGGTACCTCTGTATGTATGCAACAACTGAGCTGTCTAAATCAGCAAGTGTACATTGTCTCACACAAACACTTGCACTTGTGTTGGAACAGTTTGTACCTGTGATCAGTGTTATGTGTTAACAGGCTGGATCGCTCAAGTGGTGAGTGTCACTTGAATTAGAGCCAAAATGAGGCGCTTGGGAAATAAGAGGTGGTACCAGCAAGCGGGTGGGACGCGGGTGGCACTGTGGTCTAAACCACAGAGCCTAGGGCTTGCCGATCAGAAGGTCGGCGGTTCGAATCCCCGCGACGGGGTGAGCTCCCGTTGCTCGGTCCCTGCTCCTGCCAACCTAGCAGTTCGAAAGCACGTCAAAGTGCAAGTATAGATAAATAGGTACTGCTCTGGTAGGAAGGTAAATGGTGTTTCCGTGCGCTGCTCTGGTTCACCAGAAGCGTCTTAGTCATGCTGGCCACATGACCCGGAAGCTATACGCCAGCTCCCTCGGCCAGTAAAGCAAGATGAGCACCGCAACCCCAGAGTCGTCCGCAACTGGACCTAATGGTCAGGGGTCCCTTTACCATTTAACAGCAAGCTACGCAGAACTCTTAAGTTTGCAAAACTCTCAAGTATCTTTTCTCAAAAACAACAAACAAACAAACAAACAAACCACCACCACCAAATCAGAGCACCCTTCCCAAAAAATATTCCAAGGATTACACCCAAAGCAGGCAACAAGCACCTCTTAAGTCTTAGCTTTTCACAAGTACAAAAACTATAATACTCAAACAATATAATGCTATAACTGATTTTCTCTGAGATCTAGCTCATCCCTCGCCCTGTTCAATTCTAGTTGGGGGGGGGTATTCATTAGACATTTGGAGAAAGGCCATCAGTTCCATGGAAATTAACAGAAAACCAGGCTGCTGCTGTGTTGAGGGTGGGGTATAAAGGCAAGGGTGCTGTTGGCTGCCTGGCTTCTGTTCCACTGTCCCCTCAGTGCACTGATACCCTATGGCAGGCATCCTCAATCTCGGCCCTCCAGATGCTTTTGGCCTACAACTCCCATGATCCCTAGCTAGCAGGAGCAGTGGTCAGGGATGATGGGAATTGTAGTCTCAAAACATCTGGCAGGCCAAGGTTGAGGAAGCCTGCCCTATGGCCTTTTGGAGAGTTACAACAAGGAAACTCTGTGTTCTTGTGACATTCCGTACCACCCATCCTTTTTTGGTAGTGTTTTACATTCCCATGTAGTAGGAGTATGCATCCAATTTAGATGAATCCTGGATCAAAAGGGGTTGCTTTAGAGCAGTGGTAGCTAACCTTGGCACTCCAGATGTTTTGGGACTACAACTCCCATCATCCCTGACCACTGGTCCTGCTAGCTAGGGATGATGGGAGTTGTAGTTCCAAAACATCTGGAGTGCCAAGGTTAGCCACCACTACTTTAGAGGGTTTGGGGGCCTGTTGAAGAGTACAAGGTGGTGTGAATCAATGTGGGGAGTGTAAGCCAAGTGAATGCTTCACCCCACCATGCCATCTGCTGTTGGTTGGCAGAGATAATCAAAGGATGGGCACCTTTGCTTGGAATTAACAAGAAGTTTACACGCAATAAGCAACCAGCAGGTAGGGTTCTCGTGTGTGATGATCTATATCCACAGTTCATGATCATTCCCATATGGAAGTGCCACCTACTTAGGAATGTATTACATGTGAAATTGTCTTACTACCAGGCATTTAAAATTCAGATTTCTTTGTCTACCTGTCAATGTCTCTCACTTCATTAGAACCAATATCAAAATTCTGGCTGATGCTAAAAGAGCAGGCTTGTAGATTGTAGCTTTATTTTCAGCGTTTTGAAATCTATTTTAACAGTTTCAAAAGTGGAGGCAAAGTCAGTTATTTAGAGACCCAATTTCAGCTTCAGGTCTGGATGATTTGCCAAATCTGGACTTATATGCTGCAAAAGAAAACAATTTATTGCCATTCTTTGATAAGCATAAAGAATGCTAAAATGGATTAAAGTGTTCCTTCCAATTAAAGAGAGATTTACCATGGGCCATTCTTGCAGGCGTCCTTTAAAACGATCCGCAGCCTAAGTATTATGGATGGGAAACACAATGCATTTTCAAATGCTATTCAGTATAGAATGCCTTTATTACAGAGGTTTAACATGTTAAATGCAGTTTTGGCTGATGTGAGAGAACACTGTAGGAGTCTTCTAATGGATTTCAGATAGACAGAGGCCAAAATCCTTCCATGAGTTACTAGAGACCTGAAAACCTGGTTCAGCTTTCAGACAATTCAATATCACATGCTGTTTTTATGTCCTGCGCTTCCTGAATGCATTTATCATCTATCTGGGGGTAGGGAGTGCTATTTACAATGAAACAATAGGATAAGCTTCATATTTGCATTTATTGCCATGAGATGAACACAGTAGGCATTTTTAAAAAAATCTAAAATAACCCCTGATTTGAAAAGCTTCCTGGCACATATACAGTATTTTTAAAATTTTAAGTTTTGTTATTGACATTAACATTAAGAATATAACCGCCCGCTCCCAATTAAGAATACCAAATGGTTACAATAAAGAGATAATAGTTCCATAGCTTGTATAGTAATGACTGTTGCAATACTGAGAGCAAGGTTATTCTCATTTAAATGGCTGTTATACAAACATAGGCAGCTGGTTTATACCATGTCAAAACAGTGGTCCATTCAGTTTAATGTTGTCAGCATTGACTAGTAGTGGGTCTCCAAGGTTTGAGACCTCTTCCAGAGTTACATGGAGAAGCTGGGGACTGAACATGGAAACCTTTATATGCAAATCATGTGTTCTACCACTAAGCCATAGCAGTTCCCTAGTATATGAATAAGAAGGTTGACTTGATAGAGGGGCAGAGGGAACTGTGGTTATCAGTGTTTCATCTCTCTCCCTGGACTTATTAAACCAACTCTGAATGCATGTACTTTGTGTTCGGTATATGTTCAATAGATTCTTGATTCGGCTTGTGTATCTACCACCCCACTACTTAATAGTCTCCCTGTCTGAGCTGCCTGATAGGGCCTCAGATCCAGTGTTGAGGGTCTTCAGGTTTTTTCTAAATTTGCATTATCAGGAGTGGCTCTACGCCTCATAGCCACCATAGAACTGTTCAAGAATATCAGCATATGATGTTGCACCCTCTGGATTTGGTTTTCTCTGCTAAGATATTTGATGGTGATGTCTAGCTGGAGGAATTTCAACAGTTGTATTGTCATGGGTAGATCATTTCCTAGTAAGGCTTGGGCTCACTGTGGGTTCAGCCTTCTGCAGGGATAAGGCACCAGTTGGGACCCAGATACTGTTGGATCTCGATGGTTTCCTAAACTTTCTTGGAAACTCAAAGTCCTGAGCCATAGTTCAGCATTACCTTTTAGGGTTCAGCAAACACATGAGGTGGGTGCAATGACAGCAATGATGAACATGCTAGCTCTACCCCCTTGCCAACATGCACATTTTAGAATCCAGGAAAAGCAGGGTCCTAAAACTCATAGGAAGCCTTCCTTAGTACAGGAGACTCCCTACCAGGTCACCCTCTGCAAGTTGGAGGGCTATAAAAATGAGAAGTGGGGTGCAGCTGGTTAGCTCATCCTCTACTTCCATCTTTGCTGAACTCTAAAAGCCAATGACTGAGCAGGGCTCTGCTCTATCTTTGATATATGGAGAGAACCAGGTGGGATGGACATGATCAATAGTACCCTGTCCCACGGAATAAAGCCTATTTTTTCATGACTGAGGCATTTCCTTGCTTCTCCTTTTCTTTATGTCTTTTCACATTTCTGCTGTTTTTAAATGGTGCTTCTAGATTTATCTGTTGATTTTTGTGTTCAAATTGTTCTGAGGTGTCTTAACACCTAAATGAGATCATTTAAACTGAAAGGTAGGGTAAAATAAGCAAATAAAATATATGAATAAATAAACGCTATTAAATAAGCCACTTATTATAAACAATGCTATTGTTAACATGACCATTTGATCTAGAAAATATAGAAAATAATATAAATATTGCTGTGTTGCTGCTAAGAGGAACCAGAAATCAATTTTATCTCTTTGAGGAAAATGTACATCTCTTGACATTTTAGCTTAAGACATTGGCAATAAGTTCACATTCGTGTGACAGCACAGTTCACATTGATGTAAGCAATTCATTCCTTGTGTCAGTGCAAATTTAATAAAACTTTCAGTGTAATAAACAAAAACAAAAGGAGCAAATGAAGCCCCAGCGACAGTTCTTGGTAAATGTTGATTTGTGGGACTTAACGAGTAAGTCAGGATTTCGTGGGTAGGGGAGAAATCTATACTTTCAACAGGAAGCAGGACAGGATTTTATTTCAGTTGTCATTAATAGGTAACATTACTTTTTCAGTTCTGGATGTTTCACAAAAGGAGCCCACGAAACAAAGCCATCAAGATGTAAGGAATGCACTTCAGGAAACAAAGCAGGAGCCCGTGGGGAAGAAATAAATAAATAAAACAATGGACCAAAATTGTGCACATGTATTGCTGAGGGTCACACAGCAAAGCAAAGCAAACCCCCTGCTTGGCAGGGGGTTGGACTGGATGGCCCTTGTGGTCTCTTCCAACTCTATGATTCTGTGATTCTGTGAAAGCACAACACAACACAACACATCCACTCTGAGCTTTTACAAAGTCTGTCTATTGCGATTTCTCATTTTTTCCAATCTTAAATTCAGTTCACCCCATTTCTGTATACATCTGCATTTTTTTTTAACAAAAGAAAAGGCCTGCATGCCAATTCCTGCACATTTCCATGTGCATTTATCCTAATATACACACTCTGTATCCAATTTCACCTAGTATGTCTGTGGAGCTGGCAACTGTTACAGGTGCCACAAAATACTTGTTCGGTATTTGTGAGGAATAGATCTTTTAGCGTGGCAGAGGTTGTGCTTCGGAACTCTCTCCTTATTGACAGCAAGCAAGCTCTTTTTGGCATTTTTGTTTAGGCAAAACAAACATCTTTTGTTATTGGTTTTTTGAAGGTTTTAAATTGTTTTTAACTTCTTTAAAATTATAATTTCATTGTCTTATTCTTTTTGTAAACTGCTTTGAGGTTAAGCTGTATATAAATCTCATGAATCATATAAATGGATAAATAGTATATATGCATTTTTACAAGCACCCCCCGCTCCAACAGAATGCATTTTTGCACATTAATTTGTATTGATGCACACATTTTTATGTATACTTTGCACTACTTTATGCATTTTATACACATTCTTTGTTTGGAGAACTGCATCGCAAAATTCAGATAAGTGGAAACTTTGAAGAAGTTTCAGCTTGCGTGCTGATTTGGGAATCTGTAGGTTCACATTAAAACAGAATCCAAACAAACTTCTCCTCTGATCCTTACTTTACCATCAGTAGGTCTTGGGTATTTTTGCTTCATTCAGATAATACAGTGAATATTCACTCTATAGTGAATGTTGATGTCAATAAACAAAACCCAAATTCTGTGCTGAGGAAGTTGATGTTCGGTGCAGCAAATAAATTCTGCAAATTAAATAAATGTACCTCTTGTCAATTCAGGGGCGTTCCATGCCTACTTCAATTTTTAAATTGAAGCTTGTAAGCAGCCTTGTGAGGTACAAGCCCTGCAAGGCAGATTAAAAATCTATAAAAGAAGTAAGAATAAAAGAAGCTCAAAAGCCTCTTCATCTACAAACTGTGTGCTACATTGGTTTGAATGGGGTGGGGAAATGGTAACACCCGTTACGAGGCAGTAACAAGCCTCGTTGGTGGGTCTATCTCCTTTCTCCACCACCTCCCTGCCTTGCACTGAACAGTAGGAGGAGCTTTTTGGAACAAGTGGAAAACATGAGATAAGGTGCTTATATATATTCCAATGTGTGGTTGGCCCATAGCCCTTTTAAGATCCAGAAAGCTGGCACTAGGCTTGAAGAGACTTACCAGTGTCACTGAGCAGATACCCAGTGTAAGGTAAAAGGGATGTGGGTGGCGCTGTGGTCTAAACCACTGAGCCTCTTGGACTTGCCGATCAGAAGGTTGGCGGTTCGAATCCGCACAACGGGGTGAGCTCCCGTTGCTCTGTCCCAGCTCCTGCCTACCTAGCAGTTCGAAAGCATGCCAGTGCAAGTAGATAAATAGGTACCGCTGTGGCGGGAAGGTAAACGGCATTTCTGTGTGCTCTGGTTTCCGTCATGGTGTTTGTTAGCACCAGAAGCGGTTTAGTCATGCTGACCACATGACCTGGAAAGCTGTCTGTGGACAAACACTGGCTCCCTCGACCTGAAAGCGAGACGAGTGCCACAACCTCATGGTTGCCTTTGGCTGGACTTAACCGTCCAGGGGTCCTTTACCTTTTTTTACCTTTACCCAGTATAACATTCCACCAATGTTTCAGGGTCTTCCACTGTCCATTTCCTCCACTTTTTGACAGCATAAATAAGTTTTCACTGCTAGGGCCAGTTCATGCATTATTCCAGCTGGGAGTCAGATATTAGTAAGCAGATTCATATGGGTGCCCACCATTGCTGTTAGTTTCTTGAATGAGAGGTTGCCTCTTACATGGCCCTCTGGGCTTCATTAGGATTGGCCAAATCACATGACATTTCATACAGGTAACTAACTGACTTTATCAAATGTATGATTCACCTAGGGCCAACCACTTAGTTTGGTGTCCACGTAGTTTGGCTTCATAATTTATGAACTGGGTAGGAGTGAGTGAGTGAGTGAGTGAGGAAGGGTCTAATACAGTCTTCCTCAGCCTGATGCCCTCCAGATATTGACCACTGGCTAGGGTTGATGGGAACTGTGGTCCAACACATCTGGAGGGCACAAGGTTGGGGAAGTTTAATCTAAGATGAAAAGATGACTCACAAAACCTGGAATGTGAGAACCCAAATGTGACATTATGGATAGTCATTTTCAAAGGCCAATTCAGGAAGGCTCGTTGCCATTTCCTTGCATCTTAAGCACTTAAATCTCCTGCAAAATTCAGTGGGAGCTCGGATTGTTCTGAAATGCGAGTCTTATGGAGTCCCAGAATGAGATAAAATAATATAATGGTTATGAAAAGTATGATAGATTAAGGGGAATAATTCAGTATGAAGCCCGAAAGAGAGGCTCTGCAGCCAACCAGAGGTTAAGACCAAACCCTTTCCTACGATAAACATTAATAATAAAATTCTACCTGAAGGCCAAATCAGTGTTATTATGAAGCTGATAGATTTGACAGTTCATAATTCTGCTGCAGGTATAATAAGATTAGTCATTTTAATCAACACATTTTCTTTTTAATCAATGCCACATATGTTTCACAAACAATTTATAGCACTCAATATAAACATCAGTCCTTTTCAGATTTATTAAATACAAAAACAAAAAGAAAGGAAAATATATCCTAAAAGAGAATACAATTGCCATGGAAGAAAACAGGCAGAATATGGTAGGATATGAGAAGGCATAATTGCATGCTTTGATATTTATGATGAAAGACCTGAGCTGAAAGAAAAATGACAAAAATGCTATCTTAGCCCTTTATGAAACAAAGAAAACCTGAAGGTCGTGCAATAGTAATTTTCATCATTCCTTCCAAAGCCTTGGCAAGCTTTGAAAATTTATATGTAATAGCAGCTAGCTTTTCTAAGTGAAAGTACTTTGAAATCATCTTGGGATAGATGTGTATAAAGGAAAATTTCATTTCTTCAAATACAACAAAAGCAAAATTATATTCCAGAACACTAAATAGACTGCTTTTTAAAATTCATGTTTTCCTGGAGTGGCAAATCTATATTTTGTTACACTGTTGCATTAATTTATTTTAAGACACAAAACTGTATAAAGTGTGTGTGTGTGTGTGTGAGAGAGAGAGATAAGAAAAGAAGCTTTACCGAAAACATGATTTTGTAATGTTACCAATGCAAACGAAATTAGCCTATGTGGAGTGTCCCAAATCACTGAAGTGGACAGAATCAAAACTGCTAAAAAGACGTATCAAATTGCTTGGATGTATGAGCATAAAAAAGCATCCCCATTCTATAAAGGTGCTAATTGTCCTAGGTAAAATCCCCCTTCGAGGTAGGAATAGGTTTAGGGTCTCAGATTCACCAGGAAATACATTTCTCTCAATCCTAGCATTTGTTCAGACCACAGGCTTTAATGTTTCCACCCTCTGTGTGAAGACTTTAAAAAAACCAAAAACTTCTAACCTGACCTCGGTGCTTTCTGTGTTGAAGACTGGTGCCTTGGCACCAGTAACATAGTTGTGTTTTTTGGGTTTTGTTTTTTAAACACATGCTAAATATTATTGCACCAACTCTTCCCCAAAACCCAAATTAATACAGACAAATATTGTTCCATGCACTCTTATCAATAATCACACCCCTTTTGTGCATTTTCCTCATGCTTATCTATTATTATATATTTTTTAAATCAGTCCAGCCTTCATTGCAGAAGCAGTAAAGACTGATGAGCAACACGCACTAGGCAGGCAGAATTAGTGCAAAATCAAAACCATGCAGTTATAACCATAGACGGCACAGGCATTAATATTTTTTTATTTACATTTATATCCTACTTATTCCTCCAAGGAGCTCAAGGTGGCATTGACACTTGTCTGCCTCCCCACAACCCTGTGAGGTAGGTTAGGCTGAAAGGCAGTGACTGGTCCAAGGTCACCCAGTGGCAGGTGGTAAGGTCCTCCACACATAGTCTGGCATTTTTCCTCTCCTTTCAAGGGAAGCAGCAGCAAAAGCAGAGCAGGAAAATGGTGGTAAACGTTTTATCCGCTCTGCAGTTGTCCTGGCCGCTGCTCCTTTCCTGCTGATAGATTTAAAAAAATGGCTCCTTTGAAAAAATAGAGTACTGTGAAATAGATTACATAATTATTCCTTCAGAGCAAGTGAAACCCAATTTAGAACTGGTTGCCTAACCAATTCCCAAGAATCACTCACTCCCAAGATCTTGTAGAGATTCAGTGTTGGCTTATTGGCCCACATCGAGTAGAGTGCTGCACTCAAATTCTGTTTCAGCCTCACTTGATTCAGATAACGTGAAGAAACAGTGTACTAATGACACCTCAGGCCATATCCCTTGATCCTACAACTGGGGAAGAGGCCTCTAGGCCCTGGTGCCTGCTAATGATATATACCTTTCATCAATAAATGGTACACTCCTATCTTTGATGGTTGGCATCTTCCATCACACATGGAACTGTTGGAGGAATACACATGGAGTCATGAGAGGGCAAGGGGAGAAATGTCTAGCCATACAGATCAGTCCAATTAACCCTGGCGATCAGTGGGGTGACTATGTCACAGCCAAATGTGTTGCCCCACTTCTATCTGCAGGGTCATGCTGAGAGTAGCTATGGGAGAGTGCTCTTTGCCCCCTGGTGTTTATATTATGGGTTGCCACAGGGCACTATCTTGTCATCAATGCTTTTCAGCAATTATATAAAGCCATTGGGATCAGTTATTAGTTTGGGAGCGAAGTATGCTGATGATACCCAATTTTATTCCACCACTGCATCTGAGCCAGGAGAGGCTGTGCAGGCACTGAATGCAGTGATGGACTGGATGAGAGTCAATAAAATGAGAATTCTGGAAAGAGGGAGGCCTTGTGGGCAGATGGTTCCCATGTATGGGAGATAGGTCCCTGTGGAACTCACTGCCAATAGAGGTTTGGTAGGAACTATCCCCACCCCTTATTTCAGACGTCTTCTGAAAATTGTGCTGTTTAGACAGGCCTTTGTAACATGAATTTTCTTTGTTAATCGATCAGTATCCATTGATCAGTTTTAATGATGCTCTTAATGTTTTATTCCAATTTTATTCTGATATGCCGTACTCTACCTCGAAATTTTTTTTTTAAAAGGGCCAATTATAAATACATAATAAATAAATAGATTGCCCTTGCATTGTAAGTACATGCTGAACTGATCCAAAACCAGATCTGTTTAGAAATTAAACTTTATACTATTTTCGTGATTGAAAACTATCATGTCTTTTAAATAAGTTTCCTAAGTTTTACAAACATAAAGATTTCTTTGTAATGGGGGCCGAGAGAGGAAAAGGGTAGTACTACTGAGAATTCTCAGTTGTTTACAAACTCGGCATTCAAATGTTTTCATCAAAACCTTGTCCCGGGCACTAAATGAAATATTCTTTGTGGGAAGTAATAGGATTTTATTCTCACGAGACCCCACCCCGCAGAGAGGTGGCCACTTCCTGAAAGCAGTCAGTCAGGTATGATGATACCTCCTGTCCCTACTGCTTGAAACAAATAAATAATAGACGAGGATGGCATTTGGGTCTGGGGAAGAAATCATCCGAGAGGTCAAGATCCAGCCTCCTTTTTGTGTGTGAACTGTCTAAGATGTGCAGTGTGGAAACAAGAGTGAAAGGTTAGGAGCACGACCACTTTGGCTTGTAAGCTCAAAAGTGGCTACTAACCATGAACCAGGCAAAGCACTGAGGGAAGTGTGCATTTGTGTTTTGTAGTCTAAGCTCTGCTTTCACACCAGGGGAGGAGAGAATCAGAAAACACGGGAAAGAAAAGTTAGCATTCTTTCTGAGCGCCAACTTGCTGCTAAGCTGGTATTTTGTATTGATTTTTCCTGAAGCCTGTAATCTTGAAAGCTTGTAACAGAGGATGAAGTAAATATCATTTTATTTGCTCAAATAGGTTTAGATTAGATTGAGATGAAAAAAAACTAGGGACAGGCCAAATTAAGAATGAAAGCAGCAATTACAGATTATTGTTTCCAACAGTAAGTAGAATAGGTTATTTCACTGATGAAAAGGATTGTTGAGAAGGGGGAGGGGTGGACCTGGTGGCTTTCCTTAGCTTTAAAATTATATTCCTCAGAATAGGAGCATAAATGAAATTCAGAAAGGATATATTGCGCCATGTGTCGTTTGCTTATTTCAACCGATCACCTGTATATTTTGGGTGCCCCAAATTCACATTGGAGTCGTCCTTTCTGAAGATGTACGATTCAAAAATATAACGACGACTTGCCGAATTCTGTATAATGATTCCACACCTACATTTAGCAAACCAATGAGTTACCCCACAGTGTATTTTTTTAAAAAAAAAGTCTCGAAAAGGAGGCATACAGAATCAGCTGAGAGCATAGTAGTAATACTATTGTTTTTTTTAAAAGACATTCCTTCAATAAAATAGTTTGGGGGCAAAGCAGGAAAGGAGGGATATGTGTACAAAAGCGTTCAAATGATGCTGACAATAAGGCACAGAATTTAAAAGGCTTAACCATGTCTTATCTCAAAGTCTGTTTTATTTCTTCATCTTCTGAGCACTTCAAACATATGAGCTGTTATTCCATCTTTAGATCAGTAACTTTGAATTGTTCTACCTGTCATTCCACAGCGACTAGCACAGCGAGATGTCATACAGTGATTGTTTGCACTTTCATTCTTTCACATTAAATGGCAATCATCTGGTCCTTTTGATTTGTTTCTTTTATTTAGCCCTGAAGTTTTTACACTAGAATCTCATTAAACTGAACTAGTGTACTCCTGTCAAAAAACTAATGGGGAAAAAAAAGTTTAAAAGAGAAATGTTTCACCTGCATTGTCACTCACTGGAAGAGTTGCATTTATCAAGATTTGCAGAGTTTACTATTTTTCGTTTACATTCATTTTGGAGCACACCTTACCTTTCTCTGCTATTTATCACCTTGCATAATTCACAAATTTAGGGTGATCTGACAGATGAGGCTACATATCAGAAAGCGAACCTCATACGAAATTGGAGGAGGGGGCGGTCAGATGCACTTTTATGCTTACTCAAAGGTTTCAGGTGTTTAAAGCCAGTTTCAGGTGTTTAAATCCAACACTGACATGTGCAGTGCAGTTCATATTTGCATGGAATCCCATGTGTTCATGCATAACTCACCACACTTTCCAATGTGACATTTTTATTGGTCTGTAAATCTACTGTCTTCTCCTAATCTTTCCTAATTCCGTCCATACAACATGCAGAGCAGAAGATATATAAATTCACATTAAAAGCCAACCTAGATCTGGTAACATCAGCTCCACCTTTGAATTGCCTGGTGGCCAGAAGGCTACATGGGCTAAGGAATTAGAACAATCTGTTTGGTGCAGAAAGTTTTGCCACACATGCACATCAAAAATATTAGTACCATCCCATTTTGTTGCAGTGTCGTTCAGCCTACTAAGAACTTCACATTTTCCTTTGAATTCCTCCTGTGCCTGAATTCAACAGAATCACTAGTTCATAGGAATGGCTGTGCTGTCCACTGGAGAGGGGTTGGAGAAATAGCTTCTGATGTACGTGAAAATTCCAAATTATTGTCCATTTCCAAATTCTACCGGACTTGTTTATGCAGAAATTTGATATACTGTGTCGCTTGGGGGGGGGGGAGAGAAAGAAAGTCATACAGGACATGTTTGTTTAATCTGTGGCACCAAGGACAATGAGAAATATATCCATTCAATAAGAATCTCCTTTTATCTTATGCTGCTGTAGTGACAGATAAGAGAAATATATCATGTGGATTCTGATCCCTCTATGAGTTCCAGAAAATAAGATAAGGCCCTGCAAAATACTGGCAAATTAATCCCAGAGAAATTACTAACCATTTTGTCTAAAGATCCAATAGTCAGTAGGGATAACTTAGAGGTCACCTTTACTATTAATGCTTATGGCTTCCTTTCTAACAGGGTGGCATACATTGTACATCTAAATGCCTGATCTAAAAATAAATTCCCCAGCATTCCTGAATATGCTTCATAGACTTAGTCAAAAGATACACAGCTTCCTCGAGCAACCCCCCTCCCCTTTCTAGTGTAAAATTGGATGATTTAAGCCCTTATTCTTGCAGTTCACCTCTGTTTATAAATGACCTCTTTCTTAGGAATGCAAGTGATGTGCAAACTGTAAGATGTCAAGGCTGGCCCAGAGATGATTTCTGCAACTTGTCACTTTACATAGAATAGTACTCCTTCATTAAAGATGCTCAGAAATACAGAGATGCTTGTGCAGAAATATGCATATTACTGAAAGAAGGACCAGTATAAATAGTGTTTTTAAGGCCATTAATGACCAGTGAAAATGGCAGCAGGATCTCTTACAAGAGAGATTGCCATCATCTAAGAGACAGTGTCCAACCTTGAGGTTATCACTGCTGTTTTGAGCTAGGGACATGTAAAGAAAAAAAACCATAATTACCATTTATGTATAGGAAAGTTGGACTGCACGTTGCCATGGATATGAAGCGGCACATCTGCTTATCCCACTGAGAGCTTCTGCATTTTCGCAGAATATATAAAGAAACACATACTATAGGATACTTTCCTGATCTTTACATATACATATATTTTCTACATTTGATATCTTTCAGAACATTCCAATCCTGTCCCATCTCCTGCTCCAACACTGAGCTCTGCTCCCTGTTTTCCACACATGGTCAGTGGGGTGGCAGTCAGTATCCCATGATGTGATCCCAAGTTGCCATGGAACATGTGTGTGTGTGTGTGTATTGTAGCAAGGTGTTGTTGTTGTTCAGTCGTTCAGTCGTGTCCGACTCTTCGTGACCCCATGGACCAGAGCACGCCAGGCACGCCTATCCTTCACTGCCTCTCGCAGTTTGGCCAAACTCATGTTAGTAGCTTCGAGAACACTGTCCAACCATCTCATCTTCTGTCGTCCCCTTCTCCTTGTGCCCTCAATCTTTCCCAGCATCAGGGTCTTTTCTAGGGAGTCTTCTCTTCTCATGAGGTGGCCAAAGTAGCAAGGTGGGCAGGGGCAAAAACATGGATGTGCTCCCCAAGTAATCATTCAGCTGGGAAACAGCGCCGATTCAATGAAAAAGACCTCACTGAATCCAGTGCTTGTTAAAATCAAATACATTGCCCAATAGTGTGGAGTCGAATCACAGAATCATAGAACTGGAGGAGTCCCTCAAAGGTACTCTAGTCTAAGCTCCTGCCAATACAGGAAATTCACTATTGCAACATCCCTGATAGGTGATTAGCCAGGCTTGGCTTAGAAAACTTTAGCAATGAATAACCTGCCTCTTTCTGAGCCGCTGTTCCATTGTTGAAGAGCTCATACTGTCATGAAGTTTTTCTGAATGTTTATAGCTGATATCCTTTTTCTTATAATTTTAACCCTTTGGTCCAGGTTGGTACCATCTGGCACAACAGAAGACAAATTTGTTCTGTCTTCTATGTGGCAGCCCTGCAAACATTTGAAGAAGCTATTATTATACCTTTCAACCATCTCTTCTCTCCAGGCGAAACATACACAACTCATTCAATCTTTCCTCCTAAGGCTTGGTCTTCTGACCACTCACCTTGTCAACCTCCTCCAGACACATTCTAGTTTGTCAATATCCTTCTTAAACCACAGTGCCCCAAACTGGGCAAAGTTCTTCTTTGCTGATATAAGATGTTCTTCAAACAGAATAGAGCGGTATCATTACTTCTTGTGATCTGGACCCTATACTACTGTTGATGCAGCCTAGAACTGGATTAGCCTTTTTTAGCTGCAATGCTACATTTTGAAATACTTATTTTTAACTTTTTGAATACAGTTTGAATGTTTTTCTTAATATTTTGTAAGGCACTTACAGGTTCTATTTAAAATTAAGTGGTACTGTATATAAATTTTGTTAAAGAAAAACAAAAACAAAAGATCACACTGTTGGGTCATGTTTTGGTTGTGGTCTATTAAAACAAACAAACCCAAATCTCTTTCACATGTAGGTGCCACTGAGTCTGTAATTTTTGTCTACCAAAATGCTGTACTTTACATTCATCCACATGAAGGAAACTCCATTTTGCTGGATGTGTTTATAAAGTGGCATTATGGAGGGATCTAAGCAGTGTGCCTTAGTTATAGAACGTGTATGTATTTTTATGCTTTTTGCCTTAGGCAGGAATTGAGCAATCCTGTCCAACCTCTTTGAGCAGCCAGACTGGCAGCTTCCTCATATGTATTTTGATATTAGCATATCACATTGCAATGAAGGCAAAAGAGAATAAGGGAAACTTTGCTTGAAACATGGAAACTCCAGCAGCCCCATACAGAGCCAAAGCAAAAAAATTAATCTAAGGACATGTGAACCCATATGCACAGAATCCAAAGGCCAAAATTAAGAAAGAAGGGGGATAGCATCCCAAAACATCAAAATGTTCACAACTTCTAAAAGATGTTACAAATTATTTCTACAGTTTTGTGGTTTTGAAATTGTACTGCAGGATTAGTACCCTTCATAATTAATCCCTCTTACCCCCCAAACTGGAGAACAATTATGTTAAAACCCCACAAAGATTTTTAATCTTGAACACAAAGAGTAGACAAATTCATCCAGTAATCCATCATAATGTTTCCACTTCACAGAGAACAGTTCCCTAAATTAAAGAGCCCTGGAGGTTAGTAAATCTGAATTCTCTCAGACTAAGGGAAAGAAAGGATCTCCCAATATAATGCCTTGTCAGCAGCCTTCACTCTTAAGCCAAAGAGGTAAAAGCTGAATGACTTGTGTTATTGAGTCCATCTCTCAGGTACCCTGATGCTATGAATCTGCATATCTGTTACACTGCAAACATAACAGCATCCTACATAGGGAAAGCAGAGATGAACAAGGACATAGGTCAGCTTTGTGGCAAGATGAACTCCCCTCCAGTATTGAAAAGGCAGCTTCAGGAATTTTCTGGCTTGCGGGGTATGACCTGAAGACACCTGTGTATAGGCCATCCCCACCCTACCGACAGAAATCCAATTTCTCAGATGTATTTTGCACAGCCCGTATGCATTGGCCTTAAGATCATTAGAATGAGAACCTATGACAATGTTTTGGAGGAAATATCAGAAAATGCATATGCTTATCATATGGATCATTTCCCATGGTTATTGTTTGGGTCAATATTATTCCTGAACTTAGTTTCTCTTTTTCTCTCCAATTTTTCAATTTCTCTTCCAGGTTGAGGGAGACTGGGTTAAAGCATCCAAACTGAAACATGTGTACTATTTTGCATTTGCTAAGCTTTACAGAAGGAATCACTAACTTTAGAGTGGGAGGAATACTTATTTTGGGATAACACAAGCCTTCAGCCAGGAAAAAATATCCACCACTAAATATACAACCTATTGCCCATACATTCCACTGAAAGTAGACTTTGATTATTTCTGTGGGTGGGGGATTTAATGCACAGTGAGTGAATATGGTTGAGATTAATATTTTAGAGTAAGTGTGTATATGTCAGTAGACAGAAATCTGCACACCTACCAACTCTCACACTTTGAGTGGTAGGCTGACAATTTTAAGGTTGATTTGTTACATTAATGACTCTGGCATCGGAACTCCTGTCTTGGCTTTTCTTCTGACCAGTTTCATCTAAAATACTACAAAACAGTCCTTTCTCTTCTGAAGTTTCTTTGACAATGCCATTAGCAATTAAGGTCAGTGATTCAACAACGAAGTGCATATTAAGACTAGGCTTCTCTGCCAGCTAATTAAAACAAGCATGGCAAAGCCTGAGCTGCTAGATCAAAGTGAAACTCATTGCAAGTCTTAAAATAACCTTTCATAAATCTGCCACATTTCCATGCAAGACTTGAGTCCCTTTGTGGGAAAGCAAGCAAGACAGATATTGGTTAGAAGCATACACACAGAACAGAAGCACAGAGACATAAACAAATTCCTAAGTATTGTGGCATGGTAGTTCTTACTGAAGTACCCTAACCCTGTTCCTCAACATTTCTGGAGAGAATAAATGGAGAATAAATGGATGGAGAAGGGGGACAGCAAGTATTTCCTCTTCACTGCCTGCGCCATCCATTTATTCCATGAAACAAATATATCATACTATAGTTAGAAAATTGGGAGTCTTATGTCTGTACCAGGCCTTCATAAACTGATGTCTGCATATGCCGAACTATGCAGTTTTTCAGAAAAGGACAAATGAATATGAATATGCAATAATTTACCAAATCCATTGCAAATAAAGTTTCGTCCTACTTTTTAAAAGGGCAAAGTAAAAGCAAAATCACCTGTTATGTTCCTACTGAATTTTACAGGGAAGAGGCAAAAGATTAAATCTGTACTGCAGATCTAAAGACGAAAGAATAAATAACCTGGGGCAAGACCCCTGGAGACCAATTTAAAAGGAACTTGAATAGCAGAGGATTCCATTGGCTTCCTATACATAAACATATCTTTGGATTTATTATAATTACTTTTAAAGCTAGAGAGGATCCAAAACTGATTTATGGGTAGAGTAATAGCTAGGATTGAAATATCAGGATGGGCAGTAAAAAGAAAAATATCCTCTACAGTACTAATTTATGCCCTTGATTATGAACATGAACTCTAATGCAAGAGTTTAGACATTCTGTAAACTCTTAATAAAGCATTTTGCAATCTAATGGTAAAGTCAAGAACAGATGTAGACAACCCTGGATGGAGTGCTCTGTTAAGTGAGAAAGTAAAAAAAGATTTTGACTACACACACACACACACACACACACACACAGAGAGAGAGAGAGAGAGAGAGAGAGAGAGAGAGAGAGAGAGAGAGAGATTGTCTTCAGGGAACAATAAATAGTTCACACCCATTCCTCCAAAGAGCTGCCTACTGTAGCCTGCACTTCGAAATGCAAGTCTGTTCTTTCTTATCAAATACCATCTTTGTATCGGGGGAGAGAGCAAGGGCATTATTCTTAACCTTGTCTGACCAGTACGTTAGATTAGCCTCATAAAATGTTGAAAATATCAGACCTTTGTGGAACAGCCTTCTTAAAATCTATCCTTGCAGCTTTTGTCTTAAGGCAAGTTGTGTTTGAATAAACCTGTTTACAATGCATTTCCAATTGCCTGTTGTTTTTTTTACTTCAGAGCCAGTAAAACAGTGATTTAGGGTTCTTTTTTGTCACATTGTAAAAGTTAAACACAGTGACCCTTGTTAAAAAACCCCACATGCACACATCAGAGGTGCCCTCTTGACAGACCTTGATTAATTATCAATAAATATATATCCTCAAAATACAACACTTATTAATTCTAGGCCTTCAAGAGATGTGTGTGCTTCTCCCTATTTTTCTTTGTTTTTCCCTACTTTGGTTTTTCCCTATTTTTGTTCAACACCTATTAGGATGGACTTGCCCTTGCCTAAATAGAAAGAGGATGCTCCAACTGGAAGAAGAGGAGAAGACAACTTGTGCTGACTTCACTGACTCCTCCTTCTCTATCCAGCTCTCAGCACCATGTCTGATGCCTTCCTGGATGGTCTCCTGGAATAGACTTTGGGGTCTGGGTCTAGCTGTGTGTCCTGCAGGGGCAAGAGGGAAACCCCACCTTTTTCATCCAGTGAGAAAAATCTTAAATTCTGCCCACACATAGCTTGGATCCACCGCTCTGCCTACATTAGCTATTCCAGGTCAGCCACAATAGCCACAAGGGTAAAAACATGTTTGTGGAGAGCAGGAGTTCATTGAAGCTCAGACTAGAAAATGCAGTCCATGTTCCTAAATGCTTGCTCCTCCGTGTTCATTTTGTGGAATAACAAGCCTCATATAACCATATAAACTGGGGAGCACTAGAGAAGTTCTGTTCTGTTAGAGCTAAAATAGCTAATTGTCTAAACCACAGAGCCTAGGGCTCGCTGATCAGAAGTTTGGTGGTTCGAATCCCCGCGACGGGGTAAGCTCCCGTTGTTCAGTCCCAGCACCTGCCCACCTAGCAGTTCGAAAGCATGTCAAGTTTAAGTAGATAAATAGGTACCGCTCCGGCGGAAAGGTAATCGGCGTTTCCGTGCGCTGCTCTGGTTTACCAGAAGCGGCTTAGTCATGCTGGCCACATGACCCGGAAACTGTCTGCGGATAAATGCCAGCTCCCTCGGCCTATAGAGCGAGATGAGCGCCGCAACCCCAGAGTCGTCCGCGACTGGACCTAATGGTCAGGGGTACCTTTACCTTTAAAGCCAATTGCCTACTGGTAATCTGGGGTTCTGTAATAATATTCTTCCTAGCAGAGAAGGGAGGGGCTTTGAAATGAACAGGTCCTGCCCCTTTCTCAGCATTGCCCATCCTTGAGAAAAATGACTGGAAACTGGCCTTCCTGTTTGCTTCTCACTGCATGTTTTGTTTATACCATTATCTACAGAGATAAACCACATCATAAATTCAGATTCACACACTCCTGTTCACAGTTTTGCCAGGCTTAGCTTACCTGGGAGGGGCTAGGTAATTAAGCCTTTGTTCCCCTTCAGTCTACCGGTGAGCCTCAGCATATGAAGAGGTTTGAGCAGGTTGTTCAAGCTCAAACCGCATAGCTCTCACAAGCCACTCTTGAGTTCTTATACCAATAATCTAGAAACTTTCACCACTTTGAAATTAAGTCACTTTACTGCATAGACAACTCTTTTTTTACTGATGAATGGAAAAGCACATGAACCTGCCCTTTGGAGAGTTTGTAAGTAAACCATTTTTAGCTTACTACAGGGACCCAGGTGGCGCTGTGGGTTAAACCACAGAGCCTAGGGCTTGCTGATCAGAAGGTCGGCAGTTCGAATCCCTGCGACAGGGTAAGCTCCCATTGCTCGGTCCCAGCTCCTGCCCACCTAGCAGTTCGAAAGCATGTCAAAGTGCAAGTAGATAAATAGGAACTGCTCTGGCGGGAAGGTAAACGGCGTTTCCGTGTGCTGCTCTGGTTTGCCAGAAGCAGCTTTGTCATGCTGGCCACATGACCTGGAAGCTGTATGCTGGCTCTCGGCCAATAAAGCGAGATGAGCGCCGCAACCCCAGAGTCGGACACGACTGGACCAAATGGTCAGGGGTCCCTTTACCTTTACCTTTAAGTGTGTGGTCTTTTCCTATGCTGGTAGAAGATGGGACTATTTTGAAACTTACTTGGATAGACATATTTTAAAGGTCTAACAGCCTATATTTTCACACTTTGCTGCAGATTTTGTGATCTTAAATCTCTGCTCGGGTTCTCTCACCCTAAACTTGGATCTTGGCATCCAGGAATTCTCCTTTCTATACCTATTTTTCTCAAACAAACACATTTAATGCCTGAATACAGCAAGTCCAAATGAGATGGGGGAAAGATGATGTTGCAGGATGATTGTGAACCTCAGCTCTGCAGAAGGAACTAGTTTATGGAACTAAAAACCTATTTGTTTTAAAAAGCAAAACATTCATAGTGGTGTTGTGTTGCTGCTGGTCACTAGTGATGTTTCAGGCAGTACCCAAATAAAAGTCACTCAACCACATTCCACACAGCATTCACTGCTGACACTCAGACACTAAGGGGAAGGGAGAAATTACATTTCCCCAGATGCAAAACAGTGTGGTTTGACTGCTGGGCAAAGATGCTCTTTCTGCAATAAATGGCCCATTTGCTGGATCCTATGAACAAATGAATAACTGCATTTGTCACACTATAAACCTATCACCTGGAAAGGCCCTTGTGGGCTAACTGCATTAGACAGGAGACCTTTTGATTCTTTCTGAGAGTGTGAGGTCTGTATTGGATAGTTAGGAGAAACAGAAATGATATTTGCTTCACATAAGTTTGGAAAATAGAATCTTGGCGAGGTTTTAGTTGTCTTGTATCCCATCGCTCTCTTTGTCTGGAACCTACTCAGTTTGCTTCTATATCTGTCGTGGAACCCAGCTTAGTTTGTCTACGGCTGAGTGATGGGCAATATAACAGCAGGGATTAGAGAAAGCCCTTCCATGAAACAGCAATACAGAGATATATTTTAAAGGACTTTGTTTAATTTTTCATTGTGCCTTGTGAAATCAAAGTTGTCCTTGGCTGTTGCAATAAAGACGTAGTTAAGGAGAAGATAGGAGACGGGAGACAAAGGAGGGTTTGTCTAGCTCAGAGGTCGGAGAAGCGCAGCAGGGCGAGAGGCTTGGAATGAAGCTTGTCAGCTGCTCAAGGCCACAGCTACTTTCACTGTGCCAAATTGCCTGTAGGCCTGTGCTGAATGCGAGAGACTGGGCCATGGATCATTCTACCATTTTGTGTAGTAGTTGGCTTGCAAGAAAACATAACCAAAGGGGATTGGGCAGCACAATGGTGACATGGGAAGAAACAGGGGGTAGTTGTACTCTTGAAAGTGATTTTTTTTAAGGGTTGCCTTCCCCAAGCTGGTGTCTTTTTTGATGGGTTTTTTTTTTTAAAAAAAGATATTTATTGGCTTTTCTAACAAAGTCAAATAACAATATACATTACACACATAAACATAGCAAGTTCTGAAAGCCAAGTTTTTTTTATTAATTTTAAAGGCTTCATTAATTTGATAGTAATGAAGCCAATCAGATAATTTTCCTTTCAATTGTTCATACGATTTGAACCTGACACTTTCTCCTTCTTGAATCAAGATGTCATTATATTTTGGCCAATTGCTTTCCATGTTCATTTTTTGGGGGGCCTTTGCTTCTAGTGGTGAGATCCATCTGGGTCTTTTTTGATGTTTTGGATGACAAACAGGGGCAGACCTTGGTAATATGGTGCCCTGCGCGAGGCAAAAATTTGACGCCCCCCAGCCCTTGCAAGGTCAAAATTTGATGCCCCCCCCAGCTCTTGCACTGCCTTCCCAAAGCCATCGACACTGAGCTTTAGGAAGGAGGGTCAAGGGTTCTAGCAGGGTCCTAGAGCTCTCCTGTCTACTTCCTAAAGCTGGGCAAGTGCTGACCAGGTTTTTGGAAGGAGAAAGGAGGGCACTAGGACCCTGCCAGAGCTCTCATGCTTCCTTCCAAAGGGAAGGAGGCGGAAAGGCATCATTTTGACTCGGTGCCCTGTGTGAGGGAACCAGTCGTGCTGACCTAAATCCACGCCCCATCAACTCTAATGCTGTACTACAACCCACCCGTTCAGCACAGTCCCTGGGACCAACGTGGAACTTTTGGAGTGGAGGGCAGGTTGCCACAGGGAGATGGGGATGGGGAAGTCATCTTCTGCCAACACCACTATGTATGTTGAACTATGGACCCAACCCAATACTTTTTAACCGATAAAATTTGTGTGCTGCTGATAAAAAAAACTTGCATATGTTTATATTCAAATTTAGAAATAATTGTGACATTTTCAATAAAATTGCACAGCCCCCCCAAAAAACACCATAAGAATGGAAGCAAATTGCAGTATATCAGTTTATGCACAAGTGCCCCCTCCACAATCTCACAGCCTTCCTTTCATTCCTTCTCCCCTACATTTATGCTCCCTTACATGCAACCCTTGCCTCCTGCCTCCTGCCTCCCACCCTGCTGTCGAAGGGCAGATTGAAACTGCAAGCAGGGCACTGAGCTCTTCTTTTTTGCATATTTTCATCATTGTTGGATTTTAATTTGGTGTTTTCAGAAAAAAAGCCACCTATTTACAGGTATATACATTTTAAAAATAAAATAAAAATTGTGTGTGCCTCTATGCAGATCTTTCTTCTTAGCATCTTATCTGCTTGTTTGGTTCAGTTTCTACAGCTGTCTTTGTTCTTTGACTGTTTGACTGAAGAAGCAAGTAATGTATCAGCTGTCAGCTGTCATGACTATGTATCTTTCTAGTTCATTATCAGGAATTTTCCAGCAATTTTTGTTGGGTTGCTATAAAAAGGATTTTAGTGGCTCAGATGGATGACGTTACTCCATCTGTGGCTGAAGTTTCAACATATTTTGCCATGTATACAAAAACCCCCCCTTCAGTTATATTTGAACAATTATTGTTATCCAAATCCAAACTAGTTAATGCTAGAATTGTTAATGTGTGATCAATACAGCAGTTCCTTTAACTCGGTATTCTTGATACTTGCTGTGTCCAGACAGATGACTTAAACAGGCTCACCATCTAGGCATGAGAGATAATTCTCCTCTGATGTTAAGCCCCAGGATCTGGTATGTGGAAACAGTATACTCCTGATGATGAAGGCTGAGTTTTGATATATCATTGCTAGTAGACACTGACTGGGTTTCCCCGCATGTTGCTTAACCTCTTTGAAAACCACTTGTGTCACAAAACCATCATGTTCCCTGTTCTCCAAGGACAACACTGAGACCAAGGAGGAGCAAGTTGACAGTGCCCTCTCCTGGACTGCTTGTAGGTCAGAAGGGAGGTGTGTCGGGGCTTTCTTAGGTTGGTGGGGTAGGGCCTCAATTGCGGTACAGGTTGGTGGGGCAGCACAGGCAGGGGTGGGGTGCATTGCTCACCTGCCTTCCCAATGCTACTGCCACTTCCTGAGAGCAGGGTGGAAAGTGCAAGGATCTCAGTGTGGTGTGAGCATGGTGGCAGAGCCAATCCCTGCTTATGCCCCGCTCCCTCCACCAACCTCTACTGCCCACTTGCCATAATGGACCAGCCTTCAATGAACAGCAGATTGCAAATAGACTCTTTAAACAAGCAGCAAAACTATTGATCCAACATTGGATTCCTCAAAGGATAAGCATGGACTACAGCATCTCTGGGTGTAGACATTATCAGCTTAAAAACAGCTAGGTCGTACTTCTGAGTTCAGATCGAAGCTGGTGTTTCATGAGAAATAACAGGATAGATCCAGGATGGACATGGTTTGTGGCTAATGTCCTGCACACATCACTTCCCAAAACGCTGGTGGGAGCACATTGGATGCAAAGTAAATGGGAATATTTACACAGTCTTTCAGTCCAGATAATGCAGCGCAATATTCTCAGCTGTTTCTGTCTCCAGTTTTGATCTCAAATACAAACGGCTTTCTTTTCTAAAATGCTCTCCTACAGAGCATTGCTCTCAGACCGCACCTTTGCACATAAATTGCCCATTCGGGGAAAACATCTCATGATCATCCTTTTGCCTATTAGCAAGCAATCAGCTTAACAAAGGATGGTCACCTAGAAGCTGTAACAGGATTTTTCACAGGTTCTGATTAAATAATAAATAAATAAAAAGGTCAAAAAAAATATCTTCCTGCTACAATCAAAAACCTGTGCCTCTTTTAAAATATTTAAAAAGGTCATTGTCAACATTTCATCATGTGCGTCTCTGCTTTCCGTTATAGTATTAAGGAGATTTTACTTCCGTGTTCCTTTGTGTGAAACACTCTGACTTTGATGTAGCCAAGATGTGTACCAAGAGCAATCATGAAAAAGCAGATTCCATGCAATATTGCCATTACTGCACAATCCATTAAAATATCCTTAGGTACAGTATGAAAAAGAATCCTATTCTGTTTCTTGGTAAATCATGGTGACTCTTAACAGTTTTTAATCTAGATTTTCATCAATCGAATGTCCTATCCTTCATATATCAGAATGTCCTGTTTTTCATTAATGTATACACCCGTGACTGAAATACTGAAGCTGGTGGAAGTGAGGTTGGGGCTGTGAACCAGTGCTGTTTTTTTAGAGAAAGAAAAAGGTGCCGGTACTCACCATGAAGTTGTTACAGTAAGTGCCACACTTCTAACATTTGGGAAAGAAAGGTGCTGGTACTGCATACCCTTGAGTGCCCCCAGAAAAAAAGCACTGCTATGAACTATATGAGAAAGAAATACTTAGAGGGTTGCCATATGTCTGGAATTTCCCAGACATACCAGAATACCACAGTTGGAAACAGTGTCTGGGCAAAAATTGGCAAATCGTCTGGGGAAATCTGGACATGTCATTTTTGCAAATTTTCCTTAAAAAGAGCTCAAAAATGTAATTTATTTTGGTTGCAATTTTGCCCAAAAAGCTCAACAACTTTGCCCAAAAAGGCTCAACAACTTTTGTGTCTGAATTTTCACATTTGGAAAAATGGCAACCCTTATGTAGCACATAAGAATTGCCATTTTTTGTCAGCCCTGTGCCCCTGGCAGTGCCTTGGAGAGCCTCACAAGGAGGCTGAATGATGACCACCCCTTTCTGTTTATCTGAGCATTTGGAAATCCGGGGTGTACTGCCTCTGAAGTTAGAGCTTCCATTCACCACCACCTGCACGGAAAACTAAGCTGTAGCCAAAGAACCAGTCCATGGCTGAGTTCGGCTTCATATGGTTTCTTGACCCCTTTGCTGCCCTTATCAGTACAGCTTGGTGCACTTAAGGGCAAGACATATACGTCACATGCAGGCCTTGGCTGACTTCCATGCACCCCAAAGGTTGCTTCCCCGCTACCCAACTGTTTCATCTCCTCCCTCCTCTCTGCCCAGCTGATTGACACTGGAAACAGCCAAAGAGTGCACTGAGTGACTCCCAGTGCCGGCCACCTGGGCAGCGGAGGGAGGCACATGGTGGGATCACCGAGATCTCATGACATGCTTCCCCACTGCTCTGTTGAATGGCTCCAGAGATAGCTGAGGAGGAAGGGCATGGTAGCCCAGGCTCTGTCCATCTCTGGTCTGGCATACCTCTGGCATGAGGCCTCTGAGCCAGCATGCGGTCCTCAGGGACAAAAATGATGCTTGCTCTTGGTTTAGTATTTTATTTATTAACTTTTATTTATGTTTTTGTTTTTATTAAATTTATGTACCGCCCTGCATCAAGAGATTCCAGGGCGGTTCACAGAAAGTAAATAGTTTGGTTCCCCAACAATACATTTAAGTATTATTACTGCCAAAGGCTAGAGAAGACAACAAAGGGGTTTTCGGGTGTGGGGTTAAGTTACATGATAAACCCAACGAAAGTCCATTTAAACCAGTTCCCATGTAACTGGGTTTTTCTTTTTGTTATTGGCAACCTCAAATTTACATTGTGTTACTTCCCACCCAGGAAAGCATGTTCACCAGAAAAACAAGTTGTATTGAATTATCTGTTAAAAATCTCTGCAAGATTACACAGATGTGTAAAGATTTTCTCAAAGACAAAAACTAAGTGCCCCACTACCAGAAGCTCCCTAAATTGTATCAAAACTCAGTTTATATTCCCACAGATGTCTAACAAGCTGCGTATATGGTCTTGGATTATAGACTGGGAAAAATCAATAGCCCGCTGTCTCAAAGGCACCAATATAGATTATGAATCACAGCCAGGAAGTTGTCAGTGATCTCAGCTGCCAACAGTGCTTCAGTAAAGATATTTGCTACTTCATATTCTTTTAATGTGAAGCTTTTATATATGAAACAGAACAGGTCAGTTTCGCCCCCCCCCTCAAAAAAAAAAAGTATAAGGGGTTTTTAAGCAGCAGATAACAAAAAGGCAAGCAATCTCCTATCCAATTTTTAAAAATGCATTTTCACTGGCAGAAACTCCAAACAGCTTTTCTGTGCTTATTTAGTACACATTACTTATACTTAGCAAGGCTGATCAATGTGAAATTGAGTTATATCACTCCTATGTCAGTAGCAAGAAATCAAAAGGTTATGAGATGCCAGAAAAAAAGTAGTAATGACAAGATTTTTTTTTTTTTTTTTTGCTTAAAAAAATCAGTTCTATTTTGGCAATGTGCCCTAAGCTTGGCATGTTTAATGCAGCATCAAAGGAGCAGGTTTTTTTAAAAAAACTTGCTTTCATTATACTCCAAAGAGCTCAGTTGCCTCCAGTGCCAGCCCAACTGAAATAAATAGGAGCTATGCAAGAGCTCAGATGCCCTGTAAGTTTATGAATTTTGACTAGGAGTGCCCAGTGGACTGTTGTATGTGCAGGCAGATGTATATAGATATTCTGCTATTTGTATACTTACAGATGAAGCTGTTTTGGTGATTTCTGCTCCTGTTTCCATTTTTATCAGAATTGTTCATCAGAATTCACCATTTTCTTCAGAATTCTTTCCCTTCTACCTAAGACTGTCAACTGGAGAGACATGGGTTAGCCACCTGCTTTTGACCCATGCCCAAAGCACTTTAGATCCCAGCTAATGCAACCAACCACCTAAGTAAGATACTCTGAAGGAGTGGCGTGGCAGAAAAGAGCATGCCTTTAAAAATGGAGGAATTTAAGGAACAGGCAATGGCAGGCTGATTACATAGTTTTCAGTCTTGTAGTTTTGATGGGGTTCATCCATCTGGGAAGGTAGCTCATCTAGGCTAAATAAATCTCTGCTCCTAACCCTCTGCTGCATTGTGGCAGCTTTTATTACAGTACAGTCAAACCTTGGTTCCTGAATGGCTCCGTTTTGGAACGTTTTGGCTCTCGAACACCGAAAACCCAGAAGTAAATGCTCCAGTTTTTGAATGTTTTTTGGAAGCCGAATGTCTGACGCAGCTTCCGCTCGAGTGAAGGAAGCTCTTGCAACCAGTCAGAAGCCGTGCCTTGGTTGTCAAACGTTTCGGAAGCCGAACAGGCTTCTGGAACGGATCACATTCAACAACCGAGGTTTGAGTGTACACTCATAATGCAGTAGGAGAAAAGGAAGCAAGGTGGTGAGTTTCTTCATCCTTGGTGCCAGGTTCTTTATGTTCTTTAGTCCACAAACAACATCTGAGATGCTTTAGAAACAAAGGGTAGTTGATGGTTTGTAATCTGATTCCCATCTTATTTTCTTTTGGATATACATGGGTTGGGTGGGAAATTACTTTTTAAACCACATGCTGATTCCCTATTCTTTCTATATAGTGTGCTTGGGTCCTTATCATCTGGGCACACGTGGCAGAAATACACCTAGGTTCTATTTTTATCTTCACAGCCATGCCATTATAGACCCAACAGTAACCTCCAATTTAGGTTTTATAAATTTGAGCGGTGAGCCTAAAATTGCCCAGATGTGGTATGTACACCACACATTGCCTATTTCTTAGTGATGCAGAGAACTATTTATTTGTTTTTAGTATACTAATAGTTTGCATGCCCTTGTAGAAAGCAAGTAAGGAATAAATGATAAAGCCTACAGTGTTGCTGATTAAAAATATGAATTAAAATATGATAAACTGATAGTGAACCCAGAAAAAGATAATCAGATAAGATGAAATATTTGTTATAACCTAACGGTAGAGCTCTAAAATAGTTGTAGAAGTATTCTGCAAAAATCAGGAAAGAAACTTGCTCACGAAGGCTTATGTGTGAATTTGTGGCACACATATATTTAAGACCATGAAGCACAGAGTATCTAATAATTATGCTAGCCTTGCTTTGTCTCGACGTGGTAATTATAAGGTATTCCAAATCAGGAATACCAATGGCCCATCACCACCAGCCATCGTCAGTGCGCATGGGGGCACTAATGGTTATGCAGTTCAGCTGAATTGCTTTCCCAATGAGCTGACAGTCTAGATGCCTGGAACTTCTCTCCCTTGATTGTCAGTTCACTGCAGAATTACTCTCTAGAGCAGGCAGCACAGCAACGGCTCCTCTGCCAAGTTTATAACAGCTAACATGGAAGAAATTCTTCAGCTGAGGGAAATTGTAATCAGTTCATGCACAGGTTTTAGGGAACCTGGGATGTCTTCACATGATTAATAATTTCCTCCTCCCCGCCAAAATGGGGATCATTACCTCCACCTGTCTAATGGTCTATTCCCATGACATCCAGAAGGATCTTCTTCAAATTGGGATGTACAGGAAACAAGGGTCAATTGACTGCAAAAGGCATGTCCAGGATTTTGTCATATGACAGTAGAGCTATTTGCACCTCTGTGTTTTGAAATGTGATTATATCACCTATGTTGATTAAAGTGTATAATTAGGGTGAACAGATGCAAATGAGCACAGGGCTTCTTCACCTTTAACAGTTGTGCAGAGCAGAAAATTTCAGCAGGGGTGGCATTTTGCACACCTAAACCTGCCAAAAATCCTCTCTTTTCCATAACTATTCAAGCTATAGACGCCTCATCATACATCTCCACACACCAACTACCTCCTGGTACATAATATAATCGGAGTCCTCACACTAGAGTGATTCATTTCTTTATCTCCATTATAACTTCAACTCCATAACTTTCTTCACAGGCACTCTCTATATCTAGACAGAGAATTCCCCAGATGTCTGCAGATATATTTTATATAGCATCTCCACAAATGAATGAATGTCATTTCTTTTATTCATCTTTCTCACTTGCAGGAATTCTCATGACAGTGTCTTTACTGGGAATGTAACCAGAAATCTTCTCTAAACAGTTTTAAAAATTAAAACACACACATGCACATGAAAAGATGAAAACAAATTAAAAGAGGCACAGCCCTGACTGAATTTCCATGCCACTTAAAATTCTGATGCATATTTAAAATCTACTTGTATCTCTACTAGTGCATGGAGAGAATGGGTACTTTGGGAAATATGCTAAGTAGCAACCCCCCTCAAAACCCCCCACATACATTTCAAATTTCCCACATATTAATCAATGGTTCATTTAATAGAAACAATATTTCACCGTTTCCAAATATTTTAGCCATGGTAGAATGCCAAGGTTATCTTCAATAACACAATGCCAAATAAACAAGCATCAAAAGCCATGTCTTGGGAATAATGTCATGCTTTTATATGCACTGGACCATGGTGGCCAACGTTCACAGGAAGCATTCCACTAGAGACTGTCCAAATGGTAAGGAAAGGGGGGGGGAGGGACTTGACAATAAATGATCTGAAAAGGTGTCTGAGAGAAAATGCCTTTTAAATTCTAAGATGGTATATAGTAAGCTAGAATTAGCAGCACTCTGTAAGTTTCATATTCTTCAGATCTACAGTAGGTCTATATCAGGGGTCAGCAACCTTTTTCAGCCGTGGGCCGCTCCACCGTCCCTCAGACCATGTGGTGGGCCGGACTATATTTTTTTTTTGGGGGGGGGGGGGAATGAACGAATTCCTATGCCCCACAGATAACCCAGAGATGCATTTTAAATAAAAGGACACATTCTACTCATGTATAAATACACTGATTCCTGGACCATCTGCGGGCCGGATTGAGAAGGCGATTGGGCTACATCCGGCCCACGGGCCTTACGTTGCCTACCCCTGGTCTATATCACCCAATCTTTGTCAAGAAGTAGTTTTGCTTAGGCAAAGGTAAAGGGACCCCTGACCATTAGGTCCAGTCGTGACCGACTCTGGGGTTGCGGTGCTCATCTCGCATTATTGGCCGAGGGAGCCGGCGTACAGCTTCCAGGTCATGTGGCCAGCATGACTAAGCCACTTCTGGCGAACCAGAGCAGCACACGGAAACGCCGTTTACCTTCCCGCTGCAGCGGTACCTATTTATCTACTTGCACTTTGACGTGCTTTCGAACTGCTAGGTTGGCAGGAGCAGGGACCAAGTTTTACTTAGTCCTGTTTAAATTACATTCATTTCCCTCCAAATTTAAGGGATTTGGAGCACTCAAAGTTCACCGCTACTACTAGACCATAGGACAGCATAATGGGAATGGGGCAACGGGAAAAGGCTCTAATCCAATAGGGAACATGAGTTGCTGTGTTATTTTAATGGGATCACTGTATTTTGTGTCTTAACTGTGGATGATTTTATTTTACTGTTTCTGGAACTGGTTTCCATACTTTGTAAACCACTTAGAAGCCTATATTGCATTAAGGACTAAAATATGGTGATTGATTATGATGGTGATGATGGAGAAGCTTTGGTTGTGAGCACATAGCCCTTTTAATAGTTGAAATCCTACCCAACAGTTGTTTAGTGAGCAAGGTGAAGTGGTGGTCTATCCAGCAAGCAAATATCTCTCATCACACACACACGTTACACATGTGAAGCCCTGACTTTGGATCTAGCTAATGAATAGCACAAGCAACTCCCATTTGTATTATAGGGGTATGCACTCAGAAACATGCTTCTGCGCACTTATAGCCTGGTATAACCTGGTATTTCAGAGACATCAATGGGCATTTGCAAGGAGCCATTGTATGGCAGAGGCAACATTGATAGTCTGATTTTCTTTTAGAGAAAAGATACTTAGGCAGAGAGTAAGATATGCAAACACACACACTCGTTTGAATATCCATAATTTTCCCTTTTTGTTCAATAGTGTTCCCTTAGATACAAGCTGCCAAGGTCAAAGGGCGATGGCGATGTCCTTACTTAACTTGAAACTGGTTAAATTTCACACATCATTTTCAAACGGCAGAACTGCTTTCTTTTTCTTTTTGGAAATCCTGGTACACTTTTTTTTAAAAACACACAAAATAACAAAGGTGTTTTTTTCCCTAGGAAAAAATACTTTCTTATTAATGCACCACCACCTTTCAAGCTTCGTTTTAGAAATGAAAACTGAGAAGAGATATGCTGAGCATAGATCGCCTTCATTTGAAGATTAGATAAACCCCAATGCCACAAAAATAATGAAAAAGACTGAAGAACCCACTAGAATGAATTTAACTTAGATCTGTATACAGCACGCAATACATGCTGATATTTTAATGATTTCCTCTAAAATATAAATAAACTGGGCTACCAAGTCTAATCACCATCCACTCAAAAAATCTCTCTTTTATCAGAGGATGCATTTCTAAAGTATACATTGCATATATTACCATTTAAAGCACCCCTTATTCGTTATGTAGTGCACTTGTGGATAGATGGACTCACTCTTCCATAACTTGAGGACCCATAAAATGTGGAACTCATTAAGGAAACCTTTGAGGAATAAAGAACACTACCTAGGAGGTTAAATTGTGTCATGCACCGACATACTGAAATCTAACCAGCCTGCTGATCTTGAGCTAGAAGAAAATAACTGAAAAATGGAGAGGGGTGGGGGAACAAGAGAAAACAAGTAAGCCAATGTATTTATCATTAAAATCATTGCCGATCTTGTCCAATTTCATGTTTATGTTGAGGTGCTGTTGTTTTAATGACTTCCGCTTGCAAGTACTATCAGTTGTATTACATGTCCTTTTAATGTGAAATAATCATTCTTTTATTAGCATTGCTTACAAAGCAGCATCCCAATTTTAAAGTATGCTGTGTTTTGCAAATTGGTGGCTATGACAGGGTAGACAGAAAAGAGCAATCCAGATTGAGACTATATTAATGCCAATTTGTGAATTCTGTCCTACATGCCAGAAGTAGAGTACTTGTGACCGTCCAGACATTGTTAAACTTCAACTCCCATCATCCCTGACCATTGGGCTGTGCTGCTTGGGAATTATGGGAGTTGGAATCTAAGAACATTTGGAGGGCCAGAGGTTCCTTATCCCTCCTATATGGAGATATTTGAGGTCACAGGTATTCTCTCCAGGTTAAAGGTAAAGGTACTCCTGACCGGACGACTCTGGGGTTGCACGCTCATCTCACTCTATAGGCCGAGGAAGCCGGTGTTTGTCCATAGACAACTTCCAGGTCATGTGGCCAACATGACTAAGTTGCTTCTGGTGAACCAGAGCAGCGCATGGAAACGCTGTTTACCTTCCCGCCTTACCTGTTTATCTACTTGCACTTTGACGTGCTTTCGAACTGCTAGGTGGGCAGGAGCTGGAACCGAACACCAGGAGCTCACCCCGTTGTGGGGATTTGAATCGCCGACCTTCTGATTGGCAAGCTCTAGGCTCTGTGGTTTAGACCACAGTGCCACCTGCCTCCATGTCTCTCCAGGTTAGGAGCTGGCAATTTCCATGTGTAGCTTGCAGGGGTGAATTGTGTCATGCAGCAAATTTGTCGTGCATCTTCTGTGTACAGAAACCAACAAATACCCCATTGAGCAACATTCTTTAAATATTTAATGTTTAAAGGAGTCTAGATTCCTAACTGTTCAACAAAACTAAACACTGAAGAAATACATGAGTAACCTAGATACCCTGACAGTTACATGAGAGTTTAGAGAAGCATCTCTGCCTAGGAACAGATACCTGTTAAAGAGACAGTTCCTTTCAGATTGCTGTCAACTTCTCCCACCTTAAGATCATTTTCCAGAACCCGAAGATTAGGGATGCTCAAAGAATTAAGTCTCTCTGGATTCCAATATGAACTGATTTGATCCACATCTCTTGGACGAAGGAATGGTTCACAATTTAGGCATTCACCAGCATTCTCACTTTGTTCCATTCAAAAGAAATTTGCATTTTCTGAGAAAATACATTTAGAATTGTATCATTTGAGATAGAATTTTATAAACTATTTGAATACTTCTGAAATGCAAATTTTCAGGCAGATTGAACACACAATTTTGCAGATTAATCTGGAAATGAGCCAAAACACACGGGAAACTGATGCAGACCAGAAAAAACAGATTTGCTAGCAGCCATTCCTGTAAAGTATCAATGAAGTTTGCTGCTTTTTGTATCTTTGCCTCATCAACTGTCTTCATGACATTAAGCGTGTCTCACAGGAGAGCCAAATGGCTTCAGACACTTGCTAGCTGGTCAGCTGGCAACAATTTCTGCACTTCTGTTCACTGTCCTTTTCTGTGGCTAGTTCCAAATATGGTTAGGCAACTGTTGGTCACACTAGAGACTAGATATCATTGAACTGATACATTTTAGTGTTTATGTCCACCAATCTTTGGTCTCTGAATTTTATGCTGCTAGCAAGCCAGTTAAAAAAAAATCTCCTGTTCTCCATGCACCTCTTTTGCTGTGTTCCCCATGCATATCAGACGCATGGCTGTGCTCAACCTGCCAAAAGGAGTAGAGGTATTTCCATATGTCTGTCAAATATTCAGCAGCCTATGTGAAAGGACTTGAGAATCACAACCCTCTTCATCAGAAAGAGATGCTCTCATCAAGCACTGTCATTTTGACCACAGGAATCTCATCTAAGAGGCTAAGGAGTAACTTTTCCAACACTGCCCAGGATCCCATTAGTAAGATGTTGCCAAGGTGTGATTTGGTTGATAATGCACTTGAGAAGCTACTCCAAATACATCAGTGGCTGTGGCATGAAGGCTTTGACATGAACTTAAGGACCTACGAAGGCCAGTACCAAAGGCCTATGTAGCCTAGAATTCTGTTTTCACAGTGGCCAATGAAATCCCTATGGGATGCCCACAAACAGGATGTGAGCACATGACACTCTCCTGCTCGTGTTCTCCCACAACTGGTATTCAGAGTTTGACTGCTTTTGATACTGCAGGTGATGAATAGGAATCATCACTAGTAGCTGCGTATACTCTTATCCTCTATTGATGGCCTTTTCCTCTATGGAAGCTCCACATGGGGGCTGCAGCAGTAGCAAGAAACAATGAGTTCAAAAAAAACCCTGCAAAGAGGGCTGATTATTCTAGATATGTGGTGGGGAATCTGTGGCCCTCCAGACGTTGCTGAACTCCCAGCATCCACGACCCTTGGCAAATTGTTGTCCTCCTTGCAGTTTAGCTTTGATTGGTTTATGATGGAGCATGCTGGTTTTTGCTGGTTTATGATGGAGCATGCTATTTTTTTAACTTGCTTTGATGGATTCTCCACTTGTTGTACATTATCTTTTTTCAGTATCTTTTTATTATTACTATTTTATTGAATCTTTCTCTGCTATGGGATTCAAATACTCAATGAAAAGAAGGTTATAATTAGAAGTTAAAAAAAGGGGTTGCACACAGGTTATGGTCTGACTCCATATAAGGGAGCTTCATTTTATTTTGTTTGTCTGTTGCATTTACACCCCACCTTTTTCTCCAAGAAAATAAAGGTTGTGCACATAGTTCTCCCACTCCTTATTTAATCCCCACAACAGCCCTGTGAGGTAGTTTAGGCTGAGAGGAAGTGCCTGGCCCAAGGTCACCCAGTGAGCTCCATGGCTGAGTGTGGATTTGAACCCTGGGCTCCCAGATCTGACCACACTATTCTAACCAGTACACCACACTATTCATGGAAATGTACTGGGCTGATATAGTATCCTTGGGCAATGCCATGGAACAACATATGCTGGTGTTCAGCTCACAACCAGTTTGTCTTTAGAGACAATGCATGTATACAGCCACTGCATTCCACTGTTCCAATCCATCTGTGTGCGTGTTGTGGGGAGGGAATAGAAGCACTTCTTACAGTTGAGGTGTCTGGCCTTGTGCAAAGATGCAGATTGATTCTTTCTTAACTTTATAATGTCATTATTAGTCAGGTAAGTTGATTATTGGATCATCACTGCTAGCTTCTATCTGTATTACTAAATTCCCAATGTAATCATAGATAAATACTGGCTTAATAGACCCAAACGAGTCATGCCAATTCTACGGCAGAATGCAGCAGCAACTACCGTCACCACTGTGTCCCACATCTTGTTATCATAAAAATTGTTATTGATTTATTGACCTTTTTCATAGCCAATGGACAGGCTTCCAGAGCATTCAAATGCAGATTGAATACCCACAGTCACGCTAATACAGGCAAAAAATATAGGAGAAAGATGCACTGATAAGATCGACCTCTCTTCTCTTTATATCATCTTGGGTTCCCAGGCCCCTCTGTCCCATTCTAAACACCAGCTTATTTCAATATACGTGTTTCTACATTCCCAGTTTCTTTATATTAAAATGACATTACTGTATTGAAGCTGTTACGGTGCTTAATATAGTGGCCCTGTACAGACCTCCAAACAATGACGTTGTACTGAATCAGATGGTTGCCCCATCTATTACAGTAATAGATATTCTGACTAGCTGCTGCTCTCTGTGACCTCACACTGACGTTTGACCCCAGCCTCCTTCCTGATATCCTTTTCATGGGAGATGCTGAGGATTCAGCCTGGGAACTTGCACATGCACATGTGCTTTACAGTGAGTTGCAGCTAGCCTCATTGAATTTAGTGAGGCATTAAGCTCAGTTTTCTCTGAATCAGAGACAATATTGCTGTTACTATTATTATTAAATTTATTACCCGGTCTTCACCAGCAGGTCCCAGGGCAAATCACAACAATTTAAAATTCAGTCAAAGCAGTTTACAGTCACATGAATAGAGTGGCCCCTGAAAACACACATCTCAGGTGTCAAATGCCAGGGTGAAGAGAACAGTCTGGTTTAAGAACGATTTGGTTTACAAACTCCGCAAAACTGGAAATAGTGTCCTGGTTTGAGAACTTTACCTCGGTCTAAGAACAGGATCCAAATGGTGGAAGGGCACCGGTGGCGGGAGGCCTCATTAGGGAAAGCGCGCCTCGGTTTAAGAACGGTTTCGGTTTAGGAACAGACTTCGTAAAGTTCGTAAACCTGGCTGCTGCAGTTTGGACCAGTTGAATATGTCATTTTAGAGGTCTGAGATTGTGATGATTTGAGCTGTAGCTATATTTGAAAAGTTGCTGCGATAATGCCCTGCAGTATGGAGGACAATCTTTATATGTCTACTTAGAAGTATGTTCCACTGAGTTAAATGGGGTTTACTTCCAGACAAATGGATATAAGGTGGTAACCTCATTTATATTAATGAATGCAAAATATCTTAACACATTCTTATAGATGTGTTCCAAACAATATTAAATACCAGCAAATGAGGCTAGAGAAAGTAAGAAATGAAGGCAATAAAAGGTTAGCTAAAAACACTAGGGTTCTGTCTAACGTAATCCTGTCCATGACTGATGCCTATATTCCATGATGGTTATGCTTTGCCTCCATGGTCAGGGGCAGAAATGGTAATGGTAATCAGCTAGATGAGCTGATAAAGCAAACTAAGGCTGTAGTTCTAGCCCTCTTACTTGAGAGTAAGCCCCGTTGAATTCAATAGGGCTTACATCTGAGTCAACATGGCTAGTATTGCACTCAAAAAGACAGATTGATGGAATCAGCAGTACAGGATACATGACTGCTTCCAGGGGAGTCCTCCAGGAAATGGCTTGATTCAAATGGCATCCCAGGGGCATCCTTGATGTCTTCTGCAGGGAAAAGAAAGGAAGGAAGGGATATCTGTGTCTAGAATGAAGAGGGAAAAGTCAAGTGTTTCTCTGTTCCAATTCCTGCAGAGCCATTGACCATGAATTGTGGAAGCATGTTTAGTCATTGCAAGCAGGAAACGGTTGGAACCTTTTGAAGTGGGGGGGAAGGCTCAAATGACTTTAAAAACATTATTTGGTTCCCTAGTTTATTCTACATTTGATTTTAGCACAGGGAGATTCAAATATCAAATAGCATGTCTCTAGATAAAAGCAGATGTGTGTGTGTGTTTAAACACTTGCTTTGCTTTGTTTTGCTGTGGGTTCATATGGGTTAGACTGACACTACAAGTGGTCTAGCCATGCTATCTTGGTGGAGGGGGACATGTAGGGGCTGGGGCAGATCACACTGAGTGGGTTCCCTGTTGCCTTGATCTCAGCCCTGCTTCTCCTGCCCCTCTTCCTCTTCTTGGCAATGGTGGTAGTAATGGTGGCCCCTCCTCCCACCCCAGTTTACATGTTGCTGTTGTTTTTCTCACCACTTTGGTGGTGGGAACCTATTCCCCTTCCTAGCAGGGCCAGAGAGACCTCCCACCATCTATTCTCTTTCTGTCTTGCTTTAGGAAGGGAGGAGGTGGAGAGACTTGTTGGGTAAGCAGGAGGTGACAAGGCTGGACAGAGAGAAAGGCTGGCAACTGTGGCTGCTGACACCAGGCATACTCCCCCCAAAAGCACTGGGTCCAGGGTCCTTACCCAATTCATCCCTCTAGGATGGGCCAGGGCCTAACACAAGATCTTTGATTGCTATAGATGAGTTGCACTAGGGCATGTTAAGCTGTGACTTCAGAATATCTCAAAATATTAACAAAACATAAATGGAGCTTCAACATGAGCAGAGCAATCCAATGAGGGTCAAATTCCAAGATGCTGCCAATCTTGTACTACCGGCCTTACAAAGTATTGGGGGGCAGCTACACAGAGGGAGAGCTAAAAACTACCTTCCTAGGCAATATAGGATAGTGCCCAAAAATGACAATTTATCTTGATTTGTATGCATGAAAGTGTGGTGATGCAAGCTCTCCCTAAATGACTAATAAAGCTAATGCTGTATTTTTAAAAGAAAATAAACTTTTTTTGAGAATACATTTGGAGAGGAAAAACATAGTTTATTGCAGACAAGTCAGATCTCTAAAATGCAAGTTAAAATGGGGTACAATAAATCTATAGAAAAAGATGAAATGCTCTAAAATGAGTGCCCTGATTGCAAAGCATAAAAGCATTGTTAAAGCAGAACATTTGTGATCAAAACGAATCTGACTGATGGTCTGTTTTGATATGTCACGTTCATTAGTGTCGAAAAAGGCTCTTCTTTTTCTTACGTTATGTAATGTGTTATGTATATTCATGGCATGGCACAAACAACTAATTACAGAGTGTCATTAAAGAATAACAGTCACTATGATCAAAAGTGGAAGGCCTTTTGAAATGCTAAATTACATTAGGTACCAGACGACAACACAAACTAAGTCTTAGGAGCCTGAATACCTCATCTCTGGGTTCATCCACACTTCCTTTTGTACCATGTTTCAAAGCACAGGTCCAAGCTTTCCAGATCCGTGTCTGAGCAGTTTTGTTATTTATTTTTTGGGGGGTGGGGTGGGGTGTCCCAGCGCTTTCCCTGTGAAAACCAGTGTATTACTGCTGAATTGTAGCAAATGGCAATTAGGAGTTTTGTGGATTACAACATTGCATTTAGCTTAGAACGTTCGGAATGCCTTGTGTATTCCAGAGTGTGGCTTAATCCTACTGTAAATTTTTTGGACTAGCATATTATAGGCATGCAGCTGGAAGAATATTATGCCTGGGAGGTGGGGAGATAGCCTATCCTGGACAGGACTGCATTCCCCTGGAAGGAGTAGGTCCACAGTCTTGAGGTGCTCCTGGATCCAACACTGTCAAAGGAGGCTCGGGTGGTCTTGGTAGTCAGGAGTGCCTTTTTCAGCTCCACCAGCTATAGCCCTTTTGGAGCAGTGCTGACTTGCCCACTGTATTCCATGTCCAGATTTGAATATTGTAATGAACTTTATGTGGAGCTTCCCTCAGGAACCTTAATTGGCCCAAAATGCAGCAGCCAAATTCTTGGCTGGAGTTGCCTTCACTTCTCATACAACCCCTGTTTTAAAACAGCTGCACTGGTTGCCAGGTCATCTCTGGGCTCAGTTGAAGGTGTTCATGCTAGTTAGTGTTTAAAGCCCTAAACAGCTCAGGCCTCAATAACAATAATAATAATAATTTTGTTTTATTTTTACCACACCCATCTGGCTGAGTTTCCCCAGCCACTCTGGGCGGTTCCCAGCAGAATAGTAAAAATACGCTAAAACATCAAACATTAAAAACTTCCCTAAACACCCCAAAGACCCAAAAGACTGCCTCTTTCCCAAGATAAAAAATAAAAAAATTCCTTCCAGTAGCACCTTAGATACCAACTAAGTTTGTTCTTGGTATGAGCTTTCGTGTGCATGCACACTTCTTTAGACACACTGAAACAGAAGTCACCAGACCCAAGAAACACCCTTGGGTACTAAAATCAGCAGAGGGGCCTTCTTGGTTGTTCCACAACCTCAGAAACTCAGGGGATTGTGGCCTGAGAGAGGACATTCTCTGTGACAGCCCTTAAGTTGTGGAAATCCATTCCTATAGAAATGTGTCTGGCAGCTTCATTTTGGTGAACGCTGAAAATGCACCTCTTTACACTGGCTTTTGACATTTGATAGGTATATTTTTTAGGGCCCACCTTATTTCTGTGTTTAGTATTGTGATTTAATTGTTGCAACCTGCCCTGGGATATTTGGGGTAAAGGGTGGGTAATACCGGTAAATGTTGTTGTTGATGTTGTTGTTGAATTGGGGAAGGGCTGTTGTTCAGTAATAGCTCATCCTTTGCATGGAAAAGCATCCAGGTTGAATCCCTGATGTCTCCAAGCAAGGCTGGGAATGACTTCTGCCTGAAGCCCTGGAGAACTATTGCCAGTCAGTGCTGACAATACTAAGGTACTTGGTCTCAGTCTAAAACCATCCTGTGATGTGTCAAGAAGCACCAAAGCACCATTTTTTCCTTTGCTCTACACTGTCCTTATATATTGTGGCTTTACAAGTTGCCCCAAAGACAGGTGCTCAGTCCAGTTCTATTTGCACTTTCCAGCTTACAGATATATCATACAACATTCACAAGCATCCCTCAACTTTTCTGAGGAACATTCCAACCTGCATTTCCATCCGATGCAGATGCAGATTTCCTGTGCTTCATATGAGTGATAGGTTTCATTTTATTTTTTTATTTTTTTAGATGGCAATTTCTGACCTATCTTTCTAGTGTTTATGGTGGCTTAAACAGTTTAAAATCACAGTGAAATCACACTAAAAATACATTAGATACACTAAGAAAACCCACATGGATTAGTAGTTGACTAATCAAGTTTCTGCCGGAATTCAAGGAACCAAATTACCGTTAATTCTAACCTCCCGAAAGCAATGCAAGTGAAAGAGATACAACAATCTTCCTTATTCCCTGACCAGGAGAATCTGCATGCAAGGAGAATATAAACAGACATCTTAAGCTGGGCAGGCTGAAAGTGATTTTCTTTTTGAGATTTATACATGATGCAGGATGCAGAAAGAATAGACAAGGGGAGCCTTATCTTCAAGTTTTCCTGAAGCCTTTTTCCCCCAATGGAGGAGTTCAAAGGGTAATATAAGAAACTGTAGTATATCATCTGGTCAGCAGATAAGGTGACATTTTTTATTTTTATCAGCAAACCCTCACTGCTCATGAAAGGTTATATCTTTCAATGGAGTGCCAAAACCACACTATTGTTCAGGTTTCCATGATGTGTGTATATTGCACCTCTGTATGCCCCCCTGAGGGCGCCCTTCAAAATGAGACATGTTGTTTAAGGCCATATCCGTGTGTTAAATAAAATAAAATAAAATAAATTCCGAACAAATATTGCATCAATATTTTACACATATATTGCTTTAATATTGCATTAGTAGCAAATTAGAATCTAAGCCTGGAGTGCCATGTAGTGAATATTAACTGGTGATGTTTCCATGGCTGCCATGTGAGAGTTTGTAAGATCTTAATGAACCCTGACAGAATTATGGCTGGTGCTTAGATAAAGTGCAGCGTGCCTGCTTGAGACCTGCAATTCATTGATACCAGAGAACATTGTCAAAAAGATAACTCATAGAAGCTGCAACAAAATGTTGCCGTGTGGAGCCCTTCTAGCCAGACAGACTATTTTCAAGAATACTGCATTCCATTCCCCCTTTCACTCTTATTTCCTGTGGGTAGTATTCAGCTAAATCCTTGCGGAAGGACTTCTCCTTGTGCAACGGGGCTTTCCCCTCTCTACTCTGGAGGGTTGGAGGAACCCACAGAACAAATTTATGGGGTGCTCAGGCCAGGGAAGGAGAGGGGTAGAAGTCTGGTTGTGCAAATGTAAGTTGGAAGTGTAAGGATTTACTTGGTGCTACATTGAATACCCTGTTGTGTGTTCAAACCCAGAGTTGTTGTTGTTGTTTAGTCATTTAGTCATGTCCGACTCTTCGTGACCCCATGGACCAGAGCACGCCAGGCACTCCTGTCTTCCACTGCCTCCCGCAGTTTGTTCAGACTCATGTTGGTAGCTTCGAGAACACTGTCCAACCATCTCATCCTCTGTCGTCCCCTTCTCCTTGTGCCCTCCATTTTCCCAACATCAGGGTCTTTTCCAGGGAGTCTTCTATTCTCGTGAGGTGGCCAAAGTATTGGAGCCTCAGCTTCAGGATCTGTCCTTCCAGTGAGCACTCCGGACTGATTTCCTTAAGAACTGATAGGTTTGATCTTCTTGCAGTTCATGGTACTCTCAAGAGTCTCCTGCAGCACCATAATTCAAAAGCATCAATTCTTCGGCGATCAGCCTTCTTTATGGTCCAGCTCTCACTTCCATACATTACTACTGGGAAAACCATAGCTTTAACTATACGGACCTTTGTCGGCAAGGTGATGTCTCTGCTTTTTAGAATAGAATAGAATAGATTTATAGTCATTGTCCCCTTCGGGAACAACGAAATTACTTGGCTGCTCCATCCACCCAGATAGGGCACTCCACGCAAAGACAAAACAACTACAAAAACACTGATTTTTAAGATGCTGTCTAGGTTTGTCATTGCTTTTCTCCCAAGAAGCAGGAGTCTTCTAATTTCGTGACTGCTGTCACCATCCCCCCTAAATAAAAACACATTTGACTCAAATTTTAGTTTTGGTTTTTGGTAGAATTTAGGCCACAACTTTATTGATTACAGAAAGTGAGGGGTTGCATAGGCTCTGGTTTGACTAGCTCCCTGCTCCACAGGTAGCGCTGACCCAGAGGTCTATCATAGGCCAAGGGTGAACTCCTGAGATAGGTGAAAAGCCCGGGAACAGACTATGTCCACTCCCCAGATGCTCCCTTGGACTCAGGCACAGGCACAACCCCCTCTTGGGGGTTAACCAAACCAAGTTGAGTCCCTGGATTCCTTTAACGGAATACCCTTCACATGGGGATGGCAAGACCGTTCTCCCATCCCTATCACCTGAACCAGTGCCTATCCGCAACCTTAAAAGTTGTGACGATTTGCTGTGCGGCAGGCGAAACCCAAATGGCAACAGCCAATCAGCCAAGTGGGGAAAATTCCTGCCGTGCCCCTGTCCCAACGACAGACGACACACGACGGCATAGCAAGGTCAATCACAAAATGCCCTAAATATAGGGAGAGGTGGGCGGGTGTTCCGATGCACGAGCCGAAAGAGGAAGCTCTGGGTCATGTGCATAGGTATATATAGGTCCCTCGATCCATTTAGACTGCACCCCATTGGCCAGATTACACCCAGCAACGAGGGCCTACCAATCAGGTGTTGTGGCTGACCAATATACCCACCCACAACCAGGAGGTCAGTCTCCAGACTTCACCGCAACACGTGCCCTCTTTTAGGGAGGACATGCCTTCTCCCTCTCTTAGAAGTCAGCATTTCATATCCACTGAGCTTACTCAGCCTTCATTGGGCTGTTTTGGGGCATGGAATGGAATTTGTAAGAAAAATCCTGATGGAAGCCATCATGTATATGCCATTTGGTGATATATCATGAGAGTTATTTCATGAATAGGAGTGTGTGTGTGTGTGTGGATGGGTGGGTGGGTGGGTGTGGGTGTTGGGGGTTGTTGATTCAGTTCACATTTAAAAGTGAAACTACTTAATTTACATTTTACAAAACAGCATGAGAACCAAAACACAGCCGTCCTTCAAACTTCACATTTCTCTGGATTCTGTGATTCAGTTCCCCAACTCACCAATGTTACCAAATTTGCACGTATTAGAGGGAAAATGTGCATAAAAATGTATATATTTGTGAAAATCAAAACAAAAATACAGCATATGAGGCATAATTGCTTGCAAAAAATATATACATTAATCAAAACTGTAGAAATGTGTTGGTGTGGGTGGCAAGCAGAGGAACAGCAATGAATACAGTGAACAGATAGACAGGATTGTGTGGAACCATATGTGTGAATGACACACTCAGAAACAAAATAAAAAATAAAAAAATTCCTTCCAGTAGCACCTTAGAGACCTTAGAGTAGCACCTTCCAGTAGCACCTTAGAGACCAACTAAGTTTGTTCTTGGTATGAGCTTTCGTGTGCATGCACACTTCTCAGAAACATGAGACATCACCCTTTTGCAAGGCAATGCCCCCACCTGGACACAGACTTACTCTGTGTCCTTCAAATCTCTGTTTGTTGCTGCAGGAGGGAAAAGAAAGGACTTTGGTTGGAAACTAGAAAACTGGGTATAGCCCTCAAAAGGTGGCTGCCAATTGGCGACCCTGCCTTTAGAGGCAGAAAATCATGAAGCTGCAGAAATAGCAGGAAAATGAAAGTTATCTTATTTCACTCCTTCTGCTGTGCTCTAAAATCCTCTATACCGAACACCCTTGAGACATTATTATTTACAATTAGAGCTGAATCTAGAGAAAGTTAAGTGCACTTAAATTCCATTGATTTCAAACTCTTCTGGGTAGTGCCCTTAATGCGTAATTAAAATAAAATGTAAGGCATGCCTACCTAGTATTTTCTCACCACTAGAAAGAAATGAAGGGGAAAATATTTTGAGCTTTGACACACTTTGTTTAATAGTTGTTTTCTTTTCATTTTTTAATAGAAAGGGTTGTTTTGTTTTTTGGGTGTTTTTTTTTTCTTTGCGTGGAGGTGGAACTGTTAAAAACCAAATAATAAAACATATGGTGATCATAAACAAAATCAATGGCCTTTCGGCTATATTAAAAAAAGCCTATCTGGCACTTTAATACATTTTTGAATGTATTTTAAGTGAATAAAAACAGAGAGCGGGGGAAAACCCTGCATCTGAGATTAAAAAATGTGCAAATTATTACTCTTACTCAATGGTATGCATTTTGAATTGCCAGTTGGGCGGAAACATACAAATGGTCTAGACATTATTTTATCCCCAAACATAAGTATGGATGCTATAATAGTTTTATGATCAAAAGTAAATCCAAAGGGAATGTTTTAAGTGTATAGGCCACAGCCTATTTGAATCCATTAGGAATGCATTAATGATCAAAGAAGCTCAGATGTAAAGCACTTATATTGCCCAGCAGTTGCCATAGTTCTTCTTTCTTACTTTAATAGAAGCACACCGTCTAAAAAAGACTCTGACAACCCCCCCCCCCCATTCCAATATTTTCACTGTACTGTCGGACCTAAATTACATTCCTGTGAGACCAGTGTAAGTCATGTCATGCCACTTTACTAAGACAAGAGCAAGGGAGAGAAGCCCATGGTAGAGTCACATTTCAAATGTCCTTCTCCGGCCCCCACCACACTGACAGGATCTGTGACAGGAAGCTGAACAGTTTTGTTGTCCTCAGGTTGATAGGCTTATATTTGTAGCAGCCCCATCTTTTGTTGGCTCTACCATAGATGAGGTTGGCTGAGGATGCCATTATTCTCTGGTACTCTTCAGATCATATTACTCAGGTAATCTTCTTGTCTTTCTTCTCTTGAGCTGGCTGGGTTTGTTCCAGGAAAAGTAAGAGGTGCTGAATTACTTTTTTTTTTGGTGTGTTATTGTACAGAACTGTAACTCAACTCCTGCCTTACTTCATTATCTCCTCAAGCCTTCAGGGCTAATTGACAGCAAGTCTTTATATCTTGATTTGTTCCCATTAGAAGTCCTTGTGCCCTTGAATAAACAGGTAAGGTAATCACTTTAATTACTTTCTGTAATTAGATGTATCTAAAGCACCTGTTCTTTTGCAGAGGGGAAAAAAAAATCTAAATTTGAACCTCTCTCTCTCTCTCTCACTGCTGGTATGTGTTTTTCCCCGCCCAATATCCTCTGCACCGGGGGCGGGGGGCGGGGCGGGCAGTGACAATTAGTCATGGCAATTTCCCATTGAAAACTGAAAACTGAAAAGAATGGAAGATGGAAAAACAACTGAATCCTATTAAAAAGGGACAAATCTACGTAAGGAGGGCAATCCTGTGCCCACTAACTTGTGACTTACCGGTATCAATACAGCTGAATTTCATGGAACTTGATTTTCAGCAATGCATAAGCTCACACTTCTGTGTTACACCTAATTGAGGCCATACTGATTTAAAACAGGCTAAAGGGCAAAGCAGGTGTGCTTTATAAACATTATCACAGGAACATTCTTTTCAGCTACGTTTTACTCCGAGTAGATCCACTGATATTAATGAAGCTAACTTAGTCATGTTCATTAATGTCAATGCGTCTCCTCTGATATGCCTAGCAGCTGAATACCACCCATAGGAAGGCTGCTACTGAGGCAGACCGTTGGTCCATCTAACTTAATATTGTCTACACTGACTGGCACGAGCTCTCCAGGATTTCAGACAGGGAAATCCCTAGAGATGCCAGGGATTGAATCAGGGACCTTTTGCAAGCAGAACAGTTGCTCTGCAACTGACCTTACAGCTCTTTCCCTAATCTCTCTTGTGATTTTTTCTTTAGAGGTAGCAGCTCTGTGTCCATGTAAGTTCAGGTCAGTACCACGGTTAGTAGCCATTTCTCTAACCCAAAATGGCCCTCAAAGCTGTTCTTTGTCCCTGAAGAGTACTATGGGAAGTATATAACACCTTGTTTTGGCATTTTGTTGGGTAAATGTGCATACCTTCCAACATTTCTCCAATGAAAATAGGAACGTCCCAATCCATAATGATAATTTTACTATTTGTACCCCACACATCTTAACAGGGTTGCCCCCGCCACTCTGGGCAACTTCCAACATATATAAAAACATAATAAAGCATTAAAAAAAAATTAACAACAGTAACAACATCCCTATACAGGATTGCCTTCAGACAGCTCGGTGGTCAGATAACTCCAGCCCCTCCAATATTTCTCCAGTGAAAATATGGATATCCTAAGGAAAAGTGGGACATTCCAGAAACCAGGATGGCTTCTCTAAATCAGGGATGTCCCTGGAAAATAGGGACACTTGGGTGTGTGTGTCTGAAGGTGTGGTATTCCTTGTTCAGGCTTATATATCTCTGCTCAGTGCTGTTTCATGGAAGCTGCTCCATTATGGCAAATGGGGCTCAGGCCCTCCAACCTCAGTCTGCTCTCAGTCAACCTCTGCCTACCTGCTTCCTACTTACAACCAGTCTAGGAGGTGACACTGGCTGCCATCTTCCTCCTCCTTAGTGTCAGTATTGCCCCTTGTAGAACTCAGATGGGAACAAAGTACGTAGAATTAGTTGGCTCTGCCTGTCTCAGCCTACTGTCTGGCTTCCTGCCTTCCACCCCGCCAGTACCAATGGGCACAAGCCACTGCTGGTGCTATTTAAAAATCAATAAAAGGGCAGAAAGTAATATGTTTAACATTATATCTAGTTTGACCCTTAGGTTGTGATCAGGCATTGTCCTGTTAAATGTTTCTCTAGCAAAACAGTCATAAACCTCACAAGTCATAAACTGCTGAAAAATAGTTTTGAAATGGTTTGGCTCTTCATACAATACTGCCAGTGAAGAAGTCAAAGAAAAATAAATGAATTGTCCATGCAGTAAAACAGCAAATGAGTTCATGATATATAATATCAGGTGCATTTATCCAGTTTCTGTTAGCATTTTCTTCTTTGTGTGAACCACATTCTGGGCAGTGTGTTTGTGGGGGGAGCCTATAAAGTGATTTAGTCCATTGACTGTAGCTTTTACTTTCTTCTTTTTGCAGACCATGGTGTTTTTCTGTGTTGGAGAACCGCATTGCAAAATGGAGAAAAGTGTGGATGGCTGAGTTTTTGGTTCACACATTGTTTTGGTAAGTGCGAATTAAGTAGGTTCATCTTTAAATGCAAACTGAAATGAATTTCCCCATTCCTAATTGTAAGTTACTGAATCATAAATGCTGTATCTCAAAAGGTTATATTGAATGACAAATCTAAGGGAGCAAATTTGAGATGAACTTGATGGTTCTTGGCTTCCTAAAATGTTTCTCATGAATTACATTTGTGCATTACACACACACACACACACGGTTGATTTTGTAAAGTATGGCTAACTCTCTCTAGCAGTCCATCTCAGCATGTCTCCAACATTTATTGAGAGGAATGACTCCTAATAGCTTCTGTTTTCAGCTGAGAGTGGAATACAGGCTAATTACAACAAACCACCACCTCAGTTTAGTAAAACCTGAAGCTCCTGACCAGTCAGACAAATCCATTAGGATTTTATTGGGTCCTAAAAAGAGTTATGTGATTCCCTAGGATCCAATCCTTGTCAATCAGGCATGGTAAATTGGATTCTTGAATAGGGAAATCCCTAAGGGAGAGTAGATGTTATCTAGATCAGATGCAGTGATTTTTTTCCCGACTCTGTGTTCACTAGGTTCTGTTCTCTCTTTAGTGAACCAATAAAACCATAATAAGTATTGATTAACCCATTACTGAGCATTATCCACTGGCTTTTGCCTGACTGTATTTAAACACAACACACTGCCTTTCATGCTGCCATTTGCACAGCTGTTCCCTTTGACTTTGGCAGACTTGCCAAGTTCGCGACAGGTTTTGGCATCAGAATGTCATGAGCCGCTCATGGTAGATTTCAGATAAAACCCTGACTCTGGACTACAGCACAGATGCTTTTCTATTTATTTATTTTTAAGCCCAAGGAATACAACTGGGAAAATTCATTCTTCCATTTATTGGTGTCCAAACATATTGACACTGATGCTGCTGCTTTTTTTTTTTTTTTTAAGAATATTGCTTAGTTAGAACTGAGCCGATTCTAGTGAGTGCCTTGAATAATAATTTAAAAAGATCTTTTGACTGTGGCACATCTTTTGACTGTACTGCCATGCTGATTTCATTGTTCAGCCACTGTCAGAACATGTCACAGCATTCATGTAGCATTCAAGAGGCAGTTAGGACTGCAGTCTGTCTGAAACCAGGAGGGTTTTTTTTTCCTTTTCTTTCTTTCTTTCTTTTTTTTAGTGGTGAGAGTTTAAGATTTTCTGTAAACAGATGGACTGTTCACATGCAAAGCCTCCAACGTGTGTCACTGCCAATCTAGTGTGACTGTAGAGCTCTCTACTAATCATTAGCTTGTTGGTGGCTCTCTGAATTTTATCCTGAGTGCTGCTCAATACTTGGGAATACAGAGATCACCTCAATAAATTAAGTTTGATTATAGGGAACAAGGTCATGAGCTGAATGGTCACAGGTCGAACTAGAGACATCACTGCAAGTGCCCCCCCCTCCGGCAACTTATTGTGGTTTTAGGGACTAGGTTCCCCCCCCCATCCCCTCCTGAACACTTAACAGGAAGGAGTGTGTGCTTTAAGGAGCAGAGTTGCATTTGTCTCTTTCTATTTTTAGGCATCGTTTTCAAGGCTCTGTGGCATTTTCTGTGTTCATTATGGAATAGCCATTTGATCAAGTGATTTTTCGATACATTATCAAAATAAATGGCATTCACTTCATTAGATGGTGGAGGAAGTATAGCTGAAACTGGGACAAGTATTAATTTAGGACTCTGAAGAAACTGACACTCCATCTTATGACCCTGAGGCTGTATTATTCAAGATACCCCATGATGGAAGGAAGTCTGTCTCCATAGCAATTACCTAAATCTTTTATCAGTCATTTCTGGAAAGAAAATTAGAGCAATTGTGTCAGGATGGTCATATGCGCAGAAATTGCACACTCATTCAAACCACTTATGTCTCTGACTTTGTCGCTGCTTGATGGCTGCTTTTGTTTACTCCTATGCTTTTGAAAGCTTGATTGGACATGAGCAGATGTGCCACACAGTAACCACAAAAGGTTGGCCTTTGTTTTCCATCTATTTCTTTTATTCTCTTTTCTAGGGTTGGCGCTAAATTACACTGTGTTTCTGTTTATTAAGCAAATTATTCTTCTAAAGATAAAAGCAGGGGAGGTGGGGAGGGGAAGGAAGGAAGGAAGGGGAAAAAAGAGACAGACAGACAGACAGACAGAGAGGTCTTAGCCCAACCCAGTTAAAATTATCAACTGCAAATTTCTCCTTGTCGTCAATTTAATTAACAGAGAAGCTGATAATATTTAATAGTACAGGTTAATTTGCTGGGACACTTCATGGTAAAAAAAAAAAAAAATGCAGTTAAGAACTGCTCCCTGTTTCATCACATCATATCACACTTGTAGAATTTTATTGACTAGATAATTGGCATGTCACTACAGTATGAGCTGGTTTGGGGGAAGGTGGCCTAGTGAGCTTTTACAATTGCCCATTAACTTCAGAAGTATTAAATCTAATTAAAAGGGGAAGTTGGCACTTTGCTACACGGAGTGATTTTTTTGTTTTGTTTTTGTTTTTGAAAAACCAAACATTTGGATTTTTTCCCTATCGCTGCTGGATTTTGAAATAAGAATATAATGCTTAACTGTTGATCAATATTAGGTGCTGCCTGTACTGAGTGCTATGAACAACCGCATAAGCTCTCCCTTCAAGTTCCTTGTTCGAGGAAATTTACAATTAATAGCTTTCTTACAACAGCAGAGATATCCCCCTTCTTCATGGCTCAGCTAGGGACCTGCCAGACTAATCTATTCCCAGTTTGCTGGCCATGGTCCTTTACTCTATCTGTCTTAGCATATTGATTTCTGAGCTGTCTTATTGGTTCCTAACATAATTATACCAGGAGTGGGTCTCTTAGTACAGCTAATACATTTACACCATGGCATCTAGGGAAGCTTATTATAACAGCATCCGGTAGCAGTGCTATAGTTAAGGTCAGTTGCCATTTCCATTAGGAACTCCATTTTTCAGAGGTTTGTACCTTAGCTATTTTAATTTCTATCAAACTAAAAATTGGCAGAGTCATTGTCTGCCTGGATTTAATGTAACGGCTTTATTATTAGCACATATTTAAATCACTTAGAAGACTTTTTTAAGACTGCAAAACTGCACATTTATTTAATCCCTTTTCTGAGCCTTTGTGAAATTTCTTTTCTTTAAAGGTAGTTTTTATAACCATATTTCTTTTTTTCTTTTCTTTTTAATTGAGCACTTCAAGAGAAGGCTGAAGCTCTAAACACATTCATCCACTTTTGCTGTTAGAAAAGGAAATGCTTCAGATTAACCAGGAACTGTCATTAATCTGCAGTGCAAAAAGCCTAGTTAAAATCACCATGCATTCAAAATTAATGAAATATTAGTGGAAGAAATATAGTAGATTCTTTGTCAAGATCCAAGCATTGCGACAGCTCTGCTTAAAGCAATCAAAGTTGCCTGTTGCACAGAAAATGCACTGGGGAAACCGGAAAGCATTTGTGCATTAGTACAGCCTAAATATAACTACGGCATTACAGTATTTCATATCATGATATGCAGATTGAAACATTCATTTCCAAGGCTGCAACCACTAAGATGTAACCCCCAAATAATTTATTCTGATTTATCCTGGGAAATACTCAAACCAGCAGAGGAAAGGCGTACACACATGAAATCTTTCAGATGATATCACTCCTAGCTTTTAGCTGTGAGTGGATTTGTCCCACCCCAATGAAGGAAAAGGTATCCAGTTGCTTTCTCCTGAGGAAATAGGATGACTGTAATAGACAGTAGGTACTGCTTCAGTAGTGAAGGATCCAAACAAATCTCCTGAGAGAGAGGCTGCTGCTACAGAGAGCTCCTGTTGCATATTGCTAAGTTAGGAATTCCTGAAGGGGACTATGAAAAGGACCTCCATGGAAGGTTTTAGTTATCAGGAGGGATTATTTGGAAGCATATAATCTGGCCCCAGACTCTTTAAGGCTTTATAGACAGAGGTGGTTTTAGGGCAGCGTGACTAGTTTCCCCGCACTGGGTGCCAAGTGGAGTGGGCACCTGGAAAGCACTTTTCTGGCTATGGGAAGGAGGCATGAGAGCAATGACAAGGTCCTAGAGTCCTCCTGCTTCGCCTAGTTAGCACTTGCCCAGCTTTAGGAAGGAGTTGAGAGGGCTCTAGGAACCTGCCAGAGCCCTTGCACCTCCTTCCCAAAGCCCTGCATGGCACAAGGGCTGGAGTGGGGTGCCAAATTTTGGCCTAACTCAGGGCGCCATAGTACCAAAGTCTATCCCTATTATAGGCCAAGACTTTGAATTGGGTTTGGAACCAAAATGGAAACCAACGAATTTGGTACAAAATAACACAAGCCCTCTAAGAAATTTGGCTGCAGCATTCTACCAAACAAATGAAATTTGCAAAAAGTCTTTAAAATCAGCCCTATGTAGATTGTGTCGCAGAAAGCAAGAAGGGTGACTAAGGAATGGACCACTGCAACCAGTTCAGGAGGTTCCAGAAAAGAATGAAATGGACACACTGATTCTAATGGTGCCAAGGTTACCTCTTCCAACAGTGGTTGAACATCAAAACGGGATCTTTCCTATTCACAGGAAGAACTTCCGTCTTGCTCAGATTTAGTTTTGGTTTGTTAGGCCTCATTCATGCTCTCATTGATGTAGTACATCTACAGCTGCCTTGGTGACAGAGAGGGGGAAAGAGAGCTGAGTGCCATCAGAATGCTAGTGCTGTTCTACACCCAAACTCCAGACAATGTCTTCTAGAAGTCTAATGTAGATGTTAAAAAGCATGAGGAAATACATTTGCAGCCATGAGAATAGTTCTTCTAGTAATGAGAAAAAATGTAGAAATCTACCCTCCACATATTTGTGGGAAGTATGATCACCTTAAGCTGATTTGAAAGGGGAATTGAGGGCAAAATGATATAACTCCCCTGGTTTTAAAGAAATTATCCCATTGTTAAATAACATAACAGTGACACAATGTATGCCTTGAGTATAAAAGATTCCCGTACATCTGGATCCTTCTCTTTAATATAAACCCCAAAACTATACTGCTTTCTACAATGAAAGACATAGCACACTATGGCCTATTTATATCTAGTATAACAGGCAGTTGTCGCTAGACATTAGAAAATGGCTGCCCACAGCTGTGCTGGTGGTGTGGGCTCTTGGTTCCCCAGAAGAAGAAAAAACAGCAGATGTTCAATATCAACATGTAAGCAAGACAGAAGGAGCAAATGCCAGAAAATTATAGAGACAAATTACCAAATATCTGGCTTCCAGATCTTGCTTGGTCATTGAGTTGCTAGATGGCCTTGAGTAAGTTACTCTCTCCCATGAGAATGCAGGTGATGTATCACACAGAATTCCTGCAAAGGGAAATGACAAAAAGATCTGAACCACTTTACATATTTTAGAAGCACTGTAGAAATAGTAATCATGTTGTCACAATATCATAAGGAGGAGTTTAAGAACAGGGGTGTGTGTGTGTGTGTGTGTGTGTGTGTGTGTGTATGCAAGCCTCTTAAGTCTCAGGATCGAAGGGAGTTAAAAAAATATCTCTCTTAACTGGAAGAATCACCACTAGGCAATTCTCCCTCACTGTTCTTCAGAATGCTGGAAAATAAGACATAACAACTGAAATGTATCCTTTTTGATAAAGCATCAAGGGTGGAAACTGGACATGTCACCTGAAGTTCAGTATTCCTTGGCTTAAAACATAGCCTTGGGTGACTTGTAATGTTCACCTCAATTTAGAGGTGAACTTTAAGACCCTGAGTTCTTCTCTGGCCTCAATTTTAATCCAAGCAAGGGAAGAACTCAGGTTCTCACAAAAGCAAATCTCCAACCCTATCCACTCACCTTTTGAGTCTCTAGCAATTTATTCTAATCTACCAGCCTGTTTTCTTCATTGCTGCTTCACTGGTAAATGATAGGAAGGATAACTCTCACACCTAGAGTGCCACTACAGCTACTGGGAAACTTGGCAGTCTTAACATCAAGCAAAGAGTTAAAAGTCTAGGAGGAAGAGACCTCCTTGCCACCACCATTATTAGAGCAGCATCAATGTAATTGGATGGGCAAATGTATGCTGGGGTAGAATACCTTTGGAGAGATGGTGATTAGATGATCATTGTCTATGAGGGAGATGGAAAGGAAGTGTGTTAGTGAAATGAGGGTTTGGATGCTTGTGGGATGAGAATGGTCAAAAGGTCAGAATCTGTTATGATAGAAATGAATTTTAGTTGAACTAACTCCTGATAAACCAAGATATTTCACTGGGGGTAGGAGATAGTTCCACTTATTCTGAACCATTTGAGAACTTCTCAAGAGAAGTGATCTGACCTATCAATTTGATGAGAGATGTTGGAATCCATTTTTTGGTTGAAATGACTGAATTGAGCACCCAGACTTTATGGTGGCTGTCAGGAATGCAGAATACATGAGGATTTGATTTGCATAAGCAAAATATTCTTATAATAGGCTCATCCTGCTTCAAACACAAAAGACATTTAAACATTATTACGAGCTCAAAAAGCCCAGTTGCGAATTCATACACAGGCTTTGATATAATAACCTTCCTTTATAGCAAAGGTTAAGTGGAGGTGCATAAGATTCTGGGCTCTTGTGAGAATGTACATTATAATCCATATTCCTAAAAATCTTCTGTATGTTGCAAAAAACAAAACAAAACAAAAAACCCCTTTGTAGGCCACGTCATAACAAAGAAGAATTGCAACTATTTATTTCAGTGTTCCTAATTCTTGTCAGAAAGTGACCTGAAACTGTGACATGGAATTTTTCAAAGTCAGCCTGGGAGAAGGGGTGTACATTTATCAATGTTTTTACCTTAGTCACCTATGCAGCGGCACTTGTGAAGGTCTGTTTTTATTTAATTCTCGAGATTTTGTTGTTAATAGAAAAACTGTCCCATAAATTAGGGAAGTGCTCAATTACGAGCTTGACAAAGATTGATTTCAGTCCTGCTATTGGTCACCACTGGCAAGTGAGGGTCAGCTCAAACAGCTACTGCAAATGGTAGGCACAGCTTAAAGGTAATAGTAATAAGCTTTTTGCAAGCCAAAAGAAAAATGTCCACACAGCAAGATCATATTGTTCTGGTATTTCCAACTTACAACTTCCCTTCATTGTTTTACTCTTGAAAATTGCTGTGTACATTTGCAGTCTTATACCACCTATATTTACCCAGAAGCACTCATTTTCATTTGCCTTTTATAGTCAAGCCTGCATCTAGTGTAGCAAGCAGTAAGGCCAGCCAATTCGAATCAGCCCCTTTGGGAGGCATAGCTTTATCCCAGTCTTCCCAATTCTGGTGCCCTCCAGCTTCCACCAGTCAGTATGGCCACAGGTCAACATGAAGAGCAGCATTAAAACAACAACTATAGACCCCAATTGTTCTTATTTAGGAAGATTTCCATTTTCTGAAAGCAACTTTCTTGCTTCAAAACACTTCCTTTATTCTGCTCATCAACCACACCAACATTTTCTTGGCAGTGGTGGCTGACACAGAAGGGAGACCAACAGTAGGAGAAGCCAGAGCTAATCATTGGAAGAACCAGATGATTCTAGTTTCAGTCCTTTTTCCCCTAAAAAAATGTTTAGGGGTACTCTCATTTTCCTACTCATATTGAAATACTGCCTCTCAATGAAGCTAAACTTAGATTCACAAAATGTTTAGGGGTATGTGTACCCCTGCATCCCCCCAGAAAAAAGCACTGACTAGTTTTATCCCTATCCACCTCCCTGCAGTTATACAAGGACTACACTGAGACTAAAGAGGAGGAAACTAATAGGAGGTGCCACCGGCCTAGACAGGTCATCAGTAAGAAGACAGGGCAAGTGAGGGCTGGTTGAGGGCAGACTGAGGTTGGTTGGGTGTTGCTTCATTGCAACACCTGTGTGTTGTAGTGGTTAAGAGCGGTAGACTCGTAATCTGGTGAACAGGGTTTGTGTCTCCGCTCCTCCACACGCAGCTGCTGGGTGACCTTGGGCTAGTCACACTTCTTTGAAGTCTCTCAGCCTCACTCACCTCACAGAGTGTTTGTTGTGGGGCAGGAAGGGAAAGGAGAATGTTAGCCGCTTTGAGACTCCTTCGGGTAGTGATAAAGCGGGATATCAAATCCAGACTCTTCTTCTTCTTCTTCTTCTTCTTCTTCTTCTTCTTCTTCTTCTTCTTCTTCTTCTTCTTCTTCTTTGTCCTCATGGACCAGCCACTGTTGTTTAGTGGAGGAACCATTCTTCATCCTTATTTCCTGACTGACCTAACTGCAGATAATGTTACTTGGTTAACCACCTCACTGGCTCCCACTGAAAAATAACAGAGCACGCCCCTTTCAGCATATTGGGCAAAACCAGTAAGATCTTAGAGAAATAAATATCTGCTTATCATTAAAACAAGTGGCCACCTGATTCAACAAATAAGATTTTTTAAAATGGAGAAGCATCTAAAGGAACCTTTTAGGTTCTCAACAATAATTTCAATAGCCTTAAAAAGAAAAGAAAAGATCAAACCTGTATGATTAGTTTTACTTGATCATTGCCACTCCATCTCTTGATCAAATGCATTTTTTACAGCATGTAAACAATAACATAACTAATTGGTAAATTAGAAAAGGATGTGCCTTGTCTATTACATGTGTTTTGTGAAATCACTATTTTTATTTATTTATAAATTATATTTTTTTTTCAAAAATCAAAGTTTTATATGCTATATTAGTATGTGGTTATGTGGTTTTCTAAGAATGACTTCTGTTGCTTATAAATAGCATATGCATGTAAACAGAAGGTATTTTACTGAATGGCAAAATATATTAGCAAATCAATGCCACATATACCATAAACAGATATCACTGCTTTAGATAATGTCTGAGTATAAATATTTTAGAGCTGTGTGTGCCCCCAAATGTATAGAAACAGAAGTGTTATAGGGGATTTATAGGGTTCATACTTTGAAAAAAGAGAGTACAAATTATGTTCAATATATCTCTTGAAATTTTAAATATTTAAGTTTATAGTCTTCTTTTTAAATTTGTGTGTGTGTGTTTGTACAGTATTTGCTAAAGTCTTGAACAGTAGAGTGAGTCTTGGGCAGGATTGTGTATCCTATTTACACAATCACCCCATTCATTCTTTCTCCAGCTTCCTGTCCTCCTATTCCTATTGCCCTTAGTTTGGATTCAGGAACACCTGCTTGTGTGTGCAGAGTTCCCACATACACACATGAGATGGCCAATATTTTCTCTTTGTGGTCGCCTCTTGCATTTCATAGGATGCTGGTCCAGACAGCTCTCCAGCTTCTGGGGTGCAGCTACTGAAAAGGGTGGGGAGGTGATAATTTCCCACAATACAATACTTTGGATTTTGTTCAGTAATCTAGTCTGTGCCCCCTTCCTTTTGCTCTTTAATGCTCAACTTTTGTATAGGCATCACAATTAACACTCTCTGTTGAAATGGCACTGGTTTGCAATTAGGATGTTCAAAACAAAGGGATGGACTCAAAGCAGAGTCCCGGTGAAACTTATGATTCCTTTTCTCTCCCAGAATCATCTGTGAAGAATCTCTCGATCCTTCACATCTGATTCTGAGAGTGTGCAGAGGGGCATCAGGAGAGGAGAGTTCCATTCTGCTAGTGCAAATCACTTGTGCTGGCAGAATGGGACCCATAGGCACCGACTCCTAGGAGCCAAGGCAGTTTGCCCCCCCAATGTTTTTTTTAGGGGGTCAGGCTCCCAAATTGTTCAGAGGGATGCGGCACAGATCAGTGGTTGGCGGCTCCGCCTCCTCCTGCTGCTGCCAGCACTGGTGAGGGGTGACACCCCCTGTCTTTCCCTTGTGCGGCAAGGGGAGGGGGAGGACGAAAGCCACTGGCCGCTGGGACCATGCCGCAGCCGCCTTCAGCTCCACCCCTTGGCTCTGTGCGACGCTGTGCGCATGACTTTAGGATGTCATGTTGGGCCCCCACAATGTTTTTGAGAAGTTGACGCCTCCAATGTGAGCATTGAATACCACCCAAAATTGTTGCTGCCATGGCTGAAGATCATATGATCACACTACAAGTTATATTAATTACACTTTTTAAAGAAGAAGACCAAGAAGAAGAGAGCTCAATACTTCAGCTTTTATTTTGAAGGGAAAATACAAACAGTACGTTTGGGGGCAAAACTCTTCTTCATGCTGCTTGAAGTCACTGAGGCTTACTTCTGAGTCAAGGTGCATATTATTGGGCTGTAAAAATAAAATATCAATCATCGTGATAATGAACGCTAATAATTGTAGAATTTACTGAAACCCTCTTGGTGTGTGAACTGCATTGTAATGAATGGCAGTTGGCCAAAACCTCCCTACCTATCCCTTGTGATGGAGATATTCCCAGCGGAATTTACATTCACGACTCAGAGGCAGTTCCATGTTTTTTTCTGTGGGAAAGCTTTTGATGATCATAAGCCTTCTGTGTGTATGCTTTTTGTCATTCATGTGGAACTTATTTCTGTTTTGATTGATGCCAAGTGTCTACCTACACACCATCCAATTACTCATAGACATGTTTAAAATGAATTGTCTTAGGTATTCTACATATGTTAATCAACATATTACAAATAGGCAGGTACTGTAAATGGAGTTTGTTTGGAAGGAATGCCAAATTACCCCTATTGTTAGTTGAGTTGTTATAAAGGGTACCAACCACCTCATTTGTAGGCAGCTTTAGCCTCCTGCGTTGGCTGTAGCCACTAGAAACTTCACTCTGAATTTAAGGAATCATTATTCCAACCAGGAAGCAGTCTATATATTGTACATGACCCTGTAAAGTGGATACTTTGCTCCTGTCAACAAGTAAAAGCGGGGAGATGCTGTTCAGCTACTGGCACTCTTCGAGAATATAGCTTAGCTGAGTCCCAATTTAATTCCTAATAATAGGCTTTCAGGTTTAATGCTGAATGAAACAGGATAGTGGAAATTGCTGAAGGAAGAAGGATGAATACAAATTAACTGGAATGCATCTGATACTCTTCATTAGTACTAAATATTTTTGAATTGCAGTTGGAGTCGGCTGCAAAGTTGAAAAACTACCAATCAGTCTTCAGATGTCTAAAAGGATATCTAGTTATGCCTTGATGCACTTTTCCCATCCAGCTGATCCTAAATTGGGAGCAGCTTTCTGCTTCAGTATGCTGAGCTGTTTCTAATTAGTTTCTAATCTGCCTTAATTGCACTTAAAAGAGCAAGAACAGTGAAACAGCTGTTAGATTCCCCTTTTTACAATGTAACCAGAACCACCATTTGAAATTGATTTTTTTAGGGGGGCGGGTTTGTCTTTCTAGCACAATTTCTGGAACACAAGCCACTTGCTTGCCGTTATAGATCGTTGCACTGTTGGGTTACCTAAGCATGATGGCCATAGATGTATGTGGATTTCAGAGGTGCAATATATCCAAAAGACCATCACAGACTCAAGCTGTTTCTCCCAGGTTGTTTCATGGACTACAATTGTAATAAAAGATACAGTGTCCCCCCACCCAAAAAACCCCCCACCCACCATTAGGTCTGCATTTCTGTACCTGCTCTCCTGGGGTATGCCCCATTGAACTTAAAGGGTCTTACAGCTGAGCAGACATTTATGGAATTGCAGTGTGAGAGTTGTTTTAAGATAGCTTAAAGCATGAAAGCCCAAAAATATCCCCATCAAATGTCAAGGTGTGCTCAGGCAGTTCATTGAGATGCATGAGACTTGTGTGCATGAGTATAGCAGAATGGGTTGATTTTTCTTTTTATAAACTAATTATTTAAAGCAATATTTTCAAAAAGTCTTGATATTCTCCCCTTCATCTTCAGTCCATCTTCAGAAGCTCCTTGCCAGCATTTTGTGGCTTCGTGAACTTGTCTTCAGCTGCCTCTCCATCCTGCTGGTTTCTTTTACCAGTTCTTTTTTTGTCCACTCAAAAGCCTGTTGTTGTAGCAGCTTAGCGGGGAGAGAGCAAGCCCTTGAAACTGATCTATCTCTGGCTGCAGTGTCTCAGAGTACAGTGATGCTTAAACGCATGCCCACACCTTCCTACCTAACCAAACAGTGAAAAACCCAGCAAAGTTTAGATAAATCAGCAAGTCTCTTTCCCTTTGCCTGCCTAGCAGAGCTGCCGCAGTTTCAAAGCCTTTATTTTCCCTGCACAAAATGGAGCGAGGCTGCCAAATAATATGCCTGCTAGAGGACGGCAGCTTGGGTCATGCTCAAGGTGTCCCTGAAGTGTTAGGTAGCCACAGAAGATATCCAAAGGGAAAGGGCTTGTCTAAGGGCAGCCTGAAGAATTAGGTTAAAAAGCTTTCCCATTTCCCCTACTGAAACCCTCAAGGTAAAGGAGCAGTAGTTGGATTTAAGAAAAATAAAATAAAATCAGTGAACATGAAGAGATCAGATTCCAAAAAGCCCTGGAAAGTCTTGTGGAATACAAAGGAACAACAACAAAGGCCCCTGTTCAGACGAGTGCTCTCTGATAGGTCGTCCTTTCTTTTGCTTTCCTTGGATGTAAACAGACCAGAGAAGGAATTGATGTAGCAGAAAGAACCAACTTGCATGGATAATCAGAGAGACAGTGTTGTGTAGTGGTTAGAGTTTTTGACAAGGCTGGGCCAGGATGGAGGTCAAATCCCCACACAGTTATGAAATTCAGTGGGTGACCTTGGGCCAGTCACTATCTCTAAACTTCACCTACATCACAAGATAAAATGGGAGAGAGGGAGAAGCATGTGTGTGTAGCAGTCATGACTAGTAGCTAGGGAACCAGGCCATTGAAGAGTAAATGAATACTGTATACAGGAGGTAGGAAAGAAGCTCTAACAGTAGATATTTAGTCTGCCCCCAATGTTATTGGCGCCTTTATATGGGCATTAAAAACATACTGGTTTGGGGTGGCCTTTTCATGGCTTGTTGCAGCTGCTTTAAATGACCAAGCTGTTTTATAAAATGCTTTAATACTGGTATGAGTTTGGAGTGTTAAACTGGATGCCAGACATCTCTAATCCCTGCAAGTGTTAGAATTTAATCAAGGCTTATAATTCTTGTAATAGCCAGGCTAGCCTCCTGGTGAGGCGTTAGCCTGGGTGATGAGCCATTAAGGGGGAATAAGGGGGTCTGTGCAAGTGGGTGGGGCCCCTTGCCTCAATTTATAAAGCCAGAATTTAGAGTACAGGGTTTGGAGCAGGGATGTGAAGTAAAGCAGCAAGCACAGTCAGATAGCCATATATGATTTCTATTTGAATCCAATGCTGTGCTATGGAGGAAGCCAGGCCTTTTTGGGGTGTTGATGCTGTGAACTCCTCCATCGTAGGCTGAGGTTATATATGTGTGTAAATAAACCATACATCATAAAGACACCACAGTCGCCGCTGTGCTTCATTTTGCAAAAGGAAACGCAGACCCTGGGTGAGCACCTGGAACCCCTGGAATTTCATACCACTCAGAGATTGATGTAGCATGCAGCAGTAGAAGTACTGTCTTGGTTTTGTAATCTCAAGTGTTTTTTGCGTTTGTTTTTTTTATAAAAAATAATGTTGTAGTTTATCCGGCCCAGTTGATGGACATCCACACCACACATTTAAAGTGGGTGATTCTCCTCCCACCCTGCAAATCCTGAGAATGGTAATTTGTTAAGTGTAGCTCTATGGGGGAAAACTACAGTTCCCAAGATTCTTTGGGGGAAATAGTGTTTTAAAAGGTGCATGCTTTGTAGATTAAATGTGTAGTGTGGATCTGCCCTCAGACTTTATTTTGTGTGTTTTCATGCATATATATATATATATATTGCAATAAGCCACCTTATGTAGGTTATACACTAAAAAAAGCATCCTATAAATACCGCCACCACCACCACCACAACGGCAACACTTTTCATTTATGCATTCTTAAAATTTACACCTTAGTCTCCTGGCCATGCATGGGGCCAGAGTATGCTTCCCTTCTTCAGTCCTAGGGCAATTGGAAGGTGGAGCCAATAATGGCTGTTTCTTTCTGGCAGAGAAAGGAGGGGATCACACGACTTGTGGCTGCTCCTTCTTTGCTTGATAGGGGTTGGGATCAGCACAAGGATCACATTCTTCTGGGGTTCTCATGCCAGTGGTGGACAGCACCAGAGGCAAAAGCGGGCACAGCAATGAATGCAAATTTTGCCTTTGTAAAGTCAGCTACTTTTCACACACACACACACACCTCTGTATCCTCCACCCACACAAACCAGAGGCATTATCAGAGTGCAAGGACATGCTCCAGCCACACAAACACATTTGAGTTGTGAAGCTGGACAACTGAGGGGTGCAGCCTATGGAGAGCGGGTGTGGCTTAGGTTGTGAGGGCCGGGTAAGACTGCATTTGGCACCCCCAGGTTCACAGGGTGGGGGTAATCTTGGGCAGGGGTTGCTGATATCAGACCCAGGGGTCAGCAAACTTTTTCAGCAGGGGGCCGGTCCACTGTCCCTCAGACCTTGTGGGGGGCCGGACTATATTTTGAAGGGGAAAAAATGAACGAATTCCTATGCCCCACAAATAACCCAGATGTATTTTAAATAAAACTACACATTCCACATGTAAAAACACCAGGAAGGCCCCACAAATAACCCAGAGATGCATTTTAAATAAAAACACATGTTCTACTCATGTAAAAACACACTGATTCCCGGACTGTCCACGGGCTGGATTGAGAAGGCCATTGGGCCATATCCGGTCCCCAGGCCTCAGTTTGCCTACCCATGGACTACGCAGCAGCATAGATTATTCCTATCTGTGAAATGTTGGAAAGCATGTGGTTCTGTTTGTAAAACGTGATTTTAGAACTGCACCTCTGACTTTGTGGGCTTGTTGGCGCTGCGCAATGCACAATCCAATAAAAATGAGAATGCAGCAACGTTTTGTCAAAGGAACGCTGGAAGCGACCAATCGCAAAGGGAGGGAGGGAGGGAGGCACAAAGTGAAAGGAAATGTGTGGATTCTGTGCTTGCTTGAAGAAATGATAATAAATGCTGGCATGTAGATTAGTGTATGCGGAGGAAAAGAAGGAAAAAAGACGTTTAAAATAATGCATTAGGCTAGATCCCAGGGAAAATGGCTTCAAATGTAATTAATTGTATGGTGTTAACCAGATCAGCACAAGTCCTGAATGAGCTGGCAGGGTCATTCAAAGGTCACTGTGGGAATAAAACTGCACAATGAAAGGGGGCTGGGGGGGAAACAACATGTGGTTTAAGGCTGTGTTAAGAGAGAAAGGGAGGAATCAGCATGTCATTCTGCTGAGATAGTTCTGTAGTCTGTGCACATTCATAAAAAAAGTGGGAGGCACAATTGCTTGAGGGGACACCATGAACTGATTTCCATATACTAAAGCACATGCCAGAAGGGAAGTGAAAAACAGCAAGCTCTGCTACTGCTCTGGTTGAATAGTTTGCAATGCAAACAAGGGCTACAGGCTGTTATCACACAGGGTTTTTTTCTTTTCTTTTGGAAGCTGGATATGTTTCATTAACATAAGACATTTGCAAACATTAGGTTGGAGGGAAGATACTATACTGCCAGGATGGGGATCCTGCATCTATCCAGGTGTTCACAGACTCTGATTGCCATCAGACCCAGCCGGCATGGCCAAAGGTCAGGGCTGAGGGGCATGGTAGCCCAAGAACATCTGTAGGGCCACAGGTTCAATATCCCTGCTAGATAGTCACAGTAATATGCTACCTGTTATCTTTCTCAACTACATCCTTAGATCTCTTATCTGGGACAGTGGATAAATGTACAGTTAACCTTGCCATATACAGATGATGAAGGATAGCTGTTAACTTTTATTTTTTTATTTTTAAAACTGGTAGGTCCGGAGAGCACAGGTTGAGTTGGGTGGGTCAACAAAACCTGCAACAAAGAACAACAGTTTAATTTCATGGTTACGGAGCCTGATGTATCCTGGGCTAACAGATTGTCCTCAGTAGCACACCAGAATAAGGTGGTTGCTTCTTGGTTTTTATGTTGTTTTAGTGCAATGTGCTCATATCTTGCATTCTTGTTGTCTTTTTTCCTCAGAAATCAAGTAAACCAATATACCCCTTCCCCTACAAAAAAAAGCCCAAAAGAAAAAGCCCCCAAAATCATGTCCAGAAAAGCCACAGGAGAAGCTGTGGAAGGAAGTGAACAAATAGCACACCAAAGCAGAAGAGGCTGCAGAAGATAAATGGGCTGGTTTGGTTCTGAGGCGTCAGTGACATTTTAGCTACAGAAAGAGTGCATTTATCCAGCACAGATATCAATATCTTTCCTTCAGGTGCAGTAGTACTGGAGAGGGAGTCAGGCAAGGCAATCGGCTGACAGGCGTACCTAGGCTTGGACAAGACGAGAGGGGGAGGAACAGGAGGGAGCTGCTTTCATGCAGCAAGTTCACTTTCTTAACTTGGCTTTTGTAGAGAGGTCCAGACATCCAGGCTGAGGTCTTTGAGCAATGTTAAATCATTGTGTTGGTTAAGATGTTTAGTGTCTACGAGGGGGTAGAGGTGCCTGGAGGTTCTGAAGGCAAGATCCAGAAAGTAATCCCAAGGCTGTGTAATGAAAACTCTTACTGCACCAGGCACTCAGGCTGACATACCTTTACCTCAGTGACCTGAGGCTGTTAAACATTTATTCCTACACTTTCAAAGTGTTGTAACAGATTTTTGCCACTCAGGAGACATGCAGCTGAAAACCACACACACCACTTTGAAGACTTAGGATGCTGGATTCCTATCATAAGAACCACATTTTCGTTTTAGCGGACTACCATTGCCATGAACCTGCACATGTTTTAAAAACACAACTCACAGTGACATTTTCATGACCATGAACATTATCATTGCCTCCCTCATTTAAATGTCCTACATGTTGTCCAAGATATAAACTGCTACTAGGCAATCCGGAACAACGTTTCATAAATGGTTTATCTGCCAAATGCCCAATGATTTTCAGAACTGAACCAGTTTCCTGTTATGCTTTTCATATCAATGTTTGCCTGTTTGACAGAGGAATAATCTTTCACTGAACAGGTATGCAAATCAAGTTCTATTTTTAAATCTGGTTTCTGGATTTAACTCCCCCTCTCATATGCTTGAACATGCTACTAGACCCAGGATCATCCCATGAAACTCAATGTGCAGAAAAAGGGAAGTAATTCTTCAGACAGCAGATAGCTAAACCATGGAATTCACGATTTATTTACTTATTTATAAAATTTCTTTACCATAGAGTCCCAGGGCAGGATACCACAATATAATCATAGAATTGGGGGGGGGGGGACCAAGTTAACAGTTTCTACAATTACCTACCACAAGATGTAGTAATTCCCATCAACACGGATGGATTTAAAGGGAGTTTAGATAAATTAATGGAGGATAAAGCTAAAAATGGCTGCTAGCCATGAAGACTATGCACTACCCCCATTCTCAGATGTGATAAACCTCTGACTAGTAGCTCTCAGGAATTACAAGTGCTGTTGTGCTGTGTTGTGGGCTTCTCATAGGACACAGTGGGAGTGGAAAGCTGGACTAGATAGGCTGGTCTCACCTTTTGTTGTTGTTGTTCAGTCGTTCAGTCGTGTCCGACTCTTTGTGACCCCATGGACCAGAGCACGCCAGGCACGCCTATCCTTCACTGCCTCTCGCAGTTTGGCCAAACTCATGTTAGTAGCTTCGAGGTCTCACCTTACATTGTTACAAAATGCTGCTTGCTGAGAGATGTGTAGGAAGACTCAAAGGGTGTTGCTATGCTGAGATAGTTCACTTGCTTTCCTCAGCTGATTTCTCTCCCCTGCCCAGCCTTCAACTCTCACTATCTGAACCACCTTGCCTGGATTTTCCAGAAGCTTCCTAAATAGTCCCAGGCCAGTTGCCAATCAGGTTGTAATTGTTCAGTAGAGAACACTTGAAAAAAGTAGGCTCAGACACAATCAGCTATGATAGGTGGTCGCTCTGCAATTGTCACTAGTTGCTTCCATTTGTTTTCTCTCACCCAGTTTCTTCTTCCTCTTCTCTGTCAAGGTGGCTTCTAAGTGGCTTTCAAATATAAAATCAATTACAAAATAATGCAAACACGCATAATTAAAATGCACACTAAAACCATTTCATTGAGACATTAAAATAAACACCCACAATTAAAATGTACAAGAAAAAAGGTTCAAACAGTAATTAAGACAATTAAAGACGAGGTTCATGTCAGGATATTAGGGGAATGGATACCTAAATGTCCCCCTGTAAAGAGATAACACCAGTGTTTTCTAGCACTGGATATGCTTCCAGCTAAGGTGGTGTGGAATTTGATACCTGGTAAGCAGGCATGGCATATTTTAAAATAAAATATGTATTATAATAATAATGTCTGAAAATTGTAAGTAATCTCCCCCACCCTCCCAACTCAAGTTTGAAGATGGCTGAAAAGGAATTGCATTACTAAATGCTGTTTCAATGTAACCCTTAATTTCTACAGATGGAAACTTTGTTTATTCAACAATGCATCTATGTAACTGTTGAGTTTGGCTTTGACAATTGTGAGTGTCCAAAAGCCAGTGTCTGGTTTGGCCTTTTTAAGTAAAAACTTAATGTTAAAAGCAGCCCTGCCACAGGGGAAGCATCAAAGCAGCAGTAGCAAAGGCCATAGCCTCTATTTTTTAAGGCAGCTTTTATTTCAATAATGCTGATGGCTGAGGTTTAGCTTTCAGTTCCTCTTCCCCCTTGTGATTCAGACGCTTTTAACTTTACCATTTTTAAGGGACTAAATTGAGAGTATTTCATGACTCCGGTTTTGATTGAAAGTCAGAAGTGGTCTATTCATGGGGAAAGATGCTCTGAAATCAGCACTGAGCCAAAACCTCCTACTGTGCTGGGACTACAAAGTGTTGGGCAGAACATTGGCAATGTGCGCGAGAAGCCTTTCATTATCAAAACTGATTCAGAAGGCCAAACATCCCTCCGTGCATATGTGTGCATATGGGAGATGGGCTGGTGTGTGAGCTCTCTGTGAACAGGTGCATCTCTAAACACAAGATATGCCTATTCACTCCTCTCCTATTTTGAAGTATTCATATTTGAAAGGGTGGGGAATCCTTTAAAAACTCCTTGAAACATTCCTTTGTCTAAAAAATCCAAAAACAAAACAAAACCCTCACCATTATTATAGTTATTATTTGTCCCGCCTTTCCTCCAAGAAGCTCAAAATGGCATACATGGTTTCCCCCCTCCTCCATTTCAACCTCCCAACAACCCTGAGGAGTAGAGGCTGGTCCAAGTTCACCCAGTGACCTTCACAGTGGAAGAGCAGGGGATTTGAACCTGAGTCTTCCCAGTCTTAGTTTGATGTATGAATGAGTTCTTCTAGCTCTCCTTTATATTCCTAAAGCCCCTGAAGTCAATTGCCAGGGTGCACAAAGACTAGTTTGTAGCATATTCCTCATGTATTGCAGCCCACCTGTCAGAGACTGCTTGAAATGCTTCTAAGGTTTTTTTTCTCATGCACCTTAATGTGGGGATCAACTGTAATCTCTTTACCCTGTGGATCAGCCCTGTTACATGGTGAGTCCATGTTAGTAATTAACATTTTCTGCTAAACGCTTGATAGAGACTCCATGTACCTTGTGGGAGCAAGCACAATGAGTCCCCCAAGAACAAAAGAGCTCCCCCTCCCCTTGTTTGTGCAGCCCAACACTCTCCAAATCAGTGAGACACCCCCCCCCCCGATGCTCCATTGGGCAAGCAAAAATGCTTGTGCTGCTGGAATGATCATGTTAGTGTGGCATTTCACCCTATGCACACTGATCAGAAAATGTGCTTCTTACCTGGAGAATGTACAAAATGCAGTTGAGATATGCACATTCCCCTGGATCTGTTGGGGATTGTGCATAATGTCTGGAAAATGTACAAAATTCAGTCAGTATATGCACAATTCTCAAGGCCTATTAGAAATTATGTATAATCATTGGGAAATGTGCACAATTCCCTCTTCATTGAAGGAATAATTAATAATAGAGTCATGGCTCGGGTTGTGATCGCTGCGGGTTGCGCGTTTTCAGGTTATGAACGTGCCGAACCCAGAAGTACCAGAATGGGTTACTTCTGGGTTTTGGTGCTTGCGCATGCGCAGAAGCACCGAATTGCGTCACGTGTGTGTGCAGATGCAGCACTGCGGGTTACAGACATTGCGGGTTGCGAACGTGCCTCCTGCACGGATCACGTTCGCAACCCGAGCCTCCACTGTAGTTATTATTATTATTATTATTATTATTATTATTATTTCTCCCCACCCTGATGCAGGTTTTCCAAAAGCATGACACAGAGGAATTAAAAATAAATAATAATTCTACAATTAATGGAAGGAATATGTGCACATTTTCCATGAGGTCTGGTTGATGTGCACATTGTCCAGTTGTTACACACATTAACTTCTAGATAGCTATCTCTATCTATCATCTATATTATATATGGCACATTTTATTATATTTTTGTCCCCACTCCACAAGGTCAGAGTGAGGCTAGACTGGAACACACTGAGTCCAGTGCTGAAACTGCAAAATACAAAGGGTAAAGGGAGCAATAAGGTTTCAGAGGTGAGGGAATTAGGACAGAGAGTATCGGATCTAGTGATTACAGCAATGGCATGTTTTTCTTGTGTTGTCTCTGAAATACACTGAATTTCAGAACTCAGGCAAGGTGAATAAAGAAACAGATCATTTGAATCCAAGTCTTACCTGCTGATTCTTCTTAGGAACAAAGTACTCCAGGAAAAAAGGCTTTGCAGTGACATTGGGAGAACTGGTGGATGACCACAATGAGCCATACCTCGTAGAGTGGCTTCCAGTTCCCCATGGGGAATTTAAAATGGCCACGATGCCCTAGGTTAGGTATAACCTTGTGTTAGCAACAGCATTCAATGTGTAGCGTGTGCATATTTGTTACATTCAAACAGAGGAAGGAATTAGAGGATAGGGGTATCAAATCAGATTGTTTCCTATTTACCGCTTACCCGTATTATCAAAGCTGGACAGTGAAAATGAAATCTGTAGATGGTACATGAGGTTGTTTCTAATGGTTGCATTTTCTCAGCATATCAGCTTATTCATATATGAAACAGCATGCTATGAGGAGGCGGCAAGGGGGGGGGACCCTGTGACCATAAGTTGGTTAGACATGAGGATGACACGAGTAAATTTCATTCCTGTCATGAGATATCTTGATGGGTATATATTGTGCATTATCATGAATTGCCACAGCTGCAAGGGATTATTTTTCCAAGTAATGATGGCAGAACAGAATACTCAAACATGTCTCTAGCTTTTAGCTCAGCTATGAAATTAACCAATGTTATCATTGAAATGTGGCTCCTGCTCATTTTTATACATCTTTTGAAAGGGATTTTGGAACTCTCATTAATCGGCAAACTGAAAGTTTGCTGTCTGAAACACTCCTTTGTGCAGGATAGGAACACGAAGATTTCTCGGGGCCTTCCTCCTACTTATGCCTCCTTAAGTACAAAGGTCTGAGTTGCGCAATAATGATTTAACTAAATTTTAGTAGAATACAATCCAGTCATTAAAAGAGAGAAAGATTTTATCTTCTAACCTTTGCTTTGGCAGCCTTTTTCCTAATATGCAGGCTCCTATTCCTTTTTCCCTATGTTGTTCTTTAATGTGCTATGTAAGCTGATGTAGCAGAATTGATAAAAACAATGAATTGCTGGCTGTAATAAAAAGGTGGCAACAATGTAGATGTAGATGGTCCTTCCTGTGCTACCTGCTTCTGAAATCACAAACACTTTGCTGATGCTAAAATGGTACAAAAGCCCTGCAGCCCTAAATTTGGCGTCTGAAATATTTACAGTTCTACATTTGAGGCCCCCTAAAAATTGATTCACACTTGCACACCTATTTTGACATTGGTGTCTTAGCACTAGAAGACTCAAAATGCTGACCCTACAAACAGCAGTGTGGTATGGCAGCCACATAGTTGTCCCAGAAGACATTATGATCATCATTATTTATTTCGTTTCTATACTGCTTTATATATTTCAGAATCTTGAAGGCAGTTTACCGCCTACATTAAATTATCAAATGATACAATCCAGAATAAAACATTACAGAAGAAATTCAAGTATAAAGTATACATTCAAAGAAACATAAATAACAGGAAACTAAAGTCAGACCAACATGGCTACCTACCTGAACCAGGAAACTAAAATGCAGCTGTTGGTTGACCTTGAGCTAGTCACACTTCTTTGAAGTCTCTCAGCCCCACTCACCTCACAGAGTGTTTGTTGTGGGGGAGGAAGGGAAAGGAGAATGCTAGCCGCTTTGAGACTCCTTCGGGTAGTGATAAAGCGGGATATCAAATCCAAACTCCTCCTCCTTCTCCTCCTCTTCTTCTTCTTCTTCTTCTTCTTCTTCTTCTTCTTCAGGGGGCGTGCAGTTCCAGGAAGAGCACGTCATCACCAGCTATCCAGTCTCAGGATCTACCCAATCTTATGCAGCCTGCCCTACCCCTCACCATACCTCTCCCTACCCTGAACCTCTGTAATTGGGCCCCCACCTGCTCCCCAGCTCTTCTCTTCCCAGGCACATCCTACACCCCTTTATTTAAAAACAACCCCCCCATTATTATTATTTTTGAAAAACCCAGAGATTAGAAGCAATTTAAAACAATTTAAAACTTTTTAAGCAGGACAATAAAAACAATATTAAACAGGACAATAAAAACAAATAGACCGTAAAAACAAACAGAAACCTCAAGACAACCCAAGAGTTTGTTTCAGTTTTTAGTAGCTGGAGTCACTCAGGGTCCTCCCAGGCCAGATGGAAAAGGCCTTCCAAGCAGGGAATAGGTCAAGTCTTCCAGCACTCACAAATTCATCTGCATTTTAGAGTGCATTTCTTACTATATGCATCTTTGTGTGCAATTTTGCCTAACGTGCACAATTTACCAAAGCAATTTCCCCAAGGACCATGCAATTTTGTATGCGATTTCAAATAAAAATGCACTGTATACAATTTCCCCCCTCCAGAATATGCATTTTTGTAACTCGGCTGGAGAAGAGCATTGCAAAATTCAGAAGAGTGCGAATTTCAAAGGATTGCTGTGCTTTAGTTTGTGTATCATTTCAGAACGGGTGAGTAAGAGAGGGTTGCAAACTGAAATGAATTTCTCCCCCATCCCTATTTTCGACTACCATGTGAGGTGCTTGAAGGTGTCATGGTACCCATGGATGCCACATTGAAGATGCCAGTACTAGAGTGTAAGTGCTGTTGAACTCAGTGACACTTTTCCCCAAGTCAACATGCTTAGGCTTGCCCTGCAAATGTGTGAATCACCTCCATTGTAAAACACTGCAGTGAAAGTGATGTCAAGCAGCATAAATACAAAAGCATCAATGGGGTATTTGATCTGTGATGGTTGTTTCACCCATGCAAAGTCCTCACTTGGTGTTCCAACTTATCAGCTGATGCAACTTGCCCTAATTGAGAATGTTTCTTTACAAGAGAGGCCTCTTGTTCGTATGTGAGGGCTGTTAGCTTCAGCAGCTCGAGTTGTATCAATTTTCGGAGGTTATCAGGGAGAAAGAGGGCATTTCCAAACTTGCTGCAACCCTCACTATAATGATCTCAGACATGGCACTTTCAACTTCTAATTCTCAAAAATCATTTGGAAAGCACTCCATGCTAGTTGAAGGTTAAAGTGAAGCTTCTATTAGTGCACACAGCGGTAATCCAATCTTGAAGTGACAAAGGGATGACTGTGGTGAGGTTTATATCCCAAAGGAAAGGTTGCAGTCTCATTACTAGATCTAGAGGGGGGTAGCTGCTGATATTTCACCAACTCCATCTAGCTGAGTATTCAAAAAAGACACTTAAAACTGTACCACTTATTGGAAAACCTAAGGCAACTCCTTGGTTGAAGGGAAGTATCCGTTCATCTCTGTCTTCCATATTCTTCTATCAAGCAATGCAGTATTGTTTATTCATGTTGTTACACAAAGTATTGCATTTTGCATATTTAGGTGTTGTCGTTCTTTCGCCCTCCCAACTTATATCCTACAGTCTCAGGCCAGGCAAATCTATCTTTATTGAAATTATTAACAATTCATTGAAGTTGCTATTTACTTGCTCAGTAGGAGTTTGACCCTAGAGGTCCTGTGATCAAAATCCTCTTCTCTGTAACACTGTCTAGACTTCCATTCTTAGTATCTTCGACAGGTTGAATAATCTGAACAAGTTGATTTACTGATTAAGGGTCAATGTTAGTTTTACTCAGGTAAACCTGCTGAAATAAATGGACATAACTAAAATAGGTCTATTAATTTCAATAAGTCTACACTGAGACAACCCTAAATGTTTGAATAGAATTCTGTGACCTCATCATATTGGACCCAACCTGCAGGTTCCTCAGAAGTTGTGTGTTTCTCGTACATTTCATAGGATTGTAGAATTGGAAGGGACCCTAAGAGTCATCTAGTTTAACCCCCTGCAATGCAGGAATTGAATTAGAAGGAATTAAATCTTGTGGGCATGTTCAGAGGTATTTTTTTTATATGCCAGAATCATCTGCCTCCATGATGGCAGGAAGAAACCATGCCACCAACTGCGGTACTGGAAACCATATAGTATTCTTTCTAACATTACCAGAAGCAGCCTGGAATAATCAAGGCCACAGTGGTTGTCATGATTCAGATAACATATGAAGCAGCTCTTGTTCTTACATCTTCCAGATATCTTAAAATACTGACAAGGAAATGTTCTGGCTTCTACATACCTTACCAAGATAAGTACCACAGAGACAAAAACAATTTTCATAAAATGATACTTTTGGGGAACCTTTGTGAGAAAAACAAATAGAGCTACTAAAGTGCCTCTCATTAATCTTTGCCAAGGCTTCAGCAATGTCAAACCTGTTAGTGATCATTCAAAAAGCATCGGTGGAAGTGTTTAAATCATATCCGTTGTGAACAGGAATGATCAAGTGAAATATTTCCTGTTTCCATAAGGTCACAAATGTATAATACCTGTTCCAATTGACAAAGAATCTAAAGCTTGCTTAAACATGCACTGTGTGTTTGCAGTACAGATAGTTATTTAGGATCCAGTCTAGGTAAAGTTCAGCACCTTTAAAATGCCTACTACTGATTTTGCTGAGATTCGTAATTAGCAGGGTTTGGTATACATGTTTGTCTAGCTTTTAATGTTTGGCTATATTTCAAATTGAGTATCGTTTCCCCAATAAATTGCTTTCCAGCTCAAAATGCTCAATAAGATTTTGCATAAGCGAGGTCAGAGTTCAGCAGACCCGACACCCAAAGCTATTTGCTCTGAATTGCCGGTATGTGACTTGATGAATTCACTGCTTTTACCAAGCCATACTATAACTTGTAATTAATGGGCATGAATAACTTGTACCGATTACCTTCATTGGGTCTACTCTGAGTAGAATTTAGTTGAATGCAACTTTATATGTCCATATATTCCAGGTCTGGTTCAATATTGACTACACTGACTGGCAGTAGCTCTCCAGGGTTTTAGGCAGGTTTCTCCCAGCCCTGCCTTGAGATGCCAAGGATGCTCTACCACTGAGTTACACTCCTTGCTCCTTCATGTAAATAACAACTGCATATTCCTCAACTGTCCTGGTGGGACATCCCTCTTTTTTTTTTGCTCAAGAGCACAGCACCCATTTTGGGCACAGCAATCTTGCCTGAAAAAGCATGTCTGGGGGCCACAATCTCATATGGGTCACGTGACTCACTCAGGAGCGTTATTAGTGGACTGTAAATAAATTATAATTGAAATTGTCTAAAGGGTTAAAAAAACAGCTTCTACTGAAGCTCTATAAAATTCTCAGACAATATTTGGTTAGGATCTAATGACTAGCATGGAAAATTGTTGAACTAGATAAATGCTTTCCAGTCAGTGTCCTGTTAATTTCTCATTAAACATCTGGTATTTGTTATTTTTGTGTTATTGGTTACACATATTCATTCTAATCTAAAATACCTTTGCTTGGATTTGAAAGGAAGCTTCGGTGAAATCAACAGAGCCTACTCTGTTTTCTAAACTGAACGGCAGCTAGTCTCTTTAACAGAGGTGTGGCTGTGGTGCAAACAAGAAAGCACCACCTGCAATTGCAGTTCTCTCTGGCACATGGATATGTATCAGTTAACTGAACTGCACACATGATCCCGTGTGCATATATTTCCTTTGACAATGACCTACCTCATAAATAATAAAATTTACTTGACAAAGACTATTGAGTTACTAATAGTAACTGAAATGGTATTGGAGGGTGCCATTTGCAATGAGGAGCTGGAAGGACTCTCGGAGGCCTGCTTCGAGTAGACAGACTCTAATAACACCAGAAACTCTTCTGAGCCTTGCCTAACTCCCAGCTCCAACCCCAAAGGCACATCAGTCTTACAGACAGCTTTAGATGTCTGTTAAATGCATGTTAAATACATGTTTTCAAAATATAACCAGAAATTTAAGTCAAGATATATAGAAGAAATCTTTCTGTGCCTGTAACTACCTCAAAGATGAGGGTGGGATTCACACTGTAAGTCTAAACATCAACAGGAAATGACTGAGGAGTCTATGTGAAATCACCCACCCATCTTCTTGACAGGTTGCAGAAAAACCAACTCAAGAGTGTGCCCTGTTAAATATGTTGGGCCAATGACAAGTTCGGACAACCCTATTGGAGCCATGAAGTTCAGAGCTGCCTCAGATGGATGTTCAGATCTCCCTGAAAAATCATCCTGAGGGTTCTCGATTCCAAATGTGAGTCAACCTCCAACAAGTCAGGAAGGGAGACTGAATGACAGCAGAGTGTGTGGAACACCAATAGAATCCCTAATCTCTCTGAAGTTTCCAATCCAATGTATAAACGTTTCAGACTGGCATTCAGATGGATAAGAATCCTGGAGGTGAATTCGTTTTATGTCTGTTGACTACGCCTTTATTTGTTGATTTTCTAAAATTATGACTGCAACTTGGTTTTACTTATGTTTTGTAAAGAGTCCTGGAATCATGTTTTGATTAAAAGTGGTGTAAAAATGTCTATACCACAATAAATAAATAGGCATGTTTACTCAGATTGCACTGGGGTTCATTCGTCTAGTTCAGATATTTCAGTCTGATAAAACCTGGGTTGCAATCCTGGTTCGCAGCCAGAGCTTAGCCACAGTCCCTCAGTTTAGATGTACTATGAAACTGTGGTTTTACAAATCCTAGAAGTATTGCATGAAGGCATGTAGGGGAGGGAGGAGATCTGATAAACCATGGTTTAATCTAATACCAATATATTATTTGGGGCATGAGAAGAACAGAAATGAAACTAGTGAGTGAAAAGCAAGAATCCAAAAGAGTTTCTTTAGAACTCACAGAGGTTTTAGTTTTTGAAAAGACATAATTTTCTGAGACAGCCATTTTACCCATCATCTTATAGTGTACTCTTTAAAAATGATTCTCTGTTCTGTTCAAGCTCCTGTACTTTAGAATCAGTTCACTCTGTTTAAAACCCATTGTAGAAATGTCACTGTTCATACAGCCCAGTTCTGTAGATGACTTTGTACTATTCTTTGCACTTACATCACCTATATTAATTTCAACTTTCATTAATCACTTCCACCGGTCTAGGCAACATCCACTTTTTTGTTGTGATTTTAGTCCTTTCGCTCAAAATTCCTTGTGAAACAAGGTGCATTAAGAATCTTATCTGTATGTCAGTTTTTATGTTTTTAGGAAGTTTATGAACTCTGTGTGTGTGGAGCTGGAAAACATATGGTCAGAATACAGTAACATCACATTTCTGATATGAACAAACAGAAATTAACAATAGGTGATACCTGCATAAATGGTGTACTTTGTAAAACATGCTTTCCTAATAAGTACATTATTGTGATGTAGCTTCAGCCATATGGTTGCAACAATTCCATTAATAAGAGTGCTGGTGGTAGCAGGATGGGAAGCTACCCATGCTGTGTAACACATACATCCTGGCTCTTCAACAAGTACAGATTGTCTTTATAAGCCTCTGTGAAGTTTATGAGTATAGAAGCACTTTGTGCTGATCATAGCTGTGGAGATGAGGTGTATTTTGCCCCTACTCTTTCCCTGACAATAGAAAGAGACAAGATAGACGATTAGACCAGTTGGAAGGGGTACTCACCAACTTTGAGGTTGTTATTTTTATTTGAAAAAGGCAGGTCAGTGTCATCCCAAATTAGTTAGAACAGGGATCACAGATCTGTAGAGTTGGAAGTGATCAGAAGCATCATCTAGTCCAACCCCCTGGAATGGAGGAATCTTTTGCCCAGTTGGGGCTCAAACCCACAACCCTGAGATTAAGAATCTCATGCGCTACAGACTGAGCTATCCCAGGGATGGGGAACCTGTGAGACATAGCTGGACTCCAAGGCCCATCACTAGAGGCATCAATGCGTCTGAAGACCAGTTGCTGGAAACCACAGAAGGGGAGAGGGCTCTTGTGCTCAAATCCTACCTGTAAGCTTCCCACAGGGGCACGGGTGGCGCTGTGGTCTAAACCACAGAGCCTAGGGCTTGCCGATCAGAAGGTTTGAATCCACACGACGGGGTGAGCTCCCATTGTTCATTCCCTGCTCCTGCCAACCTAGCAGTTCGAAAGCACGTCAAAGTGCAAGTAGATAAATAGGTACTTTTGTAGCAGGAAGGTAAACGGTGTTTCCGTGCGCTGCTCTGGTTCGCCAGAAGCGGCTTAGTCATGCTGGCCACATGACCCGGAAGCTGTCTGCGGACAAATGCTGGCTCCCTCGGCCTATAGAGCAAGATGACTGCCACAACCCGAATCGTCCGCGACTGGACCTAATGGTCAGGGGTACCTTTACCTTTACCTTTTTAAGCTTCCCACAGGCACCTGGTTGGCCTCTGTGAAAACAAAATACTGGACTAGTTGGGTGGCTGGCCTGAATCCAGTAGGCTCTTCTTATTTTTCTGGGTTCTTTTCAGATCTGACCATTGGTCATGCTGGCGTCCAACCACATATGGGTAGCCACAGGCTCTCCATCCTTTAGCTATGAGCTATAGCTACAAGGAGGCAGGTTTTCACTTGCTTATCTCTGGCTGGAGCATCACAAAGGTTAGCGTGTGTACAGTTCCCTAATCATTTGTGCTCTGTGAGCACATCCCTTAAAAAAAAAAAGCCAAGATTCTGGCAATTAGCTGTTCAAGAGCGGGTGATGGGGACTGAATTCAGTCCCCTCCTTCCCTTTCAAACATCTGATTGGCAGGATTTCTTCTTCTTTTTAAAGCTATATTCTAGCTGCTCTGCAAACACTCTAGTGGATCATCAGAGTCTGTATATGTAAACTGATGTCTTCATATAGATCATAAGCAGATGAAGGTGTTGCTGTTTGTAAAGAGATAGGAGCTTTGGGGTCCCTTGCTCTAGAGTTTGAGTCATTTTAAAGCTTTAATCCTCAAAAATCAATGGGGGTTTTCCTAGTGCAGGTGTTTTTGAAGATGAGCATGTAAATCTCAACAACATGAAAACAAAATGTCAAGAACTACTGACAATATAAAAGGCTCTGCGATTCGTCTTATCCTTTGGGTATATTTGTATGACAAAAGATGATGGAAGATAGTTGTCTGCTGGGGGAGGAGAATTGTTAACTCAAGAAACAAAATGATTAAATGAAAATGTAGACATTTACAGGTGTCCGGTAGCAGTAATAATAATGATAATAATGCCATCTACTAATAATTTCCCCATTCCTTTGAAAATGAAATGTTCCCTTTAATTGGAATATGTTGTCTTTCACCTTCAGATTTAAAGAACAAATATTTTCCCAGATAATTGTTCCCAAGTGGTCAGAACTGGAAAGTGTATCACATTCCAGATACAAAGCTCTATCTGCATTATTGTTATCCTTTTCTAAGGAGACATTAGTGTTCCTGCTTTTCCTTTGCTAGACAGGACCTACCAGTTTGGTATGCTCAATTATCTGTTCTTAACAGCAACACATTATTTTAATATAAAGTTTTCACTGCCGTCAGCAAATATTGTGTATTTTGTTTAAATTGACATGTCACATCTTATTATGAATTATAAAAAGAAATGGCGGAGCCTCTCTGGGTTAGACCGAATCATTTACTGCGGTTTGGCTCACTCATGCAGCATATTTCCTGCCAGCAACCCCCAACAAGCCAATGAGAAAATAGTCACACACAAAAATAAATAAAAAAGAACTGAAATGTTGAAATATGAGCTAGTGAGAAATTGTTTACTTATTTTATGGAATTAAAAGCAGAAACTCCAGAATGTTCACCTCCTCCTGTTTATAGAAAAGCATAAATATTTCTCATATAAGACATCTAATAACTAAGATAAACCAGCTTTTAGGTTTTCCGGCCCTCCAGACAAATGGGCCTTCGACACTGAATGCCACTTTATATGTGTTAGCCAAAATTGGATGTCAGGATTTGTGTTTAAAAACAATAACATCTGAGAATAAAGTGGCAATATTTAAAGGTCCTCATTGATTGTAGTTTATTATGCAATTATCTTAATGCTGAGCCGAAGGGGAAATGGGAGTCACACATCACAATCTCACCCTGAGATCAAGACGGTGGGACTAGACAATAAACAAAAACAAAACCCAACAACCCCCTGCTATTGTATCTGCTTTCGTTAACTGATTATGCAATTGGATCAACTATTAAATGCAACACGCTACAAGAAAAGCAAAGGAGATTTAAGGCTTGGAAATTTTTAGTCATAAAGCATAAACGGATGGAACACCTTTCCCTTCTCTGTTATTCTGTGCATCAAATGGCGGGGGGACACACACGGATATTTCCCCCCTCTGTGAAAAGTGAAAGTGACACATGAAAGTGACAGAATGTTGCTGAATTATTAATTGATCTGTTACTCTAATAAGGAGGATTTTCCTGCTGAATTTGAGAGCTGAGGATGGTCTCTTGAAAATTAAGTTTCCATGATTTATGAACCAGAGAAAGTGATTACTTGCAAATTTCCCAAATAAGAGATTTCCTACATAAGTCTTGTTCAGTTGCCAGAGTGTTTCACAAAGACAGGGGCCTCAGGAAAAAGAAGAAGAAGAAAATCACCGGGGGGGGGGGAGTACACTAAAAAATGTTTACTTTTTTTATAAATCAGAGGTTTACTTTTTTTAATCTACTGGGATCAGATTATATTTAATTTGAAATGATTAGGCAATAAATAGAAATGCTTGAACAAAAACTATAACAACACTGACATAATGAAAGAAATGGCTTGGTTTAGAGAATCCAGTAGCTATTTGATGAGCAAGGCAGGAGAGGGTAGAGGGAAAAGGAAGCAATAATTTATCTCCAGCCCCCAACCCAGTGAACATGGTTGCGCAACCTTCACCCCTACCATGTTGCTTGAAATTGAACCTTTCAGTCTTCTGCCATAGACCCGGGATCATCTTGGATAGCTCAGCTGTTCAGCGCGTGGTGCCGGTAATGCCAAGGTTGCAGGATTGATCCCTGTATGGGACAGCTGCATACTCGTGCATTGTAGGGGAGTGGACTAGATGATCCTCAGGGTCCCTTCCAACTCTACGATTCTATGATCCACATTTATGTAAAGGGAACAATCTAGAGATTTAAATCAACTGAGTCTGTACAACCGATTCAATAACTGGGTAATTTCTTACATTTATCTCATGGATATTTTACAATTCTTAACATCATAGCTTGCCACCAATGAAGTTATACTCAGAGTAGACCCACTGAAATTCATTGTGTCTGTTAACTTCTTAGGAGACTGCAACCCGTTGTCTTTGTGTGTGTGTGCTCACATTCCTAACACATATGCACCAGGCAGGGAGCCTCTAACTTCAGACTTTCTCCAACATAAAGGTGGCATGTCATTATTAGTGTCTACTCAGAAGTAAGAACAATAAGTTCAGTGGGATTTGCTTCCAGGTAAGTGTGCAGAGGATTGCAGCCTAAATGGTTCTCATTCTGGAAGCTACTGACATGAATGTTAGATTCTTAGCCTTTCTGACAGCGAACTGTCTCTTGCTGTATTTGCACAGTTCAGTTATTTATGTTAGGCCTCTGGGATGTGGTGATCTAGGGATCTTAATATGTAAATAAATAAATAAGCATTGAGTTGACAAGATGTCACTGTAAGATACTTCATTCATATGCAAGGATACGCAGAGATGTGGTCAGGGCAAACAAAGTTTGGCTTCTTAAAAGCAACAACAACCCTGGAACATGCAGAAGTGCAGAGTTCAGTTTACCATAATCTTCTTATGGTTGCCAGGCCAGATCCAGCCTGCAGAGAGACTGAACAATAAGTGAGAGCTCAGTTGGAGTAGCATCGTATTCTGGTAGACTAAATTACTACAAACCATTGGGTCATGGTGTGGACTTCTAAACACAGCAGGTAAGAATATGGTAAAGGTATATGCTTGCATTTTTTTACCATGTTCTTAGCTGCTGTATTACAAATGCCACGGAACCTCTTTAACATTTATAATGATGGGATTGTTTAAGCTTCCATGGCTTCATTCCAACTGTTTATGAATTAGTTCATAGAACTTGTGCAGACTCACTAGTCCTTACGCCATTCATTTATGTCTCAAAATCAGTCTCATCCTGCTAATTTTCTTCTCAGTCTTTTTGTTCTCCAAATAGGTCTGGAAAATGGTGATGACAAGTCCCTAGTACCACTTTGACCCTCCACTTGGTGGAGTGCATACATCTGAGTGACCTTTCCATTTCATCTCTTTTCTCCCATGGTCCATGCTGCAATTAAGTTCTTCTTGTCTCTCTCTGTATCATTCAAGAGACATTGATTAAAAGTGGAATAAATTACGTTGCTTTTTGAAACAGTATTATAGTACAGTAAATACCTTGACATGAGCAGAAAAAAAATGTTTTCTTTGTGGGCTTGAGGCTTGATCTGATTTCTTCCATGCACTAATTAAAATAAATAAAAAAGTATTTCTAAAATATCAAAATATGATGGAAAATTTTTCTTCAACTTGAAAGATTTTCTATGTTTGTTCATTATGAATGGGCCACTCCTGTTTTCTTTCAGGATATTCTGGAGCAGATGTCCCCAAGCTGGTACGTTTCACATGCTTTGGGCTACAACTTGCATCATCCCTTTCCATTGGCCATGCCAGCTAGGGCTGATGGGGGTTGTAGTCCAAGACATCTGGAAGGCACCAGGTTGAGTATCTCAAACACCAATTACTGTTCACTGGCTTTGTTTCTAGAAATAAAATATGTCCACCCTCCTTAAAAATAATAAATCAGAAGGCTAATATGATGATAAATGGTAAGCAAGCCTACAGTACTTTGAAAGGTAGCCCAAGATGTCTGAGGAGGGAGTGAATGAATAAGTAAAACACACATTTATTGAATCCAAAGGAAGCTTATTATTTCATTGGAATCTCCTAGGCGGAGCAAGCGAAACCCACCATAGTCCTCATTGGCAAGTTTTCAAAGGATTGCTGCTGAGGATGGGGGATAAATTCATTTTGGTGTGAATTTTAATGAGATCCTTCCTATTTTAAACTTTTTGAAATAGTAAGTTATCCGAAGCGCAGCTATCCTTGAAAATTTGTACTTCTCTGAATTTGATAGTTTTTTACTTAAGCAAACAAGGGACATGTTGAGATCCTTTAGGACACAGGTAGCCAACTGGACTACAACTCCCACCTGTCCCAGGGAGCATGGGCAATGGTCAGGAATTATGAGAGCTGTGGTCCACAACATCTGGAGGGCATCATATTTGCTACCCCTGCCCAGGAGATCTGATGAACTAGCCCTGGTCTTTTCTCCCTGTGATTGATATTTGCCATATTCCTTTACATATCTGAGTTAAATAATCAAAATGAATGAACAGGTGCGTAAGTACTAGATAAATAAAACAAAACAAAAATCTGCTAGGATGAATTAATACCTAACTTTTCAAGTGGTTAAAATGCTTATTTGATTTGATCATCCTCATGTGTTTCTATTGCAATACAATGTGAATTTTTAAAACTGAAAATAAATTCACCTACCCCACCTTAAAAAACCCCAGCTGCTGTAGTTTTCTTCCCCATTATATAGCAGCATACTGAGCTTTAAAAGTAGCAAAGTGATATAACTGATGAGCTGTGCAGCCCTATTTTTCATGGTGTTATATTTACCATGAGACTTATTTATCATTGTTTTGGTACCGCATAGAATATCAACCATAATACTTGATATAATGGTAGCACTGAGAAATGAGGTTATTCCTCCAATGTGCAAAGCCCAAGCAGAGTGCTGATTCCAATGGGCTGCAAAAATCATACAGCAAAACTCCTTCAAACATTTCATAGAGCACTTGTAGTCCTGCTTGCCCCAGTATATTTTCAGCACTGAATGCTGATCTTCCTGGAGCAAGAAGCAGTAATCATGGGGCTGAAAGTGTCCTCCATCATTTCACGAATCATGTGCAAGTGAAATTATGAATATAGTGTCTTAAGCAGATAATTCCAGTACTTAACAAAAGATGGTATGATTCATTTCCATATGCATCAGAACTATCCCAGCTGATGCGGCAGTTACTGTAAGATTCTATGTTAACTGTCCACTGGAAAGCAGAAATCAAGATATATTTCCTTTTTATTTTTATTTTCCCCCAGAAAAAAAAATCCAATATGTGTACAAAACATATCTTCTCTTGTAGCACTTGACTAAAGTGAGGTTGAGTGTTTCAATTGGCAAGGATGAACTTTGAAGGATGAGCTCCCTGTCCAAACAACATTATTTAAGGCGCCAATATTTCCTTTCAACATTTTCCGATGACACTGGCTAGTGAACTCTGCCATCTCCCTTTTTTGCAGGTTTTGTGTATAGGCCAGTAATTTAAACTTGATATAATTAGTAAGTAGCATCAGTTCCTGGTCATCTCAGGACTAGGATCCAGCTTTCCTGGTTTGCTCATCTGGGTCCAGAATAGCAATAATATAGTACTTATATTAGTCTGAACTAGAATAATACAAACAGCATCTTGCATGGCGGAGATATTCACAGCACTTACAAAAACTGCATCAGCAGGTTTAGGGGGGGGGGTTGGAACTTTTTTCTTTTGCAGAGCAGCAATAAGCCTTGCTGTTGTTTATGTTCTACATTGTTTTATTCTCATAATGTTTCTCATAATGTCCTACATTGTTTTATTCTCATAACTTGTAGTTTAAAGGTTCAGGCTACAAAACCATGTTTCCCAAGCTGGTTTTCTGGAACACACTCACTTATGCTAGAAAACACCCCCCCCCCACCACCACCACATTATCTTCCTTCCTCTTTTCAGCTATAGGAACATACACTGCCCCAGAGTATGGTGGCTTGTTCCTGGCTAACCTAGTGCAGCATTTTCTGAACTTCTAGCTCCATTGATGCATCTCGCTTATACAAATGGTACAAGCTCAGTTTGGGTGTTCAAACTGGAGTGAGGATGAGCACCCTAGCTTCACCCTCAATGCTATCCCCATTTACTCCCCCATAAGTCAGAGGGATAATTTCTGAAGCTCAGATCTTGCATTGTTCATGGTGGGCCCCTTGTACAACCTAGAACCTTGCTCTTCCAGTGTTCTGCAATACACAGGGACCCTACAGAAGTAAAGCAGCTACTCTGCTGCAAACCTTTGCCTCCAACTTAGGGAGGGTGACTGCACAAGGATGGCAACAGGGCATGGGAGTGAGGTAGGACTTGTCCACTCTGTGCTTCATGTGATTCTAATTGTGTGAAGGATCAGAGCACCCAAACTGGGGTGCATATTTCATATGGGTCCATTCAAGATGTTTCATCAGGAGTTGCTGCTGAAATTTGATAAATTTTAAGGAAATCCACGAGGATTTTCAGTTAACAAGACTAGTAAAATCATTAATGCTTCATTTCATGTTCATTCCTACTGTTAATTTGCAAAAGCATAATCTGTTTCACTTCTCCAGCTCCACTCTCTTTCTCACAAATTTTCCTATTATTGGTCGGGTATCACTTTTGTTTACCTTGCTGCACCTCAGAACTCTCTCTTTCTCTCTTTGTGTGGTTGCCATTGTGTTTGCTGCTGCATCAGAGGGAGGCAAGTTTACCTGCTGCTCACGTTCAGATAAAGCACAAATTATAACTGGGGAGAAATTAAGTGGGCGTCATAGTTTGTTTATTTAAGTTTGTATAATCCACACTTCAGTTTTAAGAGAAGCACTCAGGGTGGATAACATCAGAATAAAAATGATTTATGCAAAAGGAAGTGAAAACAAATATAATAAAAGCAGCAGGATAAATGAGTGGCATTAACACACACACACACTTTTCTAATGCTATAAAAGCTTTGGGTACCCTTTGATCAGGGGCCAAGTTCTTTGGATAGGAATCAATTCTTTATTCACACTACACCATGCAATGAATCTGAACTTTTTTCATGCTGTGTTGTCTTCTATTGGCTGGAAGAATCAATGTCTCTATTTAGCCTTCCCTTCTAGGGTAACAACGCCCTAAAATCTAATAAAGGCCAATGCTTGAGAAACATAATTCAGAATAAATTAAAAGTCACTTGGACACCATCACAGAAAACCAAGAAAATTTTTGGGTGGTTTAAAAAACAACAACAACCACATAAATGTAAAAGAGAGAGTGCCACCCAAATAATCCTGTGCCAGATGTTTGATATGCAGGGTGCCACCACTGAGAAAGCCCTTTCTCTGGATATCACTCACCTCACCTCGGAAAGCAGAGACATATAGAGAAGGTATTGATGTTTATCTCACCTCTTAGGCAGTGTCATATGGGGATTGGGGGGGGAATGGTCGTTCTGGTATACTGGTTCCAAGCCATAAAGGTTTGATGGCCCTATACCATGAACAGACTCTGTTTAACCTTCATATTTCCATAGTACAGTGGTACCTCAGGTTATGAACTTAATTTGTTCCGGAGGTCCGTTCTTAACCTGAAACAGTTCTTAACTAATGGGGCCTCCCACTGCCCCCGTGCCACCGGTGCGTGATTTCCGTTCTCATCCTGGGGCAAAGTTCGCAACCCGAGGTACTACTTCCGGGTTAGCAGAGTTTGTAACCCAAAGTGTTTGTAACCTGAAGCCTTTGTAACCTGAGGTACCACTGTACCTCAGTATGACTGGCAAGGCAATCTATAACAAACGCCAAACTACCTGTTACACACAAGACGCACAACTGCTCATCTCAATCTTTCATTTTTATTTAAATACATCTGGAGTGGAGACTCTGAATGCAATTACAGCAGTGGTGGAGGGGGGTATTTAATTCTGTCTACATGCCCACCTTTCATTCTGCAAGAAAAAAGTACAGCTGCCTGTTGCCCCCCCCCCCCAGCCTCATGAAAACAACACCAGCTTTAGGTGGACAATTTACATCAGGAAATTGCACAGGGGGAGAGATAAAACATCTATATGGCGTTTCCATGTGCTCTGGCACTCGTGAAGGTGTTCCATTGCTCTAGAAGCGGTTTAGTCATGCTGTCCACAGGACCCGGAAAGCTGTCTGTGGACAAACGCCGGCTCCCTCGGCCTGAAAAGCGAGATCAGTGACCCCATGGTCACTTTTGACTGCACTTAACTGTCAAATGGTCCTTTACCTTTACTCTCTGATAAAATTCAAATGCCTCCTCAAATTATGTTGAGGTTAAAATAAATGCAATCATAGATTTTCTATATATGTCTTCTCTGGTCCTAAACTGACCTCTTATTATTACTACTGAATTCCTATAAAGTATGAAAATGATAGTAAATAATCACAAAAACACTTAAATGGTTACTTTTTCGACAACTGAGCCTGACTCAAGGTTTTCAGAAGAATGTTTTCGGATGTAACCACTGTTTTTCACGACTGAGCCTAGCTTGAATGTTAACGGACTTAATATTCTTAGGAGAAACATGCTCTTGAGTATGGAATAAATGGTCTTGGTGGAGGGGGGAGGTTCTTTAAGATGATAATTTGTATTACTGCACTTGCTCTATAAATGTGATGCTAAGCCAGAGCTGCTTCATTTGCCCTCCTCAACTCATTCTGCTGATCCCCCAGAGTTCTGACCCTGCCTCGATGGCCCCACTGTTATCTGTTCCCATATATCCCCAGCCCAGCCCAAATTCATCCTAAAAGGCAGCGGTTCTGCTGAAGTCCAATTTTCTATCCCTTCTTCGTATATCTGCATTTTTTAAATTAAGAGTCCTGATTATGTATTGTCATGTTTGTTGTGATGGGACAAACTATATATATATATATATATATATATATATATATATATATATATATATATATATATATATATATTCTTTAAATGATATACACCATTACAACGGTTTGCCTATCACACAAACTTATTTAAGGGCACTGGGAAATACACTGTAGTCTCAATCTGCTAGGAATTGTCTTTTGTGCACACTGGGTTGAAACAAATACAGCTGTGGATTGTGCCCTCTACAGCCGGATTTTGTAAACTCTGCAAGTGGCGTTATAGAGCACTTTTATGAGCCAACTTCAGAGATCATTATGTAACTGAATACAAGAACCAATAATGTCAGCATGCCATAACAACAAGTCACCGTGGTTCGATTTCAAATACTGCTGTGCATTTAATAGCTTCCTGCATGCTTTGTGCTCTTCTCCCAGCAATGTGAGTCTACATGGGGGCGCAACTTAGCAGATTAGCATTGAGAGGTCACACATTCAATAAGAATATGCATATCCCTCTTGATTCTCAAATAGATTTTTTAATATTTCTCTGGAAAGTATACAGTTGTTCTTTTGAAACACACAGAGGTTGGGGTGTGTGTGTGTGTGTGTGTGTGTGTGTGTATTCCAGAGGGTCCAATTCTTCTGCTTTGTTCATTTCTCCTTTGTGTCTTTCCTGACAATTCCATTTTCAAACAGGAATCTCAGAACCATTTTTGATTAGAAATTTCTAAAGTGAGACTGGGGGATCTAAAATTTAGCAGGTGGGAATGGCGGTTGTACTTAGTAGAGAGCAGATGCACTTTAAATGTTGTTAATTATCAACAGGGTGCAATGGTAGAAAACCCAACTGAACAGAATGGGACTTACTTCCAGGTAAACATGCAAAGGATTGAATGAGCTGTGGATGCGAAAGCAACTTGCAGTATCTGTTAAGACAAAGATGCAGACCAATTAAGCGCTACGGCTGTCAGAAATCAGATCTATTCTCTAACATCATATAAATCAGTCTGTCTCTCAACGTAAGTTTCCTCTAAGTGGGGAAAGAAAAAGACATTGAGTTAAGCTTTAATAGTGTTTGTTATCCAATACCCCATACCCAATATCCCCATGTTTCCACTAACAGGGAAACATATGCTATACAATGCAGAGATGTAAATAAATCCCCAATTTCTTATTAAACTCTAAATAGCATTTGCCTTCACATATTGAAAAATAATCATCAGAAACGATCCTTGTCTGGCATGGAGCAGCCATTGGCCGGGATCCAGTACACATGCTGGAGTCCCACTGATTTCAGTGAGGCTTCAGAGTGCACCTCAGTGAACTGGAGACCTGCCACTGTGGTGAATATCTGTTACACATGTTCCTCAAGCCCCAACCTATACTGTACATGGATGGAAAATTCTGAAGGGAACAATAAGGCCAAGTATCCCCTACATTTCAATTTCACGACCGTAGTCTTAAAATATTTGGGAATAAGAAAGAGCTCCAGCTTATTTTTGCATCTTCAAGCACTTTACACAAACACGAAGTGCAAACAATACCAAAACTTGGTCTTATGACTAATTAGGTCCACGGGAGAAATCAAATCACAGCATACCAGAAGCTTCTATTTCCTGGACATACACCCATGTTCATCTGTATTACACTTCCTGGATTATTTTACCTTCTTTTAGCCATGCAAAAGCTATAGTGTTTCAAAGCTGCAGATTAGTGATGGTGGCAGCTTATTCCTTTTGGTTATCTACAGCACCATCTTAGTGTCTCGAGGCATAAAAGAATATTATCTGTGTGACAGTTATGGCCAGAGCCATCTATACTGCTCGTGCTATCAGCACTCAGAAAAAAGCTCCAAAAGAGAAATCATTCAGTTTAAGACTCACCCCCCCCCCGGTCGTTTCATTAAAAGCTTAAAATCATGGAAGTGCTGTGCGTTACGACGAAGGTTATATGAAAATTTCTGTAAATCTATGATGTGGAAAGTATGTATGTGGTTGGAGCGGGGGGAGGGGGAGGGAAGGGAGGTTGGTTGCTAATCTTTTGTAAAGGCGGTTGACCATAAGCAAGACAGCCTATAAATTGGCTTTCCTTCTTTACTTAATTTTCATCACAAATAATGTGCCACTCTGATTGCATGAAATCATCAGGAGTGTCTTCAATTACTGTGTGCAGCCTCTGATCAAAATGACTTCCTTTATTCTGAGTCAGGGGAGGGGGTAGAGGGGGGAAGAATGATGTGGTGTGAGGGGGGAGGGGGAGGGGGCAAGGGAGAATGCGCAGCTAGTTATGTATTACAAATGTCAGGTTGCTGAGGAAGTGTATATATTCATATTTAATAATTTCTAAGCTGGAGTTGTGATTGTAATAATGGCTCATTCATATCTGCATTTCATTTAAATGCACTGTTTTGACTCGCTGAACATTTGTCAAAGATATTATAGCTAAACTTTTTCACATGACCACTGAGGTAATGACAAGCATTACATTACCAGTAAAACTGCACGACTTGCTGATACTTCCATTTTCCTTAGCAGCTTATGAAATAATCAAAATGTGTGCATGAAATGGCGGCCTGCTCTGAATTTATTTTAATACAGCCGGGCTTATAGGGAGAAATGAAGAAGAGCATAGGACCTCAGACACGAGAGACAATGACTTCACACAAAGCTGAATTTTACTAGCAGGAAAGATGGATATATGGGTATTAGACTTTTCATAGCTATAGGAAGGATAATCTTTCAATCAGATTAATGAGAAAATATATTGCATGGGCCCTACAGCACTTTTTGCTTTCCAGGCTAATACGTGATTTAAATCCCCAAAGTACATTTTCGGCATTACAATATCCTTTGATAATAATGTCGCTTGCACAAAGACAGATAAAAATAAAACAGTCCCCCCTGATTTCCCATTTTAGATTTGAAGTATATTTTCGGTCCTTGTCTCACAACCAAGTGAATTCTATTGAGAAGAGTCACATTTAATAAGACAAAGAGAATTTTCTAATTATGCTACCTGTCAAGATTGGAATCTATGGGATTGCAACTGCAATTGAAGAAACAGATGAGGCAATTGCATATAGTCTGGTTTACTTTGGTGTATGATTACTATTTGCACTTAGATATTGCTTAATGTAAATCAAGCAAACACACAGACGTGTGTTTTGAGGTAAACATCGAGAGGCAGGTTTCAAAATGGATTCTACAAACCCACATTTCAATTTTTTAGTAACAAATTTCCCTAGGTTCCCTAAGTTACCTATAGAAAAACAACAACTGTGGAAACATGTGGAAATGAAGGGGGGAAACCCCTGAAATAATGTGGCAAACTACCTTAGTATACGGTGCAAATATGAAGTCATATAATTAAGTAGGAATACTAATAAAGGTATATGCATATGATTATATGAAATAAAAGGTTTTTCTGCCTCTTTGGAAGAAAACAAGAAGTATAATTACAACACAAAACCCACTAAAAATAGTGCAGTAATGGAGTGGGAATATTTGTATGTATTATGCTTGTTATTATTCAAATGCTTATGGATATATAAGTGTGTCCCTGAAAGTTATAACATGGGGATTTCTGAGGATCTGTTCACTGTTTAGGGCTCTTCAGACATTACTCTTAGCCAAAGCATGGCAGATCTGTGAGAGTGGGAAAGCCCTCATGTTGCTATTTTTATACTAGAGGTTCGAACAAATCCACAGTCTATCACTAACAATTGCATATATGCATACAAAGCATTGCCAGCCATATTAATCTATTGAGGGGGGATTCCAAAAGCTACAGTAGAATAATACCTTTATTAGGGCCAACTAATATGTCACAAAATAGTGTGTCGAATTCTTCAAAAAATTTCATAGGGTTGGAGAACCTGTGACCGTCCAGATGTTGTTGAATTCCACCTCTCATCCACCTTGGCCAATAAAGCCAATGGTCAGACATGATGGGTTCTGTGGTCCAGCAACATCTGGAGGGCCGTAGGTTCCCCAACCCTGATATAGTAGGGTGTTAAATCAAACAGAAAATAAATAAAATCCCATCAGATGACATAAAGACATTCTGGATCCTGCAGCCCTCTGCAGGTGCACAATTTATTAATGCCTTCATTAATGTCTTCATTGTGAAATAACTCAAAGCTACATATTATTTACCAATAAGAAGAAACCTATTTCATGCAATCATAATTACCCTCAACTAAACCATAAGGAGTCCCATAAGGAGAAAAGGTAGGGTATAAATAAATAAATATACATAAGTGTTGCAAAATTAGAAACTAGATAAAGTTGAAGTTAGTTGTTATTGTTACAGTTGAGTATAAGATAAGTGTTGTTGGGAATTATATTGCTAAACATAGTTCAAGATAGAATATAAGTTTAAGATAAAGAGTAAACAAATCAAGGATAAGATTTAAAGTATTAGAGATAATTATTGATATAAAGAAGATAATGATAAGTATCTGTGAATATATATTAGGAATAAGAAACGCAGTGGTGGGAGGCGGAGGAAGTCCACCCAACAAGATAAGAAACTAGATTGAGACAGAAGTTATTTTGGTTGTTATGTATTTTTATATGTCTGTTTTTTTTTTTTGTATGTTATTGTAGTTGTTTAAATGTGGTTTTATGTCGTAAAACTTAATAAAAATTATTTTAAATAAATAAATAAATAAATAAATAAATAAATATACAACAATGACAACAACATCTTCATATTATAGATTTGTTGTGATTCAAAGTTTGGGACAAGCCCAACACCACTGCGAGGGCAGCAGTATGCAAGTAGGAACATAAGATGAGCCTGTTGGATCAGGCCAATGGCCCATCTAATCCAGCATCCTGTTCTCACAGTGGCCAATCATATGCCTATGGGAAATCCCCGAACAGGCCCTGAGAACCTGAGCACTCTCCCGTCCTGAGGTTTCCAGCAACTGGTATTCAGAACCATTACTGCCACCAGCAGCAAAGGCAGAGAACACCCATCACGGCTAGTAGCGATTGATAGCCTTCTCCTCCTTAAATCATAGAGCAGGTTGTTGTTGCTCTGCTTATAGCTTTCCCTATCTCAAGGACTCTAGGAAGGCCAAAGCTTTAACATTTCTGTTTCAAAGCTTCATGGTTCAAAGGATCATGAGGAAGATGAAGCAAAGCAGATAAAGGAAAATAGATCATTATGATGTCAATAGAAACTGGAGCCCACTTGTGGCTGCAGCTACATTTCATTATGGAGCCAAAATTAACATGCCGGGCTTGCATACCCTAGGCAGATTTCCCTGGATTCAGTGAGAATTATTTTAAAACACTCGTGCTATCCCTTCTCTTGTTTAAATGTGTGAAGCCTGTGAATGTGTATTTCTGGATAGTGACAACTTCTCAATTCACTTAGGACATATGACAAGTCTGCTAACCTTTAAAGGAACATCTTGACAGCTACATGTCACCATGTTACCAGGAAGCACTAAGGCAGAATGGCCAATGGCACTCATGTTTGTATTTGAACAGCTGTTTTGGTGACTGCATTTCAGCTGTTGATGTAGTAATCCCTATGTATAGTTTATTATTTTATAGATACAGGCACACTCCTGGCTGCTCCCCGCACCCCACTTATCAGTTTGCTAGGTTTATATAGCATTTTGGGAATCATTAGGATGAAAGGCACTATAAACGTAAGATATTATTAAAAATGAGATAAGTAAATGGAAAGAAAAGGCAGATAAACCTAGGCAGATCCCCCAGCTATTTCCAACCATGCAAAGGAGAAGGCCTTGAGCAGATTATCTCCCCTTAAGCCTGCCTTTCAGGCCTTGTGTCCTGAATTTATTCAGGATTAATCCTCTACTTCAAAAGAGATGTTGCTACTTAAACAGCAATACATTTCCTTCCTGCACTCTATCTATTGCCCTTTTCACCCTGGTGAGACTCAGTGGGGGCAAGTTGAGTGTTCTTTCTCAGTCCATGGTGAGTACTATTGTAGAGTCAGGAGTCTTTTTCAGAAATACCTAGTATGTCAACCAGGCACTTGGGCTAAAGTTGATCCTGTTTCCTTCAACGGCCAATAAGATTCCAACTAATAGAAGTACCTTCTCTTCTTCTCCCTCTGGAGCTTTTATTGCAGGCAAGTTGTATATAAAAAAAGCTTGCCCATGCAGTGCTCTTCCTTTTCTCCTCAATGACCCACTGCTTTGAAAATCTGAAATGATTCTGCATCCATTGTACATTTATTTCTTTATTATTGATTTATAAAAGTACTTATATCTTGCCAACTGAAATGAAATATCAAGGTGGTTGTAGAATATATTCAATGAAACATACAGAAAAAACCATAAAACTGTAAAAACATCACAAAATATTCATTAAATGCTGGAAAGTCCATAGCAAAGATGCCTGTTAAAACTGGTAGAAGAGTTTTCCACAGCATGGAACCAATAACACTTCTAGAAGAGGCCACTTGGACCTCCAGATGATCTCTGCCTCAAAGTGTACAAAGAACTAAGACACACTCTTAGCAAGTAAGACCCATTTAACACAACAGACTTTACTTCTGTGTAGAGTTGCACTGTAAGTCATTTTTTCAACTATTGCTCTACTGTATTATTTCGATTACAGGCAACAGCAGTTTCTCACTCTAGGGTCCTCCTCCTCTTTCCTTTTTCTAAAGACACTGGTGAATCCTCACCTGCTCTCTGTTAAATCATAAGAACAGCAAGAGCTGGCTTGTCATATGAAACTATTTTAGAGTAACACCAGAAATTTAGATTGGTCTGGACAGGACAGGAACATCTAGACAAGCAGATGCTCAGGACATTCAACTGGCCATTTGGTGTATAAAATGGTATCTGATTCCTTTCTTGCAGGCTGTTGAATCCCGTGTCAATGGTCCACTTGCTCTGGTTATTTCATGCTTCAAGCTCCTACTTCTGCCTGCTTGCCAAACTCAAGTGACTATGCAGCCCCTGGCATGATAACCAAGGGTGCACAAATCAGTCTGTTTCTAAATCCCTTGTCATGTGCTCATAAATCTATTTCGTCCTGTTTCTGTTTTAATTTGATTTTTATTAATCTGCACAAAATGTATGCTTAAAGACATATTTCTAAATGTATTTTCACTCAAAAAATATTTTTTAAAGCATGTTATACATTTTGGCCCAAGGACTTCATCAGAAACATTTGGAAATATGAAAGTGGGTGGATAACTTAAGTTCCTATCGGCACATTAAGCGAGGGATTGGGTCAGTTCATGCTGCAATTCACAAAGCTATATATTTGCCAGGCATCCTTAACCTGCTTCTGTTATAACTGCTTGTTTGTCTGTTTATCATAAATATACAACACCTCTTTGTATATTATTGTGCTTTCAGTTTCTGGACCATGTTCCATCTTTTGTGCTGGTTGGTTTCAAAGAAATGTTCTTCACTGTGCCCTCTTCCTTTAAAAATTAAGATGGATTCACCAAACCATTTGTTCAACATCAAGGTGACTTACTTTCAGGAAGATAAGCCAGCATTGTGAATGATTCATTATCACTTCCTCAGATTTGGAGAACAATGTTGTGTTCATAACTCTTCACAAATCAAGGTTTTCAAGTATGCTTTTACTGCTGGCCTGAAAGCATTTTATACCATTAAAAAGGCCAAGATATATGTGCATATTCATTGCAAGGTGTTTCTTTAAAAAACAAACCACACACTTCTGTTTGAATGGTTTGTGTGTGTTTTTTTTTAAAGGGTACGTGTGTGATTCTGTGTAACACATTTCTGCACATTTCCTACAGCATAGTTTGATGACTGCAGAGAGCACTTTATTCCATGTCCCCAAGATTTTCTTACCTTATGATGCAAACACATGGCGTAAAATGCACTTCTGGAAATCTTGTGGATCTAGTGGATGTGTAGCACTCATTTCATTGTTAATCGCTTCCAGAAAAAAATCCATTTGCAACTCAGAAGATTTCAGGATTTGTGCATTGTGATTTTCACATGGTTTTCATGATCATGCCACCACCCCTCACATGATGAAATTTTGGGTGGTATCTTGGCATACAGTTCTTTCCCACCATTTAACATTTAGCACAACATGACAGTATATTGATAAAAAAAGGCAACAGGTAATGCCATCTAAAAGGAACATTAGAACCTGGGACAGAACTGCTAGCATTATAACCGGCAAAACTAACACAATATTCCGCATGTCTGAATACATGCATCTGGTAGGTATGGGCAAATATGTCAATTTCAGTTTCTCTTGGTTTCTCATTTTTCTGCTCCACATTTCCACATCAGTTTGTAAATTACTTTTTTTAAAGTCCTCATGAAATCCATTAGCATTCAGGGTGAATTTCTAATATACACACGTGTTTAATTTTGTCTAATATACATATTTTTGCAAGCAATTTCACTTAATATAATGCATTTTCTATGTCATTTCATTAATGCACACTGAACCTATTATATGCCGTTTTGTATGCCTTACTTAGCTGAAGAACTACATTGCAAAATTCGGAGATGTGCAAATTTCAAAGGTTGCCTGATTCTCAGTTTCTGTACCATTTAAGGAAATGCAAATGAGGTAGGTTCGCCTTTCATCATGAACTGAATAGAATTTCTTCCCTAGCTCTAGTGTGTACTTCAAAATAAGGTCTACTAAATTCAATGGTGCCTACTCCCCAGGATGTATATCTGGAGTGGCAGCCTAAGGCTCTGTCTTAGACCATGGCCTAAGGTGAAACAAACTGTTGACAGAAATACTATTGTCATTTTCTTTTGCAGGGGGATAAGTGAGGATTATGTGTGGTTGGTTGGTTGGTTGTTGTTGTTGTTTTAAGAAGGGAAGAGTGGTAGAAAGAAAGGATAGAGGAAGAAATGTATAGAAGAAAAGGAGGGCAAAATGGGCAGAAAGAGAGTGAACAAGTATTAAGTTAATAAATAAGAACTTGTATTATGAATTCTTATAAGCAAAAACAAACACAAATCACTACCAATACTTAGTGTGTATGTAGGGCTTGCCGATCAGAAGGTCGGCGGTTCGAATCCCCGCAACGGGGTGAGCTCCCGTTGCTTGGTCCCAGCTCCTGCCAACCTAGCAGTTTGAAAGCATGAAGTGCAAGTAGATAAATAGGTACCACTCCGGCGGGAAGGTAAATGGTGTTTCCGTGTGCTGTTCTGGTTCGCCAGAAGAAGCTTAGTCATGCTGGCCACATGACCCGGAAGCTGTACGCCAGCTCCCTCGGTCACTAAAGCAAGATGAGTGCTGCAACCCCAGAGTCGTCCGTGACTGGACCTAATGGTCAGGGGTCCCTTTACCTTTATCTCTGTAGAACGTTTAGAATAGTTATCTTAGGCAGGACCAGCCCAAGACATTTTGGCGACTGAGGCAAACTACATAATGTGCCCCCTCAGGATTTGTCGCTCGTGGGGATCCTGCTGCCTGAGGCAGTTGCCTCACCATGTCTTGATCAAGGGGTAGGCCTTGATCAAGGTCAGTACTGTGATCCCCATACTGCAAAGAGATGGTTGAGGTTGGGAGTGGCTTCTCTATCTACATGGTCACCTAATGAGTTTATGGTTAATATGGGCTTTAAACCAGATACTTTCTCAGACACTGCTTTACATAACCAATCATTTAAAAGCTATTTATACGTGACTTCTATGGCATTGCTAAATTGGGTTTATTTATTTATTTTTTTAAAAAAATCTTCCTAAAATCAATACACATTTAAATATATGTTCTGTATGGGCTTCACAGAATTTTTAATTTACTAAAGCAACCTGCTATTTTGTGCATGTTGTATATTAAAAAAGAATTCTTGACATACATGGATTTTGTACATTAGTAGGTCATGGGTGGTAGACATTTTAAAGATGACAAAAGGATGGATTTCATACTAGGTGCATTAATGTCATGGTTTTATTTTGCAAGAACAAAGGGGTTAAAGTGCATTTTCAAGAAGCAGGAGCCTCCCTCCCCAATTATGCTAACCCTTTGTATACCATTGAATCCTGTAACCAGTCCTTTTTGACAACAAAACTGCTTCTGCAAAGAAGCCCATTAATTTGCAATCATAATGAACAGGAAATGCTGACTCCCCAAATATGTGAAGATCGCTATATCTCTAACATGCATTTAAAACAGTAAGAAAGAGCCCTTACTACAGCAGCAAGTAATTGGTTTATTGCCCTGAAGAGTCGGTGACAAGTAAAGCAAAAGCAGTTGGTAGTGGCGCTTTCATCACAGGATATTTTTCTTTAAAAAAAAAAAAAAAATAACTAATTTAAACCTCCTCAAGCACAGACACAAACTGTTCCACCTGGGAGTGCCTCTCCAGAGGGTTCATTATGTTACCCACATTTTAGATGTAAGAATCAACAACTAAACACTATTCTTCCCTTTACTAGCTGATTGCTGTAGTCTGCTCAATCTTCACAGTAATAATAATAATAGTAAAAAATACTGAGAACTTTTAGAAAAATCCCTGAGATGGAAAGAATCTGTGGAACGTAAGCAATTTAAGAAACCTGCTTCGCCTAAAACCCCATAAATAGACAGGTTTTTTAAAAGGGTTTCTCTCCCTTTCCCAACTCTGCAAAGATCATTAATATAGCACCGTGTCAACGTGACCTTGTTTGGAAGTTTTGCAAATATCTACTAACTCAGTCCTAATGTATAAGCTAAATGGGGATCCAGGCTGGGCAGTTATTCCCAATTCTTAGGGAAATGAAACATATTAATAATATGAGTTACTAGGGAAAAACAAATTACAACATTCTGCCACATAGACACCACATATTTAGCCACCTAACTGACCAGATACCTGGGTACTTTTCCATGTACAGCCTTCTTGCCCTGCTCAATTTGTCCTGAGCGATGATTACCACCAAAGTCTACTGTAGATGGAAACATTTCCGTATAAAGTATGATGGGTCCCAGGTCTCCCTTACAGCTTGCTCCCAGTGTAGGTAGGAATCCTAGGGGTGAGTAGGTCCAAGAAGACTTGGATGGAAAATAGGAGGGGGAAATAAATCATGTGTTAATCTACAGTTAGAATTGGTGTATTGCTGTGTGAACCTAGCACAGAAACATGGCATAGTAATGTGAAATTCAAAGTTACTGCAAGAAGTCTCCACACTGTGATGCTCTACATACAGGAAACTGCACTGTGGCAAGTGAAAATACAGTCTAACCTCTACCAGTGAAGCAGAAACAGCAGCTATAGTGACCACTTGTAGTTCTCTCACTGTTGTTTCTTCTTTTCCCCCAAATTATTTTTCTTCTTTTTCAAAATTATTACAAATCAAACCGAATTAAATCAATTTAATGCCGTTTCTTAAAATCAGGTTTCCCCCTCCTGTTCCAAACATATGATCACCATCATTTTCTTGCATAGCCGCATCATTTCTTCTTTAGAGTCCAGTTGACAGCCTTCACTTGCCGTTAAACCATTCTTCCAGCTGTCCGCTTTTTTTCACTCACAAACAGCACCTCCATTACATACTATAAATAAATAATCTGTTTCATATACAGTGGTACCCCGCGTTACGTACATGATCCGTTCTGGGTCGCGCTACATAACCCAGCCGTACGTAACGTGAACGAACAAAAAAAAAGAAAAGAAAAAACCCAGAAGTTCACTTTTTTTTGCACTTCTGCGCATGCGTGAAGTGCCCAGAACGCTTCTGCGCACCCGCACGTCCCGCATGCTCTGTGGAGGACTTCCGAGTTGCGGAGGTACGTAACTCGAACGTACGCAACACGGAGCGTACGCAACACGAGGTATGCCTGTACATTGTTGTTCCAGACCTGGTGTGCTGGGAGAGTTAATTACTATCTTCCATTGTTCAGTTCTTTGCAATGTTTATCTGGGTGATACAAGGTCACATTCCATTCCTTCCGCTGTTTATGGACTAGCGTATGAGCTGCAGCCATAAATAACTCACAGACTGCATATCCAAACTCCGCCATTAAAATTCCACTCTGGAGTTCTTCCTTGGCACACAGTTAAAAGCAAAATATTTTCTCAAATTCAGCCTCTTTACCACATCTGTTTGACAGCAGTTCATTCTTTTTTCTCCCACTGCATTTCTCCAACAGCACTCCTAGTCCAGTCCAGGAATAATTTTAAATAAAGTCCATTCAGCCCCAGTCGAGGGGAGAGGGCATAGGAAAACTTTGTTAAATTCCTTGTTGAGCATAAATCAAAGGCCTCCCCCCACTTTTCCAAAGTAACAAACTGAATAACATAGCACGTCTCTTTCATTATGCAGGGGAGAACAAGAAAAAAAGGAGACCATTTGAAAACCATAAGAAAGCACAAAGCACCTTGTCCTCCACCTTCCTTTCCCAGCAGTTGTAAGGATTCTCAAGCTTCAAAAAACATATTCAAATACCTTCAAAGAGCCAAGCCCAGTCCTTTCGGCAGCTGACTGATTGCAGCCCATTAGCATATGTCGGTCCAGGAGCGCCTCTTGTTTAATGCCAATTGTCCAAATTATAGAGGAACCAACCACAAATCATGCCGGAGACGGAGGCTCGTCCATGGCAGGGACACACTCCCAGGTCGCACCCGCTCTGCCTTTCAAGTTGGCAGACCTGGGCTTGTGCGGCACAGCAGGATGCAGTGAGCTCCCCAGACCCCACTGGGGAACATTGCCAGGATGTGTGCCTCATAAATCTTGGCTTTCCCTTGCCTGAACCTCCTCGCTGCCCGTGAAGGGGCTACGGGGAGCCACCGGCATTGACTCATGACGTGACCGGAAACCCTCTCACTGTTTTCCCTTATCACTGGTACCTTTCCCCATGTTTTGGTTGTTCGCTGTGACTTTGTTTGAAACCTCCCTGAGCTAACATACACTCACCACTGTTGCAGAAAGAAGTCATATAGTCCTTGTCTCCCATTGCTCCTCAGATAATCTATCTTCACAGAAGGTAAGATGTAGGAAGTGAACTCCTGGTGGATTATAAAAGCCTGAGTTGCTGTCCCACCCCTCACATCCTGGTGAAGAAAGTATTTCGTTCACCCCCTGGGTATTAGGAAAGACGTTTCCCATGCCATATTTATGATGTATCTATTGCAAAAGTCAAACCATTCACACCAATTCAGTAGAGTCACTGGCAAAACCTCATAAAGCTTCTAACCTCCTTCATCTTATCAATGGTTACATTGCATGGTGTATCAAGACACTCTGTTGTGTGACTATAATTCTTTAAGTAATACTCCAAAATCCAAACAAACTTATACAACTAGATGCATAGAAATAAAAATATAGATAGAGATATAGATCTCAATAGATGCAGGTCCCTTCTGCACTATACATTTAAAGCAGTGTTCTTTACTCTGCAGCCAAGTACAATTACAGTTTTACATGAAATAATACCACCCAAGGTCTGCAAAGACCTGCTCTCCTGATCGAAATGGCTGCATTAAAGAAGCAATTTAAGATGGCACCAGCTATCCCTGCTCCTCCTCCTTTTTCTTCTTTATAAAAAGTGCACTACTCTGGTTTATGGAACACTTCAAACCAGGAATAAAATGAAAATGAATTAAAATGTATATATCATCTGCGGTCCTTTCCATCATGTGAGAATTTTCAGGTAGCCAACTGTTTTGAAATAAAATTCCTCGCAGTTGCTATAGTGATGATAATAAAGTTCCTGCCTCAATTTGTGTGATAGAGGTTCCTAGCAGAACACTTGAAAAGGTAAGCTAATCTAAATGAAGGCACCGTTAGTCCTCAAAGCAAGCCTCTTCGAATTTAGTTCACAATTACAGGACTCCTCCATTGTTGGCAATTTTATTATATGCACATTATCATAATCTTCAAAGTGTCAGTAACAAATTACATAGCAGGGGCACCACTATTCTCTTTACAGAATAATGCCAGTAGACAAAGGATATGGACATTTCTAGCAATAATCAATGCCTAAATTAAAATCATTTCTCTATTAGCTGTGTGTGCGTGTGTGTGTGTGTCATTACAAATCTTTATTTTTCTAACAGTGCTGTGATGGGTGTTGTTTTGCTTCCACGTTACGTCGTGATCTGCTCTCATTTTATCTCTGCATTGATGCAAACGAAATAGCCTTAAAGCAGACAGTTACCTGTCAAAATGGATGACTCATCAAAGCAATGTCAAAGATAAAACAGTATTGCCTTCTATATGTGTTCTCCTACAGCAATAAATTTTGTAAAATAACATAATTTACTTTAAACCATTTGTGACGCTAAAGTCACTTCCCTAATAGCTGCTTTAGAAGAAATATATGCAAAACATCTGACAAAGCCAGAATGTCATTAAATACTATTCAGATAAATAAAATACAACAAAAATAATAAGCCTGCCACAAAGAGATAAACCCAATAATCATGAAAACAACAATGCTTTGTGATGTGCATCTGGTGGGGGGGGGACAACCTGGAACTTAGCGATTGGGGTATAACTAGAGATGACTAGATTTTCGTTCTTCTATCAATTTATTCCCAAAGTTTGTTCTGTGCTGCGTAGGGATAGATGAATGTGTTAATTTCACATTTCTTTCAAGTTTCCTTGCTCATTTTCCTGGTCTTAAGTTTCTTCATCACAGTTTGCTCTTTTTTTTGGGGGGGGGTACAAGAAGCCCTCACAAAAATGTATTAAAGCTGTTTAACGCACATAGGTCCTAATACAAACTGTTGCTATTGTCCTTAATAAAATGCCTTTTGGATATGTTATTTCACTAACAGATGCATTTGATGCACACTTTCCTGTAATATATGCACGTATTTTGGTTGCAGGAGCGCATTGTGGAAAATTTCAAAGTACAACTGCATTTCCGTTCACATGCTGTTTTGGGAACAGCAAATTTTGTCAGGCCCCATTGAATTGTGAACCCAACTAAATTTCTCCCCACCCAGCTACATCATCCCTAATATTGCGTTCCATGAGGGATATGATGGCAGGTTCCTGGCATTCCAGAAAACACCTGAAATTGTACCTGAACTGTGATATCAACACCTGTGATGGAATAGCATCCTTTCCATACCCGAGACAGTAGACACGCAGAGCTCTGTACTCCAGTGTTCCATCATTGACCCTAACCATCTGCAGCCAGAGGTGGCTGCCCCACTTTGTCTAATGCAGGCATGACCAAACTTGGCCCTCCAGCTGTTTTGGGACTACAATTCCCATCATCCCTGACCACTGGTCCTGTTAGCTAGGGATGATGGGAGTTGTAGTCCCAAAACAGCTGGAGGGCCAAGTTTGGCCATGCCTGGTCTAATGCTAAGGCCAGGGTCTGGTTCTATTTTTCTTTAATTCTTGTTTATAAAGGACAATTCTATAATTCCAGGATGGGAGTATATGCATCATTCCTCTTTCTCCAGTTCACTTGCAACTCTTCCTCACAACATTACCTATGTACACCTGCACACTGAAAAACACCACAAAAAGCAATATTGGTGTATTCATTCATATATGATTGGCTCAAGATTCTTTTGGTGCAGTGTTTTTGTTATTGACATGTATGGGTTAAATGCCAAAGTTTGTATCAAACATACATATAATCCTATTAAGATCACTTCTTATTTCTGCAGTGTCTTCCAGTGCACAGAGGGAAGAAAGAGAAACTGAACAGGAGGTTACAGTGAACAACAGGTGCACAGCATTATGAACAAAATTCAGAAAAAACAACAACAGAGAACCACTACGCAGCAGTTCTCCTCCAGATCAGAATTTCTGTAGGTATTCCTAACCCAACTGCCCATCTCCCTTTGTGTGGTTGCATGTGGCTAACTTTCAATGCACAGCTGCTATTTCAACAACCAGGTATTACCTGCTTTTATAAACCATCAACATAGCTCCTCCTACACATCAATATGGATTTTTTTATTTGAAAAAAAAATGTTAGTAAAGGATAATTAAAAATTAAAGTTCAATGACAGTTCACATTTGAGTCATAAGGCCACAAACACTGTGTTTCAGAATATGTCACATACCAGGAGAGATCAAACAAATTAATGAAAGTGTCTGCCACAGTTAATGGGCATGATGTCAGTAAGCTTTTAATTAATATCTTTCAGGGATTTTTTTAAAAAAAGAAAGCTCCTTTGTATCTGCACTCATTAGGACTTAGTGCTCTACTAACCAAAAAGCAAAACCAGTTATGCTTTTCTTTTTTAAAACCATAAAAGGGTAACTCTCTCCTGCATTCTCAGTAACAACATATGTTCTTTGGTCAAATGTGTGAAGCTTTAATCTGACCAGTGACATTCAGGTCATGAGTACACATATGGTATGCCATACAGGCTCAATTAACCATCCATCAATTTAATTGCATAATATATCAGTCCCTGTATTCCTTTACTACTTACACTGTAACTCTTACAGCAACAAGATACAGTTTGAAAATATATAAACAACAGCAACAATTTTCTGATGTTTGTTTATGTGAGATGGGCTATTAAGGAGAAACAATAATGCAATTTATAAAGCTTTTTTTTCTCTTAGTAAAGAATGTTGACAGCTAAACTGATCAGGGGCTGCTAGTTTTATAAATTATACTTATAATAAGCAAGCGTAGGTGGAAAGCAGGCTTAGAAGAAAATTACAGTGCTTCAGCTGATTCTAATCACATTAATGTAGGGATAAGGGAAAAAGAAGGTATATTATTTAAACATTATGTAAATTCTGAAGAAAGTTAACATGCTGCAAAAGTTATAAAGTAGTGACACTTTGAGATTGGTAACTTGAGTTTATGCAATCACTCCCGACATCAAATCATACCAAATTATACTTGACAAAAATACCAGAACGGTAGCATATCGATATGGAGCAGTGGGTGGGTGGGTAAGTGAGGACTTGCATTTTAAAGCTGTGATCTCATTCAAAAGTTACATTTCCTTAAATTCAGCTGAAGCCATGCGACTGTGTGTCGGATTTCAGCCCAACCGGTTTAACAAAGAGGCCTGTACATTCTAAGCTCTGCACACATGAATCTCTCACACATGTAAGTGTTGCTATGCATTTCAGTGCAGGCACCAGACAAAAGTGTGGACCATCTCATTTCCTTGAAAGACACAGCAAAGCTATTCTGGGCAGGAAAGCACTTCCGTGTGTGAAGAGATAGGTGGCACAGGCGGTGGGTAGATGTGTGTACACATATATACCAATAATGTAAACTGTAAAACCTTAAAATTTGCAACAACTATGAGTTTCTTTCTTTTGACTCAATCCTAAGTTTATTTACTTGCCCCCTTGGTTTTAAATCTAAATTGAAATGTGACTTAGAATTAAGTTCACGTTATCAGCAATGCTTGAAGATCTTACAGACCTCAAGTTTTTATTTATTTATTTTTGTTTTCTCCCTATAAAACTGTTTGTAACCCTTCCAACTGTGGCCTTCATTTGCCAATTCTCTGGGTATAACAACCAGTGCACAAAATCACAAACTGTCAGCCACAGGCCATAACATTATTGCAAGTTTCTTTTCCTTACATGAACCAGCTTCATACCACTGATATCGTTCCCTTTCTGCTGTTCCTTTGGGGGTGAAAATCATTCTGGTGTGATTTGTCTTTACTGACCTGCGGTTGTTGCCTAGAATCAGATCTTTCTTTCATTTTTTTTTCCATGGAAGAACACCCAGTGCTGGATATTTTGCTTCTTAGCATTGCTTATTCAGCCAGAACATACCCAAGCTGTCTTTTCCTACAAAGTAAAAGCATCCCAACTGGGAAGTGGGGATTATTTAGCCACTGAAAAACTCTAAAAAAGAAGTTTATTTTCCATGTTATAAAATGTTGGCGGTGTTGAGGTATTTAATATCACGTGGAGAGGTGATAACTTTGATAAAAAGTTACCTAATCTAGTTTCAAAGCAACGATAATGAAAGGTTGCTACTGCAACCTTTGGACTACTGCAATGCGCTCTACGTGGGGCTACCTTTGAAGGTGACCCGGAAACTACAACTAATCCAGAATGCGGCAGCTAGACTGGTGACTGGGAGCGGCCGCCGAGACCACATAACACTGGTCTTGAAAGACCTACACTGGCTCCCAGTACGTTTCTGAGCACAATTCAAAGTGTTGGTGCTGACCTTTAAAGCGCTAAATGGCTTCGGTCCAGTATACCTGAAGGAGCGTCTCCACCCCAATTGTTCAGCCCGGACACTGAGGTCCAGTGCCGAGGGCCTTCTGGCGGTTCCCTCACTACAAGAAGCCAAGTTACAGGGAACCAGGCAGAGGGCCTTCTCGGTAGTGGCACCCGCCCTGTGGAATGCCCTCCCTTCAGATGTCAAAGAGAACAACAACTACCAGACCTCTAGAAGACATCTGAAGGGAGCCCTGTTTAGGTTGCCATACATTCAGAACTTCCCAGACATATCCGGGTGGAAATTGGCAAAAAAATGTTTGGGGGAAATGTAGGTTTTGCCGATTTTTCTGAAAAAATAGCTCAAAAGTCTCTCTCTCTCTCTCTCTCTTTTGCTACAACAACTTTTGTTTCAGAATTTTCATTTTTTTAAAAAAAATATGGCATTGAGAGAAAGGAGGGTGATTTACTGAGGGCCTTCCAAAACCTGGAGTTGGCACTATCTGTGCAGTCAGGCTGCCCACCCAACTGCAGCGAATGGAAAAACTTCTCTCTCCTCGAGTACTTCAAAATGCCTATAGGGCTCTAAACTGAAGCACTCAAAATTTCCATTACCTACTGTACCAGGGAAGTTCATGGCGTTATTTTACTTTGGCCGATAGATTTGGCTGTGTTTGTGTTTGTAAATACAGAACGTATCAATGAACTTGAACCAAAAATGGTTAAGTTGGACAAAACAGCATCCACTGGTGGCAAGGTTGAGGAACACTTGCAGAAAATACTTGCAGAATTAATTCATGCACATCTTCTCAAGGCAGGTGCCCTGTTAAAGGAAAGAATCCTATGAAACTGGGCTTCCTCCTATCATTATATAACTCACCAAATGTGTACGCTCAATGTCTCCAGTCACCCTTCTAAGGTTATGCAGCTCTGGGATGCTTATTTCAGACAGACATCAATCTGACACGTTGCACACACTTGAGCTTGGGACTTAAAAAGACATGCAGCATTTTTGTTTATCGGGCTTGATGTGTGTTAAAAGACATGAAACTCTGCTTAGGTAGGTTTAGTAGGCAAAAAATAAAATAAAAAATAATGCTGATGGAGTCTGATAATGGTAAATAATCATCATTAGAAAGCTGCCTCATTATGACTGGTTGACTATTTGATATGGATTTGACCCTAGGCAAAGCCTAGGGCTTTGTTTATTTAAAAGGGCAAGGAACTAGACAATCATCTGCACCTTACATTTACATTTTTAAAAGTGTTTATAGATTTGTCTCACATGAAGGATGGAGAAGAGAGAGGAGAGTGAATACCAAGCAGAGGACAAATTTAAAATCTTATATTTTGTCTCACTTTTCTTGAAACATAATGAGGCTTACTGAAAGGTTATGGGCATGCTAATAGCCTTTGTATTATGCCAATTTATTATAATCTCACACTTCAGAAAGTCAGATAGATGGTAGCCCTCTTTTTGATTTCCACACGACAGGTTAGCTGCTATTATCTGTTATTTTTTTAATTGCAAGGCCTGATGAGTTAAAGTCAACATATTTCCTTATTGCTCCTTCTGCTTGTCAGCTGTAGCTGAATTGATAAAATGCAAATGAACAAATCATTAACGAGTGCTGGTTATGAATCTCTCAGGCAGTTCAGGACCCTATCAAATCCTGCACCTATTACTTTGTGTGATTGATGTACTATTGTAAGTGATTGTTCCTGATCTTATTAAATCTTATTGATTTTCCCCCCAGTTTCTATTTTATGCAGGACCAGGCCTGGACTATTATGAATGTTGCTGAACACTGTTAATCAAGCTTACACAGCTATTTTGATGGCAAACAATTAGAACTCTGCAGCAATACCTTGCAATTAGCTTCAGGGATATGGACCTCAGCACCGTAATAATGAAAGAGACCTTCTCCTTCAAGCAAGATAATGAGATTTATAATTATGACCCCAAATAACCTCTAAGAAATAACCAATCTGAAAACTCAGATGTGTTTATCAATAATTTGTGGCCTTTTAAATAAAAATGAAAGTAGTTTTGGCTGGCACTATTAACATTTGCTTTCCTGTGAAATATTGCAAAAATAAAATATATATCTTTTAAAAAAATCAGAAACAAACACTTTAATATTTATGGTGACTATTATTTAATATTTATCCAGTCTCAAACTGCTCAAATATGCCTCATTCAATATTTTCAAATAGACAGAAGTGTTGCAAGGTATTTGGGGAATGTTGCTCATATTCATTCATGTCTGTGTCTTCAGGTAAAGTAAAATATAATGTACAATATACACTTTCATCCTTCCCAGTGGCCCCTAATTCAGTGATCTTCATAGAAAGATCACATGATGGATGGAAGATAGTGTACAGATTCACTTTCTTACCCACAGGAATAAAAGAGAAGACCTGCTGGACCAGCCCAAGGCTTCATCTAGTGCAATATCCTTTGTCACTCAGCAGCCAACCCGAATCATCCACGAATCCCATATAAAGGGGATAAAGGCAGCAGCCCCTCCCCTTGGATTGCTATTGGGTGACACCCTTGGATGATGAGTGCCTGTTATATGGAGTGGAGTTTTTTCTCTTGTGCTGCTGTTCACCCAGCAGTTTCAATTAGATGAGGACCAAGATGGAACCCTGTGATACCTCACAGTAGCCCACTAACAGGATCACACTTTATCTTTCCCCGATAAGGTCACTTGTTAGGGAATCCTGTTTCAGTCCCAAACCCTTGCATGAACCCAAACTGAGATGTGTCTAGACCATGCTTTCACTCAAGCACTTTTCCTAAGAAGGGTTTTCGTGACTGAGTGGTAGTTCTATGTCCAGAGAAGTCCTCATCTCTTCCAAGGAGGTAGGCACCACCCCCTGACATGGCAAGGCATCTATCACCCTCTCAACCCATCCACCAATCTTTCTCTGCCAGTTCTTACTAGCCATGATGAGACAAGGCTATATGTAGTCAAGGTTGCATGCTATTGGACAGACATATTCAACCATCTTGTCCGCTTTATAGGGCTGCAACAAATGGTAATTATCTCACAAAATCTGAGTAGGCAGTGCTCTGGACATCTACTCTAGAACTGTACCAGTTGTGTCAAGCTCAGAACAGATGGAAGCAACTTGACTCTCAGCGTGTTTTGAAAAGTTGTCCTGGCAGCTGCCCAAGGGTTGCATTTCAATTTTCGCAGAGCTAGAGCTCAACAAGGTCTTCACCACTTGGAACAGCTCCTAGAGCAGTGAGGGCGAACCTTTTAGAGACCGAGTGACCAAACTGTAACCCAAAACCCACTTATTTATCGCAAAGTGCCAACACGGCAATGTAACCTGAATACTGAGGTTTTAGTTTAGAAGGGGAGGTTGGCGCATCCATGTGGAGAGAGAGAGGAGCAATACAGTGCTCCCTCGGTTTTCGAACAGCTTAATTCTCAAACTACTTGGAACCCAAACACTTCAAACCTGGAAATGAGTGGTCTGGTTTTTGAACTTTTTTCGGAATCGGAACATGCTCTGTTCTGAGTATAACTTCCGTTTTGATTTGATTTATGGAAGCTGAGGAGAGGAGTTGAAACAAAATATTGGTGAAATTTTCCAAACTTGCCCTTTACATTTTTGTCTGAGAATTTTCCACTTCGAATTTTGAAATTTGAAGCTTTGTTGTCATCTCTCAATTGTTTGATTGTGGCAGGCATCATGTATGAAATCTTATAAGCTGTCAGCTGTCAAATGCTGCTTCCCATTGTATGTGATCTATTGAATACAGCAATGTAAAAACACCATTATGTTGATTACACCATGACAGATAAAGACACCATTCCATGATGACAATCTTTCAAAAGCCATTGAATATTAAGTACTTTTGTACACCAATTATGGCATACCATTGGGTTTCCACCTGTCACCTTTGGTTCTTTTGAAATTTAGTAATAATTCTTCAGTGAGATTAGCAAGGGCTGACAAGCTTCCTCAAAAGAGGAATCCTGCTCTACAAGGTACAGCGACAGGGAAATGTGGAGAGTGTTGTAAGGTAAGGTTCACAATGTGTGATGGTAAAGCCCAAGTTACTGTGCACTGAGTGTGTAACCGGGATATTCCCCAGAATCCTCTTTAACATGTGGAACTGTATGGCAGATATACCCTTGACATAAAAGTTGCCATAGGATTTCTTCCTTGAATATCCAAAGTTTGAAAACGTCCTCACTTCCATATTGTCAGGGATACAACTACTGTTGCATTGCCAACCGTCAAATGCTGCCAAATGTCATCTGCCAGATATCAAACAAACGAGAAAAAAGAATTTCAGGGCAGCTTTCAAATGTGCGCCAGACCAAAGGTCCTGTTTAAGTCCCTAGGAGCAGCAAGGAATCCTGGTTGTCCTTTTACTGCTATTGGAATGCTCTTCAGGCACATACAGGGCCGAATTAACCATTAAGCAAAATAAGCACATGTGTAGGGCATCAAGGAAGGGGGTCACCACAGAAATTTTCCAACATTAATGATCACAAATTGCTCAGCTGAGTGTTCCTTTTCCCAGTTGAAGTATATTAAAATTTCAACAGAACAACTATGCAGCAAAGAAGGCTGGGGGTCTAAGTATCGAAGTTTTGAGGATCTGATCAAAGACTTTGCAATTAGAAAAAGTAGGAGTTCCCCCCCTAAAATATAAATAAAGTGGAAGCGTACAAAAATAAACATTATTTTCCATCTTACTGTAGGTTTCGTTTCATTTCAAACAATTAAGTTTTATTTTACGGTTTATATCTTACGGCTTATATATTGAATTATATATAGATATGGTGGCACCAAAATCTTTTAAGTGCTCAGGGCCTCTAAAGATCTTAATCTGGCTCTGGGCACATGTACAGATCGGGGCTGCTGCTGCAACACACAAGAAGATCAGTGTTCTTGCTCATGTGAGGAGCCTCCATGGAGACACAAGGCTCATTGCTGCAGAAGTTTGTTGTAAGGGCCAGATACGTTGCGTGTCCCCAGAGGGTGGGGCTAAATGTGTATTCCCACAGTCCTGATTTATGTGTGTTCCATTCAGGTAATAACACCTGAAGGGGGTTTGAGGGTTGGATATAAAGGTAAAGGGACCCCTGACCATTTGGTCCAGTCATGTCCGACTCTGGGGTTGCGGCGCTCATCTCGCTTTATTGGCCGAGAGCTGGCATACAGCTTCCAGGTCATGTAGCCAGCATGACAAAGCCGCTTCTGGCGAACCAGAGCAGCGCATGGAAACGCCGTTTACCTTCCCGCCGGAGCGGTTCCTATTTATCTACTTGCACTTTGACGTGCTTTCGAACTGCTAGGTGGGCAGGAGCTGGGACCGAGCAACGGGAGCTCACCCCGTCGCAGGGATTCGAACTGCCGACCTTCTGATCAGCAAGCCCTAGGCTCTGTGGTTTAACCCACAGCGCCACCTGGGTCCCTTTTTGGGTTGGATATATCCCAACCTATTTGGCTTATTCCTATAACCTGCAAATTTATCTATTGTCCAAGCAGACCTGGATAGCATCCCTATCTTCAAGGGATGGTCCTATGATGGCTTATCAAAACAGGAGCTTTTGAGATATACAGATTTAGGGAGGGTGTTGGGTGAATGCTCTAAACATAGGTTTTCCAACTGTCTCCCTTGCCCAAGGAGGCTCCTGCTACAGACATTGAACGGCCTGATCCTAAACAGTCTGTTCCACATGACAGCATTCAGTTGAGACTAGTGTGAATGAACATCAGTGCTCACAGAAGGAAAAATAAATACCAGGGGTTGTTATAAGGGTGTATTAATATTATTATTATTATAATTATTTACACGCTACATCTTGGATTGGGAAGAGAGGTAAATACAGTACGGAATTCTATATACTGCAGATGGGGAAAGATGATGACACTGTGAGATCACTGGGTAGTGTGTGTGTGTTTTTAATCAATATGTTAATCCAGATCTAGGACTGGCTTCTAGTGGGGGTAAGGCTAAGGGGGAGCTATATATTTTAGACTTGTCACTTTAAAATATGCTCCCTTTCCTGTGTCAAAGTGGGAACGGGATTATATTTTCCAATGCAGGATTAAAAAGATAAAGTCTCCTTAACCCATTCCCTATCCCTTCTGCAGGAGAGATTGACCCAGAAAAGACAGTGTACATATTTCCATATGTAATTATAAGAGCAGCATATATTCCTTTATTTTGCAGTGAGTCAAGAAATGATCAACTGCCCTGACTACACACATTCTTTTATAATGGAGTTAAACCTAATGGATGATATTCAACAAAATCGGATTGAATCTGTCAATTTCGGTCCTTTCTGTTTCTCATTTTCCCAGTCTTAAATTCAGTTCTCCATTTTTCTGCAGCAATTTGTGAATATATATATATATATATTTAAAAATCCTCAGCAATTTAGTGTGACTTGCTCCTAATAAACATATTTTTATATACAATTTTGACTAATTACCCATTTTTGCAAGCAATTTCTGTTAAATTCAGCTTTAAATGTAAAATGAAATCAATTCCTCCCCCATCCCCAATAGTAGTTAATAGTTAGTCAATGAAGTTAGTCAATAGTTAGTCAATGAAGTTAATTTAGACATTACTTGGTTAAGCAGCTGTTGTTTATTAGAATATTTAGAGGGGGGGAATCAAGGTAGTTCAGTGGTGGTTCTCTAATTATTTAAATAGTATGACTGAATTACCAAGATACCACCTGATGAGTTTCGGTTTCTGTTTTTTGTTTTTTTTTAAAGGTGCAAAAGCTTGCTTATGCATTTTTCTTTTATTTCCAGGTTTAAAGACAACTGCTAAATCTGACTAATTTTTGCACACACTTTTGTTTCAAATAAATACATATTTTACTATATATAGTGGTTATTGAAATGCATATAATGTGTAAAAATCTATAAAAATGCTGTAGTCATATGTTACTTTGTGCCTGCCATACAACCTTTTCAGACAAAGTATAGCATATCAACTTTCTTGTGACAATAAGCAGACCTGTTATCTTGGGGACAGCTAAATGAATTATTTAATCAATAAGACTACATCTCTGATGATAAGACAAGCTCAGACAAATTAAAATCTGAACCAGGTATAGCATGTCAGGAACAAGAAACATAGGTAGTTTAATACACATTTTAATATTAAAGCAGACATTTTTTTTTAAAAAAAGAAAGCAAAATAAACATCAATCCTTTCTGTCTCCTGTTATAGTGATGTAAATTTGAAGTTGGCTTGGGAAACCAAGCTATGTTCAGTAATTTGTTATATGTTTGCAGCATGCAAACATAATGCCTTTTTAATAATGCAAGGTTTATGAAGTATAAAACCAGTGTACAATACAAAGTTAGCAAGGTGACTTGGCGGGGGGTGAGACATACAACTTTTAAAAATTAGGATTTCTTTATATGTGCAAAAACGACTCATAAATAAAGATTTGGGGAACTGAAGCTAGATGAAGTTGTGATGTCAGTGGTGATGGGAACAACAAACTTAAAAAAGGCAAAGGTAAAGGACCCTGGGTGGTTAAGTCCAGTCAAAGGCGACTATGTAGTGCAGTGCTCACCTCGCTTTTCAGGCCGAGGGAGCCGGTGTTTGTCCACAGACAGCTTTCTGGGTCACGTGGCCAGCATGACTAAACCGCTTCTGGCGAAACGGAACACCGTGACGGAAACCAGAGCGCACGGAAACGCCGTTTACCTTCCCACTGCAGAGGTACCTATTTATCTACTTGCACTGGTGTGCTTTCAAACTGCTAGGTTGGCAGAAGCTGGGACAGAGCAACGGGAACTCACCCCATCGTGGGGATTCGAACTGCCGACCTTCCGATCAGCAAGCCTGAGACGCTTAGTGGTTTAGACCACAGCGTCACCCGTGTCCCAGTAGAATGAGCTGGAGGCAGTGGCATAGAGTGGGTTGCTGGCACTTGGAGTGGGGCAAGTGTTGCATCCCCCTGGTAGACTGGGCAGCTGGGTGGGGGCACACCCAGGGAGACACACACCAGGGACTCGCGCATGGAGCCCGCGTGGAGGATGAATGGAGCCTGCCTCTAACAGGCTCCTTGCCTGCTGCCTCCATCCACCTGCCCACTAGACCAACCCACCTGCTGCCGTGCCTCAGATGCCAGGGATCTGTGCCTGTCATGGGTGCGCCTGATTGCACATCCTCAAAAATGTGCACCCAGGACCATGGCCCCCCCTACCCTCCCATGCTACGCCTCTGGCTGGAGGACCACCGACTTAAGAGTTGCATTGCTGCCTGAGGCCAAAGACCCATCTAGTCCAGCATTATTGTCCCACAGATGTTAATGGGAAGCCCACTAGAACAGCACTCTTTCCACTTGTGATTCCTCATAACTGGTATTCAGAGGAATCCTTCCTCCAATAATGCAGATAGAACAGCCATCATGGCTAGTAACACACATTAACTTGTATGCTTTAAAAAAAAATGGGTTGTTGTGTTGTTGTTTTTTAAAGTAAGGGACATAAGATGTGCTTGGGAAGAGAGGAGCTGGGGAGAGCAGGGGTGACTCCAATTACAGGGAAGGTATGGTGTGGGGGGGTGGGGTGGGGCAGGCTGAGTTAGGGGCACATAACACAGACAATTAGTGACTGTGCCATGTGTCAACCCCTCCTTTAACCCAGGGAACTTCTGTTGCTGAATGCCATGGAAGCTCTGAGTAAGATATCCTTCATCCATGATCTGATTATGGATGAGAAGGATAATCTGGTCTATATCACTTTGTACAGCATCAGGTTGGGAGAGCGGGGGTGGCTGTAGCCTATAGAGATCCCATCTCTCTCCAGGCTCTCTGCCCAGTTTGGTGGGTGGGTGGAAATCTAGAGTGCGTGTTCCTGGCACTGGGTAACTGGGATTTCATTTTAGGAAATCTTACTGTTTGTATTTTTTATATATAAAGTGTGTAGAAATTTTTATTATATAAATAATATAGTATGTTTTTATAGGTAAAGCACAAAGAGATTATATTATATAAGGAAAGAAAGAAAGTGTTATTAGTGTTCAGGATTTGGTTAAAACAAACAAACAAAAACCCTAGCAATTTTCTTGTGTAGTTCTCTCCCGCCCCCCTTCTATTTTAGTCTTCCTTAGAAACTCATGAACATTTGGTTCATTTCTAGTGATGGGCCATGCAATACTGGCGGTAATGGCACTTTTCAACATTCCAACAGGGCTTGCCATATAATTTCTGTTCATCCAATTTAAAACTTCTATGAGGCCCTATTTGTTTTCACTCCACATAATCATGTAATGTGATTTTTTTTTTAAAGTGCAGTGATAAATGCAGCCTTGACAATAATTTCTTCTATATGAGGTTTTCTAAATTTTGGTGGGTTTCTTGTGCTTTGCATACATGAATACATCCTCTCCTTTCATATTTTCCTACCCATGCACACCCATCTCACATCGCTTACGTGAAAGCAGCTCAGCAGCTCATTAGGGAGGTACTCCAAGACTTGGGGAAGAGTTATAGTTTACGCAAGCCTTAATGTCACATTAGACGCGAGAATCATGTTCTGCCACTTATCCATGTAAATTATATCAAAATTGGCCTTACAGCACAAGCCTCTCTAGAACAGGATCCATAGCTGGGACAAATGTAATGAAAGGTTAGACATTAAGTGAAATAAAAATCACCCAGCCGTAGAAATCTCAATTCGCTGTGTGAGGACATTCAGTCTTAGATTTCCCTTAACAAGTCTTGCAGAGAATAGTAATTGAGAAATGTTGTTTCACACTTTTTGCTTTTTTTTTTAATGCAGTGTTTTGGGAAGGCAAACATTGTAGTATCCTGTTATCCTCTGCCCCGAGCAGGGATGCTTACTTGATATGAAAACAAATGATGAATTGGCCTGGTGGCACAACACATGAGACACCTATCTAAGGTAGGGGTAGTCAACATGGTATAAAAGGAAAATTCCTGGATGCCAAGAAAAAGGTTTGGGGCAATTACTATTTGGTGGCAGAACCCCAGCAGAGATTCAAAATCACAAAACATGCAGCAAAGTAAAATGTGGGAATATACACAGTTAAATCTTTAAAATATATCTTTCTAAGTGAGTTCCAAAATAGTCCCCTCTTCCCCCAGCATCTGAAAAGACCACACATTTAGTAAGTTAGGGAAACTGAAAACACAAGGCACAGAGCATGGTGTCCAAGTTCTATTCTGTGCAATGGAATGGAAAGCACAACTCATGTGGCTTTGAAAGAGGATATTGGTACCATATATTCTGGCGTATAAGACGACTGGGCATATAAGACGACCCCCAACTTTTCCAGTTAAAATATAGAGTTTGGGATATACTTGCCGTATAAGAAATACGACCCGGCGTATAGGACGACCCCCGACTTTTGAGAAGACTTTCCTGGGTTAAAAAGTAGTCTTATACGCAGGAATATACAGTACACTCCAAATCATTAGCCCCTTTACGTGCACCGAAAATAATATATCCAGCTGAAAGGCAACACATGGAGATATGCATTAATAAATGCAATGCATCCTTATTTTTTATTACTGCATAAGTATATAATTTTTGCATATATTTAAAAAAGGGTGGATGATCTTAGGAGGGGTGTGGTTGTGCCTGCTTTAAAAGGACCCTACACCTCTAAATCTGCCACTACACTGCTGACTACAACTTACATAATCCGTGATCGGGGAGATTCCTGTTTGCGGGGTAGTGGGTTGGATTATATGGAAGTGCATTCGAAAGTAGTGTTTCAGATCTATAGTCTGAAGTGGTTCAGCTTATTCTACGACCTGATTCTGCACATATAGACCAGGCAATGTTATACCAGGAATGGCAGTTCTAATTCGAGATCTGCTGATGTAAAAGTGGGAGCTTACAGCAGCAAGGAACCATGGGAAGACCTGTAAAGCCAAGTGGTGGCCTTGGCCTTGAGATAACCTTAGGAGCAGCACCTTTAAGCCTCTGAAGCACACCACTGGCTACTTTGAAGAAACCAGCTAACTAACAACCAAGCTAACTAATAGCAGATAAATTCTAGCCACATGATACAGAGATCTCTCCTCAGCCCCTGCTGTGCTACAGAGCTTATCAACGAAAGCGGAAATGCTGTGATCCTCTGTTGACAAAAATAGGCAAACATTTCACTTCCTATTTACTCAAGGAATACAATGATTAAGGTGTGTGTGTGTGTGTGTGTGTGTGTGTGTGTGTGTGTACTGAGGGGGAAAGGAAGCAACAACGTTGGTAATAAAAGGCTCTTTTTCTCTGAATCCAAATTTTATTTCCAAGTCCCAAATGCCATTTTAATACTTACACACTATAACATTTTCAGAGGATAATTGAGCTGTGTGTGTATTTTTAGGACAAATATTGGGAAAAGCCATGTTCAATACCAATGTCTATACCATTTAAACAATGAAAGCTTCGGGTAAGTAACAACATTTGGACAGCAAGTCAATATGGCTATGAAAGGCCTCCAATAATGAGCAAAGTCAGACCAATATACTGTTTGAGTATTTGGCCTCCCTCCTGACAAAGGTTGCTTTCAATCACACTGTATCTATTACCATATCAATCATCACTCTAAACGGATACAGCATCATCATTGACGAAGGCATCACTTAAAGGAAGGAAACGAAGGGGTTTATAGAGCAAATAATGAAATGTAGGCTGATCAAAGAACGAAAATGACTTCAGATTTGTTCCCGTGTGCTAAATCCTCTGCTTCCCAAACTGAAGTTCACCCCTTTTTCTTGAGAAGAGGTACAAAATGCAGAGGACCCGGCACCAAGTTCCTAATTATTAAAGATAATGCAATCCGATACTTTGTTTGCTACACAAATTAAGATATGGAATTGAACTGATGGAAATGATTTACGTGCAGGATTAAAATATTGGCAGCTTTATAGAGTGAAATGTCACTATACTGCTGTACCTTCAAGTTTTACATTTCCTCCTTTGAATCCCTGTCAGCCTTCATGAACACTAGAGACTTTAATCAATGCTTGCAGTAGCTATAACATAACATTGAATATTTTACCTGTGTAATAATCAAACTGCTGTTTAGCTCGAGCCATAAGGAAAAATAACAACCATATATATTCCAACTGGCAATTTTACAATATAAATAGCATGCCACATTAAAAAAAAAAATCTCACACATATCAATGGATCCTATCTCTTTGCAAAACAGAGTCCGTATTTCACAACAGCTGAAAACTGCCCTCAGGCAATCAGTTCAATTAAGGGTGATTTGGAAATCATAAAACTAAAGACATCTTAGGCATTAATTGCACTTGTAAACAATTTTTACATTTATGTGAAGCAATATGATTGGGAGACAAATATGGTGCTTTTTTGCCATGCTCAGGTGACTGGAATTCAACTTCCAATTTTTAGACAATATGGAATTGAGATTAATGTGAAGAAAAAGAAGCATAGCAGTGCGATCTCAGCAACAGCTTTGAAGAATAATAATAATCATTTTATTATTTATACCCCGCCCATCTGGCTGGGTTTCCCCAGCCACTCTGGGCAGCTCCCAACAGAGGACTTAAAACAGAATAAAACTTCAAACATTAAAAACTTCCTCAAACAGGGCTGCCTTCAGATGTCTTCTAACAGTCAGATAGTTGTTTATTTCCTTGACGTCTGATGGGAGGGTGTTCCACAGTGCGGGCGCCACCACCAATAAGTCCCTCTGCCTGGTTCCCTGTAATCTCACTTTTTGTAGTGAGGGAACTGCCTGAAGGCCCTCAGCACTGGACCTCAGTGTCCAGGCTGAACGATGCGGGTGGAGACGCTCCTTCATGTATACTGGGCCAGGGCCATTTAGGGCTTTAAAGCTCAGCACCAACACTTTGAATTGTGCTCGGAAACATACTGCGAGCCAATGTAGGACTTTAAGGACTGGTGTAATATGGTCTTGGCGGCCACTCCCAGTCACCAGTCTGGCTGCTGCATTCTGGATTAGTTGTAGTTTCTGGGTCACCTTCAAAGGTAGCCCCACGTAGAACGCATTGCAGTAATCCAAGTGGGAGATAAACTAAAATCTGTAAATTAAGAAATCCAGGAAGACATTGCTCCAGTCCACATGTAATGTTCAGCCAAACCAGGGCAGATTGCATCTAATTTGTTCCTCCTCTGGTCCTGCTGCTTCTGCTGTGAATTAAGCAATAGCTTGGTGTCATAGCAGTTGTCTGAATAGGGCCTCATGGGTTGTCTCCTTCAGAACATAGAACAAACCTTGGAATCTAGAAAAATAGAACGTTCCCCTCCTCTCATGTGAGACCCTAAAATCAGCTCCAGAGCAGTGGGGGACCCTCGAGAAAAGATTTTGGAAGGGCATGTGGAGAAGAGAGCATGTGGAAGTGTCTCTGCACTAACGGAGCTCCACTACTGCTGCTTTGGATGCTACCCATTAAATTTTGTCAACCATTCATTTTCCCACACACCCTGAAAGAAGACTCGAGAAATGGAGTATGGGATAGACATGGAGTATGGGATATATATGGCATGCTCTGGTCCATGGGGTCACGAAGAGTCGGACACGACTAAATGACTAAACAACAACAATATATATATATATATATATATATATATATATATATATATATATATATATATATATAATAGCAAACTAGGGGATCTGCTTTCCAACGAACCACACTGATCCAATCAAACAATTTCAGATTGAATGGGCAGGTGAGGACTTCTTCAGATGCTAAGAGGGGAAACGTATCCTGATACCCTGGGCATTTGCTGAAGCCTTGCACTGCATCCCCCCAGCTCAGAATCGAGCAGGAAATACTCCCTTCTTGTGAAGAAAGCCTTGGGTATGGTCCTCAACACGTGCACCCAGGCCTATTCTCCTGAATGTGCATGCCAGGCCTCAAAGTCAACCCCCCAAGCTCTCCAGCCTTAATGTATTGGTAGGTGCCTAAAAGGTGCCCTTATCCCAATACTACCTCAGTAAACCTTGAGCTTTTTCTTTTCCTACTTCCTCACCTGTCCAGAGGATGAACAGTTCCTTATGCATTTTTATCTCTCTTGATCTGATCTTTGAACTGTTGTGATTTTGTTTTGTTTTTTAAAATATCCTCATTGTACATGCATTTGGGTGGTGATATTTTCCAAAATATAGGACTGACCAAAATAAAGAACATAAAATATAAAAGATGGACACCAAATAGAAAATGTCACAAACCATGTTGAGTGTAAAAGGGTTCTGAGCATGGGAGGTCTAAATAAACAAAGCACACTTTTTATTTATCTATTACCATGGCAGCCTACAGATGTGTTGTAATTTAAAAGACGCAGAGAACCTTTGGCCCATCTAGTCCCTCCTTCCTAGGCTGCCATGCTCAGCAGGAAAACCTGATTTCAAAAGATGTATCCTGAAATATCAAATGCTTAATCCACCTCTGCAAGATGGCAAATTTCAGAGCATTTATTCATGGAAGTGGCCTGCATTACTGTCTTCAATTCTACATGTGATCACACACACAGTGGTGGTTCTGTAATATAAAATTTGCAGGACTTCAAAAAGCTTCATTAATCCAAACTCCATCACAAATGCAATTTACATTTGCTGTACTCCAGGCCATAGCAGGTGCCACCAGTTTAGGCCAACATGAACTGAAAGCCAGTGTGGTGTTTGGCGTTTTTTTAAAAAAAATAAAAAAGCCCAACTTGATCTTTATTTCGCTCACAGCCAGCATTCATTAGGGCTACAAGGGCAGAAGCTTAAAACAGCACCATAGCATGCTGTTTCTTGTCTTGGCCGGCAATAAGCAGCATAATACCGTGCCCAGTCTCTTGAACACTTCCCTTCCAACATACAACAAATTGCATATATATGCACACAGCAGTCACCTGCAATTCTCAAGATGCTTGAAGCTCTGGGGCCGTTTTGAGAAGCACCAACCACCGAAGGGCAGAAGCACTTTTCAGCTCTGCTTTTCCTATTTGCTGCTCTCAGGTACCATACCTGTTTTTCCTCCTCCTCCTCCTCTCCCAGTTTCTGCTTATGATGGCTGTCTGCTTATGACAATCTACTTGCCCAGTAGATCTGGCAGAAGCTGAACTCAGGGAGGAAGATGGCAGTTCTGCGGCACTATGGCATATTCTGTTCAAGGTGGACTACGGCAAACATGACCAGTTTCCTACAAGAGGAAGCAGAAGAAGAACTAGCAGGTGACTCTGTCAGACAACCCTGTGCAACAGCTTATACAGCAGAAAGGGGGTGAATTGAGTCAGCTTGCATTTAAATCTTTAAGGATGGAGCAGAGAGGGAAGATTGCTCCATGAAATGCTTGTGCTCATGGAATGGTCTCCTTAGTGCTGCATCAGATTCCATCCAAGAATTGGCCCAGGTCAGCAGTCTGGCCACAGTATTCTGAACTAGCGGACATTTCAAAACCCTCTTCCAAGGTAGCCCATGGAAGGTGTGTTTCTAGAACTGTAGAGTTGGAAGGTACCAAGAGAGTCATCTAGCCCAACCTATGAAATGCAGGACTCTTTTGCCCAGTCATGAGGCTTGAACCCATGAGTCTAAGATTAAGAGTCTCATGCTCTACTGACTGAGCTACGCGATGACCCCATGACCTGTCACAATGAAATTGGATTCATGTGCTGCCATCACATGGAAATCATGGAGATGACATTTATTCCTTGAGCTATTACTCTCCTTTTAAGCAAAGAAAAACAAAGAAACAGCCATAACCTTTGAATAGCTGCCTCCGGTTTTTCCATCTCTATCTCTTGATCTGTTTTCATTCCATTCATTACTGTACATTGATCCCTTGCCTTTTCTCCAGGGAACTCAAGGCAGCATACATGGTTCTCTCCTTATGACCCAATTTTTATCTGCACAACAACCCTGCAGGGTAAGTTAGTTTGACAGAAAGCGACTGGCCTAAAGTCACCTACAGGTAGCAAGCTTCGGGGATGAGTGGGGATCTGAACCTGGGTCTCTTCAGGCTTAGTCCACCACCAAACCAGATATATTGTCTGCCCAGGAGCTTTGGCTTCAATATACATTCTTCACCCATGTTAACAATGTTAACTGTTGGCACACACAGTACAAGAGAGGTTTAAGTGCCGCTTTAGTCTCTTGAGTGTAAACAGACCAACTCTCCATCCTTATTCACTCATCCCCTTGACAAGTTAGACAAGAATGTATTGATTACTGAGATGCTATGTGCAAAATGCTATGTATAACGTGCATGTAGGTAGATAGGTAAACTAAAGGTAAAGTTAAAGGACCCCTGGATGGTTAGGTCCAGTCGAATTTGACTATAGGTTGTGGCACTCATCACCACTTTCAGGTCAAGGGAGCCAGCGTTTGTCCACAGATAACTTTCCAGGTCATGTGGCCAGCATGACCAAACCGCTTCTGGCACAACAGAACACCATAACAACACTTTGTGAGGTTCAAATAAACCAAAGAGAAGAGCAACAATGTGATCTACCCTGTCAGCATTGCTGCTGATAAACTGGATCATTTGACTGCCATGCTTTTTCTCTACTAGTCACAAATTCACGAGAACTTCTGAAAAAAGTTTCTAAATTCACCCACCCGCCCACTAATCAAAAAGTCCATTAAAAAGCCAAATGAAGCAACCATAAAATAGCTCTGCTCATATTCCGTGTAGATATTTTCTTGCACTCTACATTTCCTCCTTTGACAAACATTTTAATGCCACCATTCATCAGTCCAGGGATGTGGCAATACTACAATATCCATACCAATATATCACTTTCATAGTTATTCATTTTTACCGAAAAACATGCTGGATTGTTTCTGATGGAGTTCTCATTTGTTTTCAGAGAGTATATTTTACTCCTATCTCTTAAGTGAAATCAGTCACTAGAAGAAAAAGTTTTATTTAGCTGTGATTGCATATTCTATTGAAGCAATACTGGCAAATGTTTATAGTTCTAGATGTTAGGACAGAACCCTCAAAACTCATAGGGTTGTGGTAAACGCTGCTGTTTTGCTTGCCAAACAGAACTTCCCCTTCCTTTCCTCTCCTTTGCAGTCACCCCATTCATCAGGAACATTGGGGGAATGAGCAGAGGAAGCTTGAGTCCCATTGCATGTGTGGATCTCCATGAGCACAGCATTGGATACAACCCATAATATCACAATTTGACCAAAGTCAAATGGATGTTTTAAAGCACGTGGCCCAATCCACACAAGTCACTTACTCATAGAACAGCCTCATTCAATTAAATAGGATGCTTTGAGATTAAATTATGTGTAGACCATAGCTGGTACCCCCATGTATTTAACATAGACTAACATCTGCTGGAAGCCAAGGAGTACCCAAGTGATGAGTCCCATCTCTGAGTGTTAAGCCTATGGAAATAAACAAGGTAAGTCAAGCTGGAATATGTGTGCTGCTATATGCAAATAAAGCTATATATAAATCTAGTGGAGATATCAATCAAGTGAGCTAGAAGTCTCTAACAGGGATGGGGAAACCTGTGGTCATCTGAATGTTGTTGGACTCCAACTCCCATCAAGCTCAGGGATGAGGATGAGCCAGTGCTTGTCCCAAGCAGTGGAGATGGCGGCTGTGAGAGAGCATCCCGTTGCCTCTCCATGGCCTCTCTGTGGCCACCACTGCTGGCTTCCTCCCTTGGGCATCTTGTAGCAAAGCGGACAATGAGGTGGAGAGGCTGCGGTCACTGATGCCCAGCCCTGTGTGACATACTGGCTCTGAGGGGCAGGCAGAAGGCAGGGCTGCCTGGGCAGAAAGAAAGTGGGAGCAGAGTACAGCACAGCACAGGGAGCCTTGATTTTTTTTTTTAATGCCTTGTGTGTCCATGTCTAATCTTGTCCCTTTCTAAAAATTATTTATTGCTGTAAATCTACCAAAGAATAAAATAAAAAAAAGTTGGGAGTAAAGGGTTTTTTTAGGATGGTGGTGTGTGTGTGCTGTGTCCCATTAGTGTGGTGGCTCTCGCCCTTGTGATAGGAAATGCTCTGTGGGTGGGAGACAAAAAAATTGTGGTGGGGTCGGGAAGGGTCAGTTTGAGGGGGAGTGAGAAATTTACCTTTTTTCATCTGAGGACATGTGCAGAGAGAGAGCTGAGAAAGAGACCACAAATTTACTTTGGCTGGGGATTTGAAGGCATTGCAATTCATTGAATTGATGAAGATGAGGAGTGTAACGTTGAAATGGATGAACCAGAGAATGTGATGATTATGGGTAGTTTTCAGAAGGGCTGCATACATGTCATCTGAGGTTGGGACAGACAGATAAAATTTCTGGGTACAATAAGTGATTGTGCCTTGGAGCAGTTTGTTATGGAACCAACAGGAGGAACGGACCAGTGAGGTTCAAGATATATTGCAAGGGTTAAGCGTCACTGAGCTGCTTAGCAGTAGTAACTTTAATCCTATTAGATTCAACATATAGGCACACACAAAACTGCCTTCCTCCCCCCAAAAAATCTAACTTTGTCTAACTTCAAAAGGAAAAATTCAGATATGACCAGAAAACTTCAAAGGAAACTAAAAAGATAGTTAGGAAGGTCACTCCCTTCAGGCACCATGGTGGTGTTTAAAACAGCAACAGCACTGCAATAAAACCTCAGTTAGATGGTCAATGTATACCATAAGTCAAAGCTGGCAATGTAGTTAAGTAGCAAATTCAGCGATATACAAGTAAATTAGCTTTGCTTAAAAAAACTGCGCATTTTGACAAAATTAAGTAAACAGAAAAGAGCACAAATACATTATGTTTAAATATGCCAAAAGTCAGTGCAGGAAAGAATGAGGAGAGCAAATTACAGGAATTATAAAGAGCAACAATAAACTGTTTCTTTAAATATTTAAACCCCTACGGAGAAACCGTAGCCCCATTAGGTAAGAAAGGTGTAAATGGATTACTTAAAAGAAATCAGAAAGAAGAGAGGAAGAAAATTAATTCCATCTGTCTTTCTTCCATAGGCAGTTTGATAGCCAATATAATAGAAGCACTCTGTGAAAATGGCAAAAGAGATCATCTGAGAACTAATTGACCGAGATCAGTAGCAACAAATCAGGAGATCTCAAATGATACTGTTGCAGAACAATTAGTAAATAAGCATGAAATGCAGCACTGGAATATACAGTTTCAGAGGCGGGGAAAGGCATTATGATTTGTGTGGTCACTACCAAGCAAGAAAACTGCATCAGGGTCACATTTGGCATTAGTGAGAAAAAAAAGTGGATGTGTGTAGAGCCTCTTTCTCGCTAATATTAACCACATGACCACAGAAGGGGAGCAGTGGCCCATCAGGGCAGCATAGGCAGTGGGTGCTTTCCAGCATTAACAAAAAGCATGAGGGTGTTGAGCTTTCCCTGTGAGCGCAGTGGAAGGAAATGTGCGCAAGGAGTTGGATAATAATGCCAATCTGCATGAATTACCTGCTACTAGATGCAATTGCTGTGAGGGAATAAGATTTTGGTATGTGTTGCTGTTGATGAGTTGGGATGAGAGGTTTAAACCTCATGGTAATAACCCTGATTTATCAACCTCTATATCTTGTCTGTGTACATAACTATGAACATGTATGGTCTGAAACAGAAAGTCCCCAGAACTGCTCATTTGTTTGGTTGAGCTGGTGTTTAAAGTATTTGACATATAGTTTGGGCTTAACGTTTTATACATCCAGCAAAATTGGGTGTGCTCTTTTTAGTGTGACACATACTTTGTTTGCCTATTCTGATAAAACTAAGGCTTCTTTTTTTTTACAATTTCTTTTTATGCACATCCAAGCCACTGCATGCAAAACCCTGTTATTATAAATACTGCATTGTGCTATCATAAATAATTGATTTTTGTCACAAAGCTATTTAGAGGGCATAAAATGGTCCTCAAACTCACACAAGAATGCAGCATAATTCTTTTCACTCCTGTTGTCTGAGTGTTGTTGTAAACACCGCATGTTTACAACACTGGCTCTATTTCTTTACCCAGGATGAGGCATGGGGAGCAGATCGTGGGGTACCAGGAAAAGACTCAGGAGGTATGTTTGCCGTCTTCCCATTTGCGACTAGTGCATTAAAGCTTAGATGTATATAAAATAATAATTATGTGGCCATTCACCAAGTAGTGTTGATAAACATCATGGAATCCATAACTGGTGAGTTAATTGGTCAGTAGCTACAGTACTTACCAAGCCTAGTAGGATGAGTTGTGTGACCAAGAAGTTTTCCTAATTCAGAAGGAGAAATGGCTCTCTAAGAAATAATCTCCACAAAAGAACAGACTATGAAGGCTGGAAGAGCAGCTCCCCCCAGCCAGAACCATATAAACATAGCTTGCTTTTTAGTTTTAGTTTGCATACAAATTAAAACTAAAAAGCAAGTTATCTACGTGTGGTTTCCAGGTTTCTCCACTTCTGCAGTTTGCTCAGTATATTTCATGCTGTGCCTCTCACCTGTGAGCTAGAGACAGACAAGACCCGCGGAGTAGACAAGTTACCCTCAAATGTGACCATCTCTAGAGATAAATGCTTGCCAGAGGACAATCGTCCATAATGATCAAATCCAGGAGCGTGAAGATCTGTCCTATTTTGTGCAAAATAAAAAAATAAAAAATGCACAGGACATTAACATTATTTTCAAACTAGGGACAGGAAAATAAACTGCATTCAGGTCAAATTTCCAGGTCAAATACAAAACAAACAAAAACAAACCCCACCAACTCTTTCTCAGCTCATGGTTTGTGTATTTGGCTCCTGTTTTCCCTCTCTCAACAAAACCACCAAAAAGAAGACACATGAGGAGAAAGAAGAGGAATTCTCCCTCTTTTTACTTTCTGTGTGCTAGTCATGCTTCCTTGCTCTAAAAAATGAAGGAGATCCAGTCATGGAAGCAGTGTTCCATCTGCATAGAATTTCCTGGGCAAAAGTATATCTGAGTGCTGACTTGATATGTTACATGTCTTTCATGTGGATGTGCATTCAAATGTACAGGGGAATGCACCAAAGGGTGTACATCCAGTTGGCCCTGTGGCTCTTTAAATGTCAAGGGACTTGTTTAAAGCAAGGATGGAGAATCTGTAGCCCTCCCAACAGCCCTCCGTATAACCAGTGGTCAGGGGTGATGGGAGCTGTACTTGAACACCACATGGAGGGACATAAGTTCCACATTCCTGTTTTAAAGGATAAGGTTGGGATAGAAATTGGGCTTTCAGGCACCTGGCTGAGGAAAGGAAGCAAGAGGCAAGCCATTTGTACAAGCCTAACTCCCAAATCTGATGGCACTGCTTGCACTGAAATGCTGTTCTCTTCTGATATTTATGAACAACCTTGGTCCTCACTGGAATTTTGGGGAAAACACGATTGGTTAAAAGGATTTTCCTGCATATAGCTGTGGTTCCAACTACCTGTGGGGATCTCCTTTAGTTTTCTTTACATCCCATTTTGATACTTAACATTCCCATATGTTCCTGCATATAGCTGTGGTTCCAACCATCTGTAGGGATCTCGTCTAGTTTTCCTTACTCCCAATTTCTATACTTCATATGCCCATATGTCTCCTTTTTATTATTGATAGCTTATTGGTGTTGTCACATTTGAACAATAACATATTTCAGTTTCTCTATTCTCTCTCCATCCCTCCCACTCCATTGTCTCCTTAACTTCATTTTTAAAGGTTTATGTCCACTCAAATAATGGTTGGATGTGTGCTAATCAATCTATTAAGTAAAGATCAGAATGTATAGGTAGCAGCTTTGAGTCATGTTACCGGTGAAGAAAATGATGGATTGGCAAGGCTTTTGTGTCTACTCTGTGCCTCCCACTTTGCATGGCTTCAGAAGTTACTTGTTGATCTCCAGGAACTTGAAGGTTTGAGTTTTTATATAGTTTGCTAAGCAATATTTTTCTCAAAGGCTGCTAACTGTAAAATGTCCAGGGTCCAACCTTCCATGCCTGGGGTGATTTCAGTTTCCCATGCGGGATGATTTTTTGTTTGGCTACCATTCTGACAGTTTCCATTAAGTGCATATGTACCCAATTACAGCATTGGCATATTCTGTCTCCAGAAATCTATCTGAGACTAAGTTAATTCTAGTTTGTATTTCCTTCCAGAAGGGTTTGATAATTGGGCATTTCCACAGGACGTGTGTCAAGCCAGCCTGTGGCCTTTGGCACCTCCACATTTAAAGCACGCGAGCAGCGAAAACGTTTGGTGTAGTATTTTTGTCGTCGTTGAATTAGGCGGCTGGCTTAATGCCGTGAAGGGCTTTTGTCCATTGTGCAGGCATTAGGCAGGTCTCCAGTGCTTCACTTTTGTTCGGTTGGGTCCAGCACGCTACTGAATAAAGTGAAGGTTCAATTGTTTATGGACATCAATGACTGTCATGGGTTGGCCTGCAGAGTCTCAGAACTTCACCCATGATAGCAGCTTGACATAAAGTGGGCTGAGAGGGCTATCCCTCAGAGAGATCAAGTCCACTTCAGAGTTTGAAAGCACCATTTTCTTTCATCTCTCAGCTCCTACTCCTGTAGCATTTCTAAGTGATGCACATCTCTTATGATTCACCTTGTGTCATTGTTACTGAATGTAAATGAGTTCATACTAAACCAAAGAAATGTTTGGTTGTTTGGTTGTTTCTTTTTGCTGTAACTGATATCAAATGGGTAAGCTGTCTTTATTACTAGCTAAATACTCTGATCAAATTTATGAAACCATCTAATCAGCAAATATGATATTGCTAGGATTTTTTTTAAGAAACTATTTTAGTTTACTTGATATTTCTGGGATTTCAAAAGCTAATATAATGCTTGGAATTTTGTGTTTCAGTTCTAATCGAAGGACAACAGAACTTTGTATGCCATCCAGTTTATGAACAATTAAATAAATAAATCCTTTAACACATTTTATTTTTGTTTTGGACAGTATTCGCATGTCAAAATGTCTGTAACTCATTTCAGAAAGTCAAAAGCTTCTGCATGCACAAATCTGGATATACTATTTTTTCCTGTTTTTTTAACTTCATCTCTTTTGTATTTATTCTTTCCCCTGCACAACTGAAAGGCATCTTTAAAGTTTTATCTAAAACTAACTTCCCTATATTATGCCTTGGTCAGTCCATGCTTGTTTATGGGACTTTTTCTATGAAGCGTATTTAGACTGCAGCTTCGGTGCCCACTGAAAGCAATGGAAAACTAGTTTAGGCTAGTTGCAATCTGCAGTCAGCATGTTTCAATGCTCTATTTCTAGTGTTCAGGCATGAGAGGCATTACTTATATCAGGCATCCCCAAACGTCGGCCCTCCAGATGTTTTCGACTACAATTCCCATCATCCCTGACCACTGGTCCTGTTAGCTAGGGATCATGGGAGTTGTAGGCCAAAACATCTGGAGGGCCGCAGTTTGGGGATGCCTGATTTATATAGCCAAAACAACATCACAAGAGGGTACTACTTGCAGGTTTAGCAAGAGTCCCAAAGTTTACAGATGAGTAGATGAGAGAGATAGAGAGAACAAACCCTAATGGGGAGGGATTTCCCCCCAAATAGGCCAATGAAGACTGATGTTTAATTGACATGGCTTTTATAGTTGTAGTTGTTGGTTGTTGTTTTATTGCTCTGTAAGTTGCCTTGTGATTTCTTTGAAATGCAAGGTGCATACATATTTCAATAAATAAATAAATAAAATGCTGAGTGAGCCTGGAAGGCTGACTGATGGGGTGGGGAGAGAAACTGGATAGGTGGGGGGGGACGTAATGGAATACCACAGAAAAAGGCATGGCTGGCTGGCTGGAGCACTGAACAGGAACACTCCATGCTGCAATGCTTTGTCATAACTCCTATTAAAATGAAATTTAAAAAGAATATTAGCTAGATTGATAATTAGCTGGACTGCTTGCTAGCGGGATCAGAGTCTCAGTGTTTTGTGGTTCAGCACCATGAAAAGTAAACAAATGAAATATTTACAGCCCGAATGTATGGATGTTTACTCTGAAGTAACTCCCACTAAGTCAAGTGAAGCGCATTTCCAAGTATGTGCATATAGCCTTAGTGCCTGCAAGTTCTTCAATGGATCTGTTTTGTGAAAGTTAGCCTGTGATTATGTATAGGTAACAAATCATTCACTCTAGTGATGAAATCAGCTCATTGCTACACTTTTGGAAAAGGTAGTGCCCATATTCTGCGATGATACTATGCTTGGATTAAAATAGTGAATAATTGTGCAGTGTGGTTGTAATGTGAAAGTAACTTTTTGGGTTGTGCTTATTTTTGATATTAATGAAATTTCACAAGATTCCATTTATTCCTGGCTGTTATAATATGGCATTAAAGCTATGTGATAATTAATAGAAATTGACCATTACCCCTTTCCCTATCAATACCTACTGGTGGTTTTTGTTACCCAGAAGCTTAAACTTGGTTACAATACACAACTGCAATTGTACTTAGCCAAGAAAATCTATTTTAAGAACCCAATTATGGGACAATTCAGCAAGCGATTTCGCACATAAATTCAAGCAGCTGAAGCCACCAACCCCTATATATCTTATACGGTCCACTGGATGATGGTTAAAAAATAAAGTGATGTCAGGGAGGCTATGACACATTGAACTCAAGACTTAAATCACTAGAGCTCTCCAGCATCTTTATTGTATGAACTGAACTTGGATATGCTGCCTCTTAAAGATTCACAGTCAATTATTATTGATAACTTTTACAGTTATGTGATAATTCCAATATATAGTGTAATTATAGAGATGTTAAGCAAAGTTCTCGTGAATGACTTTCAATGGCTATTTTGCTAAGCAGTAATATTGGCACTGAACCTGGTAATGAATTACATAATCACAAGAGTAAGAAAATTCATTACTGAAACAATAAGAAGTATTAATTGAGCTTTCATTTACATATATGAAACAGGTGTTTCGTTTACAGAAATAGAAGTCTTTACAGTAAAGCTGATAAACACGCATGCATATTCCTTTATCAACCCAAAATGCAAACATTTAGAAGTAAAGTTTCATTACATCCAAACGCACATGTTTATTAAGGGTCCGAGAGATTGATGGACTTACTAAAGTTTTTAAGAAGCAAGCCTGCTTTGCAGAGCTTGCACAAGTCATGTTCTAAAGAAATACTACTTTCAGTCATTTATGATTAGTACAATATATGAAATTATGGTATAAGCCTCATGCCAGAGAAGTTAGCGGAAATGTTTAGCAACGGTGTTAATTGTGTTAGGATTGTACACTTGGCAGGTACTGACAAACAAGCAAACTTCAAAATTAGTGGGCTTCTTTTAGCAGAGCAAGATGCATTAAAAGAGAACTATCTAAAGTTACAATCCTGTGCACAGTTGGACTGCTTATATGCTATTTACTTCAGTGACTGCAACCCTAAATCTCCATACATTTTTCTGATATATATATATATATATATATATATATATGGGAAAATAACAGGAAAATGCAGGTGTGTTCACTTTCGTAAAGGCAGAGGCATCATAATTCATTTTCAGATTACTTCATTTATAATGGGCTCAAATACAGCTCGTTACAGCTTTTATTTTGCATTTCCAAATATTAGGTTTCATTTCAACACGTTATCCCTGCAAGGAAAGGAACAAATTGGGAAGTTAGTAGCAGTATTCTTGTATGCTTAATAAGAAGCATATCAGGTTTATCAGATTTGAAATATGCATAGAACCTTGAACCTGATTCATTTTGTGAATCTCTCTCTTTTTTGTTTCACTTTCTCAAGTTCTCCACTGCTTAATTTAGAAAGAAACTTCAAAGATGCAACTGACATCTTTGAAGCGTCGTACGGAAACGGAATCTGAATAGCCCCTTTTACAAAGGCTCGAATCCAGGATCTAACAAGGCTCAAAAAGCAAATGACCCTGCTACTGCTCCTTACTCAAAAAGGGTCAGACAGAGTTTTGCATTTACAACACAGCTAACTTTGAAATTCTTCCATATGATATGGAATATTCCGTTATAATGAGTGCCATGATTGTTAGCCTGCTGTTTAGAATTTAACAGAGAATTTTAACATCAGCCAATTTAAAATGCACATCTCATCAGAACCTGAACTGGCTCATAACATGGTTGCTTTCCCTCTATAATCCCCATCTCTTTTCTTGCTTCGAACGAGCCTTCAAAACGAGATAAAGAGGAGATCATTTAAACAAGGCCAAAGGAAGCAAAACTGGTCCTGTCAGCCAAGAGAAGGTGCATGTTCCTGGCTCAATATTCACCTCTTGAATAGATTTCATTGCCATTTGTCTTGACATAAGCAGCCAGATTCCACTGCTCTTTATTTTTCAGAACGCAGAGCCTGAGACCACACAGCATTGGTGCTTTTTTCCCCCCTTCCAAGCTAACTGTACTTAAACTTTGTATCTGATCAACTTAAGTGTATTGGATTTGAAAACAGTTAGTCAATTGTTTTCAGTCCCTAGGTGGTGGTTTATGGTAATGTTTGCATCAATACTAACAAAAGCCATACTGCAGTACAAAGTACATCAAGGAAATGAAAGACAAGGCTGCCTGTTGTCAGCTCTGTCTACAATAAAGGCAGGATTCAGGACTAGGGCAGAGATCGTTACAGAACCACAAAAATGAATGAACCACAGAAACCAGAGGGATGATGGTTCACATCAAAGGTGTGGGGACTGGCTAATGGACAAGGTTGCACACAGGCCACAAGACGCGTAACCTGGGCTCATCTGGCTACACAAAAAATGTCACAAAGGGGGAAGAAAAATATACATGAAAACATCCCGATATGGTCTCATAGAATAACCATGAGAGATGAAGGATGCTGTTCAGCTGGCTGTTTAAGGGAAGCAACCCATCCTCTTTAGCGAGAGGATATTTGCTTTTGACCCTCTGATGTTTCTTGAATTTCAGGGTGGGATTACAGGTGCAGATATTTGAAATGATCTGAAGCATAAGTAGTTAAAGAGTTAATTGAAGCATCCTGCAGTTCAAACATTTCTCAAGACAATTTATTAATTCCAAGTAGCATTACATGCAGAAAAACATATTTCTGTATTTAAAAAAAGCCCAAGCAAATGTGCAAACAAAGCAATCACAATAATGATAAAAGAGTAGGGATATATATATATATATATATATATATATATATATATATATACTCTCACGTCTGGGCCTTATCATATATAATTTAGAAGAAAACAATTAAAGGAACTAAATGCTGCAATAATATGACATTCATACAATGGCATCTATTAATATAAGGCAGTAGTTATCCTTTATTTGAAGCCTAACCTCTGGATACCTGCTGTGCTGCTAGATGCGAGAATGTCAGAGAAAAATAAGTGAAAGCATATCTCGTCATGGGGTAAATTGCCTGTTGAAAAGAATTGTGCTTAGTTTCTCATTTGAATGCCGCTTTCTGCAAAAAGAAAAAAAGAGAAAAAGAGAGAGGGGAAAATAGGAAGGATTGTTATCAAGGTACAGACTAATCTTTTCTGGCCAAATGAGAGTGAGAGAGAAAGGGGGGCGGTGAGGATATTCATTTGAACAAAAGATGCAATCCAAAAGGAAAGGGGGAACAACATCTCTCTTCTCCTTTGTGTTATATTCCTATTTCAATATACGTGAGGGTTTTGTTTTGTGTTTTTTTAGCATCAGTGGACAAGTTGTAAGAACTATAGCGAAGTTGCAAAGCTAATAAGAAACATGGAGCACAGAAAAACCCTGAACTTTTATTTCATGATTGGAGATATTCTTCACGTCTCATTAGAAAGATTCATATAAGGAACTTACACACAGATACAAAATAATGGCATTACAACTGCTTGAAGTGTCTTGTACCAGACGTTGTGCTATTAAACGGACACAATATTTCACTGTCCATTCAATCCTCAGCTAGGAAAAACAACAACAAAACAACAACACACATACACATGTCATCACTAAAATAAAAATAAGTATCTGGCTGTAGCAAGCTTTTTAATTAACAGTGTGGGTGAAGTAAAATAACTTAATATTGCCAGATATGCTATATATAATTTCACATCCTCCTCCCAATGTTCTAAGGCAGTAGATTTCAGAACTACAAGCTCTACAGTAAATAATGATTCTATTCATATCTGATATATAATGAATCTCGACTTTAGACAGATGATATCAAAAGAAATATCAGAAGTTAATACTAAAGAATACAAGTCAAAAATAACACAGACCCTGAAATAACCATCTTTACTTGACCTACCTTATCTGTTGAAAAATGCAAAGTCCCTGGAGAGGCCTTTGACTAATTTTCCTAGTAAAGTCTTCAATGACATATAACCATCAAGAGCTGAATTCACAACTTAGCCATTTTACATAGACTATCATTTTCACGTTATAGAGGTTATATTAGAACTTCCCAATATATACTGTGCAAGGAAGCAGTTTTATTTTCAAACAAAACCGCCTGCATTTAATTAACAGCATCACCACAGTATTGTCTATATATCTATCAATAAGCACAAAGTTCATAATTTTGTTTTCTAGAAAGTAGTCATCGTTTGGAGTTCTTAAATTGCATCAAACAGTTATGTTAAAATATTGCAGTGCTGTAATTTTTAAAGAACTTTTTTAAAAAGCCAACCCACCGCAGCAAATTAAACACACTGTACAATATTATTTTCGAAGCAAATTATTAGTGCAGCTTCTTGCAACAAGGCATAGTTTGTACCTACGTTGCCAAATTTCATTACAGGAAGAAATTGCTCCAGTTTTATACAAAAAAATCCCCAACCCATTCAAAATGACAAAATGTGTTTGGATAGAATTTTTAAAAAAATAAAAATTCAAGGACATTTGAACGTTAGCTGTCATTATGGTCCAATACACTATTTATTTCTTTGGTATGCATCTCCTGACCTGTATATAAAATTCATAGTTTCAGAAGTGACATGTGCAAGCCTTGGACAACTGGGGAAAAGGCATATTTCCTGACCTTGTAACCATAGCAACCACTTGCTGATTGGTAGCAGGCAGGCGTTCCATCCTTTACCACTGAAGGCAAGTATGTAAGATTGCTGGCTTTGTTTGTGGTTCTTGCTTTATTTACATGCAAACATGAATGCCAGTCTTAAAAACCACTGGCTCTGCAAAATCTAATGTGGCCAGAATGGGAAAGAGAGATTGGAGTGTGTGGGTGTTCTGCAGTAAAATTAACACAAGCATTAATTGGCTGCATCACACCCCATTTAAGCAAATCAGCACGTGCCACCAAGTTAGAAAGACCCGCATAATCTTTCATTGGGTTTCTAGGTTTTAGGTGATCACGAGGCCTCTCATTTTGTTGTTGTTTCCAATTGAAATAAAATCCCCATTTTTTATTTTATTTTTTGTTTATGGGTAATGAATGAAAATGGCAAGCCGTAAGTATATTTTTACTGGCTTTTTTAATATATATATATATATATATATATATATATATATATATATATATATAAGCAATACATGCAGGTGGCCCAGAGTCTTAAAATAATAATAATAATACTTCCCCTGGGATACTGCCACTAAAGTAAATGGGTCTACTCCAGGAAAAACAAGCAAGCACATGGCAGAGTTGTGTTCTTGCACTGCTTTATTCTGGGGTAAAGATTTTAAATCTCCCCTTCTAAAATCACAAGCTTTCAGTTCAATAAAACCATATGAAATTAGTTGGGTACTCCTAGCAGAATGCAGCTGAATCTTCTATGACTAACAGTCCGACATTCTCCCCCTCCTCACTACCCCCACCTCTCCCCTTTTCCACATATGCATTCCCTATAAAAATGAAAATGGGATTCTATATAATGCAGTGCTGGATGAATAATCTATCCTCCACAGCAGCATAAAGCTCAGCAAGTATGGAGATGCATTTGTATTTACTCCTGTTGTTTATATACAAGATTCATCTCCAGGTCAGGGCTGCCATTAGGGATAGAGTAGCAAAGGGAAGACAATTCTTTGTTCGCGATATAGAATTAGGGGGAAATAGTCATCCAGGTTCTGTTCTAAAGTCACACACTTTCTATTATAAAATGTTAATTTATCCCCTTCCAGTGATTGTTTTTACATCGATTGTGGAATCTCCTGTTCAATAAACCAAACACTGTTTTATTTCAAAATTGCTGGTCATGTATATTCACCCACACACCACTTTAACTGACGTGACAATTTTTACTCATATTTAAGGTATAATTGTTTCAAAAGGCACTCTTTGTTTTATATAGCATTAGTTAAGCATTGTAAAGAAAGCTGTATGTGAAATTTCTTTCCGAAAGATATGCTATTTCTATTTTTTTTAATCATTTTGTTCTAAAATGAACAATTTGCGAATAGATTTGGATGAAATCTTTACAGCATGCAAAAGAAAGAAAGAAAATGTCCGGGAAACTGCATAACCATTCTGCATTTCTGTATGAAAATATGTATTAAGATGAGGGAGAAAATCTAAAAGAAACGATAAATACAATGTTCATGCTGTGTCCATACTTTTAGACAGCTACTTTAGGCTCAGATGGACACATAGGTGAATGGAAAATAATTATTATATTCAATCTTGGGGGGGGGGGAGGACCCAACCATATGACACATATCTACTAAGCCGTTTAGATCCTGATTCTGCTAGCATATAGCAGTAAAATGTGTTTATACATTATACTAATACTACCCGGTAATTATACTAATATTACTGATGTGAATAAACCTGTATATGTCCACTTCAGGCACTAAGCTTTGTTTTGTACACCTGAAATTTTAACCTAGTCTCTATATCCTGCAGTAAGTTTTAAGTCAATCCATTTAATAGAACCATCTCTCTTTGAGACCTATTTAAACATTCTGAAATGTAGACATACAGTTGCTTTCTTTTACAAATAAAGGTAATTGTCTAATGTGTTCAATTAGAAACTCTCCCAAAGGAGATACCATTCAAGGCAGCTTTTTGGGGCATAATTCAAGTTCAGAAACATTATTTTAGTAAACATTTTTGGTTGTTTATAATTTTTCTGCCTCGTACCTGCTTCCAAACAGCCTAAGAAATGGGGCAATGGGTGGGGGATGGAGGGTGGGAATCTTTTGATGTATTTAGCATAAACTCGCTATACATTAAATGTAGAAATTGCCCCAGTGCTTATCTGCAATCTTTTCTTAATTCAAAAATGTAAAATTGCAGCGTTTTGACAGGATGAGAAGCTAAAGGTTAGTGAAAGATTTTTTAAAAAACATAAAGGTTGTACTCTTTGCCTTTACTAGGATGCTACAAAGTTCAGTCTCATCTGTGTTAAATAATTTGATACACTAATGTCAAATATAAATTAAAATCAGACTGATTTCCCCCCCTCAGACTAGGCTCTATAGCCTACATAAAAGACTGCACAATTGTCAGAAATGTTGTCAAGCCAAATGCAAATGTAACATATGTGCATCTTCTGTCATTAAAGAAAGTGTAAAAGATGCACTGCATTATCCAGTATTTCCTGTACATAATGCTGATTAATACAAGCCTTTACTAGTTGTTTTTTTTATACCTTTCAAACTAAAGAGAGACACTAATTTTAACAGAAAGCATTGTTTGTATAAGCCAGTTATTCAGATATGCTGCTTGGATAAAATACTTGAAGGGTACAAATAATACTCAGTGTACCAATGTCCTGAATCTGATTTCCCCCTGCACTCTTTGAATATCTAAGCAAGCATGTTGTATTGTATTAATATCATAATTCAAAGGGAAATTTATTAAACCCTCCTCCTCCCAGCATTCTCATCAGAGCTAAAAGTTGCAAATTCTAAGTGGCAGAGCCTAGACAGTAATATCAAATTTTAATAACAATTTCTCTTCTTCAGTCAGAGCTACAGTGAAGAAAAGCATAAATCGCTGTGACTGACCGTTAGTTGTTAGAGAAGCAATCTGACTTCCCCACACCCTTATTTCAGTTCGCCTGTTCTGTCCCTCAGCTGTATTAATGATAGCATGAAAGGTCACATGATAAACGAGTGACAAAAATATCAAAACATATTAGCCTGTAGCTTTGTTATCAGTGTATGGCAGAGATGACAGAAAATTGTATTTTTTCCCCTGAATAATTTTGCCTTATATTTTGCTGGCTAGGCAGAGTGAATTAGGGAGAAATTTCTGCTTCTGACTGTTTGTCTCCTTTTCTGACATACTTGAAGTAATAATGTGCATTAATAATAGGGTGTATGCACAAGGAAAAGGTAAGAATTCAAAAGCAGACAGTCTGATTCAATTCTACAAGGTGCTCTCCTTGTTTTTTTACCCTCTTGCAAAAACAATTTCTGTTGGAAAATATGCACAGCGCTGAATATTATTAATGCTAATAATGATCCAATGTGTACTGCAGTTGGAACAAAATGAATGGTACACATAGAACAGCAATCAGAAAACAACTTTAATGCAATGAGACAATATTGCATACTTCTATGCTACAAAGGCACACACATCCTCTAATTAAATAAAGGCAGGCCCATCAGCACTTGATCCAGCCCCTCCTTACGTGGGCCGAATGATTACAAATTAGAGACCGTTATTGCCCCTGCTGGTTTACAGCCCGGCAGAAATTGCAGACCCTGGGGAGATGAGGTTAGCAATGTTGGAAAGAGAAAATAGAAATTTGCAGGAGCCTATCAGTCGCCATGGTAAGTAGCTAAGTCCCAGTTTCTTTTTCCCCTGGCAAAGAGAAGCTCAACCCTTAAGCTCCAGCACATCTGAAGGTGTTGAGTAAAGAACACTTTGAAAAGCTGTGCAGTTGTTCAGATCACAAGTCAACCATGAAAAAAAGGAATAATTGCAAGTTTAACAAACAGAAGCAGCATGCACATGCAAAATTCCCGTTTAGTCGCAACTCATTGGCCATGTTTGAAAGTAATGCTAAACCATGGTTTGCTTGTATGCCCAAACTTGCTGTCCTGAACCACAGGCCCATCCGAAGGCCTGTGTGAGTGGTCTGATGCAGGGACACCAAAGAAGGATGCCAAAAATGTCAGAGTGATTGGTTCCAGTGCTTTATTAGAAGAAAGTGTAAACTTACATATGCCTTAAAAAGCCTTGCTGCCTTGACTCGGGTGAACACCGAAACAGCAAGTGTTTGTCATGATTATTCACACCAAGACAAATATTTTATGCATTACTTATTCAGAAAACATCATACATCAGTCTGCCCAGAAACTCCCATCAGTCCACCTAGGACTAATCTACACTGGTGAGTTATAACGTTAAAAATGCGTTATAAAAATGTAACCAGGGGGCACTGTAGAGCAGCAACCTTTCACCAATGGGAAATTGCATTGGGAGCTATATAGTTTTATAGTGTATATAGAGTTTTAAATAGTGTTTTCCATATCAATGTAGATCCAGCCCTAGTTGATGAAAGGATAGGTGGTTGGCATCGAAGTCTTACGGATAGCTCCCTTCTTGCATCAAATAAAAATTAGTCCTGAAATTATCTTGACTACCAAAATAACGTTTACTAGTCTTCCAGAGCATTTTTGCCATTTGATTCTACACACTCACCGTGGCCAAATGTTTTGTTTGTGGCCCACAAATCCTATCTATGGTTTGAAGCTGATTTGTGAATCTTGGTTTAGTTATGGTTTGCCATTATGACTGAACCCACTATCCTGACATTATGCTAGTTTGTTTCAGCAGTTCAGCCCAACTGACTACAGAGACACGGGGCACAAACAGTGAGAAAATGAAACTATTCACGTGGCTAAGCAATTCTTATTTGGTGCTTTACCAAATCTTGCCCTCCCTTCTCCTTCTTGCCTGCCAATAGGCTCTTCTCTCCACCAACCTCCTTCCTGACAAACCATCCCTGCTCTGGTATCTCAGACACAAAGGGCCAAATTTTGGATCAAGGTGTCAGGGACTAGGCAGAGCAGGAATAGTGGAGTTCGTTTCCCCATCCTGACCCTTCCAGGGAGGAGGAAGAGGAAGACAGTATAGATTTACAACAGGGGTTTGAGGGAGGTAGCAGCTCAGAGGCAGATGAAGGGAAAAGCTGGGAAATCATGGGAGAGGAGAGCCAGAGCAACACTTGACTGACATGTTGTCATTAGAAAGCATTCCAGACCCTCTGGAAGCAGCATCTCCCAGAACCCGGCGAGCCTGAAAAGTAGGAGAGCAAAGAGCTCAAAGACAGAGAGCATGTAGCAGCACCCGTAGAAGTGACGAATGAGGAAGTGGGAGAGACGGGGGGTGGGGGGTGGAGTGGAGATTCACTCAGGACAATGCCATTATCCAAGAGGCTGGGTTCTATAGCCTTTCTCTGTAAAGATTGAAATAAAAAAGGATGGTAACAAACTTTGCTTTGTCTTCATACTGTCCCGGGCAACTGGCTGGGAGCCGCTGACAGCATCCTGACACAAGGTCTTTGTTGGCTTATAGATCAGCCTGGAGGTGCAAAAGGAACTCTAGAACATGTCGCACAGTCAGGCAGCATTTAAGTAGCTTTCCATGGAAATGGGCCTGAAGGGGATTCAGTCATTCAACTCAGCAGTGAGAAGATGAACACTTTAAAAAAAAAGAATGAATGAACACTCTGTAGTAAAACAGTCAACCATGTTGCTCTGTTATAAACTAGACACCATCCAGCTGGGAAAAGTGAGGCATTGGCAGAGGACTTGGTGCCCCAGATCCAGACAAGCATCAGTGTCCAAGACACATGGTTCTGACACCCGTTAGGCAGACCTCCTCACCTGCACTTGGAATATTTGGACACAGAGCTTTGCTAGCAAGGCCATCTTTAACAAGGATGCTTATACTGACGCCATCCTTGGCAGCTCCCCAAGCCAATCTGCCCCTGTGATGTCCCCCCCCCCAGAAGCAGCCTCACCTTCTCCAGGAGAGATTTGCATTCTCTGAGACCCTGTGAGATCCCCCCCTTCCCCACCTCTCAGACAGGGTCCTTCAAACTATCCTTCACCTTCATGCAGTGATAAGAACCTTAGTCCTGACTAAGAAAACCTGTATTACATTTCAAATTCTGTTCTCAAAGTCTGTGAGCCTTTTGATTTTTGTGTCATAGGAAAAGTCCTAAAATCTCATAGAAAAAACAACACCTGCTCCATTTATGACAGGAAGCAAAAAGAATATCAGGAAGTATGTGTGAAGTCCTATTTTCAGCAAACTATTCACACCAACATGTCAGACAACTTGTAAACTTTACTATAATTCAGAACCTTTCCAAGCCTTGGTATTTTTTTTTATGAATTGTCGAACGAGAGAATCCACCATCTCAGATTTAACCACTCAGCTTTAAATATTCTAATCATGTGGTTTCCTAGACATACTGAGATGTGTCAGCAGGTTGTCAGATATAACCCCAAAATATAGGAAAACTGAGGTGGTTACTGGAGCATGGCTCTTTAAAGCTGTGTTTTAGCTTCTTGTTAGGCTTTAAATGCTGATAGTGAGAGTGATGAAGCAATGTCTACTGCCCAAGTTTTGGTGACTAAGAATCAACTATAAATTCCCAGTACAGCACTCTTCAACTCAGTCAGTTTGTATGAAACAACACAATGCAGCCCGTTAGTTCTGTTGCCAGCAGCATAGAGAAATGAAGGAAAAATAAGCATGTCATCAACCAATCTTTTGAGAGTCTCATGCTCTCTGTCCCCTGAAAGACTGAAAACCTCTTTTTTAAACTGACATCAAGAAGCACTTAGAGATCTCTGAAAACAAAGGTTTGTTTTTCTCAGACTTCTCTGTTAGTGACTCCCCAGACTCAGACCTTGAGACAAGACCATCTGCCCAGGATATCACGTGGGGCCTGAATCCCCTAGATTTCAGAGTCTGTGGGAAAACTCCCTGAGGAGGATGCTCTGTACCCAGAAAAGATAGCTCAGAGCTCCTGGAGAGTGACTCTAGACAGTCATCACTCCAGGACAATTAATTTCCAGGGGGAAAGGCACATTCCAATCCCGTTCAATGGTGGCAAAGTTTGAGACTTCAAGCAAGGGTATGTCCCTTAAATTCCTCAAGAATTTGTTTTAGAAGTGGGATTCCTGCACTTATTGAGCACAGTTGGGAGATATGAAGTCTCAGACTCTTAAATCTGGACCTTGACAGATCAACATCAGCCTTCACTGAAGCTCTCTCAAGTTCTGCAGAGCCTCAGTTTGCCCTGCTGTTTGCTGCATGATGTCTATGGGAAGTCTCTGGGAGAGATCAGCCAGATTTGGACCAAGGTGCCATCAACATGCAGATGATACGGTATTACTCAACTTCTCCAATAACTGATACACAGTGATGGCCTGGGTGAGGGCCACAAAGTTGAAGCTGAATGTTGACAAGACAGAAGTCGTCCCGGTTCGTGGTTCCTAGGAATTAGGTAAGCAGCCTTTTCTGGAGGGCAATGCACCAATTTGCAGTCTTGGGATCCTGCTGCATGTCCCAAGTGGCCTCAGCAGCAAAGAGTGCCTTTTTCCAACTCTGGTTGGCTTCCAGCAACAGCCATTCCAGGATAGGGATAGCCTTGCCACTAAAATTCATACTCTGGCGACCTGACTATTACTACTACTACTATATTTATTTATACCCCACTTTTTCCCGTAATGGGATGAAAGCATAGCTGTCAACCTTTCCCTTTTCTCACAAGGAATCCTATTCGGAATAAGGGAATTTCCCACAATAAAAGGGAAAAGTTGACCGCTATGGATGAAAGGCAGCTTACAAATGAAAACAAGAATTGCTAAAAAAGATAGAAAAGTCAATCACTGAAATACAATTGAACATAGATAGAAGTAAAACTATATACATAAATAAAATCCGTTTAAAACACAGTGGTACCCCACAAGACGAATGCCTCTCAAGACGAAAAACTCGCAAGACGAAAGAGTTTTTCGTTTTTGGAGTTGCTTCACAAGACGAATTTCCCTATGGGCTTGCTTCGCAAGACGAAAACGTCTTGCGAGTTTCCTTTTTCTTTTCAATGCATTCCTATGGGAAACCGTGCTTCGCAAGACGAAAAATTCGCAAGACGACAAAACTTGCAGAACGAATTAATTTCGTCTTGCGAGGCACCACTGCATATCAGTAATTACAATAAAAGCAGCACCTTCAATTAAAAGCAGTCAATTCCCAAAAGTCCATTGGAACAAGGAAGCCGGTGGAAGGATAACAAAGAGGAAACCAGCCTAGCTTCTCTAGGGAGGGAGTTCCAGAGTCTGGAAGCAGTTACCAAGAAGGCTCTCCACCTCCAAGAAGTAGTGGGACCAAGAGAAAGATCTCCCCCAAAGATACCAAAACCTGGGCAGGTTTGTAGGAGGGAATACAGTCTTTTAGATAGCTTGGACCTAAGCTATGTAGGTTTTTAGAGGTGATAACCAGCACTTTGAATTGTGCCCAGAAACAGACTGGTAGCTGTTCCAGCAAGGGAGTCATATGTTCCCTATAATCAGCCCCAGTCAACAATCTGGCTGCAGCTCTTTGACCACTTTTCAAAGGCAACCCCACATAGAGCACATTACAGTAATCCAAACGGGGTGTAACTCAAAAAGATAGCAGGGATCTGCAGATGACTCATACATGCATTCAGGAATGATTGGGAAGGAGGTTGCATTTGCTAGGCATGTCCACCAATGATGTGCTCACTGGTTCTGCCCTCCTATGGTCATGTGTCTAAAGTAGTGTAGAAGGAAGTCTAGGAGCATTTACATGAAAGTATGATGATGTAGGCTCCATATAAGTTAAAATCCTGATTGGCTAGGGATTCTGCTTATGTGGAGAAGTCCTGTGCATGATAGATGTGCATTCATAGCTGTCTTTCATATGATTGCAAAATGTGTGGCTCTCAGGAGTGTGTCCATAGGATTTATTGTTGCGCCAGTTAGCATGGGTGAACCTGCTTTGCTTGTTGAGTGGGTGAGGAGTCTTGTATAAGGCTAGTTCTGCTCAAACTATGAATAACGGACCTATGGTTAAAAAAAAAATTGTAGTCATCTCTTGAAACGTTTTATGGATGGATTGTATTCAACATTGTGTGATAGGATTTCCCCTCATGCAGTGGGACTTCCCTTTCCTCTCCCATCCCTTCAACCCCCTGCATTCCCCCTTATGGGACCCCTATCCCCGAAGAGAGGGAGAAGAACTGTTGATGAGTGGAGATCTGTTCCGCTAATACAACAGCAGTGTCAGATGCTATCCACACTGCATGAGGATTGGCTTTACCCACCATCCAAGGAAGCATTCCCCGTGTGTCTGCTGTGTCTCTGCATCAGGAGGAGATCCATCACACCTCATATAGAAACTCCCTAGTGGAGACTGGGGGAGGGGAGGCAAACTGAGAGCAGGGACTCGTGCTGCGATAAAGTGGGCAGACTACAGCATCTGTGGGTGAATGCCATAGAGTTCACAGGAGCCTTTTATTATCTGTTTAAGTTAGTGCTGGAGGAGCGGGGTAAAATGGCACCCTGGAGATTGGACTAATCTTGGAGATGGGTGAATTCTCAGAACTTTCAGGTGTGAGTGGGCTCACAATTGATGAGGCACTCAGGGGTCCATGTTTCTCTCTTTCTGTCTTTTTAAAAAGAAAATAAAGTTTCGCTGTCATTCTAAGCTAGTCTGCCCTCAGCAGTTTGGTGGCATTCCCTTCTAATTTGGAACTGAATGCTCCTGCGTCAATGATACATCATCTATTTATTTCATAAAGTTTATACACCACTTGATTGTATAAAAATCCTCAAAACAGTTTACAGAAAGCTAAAACAATAAAATCAAGGAAAAAATCACAACCATACAAAAGTTAAAATACTAAGACAGTTTAAAATTACCTCGACTTTCTAAGCATCTTGGTAGGCTTCTCAAAACAATAATGTTTTTAGCAGGCACCGAAAAGAGCACAATGCAGGCCTTTACTGGTCGTGATGTCATATTATTCTCATGGGTGCAGTCTGCTTAATTGGAGACATGGGGTAGTTTGTGGGCAGCAGCCAGGACACTGACACAGAGGAGGAAAAGTCAGCTGAGCCAGGAAGACCAGTGGCAAAACCAGTGGAGATTCTGAAGGGAAGCCCAGCACTGAGAGAGCCTGTCAATGAGGAGATAGAAACACCAGAACTGGGACTCCCAGAGACCATACTTCTTCATGTGCTCCCCAAGCCTGATCCCCTCTACACAAGCCTCGCATTCTGCAGTACAAACTTGAGTTGGAATTTGACGGATAGTTGCTGAAGTGCTAGGCTATAGGCTGGAAGCCTGTTTAAGAGTCTTCACTCTGGAGGGCCTGGAGGGATAGTCTGGTCTAAGAGGGATGAAAGGCTTCAGCTCAGTCACAGACCTTATTGGAGCTAGCTGTCTGTTAGGAGCTATCCAAGGTCCTGAAAATCCAGCCTGATCCTGCATGCTATCTCATTGAGCCACATTCAGGAATCTGTTGTGGCCCTGTGTGTTTAGGTCAGCACAAGAGACCACCATTTGGGTGCAGATTGTGCATAAACTAAACAATGAGGGCTGACTTCCACTTAAAGAAAACAGAAGTATCCTATTTGCTTTTGTCTATTGTTTATGTGCTACTCTTCTATCATATTAGATTTCTGAGCAGTGTGCATAATAAAAACCAATGCAATCAATTAATGCAATCAAAATATATCTCTGAGGGGAAAACAACAACCACACAAATGTGTTCTAGAATATCATGCAAGCATTGCCATGGCAGGCATCCTCTTAAGAGACATTTCCCCATTCTCTCTTTCTCTCACACACATCAATGGCCTTTAAGATGCTATTTGCCTGCGGTCCATAGGAGGGAATGTCAGAGGCCATAGCATAGAATGGACCTAGCCCTCTGATCTCAGTGGCAGAGCTCCAGCGTCAGGCAGGGAGATCAGCACTGTAGCCTACCTCCCCACCCCCTGGCTCCTCTGACTTAACCAATGTAAGCTCTTAAAATTGGTAGGGCCAAAAGGGGTCTCTGCAGGGAAGTGGCTTGGATCCAATGTCTTACTGGTCCCCTGACGTGCTTCCAAATTTCAGAGAAGTTGTCATGCTAAATCTCTTCTTCCCATTTCCATCCAATTGCTTCCAATGGGAGGATTTCTTCCCTCCCCCCCAAAAAAAACAAAAAACAAAAAGCACATAGGAACAGAGGGCATTCCTCTCCTACCCTGGTAGCTCAAGCTCAGTAGAGAGTTGGATAAGGTGGTATAACTGCCTTCATATTTCCCTCTTAGACACACACTCAGCATTCATTAAGCAAGCGCCAAAAACAATACAGAGGATGCACCTGCCTGATATCCATGGGAAGGAAGTTCCAGAGTGTAAGTCCTGCCACACTGAAGAATCAACTCATTGAAAGTGCAGAACAAATATCATGTGGCATTTCTAAAAGTGTTGGTTCTGCAGCCTGAAGCAGTCAAGTGGGCATATAATGATTCCTGGCTTCACCAGTGGCAGAGAGAGAGTGGTCCACAGCATCCAACAGCCCCTCAGCTACCCTTTTATGGAGCATAGGATTGGGCCAAGAATACTGCAGCCCTAAATAAATCCTATAAAAGAATGGCAAATGCCACTTTATAACATATACACAAGAAGAAAAATATGTTAGAACTGTACTTGGTGAGTACAAAGTAGCCTTTGAGTACTTGAGTGAGTTTTAGTTATCTGCCACAACCTTATAGCTGAACCATCACAATCATTGTGCCATAGGGAACAGTGATCAAGGCAGAGTGAAAGCACATAATCCTCTCCTGTTGTTTAAAATGTTTCTTAAATCAATATGGAAGAGATTGCCAGTGTTACCATCTCACTGTAATAAACCTCATAGAGTTTCATTCGCATCTGCGTTGTCACCTGTCAGCATTCACTAGTTCAGATTTACCCAAATCTTTTGTGTCCTCCTTTCTTTATAGGTTTTGCCAGTCAAAATAAATAAAATAACTTCATAGTCATATTTGGCTGGGTTAAAAAAAAATAACCAAATCTCTATGCGTAGTTAAAGAATATTTATATTTATTAATACAACTAAATAACCAATCTTCTGACCACAAAGAGACCTGCAGATCGGACGATCTAGTACAGAATCCTCTACGTGTCACATATTTATAATAGTTTTTTATTATTATGTCAAGGTATCTTTCTTGGATAGTCCCTGCCAATATATAACCAATAAGTACAGTTAGGTTCCCCCAACCCACAATGTGCGTACATAACTTTACACTGATTTAAACTCAAGCTAATTTACCACTTTGGAGGGGTCATTTTGAAGTGTGCACAGCTTCCTCCTGCAGGTTTTTAATAGGCAGAATAATGTGGTATCACCCACAAAATTGACCTTACTATTCATATACCTGGCCTGTTAGAAAGTTACTATATCCCTTTGGGAAAAGATTCTGTTCCCCACTAAGTTAGCAACAAGGGGGGGTGCATAGTATGGGTCCTTTGTGTGAGTTGTGTGTGTACTGTTGTTTGCTTCTTTGTTAGTATTTGTCCAGGTGTGTCTGGGTCTCAAGGCATACCTGTAGACATGTGGGTGGGTTGTTAGGCGAGGATAAGAGACTGAATTATGGGAGGGGTTGCTGAGCACTAGACAGTGTTATTTGATATTTTGTTTGAATTGTAATTTTGAGTATGTTGGCTTAACGTGCTTATATGTTTGAAGGATGAAGGGTGGTATATAAATTTAATAAAAATGATCATGTTGATCATGAAAATGTTGATCATGTAAAGGTGTGCTTGAGTGGAACTGAATGGAACACACTTTTAGCTGTGTGAGATTAAGTTGTGTTTGTTGTTGTAGAGGGGGCTGGGAATTTAATTTAATTGGATTGGTTTGTTTGTTTATTTGTATGATTGATCTGGCAAATGGTGGTTGGAAAGAGTTGATTTTTCTATTGCCTAGTTATCAATCACGTTATTTATAAATGTGGAATTTATCATTTTTAATTGATTTTCCTGTGTAAAAATTTATTTCCTGATGTTTAGAACATATTTTGTTTAGCTGCTTACTATTCCGGACAAAGTGAATTTTCCTTGTTATCTTTGTAGCAGATTTTTTATGTATAACGTTTGTTCTGGTGCTAAAAAGAATGTTCTATTTAGCTGCTTACTTTCCTTTTAAAATGTCAATGGGGGCATTTTTTGTATTTGTCTTTTATTTAAGATGTTTTAACCTACGTTATAAAACTCTTAGAAATTTGTTTTTGTTTTTAAAAACTGTATATAAATTGACTAAATAAATAAAAAGAAGTAAATCTAGAAAGCAGTGGTTGGAGGTGGCAGACCATGAGCAGAAAGTTGTAAAGACTTGCAGATATTGCATTTGATGACACCCCAATTCCTAGGACAGCAAGCCCTGAGCAAGTGGCCAACTGCAAAAACAAACAAACAAACAAACAAACAAAAACCAACCCCAAACCCTCCATATCACAGTGACTTTTCTCTCCTTGAGAGATAAGTTTTTCATTTTATTTCCAAAAGTGGCAACCCTGAGCTGATGCTATCCTTACTGTCTTATTTATTTCTTCCAATCATAGTGCATATGCAATGTCAGACTGAATTTTTCTATCAAATTACATCTTTGACCATTTAGCTTATCAATTCCTCTTCTATTTTATGATTTATTAATTAATATGATGCTTTCTATATGGAATTTCAAGGTGGTTTTAGAATACTAAAACAAGGAAAAGAACAATGAGAGCATACAAAACAACCAGCAGATAAACTCACAAGTAAAAGTCAGGGAGTTTGAAATATATAGAGTACAGCAATGTGGCTTTTGTTTTTATTTATTTTTAAAATACCTGAGTAAGCAAAAAGGTTTCTGCCTGGTGCCCAAAAGGTAGAAAAGATCACATGACATATCTGAGTGTTCCTGTCAAGGAAGGTGGTTTTCAAACCCACATCTCTGACAAAGGTGGATTCTGGAGAAGGGCTGAGGTTCTTTGTGTAAAGTAGGTTGGAATGGAAGGATGTGCTTCTTTCAAATACTTGGGTCCCAAGCCTTTTATGGCTTTGAAAGTAAGAACCAGAAAGAGGGGCATAGGAAGGGGGTGAGGGGGTGAGAAAATGGCACACAGTGGGGGGCAGCACTTACCGCAGGGCCTGGCCTGTAGCACGCCCAAGCCACACATCTATCCTAGGAATGACGCAGTGGCTCGGGGTCCTGCGCTGCCCGAAACGGCAGTGTGGGTCTTGCGACTGCCAGGTGGACTCCCCTGTGTGGATCGCCCCACCCCCGTGGGTGGGTCGCCCCGCCCCCACTGCTCCAGGTGCCTGAGCAGCTAGCTGCACCCCTGACCAGAAATGGAATGGAAGAGAAGAGATTATTTGGGTCCTATTTGAATAAAAGCCTTGCTAACTTGCAGTGCTCAACCTAATATGTAAATTCAAATGCAGTCCCCATTTGAAATTTGCACATCTCCAAATATTGCAATATACTTTCAAATAAATGCATACCCTCAAAAATCAATATATTAGGCAAAATTGCATACAAAAGAGGTGTATATTAGAATAGTGCACAAAAAAGGCTATTAAGTTTTCATGCACACAATAAAAATTGAAAACTGATGGAGAAATGGGGCAAACTGATATGAAGATTGGGGAAATAAGAAGCTCCAAAACACACACACACACCCAAACCCCAAAATGGGCCAATTCATCCACTCCTACCATTAATTAACTGGCCTTTTAAAACAAAACAAACAAACAAAAAGCAGCAACAGGAAGAACCAGAGAGGCCAGGAATTGAACCCTGGGCTTTCAGCATACAGGCCTGTGCTTAACCCACTGAGCTATAGCTGCTCTCCTCTTGCAAACAAACTTCTTAACCAAATAACCAGGACTGTTTAACTCACACTTTGGATTAAGGAGCTGGATGTCTGCAGCAGATGACAAGGCTTCTATCTCTTACCTTTTTTTTTTTTTTAAAAAAAGGAATTAATTATGGCTTCTTAACTATTTTCACTGGGGAATTGCTATCTCTGGTACTATTTCCATGCCACAGTCTTCAGTTTTTCAGACCTGCTCCTCCTCAGATCCACTCTCTCAAACCCCTCAGATAAAAAGCTGAGGAGAGACATATTCAATGAAAGGTGATGCTAAAAAGAGGCAGTAAGTTTCTACACCCCACTGTCTGCAAACAGATTTGGCACCAGTTGTAGTCCAATTAACTGCAAGAGTTCACAGGTAGCATTACAGAGATGACCATAAGAGACAATTCTATTTACAGTCCTTTATATATGCTTTTAGAGCTCATTTTAGACATCAGCAAAAGCAAACTGAGCCAGGAAGCAGTTGGAAGGAAGAAAATGATACACGATAAAAGCCTCAAGTTCAGCATAAACTATGCCTTCCACACTCCACAAGCCACAGGTGCTTGGGATTATTAGGGTATTCACAATTTACTTAATAAGAGGTGAACTGCATAGATTTTACAAAAAGTTTTGTTCAGCAAGCGCATTCCCAGCCTATTGTGTATAATGACAGCGAGAAATGTATCACTTTGGACAAAGACACCGACAAACTCAAATGGTGCGCATTTGAGAAGAGCCTTTCACATGCTGTCCCCATTGATGATTTCTGAGATATTTAGGGTATCTACTGGGTTATTTCCCTCCCCTCTTTTTGTGGGAATTTGGGGCAGTACTAGAACTTTCTCCTTTGAAGTGAATGAGTGCTCTGAAAGGACATGGGGCAAAGTAGAAGCTACTGGATTTAAAAGCCACTCCATACATTCTGCAAGATGAGATGGTATGCTGAAGTGACCTGTATCCCTTCAGGCAACAGGTTTAAGAGAGATTCGATTTTTAAATCTTTCCCTCTTTGAAAAAGCTTCCTGGCTATCAAACTAGTGCTGATTTCTCTTCCTGTTCTTTTTTGTTGTCATTTTTTGTAATTATGGCTATTAAATCGTATTTGAAGTATTTATAATGTATTTTATTCATTCGTTTATTTTATTACATCCTGTTTAGGGCAGCTTTTAATGTTTAATAGATTATTGTATTTTAATATTCTGCTGGAAGCCACCCAGATGGGTGGGGTATAAATAATAAATTATTATTATTATTATTATTATTATTATTATTATTATTATTATTATTATTATTATTTTCTATTTTTGTTTCTCACTACTTCCTTAACAGCACTAGAAGCATACATTTATGTTGAAAGTGTACGCAATGAATTACTTATTAGTCAAGAAAATTATTATGTTCTCAGCTAAGAATGGGACTTCATTCCTTGGTGAAGCATTCACCTGATGCCCATTTTCACTTGCGCTATAGAGCGTTTCCGTATCACTGCAGCTACACTGCTATGCCGTTCAACCGCAGCGCAGCATGAACTTTTCATTTTGCAAATGGAAGGGAATTCTGACTTCAGCACTGAATAGCTTACAAATCAAAATGTGTAGCCATAAAACAAAAAATAAATGGAGGCAAGGAGCCATCTTTCGCAGCCCACTGTTAAGTGTAGAAATATCTTATTCTGTCAATGTGATTTCATAGCAGGATGAAAAATGTCAAAAATGAGGATGACAAATCAGTCTAGTGAGGAAACATGACTCTCAGACGAGAGATGTCATTTGTCATGATTGCCATGTGACTGCACTTCCCTCTGTCTTCTCTTTTAGATGAATGTTATTTTTGCTGTTAATTTAAAAATTATCTCAAATCAACGATGGGCCAGGGAAGAAAAACACAAGCACTATCGCAACTGCTCCTGCTGAAAAGTTTTTGCAGAGTGTTCAAAGTCTTTTGGACGTGAATTGGGAAAGTTTCCACATCATGAAAGGGGTTGCCGTCATTGTGAATTGTGAACTCATCACATATTTCATGGCATCTGTTTTGAAGTGCATCCCCCACACCAAACTTAGGTAAGTGTGTGGCTTTTGTTCAGAACGGACACAGCTGAGCCCAGCTCTCAGAGCCACTGCATAATACGGGTGGTAATTAAGCCACAGCTTCAAGGTTGCATGGGCACAAGACAATTCAGCCTAATGAAGTATCGATCGGCTCCAGTCGAGGTAAAACAAGTTGACATTCATTTAGAGGTAGCAATGTGAATATACCACATTGCCACCAAAGAAAGAAGGTGGTGATCAGGGGGAGGGGGCAGGAGCAACAAGACTGAATTTTAATCTTGCAAACACAATTAAGAATCTTATTTACAGCATGTTGCCATCATTTAAACCAACGCTAATTGCATACTTAGAACCCTGACGTAAGATTCTTAAATCAGCTGAAACTACAGATTGTTAAAAAGCACGAGAGATTCAATGTTTCAATTAGAAACCATGCTTGGAGAAAAAAACCCACTACTTAGAATTGCATTTCCTAATTAGGAGTTTATTTTGAGATGACATCTTCAACCTCAGTGCAGTGTTAACTTTTTACAACCATGCTTTCACTATTACGGTGCAGTAAGAACTTCTAAAACTTGCTGACTGTGCAAGAACTTCCTTCAACTTTTCATCGCTCCTCCCCACAATTTCCAATGCTTTGCACACACAAAAAACACACACGACAAAAATAACTGAAATGGATATGCTGGTGCTTAATAGTATAAATGCATAATTTGGTACGTAGCAGCATTATGTTCATTTACGTGAATGAGCCTATCCTAGGGCCTGCTTGACAGACCTGGTAGTTATCATAATTATAACTGTGATTCTGAATGGTCTGCAATCTCTCTCCAGCCTTGACAACGGGACACTCAGTAGAGTTTGGAAGTGGGTGGGAGACAGAGAAACAGTCCTGCCCCCCACCCCATGCACCCTGTAGCCTCGACCCAGGAGTCCCAGATCAGGGCAACCCACTCTGGGCTAACCTGGGACTACTCGTCATGGATCTGTTCCCAAAGTAGTTTGGGGTGGGGCTTATGTTTAATTCAGTTTTTAAATGTATGCATGTAGTTATTTAATTAAATTAATCAACGATACAGTTGGGAGAGAGGCGGGGAGGAAGTTGATACTCTCCTTCCCCCTATTCCTGGCCAAGAGCTGGGGGGGGGGGAGATTCTGCAGAGGCTCCTTTGCAAGCAACTTCCCTGAGACCTTTAAACTAAGGGCCTTCCCCATGCATGATGTAGCATCACTCCAAGGGGAATTCTGGGGTGGGTAGAAGATGGCTGGTGTCAGTTCTGAGACAATTTATATGGCTAAGACTTCCTATTCTTAAAAGTTCTGACATTCTCTTCAAGTAGCTTTTGTGTAAAAAATATTAATTTCATATGATTCTCATCTTCCAAAGGTGTTAATACATTTTTTACAGCTCGCATCATTCATATTTTCCTTAGGAAAAGTCTCCCAAACAATCCATAAAAGTGCTAATGTGTCTAATTGCATCCCCGCTCCCTCCAGCAGACAGACGTACTTTTAAAAAGGTAACTCATTAGAACATTCTTATTGCCAGATGTTAAGATTCACATAAATCACCCAACTTCTGTATCAAGTGAAGACAGTATATGCACTGAGGTAAGTCTTAAAGTATTTTAATAATTAAGATATAGCTACACAAAATGTAGGGAAGTGGTGTCTGGAAAACTGAATGTTCCCTCTTGGGTTTTAAACAGTGCCCCATATTTCCCAGTTTTAAATATTTTGTGAATGCTAAGAGTCCAGCAGTCCATCATTATTAGGCAATGCTTTCATCTAAATATATTAATTCCAGAGCCATGAAGGTATAGTTTAAAATAAAAGGAAATCTACGTAAATCATCATTACCCAAACTGCCAACAATCTACCTCTCCATCGCTGTTTAGTGCTCATATGAACTAGATTTAGAACACTAGCTGCTTTTGTTGGAAACCTCAAATGCTCTTACAATAACCAAGACTCTACTCCAACTTTGCACTAAAGTGTCAGAGGTGGAGATGTCAATTTCAATCAAAACAGAAACAAGTAGAGAAATTGAACTCTTTCCGTATTCTCAGGACTGGCTTAACTTCATGCAAATGCAAGAGACAATTGTTGACGCTGAATTTCAAAGCAATACAGTAAACAACCTTATCCAGACCAGAATACCTGATGCTATACTAGCCTGGGCTACCTCTGAGCCATAAAACAAGGCAGTAAAAAAGGGTCTTTATCAACACTATCCAAGTGGCTTGATAGGGTTAGGATAAGGTGACCAGATTTTTTTTTCAATGAATCCGGGGACACTTTTCAACTTCAGTAGGAATGGTAGGATTTTGTCAGGGGACTGATTTGTAAATCCGGGGACTGTCCCCGGGAAACGGGGATGTCTGGCAACCTTAGGTTAGGAGAGAGAATCCATTTTAAGCTCTAGAATTTGAAATCCCTAACAGCTTCTTTTTCAGCAGTGCTTAGAAACACCCATATTTCAAGCACCCAAGAGTGTCATAGTTACAAACTGGTGAGAGGATGTAGGGTCCTTGGATAATGACATGTTCTGCATTATTTTCTTAACTGGGGAGGTATTTTCTTCCCTCTTCAGCTGCCTAACTCCTATGATGCATAAACCTGTGGCAGCATTGCCAATATCCTCTCCACGACAGATACATTGGACTGGATGACTGTGGGAGACTTGAACACCAGTTGTGCATCCACACTTCTAACCAGAGGATGGTTAATCGCAGCCTGTAATACAACTCCTCTTTTTTTATGCACAGCCTGTCATACAAATGAAATAAAGGTCTGGTGATGCACAGTGTGCTGAAATAAACGTTCATTTCAACACACCGTGCATCATCAGCTATTTATATCAGCACTTTGCATGTCATCAGCATTTTGACAGAGAGCTTTTCACCATTCTGTCATAGTGTAGTATGCAGAATACTATGGAGCTAGTTAAGTTCAGAATGATAGGGCATTCATTTTCACTTTTGCAGGGCTCATGTGGTCGGAACACACCATTCTTACTTCAACATATGTCATTCCCTCTTTCTATTCTGTTACACAATCCCCCAAAATTATTTTTATTTTGTAAGGTTTTTCTCTAACTTATCTTTGGGTTCTTCAGTAAACTAGTCTTAGCCCTCTCTGGCTGATCCCATTTCTTACAATCACATTGGGATTTACAAAGATAAGTCATGCAATACTCATCAGGACTAAGGATCAGCTAACACATGGTGTTCACCATGTGTGAATGAAACAGTTCAGATATAGTTCATGAACTGCAAACATGATGTATTGTGGAATGTTCAGTGGCCAGTAATGTACATCTAATTGTGAATAAGTCCAGAGGCCTGCAAAGGACCCAGAAGGTCATAGTTAAGATCTTCATCAGAGGTCCTTCTTTGAAGTTGGGTTAGGTGGGAACAGTGCTTTCTTCTGGGGGGACACAGGGGTACGCATACCCCTAAACATTTTGTGAATCTAAGTTTGGCCTCATTGAGGGGCAGTATTTCAATATGAGTAGGAAAATGAGAGTACCCCTAAACATATTATTATTATTATTATTATTATTATTATTATTATTATTATTATTATTAAAAAGCACTGAGTGGGAAGCCTTCTTTCTGTTCTATGTTTTTTTATTTTATTCTTGCATTGATTGTATTGAATTTCTGTATTTTATGAACTTCTGAAAGCTGCTTGGGGGACTTTTGGTCAAAGGATGGTCTGTGGATGGCAAGCAAGCAAATGACAGCACTGATGAGGAAGAAGAAGATCGGGGAAGCAGCTGGTGACCATGGTGGTGAGAAAAGCCAGTCTGGTGTTCCTGTTGGTGCATTTCCTTGGAGCTTACCATGACTGTTGTCAGCTGTTGTGCAAGCCGAGTTTTCCAGCTGAAATGACAGTCATGCAAATACAAATTCTAGCTCAGTATTGCTCATCTTCCCATGCATGCATTAGGAAGATGCTCCTCCCATGCTTCTAGAAAAGTTCCACCCACCATTGGCCAGTTTCTGCTAATGCACCTGGCTCAAATGCATATTTCATTCAGTTTTCCTGGAACATAATGTCTGGCACATGTTTCCTGGGTTCTTTTCTCAACTGCTTGTGTATAATTAAACACTAAGCTCTTGGGGACATCCATTTATTTGAAAAGGTCCCTTGACGGGTACATTGTTTCTGGTAGCGACCAACTGAAGAAACAGAATACTAGTAAGATTATTCTGTTCTGGAACATTTTTCTCCTCCAGTCCAAGATTCAATAACCACTTAGTAATTAACACTAGAGCTATTTTTAAGCATTAAACCAAAGTGCAAATATTTGTAATATTTTTGGATGAAGGATCAAATGTATTTTCAGAAGATTTATGATCTGGGTACTTATTGTCATTTGAATGTGTACTGTACCTGAAGAGTTTATCTCAGGACACAAATGGATAAATCATTAGCCCTTATTTCCCATCGAAACCTGTCATTGTGTATAAAAGAGCATTTATTTTAAAACAAGTTTTTAAATATCTGTGTCTCAGGGACGTATTTTCAAAGACTGAAATTCATGCTGATGTGTAGAGAATGTGCCACCAGAACTGTATGGTTTCTACGTGCGTATCAAGGATGGATAGAAGGCAAACCTGGAGCAATTAATGAATGCACTTTCAGCAAATTAAACATCTGTACAGCTGCACCCTCTGTTAACATTTAGCATGTTTTGCCGCCTGAGCACAACGAACACATTTAACCAGTACAGACCATCATTTCAAGCTGTGCAAAGTGCGTTTACATGCACTTTCTAACCCCTCCTTTCTTGGGCTTATTTTTCTAACTCATCCTTACAAGTGCTTCCCTTCCCCCTTAATGTGTGTTTGTGTCTCCCTTCTTGTGACATTCCTTCTAACTATAAGTTTTTCTTAATTGGCAGGTTTGCATTTGAGTTTCCTAGGTTGCATGACCCCTTGTTCCTCATTCTGCAGTGTCAGGAAACAGAAATGTCATTGTTGATTAGGGGCCTGAACCCTCTGGTCCTCCTTTTCATACAGTAGGCAGGCTTGTTCTGTACATACTTTAGCTGCAGGGTCAGCCTTAGGGGAACTCTAAACAAGTGTCCACTTGGGACACCAAATGGAAGGGGCACGGATAGGGGCAAGTATTCTTTGAGCTCATTTGTCTCCCACCAAAAGTCACTTCTGTCCCTTTAAATGTAAAATGTCTGCCGGTGTTGCCCATACAGATGCAGTTTTGTGCCTCTGGCTTACTACACATGGCACATCAGTAGCGTTAATAGCATCACTGCCAAATATCGTAACACAGAGAGGTTCTTCTACTAACACCTTTCCTCTGTACTGAAGTGTTAAAGCTTCATTTTTTATTAAAAAAAAAAAAACCCTCCACAAACCCCCCTCTGTTAGGCAACTCTGACCCTGTTTGGTTTGCTGTTATCTCCTCTCGCTTCAGGCGCATCGGAACTATAAAGATGGCCCTGAAAACCTGAGGTAGACCACTTAGATGCTGGATGTGTAGAGAGACAGCGGCCAAGTGCACAGAGATAATGTTCCATGTTGTGTGGAAATCTCAGCTGCCTTCACATTTATTGCACATATAGCACACACACACCCAAAAAGAGAATAAAGGGGACAAAAATATACCTAGAGGATATGGCAATTAAAGAAACAATACTAACCTCACTTGCCTGTAAGCCCCAGTGAATTCAGCAAGAATTCCTTCTGAGGGGACATGGTTAGGATTGTGCTGTAAGACTACAATGATAAACATTTACCTGGGAGTAAATCCCACTGAATTCAGGGTGAATTACCTTCGAGTAGGCATTAGAGTGGCCATGTGTCCTCCTTTACAGAAGGCAGCCTCTATTTGTAGATGAACTCTATTTGAAGGGGTTTCTAGTTGAAATATGAAGCACCTGGAAAGCAGACTGAGCAGGCACAGAGGCCACACCTTGTCATTGTCTCCCATACCATGGTTGATACACAGTGTGTTTTTATTTAAATTATAGTAATCCTATCAAAGTTCAGACTGATATATTAATTAGCATATGCAAATTGTATGCAGATTAGTGTCCTGGTTTGGGTTATGCTTTTATTGGGGCGTGGGAGGACATATGAGTAGCCACTCTAGTAGACATGTGTAGGATTGTGTCTTAGGTAAGACGAGCATGCTGAAATGCATGAAGACGACACTTTTCTTAAGGATGGTGAAAGAGGAGGATTATTCAAGTATCAGGATAGCAAAATGAGGGACATGAAGGCCGGAATGGTTGATGAAGAATAACTTAACTATAGCAAGTCGAAATAAATTAAAAAATTGTCCAGTAGCACCTTAGAGACCAACTAAGTTTGTTCTGGGTATAAGCTTTCATGTGCATGCACACTTCTTCAGAGCCGCATGAAATGGAAGTCCATCAACCTCACAATTTTTTAATTAATTTTTTTTTACTGCGTCAGACCAGCACGGCTACCTACCTGAATCTAGAATCATGGAAGGCACCACATTGAGCCGCATGAAATGGAAGTCCATCAATCTCAGGTATCGGAAGACGTGTGCATGCACACGAAAGCTTATACCCAGACCAAACTTAGTTGGTCTCTAAGGTGCTACTGGACAATTTTTTTAATTTTATTTTTTATTTTGAATGTGTCAGACCAACACGGCTACCTACCTTAACTATAGCAAATGGGCTTGTGTGAAGCTGAAAGAAGAAGAACGTGTTTATTTAGCCATGTCTGCTATTTTAAAGGACAAAGAAACAGAAGATTTTTTTTTAATGCAGACACCGTTAATGATATTACAAATAGGCATTGCTGTTCAGAATCAAGTTACAAAATGTCCCTCAAGGGAAAACACAGCAAATGAAAAACATTTGTGCTCTTTGAAAAGATAACAAGCAAGAGAGGGTCATATTTGAAACCTCACATACTAATCAAGCCTCTCAGAAAGCCGGGAAGAGAGATACGGGAAGAGGTGCTCTCCAAACGTTCATCATCATTTGGAATGAAACGGGATGGGGGAGCTTCTGCTTCACTGCTTGTTATCTGATGGTGGACCATTTTCCTTCCTTAAGATTCAATGTCTAATCTCAGCCTGTGGTTCACTGGTGTTGTGTCTGTGGTGTGCCAGTTAAAAAATGGAGTGCTATGAGAAACAGCATTTTCCTCCCCATTTCCTAAGTCCAATGAAATGGTCTGTCTAGAATTGTGTTACTTCCTCACAAAATGAAACCCCTCAATATTAGGTTGTGTGCAGCCCCCCACCCCTGTCAGCACAGGGCCCTTGATCTGTAATATCCTGGGGAACATCTCCCCGGATCCAGACCTGAAACAATTTGGGGTGGGGCTAATATTAATTAGGGTTTTTAATAATTTTATTAATTTAAGTGTTGGTGCTGACCTTTAAAGTCCTAAGTCCTTTAAAGTCCTTCAGTATACCTGAAGGAGTGTCTCCACCCCCATCATTCTGCCCGGACACTGAGGTCCAGTGCCGAGGGCCTTCTGGCAGTTCCCTCGCTGCGAGAAGCCAAGTTACAGGGAACCAGGCAGAGGGCCTTCTCGGTAGTGGCGCCCGCCCTGCGGAACGCCCTCCCATCAGATATCAGAGAGAGAGAAAACTCCCAGACTTTTAGAAGACATCTGAAGGCAGCCCTGTTTAGGGAAGCTTTTAATGTTTAATAGACTATTATATTTTAATATTCTGTTGGAAGCCGCCCAGAATGGCTGGAGAAACCCAGCCAGATGGGCAGGGTATAAATAATAAATTATTATTATTATTATTATTATTATTATTATTATTATTATTATTATTATTATTATATAATTGTGAGGGGTGTGGGAGAAGGAGATGCTGCATCTCACTCCTCTTTCTTAGCCACACTGCAAGCAGAAGGTTTCAACCTTGCTCGGCACTGCTTCACAAGTGTCTTCCTTGTGTGGAAGGTAGCCACCAGCAACCTTTCATTCATTCAGCACACCATCTCACCAGTGGTCTTCAGTCTCTCAACCTTCTCAGGTGCACTATACTTAAAGCCCTGGAGTGACATCTTGCAGTAACTACTCCCATTGGGCATCTTTCATATTTGGAAGTGCGAGTAGTTAGGGAGGTTCCTGAGAACTGCACACCTTCCTTGGACTCCTCACAATGATCAGGTAAGCTCAAAAGTCTGCATTCATGAAGTTTAAAGAAATCCTAAAGCGCCCTGAGAATGAGGCAGAAAAATGGTAACATCTTTCTCAAGAGCAGATTTCAACACGGCCTTAGTCTCACTGAAAGTTATCGTAACCTTATTCCCAATGATCCATCAATGTTATCAGCCCTCTGTTGTACAACATGTAGCACTGAAAACTTCCTGTAAAGTTGTCATTAAAGATGCAAATACACTTTATGCAAGAGAAAAGCTATTAACCCTTGCATTCTGGCTGAATCCAACATGGACTTTTGATTAGAACTTAATTTCTAACTAGGAACTAATTCCCCCTCTTAAAACTTACAAGTTTCTGGCAGAAAAGGGTTTATTTAGAAGCAATGGTAGTGGTTTCATTTCACTCTAGTTAAAGCTCTCTTGAGTTGAAAAATGATTTACAATCAATAGGACCATTTTGATGATGGGTAAAATGCAAATAGGCAAAGCTGAAATAATGGTGGCTATATATAGACCACACATGGCCAACCTACAGTTACTTACAGATGTCACCTTTTTTTATTCATTGGCTTTCTATTTCACTATAAAAAAGCTACAATGTCTGCTACTTCATCAAATACCTCTCTCCAAATTACACAGTAGCCAGCAATCTGTCACTCTTAATGATATGCAAATATGTCTTTTTGACATATCCAGTGTCATACTGGGTGCTCCAATGATAGGTAAAACTCTCTTCCCCTTTGTTCTCACTGCTCTTGTGGGGAGTGAGGTCCAGAAAAGGAAATATCCCTCACAATAAGCCTCTTCCTAAATGGGGACTTGAAAGCAGTGATCAAGTTCCTGATAATTCTTTTATGAATAGGATAAGATGAGACCTTAGTGAATATTGTTCCTCCGTAGTAGGGATGGAGCAGAACTTTGATTTAGTTTGCATTTAAAGGTGACTTTATCAAATCTGCATGTTCCAAAACAATATGTGAATTAAAATGCAGCCATTCTTCAAATTTTCACTTCTCTGAATTTTGCAATACAGTTCTCTAGCCAAGTATACTCGGTTAAGTGTGCATAACAATACATATCTTCATAAAAATAGCATACAAAATGCATTATATTAGGGAAGGTATCTTCAATTATTGCAGGCCCACATTTAACCCAAACATGCATTTGGGGACCCATTTTTTTATATTTTACTATATATTTACATGTTGGTAGTGCTCCACTTGTGACCCACCTTGGATCAGGTGGTGACCCACTAGTTGGTCCCAACCCACTAGTGGAAGACCAGTGTATTAGGAAAAATTGCTTTTCAAAGCTGTGTATATTAGAGAGAAATTCCCAATGAAATGCTTACGAATTTTCATGACTTAATTTTTTTAAAAAAATCACAAACTGATGTGGAGATGTGGAGAACGGAACTTAAACAGGAGAAACAGAGAGAAAGAGAAAGTGAAAGGCTTTGCCCATCCCTACCCTGGAGACAGACAAATGCAGAGATCTTACGCAGGAAAGATCTCATTGCCAAGGTAGGCATGCCAATTAAGGGGTCTGCTGCCACTCTCTGGAGCTTCCTGGCCCTACTCCTTTTTCTCCTTCCTGTTCAGGTATGAAAACAATGACAAGACTGAGGAGATTAAGCAGCATTCTCTGCTTCCTTTGTTCTTTCTTTTTTCTCTTGGTCTGGTTGCACATTAGCACATGCTGGGCCCAGACAGTGTGAAAATGAATGGACAGAAAAATGGAACCCATAAATATTTGCAGTGGTGGTCCATGGGAGGTCCCTAGGCAAAGGGCCCCCCAAAACCTGGAGCTAGAGCAGTTTGCACCTTATACCACAGTTGATACCTGTTCCCTTGGAGATTCTCTGATGGATGAGCCCAGCATTGACATTTCTGTAGCTGCTATTTCAGGGAGAATTTTTACAATACACCTGACTAGTTTGTCAATCTACGTTTCCCCCCTACCCTTTCCTTACCCCAGTCTATAGCTTCTTATGGTTGACAGTCTCTTTGCAAAGTTTCCAAACCAACCACGAAGGTTCTAAAGTATATTTTATGTGAAAATAACAACTCACAAAAGGTTCCTACTGGAAATCTCTCTGATGAAATTTCACAGCAGCATACAGAGGATGTGAGTGGTTTGAAGCTCAGGAAAGTAATGGCGTTGGGAAGGAGAGAGAAAATCGGGTGACGCAAGTCACTGGATTGGAAAAACTGAAACCGAAAAGTAACTTTTTTCTGGCAGAAAGAAGTTGCTCTTGAAAGTTGGGAATAAACAATAGGGAGCGATGTCCTCTATCTATGCCCTCTGCTGTAATACAATCCTGAAACATTCAAAAGTAAACATTGTCAATATAAGATGCTGAACTTAGAGGAGTGTTAGTTTCACCTAATAAAGCTATTTTGATATTTAATTATTCATCGTAACACTCTGGAGGAAAATTGGTATTTGAGACGTTTTCTTTCAAGAAATTCAAATTGTATTCTTATGGGTTTTGCATTATCACAGTTTCAATCATTAAAAATTACTGTTGCAGCAGAGGTTATAAACCAGGGCTGAAACCTTGATGTTTGTAGCTGAATTTGTCCTCCATATAATACTTTCCATGGAAATCTAGAGAACGTTGACCAATGTTTATCATCCTCAATCTGCCCACCCCCTGCCCACTGTTTTTTGCCTGCAGAACATTACACATCCCAACACTGTCAGTTCTAACATTTTTTCATGCCATTCATCTAGGCCAGTTGAAGTCATGGCCTTCCAGGGCCTGAGTATTAACCTCTTGATTGCCACAAGTGCCCTACGTAGCCACCAATTGTATCTATCTGTCAACAGCCCTTAAATATGGCATATAGCCAAGAATAGCAGTAGCAGGAGATATATTTCTGAGCATTCTAGAGACTTGTTAGGTGACCTGACCACCTGTGGCAAGTGAGAATTGTACATGGGTGACCAGGCAGGGAAGCTCTTCCTAACTGGATTAAACTGGAACTCCATTTCCTGGAAAGATTTAAGTGTCCTTTGCAATGGTGTGCCATACTTTAAACCGAGGCAGTCCACTTCGTGGATCCCTTACATTAGAAAATCAGCAGTACTACTAGAAAGAGTTGGCTCCTTTAAGCATCCAGGCTACTAATGCACTACAAAAGGCAAGCACATGTATGTACAGAAAAGTGGGCTACTAAAAATATTTATGGAACAGTAACTTTCAAAGTTGACATATACAACATCAAACTAGGACAACGGAGAGCTCTCTGAATTATGAGTGTTATATTTTAAAGGGAAGATGGTATGACATTGCTCCACAAATATATATATATAAATGGTACTTGGTGAAATGAAATGTACCTTTTAAATGGTACTTGGATCTCAAGGTGTCCTTTGTGAGCACTTTTCATTCCCATTGCTTGGGAATGGAGATGCCCATATTTTATTTTAATTTTTGCTTGTTTGGTTTTGCAATACAGCCCTGCTGTAGACTCATGATTTCCACATCCTGCTGCACCCACCATGGCGTACCACATGCCATTTGAGGGGGTTTATTGACCCTTGGAAATTACTTGGGGGGGGCAACAGCAGATTAACCACTGCACCCTAAGGCTGGCCAGTCACGTTGCTCAGAATGGAAGGTGGGAAGCAGTTTTACAAAATCTTTTTGCAATGTCAGCTCCACACTAGTGTTGTTGAGGGGTCTGAGGATATGGCCATTTGGGGGATACATGCCCCCATGTCAGGGCTTTCCACTGGCTACTGCCAGCAGAATAGCAGGCAGTGCTGACCCCTCTCCAAGACTAAGACTTCTGCTGTGTCGGAGTTCCCCACTAGTGGTGCTCCTTTCCACCAGCTGAGAGTGATAGAGAGGTGATGATATCCTACGCCCCCAACCACCATTAGGGGGTTATGGATGCACTCTAAAGGGACAATGTAAATAAAGCCACATTGTATTTGTGGTAAGTAACCTGCAGTCCCACGAAAGTGGTCATAGCAATGCCCAGAGTCCAGCACACAGATAGGGTCACTAAGAGAAGCTTAGAGATTTCAATTGCCTTAAACACAATTAACTGTGATGTATCATGGCCAGTGTATTATCATAGTTTATGCCAACATTAAGTATTAAATCTGGACACAAAAGAAAAAGAATTCTAAAAGGAATTCAGTGCCTATGTCTGCTGAATACTGGAGGTGAGAGAAAAGTGACTCAATACTGAGCAAGAAGTAATTGGTTTAAAATTCTGGAAAACTGAGACTGGTTAAATGTTCATCTGCTTGGAAAGAGTTCAAATGACTTCTGCTCCTAATTTTCTGAAATGATTAGTCTCCTTTGACACCAAGAAGCAAGCATTCCAATTATCAGCATTTGGCTCAAACTGTACAAGTTACACAACTTCTTTGAGTCCTAATGAGGCCTTTTGAGGTCTCATTACCTGTGCTAGCTACCTCAAAACTCACTGTCCTCAATTGCATGTAATGCAAACCATGGTTTAGCATTGGCCAGCAGCTTAACCATGGTTTGCTATACACAAACATACCATGGCCGTAAGCCATAGTTTATTGTAAGTTTATAAACCTTAGCTTACATTAGCCATGGCTGAGCATCATGTGTGTGGGACACGGGTGGCGCTGTGGTCTAAACCACAGAGCATGGGGCTTTCCAATCAGAAGGTCAGCGGTTCGAATCCCCAGAACAGGGTGAGCTCCCGTTGCTCGGTCCCAGCTCCTGCCTACCTAGCAGTTCGAAAGCATGTCAAAGTGCAAGTAGATAAATAGGTACCACTCTGGCGGGAAGGTAAAAGGCATTTCCATGCGCTGCTCTGGTTTGCCAGAAGCAGCTTAGTCATGCTGGCCACATGACCCGGAAACTGTACGCCAGCTCCCTCAGCCACTAAAGCGAGATGAGTGCCGCAACCCCAGAGTCGTCCGCAACTGGACCTAACTGTCAGGGGTCCCTTTACTTTTACTTTAAGCATCATGTGTGAACCTGGCACCAGTATGACAGCTGCATCCATGCGAGTGTTGACCACCTACAGCACTGGGACAGAGCAAAGCTGGCATGGACTGAAGCTGACTTATTGTGCCTTTGTCACCTTTACATTTCCATTGAATAGCAAGTAAAGTTGACTCCACTGTCTGACAGGTTGCGTCAGATACAGATGTAGATGCCACATCATAGTAAGATTATTAACACCCACCTGTGCTTGTCCATGTAAACTACCCTTAGAAGCATTTCTAAGTGGAAATAGAAGGGGGGGAGTATGTAGAAAGGCAAATTAAAAATGCCTGAATAAAAGCAATAACAAGCAACCAACAGCTATTAAGTAACTGTCATTCAACTGAATGAGGAGCTATGCTTTGGTCAAGCCACTTATGCATCCATCTTGGAAAGAATACGGGACTTGGATCTCGTATAATTTGTGTTACAGATCATTCATGTTTTAAAGAATTGGAACTCAACTTTATTGATTTCCATCCCACCCTGCTATTTGCTAGTCAGATTCATAGCTGTCTCACCATCTTCTCTCAGACACGTAAAACATCCTCTCTAATCTTAACTGATGGACCCAATTACAAAGGTAAGATAACTCTATTATTAAGAAGAACTCTAATATAATAAATCAAGCTATAAATAACCTTAAAGGACTCTTCTACACAGAGCTGTACTTAACATATGCTTTATTAAGTAGAGTTTATAAATTATACAACCTTTCTCTCCAATTCACGGCATTTCTATTCCATGGTAAGAGCCCTATTTCAAACAATACTATAATGTCAAACCAATCAAAAAAACCTCTTGAAATGGAAGGCATTATATATTTCATAGATATTGCATTCAAATTCCCCTTACCACTTTAAATTTTAATTGCCTGGAGAATGTTCAATAACTCACATACTCCACGCTATATTTTTTATTTCTAGATTTCCTCCCCATGAAATAGTTTCAATAGCTGTTAAATATTATTTATCCTTCCAAAGACACATTTTCTTCTTTAAAATATGCCAATTAAGCTTTTGGAATTCTCTCTCTCTCTCTCTCTCTCTCTCTCTCTCACACACACACACACACACACACACACACACACACACACAGTCCCCCTTGTTCTTAAATTTTGAAGGCAGCACTGACTGAAAATTTGATAGTAACAACTGGCTGAACCTCCCTGTGAATTATCCTTGTAAAAATCCTGAAATCATCATGTTCAATTTTAATATTGGGGTATTGTTAGATGGATAGGTTTGAACATTCTGTTTCTCTCAAAACATGAGTTACATATATCTGATCCTGTTTGATGTATGTAAAAAGTGCAATGTGATCTCAACAGGTTATGTTGCTTAATATATAAGCTACTAGATATGTACTGAAAGCATTAGTCATTGCTACCTATTCTTCCTTGTAAGTCCTAAATATATAATAGGCTAACAGTGCAAACCTATTCATGTGTACTCAGAAGTAGGAACTGCTGAGTTCAACAGGACTTAGTAAGTGTCTCCTGAGTTGCAGCTGTAAATTAGCTCCCATTTATACTCCCTTTAGCTGCTAGGGTGTCACAGAATGTTCATGGACATTCTAACTCTGAGGGAATGGGGTTAGTTTCTTTTTTAAAAAATAAATAAATATTTACTTGGGTTACAAAAGTACATACATCTTTATTTTCAGATCATAAGGTCCTTTCTACAGATCAGTTATGTTTGCTGTGAGACTTTAATATTGTATACAGTATCAGCTTGGGGGAGAAGAGAGGTGGGGAGAGGTGACAGGGGGATGGCACCCACAATATACAAAATACTGCTCCAGAATCCCACAAACCCCTTCATCTCAATCAAAAAGCAATGGGAGCACGACATAGGCTACAATATAAATGTTACCCAGTAGTCTAAACTGTGGTTTAAACCTTCATCTCAGCCAAAAGAAGAGAATGGGGTTAGTTACTGGTATAACAAATGTCAACAAATAGTGGATTAGATATGAAAAGTCCATTTTGTTGGGGTGGGAATCTCATGTGAGATTAAGGGTCAGCATGATGATTGAGGGCAACGCACTCATTTAAATATGGAGTCAGCTACTAGCGTCTAGTTCCTTGTACTTTATGAAAAGTCAAATGGGCAGCAATTCCACAAAATGTTCCCCTTCAAGAGCCAGAACTGTTACATAGGGCTACAGTCCCACAAAATATAGGCTCCTGAGAGCCACCAGAACTCTGGGAAAGGGGCATTTCAGGAGGGCTGGCACCAATGTTGACTGGACTGAAATCCTCTTCCCAAGGGTAGTGGCCTGCTGAATTCACACACTCAGTTTCTGATATTGCTTCAGTACTCTGTGAGACCAGTGGCACAAAGGTCAGCTGCATAAAGGAGCTTAGCTAGACATAATGAATGTGACACTTGCTTAAAATACAGTGAACGGAATACATAAAAACCCACTTAGAGTCACCACATATCAATTTCTGAACCCCTTTGTTCTCATGCTGCATACAGAATTGTAATGAAAAATACTTCAGCGAGGTTGTTTTTTTTTTAATGTACATGTCGATTCAACATAAACATAATTTTGAAAAGTACAATTTTCTGGCTGGAATTTGGTGATTGTCTGAGATTTTTTAAAAAATCAAAATAAATAAGCCAATTTTGTTTTGTTTTGTTTTTCGGGGGAAAATTAAAGAATAGTATTTTTCTTCAGAATTGGAATTTAAAATTAAGAAGCGGAGTGTGCTTATAGGTACCTTGCCGTCATGGAGATTTCCTTTGTGATTCACAAGAACCAAGATCTCAAGAAGCCAATTAGGCTATTCTGTATATCTTTCAAACAGGAAGGCAAAGTGCTGGTAAAGTGGAAATGCCATGGTACCAATTCTAAAATTACCACAGCACTGCTGTGATTGATCTAATTCAAAGTACCGTTGAAAATAAACCTCTCAGACATTCTAGTGGCTCAAAATTATACCGTTCAGTATTGGCTTGTCTTTCTGATTACAACCTGCTAAAGGCAAGGGGTGGGCGTAGGGAAGTAAAGAATTCTTAGTAGCAGGAATTCTCCTGCTGGTAGATATTGTGAGGAGAAGTGATTTTTTTATTCTTTTTCTGGTATGGCCACTAATAATAATAAAAAAAGCTCACTGGGTCGCCTTGGGTCATTCATTCTTTATGTTGGGAGATCTTTTTTTTCTTTTCTGGTGATGGTCCAGATTACCTTAGTCAACATCTGCCAATGTCCACATTCCAGAAACAGGCAGTAACAGAATCAAAAGTGGGCCGAGTTATGGGTATGACTCTTTCCTTTATTTAGTATGCTAGATTGCATACACAGATATATTCTACACAGTATTGTTCCACTAGATGTGAAAGGACAGTGTAGTGATCGGTGGTAGATTTGCCGTGGCAGAATCCTATTTGTTCGGGTCTAAGGATCTATTGGAAGTCATCCAGTCCTTTAGTTTTTCCCCCAAGTGTCAGGCATACATCTTGCCAAGGACTGATAGAAGGCTTATCGGACGGTAATTTTCAGGCAGCTTCGGGTCACCTTTTTTGAATACGGGGGTAATGATGGAGTTTAGCCAGACATCTGGTATTATTTCGAATTTCTCAATTAATGGATTGTGCTTAAAGAGTTCACCAAGTATCCTGTCTGGTCCTGGGGATTTATTTGGTTTTAGATTCTTGATTATTAAGAGTATTTCATCCGGTTCTACTGGGGTCCAGTCAGGAAGATGTATACAGCTGGGCCTATTTTGTGTGGCTAATAATATCACTTCTCAGCCTTTTGGCTAAGATCAAGTGTAGTATTTTGTGTGGCTAATAGATTTGTTGGCTCTGTAAATGTTGCAGAGTAATGGTTGAACCAGCTGGAAGCTGGGATGGTAGTAGTTGTTTGGCTGCTACTGTCTTGAAGGGCACCAGAAACTATCCTCCAGAATTCCTTGCTGTCCTTCGCTTGGATTGTCCTAAGTAGGTATTGCACACAGACATGGTTTGGGGCCCTTGGAATAGAGGTAGGAGATGGAAGAGAGGGCTAAGTATTAATTCAACCTGAAACATTCCTCATATATATAATCCAAGACCAGGTGTACAGACCTATGGACCTTGTATGAATATTTTCAACATAAATAAATTTTGGGCAGATATTCATGGAATTTTGTATTGCAGAATAACATTCCACTTTTATTAACTTTGGAAAAGAATAAAACACCACCGTGAATCCTTATGCCATAAGGCTTATGGGTCTGGCATGCAAATACATCACCTCCTCCTCCTCCTCCTCCCCTAACCTCCATCTACAAAAATATCAAATGGAATCATAATACAGGTTACTGGTATCTCCAGCTATGGTTGGACGCCAGCTTCCTTTAGCCTTAGCTAGCATGGCCAATGTTCAGATGGGATGGGAACTGTATCCCAACAACAGTTGGGGGGTTACCACACTACCTCTGCATTAAGTAAGTATTTAGGAGCATCCAAAAACAATTAACAACCATTCAGAAATAATAAAAAATCTGAATAGTTTTTGTCTTATTTTTTTGCTTTTGTACTCATTGTCAGAAAAGCAAGGCGGGTGTCTGCTTCATTTTCTGACAATGATGGTTTAGCAGTATACCTTATGTGTGGGTTCCATCTCAAAGCATTATGATCTGCGGTCTGTTCCTAGACCCATGCAAAATCCCTGCTCTCTGTCCTTATACCTGCTAAAAAACCTACCACTGAGTTCTACTCTAAACCTGAACTCCCATGATGGCTTCTTCCAGAACCCACCCACGTACCAGATATTTATTCTAAAAGTTGGTTGCTGTACTCAAAAAGAACTTCGAGGTTGCTACTGAAACTTGATGGCCTTTGTTGTGATGCTATCAGAAATGTAATAGGTGAACTTGGCCCAAGTGATCAATGCTTGGCATGGCATCAGTGGGCATATTACTAACTACAGGTGTATGTGAGACTATCTCTGAATGAGTTCAGTGGCAATGCTAAAAATAGATGAAGACCATCATTATACCCCTGTCATAATCATGGGCTTGTCATTATACCCTTGTCATTATTATTCCCTGAACTCTGAAAATCAGAAAAAGGATTGACATTATGACATTTTATTATTCACAGCACAATTTACTTTCTGGAAGAGATCTACTGGAAATAATACAACCTATCATTTAGACTCTAACAGATTCATGTTCTTCTCTGTGACAGTAGCCTGGAGGATGAAGAGCCTAAGCAGTCGATGGATTGAATAGGCATAACCCAAGGGAATAAAAAGAAAAGAATGATCACAAAATGTTAATAAAAATACTAATGTGCTGCTCCTCATCATTCAGTAAGGAACAACTCTAATATTTAATTTTCAAAAATGCATTCAAAGAAATCCTGTACCTGTAAAGGTTTTTTGGTATTATCTGCAAAGGATGGCACCACCCACAAAGATATAAATCAATCCAAATTTGTTGAGTGAATGCAATATTATTTATCTTTTCTTTTAATCCTAACCCCATTCCAAAGATGCAGTTTGTTGACGATACTTTTTGGCAATGTCATAAAATCAACAATATAAATTATAGATAAAAGCATGTCTTCTACAATAATGTCCTACGTAACTGTGCCTCTGTCTGGCTACCTTCAGTGACTCTGGCTGGCTGAGATGTAGATGAAGGTAATAGGCTGTGTCTTGAGAACCTGTGTTTGGAGAACACTGTTTCTGGAAACAGCCAAAAACAAACTAAAAATGCCAGAGGACTGATTCAATACCGCTTATTTCCTTGAAGAAATAAATTCTATACATCAAGCATCCCAAAAGATTTCTGTCTATAAGCTGTACAGTCTTCATTTATGGACTTTTACAACTTTCCCAAGCATTGTGTTGAAATGCACAATTGTACTTAAACAGACATGTTCTAATATCCTAACCATGTGACAATGTGCTCCCCAAAATGCAAATTGGTGTATCTTTCCCAGGGGTAGCTATACTATGAAACCAATGAAGCTTAAGCTTCAGGACCCCTGATCTCAGAATCCACATTGCTTATTTATTTATTTTTTATATAGTAGACCCAATTTGAGTCACACAACTCAACTAGATTAATTTTTTGTTATATGTATTACAACAATCCCAAAGTTTCAGAGTCAGTAGCAAAGATGTTGCAAAGGTGGAGTGTTGCTGTAAATTGGCTGCTCTGCTGTGGCTAATGTAATCCACCCCCGGCTTTTTAACAGAGGTCAAGACCCTAGAAAAATAACAATGAGTTCATGAAAGTACTTAAGTGGATAACCAAAATCGCAAACTCACATAAAATTTGTGGTGTTCCATCATGGAACAACCCCATTGATAACAGTGATTACCTAGACCTCATTGCTGATTGTGAAGGGGCCCCCAAAACAGTTCAGGCTTCAGTCCCTCCAAAAATGTAGGTCTACCACTGATCTCTCCTCTTCTTCGGGAAAGACTTGCAGATATCTGAAGGATGCTATCATGTCTTTCTACTTCCTTAATGGGTTGGGCCATAGCTCAGTGAGAAAGCACATACTTACAACATTTAACTTCAGAAATTCAGGTTTCTAGGAGTATATTCATTGTCACTAAATACCAAACAGGCTGCTAAGTATGGCTTTTTTAAAAAAAAATACACAGCGATCGACAACAGACAGGAACCTCACTGGAGTTCAAATCAATGCATCTTTACAGGCTCTTACAACTTACTTGAGAACAACCAGCTGCATATAGAGCAAAACAACGTATTCATAAACCATAAATATTGAAAGGCTAATCTGACCAAATGAGGTCCACAATAAAAATGAGATCATGTGTGTCAGTCACATTTAAAGTTACTGGGGGGATCTTCCGTAGAATATCATAAAGATTGCCACACTGTTATATCACAGTTTAAGCTACATTTGCAAGCAACATGTTATGGGAGTATGAAGAGAATAAAGAGGGGAGGGGGGAAAAGAAATTGTACCTCTGTAAAATGACAGCCAGCCACCAGCCTTACTGCAAAAGCATTCCTACCACCAATAATGTTATAGCGCCTTCAATGAAACCATATCAAAGCTAATCAAACCAATCCTGATTTTATAGAAGACACATAGCTTTTCCAGCTCCCGCATATAAATTTCCTTGACAGTTGACATCTTTTATTTTCTAAGACCATTTTCCAAGACCAAAAGGACATCACTATCCTAAGCCATTCTGAGATAAGGAGGCATTAAAAATAGAGTTCTGTGACCCGTGGGTCATTAATTGATTGTTAGGCCAAAAAATGAACCCGTGAATAACTGCTTTGATTCCCTCTGTCATCACAAAAGCATCCTTCCTACATAACGAGTATACTGATAGGAAAGTTTTAAAGGAGGTTTCATCAGTCTTTTTACCTCAAGCACTACAGGGTTTGGTCTAACATGAGGTACAGTTCACTAATATACCCTGTATCAATGCTCTGACCTTTAACTGTGACTTCCAGCTCCAGAAAGAACTCAGACTGACAATGAGAGTTTGAATTTGAGGGGGGTTATATTCCAGATCTCTCTTGTTGCTGTTTGGAGGTCAATTGGTTGCAGTGGGAAGAGGTAAAGGATATTTCTAATCAGGGTTAGAGGAATGGATCCTGTTAGAGGGCAATTATATTAAGAAGGAAAGTAGAGAAATATATAAAATGTAATGAAAGTTCCACAGCATAAAGATTTTAAAGATTTTAACTAAACATACCCTACTTCTGGACTGTTGAAACAGCTTAACAAGCTACAGGCTGATCTGAGGAAAGTGATCTTTTTTTCCAAGGGCCTGAGATTGACAGATGGTTGGGAACGGTAACCCTGTTAACCTAAGAAGAATCTGAATTCTGAAGTACACAGCAGAAATTCAGACCTCATCATTTTTCTGGGAGGAAGTGGGAAAAAAGGCAGCTTCCATTTTTTAGCAACCTTGGCCATTAAGGCAATCTATGAAATTGGTGTATTATTAACATTACTGAAATCTATCCACTAGTAGAAAGATCTATGGGAGAGGGAAAGTGTAATGGGATGCTGCTATGAAGGACCAGTAATGGAACTTACACAACATATGTACTTAAAACAGCTCAATACAACTTTCTGACAGGAATTCCCATTACTAAAATCTGAGAAATAATTAGAAGGTAATTACAGTCAATAGACCTATGGGATGCAACACACAGGTCCCCCCCCCATAAATACTGCCCATCTTAAGTAAATGCTTTTTGTGCTTAATTTTAGACGGACGGACGGAAGGAAGGAAGGAAGGAAGGAAGGAAGGAAGGAAGACTAAAAAATAAATACATCTTGAATTTGTAACCAGGGATTTCAAGGAAATATGATCTGCAATGAAGTTGTACAATATGGAAAACAGACAAAAACACTGCCCACTCAGCAATACTATGCTCTAACAAAATCTTCATGAAAGATAGATTAAGGCGATACTTATTACTGCACCATTGTATGTTGTTGAAAGTCACTATAAACTTTTGGAAATCATTAATTTGAACTACTGATTTGTTATATATATTATATTTGAAGCGGCTGGGCCAAACCCGAAAGGACGCTCAGTTGCGGATATGCCTGGAAGCGAAAGGAAAGTCCAATGCTGTAAAGAAAAGTATTGCATAGGAACCTGGAATGTAAGAACCATGAACCTTGGTAAGCTGGATGTGGTAAAAAAATGAGATGGCAAGAATAAACATTGACATCCTGGGCATCAGTGAACTAAAATGGACGGGAATGGGCGAATTCAGTTCGGATGACTATCATATCTACTACTGTGGGCAGGAATCCCGTAAAAGAAATGGAGTGGCCCTCATAGTCAACAAAAGAGTGGCGAAAGCTGTACTGGGATGCAATCTCAAAAATGATAGAATGATCTCGATACGAATCCAAGGCAGACCTTTTAACATCACAGTAATCCAAGTTTATGCACCAACTACCAGTGCTGAAGAAACTGAAGTTGACCAATTCTATGAAGACTTACAACACCTTATAGAAATGACACCAAGGAAGGATGTTCTTCTCATTATAGGGGATTGGAATGCTAAAGTAGGGAGTCAAGAGATAAAAGGAACAACTGGCAAGTTTGGCCTTGGAGTTCAAAATGAAGCAGGGCAAAGGCTAATAGAGTTCTGTCAAGAGAACAAACTGGTTCTCACAAACACTCTTTTCCAACAACACAAGAGACGACTCTACACATGGACATCACCAGATGGGCAACACCGAAATCAGATTGATTATATTCTCTGCAGCCAAAGATGGAGAAGCTCTATACACTCAGCAAAAACAAGACCTGGAGCTGACTGTGGCTCAGATCATCAGCTTCTTATAGCAAAATTCCAGCTTAAACTGAAGAAAGTAGGAAAAACCACTGGGCCAGTAAGATACAATCTAAATCAAATTCCTTATGAATACACAGTTGAAGTGAAGAACAGGTTTAAGGATTTAGACTTGGTGGATAGAGTGCCTGAAGAACTGTGGATGGAGGCTCGTAACATTATACAGGAGGCAGCAACGAAAACCATCCCAATGAAAAAGAAATGCAAGAAAGCAAAGTGGCTGTCAAATGAGGCCTTACAAATAGCGGGGGAGAGAAGGCAAGCAAAATGCGAGGGAAATAGTGAAAGATACCGGAAATTGAATGCAGATTTCCAAAAAATAGCAAGGAGAGACAAGAGGGCCTTTTTAAACGAGCAATGCAAAGAAATAGAGGAAAACAACAGAATGGGGAAAACCAGAGGTCTGTTCAAGAAAATTGGAGATATGAAAGGAACATTTCGTACAAAGATTACCACAATTAAGGACAAAAGTGGAAAGGACCTAACAGAAGCAGAAGACATCAAGAAGAGGTGGCAAGAATACACAGAGGAATTATACCAGAAAGATATGGAGGTCTCATACACCCCAGGTAGTGTGGTTGCTGACCTTGAGCCAGACATCCTGGAGAGTGAAGTCAAATGGGCCTTAGAAAGCCTTGCTACCAACAAGGCCAGTGGAAGTGATGATATTCCAGCTGAACTATTTAAAATTTTAAAAGATGATGCTGTTAAGGTGCTACACTCAATATGCCAGCAAGTTTGGAAAACTCAGCAGTGGCCAGAGGATTGGAGAAGATCAGTCTACATCCCAATCCCAAAGAAGGGCAGTGCCAAAGAATGCTCCAACTACCGCACAATTGCGCTCATTTCACACGCTAGCAAGGTTTTGCTAAAAATTCTACAAGGCAGGCTTAAGCAGTATGTGGACCGAGAACTCCCAGAAGTGCAAGCTGGATTTCGAAGGGGCAGAGGAACCAGAGACCAAATTGCAAACATGCGCTGGATTATGGAGAAAGCTAGAGAGTTCCAGAAAAACATTTACTTCTGCTTCATTGACTACGCAAAAGCTTTTGACTGTGTCGACCACAGCAAACTATGGCAAGTTCTTAAAGAAATGGGAGTGCCTGATCACCTCATCCGTCTCCTGAGAAATCTCTATGTGGGACAAGAAGCTACAGTTAGAACTGGATATGGAGTAACTGATTGGTTCAAAATTGGGAAAGGAGTACGACAAGGCTGTATATTGTCTCCCTGCTTATTTAACTTATATGCAGAATTCATCATGCGAAAGGCTGGACTGGATGAAGCCCAAACCGGAATTAAGATTGCCGGAAGAAATATCAACAACCTCAGATATGCTGATGATACAACCTTGATGGCAGAAAGTGAGGAGGAATTAAAGAACCTTTTAATGAGGGTGAAAGAGGAGAGCGCAAAATATGGTCTGAAGCTCAACATCAAAAAAACTAAGATCATGGCCACTGGTCCCATCACCTCCTGGCAAATAGAAGGGGAAGAAATGGAGGCAGTGAGAGATTTCACTTTCTTGGGTTCCATGATCACTGCAGACGGTGACAGCACTCACGAAATTAGAAGACGCCTGCTTCTTGGGAGAAAAGCAATGACAAACCTAGACAGCATCTTAAAAAGCAAAGATATCACCTTGCCAACAAAGGTCCGTATAGTTAAAGCTATGGTTTTCCCAGTAGTAATGTACGGAAGTGAGAGCTGGACCATAAAGAAGGCTGATCGCCGAAGAATTGATGCTTTTGAATTATGGTGCTGGAGGAGACTCTTGAGAGTCCCATGGACTGCAAGAAGATCAAACCTATCCATTCTTAAAGAAATCAGCCCTGAGTGCTCACTAGAAGGACAGATCCTGAAGTTGAGGCTCCAGTACTTTGGCCACCTCATGAGAAGAGAAGACTCCCTAGAAAAGACCCTGATGTTGGGAAAGATTGAGGGCACAAGGAGAAGGGGACGACAGAAGATGAGATGGTTGGACAGTGTTCTCGAAGCTACTAACATTGGGACACGCGATCTCAGTGATCACGGGCAGGAGGAGGAGTCATGCTAAGACCAGACCATGTCATTCCCGAGGAGGCAGGTTTAGTCGTTGTTTGAAGACTATCCCTGCCTCCGGGTCTGGTCCTGGCCGGAAGGATACTGGAATCAGCAAGGGATACCCACATGACCTGAAAGTGTTGCTGTGTAATGCCAGGTCAATGATGAAAAAAACAACTGCCATCCACGACCTGATTGTGGATGGAGGATTTGACCTGGCATGTGTAACAGAGACTTGGTTGGATGAGGCAGATGGGCCTGTCCTTGCCGCTGCTTGTCCACCAGGTTTCTCTTACGCACAGCAACCCAGGCCATCTGGGCGGGGAGGGGGGGTTGCAGTGATTTTTAGGAAGTCATTAGTTTGCACCAGGCGTCCTATTGGGAAGACCCAGTTTTCTGAGTGCATGTTCTGGAAGTTGGGCAATAGGGGCAGTACAGGATTCCTTTTGGTGTACCGACCTCCCCGCTGCACCAAGGATTCCCTGCCCGAGCTGCTTCAGGTCGTGGCGGATGTTCTCCTCGAGACACCTAGTTTGGTTGTCCTAGGGGATTTTAACATCCATGCCGACACGACCTTACAAGGGGCCGCTCGGGACTTCGTGGAAAGCATGGCCTCCATGGGGCTGTCCCTGAATAAGTCTGGCCCAACTCATAGCCGTGGACATGCCTTGGACCTGGTATTCACCTCTATGGATGTTGGTGATCTGACACTAAGTAAAAGCGAAACAAAAGAAGTGCCATGGTCAGATCACTTCCTGGTGCAACTGGACTTCTCCGCGACCCTTCCCCTCTGCCGGGAGGTGGGACCAATTCGGATGGTCCGCCCCCGCCACTTAATGGATCCAATTGGCTTCCAGAGAGTGGTAGGGGATGTTTTATCCCATGTTGATGGCCTTTCAGCCGATTCCCTGGTGGCCCGCTGGAATGTGGAGTTAACCAGGGCAATTGACTGTCTGGCTCCGAAGCGCCCTCTCCGATTGCATGGAGCCCGGACAGCTCCGTGGTTTTCCCCGGAGCTGAGGGTGATGAAACAGTCGCTGAGACGGCTAGAGCGCCGGTGGCGGAAAACTCATTCTGAATCAGACCGGACACGGGCTAGAGCTCAACTTCGAGCCTACCAAGTGGCAATGGCGACGGCGAAGAGGACCTTCTTCACCGTTTCCATTGCATCTGCAGAAAACAGCAGCAGGAGACTCTTTCAGGTGGTTCGCAATTTAGCAGAACCACCTCCGTCATCGGGGTCTGGTAGGGACCCCAAGATCTCCTGCAATGCTTTTGCAAAGTTTTTTGCAGATAAAGTCGCTCAGATTCGGAAGGAGGTAGACTCCACCGTGGGAGCAGGGCCGGGGCGGGAGAGTGCTAGAGCCCTGTCTAGTCATGTTTTATGGGATCAATTCCAATCTGTTACTTCCGAGGATGTGGACAGGCTGCTTGGACGAGTGAAACCGACCACCTGTCTTCTTGATCCTTGCCCATCCTGGCTAATAAAATCGAGCCAGGAAGGGCTGGGCGATGGGCTTCGCAGGGTGGTGAATGCTTCCCTTGGCGAGGGAGTATTCCCAGACCTGCTGAAAGAGGCGGTCATTAAACCGCTTCTTAAAAAAACATCTTTAGACCCGGCCATTATGGCCAACTATCGTCCAGTCTCAAATCTACCATTCTTGGGCAAGGTGATTGAGCGGGTGGTTGCTGAACAACTCCAAGCACGCCTGGAGGATGCGGACCATTTGGATCCCTTCCAGTCAGGGTTCAGGCCTCATCATGGGACTGAAACTGCCTTGGTCGCGCTGGTTGATGATCTCCGGCGGGCTAGGGACAAAGGTGAGAGCTGTTTCCTAGTTCTGCTGGATCTCTCAGCGGCCTTTGATACCATCGACCATAACATCCTTCTGGATCGTCTAGAGGGACTGGGAGCTGGGGGCACTGTTATACAGTGGTTCCGCTCCTTCCTCCTGGGCCGTGTCCAGAAAGTGGTGGTGGGGGATGAGTGTTCGGACCCCTGGGCTCTCACTTGCGGGGTGCCTCAGGGTTCCGTCCTCTCCCCCATGCTTTTTAATATCTATATGAAGCCGCTGGGAGAGATCATCAGGGGGTTTGGACTGGGTGTTCATCAGTATGCAGATGACACCCAGCTCTACCTCTCTTTCAAATCAGAACCAGTGAAGGCGGTGAAGGTCCTGTGTGAGTGCCTGGAGGCGGTTGGAGGATGGATGGCGGCTAACAGATTGAGGTTGAATCCTGACAAGACAGAAGTACTGTTTTTGGGGGACAGGGTGCGGGCAGGTGTGGGGGACTCCCTGGCCCTGAATGGGGTTACTGTGCCCCTGAAGGACCAGGTGCGCAGCCTGGGAGTCATTTTGGACTCACAGCTGTCCATGGAGGCACAGATTAATTCTGTGTCCAGGACGGCTGTCTACCAGCTCCATCTGGTACGCAGGCTGAGACCCTACCTGCCCGCGGACTGTCTCGCCAGAGTGGTGCATGCTCTGGTTATCTCCCGCTTGGACTACTGCAATGCGCTCTACGTGGGGCTACCTTTGAAGGTGACCCGGAAACTGCAATTAATCCAGAATGCGGCAGCTAGACTGGTGACTGGGAGTGGCCGCTGGGACCACATAACACCGGTCCTGAGAGAACTACATTGGCTCCCAGTACGTTTCCGAGCACAATTCAAAGTGTTGGTGCTGACCTTTAAAGCCCTAAACGGCCTCGGTCCTGTATACCTGAAGGAGCGTCTCCACCCCCATCGTTCAGCCCGGACACTGAGATCCAGCGCCGGGGGCCTTCTGGCGGTTCCCTCATTGCGAGAAGTGAGGTTACAGGGAACCAGGCAGAGGGCCTTCTCGGTAGTGGCGCCCTCCCTGTGGAACGCCCTTCCAGCGGATGTCAAGGAAATAAGCAGCTATCCTATTTTTAAAAGACATCTGAAGGCAGCCCTGTTTAGGGAAGTTTTTAATATTTAATGCTGTATTGTTTTAATATTTGACTGGAAGCCGCCCAGAGTGGCGGGGGAAACTCGGCCAGATGGGCGGGGTAAAAATAATAAAATTATTATTATTATTAACATGAGTTTGGCCAAACTGCGAGAGGCAGTGAAGGATAGGCGTGCCTGGCGTGCTCTGGTCCATGGGGTCACGAAGAGTCGGACACGACTGAACGACTGAACAACAACAACATTATATTTGTTCTATGGATGTAATTTCATTGCTGATTTTACACTGTTCTCCAACACAATATTTTTCTTAATATTGCAAGTATAATTTTTTTTAGCAGGGGGGAGGGAGAGAGAGAAATCATGACGTAGCACAGATTTGATGTGGGATCCACAGTCTCCATTCTCTTCTTGCTTATCTTTGCCAAATATCCTGTCCTTCCCACAGAGCACATTGAGGTACATTGCCTGAGCTTTGTGTTAATCCAGAAGACAATAGTTTCTTTGGGTTAATCCTGTGTAGCTGTAAAATAAATGCCCCTTTGTACAGCAGTTGCTGGGGAACAAACCTGGGGAGAGTGCAGCTGTTGTGCTTATGTCCTGCTTGGAGGCTTCCCATAGTTTGGCCACTGTGAGAACAGACTCCTGGGCTAGATAGGCATTTGGTCTGATCCAGCAGGGCTCTTCTTCTGTTCCCACCCCCTCAGGTTTACACATCTTGAAAGTTTCCTCTATAAGCAAAGCAATGTGTTAAGTATCACTATCCTCTGTACATGCTAAACCTGAGACACTCAATTTGTCAAACTTGGTGGGATGCCATCTTTGCCCAATGCCAGCTGCTGCCTCCCAGAATGCAATATAAAAACGTATGCATCACTGCTCACAACTATGCAGGGGTTGCTTATGTGAATCATCCCTTAAAAGTTTATCTTTCCTTTCCTTTCTAACCTAGCAGGCACCCCAGATAACAGGAAAACAATAAAGATAGGAAACTGTTTCTTTAGTATTTAATAATGGTGTGTTTTTTTTTCTGGAGCAAGAAATACTTTTTCTCCTACTCCAGAATTATCTCTTTTTTCACTTGTAAAGAACAGTTGCCTGCTTTAAAAGTGCTCTTCAAAGCTAGCTCAACTTTTTCTGTCTAAATATCCCATAGCTATGATGTCCTCTCTAAATCAATTGTAATTCTTTTCTCTATTCCACACCTGCCAATTCTAGGCTGAACCTGGGGGTTATTGACCTTCCGATTATCTCTTAGTGTCTACCCATGCACTTTATGAACTCCTTAGGTGTTGTTATATTTTACTGAGGCTAGAATTATTTTCTCCATTACAAATTGGAGGTAGCTGTGTTGGTCCACTGGACAACACTCAAAAGCAATGGTGCTGTAACAACATCCCAAAATAATGAGCAAACTTTTGAGGTCACCAAACTTTTTTTCAGACTAAGCAGATTGAGTGTGTTGTCTAGTGGACCAACACAGCTATCTCCATTACCTTGTAAAGGAGAAAACAATTCTAGCCTCAGTAAAATATAACAACAATGGTGCTTTATAATGATTTTTGGCATGGAATGATTACTTGGGCTACACTTCTAAACCCACTTACCATGCTATTGATTGATTGATTGATTGATTGATTGCAATTGTGTAACATGTAGAATTTCCCCCCAAAGTGTATTGTTATCTACTACTTCTCCTTTCTCCTTTCATTTTTGGAAGTATGACATTGCAGTATGTATGACTGTTGGACAGTGATGGCTAACCTTGACACCCCAGATGTTTTGGAACTACAACTCCCATCATCCCTAGCTAACAGGATCAGTGGTCAGGGATGATGGGAGTTGTAGTCCCAAAACATCTGGAGTGTCAAGGTTAGCCATCACTGCTGTAGGAGATCTGCCTCCCAGTGTTCTACTCTGTCTCACCCAGGCATACTACACCTGCTTCACTCCCAGGTTGCCAGCTTACTAGAAACATGCTTTAAACCACTTGCATTGGTAATAAATACTCAACTTTTCCTTCTCCCTTTGAGCAATTCCTTACATTCAGATCTCAGGAGAATGTATCCTGGGCACAACCCTTGATCTTAGCATACATTTGATGTTTTTGTTATGGCACAGCGATCAGCCCTGAGAGAAAAGAAAGAGGTAGAGTCTTCTTTCTATATTACATTTCATTCTGGCTTCCCATGAGTAACTCCAGAATACTGTACTAACTGCAGTTTCTGGATGGCCTTCAAATGCATAATGGTAATTAATCCATGTGTTTATCAGGGCATGAATCAAAGTTACTGACAGAGCAATCCTAAACATGTTAGGAGTTAAGTGCTATTAAAGTCAATAGGACATACTCCCAGGTAAGTGTGCATAGGATTGCAAGTCTGCCTTCACTAGGAATGAGAGTAGCCAGCAAAGCAAATTATTCATTTATTTTTATTTGCTTTAGCATTTTCTGTACCTCCCAATTAACTGTGTCCTCTGGGTGGTTCACAGATCAAAATCAATAAAGTACAAACACAATCAACAGTACTACAAGTGATCGATAAACACCAGCACAAAATTAACACAAAAAACGCCCCACCAGCAGCATAAAAACCATACAACAGCAGAAAAATCCATAAACATCACCAAAAAGCAGCAAGTGGAAGACAAAATATTTGCAAGGGAAAATGTGGAATTTAAAAGCCCAGAGATGTTTTGGCACCCAAAAACACCTAATGTGTTTGCCCAGAAAGATCATTCCATTACCAGTGTACAGGGGTTTCTGGCTAAGCTATCACCAAGATCTAGGTTTTTAATAATAAATTTATGGCCCATTTTTATTGTATCATGGGACCAAAGGCAGGGTGTTTATTATTATTATTATTATTATTATTATTAATAATAATAATAATAATAATAATAATAATTAATACACTACTTGATTGTTAAGGGGGGGGGACTCAAAGCGCATCTGGACATGGATCAGACCCAGACCTGTTTGCTTTTGGCAAGGTGGCGGCTTCTTGTGCCTTCAGTTCAAAAATGCCCTGCCTAAAAACTTGCTCTTTTGCGAAGGATGAAATATCATTAAAAACAGGCAAGTCCAGGTCCCCTTAGATTTAACGACGAAGGGGCCACTTTCACCCCTGTTTTCTGTTATAGTTTATTCCTCTCAGTGCGGGGGGGTGGGGGGACTGAATCCCAGTTAGTTTTTAAGATCCTGAAATGCATCTGCATTTCACCACACCACACTTCTAAGACAAAATAGAAGAAACTCTCCAAGTTGCCACAACCTAAGCATTATTTTTGTGTGAGTAGAGTCGTGAGGGGGGCAGGGAAGAGAGCTATGAGTTGTATTCAATTAATTTTTACTCAGAGTTGACTCAGTGCTATTTATGGCTCTAACTTAGCCTTGTTCGTTAATTTCAATGGGTCTACTCTGAGTAAATGTTCTTTAAATATGATTCCCATTCAGTCACTGATCATGTGCAAACTCCACAGAAAAAAATGAACCAAGCTATCCCCACCAGTGGCAGTCCTTAGGGACTCAAAATTCAGCGGCACCCTGTGCAACACCAAAATTCGCCCCTCTTGTCTTCCAGTCTACTACATAGTTGTGACACCCCCCACAGCACCCCCGAGGCTCCACACCCAGCGCAACCAAACCGTTCAACGTTCCCCTGAATCTGCCTCTGTCCCCACTACCAACTCCGCATCCCCTTCCCCCCCCCCCAGTTCATGGAAGGTAACTGAAGTAAGGAACCTCTTCCAACAAAAAGTTTAAAAATACATTAAAACATCAAATGATTTATGTACACCAATGCATAATATTTACATTTATATAACACTGGTTTTTTGGGGGGCAGAACAGAACAGAACCCCTGATGTAGGGATGGAGGAGAAATTAAATTCAGTACACGGGACCCAGGTGGCGCTGTGGGTTAAACCACAGAGCCTAGGGCTTGCTGATCAGAAGGTTGGCGGTTCAAATCCCTGCGACGGGGTGAGCTCCCGTTGCACGGTCCCAGCTCCTGCCCACCTAGCAGTTCGAAAGCACGTCAAAGTGCAAGTAGATAAATAGGAACTGCTCTGGCGGGAAGGTAAACGGCATTTCTGTGCGCTGCTCTGGTTCGCTAGAAGCGGCTTTGTCATGCTGGTCACATGACCTGGAAGCTGTACGCCGGCTCTCGGCCAATAAAGCGAGATGAGCGCCGCAACCCCAGAGTCGGACACGACTGGACCTAATGGTCAGGGGTCCCTTTACCTTTACCTTTACACGTTTAAAGCCAAATCTGTCAAATTCACACTTTCTGAAACAATATACAAACTGACACACAGCTGTGCTTAAAAATTCACATTTATTCAAAATTTGTTGTGCAGTTCTCCAATCAAACGATCTTTATAAAAATGGTTAACTTAGGGGAAAGTGTGTGTATAACTGAAGATATTAGTGAAATGCAGTTTATTAGGGGAAATTGCTTGCAAAAATGTGTACATTAGTCAAAACAGTGAATAAAAAAAACCTAACTAAAATGTGTTTATTATGAGAACTTTGCACTAAAATGCTGATGAATTCTTATGAGGATTTTTTAACACCCCCCCCCCAAAAAAAAAGAAATTGCTGCAAAATGTGGAGAGCTGAATTTAGGATTGGAAGAACAAGAAACGGAAAGAACTGAAATTGACAGATCCATCCTTAGACTTATGTGATCTTGAAGTATTAGACAGATTTGGCAGGAAACGGCTGAATGATGTTGCTATTTTGGCGGTAGGAGTACCTCCCTGCGGAACAGGTTCTTGGCAGGATCTCTTTCCCCATAAATTTACACTGGCTTCACGACAGATGCTGCAAGAACAGAGGCATGCTAGGCCATTTGCCATCCGAATCAAAGCCCCATGAGAAAATGCATCTCTGCTTTAACCTGATAAAAGTTGGAAGGTGCAGTGTGGAGAAGCTGCAGTATGAAGATCCCATCTCCAGATGTAGGATACATTAGTGCTGGCCCCAGGCTGTATGATTACTTACTACTCTAAGGACTATTTGCTTGTTGAGTCACACTTCAGTTTAAGCTATTGTATTTCAATAAAAGTGGCAACCTTGGTCTTTAAACCAAATTATTTGTGTCTTTCGTTTTTTCTTTCAGTATCCTCTAGAATGGCATTTTCAAACACATTCTTCTGAGTATTTATAGAAAGGATTTCCATTATTTTCCAAGGCAAAAACTGTACCTAATTAGATGCTCTCTCTTAAGTATACTAAACTAAATTCCATTTTCACACACACATACTCAGCTTCCTTTACAAATTCAATGGGAGCCGAGTCCAGACCTTGTATCTGAGGGCAGAATTTGACCCACTGTGTCCATTAACTGGGCTCGTTTCGCATGGCTCTTTATCAATTTAGTAAAAAATGAGAGACATAGATGAATGAATAGGGGGGAAAGCCTTGCCCAAAGAAACTCTGATGAGCAGAATGACAAAACCACAGACATTTCTTAAACATTATAAAGATAGACACAAAGGCTGCAATCCAGTACACAGATTGCTTATGTCTGATTTAAACCAGTGGAAATTCAGCAATCTCACTGTGCACAGGATTATGGCTGAAGTGATTATGAAGTTACAATGGTCAGCACAAATGTTTATAGCGCCATAATTTAATATAATCACATTATACACTGTAATATTTTAAATGTACAGGTAGAAAGAGAGGTAGAGATGCAGAGATTTAATATAATGTTTTACCAAGCATGACGCATTATCTAGATGAATTAAGGCCTCTTTTATTTACGCAAAATATCTCATGTACTATATTTCAATTCTCAGCTGCTCGGAAATTAATATTTAAATCCAAAGATGACTTTAGCTTCTATGTAAATCGTGAACTTTTTGCTAGAGCATCCACTGAATTGCATTACTAAAACTAATTGCTTAACACTAAATACCACATTTCAAAACCCACTTACAACTAATCCTACAGAGGCCAGTGATTAAGGGTTGAAATTTAATAAAGGTGAAACTGAATTGAATCTCATGACTCCAGTCTCGAAATAACCTTACAGATAGTTTATGGGCAACATAGAAATCTAAATCCCTCGCATGCATTCTCCCTTCAATTCTAGAAGGGGACAAAATCTACTTTCTTCTCCAGAAATCCAAAAGATTGATATTGGACCTGGAGAATCTTGGATTCAACATAGATGTGTTGTTGTTGCTGTTGTTTGTTGTATTCCTTTTCCAATGAGACAATGATCTTCAGTTTATGGAAGGGGGTCACCTTACCTAAAACAATTATGTCATCTAGTCATTTGGAAGGCCATTGTAATCCTAACACTTTCTCCACTAAATCTAAATGTGATGTCATGTGCACCTTAAAAAGGATGTTATATCAGTATGTAGTCATGCCAGGTAAGTGACAGACAGTATGGTACTACCCATGCATCTGGACCTTTCTCTTCTTTCTGACTGACATGGCTTTAGCCATTATCCCCTCTGCAGTTTCAAAGGGATATGTATGCACCCATGTTGCACCAGCAAATATATAGCACAATAAAACTGGAATGGGTTGTACACTGTGGATTTATTTGCACTCTATTTTATGGATGGTGCTGTCAATTATGGTCAATACAGCACAGGTGGTCAGTACAGGTCATCTGTTGGGTGTTGCGCATGCAGGCCCAATCCTGGACGTTGAAGGGGTGCATGTTAGATGTAGGAATACAGCCATGGGAAGCATATCTAGATCTCCTTTGCAAATGTGTTCAAATATAATCTGGATTCGTTTATCAGAGGAAAAGCGTGTTCCACAAACAATACTGTTTTCAACGGAATTATTTACTTCTCAACTTATAGGTATCATGTATTTCCATTAATCTAATTGTTGTTTTGCTATTAACATCAGTGTATTTTTGATTACCCAATGATATATATTTTATGGAAGAAAACAGTGGAATGTGAATTTTGCATACAAAAAAATGCAGAGAATGTCACTTAATTATTAAAGATAAATTCCATGTTTGTATACATAAAATATAAATATTGTCATGTGGCCATATGCTTTAGTTTACAGTTTTATATTTTCACATGCATGCTTTTCCCCAAGAACATAACCACAGGATTTTGTTTGTTTGTTCGGGTTTTTTTCGTCACTGCAATTTATTTTCACACCAAATATGTGACTCTTTCCAAGTTAATGGATAAATTCGCTCATCTCTTTCTTTATTATAAGGCAAAGATAAATAAGTCTTTTTCACTCAATCTGCTGAGATAACTTGTGCCCATGCCGAAAGGTGATCTGTTCTAATCAACTTCACGAAGTCTGATGGAATTACACCGAACATATTTCATACCTGACACAACTACAGAATGATACAGTTCAGGACAAACATTGGTGACCTGAATAATACATGACAGACAGATGACCGGGTGAGAAAAGTAATTTTTCACCTACAACACTTGAGTTTCTTTATTAAAGGCTGAGACATATTTGATGGAAAGAAGGCTGGTTTGCCAGCTAAAAGCTGGTGTGTTTTATTAATAGCTCAGTCAGTATTCCCTTGCCATTTTACTACTTGAAACATATTATTTTGACAATAAAATACTGCATGCATCTAATTTGCATGGAAAGGAAGCATTTAAATGACCTCCCATAATAACACTAAGTTACCAGCCACCAGGCATTATAAAATCATCAGTAAATACGACTGAAAGCATGAACAAAACTAGAAAATGAAGACTGGCCTAAACAATTGGTCTACTGTTAATTGCTATCAATTGATTACAATTGGTTTTACAGATTCACACACCTGACGAGATAGAAGAGGAAGATATTTCAAGAAATGTGTCTCTATAATAGGTGATGTTGCAAAATTCAGAAAAGAGGAGACTGGATAATCAAAGTTAGCTACAATCCAGAAATTTGAAACCTGACAAATAGATTTTTAGGAGCCACCCTAATCTCTTGGCTTTAATTTGTTTCAAAATGATTTTAATGTTGTATTTTCTCCCTTATGGTGAAGGATGGGTGGTAAAGTAATAATAATGATAATAATAATAATAATAATAATAATAATAATAATAATAATAGGACCAGGATTCAAGGTTCTATCAAATTACACATAGTGGCTTCTGTAATTCCAAAATGACCCACTCAAATTGGGACAGTTGACAGGTATGCAAAAAAGAGTCTGGCTGTTGGGTTCTGAACCAACTGAACCCTTTCCAAAAGCAGGCCCACACAGTCACAACAACAATATAAATGAACGTAACTAGGGCACAGAACAGCCGTGCCTAAGTCCCATTTCTCCAGGAAAGGTAAACAACTATATGTTCCAGTTAAAGGTAGATAGCCGTGTTGGTCTGTCATAGTCAAAACAAAATAAAATAAAAAAATTCCTTCCAGTAGCACCTTAGAGACCAACTAAGTTAGTTCTTGGTATGAGCTTTCGTGTGCATGCACACTTCTTCAGAACTATATGTTGCTGCATATTTCACTTTTACTGTGAAATGAATCAAAAGTGTGATGCAGACACACCCAAAGCAGTGCATATGGACGATGTAAGCCCTGTGTTGTCCTTGCTCTTACCCCTTTAAAAAAGAGTTTGCATTTCTGTATTATATTTCTGAAAATTCATATTTTAAACCATCAACATAACAAAAGACAATTAGTGAAGATCAGTGCATGTTCATGTCTCTTTCAGTGCAAAGAATATGCAGCAAGAATTTACCCTACAATTAAAATGTTTTTTTAATCTAAACAATGCCATAATAATAGTCATTTGTTGTTGTGTTTTTTGCTCACATTAGAAACTTTCCTAATCTTTTACAATCAGTGAGGTGCAGCTTGAAAGGTACACTACTTAATCAGATGGACAATAAATTATCCTAGTCTGTAATTGAAAATTGTCCTAAATCTGCAAATGGCTTTAAAATCCTTGCCTCCACAAACCATTAAAATAATAAATAAATACTGCCAAGGCCATTTTCAAATTTTATTTTATTTTACTTAGGAAGATTAGCCTTTTAAGTCCGTAGGTCTTGGCTTTCCAGACGTTTAATCAACAGTGCAGAGAACAGCCACAAAGAAATGGGTTCCTGTTGCATTATCAAGTGTTAATAGAACCTCTCTCAGATCCCAACAACAATAGAGATTATCTCCTATGCAGGAAGCTTCCATTTCTCCGATGGAGAATTCAGAATCCCTTAATTTGGATCAGTGTGGACATAATAGTTACTACCGCAATCAACAGTAACAATCTCCCTTGGTTGAAACAGATTTGTTTGCATACTTTGACTAGGCTGGACAGTGAGATAAAATGTAGTAATGGGGAATAATTTCCTAGGGACGTGAGGCTTTAAAAAATTGTACTTTTAAGAAAAATAATGTGCTGTGCTGGTATGATTCCCTTCCAGCACAGCCAGAGCTGGAATAAAGGAAAAGTCAGTAGTCCTGAGGTATGTAACCAGGATGAAGGCGATCTGCCTTGGGTGCAATTTGTACAGGGGCACAAAATAAGCACAAGATCCTTGGGTTAGATCCTGTATAGCCCTTGGTGAGTTCAATTCAGAGTTGCATGCTGGTCTTTGCCAGCTTTGTCTTCTTCCTACTTCCTCTTGTGCCTCCTGAAAAGATGAGACATCACTACGGAGGCCATAACTGGGGATTATGAAATGGTTCTTCAATTTCAGGTGTTTCAGAAGGTCAGTGGAACACAGTGGTTGTTGTTGTTCAGTCGTGTCCGACTCTTCGTGACCCTATGGACCAGAGCACGCCAGGCACGCCTATCCTTCACTGCCTCTCACAGTTTGGCCAAACTCATGTTAGTAGCTTCGAGAACACTGTCCAACCATCTCATCCTCTGTCGTCCCCTTCTCCTTGTGCCCTCAACCTTTCCCAACATCAGGGTCTTTTCTAGGGAGTCTTCTCATGAGGTGGCCAAAGTACTGGAACCTCAACTTCAGGATCTGTCCTTCTAGTGAGCACGCAGGGTTGATTTCTTTAAGAATGGATAGGTTTGATCTTCTTGCAGTCCATGGGACTCTCAAGAGTCTCCTCCAGCACCATAATTCAAAAGCATCAATTCTTCGGCGATCAGCCTTCTTTATGGTCCAGCTCTCACTTCCGTACATTACTACTGGGAAAACCATAGCTTTAACTATACGGACCTTTGGAACACAGTGGTACCTCGGTTTAAGAACAGCCCTGTTTACGAACTATTCGGTTCTCTTCAAAACCGGAAGTAGTGTTCTGGTTAGCAAAACTCTGCAAAACTGGAAGTAGTCTTCTGGTTAGCGAACTTTACCTTGGTCTACAAACGGAATCCGAACAGTGGAAGGGCACTGGCGGCAGGAGGCCTCATTAGGGAAAACGTGCCTTGGTTTAAGAACGGCTTTGGTTTAATAATGGACTTCCGGAACGGATTAAGTTCGTAAACCGAGGTACCACTGTACTTATCTTTCCTCCCACTGGGAGAAACAGGAGGCAAAATCTTAAAAATAAAAAATGGCAACAGAAAGGCCAAAAGAGATTGGGGTGGGTGCAGAAATACCCGCATCCCCGATCTGTGAGCATAATCCTGGCAGCACTCTGGATTCATGTATGGTTACAGTTTTATGCTGCTTGATTGAAAGAAAGAAAAAGAACCTCTGCGGTTTACGAAAATCTAAAATGAAATATTTGCATTCTTGATAGGAACAGTTATAAATACAAAATATTATTAAAACCGACGGTAGCTAAGAAGAGCTCAAACACATGCAACTTCTACATGTCTGGATATAGACATGTAGCTGTTTTAAGCAGGTGCACAAAAAGAATACAGAGAAGGTGCCTGCCTGCTGTCATGAGGCAGGGAGTTCCAAAGTTTAGGCACTGCAACACTAAAAGAATTCTGCAGAACAGATATGATGTGGCATTTAAAACAGTGCCAGTTCCGCAAATCGGAGCAGTTGGGTGTGCACAAATGGAGTAAGGGAGGGAAACTGATCTCAAGCTGTTAAGGGCTTTATATACCACTGGTAACACCTTGAATTTGGCCCAGTAACAAATGGGCAACTGGTACTGATCTGTGAGTAGAGGTTTCTTATGTTGACAGGGTCTCATGCCTGCACTGGGAATGTGGACTTTGTTTGAGACTCTGTCCTCCTATATGATGCCCCAAATCTTCCTGACACAGTGCATATGGAAGGCACTGAGGTGTTGCTTTTGGTATAAGTTGTTCATAATTTGTATCTTCATGGGAAAATACATTTAGAAACATGTACATTTTGTGAGAAATCATGCTGAAAACACCACACATTTAAATATGAACTTTCATGCAGATTTTTTAAAATGATCTGCTGATTAATGTGAAAACAATATGGACAGATTTATAAATTAACATGTATGAAACTGTTCTTGACTAGAAATAGTCTGATCTGTCAAACACACACACACACACACACACACACACACACACACACACACACACACACTAATTTCAGGTCAGTTATTTTCTTAAGTAAATACAGAAAACTGTTCTGCTGTTACATATCCTCTATAATTCTTTGCAAAGAGGAAGGATTTCTTCCCAAACCGCCAGAAGGAACAGCACACATCTGATTTTGCACATGAACTAAAAGATTTGTTGGGGAAATCTTTGCTTAATTTTACAAGCCATAGCAGCGCTGTTAATTCAAATCTATTTTTTCGTTTCCTGCATTAAGCGGTCACCACAGGCCACTCATCTGTGCTGTAGGTCTCCTAAATGAGGAAATGTTGCCATATGCTACATGGTTGATGCCAATACTGCATTTTTCCTTGTACCATTTAATAAAGGTATTTCCAGCCACATTATAAAACATTAGACTTATCCCACCCTCTTCTCTTCCTGATGGCAAGCCTGTCCTTATAAGCAACCTCTGATAGATCAGCCTTTAATCAATAATAATAAAAAGAAATTAAAACAAACCATGACCATCCAGGAAGAATGCAAACCCACCAAAATGGAGAGTAAAAATTTAATTAGGAGGTGAAAATCCTTCTGTTCCAAGTATTTCAAAAGAGGTCAGCCAACACTCACAATTCTTAATGTACATTCTACCTTCCAACTACTGTGTATATACTACCAGAAGGAAGCGGAGCCAGTTTTATGAGGGGCCAAGTACAATAATGAACTCTGCAAACCACAAGGACTTCTAGAAATCTGTGCTTAAAACAGCTGGGGGGCTGGACCCTTCCCTCCTTTCATTTAAATGCAATAAAAAACCACTACAGTGATCCTTATCATTTTCGCCCTGGTCTTGTTGGAACTCCTAGTGTATATTTTCTTTATTTAAAAAGGTCAGGAATGTGAGCCAGTAATCCATGTTAACAACCAGCCGTGTCACCTTCTTTTAAGCAAAGTGCTACAGACTATAGCATTCTTATATGAATTCCCCTTTTATCATTCAATCTCCTTTAGACTCCTGAGAATACTGGCAAAATATCTCTTCAGAAGTGGGAGGAGGATGAAGCCCCACTGACTCTTTCACAAGGTCCCAAACATCTAAGAGAGACATGCCTCAGTGTGTTCTTATACTCTGTATAGTTTAAGTCAGTGACAGTATTATAAGTAACTCCATCTGACAAGGTAGGTGGAGGAGAATGTCGAACACAGAAAGCACCGCCGAAGTACAATGTCACAGCATTTCGAAGGAACCAGTTCCAAATAGCCACTCTAGCCTAGCTTATATACAGGCAGTGAAACGCTTCGTCTTTTATTAAAAGAAGCATCTCCGAAAGGGGGAGGAAATCATTTTGGCTAAAGGGGACCAAAGGTAAAGCAGTACCAGATAGCAATGGAGTGGTTAAGTTGCTGAGAATTTTTATATGCAGCAAGGCAAGGACATATTCATCATCATGTTCAGGAAGCGTGTTCAGATCAGGCACACCTGTATTCATGCAACAAGCACGACACCCCAAATTTCTGCATGCTTTCTCCCTCAAAAAACAGGGGAGCAAGGATCACAGAAATAAGACGTGCCATACACATTGACAGAATCCACGTATTATGTGTAATGGCTTCTGTACGTGAGCCTACACCCCACTGTGCACAGATAGATTCCACATTCATGAACGAGTGAGGTGAGCTAGCCGAGAGTGCGCCTCTATGGAAACACAATGGATTGCCACAATGGTGAACTTTGATGTTGTTCTTCTCGAAACGAAACTTCTAATTCTTTGATTCCAAAAACAGCATCTAGCGATTAACGGCGATCCTTGCTGCACATGCCAGCATCTTCCATTTCCAAGTAACAAAACAGGTGTCATCATTACTTGTTGCTAAGACAACAAAACACAGTTTGGCTTACAAACGTTCAAGAGTAATGCATTTATTTTTCCTTGCAGGGAAGCTAAAAAGGAATAACAACTCACATCTCACAAGCACTTTAAGGACATTTGAAGTTCACGAGTTCCCTTAGTGAATGCAGTAAGTCTGTTCATGTATATAAAGTATATATCTGAATAGTTTTCCTGCACCAGAACCAAAGCTGTTAAGTATTTTCTCTGAGAAGCTTCCAGATCCTGGGTGTTCTTTCATTGAGTGAACCATTAATTTCCCAGGAAAATTGAGCATAATGAGATGTTTCTACTCTGTGTTCTCAACTCAAAATAGGCCTCTAATCTTTTGCCAGGGTAACTCCACAGAGGCCATTGGGATTAACAAATAATTGGGATTAACAAATAATTCACACATACAACATCTCGTCTCTTTGGGATTAGACGGCAGCAAGCTCCCTGTAGTTTAGGCAGGAGCAGGGTTAATAAATTATCTTTAACAAATTTCTTTGAACATACCTTGAACTAATAATCCTTCACTAAGTGCATTATGCTATCTCCATAACTATTCTTAGGAGTGTATTATCACTGATATCCATGGGAGGGGAGGACAGCTTTCACAGATTCCTTTAAAAGATACTTTCTTCAAAAGCCAGGAGTATAACTGACTTGGCTCTATTATGCATAAGTATATTAATCACGGGGTCGTGGGTTTGAGCCCCACATTAGGCAAAATATTCCTGCATTGCAGGAAATTGGACTAAATGACCCTTGTGTGAGTGTATGGAGGCAGTTGGAGGATGGATGGAGGCTAACAGATTGAGGTTGAATCCCGACAAGACAAAAGTACTGTTTTCAGGTGACAGGGCCGGGCGGGGACAACGACTCCCTGGTCCTGAATGGGGTAACTGTGCCCCTGAAGGACCAGGTGCGCAGCCTGGGAGTCATTTTGGACTCACAGCTGTCCATGGATGTGCAGGTCAATTCTGTGTCCAGGGCAGCTGTCTATCAGCTCCATCTGGTACGCAGGCTGAGACCCTACCTGCCCGCAGACTGTCTCGCCAGAGTGGTGCATGCTCTAGTTATCTCCCGACTGAACTACTGCAATGCGGGGCTACCTTCAAAGGTTACCCAGAAACTATTGCAGAATGCGGTAGCTAGACTAGTGACTGGGAGCGGCCGCCGAAACCATACAACACCGGTCCTGAAAAACCTACATTGGCTCCCAGTACGTTTCGGAGCACAAGTCAAAGTGTTGGTGCTGACCTTTAAAGCCCTAAATGGCCTCGGTCCAGTATACCTCAAGGAGCATCTCCACCCCCATCATTGAGCCTGGACGCTGAGGTCCAGCTCCGAGGGCCTTCTGGAGGTTCCCTCACTGCGAAAAGTAAGGTTACAGGGAACCAGGCAGAGAGCCTTCTCAGTAGTTACACCCACCCTGTGGAACACTGTCCCATCAGATGCCAAAGAGATAAACAACTATCTGACGTTTAGAAGACATCTGAAGGCAGCCCTGTTTAGGAAAGTTTTTAATGTCTGATGTTTTATCGCTTTATTATTATTATTATTATTATTATTATTATTATTATTGTCATTAATTCTGTTGGGAGCCACCCAGAGTGGCTGGGGAAACCCAGCCAGATGGGCAGGGTATAAATAATAAATTATTATTATTATTGTGGTCTTTACCAAATGTACAATCCTGTAATTCTATGATCCTATTATCAAACTCAGGTAGCCAGAGGTAGATAGTGCACCTAGTCATCTGCCATTGGTCAGAAAGGCTATTAGATGGCACTGTGTCTTAGAGTGGGGGCAAAAGAAGAAGAAGAAGAAGAAGAGTTTGGATTTGATATCCCGCTTTATCACTACCCGAAGGAGTCTCAAAGCGGCTAACATTCTCCTTTCCCTTCCTCCCCCACAACAAACACTCTGTGAGGTGAGTGGGGCTGAGAGACTTCAAAGAAGTGTGACTTGCCCAAGGTCACCCAGCAGCTGCATGTGGAGGAGCGGAGACGCGAACCCGGTTCACCAGATTACGAGTCTACCGCACTTAACCACTACACCACACCGGCATCCTTCCCCCGCCTCCCAGTGTCTGATGCAGTGACAGAATGCTAATGACCTAAATGAATCCGTCTCACATCATGGCTCCTCCTCCCCACCAGCTCTTCTACTTAGCAATGTTTAGCTCTTACTGATGCCAAGCAGAATCAGTTCATATAAGAAGGGGAGGTGTGCTTTGTCCAGTTGAAGGCAAACTATAGCTTAGTAGAAAGGTTGCACTTCAGTGGTACAGCATCATGCTGCAGGTCTCAGGTTCAATTTCCAGGTAGGGCTCGGAATGTGCCCTGTCTGAAGCCCTGGAGAGCCCACTTTAATTCATGGCTCGTGGACCCATTTAACCCATAGCCTAACCCTATGGGGTAAACCTAAGTGCCCAGTCCCATACTTTGTATAATGAGGCCTCGCTCTCAGACTACTGTAGGGCTGTCAGGGATTGTTCCCATTCTCAAGAAACAGCACACATTTGTGACTGGGATCAATCACACTGTAGTTAGCGTTTCTACAAGGGGGGGGGCACTAGGAAAATAAGTTTTACATTTCTAGAGAACGAACCGGCAAAATGAAAGGGGAAACGAATTTATTTTGCAAATTATTTCATTGCAAAATGAATGGCAGCGGTGGGGGGAGTAAAGCGCAGGGAGATGGAGAGAAACAAAGAGAGAGCTACTGGTTGATGAGGCGCGCAAGTATTATAAACTAACGGGCATGTTAAGCCACAAAGCAAACGCTAATGGGAAAGACGAAAATGGATGTGCACTCACTTACATCATTGCATGGGGAAACAAACAAATACTATAGCCAAAGAAGACTCAGACAGCAAACACTGTTGTAGACAAGAGTCCGCATGTTTTGAATGATAACTAAGAATCAGGTAATAAACAAAATGCGGGCCTCTTTCTTGTGTGCCTTTATCAAAGTGGGTGTCTCTCTCTCTCTAGAACAGTCTTCTCAAAACAAGTACCATCTTGATGATTTGGACGGCAATTCCCATCAGTCTTAGCCAGCATGGGTTCTGCTTTGTTGGTTGGGACTGCTAGAAGTTGTAGGGGCTGTGCATCCCATTTCAATGCCTGAGGCAAAATGGGAGAGTGCCCCGCCACCGCACTGGACCACTCCTGCCCACACCTCCCTTACCTGGGTTATGTGGTGATGCCTGCGAAGTGGCAATGGCGGGTTCCGGCAATATTTCGCAAGGCCCATGGGGGCACGGTTTTGTGGAGTTTTGCCACCTGAGGCAGCTGACTCAGTCCACCCCATGGCAGGCTGGTCCTGGTCTAAGGCATTAAAAGGTAAAGGTAACAGGACCCTTGACCGTTAGGTCCAGTTGCGGACTACTCTGGGGTTGTGGCGCTCATCTCGCTTTATTGGCCAAGGGAGCCGGCGTACAGCTTCCGGGTCACTTCTGGCAAACCAGAGCAGCGCACAGAAACACCGTTTACCTTCCCGCCGGAGCGGTACCTATTTATCTACTTGCACTTTGACGTGCTTTCGAACTGCTAGGTTGGCAGGAGCTGGGACCAAACAATGGGGATTCGAACCACCGACCTTCTGATCGGCAAGCCCTAGGCTCTGTGGTTTAGACCACAGCGCCACCCGAGTTCCCGGTCTAAGGTATTACGAGGGCACGATTTGGGGAAAGCTGCTTTAAAACATAGAAAAAGCCCAGGGGAGAAATAGGACGGACTGAACATCTTCTGTTGGCAACTCACTGACAGAGATAATTATGTGGTGATTAATGGTAGCCAAGCCATAAATCTTGGCTATTGAATTCTCTCTGGAAAATAGAATGAACAAGGGATTAACCTCTGATGCTGTGCAAAAGCCAATTTCTATGTCAGGAGACCAAGAGAACGGAATCAGACCCACCGACCCAGCCCAATGGAGCACTCATTCCCACAGAGCAACTGAGTCTTGCCAGTGAGTACGCCACCCCTTGTCTTTAGAAACATGGCCGGTAGAGAATGTAAACTTGTTGGGGCATCTTCCTGCCTTCTGTCCAGTTCTGGCCTTCTTCCCTGGGTGGAAGCTAGGATACCACCTAAAATTACCGTAATTTCTGCCTTTGATAATATGAAGGCTATCTAGTTTCTCTTGGTTTCTGTTTTCTACCATTAAGGAAGTTGTGCATAACCTGATCTCCAATGGAGAATTGCGGAGGCTCGCCAACTTTTAAACTATTTGGTGAGATTTTGATTGCCCTAATAATTTGGGCCAGTGTGGCATAGTGGTTAGCGTGTGTGTGCCAAAAAAAGTGTGGTGTAGTGGTTAGAGTGTTTGAACTAGAGCCTGGAAGACCTGAGTTCAAATTACGTGTCGAGGTCCCCAAACCACCCCTCAAAATGAAACACACTTCAGACAGAAATTCAAGTTTAAGGTTTTTGGCATAATTAATTTAGGCCACAACTTTATTAAAATACAAAATATGTGAGTGGTTGCTTAGGCATTGGTTCAGACTATCTGTCCCGCTGGGGACAGAACTGACATTCGTCAGTAAAGGGAACACACTTTGAGGAGAGAATGGGAGACGGGGGTCTGACCCTTGCCTCTCCCCAAATGCTCCCAGGGGCTCTTGCGTGACCCTGGCCCCCGACCGGGGGATAAAGACAAAAGCATGGTGAGCCCCTGGATTCCTTTAACGGAATTCCCCGCGCAGCAGCAGCATTGGAGGGGCAGCCACAGTCAATCCTGAGCCCTCCACCAACCAAATTAATAACCAATGCCTAACCGCCAACCTTACAAGTTGTGACTAATTGCTACGCAGTAGGTGAAAACCAGATGGCACCAGCCAATCAGCCAAATGGAAAAATTCCTACCAAGCCCCTGCCCCCAAAGCAGATGACCCCATGACAGGCATAGCAAGGTCATACACAGAGGCCTAATAATAGGGAGGGGGCGGGTGATCTGATGCACGCAGCAAAGAGGAATATCACGCTGCGAGCCAAGCAGTATATAGTCGCTGGGCTGTCCATCAACAAATTGCAACATAGAAATCTCCCCAATGACACCCAGGACCCAATCACAGCAGTGGCCATCTATACGATCCCGCCCAGCAACAGAGGGGTGACTTGCTGGCCCCCACCGCAACACGGTGGAGAAGGAGAACCCGCTTTACTACTTGGCAATGAAGCTCACTGGGAGAATTTGGGCTAGTCTCTTACTGGCAAGCTAACCCTCACAGGGTTTTTTTGAGGATAAAATAGGGAGGAGGAGAGCTATGTAAGCCACACGGAGCTCTTTGTAGAGATGGGATACAAATGTAATAATAATAATAATAATAATAATAATAATAATAATAATAATAGGCTTTTGGAAAAAAAGTTTTTAAAAGGATAAGAAATAACTTAAACCAGAGCTTTAAAATACATTTTTAGACCTCATTAGCTCAGTCGGTAGACCCATTTCAGGGTCATGGGTTCGAGCCCCACATTGGACAAATGATTCCTGCATTACAGGGGGTTGGACTAGATGACCCTTATGGTCCCTTCCTACTCCACAATTCTATGATCCATTATTCTAAAGTGGAAAAGATGGGATGAAACAGACTACAGGAAGGACAACATAAATTTCCACCTTAAATATTAGAGGCCCAAATGGACAGCCATTTAAAATGTGGTTTCCGGATCATTAAGCCCTGGGTATGTTTTGAACACAGATACCTATCACACTGAAAGAGGGGTGGGAGCTTTCAACTTCAACAGTGTCTTACTTGACATGAACTTACTAGCGCTACTATTTAACATTTATTAAGAGTACCAACAGCCCACCACTTGATAGTCTGCCAACATAAAGAATACAAGCCTGCTGGTTGTAATATGATCACAGTACAGCAAGCCAGTGCTCAGACGTGCTGCTGCATTCTGAACAAGCTGAAAGCTCTGGAGGAGCCAAAGTTTAATTTGATTTGAAAACAAACTTCAACTTTCGGTTTGTAAGGTTTTACTGTGGCAAAGCTAAGTATAAAGAGATTTAGATAATATGATATATATATACATGAGCATATTGCTTTTAAAGGCTGATTTATCAACCAGGCTGGGATTAACTATTATGCTAAGTATTCTTCACAGTGGAGCTACATTCAAACAGAGTTCTGGATGGGATTTAATTGTCAGGGAGTCTCTCTGCCTATCACGTTCTCTCTTCCCCCAGCAGTGGGGAACCGGGAGCAGTTTTCGTGGGATGCATATTGCGTGTTCAGACCCAGAGACCTTCCCCCTAAATAAACACACAATTGACTAAAATTTTAGTTTTGATTTTTGGCAGAATTGAGGCCACAACTTTATTGATTAGAGAAAAGTGAGTGGTTGCATAGGCTCTGATTCGACTAGCTCCCTGCACCCTTGCAGGTAGTGCTGACCCAGAGCTCCATCATAGGCCAAGGGTGAACACCTGAGGTAGGTGAAAAGCCCGGGAACAGACTCTATTCACACCCCCCCAAATGCTCTCCTCTCGGGGGTTGACCAAACCAAGTTGAGTCCCTGGATTCCTTTAATGGAATACACTTCACATAGGGATGGCGAGACCGTTCTCCCATCCCTATCACCTGAACCAGTGCCTATCCACAACCTTACAAGTTGTGACGATTTGCTATGCGGCAGGCGAAACCCAAATGGCAACAGCCAATCAGCCAAGGGGGGGGGGGAATTCCTGCCGTGCCCCTGTCCCAACGACAGACGACACACAACGGCATAGCAAGGACAATTGCAAAATGCCCTAAAAGTAGGGAGAGGTGGGCGGGTGTTCCGATGCACGAGCCGAAAGAGGGAGCTCTGGGTTACATGCATAGGTATATATAGGTCTCTCGATGCATTTAGACTGCACCCCATTGGCCAGATTAAACCCAGCAACGAGGGACCTACCAATCAGGTGTTGTGGCTATCCAATAGACCCACTCACAACCAGGAGGTCAGTCTCCAGGTCTCACCGCAACATGTGCCCTCTTTAAGGGAGGACACGATTTCTCTGCAGAAAAGTTGAACAGTGATTGGGAAGTTGGAGCATAAAAGAATTCACTTATGTGCATGTGGGGCTGGAACATAAGCCCCGAGTAAGTGGGGAGTTGCCTTTATACAGTACAAAAATATGCCTAGTATGCTATGGGGTAGGATTAGTAGGTCAGGCCACTGGCAGAGGAAGAGGAGTGCGGGGGGAGCGCACCGCCCCCAGCAGCGCGATCCCAGCAGGGTGCCATTGCGGCTGAAACCCCGCCTGCGCTGGGCGCTACACCCCCGCAGGTGGTGCGCCCCGCCCCCAGGACGTGCTCCAGCCCCGCCCCTGCCTGCTCCCCCCCCCCAGTGCCGGAGCATGAAGCTCCGCCACTGGGTCAGGGGAGGGATCTTTGCACAATTATTCCAGTAGTTCATGGGTAGGCAATCTAAGGCCCAGGGGACGGATCCGGCCCAATCGCCTTCTCAATCCGGCCCGCGGACAGTCTGGGAATCAGCATGTTTTTACATGAGTAGAATGTGTGCTTTTATTTAAAATGCATCTCTGGGTTATTTGTGGGGCATAGGAATTTGTTCATCCCCCCCCCAAAAAAAAATATAGTCCGGCCCCCACAAGATTTGAGGGACAGTGGACTGCTGAAAAATTTTGCTGACCCCTGATGTAGTTGCAGGGCAGGGGGCAGGATTTGGCCAGCATTCCCAGATGTGGGTACTCCATATGTGAATATTAAGCAAAAGGCCCTTGTGTGTTTGAATCTAGCAATGCTGTCTATAATAAAGGCAGCTGTTGCAATTCGGCCTTCACTTTCTTGAGAGTAAGCGCCATTGAACTCAGTTCATGCACGGGATTTGAGCTGCATAGCCTCTGAAGTTGTACTCTGAATTGGATTTATGACATTGACTGATTATAGTGCAAATCAATTAAAGTTTAAAGACTTCCAGTTTGTCCCAGTATGATTTGACGATGGATTTGAAATCAATTGCAATGCAAATTTTAAAAATCAGAAGGAGCAATGCATTCTAGCTTTATTTATTTTCATTAACAGCATGAAGTTTTAAAAAGCAAAACTATCAAAGGAAGTGTGTGCTTACAAAAAAAAAAGCATTGTTGCCAATAACAATAACAATATTGTATTAAGGCCTAAAAATGGTTGGCGTCAATATAGCTGCGATGCTTCTTAATGCCTTTCAGGCACATCTGAATCAAATAAGGTAATTATTCTTTAAAATGCTTACACAAAGTCTGATTTGCATGCTCATAATTGCTATGCCTTGTGGCATCTAGCAATTGACACAGCAATGATTTTAATTATTGTAATTTCATCAGTATAAATACTTCAAAGTTATGCAAATAGTCCTTCATAATCCACACAGACAGTTTGCAGTATTTGATTTACTAGTCTTGTAAGCCTCTTTGTCTATGCAGTTTACTCTCAGATGTGACTGCGCATTGCAATTGAAGCCTCTCACTCACATCAAAGCCCCCAAATCATAACAAGATGAACTAATTTTACAAAGACTGACACTTCAAACATTAACTTGCAAATACAATTATGAGATGAAATATATATTTTTTAAAAAGAACTTCACTCCGGTATCATCTGGCATTGATACCTGCAGCTAATCATATCTAATGTTTTCTATGACACTGGCAAGTAATGATAACTCCGAAACATGTGATCACAAGACCTCTTCTTCCTAAACAGGTCTGGTATTTTTTATTTTTTTTAAAAAAGTTGAAATGTTCTTGCTTTAAGGGCGTTCTATTGATTAAAAATTTTAATAGCAAGACCATGATCATTTATTTATTTGGGCCTTTCTCAACTGCCCAATCAACTGTGTGCTTTAGGCCGTTCACAATTTTAAATTAATAAAATATGCATGCAATCTACCAAAGTAAAAAAAAAAATCAATATATAAAAATAACACCAGCTTTTTCTTACTATTTCCTAACTCATATTTACATATTTACTAATACATATTTGCTAATATTTATTAATTCCAAACTGATATATATTATTTTCTAACACGTAATATATTTATATTTATTTCCTAACTCGTATTTGCTTGCTAATATTTATTATTATTTCCTAACTGATATATCTAATTGTGGCAACCTGCTTGCACTGAAGCCATACCAATAGAGCACAGGTGTCAAGGACAAGGCCCGCGGGCCAAATGCGGCCCGCGAGACCTCGTCATGTGGCCCGCGAGCGTGCGCTGATTGGCGGTGGGCGGCGAAGGTCAGCGCGCGCGAGAAGAAGGGAGCAGAGGTTTTTTTTTCCCGGGCCGTTTTGGCCCAGCGCGGCTTTTTGCCGCGTCGGGGGTGCTCCGCGCGGCTTTCTGCCGCGTCGGGGAAGCCCCCCGCACCATTTTTTTCTTCGGGCCGTTTTGGAGAAGAAGGGAGCAGAGGTTTTTTTTCCCCGGGCCGTTTTGGCCCAGCGCGGCTTTTTGCCGCCTCGGGGGTGCCCCGCGCGGCTTTCTGCCGCGTCGGGGAAGCCCCCCGAACCATTTTTTCCTTGCCGGGTGAACCCGGCAAGGCTTTTTTTTCTTCGGGCCGTTTTGGCCCAGGGCGGCTTTTTGCCGCGTCGGGGGTGCTCCGCGCGGCTTTCTGCCGCGTCGGGGAAGCCCCCCGCACCATTTTTGCCTTGCCGGGGGAACCCGGCAAGGCTTTTTTTCTTCGGGCCGTTTTGGCCCAGGGCGGCTTTTTGCCGCGTCGGGGGTGCTCCGCGCGGCTTTCTGCCGCCTCGCGGAAGCCCCCCGCACCATTTTTGCCTTGCCGGGGGAACCCGGCAAGGCTTTTTTTCTTCGGGCCGTTTTGGCCCAGGGCGGCTTTTTGCCGCGTCGGGGGTGCTCCGCGCGGCTTTCTGCCGCGTCGGGGAAGCCCCCCGCACCATTTTTTTCTTCGGGCCGTTTTGGCCCAGGGCGGCTTTTTGCCGCGTCGGGGGTGCTCCGCGCGGCTTTCTGCCGCGTCGGGGAAGCCCCCCGCACCATTTTTGCCTTGCCGGGGGAACCCGGCAAGGCTTTTTTTCTTCGGGCCGTTTTGGCCCAGGGCGGCTTTTTGCCGCGTCGGGGGTGCTCCGTGCGGCTTTCTGCCGCCTCAGGGAAGCCCCCCGCACCATTTTTGCCTTGCCGGGAGAAACCGGCAAGGTTTTTTTCCCCCGGCCGTTTTGGCCCAGCGCGGCTTTTTGCCGCGTCGGGGTGCTCCGCGCGGCTTTCTGCCGCGTCAGGGAAGCCCCCCGCACCAGCCTGCTGATCCCACCACCACCCCGCGCTGCGCCAATCCCTGCGAACAGCAGGCAGCGGTGGAGGGGGGGGAGAATGAGCAGCATCTCCTCCGCTACAGCGGAGACGTTTCTTGCTCCTCCCCCCCCCTCGCAAAAGCCTTCTTTTTCGGGTGGGGGGGGGTGGAGAAGCAAGCAGCATCTTCCCTCTCTCCTCTCTCTCTTTCACTCCTTCCTTCCTTCCTTCTCTCTCTCTCTGTCTCATTCCCTTTTACCCCTCCCTCCCTCCTTCCTCCCTCCCCTCTCTCCTCTCTCTATCTTTCACCCCTTCGTTCCTTCCCTCTCCCTCTTTCTTTCACTCTCTCTCACCCCTTCCTTCCCCCCTCTCTCATTCCTTTCTTTCTTTCCTTCCTTCCTTCTTTCCTTCCTTCCTTCTTTCCTTCCTCCTCCCTCCCTCCCTCCCTCCCTCCCTTCCTTCTCTCTCTCTCTCTCTCCCTTTATTTTTCTTTCTTTCTTTCTTTCCTTCCTTCCTTCCTTCCTTCCATCCATCCATCTCTCTTTCTCACCCCTTCTTTTTTCCTTCTTTCCTTCCTTCCTTCTCTCTCTCTTCCCTCCCTCCCTCCCAGCCTTTTAGAGGAGGAAAACCAGAAAAAAAATTTTTTCCACACAGTGGAGAGGGGAAGGGCGGCCCTTTGAGGGTCACCGGCCCTTTGAGGGTGACCAAACTGCTGATGCGGCCCCCGATGAATTTGAGTTTGACACCCCTGCAATAGAGGGAATCTTGCTGTTACAGCTCAGCAGCTGAATCCAATGGCTGTCTTGTGCTTCCCAAAGCTGTTGTGCAGCCCATCACACAACCACTGTTATACCCAGCCAAGTTAAAGGTAGATAGCCGTGTTGGTCTGTCATAGTCAAAACAAAATAAAATAAAAAAATTCCTTCCAGTAGCACCTTAGAGACCAACTAAGTTTGTTCTTGGTATGAGCTTTCGTGTGCATGCACACTTCTTCAGATACACTGAAACAGAAGTCACCAGACCCTGATATATAGTGAGAGGGTGGGGAGGGGTATTACTCAGAGGGGTGGTGGAAATGGGTGAAAGGTTGATAGGTGTGGTAAACCTGTTGACGACTGTTAACGGCTGCAATTAGTCTTACAGGAAAAAGCAAGGGGTGAGAAGGTTAAAAAAGCTTTGTCATGTATAATGAGATAAGAATCCAATGTCTTTGTTCAGACCAGGTCTCTCCATGGTTTTAAGCTTGGTAATGAGTTGCAATTCAGCAACTTCTCTTTCCAGTCTATTTCTGAAATTCCTTTGCAATAAGACAGCTACTTTGAGATCTTGTATAGAGTGTCCTGGGAGATTGAAGTGCTCTCCTACTGGTTTCTCTGTCTTGTGATTCCTGATGTCAGATTTATGTCCATTTATCCTTTGGCGTAGGGTTTGGCCTGTTTGGCCTTTTATACCCAGCCAAGGTTAAGCTTTCTTGAGCTTAACCTTGCTATTCCTATGCTATTGCTTGTTCCACCACCTGTGCAGTAATACTAGTGTTTCAATATAAGACACATCCCCTCCCCCCCCTTTTTTTGGCCAAAGGTCTCCTTGAAAATCCGATCTGCCATTATGTTTGGACATGACCCTGCAATCCTAAACTCTTACACCATGAGCTCAACATAGGTAGCTTAACAGAGCAAAGCATCATCCAGAATTCTTCCCACTCTTTTAAAGGTAATTTGGAATGGTAGGTTGCAATTGGAACTTAGGGGCTGAGAGTTGTTAGGAGGTGCCTTATCCCATTCCTAGAGCTACAATTCCCTGGAAATAGGTATTGGTTGCCAAACTCCTCTGGGAATTGTAGCTCAGTGAGGAGAATAGGTCCCTCCTAACAATTCTCAGCTCCTTTACTCAACTCAGCGTCTAGAATTATTATAATTTGGGGGGCGGGGCACTGACTGTTTAAAATGGCATCATACTCCTTTAAATGATTGGTGTGGATGTGGCCGAAATTATGACAAGACAGAGGTGTTATAAGCGGATGCTTCGGTTCATTCTAGACAGGGTTGTGTTGCCTCTAAAGCAGGATAAATCATACACGGCGTCCGGTGTGAGAAAGGTCAATCTGCAGGAAAGCCGAGCTACAGCTAAAAGAAAAGGAATCGTGAGCACACTCACAAGTGTGCAGGAAAATGGAGCGCCTTTTGAATTGAGCACCTGTCACCCTGCATGGGTTGGATTCAAGCTGCGGGTTTTGAAGCTTGAAGTTGCAGTTAGGTGGTCCCACTCATCTGTCATAGTGGCCTGTGAAGGATTGGCCGCTACTAGATCCAGCCCTTCAGTTGGACCCTGTTCTTCACCCCTGCTCTAATAATAATAATAATAATAATAATAATAATAATAATAATAATAATTTATTATTTATACCCCGCCCATCTGGCTGGGTTTCCCCAGCCACTCTGGGCGGCTTCCAACAGAACATTAAAATGCAATAATCTATTAAACATTAAAAGCCTCCCTAAACAGGGCTGCCTTCAGATGTCTTCTAAAGGTCTGGTAATTGTTGTTCTCTTTGACATCTGAAGGGAGGGCGTTCCACAGGGCAGGTGCCACTACCGAGAAGGCCCTCTGCCTGGTTCCCTGTAACTTGGCTTCACGCAGCGAGGGAACCGCCAGAAGGCCCTCGGCACTGGACCTCAGTGTCCGGGCTGAACGATGGGGGTGGAGACGCTCCTTCAGGTATACTGGACCGAAGCCATTTAGGGCTTTAAAGGTCAGCACCAACACTTTGAATTGTGCTCAGAAACGTACTAAAGGATGAGTTTCACAGTTTCAGGGTGCTGCGATGTCCACTGGTGCTGAGCATCTTTTATCACCTGATGTGCTTGATGTGGCATCTCAAGGATTAAAACAGCCTGCTCACAGTTACACAGGATTGATTGATTGATTGATTGATTGATTGATTGATTGCAGCATCCAGGATTGATTGTTGCAATGGGTCTACTTCTGAAGATGACCCCCAAACTACAATCTATCCAGAACAGAGATCCTGGGGAACGTATTCTTCCATAGTTATGCTAGTCTAACCATGTGTAGAGGTCACCAGGCAGTGCTTTCCTCCTAGTGCTCCCACCATCTGAGATGAGATGAGGAGACTGGGGAGAATGTATTTGTGATGGTGGCCACATCTGCCTTCCCATTTGCTCTCTCCCAGGAGGGACTGTTCTGATTGGGTGAGGAATCACATTGTGGGCTCTTCCCACATGACACACACTTTCCAACATTACTAGATACATTTAGGAAGGACACAGGCTGCGGCTGCCATGCTGTTTGGGCCACATCAGAAGCTGCCCATGCTAAGACTGGACACAATCAAGCCAGTATCTCATTAAAATCAGTGAGCCTGGAAGAAAAAAAAAGGTCAACCTTTGCTGGATCATGGCCTCGTCTTTGAGCAGGGGCCAGGGACTCCTAGGTCAAGTTAAAGTGCAAAAATTAACCTATCAATTTTTACTATTCTAGCAAATGCTACAATGTAAATATATAAAGACCTATGTATTCTTTTTTCCTTTTGACAATGCTGATGGTGTTTTCTTTAAAAAAAAAAATCATGTCCCACTGTATTTGGGCTTTTCTTTCTTTCTCGTTTGCAGTGTAGTACAAAATAAAATATTGTACCTGGGGGGAAAGATATGATGTGAACATCACTTGAAAAATTAGCATGCAATCTAATTTTGCATTGTATCCACACAGTCATCTATTTACACATTCATGCTCTCAAACATTGCTCAGATACATTCAAGAGCAAGTTGACAAGGGAGGGAGGGAGGGGGAAGGATGTCAACATCAAGCATTTCAAGGCAAGTTGTAAGTAACCTGCTTAGCTCAAAGAGGGACGACTTGCAAATCCATCTAATACAAGTAAAGGAAAAGAGTCACTTGAAAGAAAACACAAAACACTAGAAAACAGACAGCAGTATGAACAGCTAAATACATTCCATACAGCTAACAATGAAGTTATGGGAGATAACATCAGACAGACATGGAGTACAGAAGCCCGGTGACAAAAATAGCATAACAGTGGAATCACATGCAAGAAATTGAAAACTTTATAGAAAAGTACAATTTGTTTCATACGACCTACTACCTACCGGTAGGTTGTTATCTTTGTAATATTTATTACTCTGTAGGGGGGGAGGGTTTAAATTTATTAGTTTTGCATTCCTGCTGCTTATTTGCTTTTCTGGGGGGTAGAAACAGAAAGAGGAAGATATCAAAATTCTATGAGTGATATCAGACTGAGTCGTATTCAAAGTACGTATTCAAAGTATTCAATCAATGGGCTTCTGCTACAAATGGCGACATATTTGTATAATTGACCACATAGACTTTGGCTGCATAAAGTCTGTTTCGGAGGCAGTAATGCTTATGCAAATAGGAAGAGAATGCTCTTGGGGCTCAGGTTCTGTTTGTGGGTTTCCCACAGGCATCTGGTTGGCTACTGTGAGAACAGGATGTTGGACTAGAGGGGTCATTGGCCTGATCCAGCAGGTTATTCTTATATTGTTAAATAAGTCGTGTAAGCAACATCAACTTTTCTGTAGAGTTTACCTACAGAACTGCCCCATTGGTTTTTGTGCATACCAAGATTCTGTGTGCAAATATATATATATTTTTCCTTACATGGTTTAGGACAAATAAATAATTTCCTCACTTCTACATTTTGGTGTCATGTTTTTCAGACTCTCGTGGACAAAAATAGGCACCTGTTTTTGTTTTGTTTTTTAAAGAAAGTGGACACTTTCATAATTGGCACCATCTGTGTCCTATTGTCTACAATTGTGCATGCTTCCCATTCAAAGCACATACAGTCTTTCAGATCTTCATCACTGTTGCACACTGTGTACACACTTGGCTAATTGCAAAGCAGCTTGCAAAATGAATCCACTCCCCCATCCATCTGATTATATTTGCAAACCTGATGCCTGTCCAGGACACTTATTCACATCAGCGAACATGTGACTTCTGCTCTGGGGGTGGAAAATCATTGATTATTAGTGCCGTTCCAATGAAATAAGCAGAATGGCTTTCATCGGGCCCTCCCTTTCTCTTTTACCAACTTTTAATGGACTTCTAAATCCCATCTAATTCAGGACACAGATTAAGGAGCAAGGCAGCGTCGTTCTGGTGATAATCTCTGGCAACAACAGAGCAAATGCTGAGATTTGCTGCTGCACATGAAATGCGATCTAATGGAGGGAGGGTGGCAGAGGGAGAGGCTCAAAAAGCCTTACATTCCCACTGCTCAGACGCATTGGCTAATCCAGATCCAAGTAACCCATACAACATGGGTGGGGACTACAGCTGATGCTGGACTACTACTCCCATCAGCCCCAGGAAGTGTGACCAGTGGTCAGGGATGAAGTGAGTTGTAGTTCAGCAACACCTGGAGGGCCAACATCTGGAGTTACCCACACCTGCCACAGAATGTGATGTAAGGAGGATGGAAAGAAGGGTGTCTTTTCTCACCCTCTTTAAGGAAAAGGGCCATAGCTCAGAGGTAGAGCACTTGCTTTGCACGCAGAAGGTCCCATGTTCAATCCCCAGCATCACCAGGTAAAGCTTGGGAGGGACTCCTGCTGAAAAACCCTGGAGAGCTGCTGCGGGATTTATTTTATTACACTTACTGCCTGCCTTTTTCCAGAGAGAACAAAGCCCCATTTTGTCCTCACAATAACCCTTTGAAGTAGGTAAGGGAGGGAGGGACGATGCTAGGGAAGATGCTACATCATGACATAGCACCCACCTGAAGCTCAGTAGCAGAGCATCTGTTCTGCCTGCAGAGAGTTCCAGGTTGAAGCCCTGGCTAAGGGCAGACTTTGGTCTTTCAGATTTCAGCAGTGCCTTGTGCATGGCCAAAATGTGGCTCTGCTCTGCCCCTCACCTTCTATGATGTGTGTGGAATACATCGTATTAGCAATGCCCTGCGGTGCCCCCATACAGCTCAGAGCTCCATGCAGGGAAACCGGTTGCAATGCCCTAAATCCGTCTCTGCCCTGGCCTCTCCAGGTAGAACTGCCGGTCAGTGTAGATAATACTGAGCTAGATGGACCCATGGTATAAAGCAGCTTCCTGTGTTCCCATACCTGGATAACTCAGTTGGTTAGAGTGTGGTGCCAAAGCTGCAGGTTCGATCCCCATATGGGACAGCTGGATGTTCCTGTATTGCAGAGGGTCGGACTAGAAGTTCCTCAAGAACTCTTCCGACTCTGCAGTTCTATGATTCTATGACTACAATTCCCATCAGCCCCACCCAGGATGGCCACTGGCCATGGATGATGGGAACAGTAGTCCGAAACACCTGGAAGGCACAACGAATGTCGTTGCTTTAGAAGCAATGCCCCTCTTGTTATTTCTACCCTGGTTCTATCATTTATTTACTAGTCCGCCCTTTAACTAGATGGTGTATTCAGATGCATGATCCTTTGTCCTTTGGCATCTCATCTCCATGCATGTGTTGACCTTGCCTGAATGATGTTTTGGTAGCAACCTGGCTACTGCCGACCATAATCATGTACAACTAATCACTGTTCCCAGTTACGATTCACATGGCCACAGTCTGTTCCACAGCCACAACAAGCATTATTGACCCTTCTTCAAATATAAGAAGCTTCAAGATCTATAAATAACAACATAGGTCACTATTTGTGAGACCTTCTAATGGGGGGAAAAGGAGAAACAAAATGAGCAAGAAGCTTCAAATTAAATATGAATCATCCTTATAAAAGCCACGTTAGGGTTCAAAAGCATCTAACGGCCTCATCTTCTTCACCCTGGCAGATTGTGTACACATACAGAAATCCACTGAAAGGTCTCCAGAGGTCAATAGCCCTGTACAAGCAATGCTCTTATTAAACCGTTGAGTTCTAGGGTTGATTGGAAAGAGAAATGCATTCTGGGATATCTTCAATACATGCCAGCTCATTTCTGGGCAGCTAATGATTTGAGATTTATGTCACAATGTGTATATAGTTAACAAAAGGTAAAAAGAACAGAGACAAATGGCTGTGGCTTGCCTCACCTGCAGACCCACCATAATAATATTTTATTACGCAATATATTTTGCATTTCCAATGCTCAGCTCTTTAAGGGGGCAGGGGGTGGGAATCAACTACCGTCCATAATAAAATGCAATTACTGCTCTCTCACTTGCATACCATTAAGCCATCCTTAAGTGTAGTCTCTCTTAAATATGAGTAACAGTTCCTTCTGGGCTGGCTGTTGTTACATAAAGTTGAGAGAACGATACACTCTGCACATGTTCATATGCCCTCTCCTTTTTATCACTTTTCCACGTGTTCCTGGGCATTCAAAACAGATCACAGGCCTGAACTCTGCATCAGATGAATCCCCTTTTATGATAAATGGGGTAGTGAACTGGCTAAAGAAACTGTGATTGATCAGGAAGTCCTTGGTTCAATTAAGTGGTCTTAGTCTTAGTCAAACCACTCCTTCAGCCTCAGTCTCTTCACCTGAAATATAGGAGACAATGCTATTCATTACTTAAACGGTGATCCTAATCTGGGACCATCTGATCAGAGTGCTGGAGTCATCACCACATTTGGAGCTCTGCTGGCTCTTGCTGGATGGAGTGAAACAAGCTATCTTCCTGCTATCTGGGGAAATAGAAGGGTCTCAACTGAGCCTCTCCTTTGTCAATGGGTCAGCTTAGGATCCAGGACCGGAGGGAATCCCTGACTGGTATTGTTGCACAATCACTCTTGAAATACCTTGTTTCAGGCCCTTGAACCAGCAACTAGTAACATATGGCAGAGTGGGGCAGTTGCACTTTCCCAACCTTCGGGCTGGTGGGTCACTGCTGCTTGGATGGAAGACTACCCAGGAATCACATGGATGCTGCACTGGTTTGTGGGTTGTATATAGATAAAAATTCAATATACAAGTTGTTTGTCTGTCTGTTCACTATGTATTTGGACATCTCTTAAGATACCATAACCAATTTTTGCACGATGGCTTCTGGGATCAAGAAGCTGTTTTCTGTCTCTGTTTGGGTACAACTGGACACCGCTTTGATTCAAGATGACAGAGTAAACCTTTCAAAACTGCATTGGTTCCTTAAAATTCCCAAGCAATGCTGGTATGAGACTGCTAGTAAGAAAATAAATGTATAAATAAATACATAAATACGTGGCTATGGTGCACAGATTTGGACTGCTGTGCTGAGTTAAACAGGCAGGTATTTCTCTGATGTGTGGCTGAACTCAGAGGGTTATGATTATATTGTACGTACATTTTATGTCATAAACATATGAAACATTTAATATCTGCTATTAAATATGTAGCGTCATTCCTTGGTACAGAAAGAACAGAGAGCGGTTTTTTAAAAGGCTTTAAATAATGCTGTTAATAAATATCCCAACATTATTATTATTATTATTTTAAAAACCAGTCTTTCAAAGTATTCTCTTTGTTGTAAACGTGGGAATATGACTCAATTCGTAAATGCATGCTGCTTTCTACTTGGGAAATGGAGAGAGATTTAGCAATGAAAAATGTCATTTCTTTGAAAAAATTAAAATAGCCAAAGGAAATTAGAAAGCTACTGACAAATGCAATGCTTATTTTTATTTTAAAAGGTAGCACAATAAACTAAGATTTTCTATGCATGGACACTTTAAAGGCATTTTTAATTCACTCTTGAAAAAATGCTGCATTATCAATGCTCCGTCCTTGATTTGCAAGCAGCACCTTATTTTCATGTCATACATTCCAAACTGTGATAACATAGCTTTTTCTGCTGTTAACTTTAATCGCAATCTAAAACCAATTTCAAACAGATCCATTACCATTGTTATGTAAGCTTCAAAAATAAGGTCTCCTAAGTTCACAGTTGTGTACCGAAATCTAACACTAGGAACAAGGCAACCAAGATGCAGCCAGAGAATTACATAAGACCCCAGGTAAGCAAAGGAATCACATACAGCTCCTGATTAGGAGATTGTGTGTAATGTGAACACACATACATACACACACACACACACACACACACACACACAAAAAAAAAAATCAGTGTTGATAGATAACTTTTCATGAAGGAGAAGAAAGAAGAAGTAACAGGTGTGGTGAATAGGATCTGCCGGTAGGCCAGAACTTGGGCTCTCCCACCCCCATGATCTATTTTGATAGGTGAATGATGCCACCCACCTGTCAACATTTTTTTGAGAAAATGTTTGAGATTTCCATTTTTCACATGCCCCTAGAAAAAGACCACTTTACAGAATTTTCCTCCAATTATTCTCCACCATTTTTTTTTATGATGACCGCCATTCCTCTCCCCCCTCTGCCCACTGCAGCACCGTGGAGGGTGCAAAATGTTGGCCAGGCTGCCAACGCACTTGCTGCTTCAGATTAGAGCCCTATTGCAGTGCTACTCATGTGTAGGCCCCACAGAGGAGTGAGGCCACAACTCGACTACCCAGTCTTCTTCCTGGAACAACTTGGATAATTTCCAATGTGCAAGCACCATGGATAGGGGCCTCTCTGTGCATCTGGGTGCCCCAATCACATGTAACCCTAAGAAGCAAGGATGCATTTTGGAATTTCTATACAGGAAACTGCATGCAACACGTGGTTGCTCAGGAAGAATACACAAACCACTATAATTCCCAGTGGTTTAACAACCAAACCCTATTCCCAGAGAACTCTGGGAATTGTAGAGCTGGAGGGGGAATAGGGGTCTCCTAACAGCTCTCAGAGGATGTGGGTGGCGCTGTGGGTTAAACCACAGAGCCTAGGGCTTGTCGATCAGAAGGTCAGCGGTTTGAATCCCCGCGACGGGGTGAGCTCCTGTTGCTCGGGCCCTGCTTCTGACAACCTAGCAGTTCGAATGCACATCAAAGTGCAAGTAGATAAATTGGTACCGCTCCGGCGGGAAGGTAAACGGCATTTCCGTGCGCTGCTCTGGTTCGCCAGAAGCGACTTAGTCATGCTGGCCACATGACCCGGAAGCTGTATGCCGGCTCCCTTGGCCAATAAAGTGAGATGAGCGCCGCAACCCCAGAGTCGTCCACGACTGGACCTAATGGGGTCCCTTTACCTGTACCTAACAGCTCTCAGCAGTTTTAAACTAAACTTCCCAGGATTCTTTGGGGGGGAAGGAAGAAATGTTTAAAGTGGTATGATCCTGCTTTCAATGTATAATGCAGATGGAGCCTCAGACTGGGCATCCCTGCAGCCGAGGACTGTCCTCTGTAAAGTACAAGGAAATGATAGATACTTGATGATATAATGCCAGTTTTTCAGTATTCGTTCAAGAACCTTAACCTTGCATTTCAGTTTTAACTCTGAAAGGTAGGCTTTTCTTCCTCCTATGGCGTAATAATAAAGAGTTCATTCAGGTAGCAGCGGCTCTTGGGAATGGTCGTACAACTCCAATCCTGGTGAGCAAGTATGTCAAATCCCGCCTGGAATTGTGGAGCCAGGCAAGGCAAGGCAAAAGGTCCAGTGGCAACATGTCCCATACGGGGTTAAGAGGCCCCAGAGCAAGCTGGTTTTGTTGTTTTCTTTCTTTTTCTCCTTTGAGCTTTAGCCTTTGAACAACAAGGGCTTCCAAGCCCAGGCTCCAGGCAATGTATCAGGAGCCTTGTGGTAGTGATGGGAGCTCAGTGGGAGGAAAACAACATTCTGATATCTCGAGAAACAGATGGAAATTTTTTACTCTAGGACCACTGAATGACTCTCCGCAGGTAATTGTTTCACATTCCTACAGAAGAGTGGGAATTATTTGCTGGCAGATCTGCTGTGGGGGTGGGGAACAATGATTTTAAGTGCGCTTTGCATGTGATTTTAAATGCTTCATCGCCAGAGATGGGCAGGGTCAAAATAAATAAATAAAACCCACTAGCATTCCTCAAACAGATGCCACCTATTGCTGTTGCTGCTATAAAAGAGTATGATCTTTCCTGAATTTCCCCAGGATACGTGTTGCAGAATATTCAACAAGATGCAATAGCAGTGTTTTAAGAAGCCTGGCATTCGATGCTATAAAATAAATAAAAAAGGTAAAGGGACCCCTGACAGTTAAGTCCAGTCGCGAACGACTCCGGGGTTGTGGTGCTCATCTCGCTTTACTGGCCGAGGGAGCCCCGTTGCGGGGATTCGAACTGCCGACCTTCCGATCGGCAAGCCCTAGGCTCAGTGGTTTAGACCACAGCGCCACCTGCGTCCCAATAAAATAAGTAAAATAACAGAAATAACTAAAGTCTGAAGTGACACATTCTCTCTCTCACTCTCTCATCCCCCACCCCTCCCCTACAGTTGGGAGAATGAATGAAGCCTTCAGAGTAGCAACAAGTAGTTTCAAGGAAAAGACAGCTTCCATAGAAAGCAGTATTTTATAGTGCCTGGTCAGGTCTGGCCCAACTATTAGATGAGTTAAGTGACTGCCTGAGGCTACCAGTTTTGCTAATTTCTAAAGAGCAGCAAATGATATAATGTATTAATATGCAATCCAAACCCAAGTCCACCTGGATGACTGAGTTTGGAATAGTTGAATATTGGGCCAGGCTGACATAACTTCCTCATTCCAGCTTGGCTGGAGATATGCTGGCTCAGCTGGCAGAATTTTACTTTGCATTTCTCCTATAAATGCATTTTAATGCTATTTTCAATAATATGTGCATTTTTGTACATTTTTTTTTAAATGGACAACTGCATTGCAAAATTCAGGGAAATGTGAATTTTGAAGGATAGCTGTACATTGAAGGTACTCATTAAAGTGGGAACTGAACTCAATTATTCTCCTGTCCTTAGTTTGAACTGGATACCATTATTTTTCATAATTCAAGCACGTGGATTTTTGCTATGGTACTGAAGGAGGAGAGGGGAAAGAAGGGAACAAAGAAATGTCTCATTTTTAGCGTATGACCAGCTATGTCCATTTCAGTCAGATGTGGGATAGAGAGAATTATATATAATAGTATGGTATATATAGTAGCACCTTTCAAGGCATTTGAAAACCTTTCAGAATAGAAATGGACAGTTATGCCTAGGCAACTGGAAAATATATGCCATCCCGTCTCTGAATGTCCATATAGTCCATCTGCTTCCTTGTGGTGGTATGTGCTTTTTCTCCCACCGGTACCCTCTTTATCCTTCACTAAGCATACTCTCTTAATGCACTCTCTCAGCCCCCAAGAAATTGTTCTCTTGAAGGCTGTCGTTCCATTCCTTTGACTCCCTCAAACCAAACAAAGAAGGAGTCTGACTTTCTGCTGTCCAGGGGTCACTTGAGATCAATTCTAACAACACTCATTAAGTGCAGATTAGGTGCCATTGTCTCTTTGATGTTAGCGAAGCAATGGCAAAGAATGAGCAAAGTCAATTCATGATTTAAATGCACCTCCCCCCCCCCCAAAAAAGAGGAAATCACTTCTGGTAGCTCTTTAAATCACTAGTAGCCGGTGGAATAAGGATTTGTTCTGCAACCAGTACCATAATTCCCCTTACAGCAAAGAAAAGCATATTTTTCAACCATACAACATGCCTTGTCTCTCTCTTTCAAACAAATGATGATTCATCATATTTGTGAATCTATTATAGTCGGGACAGAGGTATCAAGGTGTACTGGAGAATGATAAACCTGGATGTTCTTATGAGCAGGTTCTGGGAGAAAATGGATAATGAAAGCAGGAAACATAACCTGTCTATATAATTATATGAATTTAGACCAGGCTTCCTCAACCTCAGCCCTCCAAGATGTTTTGAGACTACAATTCCCATCATCCCTGACCACTGGTTCTGCTAGCTAGGGATCATAGGAGTTGTAGGCCAAAAACATCTGGAGGGCCGAGGTTGAGGAAGCCTGATTTAGACCCTGGGAAAAGGGTTTCACTTATGTACCCCAATCCTTAATATAGTTTTATGCATGCTTGTCTCATTTACATGTATCTGTTTAAGAGCATTAAGGACTGAAATCTGAGTCAAATGACAAGCCAAAAAGTTGGATTTTGGATTCAGGTCAAAAGCTCTTTTCTCCAATTGGTGCTGATTTCTGCAGCTGTAAAAAACCTAACTTGTCCAATGAATATTGGCTACCTCTCTTGAATGATTTTTCAGGTCAGGGTCAATTCCTCATTCTTGCTCTCCCAATATCGCTGACAACATTCTGGTCTCTTACTGAGTGAGAAAACATAAGGGGCATGTGACATTTCACTTTTGAAACTTGAAAGGGCAACTAGTAATTTCAGCTAGTAGGGCTAGTTTTCACATGCATATCCATCACTCCTCAGCTGCAGCAAATGAAAATTTGGATGTTTCGAGAGAGTCATAATTGCAGATTAATTGCCATGGGCAGAACTTCGCATACACACAGTGGCTGCATTCACACATAATGCTCAACCATAGCTTGGTGCCACCAGATGTCGTTGGACTACAAGAAGAGGAGACAAGCAGCATATGAGCTCTGGGCTCACACACATAAAGATAAATTATGGGTTAGTATTACATGCAAACCTGGCCTCTGGCAGTTCAAACAATCCTTTTCAATGGAGAGGTCAAAGGGTTAGGGATGGATCAGATTATATCTCTCCCTGATCCAACTTGTGTGTATGGAGAGGAGTGATAGCATGCCTGCTGTACCCTTATATCCATGAATGTGTTCAAGTACAGCCTATATACATAGTGCCCTATGCCTCTGGTGCTGTGGTCTAAACCACTGAGCTTCTTGGGCTTGCCAATCAGAAGGTTGGCAGTTCGAATCCGCATGACGCGGTGAGCTCCCGTTGCTCTTTCCTGCCAACCTAGCAGTTCAAAAGCATACCAGTGCAAGTAGATAAATAGATACCGCTGCAGTGGGAAGGAAAACACCATTTCCATGCACTCTGGTTTCCGTCACAATGTTCCGTTGAACCAGAAACAGTTTAGTCATGCTGGCCACATGACCCAAAAAGCTGTCTGTGGACAAACGCCAGCTCCCTCGGCCTGAAAGTGAGATGAGGGCCGCAACCCCATAGTCACCTTTGACTGGACTTAACTGTCCAGGGGTCCTTTACCTTTACCTTTTACCTCAACCCAGATTATCATGTTTTACCATATTTTATATGAGAACTCAAGCAACCTATGTACACTGGATTTTTAGAGCATGAGCCAAATATTATAGTCCTACATGGAGACATGTAAGTGGGAAGGCATACTTTTTCTCCCCTCCACATATATGGACCAGATCTGGCAATAGTGCCATCTAATCGAGCTGTTAGAATCAAATACTGAGTGGTCAAGTAAGGACAGATCAAGTGATCCAGCCCCAATAAATCAAGTGTCGACATTTTATCCTGAAGTATTGTTTTAACATTTTGAATTGCATGTTTCCAAGGTGCCATAAAAGGTTCCCCTCCCTCTCCATTAGATCCTCACCACAAGCCTGCATGGGTAGGGCTGAGACACTGTAACTGGCTCCAGGTCACCCCGTGAACTTCATGCTTGTGCTGGGATTTGAACCCTGGTCTCCCAGGTCCTAGTCCAGCACTCTAACCACTACACCACACTAGCATGTAAATGGTCCCCACTGCCATTAGCTGCAGAGGGTATTATTTGCCCTTATTTGTGCAACTTAACATATTTTTACATATATATATATATATATATATATATATATATATATATATATATATATATATATAAAGAATCTCTTATACAGACCTGATTTTCACATGATCTTGCAGCACTTCGGCAATAAGAAAGGAGGACTTGGTCTCTCTACTTATAATACCTTCCTTTTCAAAGCAGATTACAGAATACAACATCTCTCCATCACAATCTCTGCACAAGTGCGGCAAGAGGAAAAGACTTCTTTTTAAAAGGGCATTTTGAGAGTTCAGAGTGCAGACATGTAAGCATAGATATATTTTATTAAAGCTCTCTTAGCTGCCAAGTGCTCTCAGGAGCAGCTGACAATTGCCAGATGAAAGTGAGTGGGACCAAGAGAAGCATGGAGGCACTCACAGAAGGATGCTTTACTGGCTACTGTAACCCTGGGTTACCTATCTACTAACTCAAGAAGCAGATCTAATTCAACCTCTAACAACAGCAGAGTCCCCTGGACTGAAATCTACGTTCTTCACAAAATTGTGTACTGAATGATTGCATGGGGGGAGGGGGAGGGATAAAATAATACAAAGAACAATGATGAAATTACAGTGTCATCCGTATACACAGTCTCAGGACAGCCTCATCTAAGAAAAGCCACTGAAAGCACCAGAACAAATTCTTGGGGAAGATACATTATGTGCTCATATTGGAAAGTGAGCAATGCAAGGACTCTTGTCTGCACTGGTACGTTACTCCAGCTGCTGTCAGCTGTGTGAGCCTGTATAGCCACCTGGGCAAGCCCTGGGAAACAGTTCTCTGACCCCAGGAATTAGAAACAAAACTGGGTGGGTAAGGCAACCAGGGGTGGGGTGGGGTGGGGGTGGGGAGAGCTAAATGGAAAGACAAAGAACAAAAGCACCCTCATGAACTTAAGGTGAGTTTTATCATAGGAAAGTGCAAGTAAGAGGGGAATGGAGAAACACATATTGGGGGTGGGGATTGGTTTTGAGAAAGTCAGAGAAGTCCCTTATAGTTATGGGGGAGGAATTCATTTGGTCGACTTTTCATGGAGCACAGGCCTAATGTTCAACTCAACTCCCAGTTAGTGCATGCATTTTCCAGACTTTGCAGTACATTTTCAACTAGCAATCATCCAGGAGCAATTCCCTGGGGTAGGGGTGCGGAGTTTGCTCACCTGTGATTCCCAGGGACTGGTATTCAGAGACATAACACCTCTTTGACAGTAGAGGCAACACAGTTGATAGTATAGTTTTCCATGAATCTGGCTAATCCTCTTTTAAAGGAGTTAAAAAAACTGGTAGTGGTGACATAAGAAGTTGTTCTTTCAGCTGTATTGAGGCAGGATTTCCCCACCTGTTTATGTGGAGCTGTATAGAGCAGCTGTCCATATTAGATCCAGAATAATTCACAAATGTCTTTATTTGTGATGATCTTATTTTTCCTTAACGCCTCTGATAGTGTATGGATCCTTAGTGGGTGCAACTGCTGTTCCAAACCTTTCTGCTTACATATCCTATGCACAATTGGGTAACAAACAAACAAACAAACAAAAAAATAACTCAAAATAAGGCATATAGAATGGGCCCAAGAAACAATAATCTGAGAGTTCAAAATCTGCTACTTGCCATTGTTACTCCCCAAGCTGACTAAAATGGGTTTTTTAAAAACACACATAGCCCCAAATATTTTATTCATACTAGTTTTTAGCAGATGAAGCAACTACACTATTCCCAGGCAAATTTCATATGTAGTGGTGGCAATGGCAAGCATAGGTGGTGTGATACTGCAGTACCTTTCGCCTCCAGCGGATATGATGCTGGAATACAGCAGTCCACCAGCGTGAATGAAATATATTGAATGAAATATGGGATGGTTTAATAACCTAGTGTAAATAACCAGCTAACAGCCAGCTGGCCAACAGCCACTCAAAACCAAATGCCAACTGCCAATTTGTCCTCATAACCTTCCCTCCACTGTACCCCCTCCCAGGATTTACAGATTATGCTGGACAGTGGATGGATTGTGTTGAACATTAGCAATTAGCAAAAGTATTAGCAGCAAGAGGCTTGTTTCCTGTCCTAGTGTGAATAATCAAGGAAAAGCCAGTTGGCTCCTGGCCACGTAATGCTGGAAAGCCAACTGGCAACTTTCTCCCTAGATTGATCCTGTGTGTGGCTGGATGGCACAGGGATTTATTTGTGTATGCAGCAGTGGGATAAATAAAAAAAAACCATTCCTGGAAGAGGTATTAAAAGGTAGCCATTGTGAAAGCGAGCTCCTTTCATCTGCTAAAGAAAGCATGCCAATCAGAGAAAAGTTTATGAAAGAGCTCATTGCAGATGGGAGGCAACCCTTGTACCCCAAGTTTCAGGAGAACACAGAGAAGTATTGTTTGTGTAAGAATGACACAAAACAGTGGGAGGTGTTCTTTCAAATAGCTATTTTCCTCCTACAGTAAAATATAAGCATCTTTGCAGAAACACAATGTTCAGATGCGTGGCTGTTTTAGTTCTGTTGTAATAAATAAATAAATGAACCAAACGAAAAGTGGGAGGGGGGGCACCCGGTAAGTCCTGTGACACCTTGAAGACAAATTTATTGTGACACACACTTCCTTGAGCTAGGTTTTTTTCCCCTTTTGGCCAATCCATTTCTCTTTCGTTTTCGATTAAAGGTAAACAAAGTTGTATATATTCTATTTAAAAATAAAAGTAATCACAGTGACAAGTAATTTATTAAAACATAAAATGAAAGGCATAAGATAAGCACTTCTGCAGTTTCTGAACAAGAAAAGTAAAATTAAAAGGATATCACATTTTCTCAAGAAATGCACCACAATACATACTTTTTTTTTAAAGTCCATCTCTTTTCCCCCCCAATCATAAAATTGACTAGATCAGAAACTGCTTGTGAGCCAGTATGGTCAATTTTAGCACGTCTCTGGAGCTATGGACCCAATCAGCAGCTAATATTTAAGACATGTATTTTTAGCTAAGTAAGGGCTGAATCGCCAGCAACATGGCCATATAAACCAGTGTGGTGCCCTCTGGATTTGTTGATTACAGCTCCCATTATTCCTATTGACGATGTTGGCTGTGGATGATGGGAACTGAAAGCCATAACATCTGGAGGTCACAAGGTTGGCTACATTTGACAGAGGACTCTTTACCAGAAGTGGATTTACGACAGTGCGACTGGTTCCTCCGCACTGTAGGGGGCGCCTAGAGGCCCAGGGGTGCTGCAGGGCATTACAACTATGATGTAGTGAATTGAGCAGAACAGAAGACAAGAGATGGGGAGGGGGGGCACCAATTTTTTGCCTCACACAGGGCACTGATGAAATTTGAAAGACCAAAGTCCTCCCCTGTCTTTACCCTTTCTGTCCCAGCATAAATAGGACCGCCATAGTCCAGATTTTCCTGGACATTACCAGGATTTCAAAGGCAGAAATGCAACAATTTTGGGGTCTTCCTTTAAAAAAAGGCTTAAAAAACAACTTTTGGGGTGTCCTGGTTTTGACTTTTCGTATTATGGCAACCCTAATCAGGGCTTTTTTCAGCCGGAACTCGCCAGAATTCAGTTCGGGCACCTCTTAAGTAGGCGCCGTTGCCATTATAAGAGAACAAGGGAGGCATTCATGGTGAGTTCCGGCATCTCTCTTTCTGGAAAATTGCACTGCATAAAATACTGGAAGCTTTGAGCATAAATTGGGTCCTCCCTTAAAGAGGGCACGTATTGCGGTGAGACCTGGCAACCAAACCCTGTGTTGTGGGTGGGTATGATTGACAGCCACAACACCCAATTGGTAGGTCCCTCGATGCAGGGTTCAATCAGGCTAATGGGATGCAGGCTAAATGGATCGAGGGGACCTATTTATACCCATGCACATGACCCGGAGCTTCCTCTTTCGGTGCATGCATCGGAACACCCACCCACCTCTCCCTACTTTTAGGGCTTGTGCGCTTGACCTTGCTATGCCATCATGTGTCGTCTGTTGTTGGGACAGGGGCACGGCAGGAATTTTCGCCACTTGGCTGATTGGCTGGTGCCATTTGGGTTTCGGCTGCCGCGTAGCAAATCGTCACAACTTGTAAGGTTGCGGATAGGCTCTGGTTCAGGTGATAGGGATGGGAGAACGCTCTCGCCATCCCTACGTGAAGGGTATTCCGTTAAAGGAATCCAGGGACTCAATGGTTTGGTCAACCCCTGAGAGGGGGTTGTGCCCATGCCTGAGTCCAGGGGGACATTTGGGTGGGGGAGAGAGCTTGTCCCCGGCTTTCCGCTCATCCAGGTGTTCACTCTTGGCTGACCTATGCTGGAACCCTGTGGAGCAGGGAGCTAGTTCAACCAGAGCCAATGCAACCACTCACTTTCTGTAGTCAATAAAGTTGTGGCCTAAATTCTGCCAAAAACCAAACCAAAATTTGAGTCTGTGGGTTAAACCACAGAGCCTAGGGCTTGCTGATCAGAAGGTCGGCGGTTCAAATCCCTGTGCCGGGGTGAGCTCCCGTTGCTCAGTCTCTGCTCCTGCCCACCTAGCAGTTTGAAAGCACGTCAAAGTGCAAGTAGATAAATAGGTACCGCTGCAGCGGGAAGGTAAACAGCATTTCCGTGTGCTGCTCTGGTTTCGCCAGAAGCGGCTTAGTCATGCTGGCCACATGACCTGGAAGCTGTATGCAAGCTCCCTCGGCCAATAATGCGAGATGAGCGCCGCAACCCCAGAGTCGGTCACGACTGGACCTAATGGTCAGGGGTCCCTTTCCCTTTCCCTTAAAAGGTCTGAACACACAAAATACTGGAAGCGTAGGCACCTGAGATGCCCACTCACTGCCTTTTGCATAGGAATGTGCAACTGAGACGCATATTAAGAGAGGTGTGCAGGCAACATTTTTTTTAAAAAAAGTCCTGTGTTAGGAGAAAATGGCATAACAAGGAATCTTGGAGTCAGAGGCTATACTAGCATCCACTTTTCTTGTCTAGCCTTCAGCTGCCTGTCACTGCAATTAGGACTGGAATAAGCAGGTTCCCCCTGTTCCAAGATCAGCCCACATTTCGCTTGCACAGTTATCAACCTATCAATATTGGATCTGAACTAGCACTACAATAGCATTAAGAAGGAAGTTGTTCCTATTGATCTTTACAGCTCAGTACAGAGCCTTAACACAGAAGCCCTTCCCTCTATTGAATTTGGCAACCCCCCTGACGATCAACTGCTAGACTGCTATGCAAATGTTATTATTCTCCTGATAGGGAGCAGTAATTAGGTGGAGACCTTTGGATTAATAAATTGAATCATGAATATACAAGCAAAATGGAGTTCCTGCTGCCTAACCCACTCCTCTGCAAGCTCCACATACAGCTTCCACACTTTAAAGTCTCCGCAGAATGTTCCATGGCTTCTGCAAAAAGCAAGAGGCAACAGATTGAAAATAGGAGTGAACAAGGGTGCCCAGGACAGAGGTACCCAGTTACAGGACCAATTATTTTGCCAATAACACAGGATCAGGGTGGAGGTTCCAGTTAAAAGTTTAAAAACTTATTTTGCTATTCAACCCAAATTTATTATAACCACCAGTTCTTTTATCTAAAACAATCTTTAATCTGAGTAACTCTCTCATCCCCACAACAATGTTAACTTGTCTTATGTATTTATAGAGAGCAATTCCCATAGGTATACTGTACAGGTAAGATGAAAACCTGTTTTATCTTTGAAACACGTCATTTTAATAAATTTAAGACAATTTCAATTTAGTAGTCTCCCTCTAGAGATGAATCTCTGTTTCCCCTCTTTCATCCCCTTACAAGTTCCATAAATCTTTTGCCGCCACTCTGTATCTCTGTATAGCATAAAGTCAGATAAACAGAAACCAAAACAGCAAATCAGTGCAGAGTGCAAATAACTCAAAAGTCCTCCATCCCAATTATTCCTTTTTCTAGTGCTAAACTTTAAGCATATTTGGTGAGCAAAACATTTTGAGTCATCCTCAAATTCTTTGTCTTTGAGCAAGATAAAGCAAGCTAGTACACTATAGGTAAAAGTAACTTTATTTATTTTAAGGTTGTGCTTTAGGTAAGATTATTGCATCCCAGAAGGCCTTTTATTTTGCTGCATTTCTTTAGGCCAACTGAATTCTATTATATTTTCCGTCTTGAAGAGGGAAAATCCACTTTCCATTAAACTCACATCCTGTGTGAAGACCACAACCAACACCATATTATCTATATACATGATTATATAGCCTACATATCCACTGAAATTTATTTCATTTAATGCAATCCTGTATATTACTACTCATAAGTAAGTCGAATTGAATTCAATGGGGCTTACTCTCAAGTAAGTGGGTATAGGATTGCAACCTCAATATATTGTTTCTTGATTTTGTGCAGTTTGCTGTAGTAACATGTGCCTTGACTTTGTGATTCTTTTAGCGACGTGGTAACTTTAAAAGAAGGGACGTGGGTTAAACCACAGAGCCTAGGGCTTGCTGATCAAAAGGTCAGCGGTTCGAATCCCCGTGACAGGGTGAGCTCCTGCTGCTTGGTCCCTGCTCCTCCCAACCTAGCAGTTCGAAAGCATGTCAAAGTGCAAGTAGATAAATAGGTACCACTGCAGCGGGAAGGTAAACGGTGTTTCCGTGCGCTGGTTCGCCAAAAGCGGCTTTGTCATACTGGCCACATGACCTGGAAGCTGTACACTGGCTCCCTCGGCCAATAATGTGAGATGAGCGCCGCAACCCCAGAGTCGATCACGACTGGACCTAATAGTCAGGGGTCCCTTTACCTTACCTTTAAAAGAGTGATAAAATATTTTAACTTTCTTTTATTGTCACTATAATAAATCCTAATGAATATTTGTCAAAAATTCCATTTGAAAATAACACACACCCCTCACTAAATATATTGGTTATGAAATCTGATTTAATTCAATTATGATTTGGCATGGAGGGATCTGCCAATTTTAGTTGTCTCAGTTTTTCCAAACTTAAATTTTGTTTTCAATGTTTCTGAAGCAATTTGCAAATTTTATTTTTAAAGATCCCCATGAAAATTATTCAGCATTTTAGAGTAACTTCTCCCAAATAAGCACATTTTTGTATGCTATTTTAAGCAATATACCCATTTTTGCAAGCAGTTTCTCCTAGTATAATGCATTTTTGTATGCTATTTTCACTAATATGTTCATTTTTATGCACATTGGTTGGTTGGAGAACTTCATAGCAAACTTTGGGTAAGTATGAATGTCGAAGGGAAATGAGAATTTGATCAATTCAGATTTAAATGTGAACTGAATCAAATTTCTCCCCTGTCCCTAATTATAGCATGTCATACGCTAAAGATTGCATGCTTTACCCCAAATCATTATTATTTTTTAAGAACTTGTACGAATTTCTTTTGGGTAAAATAAATGAATTTTAATTGAACCAATGTGGCATAAGAAAATCAGTAAAATTTTGTGACATGCAGCTGTTTACCAGAGTTCATATTATTTGGATTAATTAAAAGTAAAAGAAGAGTCACATTCTTTTCTGATGTAATATAGAGGGACGTGTTAGAGCAAAAGCTGCTGGGAGCGAGGATGAGGTGGGGAAATATAGACTGGAAAACAACAAAGGCACTTTAGTAAAACAAAGAGCGCAACATGAGATGAATTAAAGTTTTAAATGCACACGGCAGAATTCCTGTACAGCTTGAATGGTTTCCTTCCGAGTCATAAATCCAGTATACAGAAACAATGCATCTCAGACATATGCCTTTTATAGTGTGTTTTTTCCTTCTTAGAATAAGGAACTATTATGATTCTTTCATGCAGATAATAAATTTAACTCAGAAATCTACCCGCTGTGAATTCTACCAAAATACAGTTCAGAGAATGAGCTGGGAGAGAATGAAAAGTACTATTTCTGTGGAGGGAGTCCAGTCGGAATATATCAAGCGAAAGGCATGTTGGAGAAAAGGCCTGAAAATTATGGTATAGCCGGAATTGACTGTAACTTAAAAGATATAAATTGTTTACAATTAAAGTCTATACAAAATCCAAAGAAAGCTCCTCTGTCCCTCTGTTGTTTTGAAGTTTTTTTTTCATACACACACACACACACACACACAAGGTCTCAGGGCGGTTCATTGAATAAAATCAAAATATAAAACCACAAAATACATAATCAAAATAAAAACAACAACCCAATAACCGCCCCAGAAAATAAAAAAAAACATTTTAAAAGGGCATAGGATGTCAGTCAAATCCACCAAAGGCCTGGTTAAAAAGGAATGTTTTTGACTGGCGCATAAGGTGTATAATGAAGGTGTATAATTTTGCCACCTTAGAATTACAGTGTAGTAAACTATGCAAGTAAATGATTGAAAAGCACCATATCGCACCATTCTGATCCAACCAGTCCCCCCAATGATGACAACACTGGTGAGCATGATGATACTGCAACTACTACTAATAATAATAATAACAACAACAATACTATACTAGTGGCGCCCGCCCTGTGGAACGCCCTTCCTTCAGATGTCAAAGAGAACAACAACTACCAGACCTTTAGAAGACATCTGAAGGCAGCCCTGTTTAGGGAGGCTTTTAATGTTTAATAGATTATCCCTAGCTAACAGGACCAGTGGTCAGGGATGATGGGAATTGTAGTCCCAAAACAGCATGGAGAACCTTCAGCCCTCCAGATATTACTGAACTACAGCTCCCATCATCCTTGGCTATTGGCCATGCTTGCTGAGGCTGAAAGGAGTTGTGGTGCTTCAGCAACATCTGAGAGATAAAGGTTCCTCTCACCAACCATAACCCCAGCATCACCTAATGATAACCCTGCCCAACCCACCACTGACTCCCTTATTCTTGCCCCATCAAGCCCCTCTCCAAAAGAAAGGCCGCAATGCAGAAAATGAGTTATATGGAGGTCACCTGTAGTTAGTTGGTGCTGATGGAAAATGCACACTGCACATGCTTGGAAGGACTTGATGGTTGCACATATACCATACATTTAAGGGACCCAGGTGGCGCTGTGGGTTAAACCACAGAGCCTAGGGCTTGCTGATCAGAAGGTCGGCGGTTCGAATCCCTGCGATGGGGTGAGTTCCCGTTGTTTGGTCCCTGCTCCTGCCAACCTAGCAGTTTGAAAGCACGTCAAAGTGCAAGTAGATAAATAGGTACCGCTCCGGCGGGAAGGTAAACGGCGTTTCCGTGCGCTGCTCTGGTTCACCAGAAGCGGCTTAGTCATGCTGGCCACATGACCTGGAAGCTGTACGCCAGCTCACTCGGCCAATAAAGCGAGATGAGCGCCGCAACCCCAGAGTCGGACACGACTGGACCTAATGGTCAGGGGTCCCTTTATCTTTTACCTTACTTCCCCCAAAGATTTTTGGAAAGTGCAGTTGGTTAACGGTTCTGACAAATGTAGCTTGGTGAGGGGTTCCTAGGATTCTTTGGGGGAAGCCATGCGCTTTGCATGTGTGGTGTGCACACAGCCAATGACAACAGTGACAACATTATACTGTAACTTGTTTCATAGAAGAGGTTTCTTTGGGATGAGTCAGTCACTTGACCATATCGCTATGACATAAAACAGGTAGAAAATCCCCTAAAGCAAAGGTCCAATCATTGTTTGAACTCCTTCCACAGGAGGGTATGCCAGTGTATCAGCTTTTGGACATTTGGATGGCATCATAAAACATTTTTCTTTAAATAGGATTTTGAGAAATCGGTAATCTTCATATTAATCTTCATGGTTGTGTTGGTTCAGGGGGGTCTGAAAACATCAGTAAGAAGTGTACTCACTGGTTTCTATGGTTAAGAGCACCAGAATTCATGGTACAATTTTTTGTTTTTCCCAGTTTCCCACTTTTCCAGGTTTTAGTTTGCCCCATTTCTGCATCAGTTGCGATTTTGTTTTTTACAGGCCACACAAAAATGGGATGCCTAGTCATGTACATCTATCCCGATAAGTGCATTTTGGGTTGCCATTTTACCTAATTTACACATTTTTGCAAGCGATTTCCCTAACATAATGCAGTTTTTATATTATTTTCACCAATACATGCATTTTGCTTTTTGCATGGACAAACATTTGTTTTTTTATATGCTGAAGAACTGCCTCACAACATATGAAGAATTGCAAATTTCAAAGTATAGCTGCATTTTGGTTCATCTGTTGTTTCAGGAAGTGTGAATTGGGTTCTCTACAAAATGTGAAGTGAACCCATTTCTCCCCCATCCCTAGTACACAACCATAGCACTGAGAATTTTGTATAGAACACTGAACAGAAGCCAAGTCAGGACTGATAGGCCAAGGGATGCCATCAATTCCCACCCTTCAACCAGTGCCAAGACCTATTGCCCCCTGAGTTTATCTACTTTAAGTTTGATTCAATAAAGCTCTGGCCTTTAGGTCACTTTCTATATAAATTTGTGCCTGTGTCCTCATTGGTTTCCATCCACAGGAACATTCCATTAAGCTTGTTGCCTCACAAATTAGCCATGTTCCACTGTAATGGCCTCAGATTTAAAGAGAGACTACTCTGAACTACACACGTAGATTTTCAGTCTGCAGCAAGAAGTTTTGGGTTTTTTGACCAGGACTTTTGTCCATCCTGGCATAAATGCATTCAGGTCAAAGGAAACATGGTACTCTACACACTTTGCAGATACACCATATATTTAAAGCACTATGATACCACTTTAAACAGTGATGGCTTCCCCAAAGAATTGTGGCAGCTGTAGTTTGTTAAGTATGCTGAGAATTGTTAGGAGACCCATATTCCTCTCAGCGAGCTATAATTCCCAGAGTTCTCTGTGAAGAGCAATTGACTGTTATACCACTCTCAGGAATTGTAGCTTCATGAGGAGAATAGTGGAATCCTAACAACTCTCAGAACCCTTAACAAACTACACTTCCCAGAATTCTTTGGGGAAAGCCATGGCTGTTTAAAGTGGTATCATAATGCTTTAAAGGTCTGGTGTCAATGTAGCCTAAGTCCATTAATTCCTTTTTAAAAAATAATATTTTATTGATTTTCCAAAAACAAACAACAATACAAAAACAAAACAAAACAAATTGACTTCCCTCTAATCCCTTCCCTGGTTCCATTATTTGTCAACATGATGCATGTCCATTGTTAAATTTATAACATATTTAAATCACCTATTATCCATTCATTGTAAAATTCCAAGTAAACTTAAAACCCTGCTAATGTATTAACCTGTGTACATTGCTTCTGTATATATGCAATAAACATCTTCCACTCTTCCTTAAATTCACTGTTGTCTCTTCCTCTTAATTTCATAATCAGTTTTGCCATTTCAGCATAGTCCATTAGTTTAACTTGCCAATCTTCTTTAGATGGGACACCTTCTTCTTTTCAATATTGTGCTAATAAGGTCTGTGCAGCTGTTGTAGCATACATCAAAAAGTTCTTTTGTAATTTTGGTAGGTCCACTCCTATAATACCTAGTAAGAAAGCTTCTGGTTTTTTTTTTTTTTTTGACAAAGGTTATTTTAAACATCTTCTTCAATTCATTAGAAATCATTTCCCAATATTACTTTATAATTTCCCAATCCCACCACATATGAAAAAATGTCCCCTCTGCTGCTTTACATTTCCAATACTTGCTTTCCCTAGTTTTATACATTTTTGCTAATTTAACTGGAGTTAAGTATCATCATCATTTTCATATAATTCTCTTTAATCGCCACATATGCTGTGAATTTTATATCATTCTTCCATAGTTTTTCCCATTCCGCCATCTGAATATTATGTCCCACATCTTGTGTTCATTTAATCATGACTGATTTGACCTCTTCATCCTTCGTTTCTCAATCCAGCAACAGATTGTACATTTTAGATTGTAATTTCGTATCATTTTCTATTATTTCTCTCTGAAAAATTTACATTTCATACGCATATCCTATCTTTTTTATCATTCTTATACATTTCATTTAACTGGAAATATTGTAACCAGTCTGTAACGTTGTCTCTAACTTCATTAAAGTCTTTCAATTTTAGCTGGCTTTCTGTTTCAATTAACAACTCTCTGTACGTTGCCTATTTACTATAAGTCCATTAATTCCCATAGGTCTGCTCAGAGTAAAACTTACTTGAATACCACCCAGAGACTCCAAGAGTCTGCTCTGAAGGAAATCTTGCATCTTTTGATATAATATGAAAAGAAACTGTTTGTTGTTTGGGGAACCCAGGAACACAAAATGCTTTCTGTTGCACTGGAATTATTGCTAAGGAAGCGGGTGGCGCTGTGGTCTAAACCACTGAGCCTAGGGCTTGCCGATCGGAAGGTTGGGGGTTCGAATCCCCGCAACGGGGTGAGCTCCTGTTGCTCGGTCCCTGCTCCTGCCCACCTAGCAGTTCGAAAGCACGTCAAAGTGCAAGTAGATAAATAGGTACCGCTCCGGCAGGAAGGTAAATGGCATTTCCATGCACTGCTCTGGTTTCACCAGAAGTGGCTTAGTAATGCTGGCCACATGACCTGGAAGCTGTCTGTGGACAAACATCAGCTCCCTCGGCCTATAGAGCGAGATTAGCGACGCAACCCCAGAGTCCTTCGCGACTGGACTTAACTGTCAGGGGTCCTTTACCTTTTTAAAAATATTTAATGCGCTTGTTAAATAGGGCGGAATAACCTGTAGCAAAGGGAAGGAGTGCAATATGCCTAAAAGAAGTTATGGTCATTCAATCACTAGGATGATCTATTTGTCTGGAATCTGTACAGGGATGAGGGCAGGCCTCCCTTTCATCTCTTGTTCTTCATATCTATCAACGTGCATTGAGTCAAGGTACCACATAATTAAACTATGAAATTTGCTCATAAAAGATGGCCACCAACTTGGGTGAGAAAACATGGAGGATAAAGCTCTCAAAGGCTGCCATCCACGATGGACATGTTCTATCTTCATTATCAGAGGCACTATGCTTTTGGGTACCACTTGCTGGGAATTGCTGGTGCAGAGAGTGCTTCTGTCCCAGATTCAGCTTGTGGGCTTTCTTTGGGCATCTGGCTGGCCACTCTGAGATGCCCTAAATGGGCATCTAGCTGATCCAGCAGACTCTGTATGGGAAGAAGAAGCAGCCAAGGGGATCAAATGGCCAGAAGTTTGGGTATACATTTAAAAAGCTGTATGCTTCCTTGAAAATAGATAAGTAGTGTGAAGAATGGATTTATAAAGAGATAAAGTTGCATTTGTGCTGAGCACACATTTGATTTTCTGACAGGTATGTCTACCATTCAAACCTAGGTGAGCCCCATCACAACAGAACTCAATGTGGACCTTCATTTTTAAGCATTATTTCAAAATATATTATTATTATTATTATTATCATTATTGCAATTACTATTGTTTTATTAATTTTTGATTTTCAATTTTTATTACGTTATTCATGCCCTGCCTATTAGGGCCAAGCTGTTACAACTGCATAGTCTTCACCCAATGAAAACCTCTGCCACGTACAAAATACAGACACTTAACTAAACAAACAAACAAAAGAAATCACATTTCTGCTACGCAGTGAAATTTCTGTCTGAAATTTTATTGGCTAGACTTCAAGTGGTAAAGATTCTCTTTAGCAAACAGCCCACCACAGATATGCTTTCTGTAATTTAATTAGTGTTTACACAAAACAAGGGCTTTGCATTCCCCATTCACGGGGAGAGGGTGTTAATTTGCTATTTATCTTGATTAGTCTTTTGTTATAAATGATCCAGATTTAGAAGGAAAAAAAGCCATTTCAGTGTTTCTCTTTTTGCCTTTCATTATGGCTTTGTTTATTTTAAGTTCATTTACATACAGCTCCAGCAAATCAAACTGCAACTGGAGAAGTAACGAGGAGAAGTAGCAATATTTTACATAAAATGGCAAACTGCATTATTTCAGACATATGTTACAACTACAAAAAAAAAAAATCTAAGCCAAGGAAATTGCTTGGCGGGGGTGGGGGAGACCTCCCCGATCACATTTTAAGGCAACCTGGAATATGAAGTTGGAATATGCCAGTTTTGACATACCGTCAGAATCCCTCGTCTTGTTCAGATACTGCCGCACATCATGATTCATTAATGTTGCATAATGTGATATGTTGACATAACCAGATGTATTATCAAAATGAGATGTCAAATCTGGAAAACTCAAAGGAGGCAAAGTTTATAGGAAAAATCTCCTTAGATGTGACACTTAGGACATCTGGTTGTGTTATACTTTAAACATTTGTAAATATAGGTGCTTTATATATAGGCGTGCTTGTATTTTCTCATAAATGAATAATTGTACTTTGCACTGAGAAACCATTAATGAGGCTCCCATAACATGTAGGGTTTGCACAAATGTCCAGATCATGGAAGCTATAGTGTGTGACAGCTGCCATCTTGACTACTACCAGTGAAGAACTGAACCAGGAAAGCTGATGAAATTAGCTCTTATATGTTGAGAAAGGCAGACAAAGTTGATACCTGGGCTGCATGAGAATGTAGCAAAATTCTGTAGAGTCTGCTCCTTTGGATTATATCTCAAGGCAGACTTTTCTACACAAAGAGTCTGAACTAGCGCTGTGCCGAAAAAAATTGTCATGCACTTGAGTGTCCTTTCTTTCATTCTGCCAATCCTCTCTTTGGTGATCTGCACTGTACTGGCTACCTGTGTGCCTGTGGTTCCTGAAAACATCTGACCTCCTCAGCTGGACTTTCTTGTAACTGCAAAAGGCCTTACTGTTGTTCTTTTAAAACAGGCGCCCCCAAACTCAGCCCTCCAGATGTTTTGGGACTACAATTCCCATCATCCCTGACCACTGGTCCTGTTAGCCAGGGATGATGGGAGTTGCCGGGTTTGGGGGTGCCTGTTTTTAAACATTAAAAAAACCCAAGTTGGTTTCTTTTACCGTAAAGGAATGAGGTTCATTTAAGGGAATAAGAATGATTTCCCTTCAAACCCAAACAGTGAGTGCATTATCTCTTACACACACACACACACACACACACACACACACACACACACACACACCTTCCCACATTTCCCACACTGAGATCCAGTGTGGTGTACTGGTCAGAGTGTCAGACTAGAACCTGGGAGTCCAGAATTTGAATCCCTACTCAGCTGCGAAGCTCTTTGGGTGACCTTGGGCCAGCCACTCACTCTCAGCGTAACTTACCTCACAGAGTTGCTGCAAGGATAACACGGCGAGGAGGAGACCTGTGTACACCACCTTGAGCTCCTTGAGGAAAGGTGGCATATAAATGTAATAGATAGATAAATAAATAAACAAATAAAGTTCAGTTGAAATCTGGAAAGGATGTCATGAGCTAACGCCTGCCATGGATCTTTTTCAGATCAGGAAGCTGGGAAGACAGAAAGCTGTTGAATAAATGTTTAATGGAAAAACACACATACAACTCACAGCCACTTTTGCAATGTCTTGATCTGAGGAATGTTGGAGGGTATGCCAGAGATTTCAATAAGTGTTTTTTTAAAAAATGCAAAATCATAAATTTGAAGAACTGAGCAACAGATGCATTTATGTACAATCAGTGCTCCCCCCCCCCTAGAAAAATAGCTGCCGGTACTCACCATGAAGTTGTTACAGCAAGTGCCACACTTTTCAACAACAGCAAAAAGAGGTTCCGGTACTGCATACAAATTAGTGGAATTGGAAGACCTGAGATATGTATCAAGTGTAATATAAAAAGATATAAAAACCATGCGTAGACAATTAAAAGATTTGGAAAGAGCTGAGATGGAACACTACTTGGGCACGTTTACACTTAATGTATTCATCCTGCTACTTTTTTTGCTGCTTGTGGAACCATTAGCCCAATTTTGATGAAATAAAATCCTTTACTAATATGTGAATGGTTAATTCAAATCCTACCTGAATGTCACCACATGATAATAATGATGACAACATTTAGGCCAATAATACAGAATCAATAGCAAGCACCGAAGTGCTATCTGAGGCAAATCTAGAATGTCATTAGATTATTAATTAAATTGACACCTGCCAAACTAAAGCCAACCAGTCTTTGCTTTACATGGAATATTAAAGTCATTTCTCCATGCCTTGTAAAAAGCTTTACAAAAGTAAATGTATGGTGGTATTAGCAGAAAAGCCTCCAACAACTTTTAATTTAAAGCTAGGCGCTTGACATATTTAAAGAATAGGAGAAATCTGACTGTATAAATTCCATAAATACAGCTTTTGCAAATGGTCTTTTAACTCTTATTGATCATGACCTAGGCATTCAAAGTCTAATTATACTAAAAACTGCCCTGTGTCTCTAGTGTGCTGGAAAATCATTACCTGAAATTAATCAGTACTCAAAATACACCGTTCTTAATTACACTTATGTTTGATTAGGGAACGGAATGTCCTTCTGCATTTGCTTTTTTGTAGGAGGCACTATAATGAAGCACACAGATACACACATACATCCCTGCTCATCTAAACTTTATTATCTATTCCAAATGCAAAGATCTAAGTAGAATATCAGGCGATGTTTTGCATTTAGTCATGTGGGAAACATTTTGACCTAGCATTAAATAAATAAATGTCTGCATTTCAAACTGCAACCTTATGCATACTAACCTGGAAGGAAGTCCCATTGAACAAACAGGGAGTTACTTTTCAGTAAATATACACAGAATTGCACTGTAAACTTGCTTCAAACCAGTGCAGTCTGAATAAAAGTTCAGATGATGCCAAGTCAAATTGTCATTCATTCATTCATTCATTCACTCATTCATTCATTCATTCCTAAAATGCAAGCTCTGCCTTTCATTGCTAAGTAGCATTCCCAGGGTGCCTTATAATAACAAATAATAAAACTGCAATAATATAAAACAACAACATAACAACAGCTGAGTGCAGGGCTAAATCTCTAACATAATCAAATCAGGCTGTTATTCCTGCTTCAGAGACATTAAATACAAACAACAGATCATGTCACAAATTTATTCCTGGACCAAATTATCATAGTGTAGAGTCAAGGGTCTGATTGCACCCTCCAACAGCAACAAAATCTTGCATATTCAGAAGAAAGAAGTTTCGTGGAGAAGCCATCTCTTCACTTTTCTAGTTCTAGCGCTCTCTCACTCCCCCCCCCCTCACAGAGTTAAAATGTGGGGAAGATGTCACATGGTAATTCCTGTCATGACTATATTGGGCCAGTCACCTCTAGAAGGATATTGTCATCATCCTCTAGTGTACAAATGTATCCAGGCTCCAGTAACTACCAGAAATGATTCTGGCATAACCATATGTACTGTAGCATCCAAGCCAGCATACAAAAGGATTAGCAGTGGGCCTCTGTGGGATGAGGCACATTCTGTGGAATAAATAAATTGGGTAATAGGCCACTCAACATCAAGAAAAGTTCTATAGATCTTTCTTTATATGTGTTTCCTACGCTGTGAATTAAAATATATTTCTTCAGACTTCATTAGGAAACCACCATTTGTTTCAGATAGACCAAGGTAGAGGGGGCATAAGACACATTGGGTCTTCAAGTACACATGATGATAGCAGATGCATTTAATGGTTGATATAGGAAGCTACTTCACTTAAACTAACATCTAGGTATCTAAATATGAGCAACTTGAAATCCTTCATCTTCCGGATTCTACGTTGCACTGTGGAGATTTGGCGGCGGAGACTATTGTAGTGTAGTGTTTGAAGGACTTTTGACATTTGCAAGTGCAAATTCAATTTCATTTCTAGATTTGGCAAAGCATCATCATCTCGTTGGCCTGAGTCTGCCAAGATTTCTTCTCTTCCCTTGATTATGCTTTGCTCCTAGAAAGCCTGAGCAAAGTATTACATAATCTATTATATACTTCAGAAGTGGGGAAAACACAATCTTTATCTCACTATTGATCTAAAAAGCGATCCTCTAGCCATTGCAGACAAGCAGTTTTCACAGTCTTTAAACAGTAATTTGAACAGCATGAGTATCTTCCTCAGAAGTCCACTTCTAACAAGTATAGTCCATTTTAATTTACAATTGATTGAAGAGAAAGAAACTACATATTGGCTTTTCTGTGATTCTGAAGTATTGCGGGTACCTTGATGCCTAACATATAACCAAAGCAGATGTTCAATTTGATTTCTAAAGTCTTGCACATGTTAGATTGTGGTGGTAGAATTCTCAGTGTAATACCTCACACTGTGGATATTTTGGGGTTCTACCCCTGGGGGTTGGGGAAATGCTTCCTATGTATACTAATAAACACAGGGAGGGAGGGAGGCTGTGTGTGTGTGTGTGTGTGTGTGTGTGTGTGTGTGTGTGTGAGAGAGAGAGAGAGAGAGAGAGAGCATTCCAACAATATGAGCTACTTCCTCCAAACACACAGCTGCAGTTTGAACTATGTAGAAGTTTACTACTCAGCCCACCATCTTGTTCTCTTCAGTGTGTAAAAGGACCCTGACACCTATGAACTAGCTGGGAGACTGATGACCTGATTCCTGCATATGGTTAATTGTAAGTCCCTTTCATTTCATCAGTTGGATTTACTCCCAGGTACATCAGATTGTCCGTGTGGGATGCGGGTGGTGCTGTAGGTTAAACCACTGTGCCGCTTGGGCTTGCCAATCAAAAGGTTGGCGGTTCGAAACCCCGCAAAGAGGTGAGCTCCCGTTGCTCAGTCCCAGCTCCTGCCAACCTAACAGTTCGAAAGCATGTAGTGCAAGCAGATAAATAGGTACCGCTCCGGCGGGAAGGTAAATGGCGTTTCCGTGCGCTGCTCTGGTTCGCCAGAATCGGCTTAGTCATGCTGGCCACATGACCCGGAAGCTGTCTGCGGACAAACGCCGGCTCCCTTGGCCAGTAAAGCGAGACTCTGGAGCAACCCCAGAGTCGTTTGCGACTGGGCTTAATTGTCAGGGGTCCCTTTACTTTTACTTTTACCTTTACCTTTACATCATATTGTGTGGTCAAAGCTGTCAACTGGGTCGAGCATGGTTCTAAATCCCACATCTGCCACTTGTTCTCTTTTACAGTGGGTGGATTATGATAATAATACTGATTACCACTTTGTAATAAGGACTATGTAATTATCTGAGCACTTACAGACTTATTAAAATGTGATGGTGTGGTGATTTAAGGTCCCTGTTATGGCATCTTTTTCTGAGCGGATGGAAAGGAAGATCTGTGGCCAAGGAGGATGCCCACTCACAGAAAACTCCTTGTTGCAGGCACAGAAATATCTTCTGCTGTCCCTCCTCTACTGTCAATGTTTTGATGGTGGAGAAGACAAAAAGGGAGCATTTATGGGGCCTGGTGGGGCAGATCAGAGGACGATTCAGTGAATCCATATCCCTTGCTGCCCCCTGACCACCCTGGAATGGCGGAAGGGGAACTCTGCCAGCCCTAGATCAGGCATAATAATATTATTTCCATCGGAGCCAAGGGGAAAGGGGAAAGCCAATGAAAGTGTGTGGCACAGAGGGGGGAAACCCCATATGCTTTCTGCCTTAATTTGTTGGTTCCTCAACTTTGGGGTCTCCTTCTGCCACCCGCTGTGGATTACTCTGCCCCAACTCCTGCCCTTTGCTTGATGCCTCCCCAAATATTCAATGCTAATTTTCTTCATCTGTTTTTTAGCTGGGGTGTGTGCTTAAAGCATGGCTTCTAGAAACCCTGTGGCACTGATGACCTTTACAATTCATTTGTGCACCATATTTAATATGTTTAACTACTCCAAAGGTATATATGCTAAGGGATTTTCTGCAGCATTGTATAGTTTGAGACCACAATGGCTTACCTAAGCCAAATAGCCTTAACTATATATATATAATACACACACACACAGAGAGAGAGAGAGAGAGAGAGAGAGAGAGAGAGAGAGAGAGAAAGAGAAATTTATTCCATTTGGAATAATTAGCAGGACATTGCAGCTAGTGCCTTTTTTCATGAAATGAAAACGACAAGCCTTGATCTGCAATTGTTTTGATATAAACTTACGCGAGCCATGCTTGAAATAGCTGTTCTTTAAAGATTGGCTTTCAGGGGCTGTTTGATCATTTCTATACGCTTAATTCCATTGTGCTTCAACTTTCTCATTTAAATATCCCTTCCCATCAATCATTAGTGCTTTCCTTCCTGGGTCATTGAGAGCATAATACTTCATTGTGTCAGCTGAAGGTGTGCTGACCTACTTTTCCTGGTTAATTTCAAGGGTAGGATCAGATGTTCCATTGCTTTTAGTAATTGATCTGACGATACATCTTTTACTGGAGCACCCATGACATGGTCTGGGGGCATTCTAGGCATCACTGGCTTCAAGGTCATTATTGAAATGAAAAATTCTCAAATCAATTAGGTAACATGTCTGCTGAGGCTGCTCTTGAAGATGGCCCTCTCCGTTTAACCAAATAAAACAAGCAGGATGCTTTCTAGTTAGGGAGAAGGGAGGGGGGAATCAACCCATTGCACCAAGTTACATTTTATTCCTTGAAATGTAAACAATCAGCCTTATTGGGCCAAGATTGTGAATGGCTTGTGCATCACCAATCAGACTACTTATTTCTTTGCTTGCTTGTTTGTTTGTTTGTTTTTTTAAAAAGACCATTATTTGAACTAATGCACCATTAAAGGATTGGTTGAGCAAAACCTATCTTCAGCCTTCTGCAATGCAAACTTAAAACACTGCGGATAACAGGCTGGCTTGTTGATCACAAACAATAGGGTGCTTGGGGGGGGGAGGGAGAAGGATATTTTTTCAGATGGAAAATAAAACAAAACTTTGCTCTGTAATAAGGAGCAAAGGTAGGTGGGAGAAAGGAGGACAGACACTTTCATGTAAATTTATAGATTGTGCCTCAAATGCCTTTAGCTGGCACTTGAGGATTGTATCTGAAAATGGTTAAGGGTTGAGGGAGACGACTGCCTAAGAGTGACAGAAGGAAGAATTCCTGCCGGGTGAAAATATTTTTTATTTAACCTAAGCTTGTTGGATTAAAGGAGAAAATTGTGTGCTCCCAGTCACTGTTTTAAGATGCTTAGTGGCTTAATTCTACGAGAAAAGGGTACCAGTTTAATGAAATTGATCTTGGTAATGATTTACGGAAATCAGGAAAACCTCTCAAATAAACATCCTTTCATTTTAATAGAGCTGTTCATCAATTTGGCTTAAGCCTATAGGAAGGCAGAGTTGGCTGTATTCCATTTAGGCTGTTTTTAAAGGAGGGGAACAAACAAATGAGAAGCAGTGAATAATGGAACAGAGCTAGTCAAACCGAAGCCCCAAACATTTAGGTTTGCTTGTCAGACCAGTATCAAGGCTAAGACATGTGGGAGTGATAACCCTGAAATGCTGGATCTTAATCCATGACACAGATTGTTCAAGAGAATTGTGGTATCAGGGTTGTCCTGAGAAAGCCTGTGTGGTACTGTGCAAAGCATGGGAGACTGGACCTGGGTTCAAATTCCTGGCAAGCCACAAAGTTCCCTGTATCACCTTGGGACAATCAGAACTGCCTCAGAAAGTCAACTACCTTCCCTGTAAGGCTACTATGATGTGGGATGCAGGTGGCGCATAGTCTAAACCACTGAGCCTCTTGGCCTTGCTGATCGGAAGGTTGGCGGTTCTAATCCCTGTGCCACAGTGAGCTCCCGTTGCTCTGTCCCAGCTCCTGCCAACCTAGCAGTTCGAAAGCACGCCAGTACAAGTAGATAAATAGGTACCACTGCAGCGAGAAGGTAAACGGCGTTTCTGTGCACCCTGGCTTCTGTCATGGTGTTCTGTTGTACCAGAAACAGTTTAGTCATGCTGGCCACGTGACCCAGAAAGCCGTCTGTGGACAAACACTGGCTCCCTCGGCCTGAAAGCGAGATGAGCGCCGCACCCCATTGTCGCCTTTGACTGGACTTAACTGTCCAGGGGTCCTGAAACCTTTTCCTTTTTTACTATGATGTTAAAGTGGATGCTTCCCTAAGCACCTTAGAAGTACATATGACAACTTTGGATTGGGTCCAATGTTATTGGTCCATTTATGCTCTTGGATCTGCTATAGGCAGATTTGGAGATGGTCTGAAGTGGTTCAGAAGATGGGAGTCTATGGGTGTGTGAGCAACTCACAGTCCACTGGAATATTCCTATGGAGATCTGAGTCATCAGATTAGACTAAATTCTCTGAAGATCACTGAAACATCGAATTTATACGATGAATGACTATATGCCTCTCAGTGATATTAGCAACTGCACACACACACACACACACACACACCAATTATTTAATAGCTAAATTTCCACTTCCTGTTCTGAAGTTCCTTCTCTCTTCTGAAATAATGCACTAAGCATGGAAACAATGTAACACCTCAGTAGGTTTTGGAAATGCTTTTCAAAGTTGGTTAAGTCAATTATAATGCGTTTCAGCATTGCCTATAATTCTGCACTGAATAATTCATGTGGAGTATCAGCATCTAACACAACTCACTCTCGCACGATTATGTTCTTCTGAATTCAGTCAGATGCTGCCTTGACTTGGCATCTTTGACAATACTAGTGCCTGTAAGAACCCGGCACTTGATGATCTTGGCAACAGGAGCGGGGATTTTTTCCCTTCTTGTTCTCTTATTATTTACTTAGGAAAGAGAGGTTTCACCTTTTCCTCATGCATCAACACCTTCCTGGGACATCTCAGGTATTTCACTTAAATCTTGACAGCTTCCAAATGTGATGAATACATTTTAGTAATGAACTGTAATTTTTTCCCACCCCCATCTGTGATAGTCTGTGATTTCCTAAAGTCTTAGAAACTGTATCTACTGGTCTGCTGAAAAACTTTTCCAACGTCTGTCAAGTCGGGACCCAACAAGCAGCTGTAGTTCTAGAGTAGGTAATACATGTATAGACCACCATTTTGAATGTGATCTATTGTAAGGGACTCGGCAGAGGAGGAATGGTGGAGACCATCTCCTCATCCTGACCCTTCCAGGGAGGAGGAAGAGGAAGACAGTATAGATTTACAACAGGGGTTTGAGGGAGGTCACAGCTCAGAGGCAGATGAGGGGGAAAGTTGGGAAATAATGGGAGAGGAGGAGGCGGAAGCGGAGCAACAGGACATGGTGTCATTGGAAAGCATTCCAGACTCCCCGCTCTCCCAGAACCCGGCGAACCTTGAAAGTAGGAGAGCAAAGAGCTCAAAGACAGAGGGCATGTACCATAGCAGCACCTGCAGAAGTGACAAATGAGGAAGTGGGAGAGATGGGTGGTGGAGAGTCACTCGGGACAGTGCCATTATCCAAGAGGCTGGGTTCTCTCTCTGTAAATAGTGAATAAAAAAGGGTGGTAAGAAACCTTTCCTTGTCTTTATACTTTCCTGGGCAACCAGTTGGGAGCTTCTGTCAGCATCCTGACATTTGTGCATGCAGGAGCCTCTCAGAAATGGCACTGTACACATAAGTTTTCCCAATTCCAAGATTAATATATGAGGTAGGATCTTTGTTGTGTCATCCAGCAGAGCTTTTCTGAGTAGCGCGGGGCCTTCAAGGCAGATTTTGATCACACTGAAGAAGAAGAGAAGAGTTGGATTTGATATCCCGCTTTATCACTACCCGAAGGAGTCTCAAAGCGGCTAACAATCTCCTTTTCCCTTCCTCCCCCACAACAAACACTTTGTGAGGTGAGTGGGGCTGAGAGACTTCAGAGAAGTGTGACTAGCCCAAGGTCACCCAGCAGCTGCATGTGGAGGAGCGGAGACGCGAACCCCGAGTCTACTGCTCTTAACCACTACACCACACTGGGTGCAGAGCCTTGGGGGGCACTGAAACAATGAGGCAGAATGGAAGGCAAGAGGTGGGGGACACACCAGATTTTGGCATTGCACGTACCGGTAGCACCGCTGAAATCTGAGACCCCAAGGTCCACAACTGCTTATACAGTCTGGCTGAAAGAAGGTGACAGAACTGACGGTAGCTTGCCGTGACTTGTTTGCAAAGCATTTTGAGGTTAAAACCACTTGCATCTGCCAGGACCTTGCCTCTACTGTTACAGCAGATGGATCTTGAGGGGTGTCCAGAGCACTGTCTAGTCCTGTTATGTTGGATGAGCTTCAGTTAGTACAGCCTGAGGATGAGGACAAGGTGCTTGGATCAGTCAGGCAACTACTTGCGCTCTGGAGCCTTGCTCCTCTTGGCTGATAAAAACTAGCAGGGAAGGGACAGCTGCTTTGGTTTCCCCCCATCAAGGCAGATATCCATGTGGTCACCTTGGCCTTCTGCCCCTAATACAGTTAAGAGCTCGATTTCAATAGAGAATGCATCCCTTTTCATAAATGACTATACAACAATGAGGCTAGTTATTACCCAATAATTGCTGGTTTTATTAAGGTCATAGGTTTTATGGGAGGTTCTATATTGCATAATTGTTGAAGATTGTATTTTTATATTTTAGAATGTATGCTGCCTTGAGTGAACTTTACTCATGACAGTGGATTATAAACATTTTAAATAAAATAATAAGACAGAGCCAGTGGTATCCTGCTATCTCACTGTTCTGATGCAACCCATCAGGGATGGAAAAAATATTGTCCTTGATTTATTTATTGGTTTCTTTAGTTTGCCAGAATGACAGCTTTTTTCAATCCAGCTCACTTTCTTTTGGACATTGGACCAGGGTGTCCACAATTAATTTTTTAAACAGAAATTAAACTTTCTTGTATAAAAAAAGGAAAAAGAAGTGATGTGTTGCTAAAGATTATCTCTTATAAAAATGCATCCAGAAAAGAGGGGAGGAAAATCTGATAAAACATTTGCACCATTGACCTATTTTAATAGAAGGTAAAATAAGTAATATACATTGATAGGATCTCTTAAAAGCTGTTGTCTGGATTAACAATGTAGTATTGTCTTTATTGCAAGCAGGGCCAATTACATCGTCACTGTGTTCTATGCAGGTGATAGAGAAAGATATAAACTGGCTTTATATTGGGAATTAATGTCCCTTTTCCAAAAGTAGCACAGCTGTTCAACATTCATACAGATACTTGTTCACATATCCTGCTGCTGTTTTAATAGTGAAAACATTTACTTTGTGTGCATCTTTTAGTTGTTTCAGTGTGGATGTTCTGAGTGTTTCGCTGCCTTTTAAAATATATATATGAAGACATTGCTGAAGATATGATTCAATAAAATGTGTATCCAGACTTCGATGCCCTCAGTGCTCAAACAAGGCTGCAAAAGCTGTAGAAGTAGGACATATTTTCTATTAAATTGGGCAGAGTGAATGCTCATAAGGTTTTGGTATTGATTTCTGTACGCAGCCAGTAGTGGAAGGTATTGCCTGTTACCACTGCAGACATGTGGATTTACTTTCTGCATACAAGAAAGTATGTAAAGAAATTAAGTAGCAAAACATTTGGGACCAGGGTCCCTAGTTCCCCCCTCCATAAAAAGTATAACCCCCACCCTATATTGGCTTATCACATTTTCCATTACAATATCTGCAGACACACAACCTTTTTGTTGTTGTTTTAATGAAAAGATTCAAGATGACCCCAGCTTTGTTGCTCTATATTGTAATGTTTTACACAGGGAAGGGCCATGGTTCAGTGGTAGAGCATCTGCTTTGCATGCATAATAATAATAATAATAATAATAATAATAATAATAATAATAATAATAATATATTTCTACCCCGCCCATCTGGCTGGGTTTCCCCAGCCACTCTGGACGGCTTTCAACAGAACATTAAAAACAGAATAAAATTTCAAACATTAAAGACTTCCCTAAACAGGGCTGACTAAAAGTCAGATTGTTGTTTCTTTCCTTGACATCTGATGGGAGGGCGTTCCATAGGGCGGGTGCCACTACCGAGAAGGCCCTCTGCCTGCTTCCCTGTAACCTCACATCTCACAGTGAGGGAACTGCATCTCAGTGTCTGGGCAGAACGATGGGGGTGGAGACGCTCCTTCAGGTATACTGGGCCGAGGCTGTTTAGGACTTTAAAGGTCAGCACCAACACTATGAATTCTGCTCGGAAACATACTGGGAGCCAATGTAGGCCCCATGTTCAATTTTTGGCATCTCCAGGTGAGGGAAGCCAAGGGGCAGAGACAGGTGCAGAATCGCGGGTGTCTCCCTCTCCTGCTGCAACAGGCTCCCCTCCCCTTTGTCTCTCAGAACTAAAAGAGGCATGAAAAGGGCAGAGGATAGGTTGGCTTCACACAGGCTCAGGCGCCAATTGCTTGGAGAAGAAACCTTCGAGAGGCGGGGACTTTCAGTTTTGGCAACTGATCCATAGGCCCATACCTCTCGCTTGAATTACTGCAATGCGCTCTATGTGGGGCTACCTTTGAAGGTGACCCAGAAACTACAACTAATCCAGAATGCAGCAGCTAGACTGGTGACTGTGAACGGCCACCAAGAACACATAACACGGGTCTTGAAAGACCCACATTGGCATCTCCACCCTCATCGTTCTGCCCGGACACTGAGGTCCAGTGTTGAGGGCCTTCTGGCGGTTCCTTCGCTGCAAGAAGCCAAGTAGTGGCACCCGCCCTGTGGAACACCCTCCCACCAGATGTCAAAGAGAAAAATAACTACCAGACTCTTAGAAGACATCTGAAGGCAGCCCTTTAATGTTTAATAGACTATTGTATTTTAATATTCTGTTGGAAGCCGCGCAGAGTGGCTGGGGAAACCCAGCCAGATGGGCAGGGTATAAATAAATTATTATTATTATTATTATTATTATTATTATTATTATTATTATTATTATTATTATTATACCTGCCAGGGATGAGCTGCTCTGCCCATTAGACCTGCCACTCTACCAAGTCTGTGCGGATCGTGTTCTTGCTAATAAAGAATTAACTCCAACTTGAACAGTGTGATTTACTGTTGCCCCGCTCCCATCACTGCCGTAAGTGGGGCTTGAAGAGAATGCCAGTCAAACTCTGTTGGGTTTAGCTATACAGTGGTACCTCGGTTTGCGAACTTAATCTGTTCCGGAAGTCCATTCTTAAACCAAAACCGTTCTTAAACCGAGGCATGCTTTCCCTAATGAGGCCTCCCACTGCAGGTGCCTTCCACCGTTTGGATTCCGTTCTTAGACCGAGGTGAAGTTATCAAACCAAGACACTATTTCCGGTTTTGTGGAGTTTGTAAACCAAATTGTTCTTAAGCCGGACTGTTCTTAAACCGAGGTACCACTGTACTCTGTTCAGGGACAGTGCAATCCTATGCATCACTATTGTGTTCAGTGAGACTTCTCCAAGATACATGAGGAGATTGCAGCATAATGTTAAATGTGAACCTTTTGCTGAAAAATAAACTACCAATAGTTACAGCAATAAATGTGGAATTAAAAAAAATACTGAGGAAAGATTAAAAATAAAGGGTGGGATTCAACTGAGTCCCATCAGCGGAAGCCCTGCATGTGCATAACAGGGCATTCCCCCTTTCTGCCCCCACACCCCTTGAAATTGCCTACAGATGTGCAGAAGCCACAACAAAGAGGAGTGGGAGATACCTTTAGTTGGTACCTTTTTCTTACACAATGCCTTTCATTTTTCACAAACAAAAAAACAGTGTAAGTGATTTTCAACTAGGTTTTACTCACAGTAGACCCATTGAATTAATGGGTCTACTCTGTGTAAAACAGTTTAATATCACCCTTTGTCATTGTCATTTTTAATCCTCCTCAGAATGTAACTGAATGGATTGATTTAATCATAAATAAGATATTCCAGAGACTTTTTGCCAATCTACAATTAAAAAAAATATATTCAGATTTTCATTTGAAAACCAGTTCAATCTGTGCAGATAAAATTTAATTAACAACCAATTTTTAATAGCTTTTAGCTGCTACATCTTTTATATCAAAGGGGGGAAATGCAGTTTCAATCTACCATCATTCTAGAGCAATTGTAAAGTGTTTAGATGACTTGCTCAATTAGAAAATATAAATATAAATGAATGTACGCTTGGTTCCCCCACCCCCACCCTTCATTTGGAACTTTTCGAAGACACCACATATATTTTCACTCATTCTGAAATAGAGTGAATACCGTTGGGACCTTATAAAATTGATGTGATCTCTGCCTCCATTAGGAGTGTCTTCAAGAAATCTACAGATTGTTAGGCTGCATTTTCTCTTTTATTTGTACATCAAACATTTAACTCAAGGATATACTTCTAAACATAAACACTTAAAATGAAATTCTTCTTATATTGCATCTTAAGTGGTATATCATACCTTTAAAACACTCTGATCTTTTCTAGTGTGTCATCCTGTGCTGCAAATAACAGCCAAAGCAAATAACATTAACTCAGAATTACATGAGGAAGTTGAAAAAGATCCCCTTGACATTTCCTTCATAGAAGTCGTACTTGTGAAGTTTTACTGTATCAATAAATGCAGATCTCAACCTGTGTGAAAATACAGTTGCAGATGTTTAGGAGATACTGTGATTAAATATAAGTAATGTGTGCGTATCTTTGTGTTTAAACCAATTATCTATGGATTATTCCACAACGGTATGGGAATATATGTAATTCTTACTTATGAACCTGCCTGGTGAAGTACTATTCCACATTAAATTCAACATTATTGTAATATTTCTTGAGGCAATAGAATTGGAGCCAGAGTATGTTCTGTATAAGCATTCCAACTCCAGAACTGGAAACCTGTTTTGTCATGATGTAGGTGGTTTTCATCTGAATCCATGCTAAAGTACCTTTGATTAACACTTGTTTTTAAAGTGTTTATCGTCATCCATTTCGGTGTTCTAACATCTCCATTATATGTGTTCACTACCTGTCACTTTGAGTAGAAATGCTTCAAAGTCAGAGGCCAAGGAGAAAAAAAGAGACTGTACAAAAGAAGTTAAAGCGAAACCAAGTTATACCTGAGATATCCAGCACTCAATTTCAGTAAGGTTGCCATTCTATTCAGGACGTTCTGTTTTCTTCAGATGCACAGAATATTACTAAGTGCCCAATGAAAACAGAATACAGTGTTTCTCCCCTCCCACTCTCCCATCCTTAATGCTGCAGGAAGAGACAATATACAGTAAAAACGAGGACCAACAGCTTTCCGTCTCTTGGACTTGCATTGGCTTGGGTCAATTCAGAGCCACACTCAGTCCCTTCAAGGAGGATTGATGGCTGTGGGGAGAGGAGGGGCATCTACCCTCCTCCAGAACAAGTCTCAAGAGGCAGCTACTGCAACTTCTAACACTTTATTATTGGTTAATTTGGGGGCTTCTTTCACTCAGATGACACGGCAAGAAGGATGTCACTGCACAAATCAATACCTACTGCCTGGCCATTGATGTGTCTGCTACCTTAAACAACAACAGCTGTGTCAACAATCATCTTGGAGTTGTTCAGGATACTAATTATTGAAAGCACACACCACACTTGCGGTGGCCTTCTAATACATACTTGAAGAGCTTGCCATACTCCCCATCCCCCCTCCACCCATCCCAAACTCGCCTTTGTTCTATCCATTCCAGGCAGGCAAAACCTACCTCACTGGTGATGTTTCTGCAGAAATGAAATTCCTCACCTTTGTACAGTGAACTCGGGATTTATGAAACATACATAATAGTACACTGGTTGTGCTGCTGCAAGTTGGTTTCAAGAGAGATCTGTTTTGTTTAGAACAACCTTTTTTTCTTTTCTTTTAAAAATAAAATAAAGATCAGCTTTAAAATTACTGTCCTGACACAGGATGTATAACTGTTATGAATGGGTGGGTGGGATTATCATCAATAAGGTCCAGGATTTCAAGTTTTCCTTTGTAGTCCATTCTGAAACCCAGTTATTGGTGAAAAGTTCACAGGCAGGACAAAACTGGAGAAACTCTCCCCACAAAAAGACTGTGGCAACATGGCGGGGGGGGGCACACACAGAAGAGGCTAAATGCATTTTGGGATGTGGGGGCAGGCTGTGTCCTACAAGTTAGATTTCTAAAAGAGAAATAACAATATATTTCGCATCCTAAACATCCCAGCTTCCCCCCAAAAAAGATGCCTATGAAATTAAACTTAGGTGGGCTTTTTATTTTTTTATGTAGCAAGTTTTAACCAATAAAATTCAAATTACAAGGGGGAAAAAATAAGGAAAAAAGCTTTCAAGCAAGATAGACTCCCTACAGAAGCTTCCTTGATGTACAAATTAGGCAGACAGAAGACACTGATGTTTTTCTTTAGAAAACACAATTACTTCTGAATGAGTGCAGGCAGAACTAGGAATAGAAAGCAGAAAGAAAAGTGGAGTCTGATAGACTGGAAAGACTTAAGGTAGAAACTGTAGCTCAAGTAGCAACAGTTAATGGACTTCATTCATGAATCCACTACTGCCAAGTCAACACCAGTAGTTTGAGTTGAGACATTTTGGGGTGTTACTGTGTGTGCGTGCATGCTGTCATAAGAATACCACTGAGATACTTTGTGTATTGTGCAGTGTACAAACCTATAAAACCTATAAATATATATTCATTAATTGGCTCTGTTAAAAGTCTTAATCTTATGATCTAAGGAAATTCTAGAGTGATTGCCAATCCGCCCCTCTTGTATGCATCCTGATCTTGTATGAGTCAAACTCACTGAAAGCAGCTTACCAGAATAATAAATAAAATACAAATTCCAAAAGTAATACAGTAAAACACCATAAAAATAAGCAGTAAGCCACAGCATTAATGAAAACCAACAATAAAACAATACATATCCTGCTACAAGTAAAATACAGTCTCAGGGGGTTTAGCAGCCCCAAAGAACCACAGTTTTAGAATAATAGAGACTTAAAGTGTAGGCCTCTGAAAATAAGTGGGTGTTTAAGGTTTTCTGAAGGCCTGAAGTGTGGTCATTTTATGGAATTCACCTGGCAATGAGATCCAGAGTCACAGGGTCCACCACAGAGAAGGTCCCAACTCATTCTCTTGCCTGCTAACATCACTAGCAGTTGTCAGGAGCGAGGTGGCAGTAAATCACACCGTACAAGTTTGAGTTAACTCTTTATCAGCAAGAACACAATCTGCACAGACTTGGCAGAGTATCAGGCCTAATGAGCACAGCAGCTCATTCCTGGTAGGTTCCCCATGGAACAACTGCCAAGACTGAAAGTCCCATCTCCTCACAGCCATCAAAGTTCTGTCCTCTCCAGGGCTTTCCCCAAGAAATCGGAGGCTGCGCCTGCATGAAGCCAACCTCTCCTCCACCCTTTTCATGCCTCTTCTGGTTCCAGGAGACAAAGGGAGAGGGGAGCTTTTCACAGTAGGAGGGAGAGACACCCTTGACTCTTTACCAGCCTGATTCATCTCTGCTTTCTCGGCTTCCAACTCGTCCTCTTCCTAGTCTTATCCCTCTGACCACTCATCATCATCTGACCACCACTCCCAGGGTCTGAGCCTTCTTCCTTTCGGTGGTTCCCCAACTGGTTCCTCCCACCATTCCTCTGCATCCAACCAGTCCTTGACAGCAATGGTGGCAGGCCGGCCTAAAAGGGAGGTTGATATGTGTGCAGATGGTAATTAAAATAAGTCCAATTGAATCCACTTAATTCTTTGCAAGTTGGAACCAACACTTTAAATGGGGCTCATAAGACACATGGGCAACCATTGTAGCTGATACAGTAATGGTTTTGGGAAGTGAACCAAACTGAATTTCTCCCACATCCTTAGGACCAACAACTGTCTTTTAGGAGAGAAATGAGAATGAGAACAGAGGTGGCTCTACACTCATGGTTTTTAATGTTAAGTAAGGATTAAGGATGCGGGTGGCGCTGTGGGTTAAACCACAGAGCCTAGGGCTTGCCGATCAGAAGGTCAGTGGTTCAAATCCCTGCGAAGGCGTGAGCTCCCGTTACTTGGTCCCTGCTCCTGCCAACCTAGCAGTTCGAAAGCACGTCAAAGTGCAAGTAGATAAATAGGTACCGCTGCAGCGGGAAGGTAAATGGCGTTTCCGTGCACTGCTCTGGTTCGTCAGAAGCGGCTTAGTCATGCTGGCCACATGACCTGGAAGTTGTACGCTGGCTCCCTCGGCCAATAATGCGAGATGAGCGCCGCAACCCCAGAGTCGGTCACGACTGGACCTAATGGTCAGGGGTCCCTTTACCTTTTAAGGATTAAGGAATGGTTATGATAACATATATGGACACATGATGTCTTACATTTAACATTTATAATATGTTATAAAAATGTGACACTAGAGGGTGCAGCAGGTAAAAAATGTATTACTGTATTTTTGTGTGTACAAGACAATATTTTTTCCTTAGAAATAATAGGCAAAAATTGCATTCTTATACATTAATAGCAGATGGGGGACAGGCAATTGGTGGCAGCAGCCAGCAGGAGCTAGGCAGTGGCGATTGGGCGTGTTATAGGTTGCTGCAGCAAGGCCTGGTGACAATGGCTGTGACTGTGGCAATTTGGCAGGCTATTTACGGCAGGAGCAAGGCGTGCTTTCAATTTACTGTGGTTGCGTCGAGTGTGGCAGTGGACTTTTGTCGGCAAGTGTGCATACGATTGGCGACCCCCACCCCCCGAAAAAAGCTCAACGACTGTGGGCAATTCCCCCCCCCAAGTTGTGTTGTGTTCCAAAAAAAATAGTGTTCATCTTATACATGGGGGCGTGTTATACACGAAAAATACGGTAATTAACAAGTATGCCTGTGATGTTTTGGAATGACATATCTAATATTGTTCTAATAATGTTTAACAGGTCAGTGTAGATCCAGCCCAGGAATCAAAGAAGACACCACAAGCTGATCCAGCTGGACTGCTCTCTCTCACACCCTCTCCGCTACTCCACATGAAGGATCCTTATGAGCAGATTTATTAACATATTATTTTATTGTGTGTTTTGTTTTGAAAGGTTCTTTGGTGTATGCCACCTTGGAAGACTTTGTATCCTGACATGCATTATATAAATAGTTATAATAAATCAAACATTATCATTGCACTGTCAATTCAGGAATTAGAACATGATTCATTCCAGTTACAGATAGTTCCATTTTTAATTAATTCATTCTAGTTTAAATTAATCCCGAGAAAGAGTCAGAAGACTTTGCGCAAATGAACGAAGAAACATAGTCACCATTTATTCAAGCATATTCCTTATCATAGGTTGCCGTTTCTTCAAAATAGATGGATTGATAACCATGTCACGAATATACCAACACTGTTGAAATGAAGATCTCTGTATTTACATCTCTCTATGTATGGAGCCTGCCATTCAGCACTGAGGTGAATTGACACTTGACCACGCCATTATACTCTGTGCTGACCTTCATAAACATATACCAACATTAGAAATAAAGTTATGTTCCCACTGCTTTAATTCTTGATGCCACACACACACAAGAATGTGTGTGTGTAATTCTGAGAAAACTACTCTTTCTGAACCAGAGCTACATTCCTCTTGAATTTCAAGCAGCTGCTACAATGCTATTGGCGTTAAGGGGGTTAAAAAAATGTGAAACATTAGGAATATTTTCTAAAACTAACAAAGCATTTAGAAGGTAGCTTCCTGCAGATTTCCATATCAGAATAAACACCATCTGATACTCCAAAAGGGACTTTTCTTTTTGAAGTGGTTCCATACATGCACACTCAAATTCTGCCAAGAAAAACCTACAAGATCTTTAAGCGGTGATTTAGCCTCCATGTCTGCTGAAGAAAAATAGCAGTGAACAGGAGCATTCAAAAACAGTCCTTTAAAAAAAATCCCTATTGGTTTAAAGGTTAACATCCAAACGTGAACACTTGCATATTGTAGTTACAGGAGACTTGGTGGAATTAAAGTTTCCAGTTTCTGAGTGGCTGTAGAGCTCAGAAGATGGGAACTGTTCCTTCTTGGCTGATAGCTAGCTCTTATTTTCATTAGCTGTGCAGGAGCGAGATTACTGTTTGGGGAGAGTTAAATCTCTTTCAAGCATGAGAATCATTTGTCCCTTGAGGTATTGAACTTCGATTAATACAGTTTGGTTTCTTCTTTTTCATCCTAACTCTTCAAGTTGGGCTGACTGGCAGTACGGGATCCATTTTGTTCCTTTCCTCATCTTGTGCTGTTCCTGGTTCAATATTTTTATCCTATCTTTTCCCCCCAGCAGACTATTCTATAAGCCCCTATCAGCCATAGCTGAACAGGGTTATCATCTGTGGCATGCAGGAGGCACTAGGATCCCAACCCTAAACAGCTATGACAAATAGGGCCTTACTGAATGATAGTCTATAGCAGTGCTTTTTTTCTTTAAAAAAATGTTTAGGGGTACTCTCATTTTCCTATTCATATTGAAATACTGCCCCTCAATGAGGCCAAACTTAAATTCACAAAATGTTTATGGGTATGCGTACCCCTGCGTTCCCCCAGGAAAAAAGCACTGGTCTATAAGAAGGAGTGCCCCACCACAACTCCCATGGTCAATGTGAGGCAGTTTCATCCCCATATTGGTGGGATACCCTCCAACATTTCCCCAATGAAAATAGGGACATCCCACTCCATATTGATAATTTTACTGTTTACACCCCACACATCTTACAAGGTTGCCCCAGCCACTCTGGGCAGCTTCCAACATATATAAAAACAAACCCTTCCCTATACAGAATTGCCTTCAGATGTCAGATAACTCCATATCCTCCAACATTTCTCCAATGAAAATAGGGACATCCTAAGAAAAAAGTGGGACATTCCAGGATCAAATCAGAAACCAGGACGGCGTCTCTAAATCAGGGATGTCCCTGGAAAATAGGGACACTTGGAGGGTCTGTGGTGGTCACAGCACACATAGGAATTTAAACCTCCATCACTGTAATGTTAGGGAATCCAGTCCACATTTGACTTATTCCAGTTCATAAGGGTTTCAATCAGCCCCAGCCCTGGTTTTACACAATGCTCAGGAGCTCTGTAGACCAGAACATGGAGGCAGCTGGAGACATACGTTTCTGGTAGACACTTCAAATTCCACATCCCTGCATTAAATCTACATACTCCAGAATAAAAATGGGCCATAATGTAGTTGAATACATTGCTTTTCTTCTACCAGAGGAGTGGAAGCTTTGTTTACGTACCTTTCCCTACATAAGATGAAATGTGTATTTCTTTCAGGAACCCCAGGAGTGCATATTCACTGAGGCTTTGCAATATGTAAAATTGTTGAAGCACAATTAATCAATTCAGTAGTTCTTAATCAGTTTCTCTCTGCTTTTACAGGCTATATCAGATGTCTAATTCACCATATCCAGTGCATATTGGGGGGAGAGAGGAGAGAATGAGTGTTGGTACAGTACTCACGTCTTGATAAAAGTGCTGCAGTTATCAGCACAAAATGGCTGCCACTGGCAACAAAAAATAGGTGATAATATTCAATACTGGTGAGTTCCATCACAAAAAGAACTGATCATATCTAATTTGTCACCAGAGGTGTCTCCCTCTGGCAGAGATGCAGGGGTTGATGAGTAGAGGACAGGGCCTTTTCGGCTATGCTACCCTATTTGTGGGATGCTCTCCCTTGGAAGGACTTTCAGACACCTTCTTTGCTGTCTTTTCATCACGAGCTTTCTTCTCCTCATGCATTTGATTATTTGTTTTCTCTTTTTTAAGATTGTCCAGCTCTGTGGGTTAAACCACAGAGCCTAGGGCTTGCCGATCAGAAGGTCGGCAGTTTGAATCCCCGTGACGGGGTGAGCTCCTATTGCTCGGTCCCTGCTCCTGCCAACCTAGCAGTTTGAAAGCGCATCAAAGTGCAAGTAGATAAATAGGTACCACTCTGGCGGGAAGGTAAACTGCGTTTTTGTGTGCTGCTCTGGTTCGCCAGAAGCAGCTTAGTCATGCTGGCCACATGACCCGGAAGCTGTACGCCGGCTCCCTTGGCCAGTAAAGCGAAATGAGCGCCGCAACCCCAGAGTCGTCCGCAATTGGACCTAATGGCCAGGGGTACCTTTACCTTTACCTTTACCGTTACATCATATATAGGTGGAGTAGTCATGTCCACAGGTTACTGATTAAAGCTGTCTACCAGAGAGATAGAGAATTCCCAAGGATAATTAACCCACATCCCAAATCCTCAAAAGGTAGGTCTGTACCTGGCATAAGTGACCTGGCTTCTGATTGGCAGAAAACTGACAGCTGTCTTTTAAGGTTAACGTGGGTCCTGAGCCCTTAAAAATAGCCATGCAGCCTTCATCCATCTGCCTGGAGCTTCCAGAACTAGATGCAACCATTGAAAGTAAATTCTGCAGTGTTGGGATTAGTTAAACCAATATTTGAAAGATTATGTTTCATTTCCACATCCCTTGCCTTAGCAAACACATGAGGTGGAAGCAGCAGAAATAAAGGGTTAAGATAGGTTCCCCAAAGCTACTAGGCTATCCTATAGGATTGGCACTGGAGGGACTGCCCTATCATTGCATCCTGGAGCTGTTAATGGCCTTGTGGACTAATACACAAACCATAAGCTTGGCCTGGCTCGCCAGTGCAACCTTTTGCCCTGGGCTAGTGAACTGGAGGGAGTCTGTCCCCACCAGCAGCCTAGGTGCAGCATTGTGCATCTGCAAGAGCATCAGGACCAGGCTCAAGGGTGGCCCCCAATAAAACACTCTGCAGTAATCGAGACATGCATCCCTGTTTTACCGATTCCTTGTCTGCAGCCATATTACAATTGCATAGTGACTGCACCTGAGGCAGATTTGGAGTACCAACTTTAATCCCAAACTCCAAGGCCTCGCACATCTTGTATTTATGCCACATGAAAGTCTTCGGTTCATTGATGATCTGAAAAGCACTCTGGGCTAAAATCCATTCAGAGAAATACACAGAGATGGCCAATTTGGAGTTTCCTTCGAAGACAGCTCCTTGATGTGGCCGTCCTGTCGGATGACTTTGCAATCAGTCCAATTATCCACTGATGAGTGCCATCTCGTCTCTTCTCCCAGCTACCCTGAAACAACTGTCCTGACACTGACATATAGGTAAAGCCAAAGGCCTCTGGCCACAGCTTTATTTTGAACCAGATTAAAACAAAAGTCATTAATTCAAACTGATTAACCTTGTTACTTGTCTAGTCTGACCCCGTGCTTTTACTTCTGAAGATTTAAATGGCCCACAAGCACAGCAGCACTCAGTTCCTCTGGAATACATGTCACACCTGGCAATGAGAAATAAAAGCTTCTACCTGTGCACAAATGAGAGATTAAATGTAAGTCACTGGGGGCTGCCTTTGATGTTTACTTTGCACCTGGCATTTTTGCACAAATATGTAAAGAAACTGAATTAGGCACACAATGAAATATATGGAAGGGCATGTATACAACAGAGGCTGCTGTGATGTCTTAAAAGTGTTTTTTAAAACAAAAACCTCTGTGGCATAAGCCTTTGCGGGACAAATTTATTTACAATTCTTTATTAGAGCATTTGCATCCTACCTTCTGGGTGTAAAACTACCACCCAAGCCAGTTTAAAGCATACCAAAATTACCATTTCACACACACACTAAAAGTGCACTGAATACAAAAAAAGAATGGGTTAAAAAATATACGGGCAATGAAAAATAACCATAAAGACATTGTCAACCACATAAAATAAATCCCTGCTGGAGTAAAAATTGTTCAATGACTGTGAGAGGGTGGGCCAACTGCATTTCACAAAGGAAGCCATTCCATAAACTGGGAGCAGCTACCAAAAAGGCCATCTGTCTTGTCCCACCCACTTGTGCTTCCACTCTTGGTGGTCACAGAGAAGGACCTCACCTTCTGATCTTAGGGAACAGGTAGGATAGTATAGGAAAAATCATGACCTAAGGCTGGGTTTGATAACCTGTGGCCCACATTTAGAACTAAATAGTGGCCCACTATTTAGAACTGGCATGGCTCCCAATTTAACCTTCAAGGCCATTCCCCCAAAACCATGCACACCTGGTGCCATATATGATGCCAGGTGTGGTTTGGGCGAAAAGGTTACGTCAAGGGACATTCAGGAGCTTTAATTGGCTCCTGATTGTTTCTTGGCAAGGGAAGTTTGCTGTCAGAGCTGATCTGCTGCAGCCATCAGATACATTATGGAATTCCCCATTGGAAACGCCATAGCATAGCCAATCCCAGCAGGCTTCCTGTAAGTGCCTGACAGTTTAGCAGTGTTTGCTGTAAGCGCAAGTATCCCTTTGTATCACTGGTTTAAGCTAGTGGTCCAAAAGCTCTTCTTCTGGTGGCATCTCTCAAGCCACACCCTCAAAAGATTTTCGCTTTGGGTTAGGTCACCTGACATCATAGTGACATCAGGTGCTTGAGTTGGAGGCCCCATGAACCTGCCAAAATGGCCCACAGGATTGTGATAGTCAGGCTTTAAAGGTAACAATGACACTTTGATTTCATAAATAGATAGGTATGTACATCTACAAAGGGGCCAATCAATGGAAAGAGGTCATATTACTAGGTGCAATGGTGGCCCAAGGCATTTTGCTGCCTGAACTGAAATCCAAACAGTATTCATCCCCTCCAAGGCCAATGGTTTTGTCTGGGGAAAATGCTAGTAAGTGAGAGTGTATCTAATCCAATAGAAATGTAATGTGTGTTTTTTCATTAGGTAAAACCAAAAGCGGCTAAGTATTAAGAGGAAAACCGGGGAAGGGTTTTTAAAAAGAGGCTGATGAGGTGAATTAATGTAGGCCCATGGTTTATATGTGCCATCAATAAATATATGAAGAGTTAAAAAAAAAGTCAATGAGGATCAGCAGGGAAGGCCAGCAAGTAATCAAACGAAGAGAAATGGGGGGGGGGGAATACAAGGCATAAAACATCAGCCACAGAGGCAAACTGAGAAGATTACAGGAAGAAGTTAAGAGAGTGCACAAAAAATGATAAGAAAATTAAGGGTAGAAAATGAAAAGCAGATTGCCCAAGATAAATCAGAATATTTCAAGTGCAAGTAGAAGAACAGGTCAGCAAAGAGGAATGCAGAGTGTGACCTCCAAGAAATGGAAAGTGTAATTTATTCACAGAAGAGATAGTTATTTCTATCAAACAAATCTTCATACCACTGCATAGAAATTGGGATTGGAAAGGATACTAGAAAACAGGAATGTTTTTGCATTTTGTAGGGCAGGGTAGAAAAAATAAACTTAAATAAATGCACGTCATTAAAAGGCATGACCAATGGTGAGCTTTTCAAACAATTCTGCAGAGCACAAAATTCTCTTGGAACTTGATGGATCTGCTCCATATGGAAATATGAATGGATCAAACTGTCTTTTCGTGCAAATTTAGATGCCACTTCAAATCAGTTTTATGAACTCTGTGGTCAGACTGTGTACACATATGAGAGCCAGTGTGGTGTAGTGGTTAAGAGTGGTAGACTCGCAATCTCGTCAAGCGGGTTCGCGTCTCCGCTCCTCCACATGCATCTGCTGGGTGACCTTGGGCTAGTCACACTTCTTTGAAGTCTCTCAGCCCCACTCACCTCACAGAGTGTCTGTTGTGGGGGAGGAAGGGAAAGGAGAATGTGAGCCGCTTTGAGACTCCTTCGGGTAGTGATAAAGTGGGATATCTAATCCAAACTCCTCCTCCTCTTCTTCTTCTTCTTCTTCTTCTTCTTCTTCTTCTTCTTCTTCTTCTTCAAGTGTACATTTATTTGCACATATATATGTGTTCACAAATTTGCCAAGACAGTGTATCACTTGAGCTAAACTGACAATAACTGGGTTAAACCCATTGAGAATGCTGACACCTTCAATGGCTAGTTGAGAAGGTAGTGCTAATTAGAGAAAACTATTCAAGGGATTTGAAGCTGGTGTCAAAAAAGGAAGAGAGAAGTTAGACAGGCTGAAGCAGCGTTTGATGCGGGGGCAGTGGGGACACTTCACAGAACAGTTTGCCAAAGCATCACCACCACTGGAACAACATCGTGTATCCTCCTGCCGCACAAAAACAACATCACCTTTTAGGTTCTGGCTTGAGTCTCAACACTAGATCATAAGGGGAAATGACTGTCTTGCAATGCATTGTTAACTTCAACTCTAAGAAGAAGCCACTGGACTGGTCTCACCAAGTGAAACCTCTGGAAAAAAATATTTTGAAGTATGACCAGTACGAAGAGAAATTTTCACATGAGCACTGTAAAGAAATACCCTTTCTTTTAAGAAGAGGCTATGGCCCAAGAACAAGACACATGATCTTGACACATCTGGCTATCTGCCGTTTTAATCACTCCTGCAGGGCAGAGTCTCAGTATTTGCCAAAGATGGTGCTTGTAAGAACTGAGATGGAAACTGCTAGAGCACACTAAAAATAATTATTGCTAAGGCATTCAGGGTATCACACCAGTGTCAACGGAGATGCATGCACAGTTCACTCATGGTAGAGGCAACTGTGATGAACTGCTAGCGAAAACAAATAGAAAAGCACATCGCAGATATGTGGTCTGCACCAAACTGCAGAAATGTATACATTTAATTTTGGGGGATGTGATTTGATGTCTGGGAAAGACAAATTTCAGAATCTCGTTTCTTTTTTGTTGTTGCTCTTTTAATAAAAAAAAACAAGAAAGGACAGTAATGATAAACATGGAATTTGACTGAAATGAGGCAAATAGCACATCAGAGAAAGGAAGTAAATGAGGGAGGAAGCAAGAAATGTGAAATGAGAGATAAATGTGCTTTTCAAGGTATGCTGACTGATAGGTTTGTTTGGTGTGTTTTTTTACATCTATCTCTTATATAACACATTCAACTACCAGTACATGAGAACAGTGAAATCCTATTAAAAACCAGTCAAGATAATACCCTTTAAATAAGGTCAAAATCCACTGGATCTACATCAGTGTCTGCTTGAACTCTTGATGTTTGATAGAAATGGTAACATAAACCGGTTATTGAAAAATGGGCCTTAGAAGTCCCTGAAATAACAGGAAATGCTTGAATTGTTATATTTCGTTGGAAGTCTTCTACTGTGTACAAGGCAAAGGGAACCTAAGGTGGATACCAAGACACTGTTTTTTATTGCCTCTAGCTCACATGATCCTAGATACCAAAGCCCCAATGCTTTTTACCATGTGTAGATAGAATGTGAGGTGGCGGTGGGAAGCATCACAATGACAGCCAGTATGGTGTAGTGGTTAGAGTGTTGGACTAAGACCTGGGTGACCAGGGTTCAAATCCACACTCAGCCATGAAGCCAGACCCTCCAAGTGTCCCAATTTTCCAGGGACAGACCGGATTTACCTTTAGAAGGCATCTGAAGGCAGCTCTTTTGTTTGTTTCTTAATGTTTAATGTTTAATTATGGCTTTATATATGTTGGACACCGCCCAGAGTGGATGGCACAACCCAGTCAGATGGGAGGAGTATAAATAATAAAATTGGTGTTGTTGTTGTTGAATGGGATGTCCCTATTTTCATCGGAGAACCATAGCTGTCAACTTTCGGATTTGAAAATAAGGGATTTTTTCAAACTTTCAGATTTGAAAATAAGGGATGCCACGAAGGCGGTGCAATGGCACCAAGTAGCCTCGCCACCCTGCGCTCCAGAGGCTGCATGCGAGCGGGTGAGCGAAAGAGCAAGCGCGTAGATGGCAGGCAGGCTGGCTGTCTGGTTGGGCATGAGGGTCTGGCTGCACAAGGCATGCAAGCTCCGCCCCCAGTCGGTCTCAGACTCCTTATTGGCAGCCGAGCAACACAGCTGAGGAGCCACCCTGGCCAGCAGGGAGGGAGAGGAGCTGCTTCCTTTGAAATCCGGGAAATTTAAGGGATATCAACAATCCAGGATAGCAGCGGGAAACGGCATTGGAATAAGGGAGTTTCCCGCAAAAAAAGGGAGGGTTGACAGCTATGCAGAGAACTGTTGGAGGGTATGTGAAGCTCACTGGGTAACCATAGGCCACTCACTTTCTCTTAGTCTAACCTAAGTCCTACCTCACAGGGGGTTTTTGGAGGGTGAAATGAAGAAGAGGAGAACTATATGCCTGGTGTATATTGCTCCTTGGAGGAAAGGTGGAACAGAAATGTACAAATAAATAATGAAAACCTCTGATTTCTATATGAGCATTGATTTCTATATCTGTAGAAACAAGTGTAGCTCCAAGGCAGAGCCTGCCACTGCAATGCTGCCTTCACCATCAACCACATTCATTCTGTCTACATGCGGCAAACGTCTAAAAGAGACTTCAGTTTGATCTAGATCTAATGGGCTTCTGTTATAGAAGAGTAGGTTTTGTATGGATACTAGGAGAAATTTCTTGATGGTAAGAGCAGTTGAACAACAGAATTGGTAGGCTCTCCCTTCCTGGAGGTCTTCAAGCACAGCTCAGATAGACATCTCCTGGGGATGCCATAGCTCCAAGTTTCCTACATCAAGCAGGCAATTGGACTAGATTGTCTACAAGACTGTTTCCAACTCCATGATTCTATGAACCTCTCATATATGTAATTTGGCAAAATATTGCCTAGTGATCTGAAAATACATCAACTATGAATATATGGAGCCTGGACATCACATATGAATAGAAGTACAATGATAGGGATTGGTCATTCTTGTGAATATATCGTTTTGAACAAAATATTTTCCACCAGGACTGTGGTATGAACTGTTATTTAGACTACAGAATACAAGAAGGATGCTGACCTTAATTCCATATAATCAAATCAAAAAAATTAATGGAATGAAACATGATGATAATTTCTTTTTCTAAAGAGTTGTAAAGAGGAGGAGAGCTAAGGGTAAGTAATGATCAGGCATTCATAAACCTTTCATGTTCACTTTTAAAGAACAAACAAACAAACAAATACTGATTGTTATGCAAATTCTTTAAAAGCCATGCAAATATAAACAGGGGTTACAAATACCAGTTTTCATTTATGCATTTCTGATAGTTTTTGAAGGACAGGACTTTTTAATAAGCACACATGTTCATTAAAATGTTTGGGTTTTCAGCGTTACATTAACTTTAATAATATTTTATCTTTGTGGAATTATTAGACACAGTACTTCATTGGCATTGAGTCATTCACTGTGCATTCCAAGTTAAAATAGAGTCAACTTGATGAAGTATGTAATTTGAAATTCTTAAGTTTGTAATTTGAATGATTACTTTGTCTCACTGTAAGCTGCTTAGGATTTTTCATCTATAAAGCTAAAACATTTGGCTTCACAAATATGGCATCAACATAACTTGTCATACAATCCTTTGTTTTTTAATCATCTTCTCCTGATAATCTAAATGATGATTAGTCTTGTCTCAGTGATTTCTTTGCTCTTCTAATACACATTTGTATTAATCCCCAGTACATATTTTGATTTTTTTAAGAACATGACCATATTAAAATCCTTTCTATAAAAAAACAACCCAAAATGATTAGGAAAACAACATTTTAAATGTATGTTGTATTGTGAAAAAGATTTTGAGAAATGCCAGATGTCCCACTTAATATATAAATGCAAATCTAAAAATAAAATGTGCCTTAATGCCATTAACTAGAAAGACCGAAATTAAAATAAAAACTCTGAAGGCTAAAGGAGGTTAGTATATGCATTTGAAGCACCATAGGGGCCGTAATCGCTGGTCCCAGATCACTCTGCTAAGTTCTTCTCCCAGGAAGATCTCAAAATGAGGAAGGCACTCTCAATGGTTTATTGAAGAAACAGGTGATCTATAAGAACACAATAACATAATAAGAGCTTGCTGGTTCAGCATTCTGTTCCCATGGGGGCAACTGGAAACCCACAAGCACCATTCAAGCACAAGAGCCCTCTCCCCTCCTGAAGTTTCCAGCAACTGGTATTCAGAAACATTGCTGCTTCCAGCTGTGGATGCAGAACACAACCATCATGGCTAGTAGCCCTTGACAGCTCTTTGTACGGTCTTCTTTTAAAGCCATCTAAGCTGTTGACCATCACTGCCTCCTGTAGGAGGGAGTTCCATAGTTTTACTATGTGCTGCATGAAGAAGTACCGGTACTTCCTTCAATCTGTCCCAAATCTTCCAGCATTTAGCTTCATTAGATGCTCATGAGTTCTAGTGCTATGAGAAAGTGTGGGGGGGGGGAGCTTTTCTATATCTGCTTTCTCCATGCCATGGATGATTTCATAAAGGACCACCAGTGGAACAACATGCATGATGCTGGAAGTTCTCCTGGTTTGCCCCTGGGCATCAATATCCCATTAGGAGAAGCAGGGAATGCTGGGGGGATGCCAGCAAGGTTGTAGATCTGCAGTGTCCAAAGCACTCCTGTTCCCCCTCGTGGCCCTAAGCAGATCCCCAGACCAGACCAGTCTTGGGGTTGGCATCATCCGTTGCCTCCCACTGCATCAATGGAATGGGAGAGAAGGAAGGGGTTGAATGCAATGAGCTCTTGTTGTTCTGCACTGCCATGTTTTGTTTTGCTTTTAAGTTGGGGCATTGGCTGTTTTGCAATTGTATTTTATGATTTGCAACGTATGTAAATCATACTTTTTAAAAATGTGACATTTGGAGAACATCTGGAAAAGGGCAGATTGTTAGGGTTGTAGCGAATCTTGCATGAACAATACTCCACCCATTCATCAGGACTTCCCCTTCCTGTTCTCTTCCCACCCACCCCTTCCAAACCCACTACAAAGGGTTCCCCAACCCTGTGGAGCAGATTCTGAGGGTGTGCAGTGGGCTGGAGAGGAAGAGGAGGAGGAATTTCCATTGTGCAAGAGTAAGTCAGCTGTGTGAGCAGAACAGCAGCATTGGATACAACCCAGACATGCATGCATAGATAAATAAGGCCAGTCAAAATGCAGAAAATGCATCAAATGTGCACCTCTTTTATTTATTTACTCTTTAAGTGACCCCCTCCCCATTTATTTATTTATTTATTTAATTTGTATCCCACTCTTGCTTCCAAAGGAGCCCAGGATGGTTTACAAAGCATTGTATAAAACAAAACAAAAACCCAATGCCGAAACAACAATGTTCAACCACTGCTATGCCAATTCTTTCCCTCACAGTGTGACTGGGCTATAAAAAAAAACCAAAAAAACAGGAGTTCTGTGAATATCAAATTGAAGGTTTGCAGAAGAGCTACTATCTGCCCCTCAGAGCTACTTTTAAAAATGAGCTATGAAATAATCTGCAGCTATCATGTTAAATTTCCTGCTACTGCGAGAAAAATGCATCATGGTATTGACAGCAGTGAACCATCTTTCTGAATTGAGGTGCTCATGCAGTTTAGTAATAACACTCAAGCCCCGTCCTAAACTGAATTTGCATTATTCTAAACATGCATATTAAAGCAAAAGTAAGTACAACCCAACTTCAGAATCTCAAAACAACAACTTCCCCCAATCTAGCCAATATACTGAAAACCTTGCGCATTTAACTATACATTCATTTTTCACTGGGAAAAAAGAAGGGAGATTAAGAAGCATTCAAATCTAAGTGTTTAGGGTTTAAAAAAAATCTAAAATGCTAAATTTGAAGCATTAGAACCCCCTAAAATTTAGCTGTTTTAATGGAAATTAAAAGTTAATAGCTGGTATAGCTGCAGAGAAAGGTTTCTGTCATTTATTGAAGTGGAACAATCAATATAAAAGCCAGTGACTGAAGTAATAACAAAGACCACAGTATGGTGCTACCAAGGAAGATGACATCTTGAATTTTCACAGGGAAAAGGGGGAGAAATGAAGCATTCTTATAATAGAACATGATCCTTTGAACAGCCTGGAGTCCATTACACCTCTTGGATAATGTGCCCTAATTGGACATGGAGAGAGAGAAAGAGAGAGAAATCCTACAAGCATTTTAGAAACTATTCCAGATCTGACATTTTAAAATATCCTTTTAATGGAGCTATACAGTACTGATATATTACAAGAAAATTTAAAACCATTTTGCATTGCAGCATATGGTTCCGTCTGCCGGGTGAAACTTGTTGGAACACTTTTGAAGGATATGCATATCTACACATGATGCAGAGCAACTAACAGCGCCTTGAAAATTAATCACAATAGCTCTTCTTAGATAGAACCTAATGTGTGTGTATTGGAAGGGGGAGAATGCATAATAGAAACAAGACAGCCTAAGCCTTATGAGTTTCTGTAAAAGCTTGGGATGTTGTATTTTGCTGTCTCGAACTTGTAAAAAAGCAAGAGATGTCCTTGGCATGTTTAGAAGGCACACAATGCAACCACTTTGCTAAAGCTAAGCAGACCTGGGTCTGGTCAGTGCCTGGGATCACATGGGAATGCTGTCTGATATTGCCATGAATTCCATGATAGAAGAAGAAATGTGGTAAGTAAAGTAAGTAGATCTGAAACATTTCTCTGAGAAAATTTCAGAGATTTTTCTTTTTCCATCACTTTCCCTAGAGAAAAGACACTTTTCAGAATTTTCTGTGAACATCTGGCACTGCATTTTTGTGGAAGCTGCTTTTCTCCCTGCACAAGGGCCCTGGAACAACATCAGGGATTCGGCTACATTAGTCAAGAAACGGCGATTTGAATGCGTTATAAACATGCAACACCAGATGGCGCCAGATGGCAAAAAAAAAATCTAAGTGATTTTCCATAGTGGGTTCCCCCCCCCTTTTTGTTATAATGATTTAATTTTAGACTTATTTATAGTGTTTTCCCCCCTGTGTGTAGATCATAGCTGTCAACCTATCCCTTTTTTTGCGGGAAATTCCCTTATTCCGAATAGAATTCCTCGTGAGAAAAGGGAAAGGTTGACAGCTATGGTGTAGATCCACCTTAGGTCTATACCACTGTGGAAGATGCAAGATGTTAGCTAGGTTGCCAACACAATTGCTGCTGCTTTCAGGAGCCAGTGTGGTGTAGTGGTTAAGAGCGGTAGACTCGTAATCTGGTCAACCGGGTTCGCGTCTCCGCTCCTCCACATGCATCTGCTGGGTGACCTTGGGCTAGTCACACTTCTTTGAAGTCTCTCAGCCCCACTCACCTCACAGAGTGTTTGTTGTGGGGGAAGAAGGGAAAGGAGAAGGGAAAGGAGAATGTTAGCCGCTTTGAGACTCCTTCGGGTAGTGATAAAGCGGGATATCAAATCCAAACTCTTCTTCTTCTTCTTCTTCTTCTTCTTCTTCTTCATCTTCATCTTTATCTTTATCTTCATTAAAACTGATTTGGATGTATCCCTTCAATATGCCTCATCAAAAGGTTGAATAGACTCTTCCTGAATCCAGGAAGCCCAGTGTGAAACCAACAGTCTTTGGAAACCACTTTGAAAGCTGGAGGTCTCCATAGCCATGCAACACAAAGTCTACATGGAATATTTCCAATGTACCAGCACTACAATATACAGCCGAACAGAACATCCATGCTTATGTACAACAAGCCCAGAGATGACCTCCTTCACCTCTTTTTCACGGCCTTGTTGAGCCAGGGCCAGCCAAAGACATTTTGGCACCTGAGGGAGATCCCAAAATGTCACCTACCTCCCCGCCATTTAGAAGCTAGAGGGACTTGAAAAAACAAAGAAAGAAAGAAACTCAAACATTCAAGAGGGTCTGGGCTCTTGCTAAAGGTGGAAATCTCTCCATACATCCCCCTGCAATGGGAGGCAATTTTATGCTGGTTATGCATGGTCATGCTATATGTGCATGTTTGAAAGCACATACAGTGTGGAGGCAGAGACAGCTGTCCCTCACTTTATGCAGAGTCACAGTATGTGTGGAGGACAACTCTGTTGTCTAAAGAAAGCAGCCATAGAAGGACGCCTCCAGACACCCATTTTATTTTGCTTATGTCTTGATTTGTGCTTATAATGGCATCAGAGCGGTTATACACAATTCCACTTTCAATACTATTTGCACTTGCAAAAGTTTGGGGGAGGGAATGCTGCTTTCTTTCCAGTTGACGGATGCCCTGTAACTTGCTGCTGGAATCCTGTACCGTTTTACCTCACAAATGTTTCGTCACACTTTCGCTGTGCTACGGTGCAAGAGTGCCCCTTCAGATGGCAATAATTCAACAACATTGGAAGAACTATTAAAGCAGGATGGGGTGTGGATGGTCCAGCATAAATTCACCAGCAACACACCACCTTTGCATCAAACACCTGCTGCGGACAATGGCTGCATTCAGATGGCACTTTATTATATTTTCCCGGTGTTTCCCTATTAATTTCTGCACTGTATGTGAACATGACATAAAATACACTTCTGGAAATCTAGTGGAATCTACTGTAAGTTTAGCACTCATTTCTGTGTTTATTGCTTCCAGAAGAAATCCATTTGCAACCCCATTAACCCCCCCCCCCAAAAAAATGGAGATTAGAGTGGCATACTAGCATACCGTTCTTTCCTGCCATTCTCATGGGAGAACAGAAGCATGCATGTGTGGACAGGGAGTAGCAATGCTGTCCAGTGAAGTTTGTTGCTGCATTACATCATGCCCACTGGTGTGAATGAAATATAGTGTCAGGTGCCAGAATATCGGTCAAAAACAACAACCCAGTTCTGTAATGCAACGGGTGCTGCAGTGTGAACAGAACATTAGAAACTCTAACAGAAGCATTAGCAGTATAATCAGAAAAACTAAGGCAATAAACCCCGTGTCTGAAAACCCTACACCTGAAAAAATGAAAGTATGTAGGGGTCCTAAGTGTGTGTGTGTGTGTGTGTGTGTGTGTGTGTGTCTCCACTCCCATTATTCAGCCCGGACACTGAGGTCCAGCACCGAGGGCCTTCTGGTGGTTCCTTCACTGCGAGAAGCAAAGCTACAGGGAACCAGGCAGAGGGCCTTCTCGGTAGTGGCGCCCGCCCTGTGGAACGCCCTCCCAGCAGAGGTCAAAGAGATAAACAACTATCTGACATTCAGAAAATACCTCAAGGCAGCCCTGTTTAGGGAAGTTTTTAACCTGTGATATTTTAATGTATTCTAATATCTGTTGGAGGCCACCCAGAGTGGCTGGGGGGACCCAGCCAGATGGGCGGGGTACAAATAAAAAATTATTATTATTATTATTATTATTATTATTATTATTATTATTATTATTATTAGTGTGTGTGTGTTGGGACAGGGGGGTTGTGTGTGTGGAAAAGCTCTTAAAACTGCTCATTTCTGTCTGGAAATCAAAGGTGGATAATATTCCATACAATTCCAGTTGGATACTTAACACTAAAGTCAAACCTGAGGTACAGTTCTAACAGGTGGTGGCTGCCAACAGGATAAATGTTAACCCGAATCACTGAACAACAAGAAGAACATAGATTTCAACTCAAAATAAGTGAAGCACCGAAGTGTGCCGACATTAATGTACTCGATATTAGTGTTACTAAACGCATTTGTTCAACATGCTTTTATTTGGCTTCCACTTAAATTGTATTGATCACAATAAATATCACATTGGCCAATCCTTTGCTTCTCGCAGTCACTAAATAATGGGAAAGCTGCTGGGCGGCAGAAGGGCTGTTCCCCTAAAATCCGACACACTTTTGATTTCACATGTTAGGGGAAAGGAATGCTTCCGTCCATGTCTGCGGCAGATGCAGCACCGATCCGTTTGCCAGCCCAGATCCCGTTGGTTCAAATGCACAAGTTTTAACAACTTGCCCTATGGAAATAAGCTTGAGGGTTGTGTATGTGTGCGAGGCAGCAGGGGGAGGGGATGTTCCCACCTTGGTTTAAACTCTAGTAAAAAACAACAACAACACAAATTTCCAGGGACAATATGCCATCTGTCTCATAGCCATGTGAAAAAGCAAGCTTTTAAAAACCTCGCTGCTGCTAATGTGACATATTGAAACATTAATCACCCCCTAAGGCCAACATAATTGTAGCGCCATGTTAATTACCTAACAATTAACAGCAGTATTTCCAAGGGGCAATCAATGAATTAGCTAGTGATTTTCCCACAGACTTCAGTCTCACACTGCCAATCTGAATGCATTTCAAACTCCACACCATGGCTCATCAATGACACTTCTGGTGTATGAAATAAAAATTCATTTGCACCCTCACTAATTAGGCTCGATTATATCCCTGTGTGTATTACAAACTCTATTCATTTACACAAAATCTCTGCCACAGGCGTTTTTCTCCATTTAAAAATTCATTTTCTATTAAATTATAAGGTCACCTAGAAGGAAAATGTACTAATCAAGATTTTGTCACTAATGAATTAAAGGGTTTTAATAAGCTAGCTTAATTAAGTTATCCTAATAAGTGATAATGGCTATCTACAGCCTATCAGTATTCACATACCGGTGTAGCATATAAAATGAGCTATTTATCAACACATGGATGCATATCATGTGTGTATGAACAATATTGTAAGCTTCTGGCCTGTTCAGAAATTTCTTTCATCTGTTTTTGCCTCTCTGCTCTTACTCCTTTCCTTTACGTATTTTCCAAGATTACCTCTTGGTTTCTTTTAGAAACATTTGCCATATAAGTTCTGTGATAAATTCATATCTCTCTTAGCTGCGCAGAACGGGACGTATCCAACGTACAACTGTGGTCCATTAATTTTAATGGGTCTACGCTGAGTAGAATTCAGTTGGATACATTCCAAATTTTCCACATCCTGCTGCCCAGATTTAATCTGTTAAATACAGTCATTAATCTGTTGCTAATTAACAATTCCCATTAACCAACATGGATTGACGTTTATTACATTGCACTTGGTTGTGATTAGTTCAGGTTTTTAAAACATTTAAACCTTATTAGGAATTTTTGATGGGGTCCCCCCCCCAAAAAGCATAAAATTAATTAATTAATTAATTACACCCTTGTCAGAGACCAGGATAATTAACAACAGTCTTAAAACACAATGCAAAAATAAAACAGTAATTAAAATATCAACAGATCAATAAAAACCTTTAAAACACAATACAACAGACAATAAACCCTGTGTTCAAATGAAGAGATAACTACCAAAAAGTCTAGCGAAAATAAATACATTTTAATTGAAGTCTAAATGTCAGCAATGTAGGGGACAACTGAATGAATCTCAGTCAGGATGGAGTTTCATAGACAGGGGCCACTGCTGAGAAGGCCCTGCCTTATGCCAGAACAAGCAGAGCTCTATTTTAAGCAATATAAATACTGATCAACATTGGATTATGCCTTCATTTTTGATATAGTTCTTTTTCATTCCATATTCTCCACCCCCATCGTTCAGCCTGGACACTGAGGTCCAGCTCCGAGGGCCTTCTGGCGGTTCCCTCACTGCGAGAAGTGAAGCTACAGGGAACCAGGCAGAGGGCCTTCTCGGTAGTGGCACCCACCCTGTGGAACGCCCTCGCATCAGATGTCAAGGAAATAAACAACAATCTGACTTTTAGAAGACATCTGAAGGCAGCCCTGTTTAGGGAAGTTTTTAATGTTTGATGTTTTATCGCTTCTTCTTCTTCTTCTTCTTCTTCTTCTTCTTCTTATTATTATTATTATTATTATCTGCAGTGCAGCCAGGCAAAAGCGCTTCAAAGAATCATAGAACTGTAGAGTTGGAAGGGACCCCAGTGGTCATCTAGTCCAACCCCCTGCAACACTTGAGGAGGGGGGAAAGCAAGGCTAGAGAGGTGTGTTGTCTTGAACCACTACACTGCACTGCAGAACAAAGCAATGAAAATCCTATCGTGTTTCCTTACAAATCCCCCCCAAATCCCTACAGAATTTAGATAAAACCTACCATGACATTTCTGGTTTCGAAACTTCAAAATGTTGGTGGCAACTTGACTTCACACAGTCCTGATCAGCATATTACTGCAGCTAGCAAGTAAGACAGTTCCAGAGGCATTTCATTATTCCAGATGGGAGGATAAAGAGTCATGTTGTACCACTGGGATGACAACTGAAATAAGAGAACTGAATCTGCTCATGCACTTCAGATATTACTATGAGGTTCTCAAGTGGTGCTTTGGCAATGATTAGCGGGAATACAGTGAAAATAACTTCCAGATATTGGTTAGAAGAAGAAAAGTTAATGATTTGCTCAAAGAAGCAAACGGAAAGAAAATTTAAACTATGTTACACGCAGCTTGTGATTTCAATAATTCTGCAATAAATAAATAAAACCAAGGAAAGTATACAATTCATAGGCGTTATACTGAGATGTGTGAAAAGTTTAATAGAAACTTTCACTTTTTCAGGCAAGTTAATTCCACTGGATTATCATGAGTTGAGAAATCATGGTGTGGTGTTTGTGTGTGTGAATGCAACTCAGTGCTCCAAAAATGTCATTTTAATGACTTGATCTGGTATGTTAACTTAAAGACCATTCTTCTAATGAACAGTATAAAAAGATGGGTGGTACTTCAGTATATGAAACAGTAACAGTGTAATTCAAAGAGGGAAAGATGAAAAACACTTTCTATTGAAACAAGAAATCTTAAGCCCCCCCAATCGACATTGCTTAAAAATGCAGTGTAATTATAAGTTAATTCCTCCCCCCAATTGCTTTAATTGAAGTCAATCTTGTTCTATAGCAATAAAATAACTTGTTTCATATGTGGATACAGAAGAGAATAATTTGATGATTTCTGCTGTTAGCTTTTGTTATGTGGATTTTTACATAATCATTACTCATAAAGTTCTGACAGATAAGTTACCCTCTTTGCTGTTATTACAAAAAAATCTCCCAGCTTCGTGGAAATGTTAATTTATTAAAATACAATAAAAGGAACCTCCAAGTCGAACTCTACACTGCGAATATTTTATAGGTGATGCTCAATGCTCCTGTCATCTTTGCTTCAAATGTTTCCACGTTTGAAAGGTGAAATCACACAAAGTCATACAAAAATCTCTTCCCGCATGCTAGCTGTCACTATCTTCCCCCGAAGATGTATATTTTTGCTTTAAAGAGACAGGTGTATGTAATTTTAATGTCAGCACCAGCATCGCCAAAAAGTGCCCTGGCAATCAGTGGAAAGGTTTAATAGGTTTCCTGTCTTGTTCTTAATTTGCTGAAATTACAAAATCAATACTTTCAGTTGTAGCTGCTGCTACCCGTTTTACTGCTTTAAGATAAAGTCTACAAAGAAAGTAACCTTCACTTTCAATTTGTAGCACCAAGCATCAGGGTGTTCTTAGCCACTAACTAACTAGTCTGTTTTCTCTTATCCAGTAGGAGACATTCAGGAAGTGCCATGTCTCCCTTTAAGGGACACATACGTCCTGAAGAGCCCAGTGATTAATAGCAGGCAAATTATGATTGGTTTGTTTTCTGCTGAAAACATCTTCGTTCATCTCTTCTAATGTCACCTCTAACACGGATGGTCCCTTATTTGTTTCTATTCCCAGTTGGGCCTATCTTGTATTTGTGGAGGTGAATAGCCTAATCGGTTCTATATTGTGTATTTCTTGCCATAAGGGCAACAAACCTTGTTCAGGTAGGCATAATGGAGGTTAATATTCTCAATAGCAAGCTGATATCCAAGGCCAGAGACAGTAAGGTATAAAACATATTGAGCCCTGCAATCGGCAGGGGAGGAGAGGCCTTGTTGGTGGTGCCACTGCCGGCCAGTTGACACTGAACTGTGACAGGACCTTCTCCGCAGGAGTTCCCAGTTTAGGGAATGCCTGCCCTGGCGAGGTCCATCTGCCTCTCTCGTTATTAACATTCAGGGGGGATTTAAGAGCAGTCCTGTTCATCCAGGCCTTGAGTTTAGAGGAAAAGACAAGTAACAGGTAACATGGCAGAGGTTTATAAAATTATGCATGGTATAGAGAAAGCAGATACAGAAAAGCTTTTCTCTCTCTCTCTCCCATTATGCAAGAACTCATGGAGAACCCATGAATCTGAATGTTGGGAGTTATAGCCCAAAACAGCTGGAGGGTACGAGGTTGGGGAATGTGGTAAACCACACCATTTATGAGAAACCCTTGAGATTCTACTAATATTTTCAACTGTAATAGATACTTCCACCAGCATACACTCTTGTAGGATATTTCAAAGCATGGGAACAGCATCAGTCTAAATGAACAGCCAACAGCTATGGCAAATGAAGAGTTGATGGGGATCATCTGTGTCAGTCACTTTGCTTTGACTGGTCCTACAATCTTCCTGCATTCAGCTCAGCAGGCACTGAACCCCAAATCTATATTTAATTTAGAACGTTGCACCTTTATTCAGAAAACTTTCAACAGCCTTGCTATGATCTGAAGAACAAGGTCACGGAGACCTGTTTACAAGGAGCACCTTTTATGTGCTTGAAGGAATCACAGAGCAAATTCAAGAATATTTCGTTAACAAAATAAAATCCCCGGAAGCATCTTATATCTTCAAAAGATGGAAGGAAAGCATAAGTCTGCTGCTTGTAAGACTTTGTTTATCTTACGAATTTATCCCTGAAGATAAAAAAAACCATTCCCTTCAGAAAGGGTCATAAAGGGTTGGGGTGGTTGTCTTACTGAAAAACAAAGAATCTCTTCAGCCAAAACTTTTAAAAAATAAAGTCTTCAGAACTGAGATAACTGAATAAAGCTAAATTACATTCTCACACTCCTTATTCCATAGCTGTTCCATTGGAATCCAGGGAATCATTTCAGAGACAATGGTTTCAACAATTTCTGTTTAAAACAATCCTAATGGTTGTATCGTTTACCACTTCTATCCTGTCCCCTTACATCAGATGGCCTCATCACTAGGCTCCATGGATTCGGCAAAAGACAACAGGCTCTGTGTATGTGCTACTGTGTATAGGTCTGTGTATAGGTCCACTACTTGCTTTTGGCAATCTTGCTCTAAGAGTACCTTAAAATGAATCCCATGGTGTTTAACAGAATTTACTGCCTAATATGTGTGCATAGGATTGCAGCATCAAACAAGTATTTGGTATCCTATGCTGACAATCGTTAGCAACTAAAATCACATTTGGGATGCTGTGCAGCCATTGCTCCAAGTCTGTAAAAGTCTGAATACCAGGGCCCCATGACCCTAATAACCTTGGCTTGAATTCAGACTTTGCCCCCTGTGAGCAGACAATCTCCATGGAAGGTTTCTTTGATCCAGAGGAATCTTGTTGGAGCATCGAAGGAGATGCCAGGTATCTTTGTTATTCCTCTCTCTACTTGCAGTCTATACCTCCTGAAAATCTGCTTTGCAGCATTGGAGTTCAGAGTTGTGTAAGACATGGTACTGGACCCCTGAGCGAAAGGTGCAGATCGCATCCTCACTTTCTGCCAATGTGGACATCCTGAGAGGAAGTCTGCTGAGAGGATGCTACCACTGGAGGTGGGAAGTAATTCCCACACATTTATTTGAAAATTAAGCCTCCATATATTTGTATTATTTGGAGACAGCAGGGGGAAAGGAGAAATTGGTGAACATTGCCTCCTTTTCTGTCAGTGGTAGCATCCTAAGAGGAACTGAATTTAAAGAATGCTGCTGGTGGTGATGGGAGTCTGGATTCCACCCATTTAGTTGGAAGTCTCCATTTATTTCGACACTAAAGCGTCCACATGATACAAAGTAATGAATAATAGGTTAGGAAGCCGATGGCAGGCCTTCACATAAGCCATTGGTTCTCCAGACATTGCTGAACTGCAACTCCCATCATCCCTAGTCATTGACTATGCTTGCTGGGGCAGATGGGAGTTGTAGTTCAACAACATGTGGAGGGCCACACCTGGCATAAGCCATGATAAACCTCTTCAAGCCACCATCCCAGCCTATATAGGTGTAGCCACATGTTACTGATATAATGTGACGAGGCCGTTGTGTCTCGTGCTTCTTCTCGCAAAATGGGAGGAAATCCTCTGGAAAAGCAGGAAAACCTTGGACATTTTCTGTAATTTGCTCTGTATAAGCCACACTGTACGGTGCACATAGTGTGCAACTGTGCCTAGGTCCTCCAATGACAACAGTTCTCTTCAGTCATTTCCCACCCCCCACCCCACATGATATGGGGAGAGTGGGGAGGCATGTTTCCTAACCTAGCCTTTTCCATTCTGTCACTGTTCCTGCCACTGGATATCTCCATGTGCCCAAGGTAGAATGTGTGCAGTAGGAAAAATCATCTCCACATGTAGGCTAGATTACTGCAATGTTTTATACATGGGGCTGCCTCTGAAGACAGTTCAGAAACTTCAGCTGGTGCTGATCAGCCAAGTTGCTTATCAGGGCAAGACAGTTTGAGCATATTACACCTATCTTGGGCCAACTGCACTGGCTGCTAATTAGTTTCTGGGCCTGATTCAAAATGTTGGTTTTGACCTGTAGAGCCTTAAATATTGCAGGACTGCAATACTTCAGGAGCCACCTCTTCCCATATGAATCGGCCTAGCCTAAGTCCCTTCTTTGTGTGTCCCCTCTGCAAGAGGTCTGGAGGGTGGCAACACGATAACGGGCCTTTTCTGTGGTGGCTCCCTGCTTGTGGAATGCTCTCCCAAGGGGGGTTTGCCTGGCACCCTCCTTACATATATTTAGGCACCAGGCAAAAATATTCCTCTTCTCCCAGGCCTTTGGCTAATTAAACAATCTATGGCCTTTTAAATTGTGTGTGGGAGGGTAGGACATGAACCAATGGCTTCAAGTTACAAGAAAGGAGATTCCGACTAAATATCAGGAAGAACTTTCTGACAGTAAGAGCTGTTTGACAATGGAACATACTCCCAGAAGAGGTGGTGGACTCTCCTTCCTTGGAGGATTTTAAACAGAGGTTGGATGGTCATCTGTCATGGGTGCTTTAGTTGAGATTCCTGCATTGCAGGGCGTTGGACTAGATTATCCTTGTGATCCCTTCCAACTCTATGATTCTATGTTACTGTATACTGTAAACTGCCCTTTGGTCCTCAGATGAAGGGTTGTATAAAAACAAAATAAAATAATGTAGACTCTCCGGGCAATTTAGACTTCTGAGCCTACCTGAGTAGGGTAGGCTCCCAGCTACAGACATTCAGTCCCCAATGCAAGGAGTTTCTTTCTTTCTTTTTAAAATTACTCTTAAAATTAAATATACAATGACGTTTCAAATTTAGAACACTCTTGCAAGTTAGAATTGCAAATGAGGTTGAGGCAGAGAGATCACAACTTTTATATTTTATGAATTTTTACTGCTTTTATTGTAGGCTATTCCTATCTCCTTTGGGGAAAGGAGTGGGATATAAACAATTTTAAACAAATAAAAATAAAATGCATAAGAGCAGCGACGTTCGACATAATGCAGAAACCTTTGTGTCGACACAATGCTGTGTCAAATTTTCAGCTGCCTGTTGGAAATCGGAGAGAAAGGTGCTCCATTTCATTTTTAATACATAAACATTTTGAAAACTGAACGCAAAGTTCCACAGGTTGTTTGCATTAATGTATTAATGCCTGTTTACTTAATGTTCAGGTAACAGTAGCATTATTTGGGGGAAAGTTGGAAAAGCAAGATCTAGAAAGAGTTTTGAGAAAATTGAAGCACTTTAGTATGGTAAGGAATTGCAAGAGAATTTCAACTGACAGGCAGCTGGCTATACATGTCAGACCTGAGCTGCTAATTTTTTTATAGGATATAAGACTGTGACTCTTCCCTCCCTGCTTCCCTCACTACAAGCCACCTTCAATATCATTGTAGCTATACACATCTAAAGGACTGGCATTCTAAGCTGCAAACAGGACACACGCTGTTGTTAACTGCACTCTAGAAAATCTGTAAAATGCCACTCTTGAACAACAAACTCATGATCCTCAAAAGAAAGGCTAATGTACCTGTAATGCACAAACACATTCACCTTGGCACTAATGTTTGATAATTTTTGAATAATCATTTTCATTGGTAAAGAATGCACTTTGTAAAATGGCAGGCTGCTTTTAGCGGGATCTTTCATTTCGCCCCCACAAAATAAAACCATTCTCAAGTTGAACCTCCAGATACTAATGTGGCGCTATGTTTAAGTAACAATGATTATAACTAAACTTGCAATTTCTTTCCACAGTAGACTTAATTCAAAACTTTTGGGGCTTTGCCAGTTAGAAACAGTTTCACTGAAAAGCAGAATGGCAACATGACAGGCGGCTTGGCAATACGGAAACAGGGAAGAGCAGGTTTCTGTTTTCCTGTGACACCTGTATTTTCATCATGCAGAATTCTGTTCCATTTTTATAATATGCATTCAGGCATTCAGTTATTATGAACAGTATAAAACAGTAAAATAATTCATAGTAATACAATATTTATATTAAATTTAACACAACTTAAGACCATTGCTGAATACATTTTAAACCCATTGCTTTCAATCAATCACTTTATTTCAGCTTTAAGCTCATAAGAACAACAGAACTAGAACAAATACACAGTACAATTTGATTTAAAAAAAAATTAGAACCAGTAAAACTTAAAAGAGTACAAATTAGAAATAGGTACTATAAGGAATTTGATTGCTTTCAATGGGTCTGTTTTGCATAAATTGGGTGCTGTTAACATGTATCTCATATTGTAGTTTATTTTTAAAATGAAATCTACATTTCTGATTCAACATAATGTAGAAGAGCACTGTGTTATTCATAAAGTGAAACTGTTTTTATAACTAGTATGCAAAATCAAGCTAAAATTTCTTTGTGCCTAAATTTTGAAATGTAATCTAGCCTACGTATATATCCTCACTCTCAACAAGACTTGTTATCACCTGTAGTTTGATTTCCAAATGAAAGCTCCTAGAATACCCCTAAAGGGAGTTTATATTACAACACAATCCTTAGCATGTTTACTCAGAAGTAAATCCCATTGTGTTTAATAGGACTTACTGTTTATTACTGTAGTTCAAGTCTGTTATCCTGCAGCCAGTGAGGTTGCTTAAGTCCCATTGTCTTGAATTATATTTTGTCAGTCTATGTGCAGGATTGCAACCCAAGGAGTCAAAACCGTATTCTAGCTTTGAAAATCAGTTGAAGAATCTGGTAAGTAACATTCCTCCTTTGGAAATTTACACCAAGCAACACATCTCATGCTACAATTTCCTTTAAAACATTAAAATGTCCCCATTAAGAAGTACCAGCAAAAAAACAGTTCATAGAGATAGTGCTTTAAATTACCGATTAATTCAAATCTGTTTGATAAGCTTTAAGAGCACTAATTGATATCAGACAACATCTCTGAGGCTACTCTGCTACAAGTACCACTGAATATAAAATGTCACAATTATCATGAAATATTATTAATGGAACATAATCTTAAATGTTCAGCATAGATTTCATATTAAGGTAGACTAATGAGATATTTGAGAAAGTTCCCAACTTTCCACATGCCCATTTTTAATGCTTAACAGCACAATCCTATGAGTGTGTATAGGATTACAGCATTAAATTGTTAATGAATAATTAGCATTTTAAATATATCTTACACTCCCAGTTGCACACACAGAGCTGTAACCATATTGTGCAAGTGCAAAATATTTAAATTATTTTGCATGAAGTATGTTGCTGTTTCACACAATAATAGGAAAAGTTGTGCATTGTGAAAATAGAGCTGGACAATCTGATGTTTTATAGGGACTCTGTTACTGCTGCCAGTCTGTATGTTGATGAAATGAGAAATAAGCAGGGAGGGGGGATGTTTTCGCAGTATGCTTTGAAAGATCTTAGCTAGAGCAGCACTGTGTAGACAAATGGGTCTAACATTGTTCAAATATATCCTTTTCTTTGTTTGGAACAAAGAAGTAGAAACTCTGGTGCTCGGACCATTAACATCCAAGTTTCTGAGCTTGCAGACACGCCAGCAGTCCCAGTACAACATCCCTAAAGTGCTGGTAAAATACCACATTATGAGACACACTAGCCTGATGCAAGAGACTATATATACCTGTATACTCTGTTCTAACTTAAGTGCCTATTTGGAGATACAGCATGTCTTAAGGGTCAAGTGATTCATCCGATACAGCTCTGCAAAAGATTTCATGCTGTTGAGTGTTTAATAAATATTCTGAATGTGTTACAGGCAGGTGGAATATAAAGGGCATGTATACTTGCTATTACTATAGCATTAGATTGCAAATTATTTTGCTCACTGTCCTAAAAAAGTTGCATTAAAACAAACGTTGCACATTAGTGGGATTATAAATACAATGGTAAAATTAAATTTGGTTTTAATCTTTTGGGGTTGTCAAGCCATACTGAGAGAACCCAAAATTGTCAGATTTGCCCATCCTTCCTTGTAGGAAAGTCTATTTTATGATTGCAGTCAAAGGAAAGTTACCGGTAATTAAAGCTGCACATTTGAGAGAAAGTCCCATTGAATTCTATGGAACAGACTTCTGAATAGACAACACAGCATTGCTCTGTATTAAGTAGTGCTGAAATCTGCTCTTCAGTTTCTCCAAAGTTTTATTCCCATCCAAAATAGTTTTCCATTTTGTGCCTCATTCTCTGGGTACTTAAGAATTTCTTCAGAATTTTGTAGGGTGCAGAGATTTGAGTTTAGGTTTTATCATTTTGAGGTGGCCAAAGGCAGGTTCCTGTCTCCCTTTCCAGTAAAACTTGATCTGGCAGTCTAAATCCTTCCCATTCCCAGTTGCCCACACTTCCTGAAAGAGTCCCGTGGGAGGAGTTATCTCAGGATATCTTCCCCTGGGCTTTAATTGAGGTACGAAGTGCAGAGCACAAGAGACATTATTTGAAGAATGAAAAAAAAAGGACGTTCACAGGTAGTGATGGATGATTCTGTCAATTTTAGGTTCTCTGTTTCTCATTTTTTCCAATCTTAAATTCAGTTCTCCATATTTATGCAGTAATTTGAGTTTTTTATAATTAAAAAATCCCTGTGAAAATGCTTCAGCATTTTAGTGCAAATTTGTCCTAATAAACACATTTTTGTATGCACTCCTGACAAATGCACACATTTTTGCAAATAATATGCCCTTATCCAATGCATTCTTGTATGCCATCTTCACTAATATGTGCATTTATGTGCACACTTTACCATAATGTATGCACTGGTGTACACGTTGCTTGGCTGGAGAACTACACTGCAAAATTCAGAAACGTGTGAATTTTGAAAGATAGCTGTGTTACAGTTGCTTTGCAAAGTGCAAGTTGGCTAAGTTTGCCTTTAAATGCAAACTGAATCAGAAATCTGCCCCACCCCTACGACAGCCCTCAACCGCCACAAAAGTGAGGCAAGCAGAGCCAAAGAAACTTGCACCCCACCCATGAGAATTTCACTGAAATGTTCTCTTCCGTTTGCACATTTCTGAACTCAGTTTCTTTTCACATTAATGGATGTGTGTTGGTTCAGAAATACAGCAGAAATTTCTGGTGTAGTACCAGTATCAAGGCAAACCAGTTAGTTTAAAACAGAAAGACACACACACACAAGCAGGCTCAGGCACAAAGGCATATTGGTATGCTCAACAGGAAGTTTTATGTGTTTCTCTCACAAGCTCATTGCAAACACATTTGCTAAGTGCACAGCTATAACAGGGTAAAAGAATGCAAATGGAATAAATTGCTCATGTTCATGATGGAAGGGTATTGTTGCTTGAAATAAAGAAAGTTAATATAGTATAGTGGGGGGACAACAAAACAAGCATTGTTTTCCTATTTGATTGCATATGGCAAGCTCAATGAAATCCCACTGAAGTCTTTTTATCGGGGCACATGAAAGGAGTCAGTCCATTGTTTTTGCATATTGCCATCACTCAGCTGTTACTCTAAAGGAAGTCAACCGAGTCATTTATGTAAAAGTGTTTCGGGTGAAGTGGAAGTTAAGGGGATGCTTGAAGCATAGTGCCACTTCTCTTCCCAGCTGGCATGCATTTCCTACGGCACACGGCATGGGGGTTAGCGTAGGTGCTCATGCAAATGATATTTCAGGACCTGCGGTCTTTGTTGACAGAGATCAAACAAAACTACCATCTTGATTACGCTGTTTGGTAATCCAGAAAGAGGTCCATAAGCAGCAATGAAACTTAACCAAAATTTCAAATGGCACTCACAGCACACAGAAGAAGGGATTTCGAGAGAGGAAGGCTGCCCACCTTCCTTGACCCTACATTTAAGTAAGGACTGAGCTATTGGTCCCATTGACTTCTGTAAGGCTGAAAAAATTTGGGCCTGGTCCATTACAACATGTCCTATCATTCATTCTTGATTACCAGTTCCTTATGGTCTGTTTCATATGGAAGCATGACATATATCTGTTTCAGCTCTTATCTCCACACCCCCTTTTAAAATAAAAGGCTGCCATCTGAGGCAGAATCTGTTCCTAAGCATACTTACTTGGAGGTAACCCCACCACCACCATTCATACAGGACTAGCCTGTTAAGATTTCTCTTTTTCTTTCACCCCAAAAGAACCAAAGAAAATAAGATTCCTTCAGAATAAAGTGTGTTTATCCACAAACACACTGGTTTTTATATTGGTTCATAAACAACACGGCACAAAATTAAACGTGTAAAATGTAATATGTATAAAATGAAATCATTTAGAAGATTGCATTGCCTGCAGTTTTAGCTATCCGTGTATTTATAATTTGCAAAGAAAATTCTTTTGTACCACTCTTCTGACTGACTAGAATAGGTGTCATCCTTTGATTTATTGATGTCTTTGCTAATGCTCCCCCAGTGCAGCCCACACCTTCCCCTCTATCCCTATCCTGCTCCTTTATTTCTGCTTGTCACTCTTCTGTTTTTAATGTATGTGGCTAATAAAATCAGTTTTATTAGTCACATATTCTACATACATTCCATTCCATTTCATGAAGTAGCAACTGGGAGGAAAGGTGGGGGGGGGGAATCAGCATCACCACAAAATCAGTTTTATTAGTCACATATTCTACATACATTCCATTCCATTTCATGAAGTAGCAACTGGGAGGAAAGGTGGGGGGGGGGAATCAGCATCACCACAAAGCCACAGTCTTTTTCTAAACTGTAATAAGGCGAATCTGCTCATACTATTATAAACATCTTACCTTCAAACCAGAAAACAGATAAGGGTCTCATTTACAAAACATCACTGCAGTCATTCCTATGGGCCCATCAAATATTGAGGCTGAGACTGGGTGGCCACAGAAAGCAAGCACTGAAAACTTTATTTCCTTCCTGAATTATTCCACATATTAGAATTGTTTGGTAACAAGACTGGGCTTTTGTGTGTGTGTGTGTGTGTGTGTGTGTGTGTGTGTGTGGCATAGTATTGCAGATAAGGATGTAATTTTCCATCATACAAGATTGGTCAGCATTAGTTCTTATTAGTAATTGAATCCATAATTTCCAGTTTTAGGGAAATGCTGCCTTCCAATTTGATGACGCCTTTCTGTATATATACAGAATATTGCCCACAATTTATAGAGAGCCTTTGCCAGGGCTGTTGCTAAATTTGACATGGCAAACTGGCCGGCAGCAGAGATGTTGCAAATCCATATTCCACAGAAAGGTTATACAGCAAAATTTACATTTTCCATAAAGTATAAGAAGCCACCATTTTCTGTAATCCCACAGCAGCAAGGAAATGGTGGTACAGAAGAAAACGACCCTATCAGACACATTTCATCATGCCTGCTATCCATCGCTATCTCCTTTCCCCAGCATGATTATCCTATATCTTCCTTCTCTTCCCCCCCCCGACCTAGAAATATGCTAATTTTTAGATAAAAATAATAAACTGGTTATCGAGCCAAAAAAAAAATGGTTAGTGCCGATTAGGCCAGTAAGGTACCTCTCAGCAAATGTTTTCTGATTTAAAGAAAAGCCTACAAAAAGTATAGAATGGGTGCTTCTAGCACACACTGATGCATGTATTTCTTGGCGAAGGCACAATAGAAAAGCTGTATCCTAGAAGTAGACGACATAAACATGGAGCAGGGATCCTGCAGTGGTCAGTATGGTGTTTTTATTTCATGCTGAAATTGCCATATCTTAGATGCACATTCGTGTCACCAAACCCATTTAAGATAACTACAACCATTTTCCATTTTTGTACTGCTTCAGCCTTTATTACGTGGGTTGTTGTATGTGTGTGTATGTGTGTGTGTGTTTTTACACTTCAGGCAAATATGTGTATTGGCATATTGGATTTACGCACGCATCTCCCTTGTAAATAATGCCACTTCGCATTTTGGTTTGGAATGCTACTTTTCTTGAAGATATTGCATAAGGAAAAGAAGCTCTTGCATGGAAATGTGGAGTAAAAATAGATACAAGATCATATAGATATGGGTGGAATGGTATAGGCAATAAGTATACCATATGGGTGTTCATTCAGGGTAATGATGTAGTAAGGACTGTAAGTTTTCAAGTTCTATTGCATACTACACCTGGGTGTTAAACTGGTCCTAATTTTATGGATTGTTAATTTCCTGAAAAGGATTCACCGCAGCTATTCTTGAATATTGTAGCTATTGTTTTCTATTGATGTTGTGTGTTACTTTTCATTTAAAAAATACAATTGAAGATTTCTGTGTACAAGTTGCTATTAAATTTGATGAAATCTACAATCAGCTACACAATAGGAACCTATTAAGGCTGTGTAATGTTCTAATTGGTAATTTTTAATAGGGGGACAAGAAAAGGCTATTGCGTATGTTGGGTTTTGTTTTGTTTTTAAGCCATAACTTGGTAGGAAAAGTTTTGTAATATATCTTGAACCAGATTAAATTTGCTTATACCTGCAATTATGTACAGTAACAACAACGCACCGACCGTTTTAAGTGCTTCCATCCTTTTTAAAATCCAGAGGAAATTGTATCTAGGTAACACTGCCACCTATTGTTTAAATCTGATAGCAACACTGCTGCAGTTTCTAGAGCTCATCTTTGGAAATATGCTTAAGAGATGCTTAAAATACCATGCTATCTTTGCTTAGTTTTTAAGTGCAGGGAAGTGATAAGCAATGAGATATAAATTAACGCTGACAACAATATAACCTGTTAAAAGCATTGTAATATGATCAACGTTTTGTGCAGTGTTGATTGTGAGCATAATCACATGTGACGTATTAAAGAAAGATATGCTCAAAGTCAGAATTTAAACTTTTTGCAGTATAAGCATAACAGGTGTCTAATTTCAAATTTCCATTGTTTCTAAGTGTAAGGAACACAAATAAACCCAAGTTGTATTTCTCTCTCTCTCTCTCTCTCTCTCTCTCTCTCTCTCTCTCTCTCACACACACACACACACACACACACACTATCCAGTTTTGTAGTAAAAGGTTAATCAGATACAGGTTTAAATTATGCACTCCGGCCGTCAATCCTATCCAACTCCAAAGAGTTCCATTAAGTTCAAGGCCATTAATATCCAGCAAGATAATATTTGGGCCTATGCTTTAATAAGGAAACATTTTAAATAAATGTACAATTACTTTAGCACAAGCTGTAAATGGCAAAGGATGGAAAACAAATTTTTCTGTTAGTTGCAAGGAAGTCAAACAAAAATTCAACATGTCTATGTAAATACAAAACACATGTGATAATACATCAGCCCGGAAAAAAATATTTCAGAGCAAATAGGAAACCACATACAACTATATAAAGTACTATCAAAACTAAGCATAAGAAAAAGGAAAACTACTTACATTACCTGGAAGCCAAATTGCACTGAAATATTTGTTCAATGACATTTTGGTGTCTGCTTCATAACTAAGGGAAGCAGATATGTATTTCACATTGCCAGTTTTACATGCTAGACCCTCAAAAGAGTTGGAAGCCTGCTTTAGAGTTTAGAGGGGAGATGCTAATTTATATTTATTCTTAAACTGTTTAGACCTAAATGTAGCTACATTTCAAAGATCATCATATAGAATATTAGGAAAACAGAGTCTTGAAACAGCATTAGAGTTCAGTTTAAATAGGAAAAAAATATTCCAATTTAAAGATTGTTCTAGTACTATAAAAACCTTTACCAATATATAAATATTTGAATTACTAATATACTGGGTTTTAAATCAGACTCATTCCTAGCTTTTAGAGGATGACTGTGAAAGTTTTGCCAGACATGCATCAAAATAACACACACACACACACACACACACACACACACACATTCCATGACACTTTAATTATTTTGCTGCTACAGAAAGTTACCTATCAAGCCACTCTCACAGAAGCAACCCGATAGTCAAGCGATTACAGTTTCAATACAACAAACAAGTCAGTAGCAAGCTTCAAACCTGTTGGCATTACAAAAGCAACTGATATATAGTATTTCCTTCTCGGTGCAGTATCATTTTCTCTGTACTGTAATTCCTAGGTTTACACTGCACTGATGTTGAAATTGAAGAGGAATGAGAAGCTGAAATGTATAAAACCTAGAAAAAGAATTTTGCACACAACTTTATCCTTAAACCAGTTAAGTCGTATCCCTCGAACAATTTATGAGAAGATGTCAGTTGTAATACTTCCAAATAATTTTTATGAAGCTTACTTGAAAGCAAGTACATTTAGGCTCACATCCTAAATTGTCTGCATATCTGATCAGTGCAAGGTTTTATTAAGTCAATGAGAAAAACCTAGATCGTATTCAGATAGCATTGCATCTTTAATTTAAATATGTATAATTTTGCATTCACATATGCAATTGATTCAGTTATTTTACCACAGATTGGTGGATTTTAACTACCAATAACTAGAATAACAACTACTTCAGAAAAGGCCCTTGAAATCTAAAAAATTAAAGAACTGTGATGCATTCAGTCAGGTTGTGGTGGTGCATAACACTTGTTGGATTTTGAAAAGCACCTGTGAACCCTCACAGGTAAGAAAACTTATTTCACCATACAAAAGTTCTAATATTTGGCTTTCTGTTGCACTCCCCATTTCTTACAGGTGACATGCAGAATTTAACCAGACATTTAAACCTTTTGAAACACGATTGTGAACCAAGGAGCCAGTGCAAGAGACAGTAAACTGAAAAAATAATACTTTGAAGCTTGCTAAAAGGACCCTTGAATGTAACTCATGAGGTGGAAACTCACAATTTAGTATGTGAGAAATTAATAAATTTCCCTCTTTCTAAAAATACGCACATTCATATTTGGAAGAAAGAGGACATTAAGATTTCAGAAGCTGGGCATCTAATTAGTGGATCTCATTCTGGCATACAGTTCAGGGCAATTCAAGAAAGATAAATTTGTGCATATTAATAGTAAAGAGCAGACTTGTTAGCAGGGCTTGTATGCTAGCAAGGGAAGCAAAATCTAGCAAAAGTACAATTTTACAAAAGCAGAAGAGGGATGGAAAATAATGCCTCTGAGATGAGCTGCCCTTGAGAACAGATACTACGTTCAAATGCATTTTTAAATGCATAGGAAATATGGTTATACTCCAATAGCTAACATCATCATTACTTTTATATCTTAGCTTTACTAGATCATTGCTTTAAATGAGCATCACAAAACCAATGGAGCTTTCGTCTCCACATTACATTTTCTTGATAATCATTTTCAATTTTTCCCCCTCCTTTCCATGTCATCATTTTAATGTAAATCTTTTTCTTTTCAATAAAATGAAATGATTAAGTAATCCTGCTTTTTGCATGATTAAAGATGACAGATAGGCTTGGCTGGATAAAAATCAAGGCTCCTTGCAGAATCTGTGCACCTCACATGTCAGAATCCTTCCAGTTTGCTTAGCACTAATGACAGGACGGGGAGGGGGGGAATTACCATGTCCACAAAGTGTCTAGAAAGAATAACAAGCTACCAAGGACCTACCTTATATTATCTATAGCTTCAGATAAATAGTTTCTTTAAATCATTTTCTGTAATTAACCATCAATGAATTGTTTTGACAGAACATTAACAGATCAGTGACTATTGCAGGGCTGTTTAATAGCATCCTATATGACACCCTGAGAAAAGCAATATAGTTTATATTGAACATGAAACACCAAAGAGCTTAAATTGTGTTTTTCTTCATCAAAATCCCTATAGCTAAATATGATTTGATTTTAAAAACAGGGAGGAAGGGAAGAGAGACTTGTGGTATTTATCCATGTTTATTTCCTTTTAACAACCCGATGTTAAATATGCATTCCCTATGTGCAATATGCATTCATCCTTTTTGGACTCAGACATGTAAACTAGAAAGGGAAATTGCAGTTCAGTACATACATACATACTGCTATTGTCTCTAGACCCAAAACAATGCTAACAAGTCCATCTCTGACCTCCTGCTAACCAGCCTCTTGTAATTAATTCAGCATGTCATTGAAACTATCTGTTAAAAATCTTCCTTCCTTCCTTCCTTCCTTCCTTCCTTCCTTCCTTCCTTCCTGTAAACATTCCTGAAGCTAGGGTATCTTGTTGTTGCTGCTGCTGCTGCTACTACTGCTGCTGCTGCTGCAGAGAACAGCCATTAATCTGCTATCACATACTTGGGTTTGCAAAAAGCACCACCTCACTATGCATTTGCCAGATCAGACCATAAATACCACAACATCCCCTGGCCTAAGTTTTGTAGACATCTGTATCATGGTAGCACTGCATTTCTCTTCTTTGACAGATGAAATTACTATTCTTTGATTATTATTTTTTTACTGACCCCCCCTTCCCTTCCCCTTTTTCTGATTATGTTCTGGATGGCAAAATTTGGGCCACAAAATGCTAATTTCTAACCTAACACCATGACAGCAATCACAGCCATCACAAGGATGGAATAAAGAGAGCAATCTAACATCCAGGGATATGAATTTCTGATCAGTGGCTGGCAGACTGCCGTGAAAGCTTACAGTAATCCCATTGGACAGCTCGGGTTGATGAAGCCTGGGAACAGCAGCCACAATGTAGGGTAGTTCACAATTGCAAGCATTTGTCCATAATTTAAAGCTATATGAGAAGTGGAGAGTATTCATCTGAACAACAAGCTGTAATTTAACTAGAGTAACATTTACATAGTTTTTAACCCATTATGTCCTTTTGTCACACTGAAATTTCCTTCTTTAAATGTGTGTGTATGTGTGCACCAACACACACAACCGCACACATATTCTCTATATTAAATGCACATATCTGAGAAACATCTAGAAAGCCCAGTTATCACTTAGGCATATTAAATTTCATTGTGTAATTTCACAAAAATCAATGTTGTGTTTTAAAGTATAAAGAGCTTTAATCATGAAATATCTTACTTGCATTAACAATGCAGTGAAGTCAATGGGGTTTTCCACTGCATAAGCAAATATTACTTAGGAGTTAATTCTGACACCTTTACTTACAATGAATAGTATTTTATTGTAGGCTATGCACAAGTCGAGTACTCACCGAAATTAAATCCAGACTTTTGCAATTCTCGGTGAATGCTATTATACTGGATACATTGCTACAAACTCATTTTGATGGATACAAAGAGGTGGATGGTATAAGCAGGAGCATTACTCATTGACTTCTATGGCGAATTGTTCCCAATTCCATTTGATGTAAGTAAGCAGCTGGCCATTTGATGCTTAAACATATCAGCATATGAACCCAACTGTGGGGCTATATTGATCCAGCTAGCCCCGTATTGTCAATGCTTCTCTAAGGTGGCATGCAGAACTGTTTCCCCAAATGTCTTCCTGAGATCCCTTTAACTGAAGATGCAAGGAATTGAAGCTGAGGCCTCCTTCCTGCAAAACCACAGTTTTTCCCAAGGATGCACTAGAGATCCTTGGCTGGTTTAGGCCTGACTAAATGGGTGGGGAATACTGTGAAAGATTTATTCTTGCAATCCAAGTATTCACTTGGATTGCACAAAGAATTCCAGGGGTTTCTGGATAAGGTAGGGCTCACCTACTAAGAAGGCCTTCTGCATTCACCTCCCAGAATGGGGACAGCTCTGCAAAGAGCTCCACTCACCCTTGACATGAACAATGAAGGTGACATGTACAGAAGGCCCATGTGTGTTCTGGGTCAGGGAAGCCTTGTTTGAACACTGTGGCTTGAATCCTAAGATAAATTAACTTGAGGAAGTTGGGAAAATAAATGTTTCCCAAGCTCACTTTTTCTCTTAGAATGCTCTTTTGACGACCAGGAGACCATGGTCCATGAACTTCCTTCTTTGAACTTATTTAAAGCTGAAATCCGATATACTTAAATGGAAGGGAGAGCCATTGAGGTCGGTGTGGCTTAATTCTGAGCACACAAACACACATACACACACACACACACACACAGAGTGAGAGAGAGAGAGAGAGAGAGAGAGAGAGAGAGAGGATTGCACTTTAAGTTAACTTCTTTTAGAACAGGCATAGGCAAACTCAGCCCTCCAGATGTGTTGGGACTACAATTCCCATCATCCCTGACCACTGGTCCTGTTAGCTAGGGATCATGGGAGTTGTAGGCCAAAAACATCTGGAGGGTCTAGTTTGCCTATGCCTGTTTTAGAATGTTCAGTGCTATTTGGGGTGGTCCCTCTTTGAACAAATTTATTATTTTGTCAAAGACCAGTTCCAGCCCACATACAATATCAAGGAAGTCATAAAACACGATAGGGATACATTTGAATTTGCAATTAGGTATAACAGGGACAATACAGATAAAGCAACAGTTAAATATATATATAAATTAAAACTTAGCTGTCCCTCTTTCTTTTAGGAAGACCTCCTGCCCACCAGTGATAATTTCTGGGGACCACAGGTGGCTGCAGAGGCGCAAGATGGATGGGAAACTTTCTAAGGATCCAAGCAAATCTTTTTAAAAAAAAAATTATACAGAAGGGGGGGCAGGGAATGTTTTCTATAGCACTATGTGAAGCAATTTGTATGAGAGAACTCAGCAAAATGCAAGCAGTCATACTAAAGATATTGCTTGCCATCAATAGTTTCTGATTTCAAGCATGTTTTAGCATTTTAAATTTTGCATGTTTTAAAGTAGGGTAGTATTTTTTTAATGTCTTTTAATGTCTTTTTTTAATGCCTAGGACCCTCATACCTACGGGACCGCCTCTCCCGGTATGCCCCGCAAAGGACCTTAAGGTCCACAAATAACAACTTTTTGGGAGGTCCCGAGCCACAAGGCTGTTAGACTGGTCTCAACTAGGGCCAGGGCCTTTTCAGTACTGGCCCCAACTTGGTGGAACACTCTGTCACAAGAGACCAGGGCCCTGTGGGATTTGACATCTTTCCGCAGGGCCTGCAAGACAGAGCTGTTCCGCCTGGCCTTCGGGTTGGACTCAGTCTGATGTTTTCCTCCCCTTGGTTTTGATTATGGGCGATAAATGAAGCGGCATTTTAAATTTTAAATTGTCTTTTAACCTGTATTTTAATTAACGGTTTTTCTTTTTATACTTTCTTGTAATTTTACTGATGTTAGCCGTCCTGAGCCCGGTTTTGGCTGGGAAGGGTGGGGTATAAATAAAATTTATTATTATTATTATTGTTATTATTATTATTATTATTATTATTGTTATTAATGATCTTATTGTTTAATCTTCTTGTAAACTGCTTTGAGCCTTTTTAAAAAAACAATCAAGCAGTGTATGAATTTTATTACATAAATAAATAAATAATGAGAACAAATATTCAAGAAAAGCAGACAATATATATATATATATCACTATTAGATGCACACATACTTATATTCTTAGGACTGAAGGAAGCTCTCACATTAAGTGATAAAAATGGGTTCTTATTATTTTCATTTTGAAAACCGTGGCATTTACGGAAAGTACAGCCATTAGAATCTATTCTTTTTTAAAAAACAAACAAACTCCATTGCCAGTTAAAAAAGACACTGCAGTTTGTTAGGTTCATACTAAATTATGTACTCCAAAAATCCCTACCAAAATTCTTTCTACAAACTTTCAGCAGAACCAGGCTTTTGATGCTGCAGGTGGACTTTCTCCCATTGCATCTTCACCACACTTTCAGTCCAATCCATCTAATTTGAACTGTAGGCCTCATGGGCATGAACAGCTTCAATCTGTATTCTGTTCAGAATGACGTGGATGCTGAAGGAATGTTAAATTGTACAACCTGGTGGAAATGTACAGCCTGGCATACAAATGCATAATATATACAAATGTATGGACTTTGCCAAACCATCCAATTCTTCCAACAGCAAATTCATCATAAGGCAAAGGTGTGGAACTTGTGACTCTCCAACTATCGTTGGACTGTAACTCCCACAATCCTGGCTTTTGGCCATCCTGGCTACAGCTGATGGGAGCAGGTTCCCCATCTTTGACATAAGGTCAAGAAGGACTTTTGTTGTTGTTCAGTCGTTCAGTCGTGTCCGACGCTTCGTGACCCCATGGACCAGAGCACGCCAGGCAGGCCTATCCTTCACTTCCTCTCGCAGTTTGGCCAAACTCATGTTAGTAGCTTCGAGAACACTGTCCAACCATCTCATCCTCTGCCGTCCCCTTCTCCTTGTGCCCTCCATCTTTCCCAGCATCAGGGTCTTTTCTAGGGAGTCTTCTCTTCTCATGAGGTGGCCAAAGTACTGGAGCCTCAACTTCAGGATCTGTCCTTCTAGTGAGCACTGATTTCTTTAAGAATGGATAGGTTTGATCTTCTTGCAGTCCATGGGACTCTCAAGAGTCTCCTCCAGCACCATAATTCAAAAGCATCAATTCTTCGGCGATCAGCCTTCTTTATGGTCCAGCTCTCACTTCCGTACATTACTACTGGGAAAACCATAGCTTTAACTATACGGACCTTTGTTGGCAAGGTGATATCTTTGCTTTTTAAGATGCTGTCTAGGTTTGTCATTGCTTTTCTCCCAAGAAGGAATCCAAGAAGGACTACAAGATACATATAGTGCCCATGTGCCAGCAGATTTTTTAAAGTGTCAAATTTAATATGGCATTTATTATATGAGCCTTATGCACTTTTCTTTCACCGCTGTCACTTGCATTGTATGGAATCCAGTGCCTCAAGAAGTTGTGGTGCGCATTAGATAAAAATGCACACAGGGTAACTTAGCAATAACTATTAGACGTGATACTAAAATGTGCTCCATATTCAGAAGAAGCCTCTCTCTGAAGAATAAAAATAGAAGGCAGGCATAAAAGCTTGAAGCAGTTACAACAGCATCAGAATAAAACCAGCAACAGATACTGGGCTAGCTGGTCTGTTTCCACAAGTCAAGTTATTTTGCTGTTATGCTCAAAGCCATCTGTTGATATCCTTGCTTGATTCAAGCGGACTATGGACAAGTTTCTTTCTCATCTACTCTATGTACAATGGTACCTCTAGTTGTAGACAGGATCCGTTTCGGGGTGCCGTTCACACCCCGAAAAGTCCGCAACTAGAGCGGCGCTTCTGCGCAAGCGCGGAGCGCGATAGAGCGCTTCTGCGCATGTGTGAAGCACGCAGAACGCTTCTGCACATGTGTGAAGCATGAATAACACTTCTGCGCATGTGCGAAGCATGCATGACACTTCTGCACGTGTGCGCATGGCAAAACCCGGAAGTATACACTTCCAGGTTTGCTGCGTTCGCAACCCAAAAAGCTGCAACGTGAAGCAAATGCAAAAGAGGTATGACTGTATGTTGTCTTTCATTTGCTTAGTAGCATTACCATTTAATAGAAGGATAAGGACTGAGAATATGTTGAATGAAGTTGCCTGTTATGCAGCCAAGTATTGTAAACTGGAGTAAAAGAAAGAACTGTCATTTTGGAGGAACATGTGTTGGCAAAGCCCAAGTAGCATGATAGTTCAAATGTAGGCATCAATCTAGTGTTTCCCAGTCTGCTTTTGCTCTTAGAACTGGCCATCCACTGGGAAGGAGAAGGTGTGTAACTAGTTCAATATGACTTTCATGCCTTCTTGCATTTCAGTTTTAGCCCCTGTGCCTGAATTATGCCATCTTTTCAGCATGGAGGATGCCTTCTGTTCTGAATAGAAAGAGAAATGGGAGAGATATTTATTCTTTTGGTTACCGACAGCTTTCCTTTCTAACCTCTTTTGAGTCTACCTACCAACCATCGGCCAGATGCCCACACCCCTGATCCAATCTTCGCTATATGAGAGATGCTCCTGTTACGATACAGCATCTAAATTGTATTGGGCCTTGTGCTCTATATTAGGCAAGAAGGCAGAAAGCAATACATTAAGCACAGGCTGCCCTGCAAATCAACAGGATGTGCTGGTTATTTTTATTTTTAATTTAAAGAGTGTTTGTTGTTACCTTCTGTTCACAGATTTTTCAGAAACATAGGCAAACCACTATGCTGGCATGCATACAACATTTTTGCAGGCCCCATTGGAAGCTTCTGAATAGACAAACCGTGATTTGGTAGTTTTATCGTACATTCCTAAGGTCTCAAGCAGTTCCTATTAAGGGCAAAGTAAATTGCATATTACTTATGTAATGACTTGTCCTGTTCTATGTTGTTGTTAGCAGTATTTTATTGAAAGATTAAGTGTTATTTTCCATTACATTCTTAAAAATCCTTCTGCCTCTCTCCTTGTAATTCTCTAGCATTCCTGACATGAAAACAAAAGAAAATATCCAAGAACAGGATGAGCTCAGAGAAGAGAGAGAAAAGAAAAACAGCAGAAAACTTGCCGCATTTTAAAGAGGAAATGCAATTTACTATCTACGCAGTTGAGGATTCATAAAAAGCCGGGCTGTCATGTCTGACTAGGGCAAGGACAGGGAAAGTGCAGCCTTTCAGATGTTTGTTGCACTCCAACTCCCATCATTGCGTGGTCAGGCGGAGTCCCCCCCGAACCACAGGCAGCCCCTGAGGGAAATAAAGACACATGACAACGTTCTATGGGATTCAATTGGCCACAACTTTATTAATATTCAGATGTAGGGAGACCTTGGCTCAGGCATTGGGCGTTTATCCTTCCCAGCCCCCCAGCCGGGGTTCTGGGTAATTTTCAGGGTTATCCAGCATGTGTGGGGAGTGGACTAGCTCTGGAGAACATATGTTCAAGCAGATAGCCCGCCCCGCCCCTGTTCGCCGCCGCTGGAGGGGGAGGGCAATGACGACCTCTGGGCGTATGCCTCCCCCTAAGACCCCTTTAACAGGAACCCTGGTATCGCCGCCGCAATGGGGGCGGGGGTCACCGCCCCACGCCCCCCCCCCATTTTAGGTAGATGACTAATGGATTCCACCCAGGGCCTGCAACCGCCAAAGTTGTGACGAATTGCTACGGGAAAGGCGAAACCTGCCAATGCAGGGAAAGTCCTTTCTGGCCCTTCAACAGCAACCTTGTCATAGCAGCGTCTGCGTGCCTGTGTGGCTGTGGGAAAAAAAAGGTTAATCTGCATACCGTCTTTCCCCCTTTTTAAGACACCGTCTTATAATTTTTCCCCTCAAAAAAACACAGGGTGGCTTATTTTCGGGGGGATGTCTTATTTTTATTACATCAGTATGGTATGGTAAGCCTCCCCCTGTGGCGGCACCACGGCTTACTTTTGGGGTACTTCTTACTTCTCACAAAGGTAAAAAAACCCTGCCATGGCTTACTTTATGACTACGTATTTAAAAAGGGGAAACAGGGTAATAAGTGTTAATTGAGGGAGTGGAGGGTGGGGAAGCTCTGAATCCACTGAATTGATGCAGCAGCTAAAAAAGCCAATGCAATTCTGGGCTGCATCAATAGGAGTATAGCATCTAGATCAAGGGAAGTAATAGTACCACTGTATTCCGCTCTGGTCAGACCCCACCTGGAATACTGTGTCCAGTTCTGGGCACCACAGTTCAAGAAGGATACTGACAAGCTGGAACGTGTCCAGAGGAGGGCAACCAAAATGGTCAAAGGCTTGGAAACGATGCCTTATGAGGAACGGCTTAGGGAGCTGGGTATGTTTAGCCCGGAGAAGAGAAGGTTAAGGGGTGATATGATAGCCATGTTCAAATATATAAAAGGATGTCATATAGAGGAGGGAGAAAGGTTGTTTTCTGCTGCTCCAGAGAAGCGGACACGGAGCAATGGATTCAAACTACAAGAAAGAAGATTCCACCTAAACATTAGGAAGAACTTCCTGACAGTAAGAGCTGTTCGACAGTGGAATTTGCTGCCAAGGAGTGTGGTGGAGTCTCCTTCTTTGGAGGTCTTTAAGCAGAGGCTTGACAGCCATCTGTCAGGAATGCTTTGATGATGTTTCCTGCTTGGCAGGGGGTTGGACTGGATGGCCCTTGTGGTCTCTTCCAACTCTATGATTCCAACAGCCACTTCCCAGGTATGACTTAACTTCTATTGTGTACTGTATGTTCCCTCCTTCTACCTGGCCAATCCCCCTGGCAACACCTCCCCAGCAGGGATTGGGTGGCTGCTGGAGTAGGTGGAGACCACAGGTATCCAACCTGGGAAGGTGGTGCCAGAAACCAACTGCCAGGAGCTGCAACATGATCCCAGGAGGCTACTCGTGACCACGCAAAATGTGCACCCCATTTGATGTGGGTAATGGTCATTCCTCACCATTGACTATGCTGGCTGGGTCTGATGGGAGTTGTAGTCCAACAACATCTGGAGGACCACAGGTTCCCATCCTTAGACTCAGGGCAGTTTAGACTTCCAGAAGAATTATATAGTGAAGCTTTGCCTGGATTTTAGCATTTCAGTGTGCAAGACAGAATCTCTTACCCAAGTTCCATGCCTATGAAGTGAATAGAGTTTTTTTTGTGATGGGGGAGGAGAGGCAGCATTTTAAAAGTTACCCCTCACTTACAAATCTATTGGGACATTCTACTGTTCATATATTCTGACCCAAAGATAAGAAGAATGCTGGATGGGCATTCTTAGTCTCAGGACCAGTTCACACATACATTGAAATGTTGGGGGGGGGAGGCATACAGACAGTTGTTTTTGGACTACAACTCCAATCATCCCTGACTATTGATTATGCCTGCTGGGGGTGATGGAAGCTGTAGTCTGTCATACAGCAATGTGAACATAGTTTATTGTTGTTATAAGACCTTTAACCTAATTTTATATTATACAACTCCAAATAATTAAGGACCATCCTAAAAACATTCAAAAATAAAAATTAGAAACAAGTATCCGAGCCTGTCAAAAGCGAAGTGTACTTCACTGTGTGTACCCATGGTACAGAGACACATGATACCCAAAATAGTAATTATATTGTGTAGCCCATAACCATATAAAATCATACAGCAAAATTTAAATATCATTAAAATGTGAAAGTAAAAAGTAAGGAAGAAATGGGAAGTACAGTTATTCATTTGTTTAGTTCATGAAATTTATACACTGATTGTAAAAACCTCACAGCGGTTTACAAAATGATAAAACAATAAGATCAAGATAAATATACAACTGTACTCTTAAACATATAAAAGTTAAAATACAAAACATATTAATGTTAACATCAATATTAAAATGTTGCACAATAACCTGAAAATATAATGAAGATTACAACCATCTTAACCATCAATGACTGCCTTGGCACTTACAATTTATGTCTTGTTTTCAAGTAGTCTAACAATATGTTGCATTCAGACTTTTGTATGATAAGCTTTATTTAAAATTGAAACTTGCCCAGATGTGACTAGGATAGATTTCAACCGAAGCCTCATAGACCAATTTACAGTGAAAATCATTCTTTTATTCCGATAAATATAACATGGTGGTAATACAAGGAGCAAGAAAAGAGATAATGTGGAGGGTTTTTCAGCACCTTCTGTCTACAGATATAAACAGGGTCAGAGGTGCATGTGGGGAGGGGGGCCGGGGGGCATTTGCCCTAGGCCTCAAGCTCAAAGGGGGGCCCCCAATCATTTAGACGCCTTTACTTTTTTGCATTTGATAAATTTTGCAACATGTTTTAACACACATTGGACCAAAATGTGACATACACTCAGAGTAGTAAATTTAAGCAAATAGTTGTGCTCTAAAGCACCTTTTTTTTTTTTTTTTTTGCTAACTGATATAGATTTTGTCACATGACAGAGTTAAAATGTTCATTAAAATTATATTGGTTCTGGTGGCAGAATATTAGACCATGATAAATGTGCCCTTGCAGATCAGCTAATTATACCCATAAACCACTCACTCTTTCTTGGTGCCTTATTATGTTTTTGTGCGCCATTTTCTTTTGTATGTTGATTCTAGCTAGGGACCTTAAAAACTGCAAATGGCATAGGCCTGTCTGGACAAAGCCTGTCCTGTCACAAAATCCTCTCTATGACAGTAAAATTCAGAAATGTATAGTGTTTCTTTAAAACATGTGTCCATGTTTTACAGATGTGACTTATATGTCACACAGTTTGCATGCATGTAAATGGGTTTCAGTGTCAGCAACTTGATAAATAGGATAGGTGTTATTACTACCCACCTGAAACTATTCTCTAATATGGAGTCTTCTGATTTGGAGCTCATTCTCTACACACATGTTTTCATAATCATTGAGGCAAAGGGAGGAATTCAGTACAGTCGTACCTCCATTTATGTAACTCTCTGGCAAACCCGGAAGTATTTTACCATGTTTCATCGCGTGTGCATGCGCAGAAGCGGTCCTCAGGTTGCGGACCTCCGGAACGGATCCCGTCCGCAACTGGAGGAACCACTGTATAATGCTAAGATTGCTTTGTCACTGTAAGCATTTTTCCCTGCTCCTCCCCACACACTGTTCTGAGGGTTCTGCTGACCCCCTAGAGTCAACTGAGGAGCATGGGTGGGGGGAGAAGATAGCCCCAGGAACCAGGAAGAGGGCGTTCTTGGTGGTGGCACCTGCCCTGTGGAACACCCTCCCATCAGGTGTCAAGGAAACAAACAACTATCTGACTTTTAGAAGACATCTGAAGGCAGCTCTGTTTAGGGAAGTTTTTAATGTTTGATGCTTTATTCTGTTTTTAATCTGTTGGAATTGTTATTGTTACTGTTATTGTTATTGTTATTGTTCGTGCTACTGGAAGCCCTTGTGCGGATTTCCACTAGTGGGACCTGTTAGTGGAATCTGATCCCAAATATTCTAAAAAATGTGTGTGTTTCTTCACAAAATACTGAACACTTCATTACTGGAAAATCTGAAAATTATTTATAAACAATTAAGCTGCAAAAGGCCTATGTGAAATATTATCTCCCTACTGCTGATGGGGAAACAATAGCATTTAGAACTCATTTGCAAAATCCCACATCGCTTCCCTGAGGAAGCCATGCAAGTTTGCTGCTGAAAAACAATAAATCAAGAAAGACTCTGCTTGTTTAATGATAACTAATTATGCCTTTTTATCAAACCTTAGTTGCACTCAGAGGTCAGGATGGTGGTACAACTCCTAGGTAAAATAATTATACCTATGCCCAATTATCTGCAACAGTGTCACACTCATTTATGACTATATTTGTTTTAAATTATCCCAAATCTCAAACTAATGCCAACAATTAATGCTTTAAAGATATACAGAATATACAGCAGGTAAGCAATAAGATTAAATACTGACATGAAGTAGGTGGGGAAGTATCAAGCAATCATTCACAAAAATTGAAAAAGTATTCTGAATGGATCTCAGGTGCAAGGAGAAAGTATTATAATGCACTGGAACTATACAGGTGAAATTCCCACGTTACTTTCTTTCTTTTTGCACACCTGTCCATGGTTGTGTGAAAATCCATTAATTTTGTAATATGGGAATGATTACAGCAGAGTATTTTTTTTAGCCTTGCAGCCAGGAAGCTTAAAAACCATTTACCTTCCAAGTATAAACATGGCTTTATTTGGGTGTTACAGAGGAGGGCTGGGATATGTATTACGTACACCATATTATATGGTCCATGGGCATGGACTGCCCATAGCTCGTTGGTGTTCTATAAATTTACAGAGCAAACAGAGCACATGCAGGATCTCTTAACAGTGAAGGCATAAGAAGAAGAAAATCTGCCTTGAGTATGCACTCTTGCATAAAGACATCAGAAGACCTTTGATAGATCAGACCAAGATTCCCTGTTAGACTCCCCAACAACTTCCAGTGTTATGTGAAGGTGGCCAATGCCCCATTTTCCTTCCCTCTCATGTCTCAGTATATACCATAGTAGAACAGAGGTCTGGTAAATTGAGATGAGAAAGCACCAGGTATTGTTTGTCTAGTCATCATTACACCCAACACAGAAGTCCACTCATGCAATAGACTTCCCCATTCCTCTCCTCTTCCTGAAGGCCTTCCAATCAGCCTCGGAGGGTCCCAAGACCCTGTGGAGCAGATTTTGAGGGGGACACAGGGGACTGAAGGGGAATGGAAAGGAAGGAGAAATCCTGTTATCCTTATTTATTTATTTATTCATACATACATACATACATACATACATACTCCACTCATCTGGCTGGGTTTCCCCAGCCACTCTGGGCAGCTCCCAACAGAATAATAATAATAATAATAATAATAATAATAATAATAATAATAGAAACAATAAAACATTAAAAACTTCCCTAAACAGGACTGCCTTCAGATGTCTTCAAAAGTCAGATAGTTGTTTATTTCCTTGACATCTGATGGGAGGGCGTTCCACAGGGTGGGCGCCACTACCAAGAAGCCCCTTTGCCTGGTTCCCTGTAACTTCACTTCTCGCAGTGAGGGAACCGCCAGAAGGCCCTCAGCACTGGACCTCAGTGTCCGGGCAGAACGATGGGGTGGAGATGCTCCTCCAGTTATACTGGGCTGAGGTCGTTTAGGGCTTTAAAGGTCAGCACCAACACTTTGAATTGTGCTCGGAAACGTACTGGGAGCCACTTGTTATCCAAGTGGAAGTCAACACTGTATATACAACGTTTTATTCCTCCTTTGCCATTCATCAGAATATCTCCAAGTGCATTATAGCACATAAAAAGACAATTAAAACTGAAAAAGCCCTGCCCATATTCCCAAAATGTAACTTCTATACAGAACATTGGACTGAAAACACTGAAATAGATTCAGCCAGGTTAATGAGGTAACTAACGAAAGTTCTGAAGGAAGGTGGGGAGGGAGTTCCACACTCCAAGGAAGTCTTCTCATGCAACCTCTTGGCATTCTCCCATAGTACAGACGTTCCATGGGGGGGGGAGCTCCATCTCTTCCACTTTTGAAGGGCCACTGACTATTTAATGCTGGAGGCAGCAAAACTTATGAATACCAGTTGCCGGAAACCACAGGAGGGAAGCCTGTTCTTGCACTCAGGTCTTGCTTGCAGGATTTTCACAGGCCACTGTGAGAACAGGATGCTGGACTAGATCTGATCCAGAAGGCTCTTATGTTCTTGTGTTCTTAATGCTCTTTGGTGCTGGGTGTGCACAGAAGCCTTTACCTCAAGAACAAAAGAGCACCAGCTATGCAGCCTCTGCTTAGCATTATGGGCTTGTGACTGCAGCCTCCATAGTGTTGCAGTGCAATGGAGGCTAGTCCATTAGGACCAATGGGACAGTGTCCCACCAACCATAGGCTGCTGTCCTCAGCCAGACTCCACCTGCCTGCTTTCATACTTCCAACCAGTCCAGAGATTGGTACTGCTGGCCAGCTGCCTTCTCCTTAGTCCAACTGTTGTCCTTTGTCCTTAGTCCAACTGTTGTCCTCTTGGGGACAAAACTATAATTTGCCTGTCAATGGCTCTGACTCCCTGCTTTCCACCCCAATGAGTACCAGCCACTACTGTTGTCCTGTATTAAGTGATGGGAGCCACATGTTTAGTGCTAGCGCCTTGTTAGTGGCTGGAACTTAAATGCAACAGTCACCACATATGTTTATTTTTAAAAGTGTCGCTGTAATATCTCGATTGGTAACTGGGGTGTGTTTATTTTCCTGGCCATTTCCCCATGTCTTTTCCACCCCAGGGGAAAAGGTACCCGTGCTATTTCTTGCATTGGTTAGCTGAGAATATATTTTGAGAAGGGAAACAGAAGAAAGGGAAAGATTGAAGCCTTCCATGACTGGTTTTCATTAGGGACAGGGAAACTTTGACAATCCAGATTCTGTTGGACTCTGGCTCCCATCAGCCTAGTCAGACCAATGGCTAGGGATGATGGGAGTTGTGGTTTATCAACACAGGTTTCCCATCTATGTATTAAAGAGAAAAATGTATTGAGATTAGGTCTACTTGGCACCATCATTAACTTCTCCCAGGCATTTGATGGATTATGCCTAGTTGGCTGAGGGCCCATTTGTTGAAATATTGTTGTGGCTGACTTTTTCTTTTTTTCTGCTGGGTCCATTTGTGGATTATCAAAATGTATTGTTTTGCTTTATGCTATGCCTTTTTGGCTCTTAGATGTTTTGGAAGTTGCTTAAAGATGTCTTGTAACTGTCGACTCATAAATAACCTCAAATAAAATAAAAAAATTTAAAAATCAGACTTATAGTGGGCCTTTCCTCTGAGGCACCAAAATGGAGTCCAGAGCAACTTAGAAAAAACACACAAGAAGGGAAAGACAAATCAAGCCACTATAATATCACCAATAAAATTCCTTGAGCTGCAGAGCAAACAATGGAGTAGCAAATCAGGAAAACAGAAATGCCGAGCCAAATAAAACATGTTTATTATCCTTTTCTACAATATAATAGTCCTTATTCCTAAGCAAATGTGTTTACCATAAGGACGGCAGCAGCAAACCCCATTTAATCCCTTTAGTCATGATGGCTCTACGATTCAAGTGATTTTAAAATGCAAAATTGCACATGATCCAATTATATCATTTCTTTCTTTCTTTTTAAGAACAGTGTAGAAGGAAAAGTGAAATATGGGAAAGAATATTGTATGTCTCACAACTGTGTTATTATTAATAGTAATCATAGTATTTATTAGACTTGGTATTTGCCAAAAGTCCCCAAGCAACTTACAACATATTTAAAAACATTATACCTTGAAAACGATACAACCCCCATAACAACCACAGGAACTGTGGGTCCACCAAGGGGGTCCACCATTAAGACCATTGAATCCAGGGTCTAAAATTACCAGGATGCACAAATGGCTAATTGGAACCTCTATGGCGAGAAATATAATGCCTCTGAATGCCAGGGAATTGCTGTTTCCATTGCACCTTGCTTAGGGCTTCCTAGGAGTAGCTGGCTAGTCATTGTTGGGAACAGGATGGACAAAATCCAAGACTGGCCATAGGACATGGTATGAATTCACTTGCTGTACCTCTCCAGTGCTACGAATTTAACATCCAATTACTGTAGTCCTTGTTCAGGCATCATAGAGAAACAGGAAACAAGGCTGGCCCAAGACATTTTGGCACCTGAGGCAAACCACCAAATGGTGTCCTCCCTACCAAGGAAAAAGTGGTGAATGAAGATGTATATCAGGAACAAGAGAGGAATAAAGCTGAGCTCAGTTATGATGGAGGGAAAGACAGAAGTGTTTTAAATAAGTAATTACAAATAAATAACACATAATTAGAAAATGCAACATATACTCTTTTTTTAAAAAAAAAACAACCCAGATTTTTATTTTCATATTGTTTTATTATTTTCATTTTTAACACAGAGAGTTGGAGAGCAGTAGGTTAGATCTTTCTAAATGTGTCCTATTGATGAAGATAGCTTTTTATTTGCTTGTAGGTTAATCAGAGTATCACCCCAGCAAGTCTTTCCAGAGATTCCCATTTGTGACTGGTATTTTTAATTTGTTTGCATGGGTGATGAGTACAATATGCACTTGTTTCTAGCCAAAATTCTTTCTCGAAAGGTTTGCCGTAGCCCAGAAAGGATCCATGATGTAATGCAGAAAATCGATACTGCTTTTAATTGGCTATTATCTTACGGTTAATAGTGCTCAGTTTCCACCATTTTCCTATTTTTGGCAAATGGGAACATACTGTAAAATAATTACTGGCAATGCTGCAAGGCCATTTACTGAAAAGTGAAACCTAGGAAGCCGACTTATGCCAAGTCTATTAAATAGGCACGTCCAACAGGTAGATCGTGATCTACCGGTAGCTCAATGGATGCCTGTGGTAGATCACTGGTAGATCAATGGCTCCCCCCAAAGAAGCTCAACAGCTTTGGCTCCCCTAAAAAAAAGCTAAACAATTTTGCCCTGCACCCCCCAAGGGGCTTTCCTCCTCCCTAAGAAAAACTCAACAACTTTAACTTGAACCCCAAAAAGAGGGTAGATCACCGCCAGTTTTTAAACTCTGCAAGTAGATCGCAATCTCTTGGGAGTTGGCCACCCCTGGTCTATTTAATATCCTCACCAACCAGCAGGAGCTGTCCAAGGTTTCAGACGAAAGCTTTGGCCACACCTACCTACAGGTTCAAGAGATTCAACCTTCTGCATGCGAAGCATCAGTGTAGGGAATGAGGGAAGAAAATAGAATTAGTTGGCTCTGTCTGCCATTGCTCTGGCTTCACATCCCATTAGTCTCTCTGCCTTCTACCCTACCAATTCGAATGGCACCATCAGGGCTTTTTTCAGCTGGAGCTTGCCAGAACCTCTCAGGTGTGCACCATTGCCATTATACGAGCACAAGGGAGGCATTCATGGTGAGTTCCAGCACTTTTTCTAGAAAAACAGCACTGGGAACCATCACAGCAAAGTATGTACTCTACCACTGTAGTATAGCCTTTCTCTTTTTCTTGGGGAAAAAAGCTTTCCAGAACACAACTATTTTCTGTGCCATTTTTGGGCAAACCACAAGTTGGATACTGGGACTGGCCCAGTCAGGGGCGGAGGAAGGGGGTGTGGTGGATGTGGGCCGGCCCAGGCATCACCACTGAGGGGGGTGACAAAATGCCGGGCGGCACTCACCGCGGGGCCTGCAGTGCGCCCGAGCCACGCGAGTCTCCTGGGAGAGACGCGGTGGCTTGGGTGCGCGCAGGCTCTGTGCTGCCCAAACAGTCCGCCCGCTGCCTCCCCCCACAGCCATAGGGCAGCTGAGTGGGAGGAGGCAGGCAGACTCCAGAGGCCCTGTAGTATGCCCTACCCTCACCCCGCCCCTATGGATGGCTCACCCCTGCCCTGGGCATGCCACCCCAGGCGCCCGAACGGCTTTCTCCACCGCTGGGCCCAGTCGCTTAATTGCCCTGATTACATCTCTGCTTATGAATCCAAGGTAGTCATTTCTGAGGATGAATGCTGTCCATCTATGTCCAAATGTCCCATAGCTCAGCAAACCTTTGAGGATGCCAAGGAGGGTGTTTCTTTGTCTTTGTTAAGGTGAATTGCTTCCTGAAAGTTTCCTTTTCTGACTAATGGACATGAGTGAAACACGTTTGCTTCCTCTCGCCGAGCCTTCAACTTAGTGCCTTTAGCCTGTTCTGTGTCAGGACTATATTTCAAACTCCTGGGTGCCTCTGGACACATCATCAAGTAGCAGAGTTGTGAGTGGTGAGTTTTTGGATTTCAGCACCCGCAAAGAGAGATGCTGTCTCCTTGGTAGGTTCAAATGGCTTTTCAGCACTTGGCTGGCACAAACTAATGGCCCCACATTGGCAGTTAGCCATAAAAAGGAGCGTTACTGCACTGTCACCGTGGATTCCAATATTATGAAGCCCACGCAGCAACGGAGCAAAACCAGAAGAGAGAAACGTAAATAATCAGCCATGTAAAATGAAGCGTTGTAGGACTAACCTGCTCACAGTGTCCTCCCACTTTAAACGAAACAGGAAAAATATCCATTGACATCCAACGCCACTTTAAATAGTACCATGAAGACGTGCGTGTTTTTAAACCGTTCTCTAGCATTGTCCGAATGTTATTGTACATTATTATAAACAAAATACAAGAAGGTCACAGCTGACTAAATTCCTATCAATTATAAACTTTAAAAAAAATGCACAGTTAATACAGATTTCTGACTTTTCTATACGGAGCATTTTTCCTTTAAAGAAAAATGGTTTATACAGTTCACTTCCTGCCATAATCAAGGCCTTTCTAACCTGATATCTGAAGGTTCTGCTTCAGTGAATAATTCAGTAGGGTTAGTGAAACTGTGGCAGCAAAGAAAGTGCTAATCTTAGATGGAAGCTGTGAGGGATATTAAGAAACAATTGCAAAAAGTGACATATTTAATAGAGAAAGATTACTCTGTGCTACATCTATTTAATTTGAAATGAATAAATTTTGCCAGTATTTTATGAGATGCAGTCTGCAAATTATGTGAAACTTCATAGTGTCACTGAAGTCTAAGGGAAAGAATAAAAGGTGTCCTCTCCGCCTCCCCTTTCCCCCATTTTATGAGCATTGTGATTTTTGAGGACTTTTCAGCCTTTTCAAAAAAGAATTTTCTATGGAAGAGAAGGACCATTCACTGCAGGACTTTATTAATTTGAATTAAGGAGGAGGAGGAGGGGGAGAAAGGTGATAGCACAAAAAGATAAATAACAAGAGGCAATAAAAGGATCTTATGTAATGAGACTTTTTGAAATGACTGAATTCCTCCCTTAGACTGTGACTGAGTGGGGCCGGATAGGTTCTCAATCTTTCAGGGGAAATTTAGCTGATCTAGCCAAGACAAGCCTGGAAGTGTGAGGGAACACAAGGGTGAAAAATGATAAGGGGCAGTTTGGGGCTTTAATCACAGGAAGGAGATTCTTAAAACCAGCCCAGTTCTGATGGAAATCATTTATTTTACTGTTCATGAATAAGCCCAAGCAGGGTGTGTTGTGGCAGTGATAGTACTAAGGACAGAATGCATTAAAAGGTATCTTCTGAAATACTTATATTAAAATAAAAAATGAGACGCTGAATCTTATATAATAGAGGATAATGATAATGGTAATAATAATAATAATAATAATAATAATAATAATAATAAACAAAATGGTTCATGTAATCAAAATCACTAATTTTCGCATGTCCCAATTAAAAAGTTGCAAAGGTGGTTTAGGCTGCAATTCACTTACCCATGAGTAAGCCACACTGAACTCAATGGAACTTCCTTATGAGTACTCATGTATGCGATTCCACTGCTAAGACAACTTTCACCAAAGTCTTAGTTATATTACACAGAAAAGCTACAGGGATTAGCCATGTAATTTGCATATGCTGAGCAGTGATGCACTTACTATTTGTAGTTTCTAGAGCCTTTTTTTCATGTACAAAGTGCATTGCTGTTTATCCTCTTGAACCTGCCAATATCACATTGCCATTATAGCTATATATGGAGCAACTGCATTTGGAATACTTTGTACAGTTCTAGTAAACGCACCTCCAAAAGGACATTGCAGAACTGTGAAATGTTCAGAAAAGAGCATCCAAGATGATTAAGGATTTGGAGCAACGTAGGGAGTTGCCTTGTGCTAAGTAAGATCTTTGGTTCATCGAGGCCGGATTGGGATCATGCTCTGGCTGATGATCTCAGTGGTCGAGCTGGGAGATCAGGGTTCAGGCAGTCCCTAAAGCAATCTGGACCCAAGTTGTTCAAGGCTTTGCGAATCAGTACAAGGATTTGACCTCATACTATAGTAGATGGGCCGTCAATGCAGATCTTTCAATAATGGTGCCACATGTTGTTGACCATGTGCTCCTATCACATGGTTGGAGGATGGATGGCGGCTAACAGATTGAGGTTGAATCCTGACAAGACAGAAGCTGTTTTTGGGGGACAGGAGGCGGGCAGGTGTGGAGGACTCCCTGGTCCTGAATGGGGTAACTGTGCCCCTGAAGGACCAGGTGCGCAGCCTGGGAGTCATTTTGGACTCACAGCTGTCCATGGAGGCACAGATTAATTCTGTATCCAGGGCAGCTGTCTACCAGCTCCATCTGGTACGCAGGCTGAGACCCTACCTGCCCGCGGACTGTCTCGCCAGAGTGGTGCATGCTCTCGCTTGGACTACTGCAATGCGCTCTACGTGGGGCTACCTTTGAAGGTGACCCGGAAACTACAACTAATCCAGAATGCGGCAGCTAGACTGGTGACTGGGAGCGGCCGCCGAGACCACATAACACCGGTCTTGAAAGACCTACACTGGCTCCCAGTACGTTTCCGAGCACAATTCAAAGTGTTGGTGCTGACCTTTAAAGCCCTAAATGGCTTCAGTCCTGTATACCTGAAGGAGCGTCTCCACCCCCATCGGTCAGCCCGGACACTGAGGTCCAGTGCCGAGGGCCTTCTGGCGGTTCCCTCGCTGCGTGAAGCCAAGTTACAGTGAAGCCAAGTGAGGCCTTCTCGGTAGTGGCGCCCGCCCTGTGGAACTCCCTCCCTTCAGATGTCAAAGAAAACAACAACTACCAGACCTTTAGAAGACATCTGAAGGCAGCCCTGTTTAGGGAGGCTTTTAATGTTTTATAGATTATTGTATTTTAATGCTCTGTTGAAAGCCGCCCAGAGTGGCTGGGGAAACCGAGCCAGATGGGCGGGGTATAAATAATAAATTATTATTATTATTATTATTATTATTATTATTATCAGCAGTCTGACTGCCACATTCTGCACCTGTTGGAGCTTCCAAACCAGGCCCACATACAATGTGTTGCTGTTCTCCAACACTGAGGTTACCAATGCATGGACTGCAGTGATCAGGCTATCTCTGTCCAGAAATGGCCATAGCTGGTGAAAGGCACTCCTAGCCATGGAGGACACTTTGGCCTCTAGTGACAGAGATGTTTCCAGGAACACCACCATCCTGCTCCTTCAGAGGGAGTGTAAGTCCATCTAGAACAGGTAACGACAATCTCCCACACAAGGGATCCACCCACCCAAAGAGTCTTCATCAAAATCACACATAGTTCATTGGCTCCCATCCAGTCAACCATTGCATTCAGACACTGATCCAGAACTTTCACAGTCTCTCCTGAGTCAGATGCTATGAAGAAATAACATGTCCTCAGCGTTTTGTCCCATCCCCTCTTGTGGGAGCAAATCCCTTCATTTAACTATGAACTGCATGAGTTCTTGTGCTATGAGAGAGGGAGACTGCAACAACCAGCACTCCAGGCCATTGGCTTGGGGTGATGAGAGTCAAAGTCAAACAATATCTGGAGGATCACAGGTCCGCCAGTCTCTGTTCTAGGTGACCTCTGCAAAATCAAAGACTTCTAAAAGAGACTTCAGAACTGTGAGGCTGAGGTGTGTGATCCATGATTTAGATTAGTTACCTGGCATCTGTGCCACCAATAAGTCCTGCAGTTATCTGGTTGGATTCTGGTATTCATCCTGAGCAGAGTTCATCATTCTTGTTGTGCCACCCACTATTGCATCTTATTGTTCACTTTCCCCCTTCTATTATGTTTCACATTCAAATGCACATGCACTTGAATCTCTCTAAAGCTAATAGTAAAAAATGTATGTGCACCTTGGGATGAATATATTATGTATAGAGTACCCATGACAATCACATTTTAAGCTGCTTGTATGGCCTACACCAGGCTTATTGGTAAGGCACTTAGTTACAGCGTGCGATTCTTGGGTTCACAAACAGATTGCTGTTTTTCTGACTTGTCATTCTGTACGGGACTTAGGTGAGCCTTGTGAGATTTTACACCTATTTCAAATGCCCTCTCCGCTTTGAGTATGTCAGCAGCAGCTTGGAAACTGCCGCTGCTTTCTTTAAGTGTAAATGAAGCTGAACTTAAAGCAAAAGGAAAGAAAATTGAAGACTGCATGTTCTAAAATAGAGGAGAGTCGTTCCAAATTCAAAACCTGCTTCAGACATCATTACAATTGCCATACAAAGTTTGATGGACTAAAGTAGACATATACAGCTCAGGAACCCCCCAAGCAAAACACAATTCACCCACCCTGCAATGATGTATACCATCCGAAGAGACTACAATCTACTCACAGAGTTAAAGACTGGCAGTGATCTACCCCCTTTTGGGGGGGGGGGGTTCAGGTCAAAGTTGTTGAGCTTTTTTTAGGAAGAAGGAAGGCCCATTTTTGGACACGCCATTTTTCAGTCAACCTTCTCTGGTTGCTACTTCCTTGAGACCGCTTGGGAAGTCGAGGGAGAAAGTTTCCAGTGATGGAAAGACCACAATATACCATTGGTGTGCCCTGTTTTAGCCTGAAGTGAGCCACAAATGGTGCAAGTTTGTCCTGAAGTGAACTGATGGCTGAATTCTTTTGCTGGAATTTAATTACCACCTTTGGAATAATAATTTTACTTGTTCTCTTTTCTTTGAAACTAGCTGTCCAATTTCAAAATACCATCCCTTTAACTGGTGACATTGACCAACAAAAACAAGACCACCCCTGATTCTCACTGTTGATGAAGTTCTGAATATTTCCACCCAGTCCTTTGCAAGTCTCACCCCCATCTCTGTTATGCTTGGTAATTCTGCTCTGTCAGTCTCTTATCTGCTATGCATGCTTCCTTTCGCTTTGCATACAATCAGCATTTCTATGTCTCCAACCCTTCCCCACCCCCATCATTGCTGCATACTCCAAAGATACGTCACTTACTCGATTCCCCTGAAGTCCATTCTTTTGTAAGGTTGTTGTTGTTTCTAAACACGAGGTGTTCTGAATTGACTGCCAGTAGGAAGATAGGAAATTGCCTTACACTGAGTCAGTCTATTGGTGCATGTAGCTCACTGGCTGGCAGCAGCTCTCCTCAGAGGCCTGTTCTCACTGAAAAATTGAAATTACTGTTGTCGCTAATGTACGGCATGGCTTGTCTCCTTCAAAAGAACACTCCTGCATGTTTTTGGATGCACATGTCTAGGAGAAATAATGTGTGAACCAGCAGTGCACAGATTCAGTCAGCAGCCATTTCTGGTTCTGATGTTGAGGACGAATGCAACCATGATTGTAAAAATAGTGACTAGAAGTTATCGATGTACTAGAGGCTCACAATTCATGTTTGTCAGTCAAAGGCTCAGGAAGGTCATGGGTACCATTGCTTGTGTGAGTAGAACATACAGATGAGGGAGAAATTTGATTCAGTTCAGATTTAAACGTGAACCTAACTAATTCACACTTTCTGAAACTACTGAAACATAGCCATCCTTCGAAAGTTGCACTTCACTGAATTTTGCAATGCAGTTCTCCAAATACAGTGGTACCTCGGGTTAAGTACGCTTCAGGTTAAGTACGCTTCAGGTTAAGAACTCCGCTAAGAACAGAAATCGTGCTCTGGCGGCGCAGCGGCAAGGGGAGGCCCCATTAGCTAAAGTGGTGCTTCAGGTTAAGTACGCTTCAGGTTAAGAACGGACCTCCGGAACGAATTAAGTACTTAACCCGAGGTACCACTGTAATGTGTAGAAGCAATGCATACACTGGGGTACAGTGTATGTTAAAATGAATGTGTTGGTGAAAATAACATAGAAAAAAGCATTACATTATGGGAAATAGCATTGCAGAAATGTGTATATTAGGCAAATTTGCATCCAAAGATGAGAAACTGGGTGGGGCGGGGAAAATGTGTCTGCTTTGTAAGGTCCCAGGTTTAATCCCAGGCATTTCCAGGTAAGACTGGGAAAAGCCACTGTCTAAACCCTGGAGATTCAGTGTTAGATACAGAGCTGGATGGACCAATGGACTGCTTCAATGTAAAGCAGCTTCCAATGTTTCTACATGTATGAGAACTTGCTCTTTTCTTTTAAAGCCTTTCGAGGGAGTCATTTCGCAGGGCCCCTTCTTTTGCTTGTACAGTTCTTTTGAATAAGTTGAGCTGCATGCTCCAAGCCCCAATACGTCCATGTTAGCAGCTGGTCAATACCGGGCTCATTTTTTTTTATCTCCAGCCCCTCAATTGTCATTAAATAAATATCCACACAAGGAAGATGGGACTCTGTTCTGCTGAGGGATGTGCAGTGCTGATGACAAGTAGAGCCCCTGGCCAGATGTATAAATGTATGTTCTGTTTTGGCATAGTTATATAGGGGATTTGATCATGAAGCTTCCAGGCACATATCTATATCCCTTAGATTGCTGTCACATTTCAGACAGAAAGACAAAGGGCTTTTCATTGAGAGAGAAATCTCATAGTCAAAGGATCTAAGCTGTTAGAAAGATTTATAAATGAAATCGAAAGTCTTCATTTGAACCTGGAAACAAATTGGAAGCAAATGTTATTTCAAAGCACCGGTATCAAGGTATTTTGCCAATACACCAACTTGAATGGCAACCCCATGGAGTTCAAGCAGAGTAATGAGTAGCTATCCAAGAGTCACATATTGATCAATTCATTCATAGAAGGCAAATATAGGTACATAGGAAGCTGCTTGGGTTAATTGTCCCTTGGGCACAGTGTTGCCTGGTCCAGCCTTCTCCAACTTGCTGTCTGCAGATGATGTGGACTCCCAACTCCCATCAGCCTCAGCCAACATGGACAGTGGATAGGAATGATGTGTGCTAAACATATCCCTTGGTGCGCAGATGACCTCAAAAACTACACATTGCACTGTTCTGTAATGCAACAGGTCCCACAGTGTGAGAAAAATGTTACACAGGACAGAAACACAAGCTTTATCGTTAGGAAAACTTAGGCAATATTCCCCACATCTGAGTGCACCCTTAGACAGAGCCTGTGCTCTTCAACTTGCAGCGGTGTTAATTCCTTCCTAACAACCTGAGATTCACAGCAACTGCAGCAACTAACCTTTACAATACTGAGAATGTGTTGCACTACAATTCAGGGTGAGTTCTTATGTTACTGCAGGAGGACAGTTGATGCTACAATATCATTATTTCTGTTGCTGCCAGGTAATTTGAAATGGACAGGCTCAATGGAGTAGGAAGCCACTCTGTGGCTTCTCCCAGCATCAAACCAATTTCCCAGTGGTCGATGGTGGCATAGAGAGGGCCTTACTCTGTTCACATCAAGGCTGAAACAAATGAAAGATCACTGTTACAGTGGCTTTCACAAATGAAACAAAGCAAGCACCAGGTCTTGCAGGTTCTTTGGACAAACAACTTATTTGCAAATACCACTTCAGATGGTATTTGTTTTATGTTACTCCCCCATAAAAATTCTGCACATCGGAAGATGCCTTAAACCAGGTCTGTCAAATGTCAGTTAGTCTATCAAGCCCAGTGTTGTCTGCTCTGACTGGCAGCAGCTCCCCAGGGCTTCAGGCACATTACCTAGTCCTTTTCCCCTGAAGATACCAGGAAACTCAGGACTTTCGACATGCAAACCATGTGCTCAGAGCTGTGGTGCTTTGCTTGTACACAACTAGCCTGCCTGTTCCCCAGCATCTAGGGTGATACTCAACTATATTTTACTCAGAGTAGGCCCATTGAAATGAACAAATGTCACTAGATAGGTCCAGTAACTTTAATATGTCTAGTCTGAGTAACACTTACACACACCCCAATAGGGACATCCTGTTCCTAATAATAATAATAATAATAATAATATATTCCACCCATCTGATTGAGTTTCCCCAGCTACTCTGGACAGCTTCCAACATATATAAGAACATAATAAAACATTGAACATAAAGAAAACTTCCCTATACAGGGCTACCTTCAGATGGCTCAGGGATTGCATAACTCCATACACCCCAACATTTCTCAGATGAAAATAGGGGCATCCTAAGGAAAACCAGGACATTCTGGGATCAAATCAGAAACAGAGATTGCTTCTGTAAATCCAGGAGTGTCCCTAGAAAATAGGGGTACGTGGGGGGGAGTCTGCACTTAATTGAATATCACCCGCACTTTTCTATTTGTGGATGTTTCTATGGATGTAAGTGTGTGCATTTGTGTGCCCAGGCACACAAACACACAACCATTCAGTGGTGCAATTGTGCAATCGAAAAACTGAACAGTTTCTAGGAACAGCTTTACTATACGATGAGCTGTTTGTCTAAAAACAAACAAACTTCAAAGAGGTTACAGTACACAGTGATTTGCCACATTTCAAAGGGCATAGGATGCATCTTGTTTCCAGCAGGCATTCTCCAGACTTACCATGTATATGAAAGAACATATTTGCAGAGCAGTCTGGAAGCCTCACTTTGAAGCCACTAGGGCAGTGAATCCCCCAAACCTAATTTCGTATCTTAAAAAATATTTTAATTAAGGAGACATAATCATCAGAAGCAAATTACTCTATCATTGCCTAGTGCTAGACAGTTCTGGATTTGGGTAGGTGAAATCAGGTAACCCAGCTGTAATGAAATTCCTACCAAGTCCCTTTAGATTTACCTCTAGCTGTGTGATTTCTGTGCAGTCTTGTTCTTCACTTTCCCCAGCAACGTCTTCCTCCTGTGAAGGTGTGTTTTCAGAAGCCCAAAAATATCTGTGACAAAAGAAATAGAGTCCCTTTGGAATTCAAAAAATACATTGCTCCCTTCCCCTCTCCCACCTTGGAAGATTATGCCCTGATTATGAGGCATGCTCATAGCCAGATTCTTGTTGATTAACATCATCACAAAATAGCTGCTTTTCCATCAGTTTGTCGAATGAAAGTAATCTGGTGTGGATTGACATTCTACAATTTTGAGGGGAAACACATCTATTGGAACACACACACCGCCACCAGCTGAAGTGACATTTTTCACAGTAGTGCAGGAGTTATCGTTTATAACTTAGAGTTTGTCAGGAACATAAGCACCCTAAGTGCCTTGACCCAGTGTCTGCCCTTTTCCTAAGATCAAAAGGACAGGTCTTTCTCTGAGACCCATCTCAGATGGAGGCACAGGTAGCAGGGGTAGGCAACCTAAGCCCCGTGGGCCGGATGCGGCCTAATCGCCTTCTCAATCCGGCCCACGGACGGTCTGGGAATCAGCGTGTTTTTACATGAGTAGAATGTGTCCTTTTATTTAAAATGCACCTCTGGGTTATTTGTGGGGCCTGCCTGGTGTTTTTACATGAGTAGAATGCGTGCTTTTATTTAAAATGCATCCCTGGGTCATTTGTGGGGCATAGGAATTCATTCTTTTTTTTTTTCAAAATATAGTCCAGCCCACCACATGGTCTGAGGGACAGTGGACTGGCCCACAGCTGAAAAAGGTTGCTCACCCCTGAGTAAGGGCAACAAGATACAGGGCCTTTTTGGTGGCTTCACCAATACTGTAGAATACTTTGCCCCATGAAGTCTGGATGACCTCCTCTCTAGATATCTTTCGCTGACTGTATTTCAAGAGGCTTTTGCCTGCTAAGGTCAATTTTACCTGTGATCATTGTTACTTTTAGTGGATTTTTAATGTATATTTTAATTGTCGTTGTTGTTGGTGGTGGTGGTGGTGTGTGTGTGTGTAACTTTGAAATTGTTCTACACCACCCTGAGTGGCGCATGGGTACTAGTAGGGTAGGATATAAATGTTTATATAAATAAAATAAAAGCCCAAACTAGTTCAGCATTCTGCTCTCATAGCGCATAACCGCATGCCTCTGGGAAGCCTGCAAGCAGGGCGGGAGCACACTATACATTCTCCCAGTCTTGTTCCCCAGCAACTGATATTCAGAGTCATGTTGCCTCCGATGCTGGAGGTAGCTTCCATCTATCATGACTATCAGACGTAGATAGCCTTGTCCTTGACGAATGCATCTAATCCCTTTTTTAAAGTCATCTAAGTTGGTGGCGATCTGGCCACATCTTTACAGTGCAACCCTTCTTTGCAGGGCAGAAAGCCACCGCTCTTCCATGTTTACGGAGCAACCTAGCTCCTCTCCCTTTCAGAGGCAAGCTTGCTGGTGTCAGTGAAGAAAAAGCCAGCGGAAAAACTGGGTGTTGCATGTGCAATGATACCATCATATTATACTTCAGAGAATTAGCTAGAAAGAGCCATTTGGGGAAGGGAAGAGGTCTCTGTGGTAGCCCAAAAGACCCAGCTCATCTTCAGCTTTGCAGAGTCCAGACAAATTGACATCTTCTATGGCTTTGTGTATTTCTCTTTCCCCAAGTGTTGTAAATAAATATATCTAATCAGTGGTTGTTGTTTTTCTGGGGGGGACGCAGGGGTACTCATGCCCCTACACATTCTGTGAATCTTTGTACTTTTGTACATTAACGGTATTTATTTTTCCCAATTTGAACTATAAAATGGTGGTTTTCTTGAGTCAAAAGGAGAGTACCCCTAAACGTGTTTTTTTAAAGAAAAAAGCACTGTATATATGTTAAAGCACCTTAACAAATGTTACCATAAGGTTAATGGGGGGGTCATATGTGGAGCTGTACTGAATGTCTGCTAAGACTGATCAATTCAAATGTTAGAGTGGAATGGAGAGCAAAGAGGGACTTTATTTGTTAGTTGGGGGGCTGTGACTTTGCTCCCCACTTCTTTTCTTTTGAAAGGTTGCTTTGTGGTTGTAGCCACCATTTCCGCACTCAGTGCTCCCTTGGAAAGAAACTTGTTGCAGCTGCTACTGGGTCAGATACCCCCTCCCCAAAAAAAGCCCCCTAAAGTTGCCCCATCCAGGCCACAATCCTAGCCATGTTGATTGAGATTGAATTGATGGGGTTTACTTACAAGTGAGCAGGTTTGGGATTGCAGCCTTTGTCTATGTGTGTCTACTTGACAGCAAGTCCTGCTAAGTTCAGAGGGGCTCTTTCCCTTTTGAAATCAAAGGACAACATCCCTGCGATGTAGGCGTTAGACACAAGAGCAAAGGAAACCTCTTTATTTGGGGGGGACACGGCCACATGCACTCTGTTTCTAGGTGGAGCCCTGTTTATAATCCTGCAATGTTGCCTTTCATCAGATAGACAAAGCATTCCCCCCCCCACTTTTCTAGATTCCTCCCACCCTATAATGATTTTTTATTACCCCTCTCCGCTGCACACACATGTTTTGACAGCAGTCAACACAATAGCCCTGCTCTTGGACACTCATAGGGAAAGAGCCCTGCTCTTGGACACGGTTTATAATCCTTTTACAAAATTGTGTCCTCATAAATCATAAACATGACATGGCTGACCAAAAAATGGGTCACTAGAGGTGGGCAAGCATATTATTTTACAGTACATAATAATGAGCTGGTTTTAGAATTTCTGTTGCAAAGTGCTGTTGAGCATGTGCAGAGTGCTTTCCCCTCTTATCAACATATTTCTTGAGTTGTGGCTTCATACAATGTGGGAGGCACTCCAGGGGGCAAAAGGCCCCAGAATTAGACAAACTCCTCATAAAAGTTGTCTCCCCCCCCCCAATCTGGTTAGACTGAACGCCTCCCTAGGAATGGACTCTCTTTACTGTTTCATCGTCCCAATGTGATTTGAGAAGCGCCACGTGTAGAAAGACTTTCTCCTTTGTATACTTTAGTGTTCCTCGTGCCTGGTTTGAGGGTGGCTTTATGCTGCTTATCTGAGATAAGCACCATTGAATTCAATAGGACTTACTTCCGAGTAGTAGCTATAAGGGCTGCTTCGCTAGACTTCTACTGAGGGAGCCCCTGTTTCACCCCACCAATCCTAGCATGCAGCAACAGCAGACTGTATGAACGCACAACTACGTGCAAGATTCTTTCCACACTGCAGAAGAGTTGGCGCTGAGCAGGGCAGCCTCAGAAAGCATCCTAAATTTAGAAAGGGAGATTCCCAAGCCTGGAGAAACTCCAAGTTATGGGGGCTGTTGCTTTAAGAACCGGAGGGGACCCTAGAGAGAACGCAAAACAGCAGCTGCCTCAAGGGAACAGCGAGTCCAAACCCAACTTTGCGTGTGCGATGCACAGGGTAAGCCCATGCATGTTTACTCAGAAGAATCTTTCACTGGGTTCAACGCAGCTTGCATCCAAGCAACGTAGCCTGGGTGCAAGTTGCGTTAAATCGCGGCGGATCTTCCCAGTTTTGCAATTCGGCATCGCCGCTTGTGTTTGCATGAAGTTAATCCGGTCCTGACAATGAATTGATCTGAGAAACGTGGCCTTGGGATCGGGATTCTCCTGGATCCTTCAAATCCCACCCCTTTCATCGCTATTCACAGGTTTGTGGCTCTCTCATTGTCAACACACTGGCCCTTTAAGAGATTATAAATATCCTTAAAGAACAAAAGTGTTTCCTCAAAGAAAGCCATGTCTGCTATGTCTCTCTCTTTCTCTGTCTCTCTCTTGGATATTGAATAGCGTACCTGCTGGGTTTTACAAGGGAAGGCAATCACCCTCTCCATTTGGGCGTATTTCTAAACAATGCGTGGTGGCACTGCGTCTGTGTCCTGTGCTAGCGCTGCATTTTGATCACGTCCTGATCCATGCAGAAGAATTGCATTAAAAATCATATTTCGTGTATGTGAAGGGAATATTTTTATATATCAATGCACATACACAAATGCATACACTTCATACAAATATGCCATACAATCACCCATAAAGGGGGGGAAATCACTCTAAAATGCACAATCAAATGGCAGATTTGGAAGCAAATTTAAAACTCTGGTTAACAAGACATTCAGTGAAGCTTGCTGAACCTTTATAAAATACAAATTAACAGGAGTGTATCTGAATTGTTAAAATGAACATTGCCTTTCAAATTGGTTCATGACTTTCCTTATTATCATAAATTGAAGAAACCTATTGTTACAGCTCCACCTAGTGGGCAGATAGCTCGATTGCAATAGGAAATGAAAGACTTGAAACTCCGTCCCTTGGCAATATCAAAGAAACAGGACTTAAGCATCTTTGGGCAGGAAGAAATGTAAAAAGACAAACAAGAAAGCAACTCAACAACAACCCTACAATTGCTAGGGGATAGAAGGCATCACCCCTTCTCTCCATTTCATATTCAGTATTTGAATTTTACATTCCTTTTTAAAAAAATGCATTTGTGTTTTTGAACTTGTACAAAGGTTCCATATTAAAAGCAGGGTGATTACTAGTTCAATCAATATTATCAAACATTAGTCTTCAAAACTGAGTGGATTACAATAGGAGACAGTAAATCGGGAATTCTGAAGCCAAAATCCTGTGCCAGTTTAGCCACTGGACAATATGGGATTTCCTTTGGGGTAAACACACAGAGGATTGAGCTATGATTTGTAAACTGTGCTATAAGCGGAAATGAGCTGAAAGTAATGTTTAATGCACAAGACAGCACCAATGTGTCGATAAAATATGCTTTTCGTTCCCATATCTGCTTCTGCTTTTTCCTTAGGAAGAAAAAAATCCTTAAAATTGCAATTTCCCAAAACACAGCCATGTAGTTCTCTGGCTGAAACCAGATTCCTGTGGTACCTTAAAGACTAAAATGTCCATAGTGTGCATGGTGCATGCAAGAGCTGACTTTTTGAAATGTGCCTTAAGTGTCCAGCAGTTCATGGCTACACTGGGCACAATGGCTTTACTCTGCCTCCACAGCCGGAGGCAGGAATGCTTCTCAGTATCAGTTGCTGAAACCATTGGGCTTCCCATAGGCATCTGGTTTAGGGTTCCCAGCTGTCCTGTATAATACAGGATTGTCCCGTATTTCAGTGTAAAACACTACATCCTGTATTGATACAGTTTTGTCCTGTATTTCAGGTCTTCTCTCTCTCTCTCTCTCTCTCTCTCTCTCTCTCTCTCTCTCTCTCTCTCTCTGTAAAGTTAGGGATCCTCTCCAAATGCCTGTGTTTGAAAGGGTGTGTGAAAGGTCATGTACAAGCTCTGGGCAGCCAAGCACAGACAGATTTACAAATTCATGTGTGTGTACTGCAATAGGGTGTAATGGATTGCCTTGAAGTCACTTCAGCATCAGAGGGGAAAAACAACAACAACAATCGCCCCTGAATAGCCCAGCCTGCCCTGCACTGTATTTTGCCAGAACAAAGGTGGCACCCCTAATCTGGCTGGCCACTGTGAGAACAGAGGCCTTGACCAGGTTTTAAGTTCTGTACACACAGGAAGAGAAAGTTTTGCTTCCAATTACTGTAACATACTTTCAGGTTTCTGCATTCATGGGAGGGGACCCTCCTAATTTGGGATAGGAAAAGTTTCGCTGTCTGGGAGATGTTGACAAGTAAAATACAGCCCCCAGCTTGAATTTTAACAGCAGCCTCAAACACTCCGGTTTCATGAGAGCATTGCATCTGACTGTCAAACGATCATTACATCGCGGTAATTATTCTGCCTTAACCCTGCTGTCAGTGCTTAGGACAAGCGCTCCAGTTCGAGTTCTGATTGTGCACCGTTCCCTACCCGGTACCTGGAGGTAGTTTAATTGAAGGAAGGAACCCTTCCAAGTTCCTTAACCACATATCGTGAATGCATATGAGGAAGCATGCATATAGTGAATGGGAAAAATAAGTAGCTAGACTGACTGCTCACTCCCGAGTAGCCTGACCCGTAATCCACCAGGATGGGCTGCAAGTGAGTCAGGGGAGGGAGGGGGGTGACAAGAGTCTGCAAGCCTCGAGACTTCTCTTGGTGGCCTATAGGCTCCGGGGGGGGGGGTGTCACAGAAAGAGGTTGAATGCCTTTGGAGAGTGTGGTGTTTCTTCTTCTCCCTTCGAGGGTGCTGTCAGGTAGCTGACAGGTAGGATGGAGGAGAAAGTAAATTTTGTTTGCATCCTGATGAGAAGCTCCCTCATTCAGCTCACTCTCAGACCAGTACGTGAGACGAAGCACTTTGCACTTCCCTGAATTTTGCGCTGCAGCTCTCCAGCCAAGCAATGTGGAGAGAGAGAAATATATCTTTAGTGGGGCATGGAAACGCATAGATTATTAAAGGCACAGTACAAAAAGCATGCTTTATATAATGGGAAATGGCTTGCAAAAAAGGGGGTATTAGTCACAACTGCATGCAACAGTGTGTTTGTATTTTTGTACTAAATGGGCGGTGAATGTTCACGGGGGTTTAAAAAATAATAACCGTAATTGGAAATTGCTATGGAAATGTGAAAAACTGCATTTAAGATAGGAAGAATGGAGAACTGAAACCAATGGATCTGTCTTTCCCTGCTGACAGCTTGGTAGCCTGTGAGGGAAATCCAGGAACTAGCCTGCCAGCCAGATCCTTTTCCTACACAACACACCTTAAACCCTGTCCCTGCCTTAGCCAGGGAGAGTCCTTGATTTTATCCCCAGTAAATCAATGCCCTCATTTTGCCTTTGGGGAGAGGGCTGTGTCAGATACGGTCTCCCAGTCTGCAGATTCCCTTTCCAAGGAGGCCCAATTGATGAAAACATTGTTATCATTTCGGCACCGGCGAGGGGCGGGGGAGATTCCTCTTTATTGATCCAGGCATTTTATGGACTGTTTCTGATTTTTTTTATCTGCCACTTTCATTTGTGCTCTGCTTTATTATATATTATTTTCAATTGTGGTTTTGGGTTTTTTGTTTTTTTCATTCTTACCTTGTTGCAAACAGCACTGGTTTCAATTTTGATGATGGACTTTTAAAATATTTTGAAGAAATACATTTTGGGGAATGCATTTAAAACATGCATTCAACATGTGCACAGCAGTGTAAAGCACTCTCTCTCACACACACACACCTGTCTGTCTAGAAAGAAAATGACAAAGCTGAACAGATTTGTTTACTAGAATAATAAGCACAAATATCAGATCTGTTGCGAGTTTAAACATTCTGTTAAACATTCTTAAGCTCAAGAGGACCCAAAATCAGGACGTAAGTTTATTAATGAGATAAAAATAAAGTACTAACAAATAATTTAAATGAAACTGCTACAGTCAGTTTACGAACATACCTGCTTCGGAAATGGGAAATGAAGTGTACTCAGGATACAATAGTGTAAGTTGCATTTACCCTGAACAAGAGATGATTAAGAGGCAACATGGGAATACCATTCGAAGGATTGTCTAATAGATGACGGAGCAAATTTCTTTCTTTCTTTTTTTCTTTTTTTCTTTCTTTCTTTCTTTTTCTGTGTGTGTGGCTACAGACAGTAGGAATCCAAAGCAACTTAGAAGAAAGGAGATTTCAGCAAAACATTACCAAGGACTGCCTGGTGGTGGGAGAGACTTCCTTGGAAGAAGGTGGACTTTGTTAAAGGTTTCTAAGCAGGGACTGAGTGGAAACCTATCGGAAGTTGCCATAGTCGATTTCCTGCATCGCCAGTCAGCTGGACAAGATAACCTTTGATGTACATCACTTCTAAAGCACCTTTAGAAACATGTAAGACTGAATTGGGAGGGAGCACTCTTTACTGTGAGAACTGGATTTTTATTTGATTTTACAAAATATAAACATACAACAAACAACCATTCAAACTCCGAATATCAAGATTGAATCTCCTGACTTCCCCCCATCTCTTCCATGGACCCTAATGATAATATTTACAACCGAATATCAGTATTTATCCCATTTTTTTCCTTCTAAATTATCCATACATTCCATTACTTTACAAGTGCAGTTAAAATCCTGCCAATGTTTTGACCTGCTTGCAAGTTATAAACAAGTTATAAACTTTCCCCAATCTTTTTTTAAAGTTCTTGTCTTCTTGATTTCTGAGCTTCCCAGTTAATTTTGCCATTTCGGCATAGTCCATCATCTTGGTTTGCCATTCTTCTCTGGTAGGGGTTGACTCTTCCTTCCATCTCTGGGTCAGTAGTATCCGTGCTGCTGTTGTCGCATACATAAACAATCTTTTCTGATCCTTTGGGATCTCGGTACCTGTAATTCCTAATAAGAAAGGTTCTGGTTTTTTTAACAAAAGTTATTTTGAACATTTTTTTTCATTTCATTATATTTCATCTCCCAAAAGTTTTTAACTACTTTACACGTCCACCACAAAACTCCGAGCACTGGAGTTTTAGAGGCAACTCGAGAGTGTCATGCTTTCAAGGGCTATGTCTCAGATCTGGCTGAATCCTGGATCCTGAATTGATTTGCGCTGACCCAGATGGAGGCAGCCCCAGACGACACTGAGCTGAATCAGGTCCCCCCCCCCCCGACTGATCCAGGGTTGTCAAAAGCAGGGTCTGGTAGCAAGGGAAGGGAAGAGGTGACATGCAAACATACTCTGTGTGTCTCCTTTTCCTCCTTCCAGACTGCATGTTTAATCAGTGTTTTAAACATGTCGCCAGGGGAGAAGGAACCACATCTCCTCCCCCCCACCCACCTGATTGCAAGGCTCCAAAATTGGCTTGGAACCTGGACCTGGGTCAGGTTGGCCCCGGACCATCCCAGGTTGGAACAGAGCTACTCTGAAGCACTGAATCAGGCCTGTGCACTACTCTAACCTCAGAAGGCATGCTGCTACTTCTGTTTAAAATCGTGCTGCAGACCATTTAGCACTGGTCTCTGGGTGGATCTACACACAGGAGGAAAACCCGCTATAAATAAGTCAGAAATTAAATCATTATAACAAAGGGGGGGGCGGACTTTGTAAATACGCCATAGAAAGATTTTTTCTGCTCTCTGGCACCCTCTGGTGTTGTATGTTTATAACACATTCAAATCACTGTTTTTGGACTAAGTCCTAAGTGTGGCCCGTCCAGTGACTGCTTTGAGCATTGGTACTCAGGCGGCAGCAGGACACCCAGAAAGGAAGGAAAGAGGAGCAGGGAAAACGGGAAGGGTTGTAGCTCAGTGGCACGGCATCTCCAGGGAGGACCAAAAAAAAAACCCTACCCGAAATAGATTCAGGTAGGTAGCTGTGTTGGTCTGACGCAGATGTACCTTTCTTTGCAATTAGTACCACGGTTATCACAGTTGGCCCAATACTGAGTATGAACCATCATCCATTCTAACTGACAAGTACTTTTATATCATTGTTACATGAGTGTATTAAAGTGAAGAAGAGCCCTGCTTGATCTGACCAAAAAACCATCTAGTCCAGTATTCTGTTCTCACAGTGGCAAACCCAATGTTTATGGGAAGCCCCAAAGTAGAATGTGAACACAATAGCACTCTGGCCAGAATGTTAGACTGGAATTGTGCATATTCCAATTAAGATTGTTTGATGTTAAGCCCACTGAATAGTCTTTAGCAAGGTTACATCTCAGCCACATGGCTGTTGTGGGAATAAAATAGCAGACAGCCACATAGGCTGCTAGAGTTCTTTAAGGAACAGTCCGGATGCAAATACAGTATGGCAAATAAAAATTAACATATTTTTTTTCATTCATCCATTTATGTGATAAAACGTGTGGGCATGTGCTTAACTCTCCCATGGAAATGAATAAGACTTAAAAGTGCTTAATTTTAGCTCAGTTGTGCCCTTAATACAGACTACCAAAATAATAACATCCGATACAATATGCATACTCTGATAATTCAGTTCCATTCCCGTTGATATAGAGCAATAAATTATCCTGTGTTCACTTACATATATATAGAGTACATCTGTCAAAAATATTTCTAGATATCAGCAAATCTGCAGTTCTCGGTTTGAAAACTGCCATTTTTCCTTTGCCTGTCTCATCTCTCTTGGAAGGGGAAAAAATCCTAAATATAAAAAGAGCATTTGCTGTTGTCTTTCTACTAAAGCTTTTAAATTTAAGAAATAATAGATGCCTGTCTAGACAACCCTAAAATTGTTTTAGTTACTGATGTATGGATGACTGATAAATGTCATCTTTTTCTGCCTGCAGTGCATTTTGCATCCAGTCTACTGACATTTGTCTATAGCTGACCTGATTTTGCATGAAGCATTTAAAATTTTACCACTCCGAAACTTCAGGATTCAGCATGCAAAAAAAGGGACTCCTTATATCTTGCTCTTTTCTTTTCTGGTAGTCACATTAGCGAGAAAGATTTGTGCAAAGACCCCAAATAATGAAATGCATTGCATAACATTCCAGGTGAAATAGCAATTAATTCCCTAGCTTCATGTTCTCGTCTCCCTGCACAGATAAAAAGAGAAAAGTTAAAGTATGGAAATAATGAACTAATTTCATCAAAATATTCTTGCTTTTGAAGACGGTGCTGCAAATGTGCTTGTTGTTTACCACTGATTACTATAAAATCACAGAGTCATAGAATTGCAGAGCTAGTGGGACCATGAGGGTCGTCTAGTCCAACCCCCTGCAATGCAGGAATCTTTTGCCCAACGTGGAGCTCGAACCCACGACCCTGCGATTAAGAGTCTCACGCTCTACCGACTGTAAAAGAAGCTATATTTCTGTCAATAGCTGTGACTCTGGGTCTAGAATCTTACCTGTGCCTGGGATTCCCAGGACCAGCAGGTGAAAATCTGAAAGCACAGGACTCTGGACTTGCCACCCGTTTTACACTTTACAAAGAGAGATTCCATTTAAGTATAGGTTTGCCGTTCAGCCGGGGAAAACACCACCGCCAGTCAAACAGCGTATTTTGTGTGGAATAGTCAGTGCTCCTCAAAGTAGCTTACAGTCCGTAAATTCAAAAAGAAAATGCTAATGAATAAAATAGCATAACATCCATAATAAAACAGTAACCAGAGACTATCAGCTTAAATCAGGGACTCATCAAACAATCAAATTTCCAACACTGGCATTAAAATCTCCAGCCAAATCTACCATGGAATTGGAGAATAGGCATCAACTTAGGTAAAGGTAAAGGGACCCCTGACCATTAGGTCCAGTCGCAGACGACTCTGGGGTTGTGGCACTCATCTCGCTTTACTGGCCGAGGGAGCCGGCGTACAGCCTCCGGGTCATGTGGCATGACTAAGCCGCTTCTGGCGAACCAGAGCAGCGCACGGAAACGCCGTTTACCTTCCCGCCAGAGCGGTACCTATTTATCTCCTTGCACTTTGACGTGCTTTTGAACTGCTAGGTTGGCAGGAGCAGGGACCGAGCAACGGGAGCTCACCTTCTGATCGGCAAGCCCTAGGCTCTGTGGTTTAACCCACAGTGCCACCCGCGTCCTTAGAATGTAGCTTACTGTTCTTCAAAGCTCTGGGATGGATGGAAGGAGTTACTCATTTTTATTTTTAAAATGATACAAAAGCACAACCTTTATTATAAAGATTATCTATTAAAATGGGGAAAGATCCTCTAAAGTTGATCTGACCTTGTACAGTTAAAATAGAATTATCTGTGGCTATCTACCGTATTTTTCCGTGTATAAGGCTAGCTATCCCCCCGAAAAAATAATGTCCAAAATTTGGGGGCGTCTCATACACGGATAGATCTCTCCCCATTTTCTTAAATCCGAGTCCCCCCAAATAGGGGGCGTCTTATACATGGGGGTGTCTTATAGACAAAAAAAATACAGTAACTATCCATATTACCTATTTATCTACTTGCACTTTGACGTGCTTTCGAACTGCTAGGTAGGCAGGAGCTGGCTCCGAGCAACGGGAGCTCACTCCATCGCAGGGATTCGAAACTGCTGACCTTCCGATCGGCAAGCTCTAGGCTCAGTGGTTTAGACCACAGCGCCACCCGCATCCCAGAGGCATCATCTTAGTATTCAGTAATATGGTTCAGTCCCAGTAAAAAGAAAAACCCTTCTTCCAGTAGTGTTCTCTGTGAAGGGTGGGGATATGCACAGCTAAATCCCAACCATCAGAAACAACAATGCATATTGAGCTCTAATTTTGAGACTAATAAATATAGCTGCCCCATCCAATGGCCAACCCTTATTTATAGCACAAGCCTATGCCTGCTGCTCAGAAGTAAGACCCATTAAGTTGAATGGGACTTTCTCCAAGGTAGGTTTGCATGCAATTAGTCCCTTAGTGATTTATCTGCAGGGCTAAAACTGTATTTTATATTCAGGATTTGCTAGTTTGTCCATATTGCAAAAACAGTAGGAGAAGGTTGTCACCTTCTTTGAGCTTGACAAGTGGCAGTAAAGCTTTGCCTTTTCTAGGGTACAAAGTCAGTGATAGGAGGAAGCTTCACCCGCTGGCTTTGTACTTCTGTTCCGGCTGTGAAAAACATAAGAATCCAGGAGAGAGAAAAGAATGGGCAGCTCTGAAGAAGACTAAGTATGAAAAACAATGGCAGAAGTTGTCTACTCAACAGCTCAGAAGAACGATTGCATAATGCAAAATAAAAACTCTGAGAATTTCTATGGCATACTTTAAATACTTAACGTGCTTCCTGTTTATGATGGGCAAGATCTCCTTAGCTCAGTTGTGAATTGGCTCAGAATGTTAAGTGAGCTTTCCAAGAAGCATTCAGGAAAAGCTTTTCGCTTTGTTTGGCTTGGCTTGAAATAGTAGTACATGCATCCCCACACTGATGTTGCTGTGTGCATGCCCCTGATCACACTACTGCCTGGGAATTGTAGTTTGATGAGATAACCACATGCATGATTGACATGGCACCAAATGCAGTAGCTGCTGCAGTGCCACAGCTCAGACATTGTCTCAGTTTATTTCTATCATTTATTAAATTTATATCCTGCCCTTCCTGCCTAAGGAATTTTAAAAAAAAAGACTTTACTTGTGCACATTGCATTGTTTCGTAGCTTATGTGCCCATTAAAAAAAAACCATGCAGCTTCATGTCAACCCCTCAGTCAGTAGAGCATGAGACTCTTGAGATCTCAGGGTCATGGGTTTGAGCCCCACATCGGGCTACAATATTCCTGCATTGCAGGCTACAATTCTATGATAACCAAGGAGAGGTTAATCCAAAGTAAGTATTAACACAGAGGACTTCATCTAGACACAATGGGTTGTAGACAATGCTAGTCATACTCAGAGTATACCCATTGAAATTAATAGACATCACCAACTTAGGTTCATTACTTTCAATAGGTCTGCTCTGAATAGAAGTTAGTTGAAAACAATGCCAGGATTCCTACACAGGATCATCTTTTTGGTGCTTGGTTGTGCCATATTGCTCTCTGTTTTTATTGTATTACCGTGTGCTTTTTATGGTTGCAAGTTGTCCCGGGGAGCCTTTTAAGGTAAGGTAGGCAGGCTTTTATAAATAAATCCTTCTCATTTAAAATGCCAGGCCAGAGCTTGGGAAATGGTGCTTGATCTGGAATGCATCCAGCCTTTATGACCTAGACAAATTTGTATCTCAGATCAGGTAATCACAATCTTCATACCATCACTACTTATGCAATTATCTCAGTGACAGCCCTGTAAGCCAGGCTAGAACTGCAGTTTAGGGGCAAGGATGAATTTGAGTTGAGATTTAAATCAAAGACTTTCAGCTTTCTTGCTACAACTCTTTGTCCTTGGTACTCACTGAGCTACAATACATTTCCTCTGAAGATTGACAATTATTTACATCTACTTACTAAGGAATAGGTGGAAACTTACATGTATACACTAGGACATGTTTTTTCAGGGTGGGGTGGAGATGAATCTGTATTCTGCAGAAAATTGGGATGCTGCCAAAGTTGATAATTATCTGGTCCAAGAGTAGGGAACCTTTGGCCCTCCAGATGTTGCTGAACTACAACAGCCATGGCCATGCTTGTTGGGTCTGATTGAAGTAGGAGTTCCTTAACATCTGGAGGGCTCCAGGTTCCCTACACCTGATCCATATTCAGTGGCAGAGCTTCAAGCTCTGGCACTGGGGGGCAGAGAGCAGGCGGGGGCAGGGCTGGTACACATCCTGGGGGCGTGGCGCCCTCCCTGCAGGGGCGTGGCGCCCAGCATGGGCAGGGGGGAGCAGCAATGGCACCCTGCCGGGATCACACTGCCGGGGTCGGTGCGCTCCCCCCGCACTCCTCTTCCTCCACCAGTGTCCATATTATGACCTTGCTCCACTTGCAATGCTTGGCTTCATTGCCACACACCCCACAATCCCTTTCTAGTCTCTGTGCAAAGTTCTCTATTACCTGGAATGCTGCAGTAACAGTGTTAATCGCAAACCTTAGGATATTATTAACCTCTAAATACCATAAACTGGAGAACAAGTTAGCTGCCTTGGGGAAATTGAATGTCCCAGGGTCCCCAGTGGCTGGGATGCTTGTGAGAGTTGGGGGCAGAGAATTCAGACCTCATTACCTTCCCAGTAATATAGTTGGGAGAACAATAGGATCCAAATTCAAAACTGGACTTATTAAAATAAAAATAAGAAGGCTATTTCCTGACTTTTGGAGGGAAAGAACTCCGTTTTCTGAATCCAGTTCTGAACAGAGCAAGGAGAGGAAGAAGAAGAGTTTGGATTTGATATCCCGCTTTATCACTACCCGAAGGAGTCTCAAAGCGGCTCACATTCTCCTTTCCCTTCCTCCCCCACAACAAACACTCTGTGAGGTGAATGGGGCTGAGAGACTTCAAAGAAGTGTGACTAGCCCAAGGTCACCCAGCAGCTGCATGTGGAGCAGCGGAGGCGCGAACCTGGTTCCCCAGATTACGAGTCTACCACTCTTAACCACTACACCACACTGGCTCTCTGCCCAGTGCAAGAGACATTGCCCATCACTAGCAAAATGTCAAGGCCAAGTAGGCTTTGATTCCAAATATTATACACAAGGCACAGTAATGAAAATAATAAGAAAGTTTCCCATTTTTGTGTGAATTTAGAGAACTAAGTTCTCTAACTCTCATTCACATAGAACAGTTGCTATTTGCAGAACTGCAGCTAAGGTTATGATTGAAGAAGCTCAGACAAGTCAGATGAAGTCCTGGAAAGGACATCAGGAAAGAGTTGAAAATAGCAATAATACTGTGTAATGAAAAAAAGAAAAACTGAAAAAAAGAACCCCAAATCCCCCTATAGGATAAAAAGGGAAATGGGATAGGGATGGGAATTCAATTGCCATAATAAAGCGACAGAAATGAAAAAGAGCAGCATCCATGCAGGGATGGTAATTGCCTTTGCATCCAGTGTCTAATGCTTGAACTAAAATAAAAAAAGCTATAAAAGCAGAAAAACAGGAATAATCATCATCATCATAAACAGTTAGGTCCCATTGTGATTGATGGTCCTCCTGTGTCCAGTTTGCCTCTGCAAATTCAATTTGTAACCAAATAAATATTTGGCACTGCTTGCTGTAGTTCCTGCGACAGCAGCAAGAAATCATTTGCACATAAATAGATTTGTCCTCAAAAATGCAAAGCGTTCCATGTCCATCATCCCAGAGGTGAGACAATTCTTTACAGCTGATAACTACTTTTCCATAATGCCCAGTGCCAGTTAGGAGTGTCAAAGTTCTTTTTTTTTTCATTGACAGGTGCTATGTGTCTCTAATAGGGTGCCCAAGTGTCCATTTTTTCACATGATTTTTCAAATCAGTTCTCCACATTTCTGCAGCAATTTGTGGGTTGTTGCTTTTTTTAATATCTTCATGACAATTTGTCAGCACTTTGGGTCTGAATTCCTCCTAATAAACATATTTTTGAATGCAGTTTTGACTAACATACAAATTTATGCAACGGATTCCCCCACATAACACATCTGATATGTTATTATACCCCAGCATATGTTGGTTTTTTTTCTTATTATTTTACACATTACTTGCCTGGAGGACTGCATCGCAAAATTCAGAGAAGGGCACCTTTCAAAGAATTGCTGTGTTTAGGTTCTTGTATTATTCTGGGAAGCGCAACTCAGGTAGGTTTGTGTTTAAATGAGTACTGGATCAACATTTTTCCTTCATCCCTTAGCCTGGCCCTGCAACTCTATGAGTTATTTGTTGTTTACTCGTTTAGTCGTGTCTGACTCAACCTTTTAAAAAAATTATTTGTTTATTACAGTAGTACAGAACAAAAGTACAGAAGTACTTTTTACTTCCAAGGGTGGGACACAGGTGGCGCTGTGGGTTAAACCACTGAGCCCAGGGCTTGCCGATCAGAAGGTCAGCGGTTCGAATCCCTGTGACAGGGTGAGCTCCCGTTGTTCGGTCCCTGCTCCTGCCAACCTAGCAGTTCGAAAGCACGTCAAAGTGCAAGTAGATAAATAGGTACCGCTCCGGCGGGAAGGTAAACGGCATTTCCGTGCGCTGCTCTGGTTCACTAGAAGCGGCTTAGTCATGCTGGCCACATGACCCGGAAGCTGTATGCCGGCTCCCTCGGCCAATAAAGTGAGATGAGCGCCGCAACCCCAGAGTCGGTCACGACTGGACCTAATGGTCAGGGGTCCCTTTACCTTTACCTTACTTCCAAGGAGCTCACGGTGGGGTACATGGTTCTCCTCCTCCCCATTTCATCCTCACAACAACCCTGTGAGGTAGGTTAGGCCAAAAGATGATGACTGGTCCAAGGTTACCCAGTGAGCTTCATGAATGAGTGGGGATTCAAACCCTGGTCTCCCAGGCCATAGTCCAACACTCCTAGGAGCTGAGGTCCCTTTGACCCCCCAATAAAATATTTGAGTTGATGGCCATTGCCATTCAACTGGTGTGTTTGCACCACATCATGTGATTGATTATATGGGGCAGGGCTTACCTACCCCCTATAATTTATTCAATTGGCAGTCCTGATTGTTGGACACTCCCCAAGCAGACTGTGAGGGGTGCCGAGGGGTGCAGAAGAAAGGAGAGGAAGGGGACTTGGGCTGTCACCGTTAGGTTTTATATTCTTCAAATTGGAATAGAAGCCTATCGCAATACAGACATGACTATGATCCCCTCTTCACGTCTCTTCAGAGATGAAGCAGGAAACCAAGATAATTCAGATTACAAGAGGTGTGATGGATTAATTTGTGGTGGAAGTAAAAGAAAGAAAGTTGTGACAAGGGTATTAGTTAACAAGGTCCAGAAAGAATTCCAGAAGAGCTGTTCTTGCTTTATAAACGCACTGGGCCTTTTGAAGGTATTTCTGGCACGAAAGATAAAGGGAGCGTTAAGTGCATTATATATTTAAATTTTCCAAAGGTATTTGAAAAGGTAGCTTGCAAGTGGCTTGTTTTGAAAATAAAGACCCACACGGTACAGCAGAAGGAACAAAGTGAATAAAGAAGAGGAGAGGTGATAGTGGGGGAAAGAAGGAATAATGAATGTAATGCATTTCTTTAATGATGGGCCTATTCTCCTGAGAAGTCTGACAAGCATCAAAGATAACCCTGCTGCATGGAACCAGTGCAACTGTGCCTTTGAAATGTAATCTCACAAATATGCTGTCATTTGACTGCAAGAGCAAAAATGTTTATCTACAATGCAAAATTTCCTTTATCTTGGGTTTTTGAATTAAGCTTCCTTCTTGGTGCCAGACAAGGACAAGAATAATTACTACTATTTCTAAATAACTGTGCGTGGTATCTTTAAACAACTGGGAGCAGACACATTGAACTCCTTTGTGTGTTGTGGAGCACCATACAGGAAAAGATAGTGAAGAAGAAAACAGGAATGCACAGTCCTTCAATGGCTTGCATACTGATGTCTCTCAGCTGATGCATGATCACTTCATGCCGAAAGGAGACAATTGATGCACATAGAATTTCCTCTGCAGGGATGGGAACACTGGTCAATCAAAGCTCTTGCCCCCATAGAGAGAACCTACATCCATTTTCTCCAACTTGGTGCTCATTAGGTTTTGGGGATTGCAGCTCCTAGTCATTGTTGCCAATTGTCAGAGATGATGAAAGTTGTTGTAGACCAACATCTGGAAGGCACCAGGTTGGATAAGGCTGCCTTATATACCTTCAAGTTGCTTCCTTCAGATTGAACCAATCACACGTCAGCTGAGGGATGTTGCTATCACATGTATCGTCTTTTGTCAGGGTGCTGTCAGCAGCTCCTGGTTGGTTGCCCAGGAAATTATAAACACAAGGAAAAGTTTCTTGCAGTCCTTTTTTATTTCAAACTTTACAGAGAGAGGCTACAGAACCCAGCCTCTTGGATAATGGCATTGTCCTGAGTAAATCTCCACTCCCCGTCTCTCCCACTTCCTCATTCATCATTCTCATCATCTCCTCTATGGGTTCTGCTACGTGCCCTCTGTCTTTGAACTCTTTGCTCTTCTACTTTTAAGGCTTGCTGGGTCCTGGGAGATGGAGGGTCTGGAATACTTGCTAGTGACAACATGTTAGCCAGCTGCTGCTCCGGCTCTGCCTGCTCCAATGATTTCCCAACTTTCCCCCTCATCTGCCTCTGAGCTATGACCTCCCTCCAACCCCTGTTGCACATCTATACTGTCTTCCTCTTCCTCCTCCCTGGAAGCGTCAGGATGAGGAGATGGTCTCCACCATTCCTCCTCCTCTGCCCAGTGCCTGACATCTTTGAAGGCCAGTGCATTTCTGCTAGCCCCCACATGTGTGCCAAGGCTCCACAAACCATCTTTCTTTCGCCGTCCATTGCATTAGAAGTGGGCAATTTGTTGATTAAAAGAGAGTGGCTTTTAACTAGGATTTAGAGGAGGAGGAGGAGGAGGAGGAGTTTGGATTTGATATCCCGCTTTATCACTACCCGAAGGAGTCTCAAAGCGGCTAACATTCTCCTTTCCCTTCCTCCCCCACAACAAACACTCTGTGAGGTGAGTGGGGCTGAGAGACTTGAGAGAAGTGTGACTAGCCCAAGGTCACCCAGCAGCTGCATGTGGAGGAGCGGAGACGCGAACCTGGTTCACCAGATTACGAGTCCACTGCTGTTAACCACTACACCACACTGGCTCTAAGTCAGAGTAGACCCACTGAAATAAATGAGCATGTCTAAGTTTGCTTCATCTATTTCAATGGCTCTACTCTGAGTAAAACTTACTTGAAAACCACCCAGATTACCTACACTGATTGCTTTCTCAGCTGTCCTTTCTGTCACAAGCTTATGCCATGTTGTAACTGACCTGCTAGATCTGGCAAAAGCTTTCATATCATGCTTGGTGCCAGATGTTGACCACATTAGATCAAGCACCCTGTGGGCTTGGGAGGGCTTGTTAGCAGCTCAACCTAATTGCATTCAACTTAATTGCATTCCTGGATAGCCCTGCAAATTCTTTTCAGCCGTGAGCCAATCTCAGCACCCATACAGCACCCATTCAGCTGTGAGCCAATCACTGCCATTTTAAATTGCCAAAAGTAATTTCATTTATCTTTTTGTCCAGGCATTGCATTTGGGGTAGTTTAAGATCGTTGGCAGCTAACGTGGATAGGAACTGAGGTCCAAAGGTTCTGCCACTCACACATTGCTGAAGTGTTTCCAGGGGTGGCAGAGAAAGCATGGCAGCTGCTGCAAGCACCCCAAACAGGGCTGGACCCTTCCCTGATTTGGGGGTTGGGGTTGGGATGGGTCACTGTTGGCACCATGCCAAAGGCTCTATGAAGTCTGACACCAGCCCTGCTTCATCTGTTACCCTGTTTCCCCTATTTTAAGACGTAGTCATAAAATAAGCCATAGCAGGATTTTTTCACATTTGCGAAATATAAGCCGTACCCCGAAAATAAGCCATAGTGATAGGCGCCGTTCTGGAGGGCGCCAAGGAAAAGGCTGGGCTGGGCTTACGTAATAAAAATAAGACATCCCCTCAAAATAAGCCATAGTGCGTTTTCTTGAGGGAAAAAATATATAAGACGGTCTTAAAATAGGGGAAACACGGTAGTGGTGACCATAACATTTGCTATTGCACAGAGAATGATTCCTAAGGAATCCTGACCTGAACAGCAGCAATAAGAGTGTCCACGAGCCCTTTTCTACAATACATAATGTTCTTCAGATGTGTGTTGAGAAAGGAATCTGGCAGTGTAATCAAAACTTGGTTAAACCATCATACTTTGTTTAAGGCACCACTGAAGTCTGGAATTCATTCCTGCATGAGCCATATTCACAGTGAACGAATGGGTGGTTTGCTTTTTCTTGCGTTTGATAATTGTGGCATATTGACTTAATTGATAAGCACCCCTTGTGGCTATTTTTCATTATTGGTGAGGATGGAAAAGGTGATTGCTATGTTTATTTCTATGAGGAAGAAGAACCGCTGAGTCCTGTTGATTTCAGTTGCACAGGCTAAATGGCCCAAACTTGTAAATTTCACAGTGGATGTTATTATCCAAGTTTTTATCCAAGAGCTATAACTATTTTAAATGCTGTAACCAAATGATATGATGTTTGGGAAGTCGTGATGGATGGTATGTATGTGTATGTGTGGCTGTAAATGTATAAATGCGTATATGTGGCTGTAAATGTGGGGTAGCATTCAATTTCGTGGTACTACGTACAATGACAATAAAGTCTCTATATCTATCTATCTGTCTGTCTGTCTGTCTGTCTATCATCTATCATCTATCTATCGATCTATCATCTATCTATTTCATAGAACATAAACATGTTGTCTCTGTAGTGATACTGCTTTCTTTTGTCCTCCAAGCCTGATTTCTGATTGTTTCACTTCCTTATTAAGTCCCTTACAACTTGCCCTGGTGCTCAAAATGGGTGAAGCTGTTCTGTCATATTAGTAGAAAGTGCTTGTTGCCTTTCTGCTACTTCAACAGCAATGCTTGAGCAATGCTATGTCACTTCATTCGATTTTCAGCCCTCATCGCCTTCCTTTTCTCAGTTTTGATCAAAGTCAAAGGAAGTTGGTGGTTTTGCTCTGAATAAATGTCGAAGAGCCATTTCTTCTTTTTTATTATTCTGAAAATAATGCATTTGATTAAAACTGACATGTGCGTTCCTAGAAAATTTTAGCAGATTATTCAGTGGCCATTTGATGACACTGATGAAGTTTGCAAGAGTGGGTTGGCAGCCTATCTGTATGCACTGAGAAGCAGGTCCTACTCCATTCAATGAGAATTGCTTCCAAATAATTATGAATACAGTTGCAGCAACTGTGTCATGAAAAGAGCAAGTTTTATACCTATATATTGTATTTTCGAGTTTTTAAAACAGGTAGTGTTAAGATAGATATTAATGAGTTTGAATTCCTCCAAGATCTGTGAACCCCTAACTCTTAAATATTTAACCTTATGTGTTAGATATACTTGGGTTATAATCCAGACAGACCTAAACTCATTCAAAACCCATTGACTTCAATGGAAGCATCAATCCATGCTTAAATCTCTCACATTGAGTTGGATCTAAAATAAGGCTGTTGCTTGTAAGGAAGCTGTGACCAGTGCTGCAATCCTATACACACCAGGAACAGCCTCATTGAACTCAACTGGGTATTTTTCTGAGTAGACATGATAGGATTGCATTCTTCGAGATAAAAAAAATACAGTGATACCTCCTCGAACGTCCGCCTTGTCTAGCGTCCATTCCGGTGAACGTCCACGGCAAATCCGCCCGTACTGGAATGGGTTACTTCCAGGTTTGCCACTCGCGCATGCGCAGAAGCGCAAACCGCTCCGTGCGCATGCGCAGACGCAGCACTTTGCCCTGCGTCCTTTTCAGCTAGTGGCTGGGGCTTTGGAATGGACCCCGGTCGCAAAACAAGGTACGACTGTAGATGAATGAATGTGTCCAGATGTCAATCTACTCTTAACAGTCTTTAACTTAGGGTGGAGGTTGTGTGTAGGGCACAAATACCTTTCACAACTGTATTTTTTTCATTCAGTAAAAATTCCAGAGAGGTAACTGAACAAAGCAATGTGTGTGCTGCGGAAGAGAGCATTGAAATACTGCACAATGATTTCACTGATAGCAAAACTATTTATGGCAACTAAGATAATTTAAATGGTCTGTTATCCTGCAAGTTTGCACCCATTTTGAGCACATTCTTTATATTTTAATGTTGAAGGTTACTCATGGATGAGCGCTGTTAAGATCCAGCAGTTCTACAGCCTAGGAGCAAGACTTTGTTCAGCACATCAACCTGCTTTGACTAGATCCCAGGGGAAAAGCAGCCGAAGAACTGTTTAGATTGAAAGCTGCCATCTCCACAAGTTGGACACAAATTCACAATTGGGTCATCAAATGTTCGAACTACATGACTGCTGCTATTGTCTGCCATAGGAATCTCCATTTTCCTTGCACTTGACAGTAGCAAAATTGAAATATGAAGTTGTAAGAAGATATGAAAATATGAAATGGAGAAAGAAATACTTGACTCCAGCTTTGATGGAAATCTATGTGTATTGAATTTATTTTGGCTGCTGTATAGAAACTTTTTAATCTATGTCACTTTTTTTGCCAAAGTAATTTTTCAGCTACTGTATTTATGTACTTGTTCTACATCAAAGTTGTTTTTGAATTCCCAGAGATCCTGAATCTGCTCCCTTTCTGCCTACACTTTCAATATGTAGATTTCTTCCCAAAACTTAGAAGTTCAAACTGTGGCCACTGGCTATGCAGCTGAGTGATTTCAAAAAAAGTAACTACCATTTTTTATATTCCTTCTTGTCTTCTTTTCTTTATTCGGGTACGTAAGCAGAGTGTAATATGGATAGTTACTGCATTTTTTCATCTATAAGACGCCCCCATGTATAAGACGCCCCCTATTTTGGGGGACTCTGATTTAAGAAAATGGGGAGAGATCTATCCGTGTATGAGACGCCCCCAAATTTTGGACATTATTTTTTCGGGGGGAAACCTAGCCTTATACACGGAAAAATACAGTAGATAGCCACAGATAATTCTATTTTAACTGTACAAGGTCAGATCAACTTTAGAGGATCTTTCCCCATTTTAATAGATAATCTTTATAATAAAGGTTGTGCTTTTGTATCAGTGCCTTTTTTAAAATAAAAAGGAGTAACTCCTTCCATCCATCCCAGAGCTTTGAAGAACAGTAAGCTACATTCTAAGGACGCGGGTGGCACTGTGGGTTAAACCACAGAGCCTAGGGCTTGCCGATCAGAAGGTGAGCTCCCATTGCTCGGTCCCTGCTCCTCCCAACCTAGCAGTTCGAAAGCACGTCAAAGTGCAAGTAGATAAATAGGTACCCGCTCTGGCGGGAAGGTAAACAGTGTTTCCGTGCGCTGCTCTGGTTCGCCAGAAGCGGCTTAGTCATGCTGCCACATGACCTGGAAGATGTACGCCGGCTCCCTCAGCCAATAAAGCAAGATGAGCACCGCAACCCCAGAGTCGTCCGCGACTGGACCTAATGGTCAGGGGTCCCTTTACCTTTACCTTTAAGCTACATTCTACCTATGCAAAAGCATTCAGGAGGGACTGAGCAGGCCAGGTTAGGAGTGTGGTCCATTGTGAGGGCATGAGCTGGGGAGAATCTGCAGGGCCAGATACGCAGGACTTGTTGGCTGCATCCATTTCCTGGGCCTGAGGCTCCCCACCTCTGCATTAGAGGAAGGCCACCTTTAGACCCAAACCATAATAATTCTTTTTGCCAAGAGGAACTTTAAATGGGCAGTTTATTTGAAACAAACAACAATTGAGAAGTTTTTTTAAAAAATGCATTTGCCCACCCACAGATACCATCAATGTGGAAAATATTACCTCTAGCCTTCATCATGAGCACTGTAAAGAAGGGCCAAGAGGAAAGCAATTTTTCTTGCCTTAAAACAGTCTGGGCTCTATCTTTTTAAATCACTTTCCTGTGGCCTTATTACCTCATCTTTAAGGCATGATTTGCTCTAGCAAATCATTTGGAAAGGAGGTGGGGATATACTGTTCCTTATTCCTTTTCCATTACTAACACGAAGTAGGGCATTTGAACAAGTAGTTCACTAAGGAAATGTTGCTTGCTGGGTAGATAGATGGTGGCTAGGCCTGGCATTTGCCTATTTCAGGTGTCACCAACCTTTTAAGGTACATTTGGATTTTTGAGTGTGTGTTTTGGGTGCCACCCCATCTGGTCACTTCTCCTTTCCCCTCCCTCAGATCAGCTCCCCATGAAGAGAAAGTGAGATTGTATTTTTCCAAGGGATCTGGGTGAAGCTGGATCCAGTAAAATTAATCTGAAAAGTACATAGAGCTTCAAGAGGAAGCGGGAAAGAATACCATTCTTTCTCTACAACATGACTCCACTCTATCAGTTTCTCAAACAAAATTCACCTACTTGTTTTACCACAATAAATTTAATCAGGCGAGGCCATTATGGGTTCCTTAACTCTTTGGAAGTACAAAGATCATAGCACGTCTCAAAGCTATATAAGTGAGCAGCAAGGTAGCCAAATTTGCTGGTGGTGTCAATTTGTTCAGGGTTGGGTTAAACAAAAATGGATTGTGAGGTGCTCCAAAATATCTCCATAACTTTGGTAAATGGGCAGTAAAATGGCAAATGCAATACAATGTAAGCAAGGGTGTACATTTCAGCAATAAATAAATCCTAATTTCACATCTACACTAATGAAGTCTGTACTGCGGGTGATTATGACTGAATCTACATGCATATAAAGAACACTGTGAAAATGCTTTTTTTTAAAACGTTTTTAAAAAATATATTGAATTTGACATAGCTCACCATCGCCATCTAGTGTCACATTTGTATGTTGCACTTTACAACACACTCAAAACGTTTAGGTTGCAGCTGTATAGCTGAGTCCCAGGAATGAGATCTTGGCATCTTAGTGAATAGTTCAGTGAATATGTCGCTTCAGTGTTCAGCAGTTAATGAAAAAAGCAAATTCCATCATTATGAAAGGGATTGAAGAATTGCCAATTTAATAATAATATCATTATACAAATGTATGGTGCAATCACAATTGAAATGCTGTGTACGGTTTTGGTTCCTTCCCTTAAAAAGGATATTGTAGAGCTGGGAAAGGCTCAGTAAAGGACAACCAAACAGTTGGTTGGAGTAACTCGTTTGAGCTACAAAATGTGTAGCTTTTCAAATTTATATATAAAAATAAGGGACATGATAGAGATGTAAACAACTATGCAAGATGTGAAGAAAATGGATAGAGGGGGGAAATCTTCCTCATAATACTAGAGCCTGGGACTGCACGGTGCTACTGAATGTTGGAAGAGTCAGGAGAAACAAAAGAAAATACATTTGCATTCAGTGCAGTTAAACTATGGAATTCCTACCCACAGGAATGTTGTGATGGTCAGAACTTGGATGAGTTTTAAAAAGGATTAGACCAGGCATCCCCAAACTGCGGCCCTCCAGATGTTTTGGCCTACAACTCCCATGATCCCTAGCTAACAGGACCAGTGGTCAGGGATGATGGGAATTGTAGTCCAAAACATCTGGAGGGCCGAAGTTTGGGGATGCCTGGATTAGACAGATTCATGGACAAGAACATCACCTTTAGCTACGTTCTGCAACCACTGTTGAAAGAAGTATGCCTCTGAATACCACTTGGGGAAAGTGCTGTTGCACTTATGTTCTGCTTGAGGGCTATGCCTAAGCATCTGGTTGACCACTGTGAAAACAGGCTGATGAACTAGGTAGGTCTTTGACCTGATCCATTAGAATGTACATGCATAGACTGTAAATTATTTTCCTTTTAAAAATTGAAAAAAGACACATAAATCGAAAACATACAATTATCTGACTGGAGAAAAATTAATCTTGTCCATTCTTCCCTGAATTAAATAACACATAATTTTCTGATCTGAAACCTCAAAAAGCAAAAACAAAAAAGGAAATGAAACTATTAACTTACAATATAATAGCTGCCATCCCCAATGAGCAATCTCACCTCTTAGAAATTCTAAGGATTTCAATGAACTGAGTAAGAAATCGAAGGAATTTAGCCTAATTAAAGCTCTAACCAATGCAGTTTGAGCTGTGATGTGGTTCTCATCTGATTTCAATAATAGTTTAACTTTTTCTGCTCATAGTTATGACAGCCAATTTTTGTAAAAACAACCCAACAACCCAACATTGCTGTTTACATTATGCAAAGAAAAAAGTTACTTCAAGGCCCATTTAACATTCATATGTTTTCAATATCTGTTTATTGAGCATTGATGAAAAACAGTCTATCTGAAAACATTTGCAGCAGCCATTTCATGGCTACTCAAGCCAACATCCATACATTACATCATGGTTCAAACAGCTCAGCACAATATACCATTCAAACAAAGCCAGTCATTTTGATTTTGTACAATTAGGCTTACAAAAATAATTTTACACCTAGAAAATAAATCAGATTCTCAATAAATTACAATATACTTCTTATTTAACAAGGAAAAGCATTGTATAAAATAGATAACAATATTAAGAGTTTCAAAAAGGAAAAGAGTTTCATTTCATTTGGCAGTCTAAGAAATCATTTAGTCATTCATCTTAGAGCTATGTACAGTGTTAAGCACCAAAAACTCTGCTCCTCTGCTTTCTTGCTGCAATGCTCAGGTAACAATAGGCACCTAGACCAGACAGGAAGTATCCACAATGTGGACCTGCCTCCTTCACCATCACCAACCTATCTTGTCCTGTCCCATCATGAAATGGAAGCCCAAAGGGCAAGGCAAAGTAGAGGTACAGGACCTTGGAGAGCTCCAGGTGATCCACCTACTACTCCAACTAGGTCTGGAGTTCCCTTTTATGGTACTCAACGCAGATTGCAATGCTCAGGCTAACTCACTCCAATCCCTTGCTGTTAGTTCCCTCTTGGTTTGTTGCCTATGCCAGTGGTCCAGTGATGTGGTATTTGGGACTCCAGGTGGAGAAGCATTTTCTGGGCATTCCTGCGCAAAGGTCTGAGCTCAGGGCCAGTGCCAGACCTGTGTCTGGATTAAACAAATTAATGGAGGGTGAGCCTATTAATGGCTACTATCCAAGATGGCTATGTTCTGCCTCCACTGTTGAAGGCAGTATGCCTCTGAATGCCAGTTGCTCAGAATCACACTTTGGGGTGTGTGCTATTGCATTCAGGCTTCCCATAAGTATCTAGTTGGACACTATGAGAACAATATGGTGAACTAAATGGGCCACTTGCCTCAAACAGTAGGCTCTTCTTATGTTCTTATATCTAACTTTTCCATGGTGTTTACTGCAGGGCCTTCTGGGATCTGCTACCCAAGGTGGGCATTATAACACAACCCAATCTCTATTAGGAACAACTTTGGTGTAAGAAAGGCGCCATGACATTGGTCCAATGGTTCTGATGTTACCGGAAAAGCATGACAAAGAACTGAACTGCAACAGCTTTGATACTATGCCGATAACATCAGAAGGGTCTACAGTTGTAAAATCTATGGGTATTTTTAAGTCAAGTGGAGGATGTTTTCCCATTTGTTTGTTTTTTTCTAGAACAAAAGAGAGAAATTTTTTTTGGGGGGGGGGGACTGAAATATATCCAGTACTTTCTTATAAAACCTAAACTCACTTTGCGCATTAAAAAGCTTAGCACAACACATAACATTGTACTATTCAGTATGTGAAACTTTTTTAGTTACATGGCATTTTAAATTGGATATGCTTATTTTTATTGATTGCAAATCCAGCGTATGACATGATATTGTAAGCTTATGGTATCAAAGTCTTTCTTAGTCCCCCCCCCTTTTTTTTGCCAGCTGGGAAAATAGAGGAAGATAGAAGATGAAAATATAAACCATCAACATATGAACTGGAGCAAGCTTTTCGACACTGCATGTTACAAGAGGGCATGTGTCTATTTTCTAACATTCATCCATTTATTTCACTTGATGCAAAGAATGGAAGAGAGAATCAGAGTCAGATGCTGTGCTTGTTAGGCTACTAGCTATCTGAACGTATTCTAGACTGAAAAATATTTAGATTTACTTTTTCATCATCAAGTCATGAGTGTTGCTTGTTTAGTAACCAAGGCAAGCATAGTACCTCTGCTTTAATCACTAATATTCCCAACTTTGAATGTTGGAACTAAAAAAATTGCAGCTGTGTGTATTGACTAGAACCGTGCTATTTTAGAACACTGCTCTATTCATTCTAATAGAATACTTCAGAAGATATGTGGTTTTTTTCAACTTCCCCCAAAATTTCTAATTTTTCCACTTCAGGAGAAAGGGTAAATGGGGAGAATATTTCTTCACTTTTTGCTAACATCCTTATTTAATCCTTTTTAAAATTATAGTTCACATTTTGAATAGTAGCTTTTAAAAAACCCACAGTTCAACATTAAAAGCAGAACATATTTACAAGAGACTTTTACTTAAGAGCAAAAGACAATGCATTTTTAAGCAAATCCCACAGCAGTATTCACTTACTTAAAATAAATTCCATTGAAATTAAGGAGATTTGCTTCCACATAGGTTAGAATCCAATGCATACTTGCCTGAGAGTAAGCTCCACTGAACACAATGGGTCTTATTTTTGAGTAAACATGTACAGGGTTTCACTATATAATTCACACATACGTCACATAGATGCTTGCAGGAAGTATTTTGGCTTTCAACCTCCATTGTATATTCAAGAAAATGAGACACCTGCTTTGATTAACTGTTAAAACTACTTGCTTTGCTGTTTCATTATTTCTAAATTTCAGCTTGCAGTTCTATTAAAATCAGGCTTTGCATTCCGCTAGTGATACTTAAGACTTTTTCATGTTTAGGGGGACAATAAATTAAATTTCTTCAATACTGATTCAAATGCATTGCAAACAGGAAACAGCTTCCCCATCTCCGTTCACCTACTTGCACCCACAAATTATATCTGAATTCAAGCTTTTTTTAAAAAAAAAAGTTAGTAAAAGTGATTTATTTGTTTTCTTTAAAAAAAAACCAAAAAACCCCTTCTCCAAAGGGAACTGTACTTGTCTCTTTAACAGCAGATCTGAGTTATCTGTCCTGAGTTTTCCAGTGTCACAATGGCTTAATGCAGTGCTTGTATTACAAAAAAAGAAGAAGAAGCATTGATCAATATCACAATGGCTTTTGTTTTGGAAGAGATTGCTGTGAAATAACCGTAACTTGGTTTGCAGCTACCTTGTATTCCTGACCAGAGCCTTGTGGAGGAGAAGGCAGAGGAGTTTCGGGAGTTGCTGGAGAAGAATTGAAAAGGAATGATCAGTAATCAAATCAAGCTTCTCTTAACTTAGGGCTGCGTTGAAACAATAGGCAGGGAATGTGCTTTTCATGAACATTTCTCACCTGCCGTGAAGAAGTCCCCACTATTTCAGCAAGGGCCTGAACGTGGGAAATATGTCTGCTTTCCAGTTGTCAAGGCCATTAACGGATGCTTACTCTCCCTCTCCCTCTCCCTATGCAGCTTCAGTAGCTTCAGCCCCACAGTCAATTTGGAGTGAGGCACCACCACCTCCCTATACCCATTTAGAGTGAGAACACTGGCTTGTTGGTTCTCAGTGCCACCATCATGTAGCCCAGGGTTTCCCAAACTTGGATCTCCAGCTATTTTTTGGACTACAATTCCCATCATCCCTTGCTAGCAGGACCAGTGGTCAGGGATGATGGGAACTGTAGTCCAAAAACAGCTGGAGACCCAAGTTTGGGGAACGCTGATGTAGCCAAATCTTTTCTTTCATGAATTTTTATTCACTTCGTAAAATTTATATACCGCTTGATTGTAAAAGCAAAACAAAAAAAACCCAAAACCTAAAACATCTAATCTTATTGGTTACATGGTATTATGGCATCATCATATTCGGTGAGGGATCTGCAGTTGGCTGAGATAACATTGAAAGAAAGCCCAGAGGGAAGAAATGATACAGAAGAAGGAGCAAAGTACATAATGAATAGTGTGAACCTCTTCAAATAACAGCAATGAGAAAGGTAGTGTTAAAGACTTGTTCAAAAAAACATTTCATGCCCTCTGAAAGCCACTCCCCCCAAGTATTTCTGGATGAAGATTTGGCAATGCTACAGCCTAGCTGTCACTTCACTAAAAAATTGCTTCAAGATAAGAAATTAAGTTTGAAACTCAGGTTGTTGAAATGTTGTTAGTAGAAAACAATTAAGGTTAAAAAAATGATGTGAAGCACTGATAACCGATTAAGCAGTTAATTAAAAATAACCCACAGAAGTTACACTCAAATGATATAGGTAGGTAGCCGTGTTGGTCTGCCGTAGTCGAAACAAAATAAAAAATTAAAAAAATCCTTCCAGTAGCACCTTAGAGACCAACTAAGTTTGTTCTTGGTATGAGCTTTTGTGTGCATGCACACTTCTTCAGATACACTCAATCTGAAGAAGTGTGCATGCACACGAAAGCTCATACCAATAACAAACTTAGTTGGTCTCTGAGGTGCTACTGGAAGGAATTTTTCTATTATTATTTTTTTTGTTTTGACTCAAATGATATATTTACAATAAACTTACAAATCGGTTCTGCATGTACAGGAGCAGACACTGAACTTATAAGCAGAGTTTGTCCAGTGAGCGGATCTTGGGCTAGATGAGGATGAACTTGGTGGAGATTCGTGGCATCACTAGACGTACCTGCAACAGAAAACCCAAGCGTTTGTGCAAATGGACAGAGAATCAGAGAACTGTAGAGTTGAAATGGACCATTAGGGTCATCTACACCAACCCACTGCAATACAGGGATCTTTTGCCCAACAGAGGGCTTGAACCCACAACGCTGAGATTAAGAGTGTCATGTTGGTTGATTCTACAAAATAAAATACATTTCCCTCACTTAGAGGAGCTGCAAGACCTTAATTCACTTATTGACAAAGCCAGGATGGAAACAGAGGAAGATGAGATATACCACTACCCCTTGACTGCTAGTTCCTACTGAGTGTCTTTTGAGGGGACATTCTCATAGGGCACAGAACAGGTCAGGCCAGGTGTGTGGCCTGGAGAGAGGCCGCAGGGAGAAATAGAAAAGCCTACAAAGGGGCATTTGGTTCCAGGGCTTGAAGTTCTCCACATCTGTTTACATAAAGTTATTACATAAATGTCAAACCCCCTTAGCCCTAAATTTTTCAAAAATAATCCTAGACCCAAAAGTAGTAGGAAAATGTCTATCGTGTATGTGTGAGGAGGGGCACAGCACTAATATAAGGGCATCTGAGTACAGTGGTACCTCGGTTCTCAAATGTCTTGGTACTCAAACCCAAACACTGCAAACCCGGAAGTAAGTGTTCCAGTTTGCTAACCTTTTTCGGAAGCCAAACGTGCTCCGTTTTGACTGTTATCCTTCTGTTTTGAGTGCCACGCTTCTGTTTTGAGTGTTATGCTGAGGTCCGTCTGTTTTTGCTATTTATTTTGTGTTTTCATTTTTGCAGCTCTTTTGTTTTTGTGACTGTGTGGAACCCAGTTCAGCTACTGATTGATTGATAGTGTGACTGCAGTACTGAAATATACTCGGAGTCAACAAGTACATTGTTTATTGCTTTCATTTTATGGATCAATAGTCTCATTAGATAGTAAAATTCATGTTAAATTGCTGTTTGGGGGGTTATTGTTTAAAGTCTGGAACGGATTAATCTATGTTGCATTATTTTCTATGGGAAATTGCGCCTTGGTTGTCGAACGCTTTGGTTTTGGAACAGACTTCCAGAACGGAATAAGTTTGAGAACCAAGATACCATTGTAGAGTTAAACACAAGGAAGTCCAATAAAACCTACTGACACACCTACCTCCTAGTAACATTTCTTGAAGCAAACTGTCAATCTTAACCATTCCAAACAGTTTCACAAATTGTATTTGCTCAATCATTTGCCAGGTGATGCTCTGAAGGGTAGGCAGAAGTAGTAAGAGTTCTCCAAAGCGTCCCCTGGAGTCGTACTGACGGTCATTGATGTAGTCCTCCAAATTTATCTGAACTTGAAACCTTGTGTTCCTGATCTTCATTGGGTTACTCAGTCCTTTTGCATCTTCAAAGAACAAAGAAATCTTTCGTAAGGGTATGGAAGAAAGCACCAAAGCAAGGAATCATTGGTATAGTAATGCACGTGGGCCCTGGGGATAAAGAAGAGTCACAGACCAATCCAAATTCCCCATCTACTATGCTGGAGGGGATTTGGGGTGGAACAGAGGTGTCCCTCCACCAACTTGGAGCTTCCCAATGTAACTGGCCCAATGGCAGATGGACAGTGGTAGCCTGTAGAAAAAACCCACCTCTATTCTCACAACAGGGCATTTCAAGAGGAAGGAGGGGCGGACTAGTTCCTGTGCAGATCTTTATACTATCAGGGCGGTGCCTTCTGTGCCAACTTTTAAACATCTGCTTTAAAGAGCCCTATTCTGCCATGCTTATGTAGGTAATCAAGAGTATATCCTTTGACAGTGGTTTACTGATTGTCGTTTTGAACTTTTTATGTTTTTAACTGTTGTTGGGGATGATAGGAGTCATAGTCCAAAGACTGGAGAGCATTAGGTTGGGGAAGGCTGACAAAGACACATTTTTTTAAATTAGGAACCACATCAAGGTCAACATTAGCATAGGAAAATCTTCAGCTTTTCAGCTATCTCTATCACATTGTGGGGGGGGGGTTGGATTCTGAAGTATACCTGGATCAAAGAAGACAATTGCTTTTAAGCAAGCATATTCATTATCATCAATTTGGATCTCCTGAAATGGTCGTATTATCTCATCCAGTATCCTGTTTGCTACTCGACTGATCTCAATTTCGGAACTGTTGCGATGGACTACAAAATCATTACCTAAAGAAGCAAAAACAAAATCAGAACTCTTTTGACAACGTAAGTAGCCTTAAAATTCATATTCAGCTTCCATTTTCTATAGTGCATTTATGCAGATGAATGTGTTCACAAAAGACCTTTCTCCACACATGCAATATTTATTTCCACGAATAATATGCCAGCAGAGAAATCATAATCATAATCATAATCATAATATATCCACCAAGAAGGAGAGCAAAATATTCAAGGTTCATCTTAAGACAGATGGGTGGCCAAATCTTCCCTTTTTGAATCCAATATACTTACCATGAATCCTATATACCAGGGTAGTTAACATGGTGCCCTCCATATGTTGCTAACTCCATATCTCCCATCAGGGTCAGCCAGCATGGCTAATAGTCAAGGATAATGGGAACTGTTGTCCAACATGTGGAGGGCACCTCGTTGACTAACGCTGCTATATAGCACTGGGCTCTGCAACAGCCAGCACAGCCACACCTTAAGCTTTTGTCATCAACACATCAGCCTCTCTCCAAACCTGAATAGCAGATACAATGCTGTGGATAATGAATTGGAAAGGTCAGAGCTATGGATGGGGAGAAGTTCAGTTCACAAGGCAAGGCAAGCCTCCTTAATTCACAATTTCTGCATCAACATGAAACTGAAACAGTGCCATCCCTTGCAATTTGTGCTACTCCTAATTGTGAAATGTGGTTCTCCAGTCAAGTAACGTGTACCAAAAAAATGAACGTGTTAGTGAGAATGTATACAAATATGCATTATACTACAGGAAACGGCTTTGCAAAAATGTGTATACAGTCATACCTTGGAACACGAACGCCCTGGAACTCGGACGTTTCGGCTCCCAAACGCCGCAACCCCAGAAGTGATTGTTCTGGTTTGCGAACGTTCTTTTGGAACCCAAATGTCCGACAGGGCTCTCGGGGCTTCTGGTTGGCTGCAGGAGCTTCCTGCAGTCAATCAGAAGCCACGATTTGTTTTTTGAACATTTTGGAAGTCGAACAGACTTCCGGAATGGATTCCATTTGACTTCCAAGGTATGACTGGATTGTGGAAAATTGCATGCAAAATGTGCACATGTGCACTAAAATGCTGATGACTTTATTTTTAAAAAGTTGCTTACTGATGTGGAAATGTTGAGAACTGAAAATTGGGAAAAGGAGAAACTTTGAGAAACCAAAACTTGCAGATTCACTCATCCCTAGTTAGAGCATGATGTGTCATAGGCAGTGATCCTATGTACACTTACTAAGAGTAAACCCTAATAACACTGTGCAAAGAATCCAAGCTCTTCCAGTCATTCCATCAATATATTTCAGCAAGCCTGATGGAATAATCTACCATCTCCTCCACCTGTGGTGGGGGGTGTTTCTCTATACCACATTTGAGCCAATTTGGGGTGGAGGAGGATGGGGAAAGTCCCATTGTCCTAGCAGGACTCATGAGCCAGCTGCCGCTAGCACACCTACTTAGTTGAATCAGGCCCAGTGAGACAGTAAATATGCCCAGGACTGTGTTGTAAAAAAGTATAATAAAGATAAACTTACCTAAAAGAATAATGTCTTTGTAAAGCATAGAGCGTTTTGCTGCTCCAAGCAAAAGGTGTTCTCCAGCATGTGCTCTTAACAGGGCAACCTTGAAAAAACACAATGTGCATAGAACAATAGTAACTTTAAAAATAAAGCAAGTTGAATAAGATGTATCACCTACACTAGCTGTTGCCACTATGTGAAGACACCCTCCCTCCCTAAACTATAACCTTGAAGACAAGAGGTTTCCACTTTAGAAATACAATGGAAGCGTTCTATTTGGATAAGCGGTTGCTCTGTTTTGGCTTTGTTTCCAGTTTCTGAATATGTGCAATACCTGATGACGTCCTGAAAATCAGGCCTTAAGACTCAATCCCTCAGCTCTCTCTGCTGTTCCTAGAACAACTAACTTGGTGCTCTCTAGGTGTTTTGGACAATAGTCCTGTGCTGGTTAGGTTGATGGGAGTTGCAGTCCAAAACATGTGGAAGGCACCAGATTAGTGAAGGCCAACCAAGAATTGCCCACTGCCTCCCAATACCCCTGTCGAAAGCAGGTAGGAAAAGGCCTTTTGGCATTTTCCTTATAGAGTAACTTGACTGTGTCTCATAAAAGGTAGTTTTTTCCTGATTCTTTTACCTCTTTTTTCTTAGATCTCAGTTGCTTACTGTGGATTTGTTTGCACCTGGCCTTGTTTGCTTGGCTCCTGCTGTGTGGCATGATCTTCTCTGGACCCAAGCCTACCCACTCTCTTGAATCTAACTGCATATATGCCAGAACCAGCTCCCCCATGATCTCTACTTCCCTTGATGTTTTGGCTTAACATCCTACAAGTGTGTTCTGCGAAAAGAGAGCCTTCGGCACGGAACCATGATTGTGGCTTCTCAGCTCATTATCCCATACCTGATCATCCAGCCGTAGTTCGCAAAAAGCTGGAATGTATTTTGCCCATTCTACAAGCACCAGGAGCTGCTGCCTCATAGATTCACATACTTCGCTAATGCCAGCAATTTTCTTAACGCTGATGTCAGTACCAGCACAGGGGCTTGAAACAGGGATCTGGTTATAGTGGAGAGAAATTATGAACTCGCATTATTACAGCAGTTTTTATAATAAAGTTTTGTCTGCCTACAGTCACCCATTATAAACCCCCACCCAATAACAACAGAAAAAAGGTTTATAGTGAGTATATACTAGCCCATATATACACCAAATAATGAGTATATCATGTTCATATGCATGGTGAGAGAGATGTGGGATGCAGTCCTACACTATGCAATTGCCTGAAGTCCCTTTGAGCTTTATGGGACCAATGTGCATAGGATTGTACTGTTGGACTTTCCATTTCATGACAGTCACTTCTGCATCCACACTACAAAGTCAAGGAGTTATAGGAGGAGCTAACAAAGGTGGGCTCCTTCGTGGATCACTGCCTTGTCGTGGTGAAGGGGCTTGAACAACTCAGAGAAGCTATGAGCTATGCCGTGCAGGGCCACCCAAGATGGACAGGTCATAGTGGAGAGTTTTGACTAAACGTGATCCACCTGGAGCAGGAACTGGCAAGCCACTCCAGTATCCCTGCCAAGAAAACTCAATGGACAAAGACAACAAGCATATAAAAGTTATGAAGCTGGAAGATGAGCCCCTCACGTCGGAAGGCATCCAACATGCTACTGAGGAAGAGCGGAGGACAAGTACAAGTAGATTCAGAGCTGATGAAGCGGCTGGGCCAAAGCCGAAATGTCGCTCAGTTGCGGATATGCCTGGAAGCGAAAGGAAAGTCCAATGCTGTAAAGAAAAATATTGCATAGGAACCTGGAATGTAAGAACCATGAACCTTGGTAAGCTGGATGTGGTCAAAAATGAGATGGCAAGAATAAATATTGACATCCTGGGCATCAGTGAACTAAAATGGACGGGAATGGGCGAATTCAGTTCGGCTGACCATCATATCTACTACTGTGGGCAAGAATCCCGTAGAAGAAATGGAGTGGCCCTCATAGTCAACAAAAGAGTGGCGAAAGCTGTACTGGGATGCAATCTCAAAAATGATAGAATGATCTCGATACAAATCCACGGCAGACCTTTTAACATCACAGTAATTCAAGTTTATGCACCAACTACCGGTGCTGAAGAAACTGAAATTGACCAATTCTATGAAGACTTCTAGAAGGTGTTGTAAGTGCTGACACCAAAGAAGGACGTTCTTCTCATTATAGGGGATTGGAATGCTAAAGTAGGGAGTCAAGAGATAAAAGGAACAACTGGCAAATTTGGCCTTGGAGTTCTAAATGAAGCAGGGCAAAGGCTAATAGAGTTCTGTCAAGAGAACAAGCTGGTCATCACAAACACTCTTTTCCAACAACACAAGAGACGACTCTACACATGGACATCACCAGATGGGCAGCATCGAAATCAGATTGATTATATTCCAGATGAACTATTTAAAATTTTAAAAGATGATGCTGTTAAGGTGCTACACTCAATATGCCAGCAAGTTTTGAAAACTCAGCAGTAGCCAGAGGATTGGAGAAGATCAGTCTACATACCAATCCCAAAGAAGGGCAGTGCCAAAGAATGCTCCAACTACCACACAATTGCGCTCATTTCACATGCTACCAAGGTTATGCTTAAACTTCTACAAGGCAAGCTTAAGCAGTATGTGGACCGAGAACTCCCAGAAGTGCAAGCTGGATTTCGAAGGGGCAGAGGAACCAGAGACCAAATTGCAAACATGCGCTGGATTATGGAGAAAGCTAGAGAGTTCCAGAAAAACACCTACTTCTGTTCCATTGACTACGCAAAAGCATTTGACTGTGTCAACCACAGCAAACTATGGCAAGTTTTTAAAGAAATGGGAGTGCCTCACCACCTCATCTGTCTCCTGAGAAATCTCTATGAGGGACAAGAAGCTACAGTTAGAAATGGATATGGAACAACTGATTGGTTCAAAATTGGGAAAGGAATACGACAAGGCTGCATATTGTCTCCCTGCTTTTTTAAATTTTATATATATATATTATTGTCATTGTCCCCTTCGGGGACAACGAAATTACTTGGCTGCTCCATCCACCCAGATAGGGCACTCCACGCAAAGACAAAACAACTACAAAAACACTGATTAAAACCATACAATGATAAAACATAACAGGTAAGATTAGATGACTTCAAAGTCCAGGCTTCCCATTCAAGACCGCGATCGCTCTGGAGAAGAAGCTGTTTCTAAGACGGCTTGTTCTTGTTGTCATCGTCCTGTATCTCCATCCCGATGGCAAAAGTTCATATACAGAATTCATCATGTGAAAGGCTGGACTGGATGAATTCCAAACTGGAATTAAGATTGCCAGAAGAAATATCAACAACCTTAGATATGCAGAGGACACAACCTTGCTGGCAGAAAGTGAGGAGGAATTAAATAACCTTTTAATGAAGGTGAAAGAGGAGAGCGCAAACTATGGTCTGAAGCTCAACATCAAAAGAAAAAAAACTAAGATCATGGCCACTGGTCCCATAACCTCCTGGCAAATAGAAGGGGAAGAAATGGAGGCAGTGAGAGATTTTACTTTCTTGGGTTCCATGATCACTGCAGATGGTGACAGCAGTCACAAAATTAAAAGACACCTGCTTCTTGGGAGAAAAGCAATGACAAACCTAGACAGCATCTTAAAAAGCAGAGACATCACCTTGCCGACAAAGGTCCGTATTGTTAAAGCTATGGTTTTCCCAGTAGTGATGTATGGAAGTGAGAGCTGGACCATAAAGAAGGCTGATTGCCAAAGAATTGATGCTTTTGAATTATGGTGCTGGAGGAGACTCTTGAGAGTCCCATGGACTGCAAGAAGATCAAACCTATCCATTCTGAAGGAAATCAGCCCTGGGTGCTCACTGGAAGGACAGATCCTGAAGCTGAGGCTCCAATACTTTGGCCACATCATGAGAAGAGAAGACTCCCTGGAAAAGACCCTGATGCTGGGAAAGATTGAGGGCACAAGGAGAAGGGGACGACAGAGGACAAGATGGTTGGACAGTGTTCTTGAAGCTACCAACATGAGTTTGACCAAATTGCAGGAGGCAGTGGAAGGCAGGAGTGCCTGGAGTGCTCTGGTCCATGGGGTCATGAAGAGTCGGACATGACTAAACAACTAAACAACAACAACAAAGCAAAGGTGGGAGCCGAAGGTAAAGGGGTTTCTGAATATCAAGGGAAAGAAAAGAGGAACAATCTTTGCTAAACCTTACGAGGAAAGGATGAAAAATGGTGGAGGCTCAGACAAGGAGAGAGAAGTGGCATCAAAGACAAGCAGGATCTGAATTATATAAACAATCAGAAGTTGTTCTGTATGGTTTTTTGGTTGTTGTTTACTCACTCTTCACCATAAGGTCACAGGGCAGGTTACAACAATTAAAACACTACATTAAAAACAGTTCAAAACAACTTAATCACAGAAATAATGTTCGTCATAAGAATATTCCTACTGAGTGTCAAAAACCCACAATATACCTCCTTCCCTTAGCACCTCACAAACCAAGCTCTGTTTTCACTGTTACAGAAAAAGTAGACTTTTAGAATTAGGCATTCAGCCCCTGATATTTCACTCACTTCAACAGGAGTACTCCAAGTGGTCAATGAAACATTTCTTCAGATAGCTTACAAATCACACCCCATGGGGCTAATGGCTCTACCTGAATCAGGCAGCTAAGTATTTTGAAAGTGAAAGGTGTATAAAGCTTATTGCAAAAGAAGCTGAATCAGATTATAATTTTCTGGTGAGAATTTTCTCATCTCATTTCTGTATTGCAAATGCAAAAGGATAGGTGCGTGTATAAAACAGAGAACATTTTAAAGGTCATGGGGATCCTATACGCCATGATGGTGGATTGCTGTACCTGGTGAGAAAGCAACTCAGCCTGGGCCAACATATTAATAGAAGGAATGTTGCTGCCATCAGATGCACTTCGTCTCGTACTTATCCTGTCCCGTTCATTTTGCACAGCTGGGAGAGGAAACAAAATTGCACATTGGTTTGCATGCAGACCATGCTACTGAACATCTTTTCAAAGGTAGTGTTTACATATCACTATAAGCGAGAGTTTCCAGCTTATCATGGTTTACCAGGAATGAGCAGGGTACTGCCTAATCGCTCCTGCTTTTTCCCTCCCCTGGCAAAAGTAGCAGGAAGAAACCTAGAAACCTTGGTTTGCCATTATGTACAAGTGCAGGATTGTGATTTGCTTTTCCCTAATACAATCTGCAAGCCAACATAAGCCAGTTGAAACAAGCAGCAAACCAACAATAAACCATGGCTTGAGGCTGGCTAGCAATTGTGGCTTCTTTGTGAGCAACAAATCATGTTCCTTGATCCAGATGTAATGGGAAGCCAAAGGTTTGTGATTTGTCTATCTTGCTCATGCCAGGGGAAGGGCAATGCTAGAGCAGTCAGACAGTTTGTTGGTTTGCGACATATTACAGTGTTTCTCAGATTTGGATCTCCAGCTGTTGTTGGACTGCAACTCCCATCATTCCTGACCTGCTAGCAAAGGATGATGGGGGTTGTAGTTCAACAGCAGCTGGAGACCCAAGTTTGAGAAACATTGTAGGATAAGCCAAAGGTCCTACCTCGTTATGATGTGTGTGCAGTCAAAGTGTTATTAAGAAACTGTATGAACCATAGATGTCCAAAGTTGGTCATGGCATTATTGCATAAATTCATGGAAGAGCAATGGCAAACAGTTTTATAACATTTTATATAAGCATTATAAGAAACGGTCCTAAAATAATTTCTGTTTACAAAGAACACCATTTCAATTTTAGAAATTTTGAAGTCAAAAAAAGTCTCATAACTTTTAGAGATAGGTCTGAACCTTTCCTTCCTTGCCCCAGCATTCTTTTTTCTTTACAAAGCTTTTGAATTGCTGCAGTAGCTGATGGATTTTTTTTGGAGGATAAGCAACACACTGATAGATATGTTTCAATCAGCATATAACTTTGGGACTAGTGACTTAGGGAAGTTTGCTTTAAAAAGTGGATTAAAAAACACACAACTCCATCCCTAATGTGAAACTTCTCTAAAACCACTTTCAGCTTTCAAAAACAACTGTCTCCCAGCCAGAGTTCATTTTTAAGGATGCAGCATTGAGAGATGCTAGCATTAGGGTTTGGAGCAGATAGTCTGGAGCAAAAATAATCGCATACTAGCCTTTAGAAAGAGAATGGCATGGTGGAACACAAAGCTCGTGGAGCAACAAGGTGTCCCTTTTAATGCAAAAATGAAAGAGATAAATAAGGCTACCCATCAGCTTTGCGGAACCTATTTTATATCCAAGGTCATATCAAGGAGAGAAAAACACGAGTTGTGATCAACATATTTCTCCATTCCACACAGAACCTCATAACCTTTTGTAAGAGCAGCAGTTGTATTTCCAATGATCCGTTTGTTATTTTTAAGGAAGCAATCTGCATCAGAAAAGTTGAGAAGGCAGCACCAATGCTTCAATAAAAATGTGCTCAGTGCACTATATAGTGTTCTGCAGTTTATATGAAGAATGAACACGCTTTATAGTGAAGGCGCACTAGATTCTTAGCCAAGGACATTCATGATGGGCCTTTTATTAAGGTCATAATAAGAAATGTCGTACAGTGATAAACACTAAGTGATAAATGGTCACGTAGACGTGAATCAAGAATGATGCTCCAGTCTTTTTTAACTGGAGAAAAGCTATCTTTTTTCATTTCTTAACTCAGCACCTCAACAACAAAATGTAGTTATGCTTTAAATATAAAATTACACCAGAGGACTGGCACCTAAATACTTTGATCACCCAGAATAAATGGTGGGGATGTGTTACAAACCACTTTTTTAAAAACGAATGAAAAGTTTTTCAGAAATAAATGTTTTGCCTGCACATAATTCAACTTCAAAGTTTGTTACTAGTCAGTTTGAAAAGCTTTTTTGGGGGGGGGGGTTAAAAAAATGTGATAAGCCTATAGTGAAAATAGAATGAAATGGTATTCCTTAGCTTGGAGGACTCAAGGAAGAACACAAAGGCAATAATGGAGGAATACTGGCACAGCTCCTAGTGCCCAGATAATTTTGTTCCTAAGCTCTCGCTTGTGATCCTTTATAAACTGGAGAGGTTGAAACTAACTTTCATTTGAGGGCTGCAATGGTGGGAGAAGAGGAAAGCCCTGCGAAATATATGCAAGACTTTCTACAAACTTAAAAAGTTTTGGATTTTACAAGGTCATATATACATAAAAAGAACAGTGATAAAACTAGTAAGCAAATACTATGACTGAGGTTTTATGGTGCCAAGTGTGCAACCCAAACCACTTCTGTGCTGGACTAGGGACTGGATTAGTGTCCCTTCACCCAAAGAATTGCACCAATGCCAGTCCTTACTGATAGCTTGTGGAAAGTCTCCAAATGGATGAGACCGAGCTGGTCTAGGAGCCACAAGATCCTGAGCTGTTCCTGCTCCTTGATGGCAGCAGACCCAATCTTGGTCCAAATGTCTGCTCCCAACCTTGTGCCTTGGCTGCCATGAGAAACAAGTCTGCAGATATGGAAGTGGCTCCATAGCTCCATCTCACTCCACCTCTGCCCAATCAGGCTCTGGATTGCCCTGGCTGCTCAATGGGACTTACTCTCAAGTAGGTGGGTACAGAAGTGCAGCCTTAGCTTAAATTGCAGTTATTTGATGCTAAGCAAATCTTATTGATGTAAGCTAATATGTCATTTTTCTGTTTTCAAAGTGATGCACTTGAGAATTTTGGGGAGCGCCTTTCTGAAATCACAAGCATAGCTGCATGTAAGTCTTCTACAGCAAGAGAAGGGTCTTTTCCAAGGAAGCACAAAGCAATTTCTGTCTGTCTGTCACACACCCACAGAGGGCAAAACAAAACAACATTGCAAGAAACCTGAAATTTAGCTTCTACTTTGAATACGTCAGTTGCAAAGGAGAATCAAGCTTGGCGTTATTCTCCCTCATCCCTTGGGATTTTCAGCATCACCACCTCCTTTTGACTTCAAAATCAACCACCATACAGTGTTTTCATCTGGAATTCAGAACAGATGGGATTTGTCTGTTTGTTCAGTGTGAATATATAAGCTGCCTTCCAACGAAGCTCCTTCAGTTTATCCAAAATGATACTATTGAATTCAACACATACTGAGGGCTAAAAGCTGCCCTTGTAGACAAAGAGAAGTTGTCACTGGAAGTGACGTGTCTCCTTCCCAAAAACAATTTTTAAAAAGAAAAAATGAAAAGCATCCTCTGTGGAACAGCAGAGTATGGAATGTTGAACCACACTTTTTAAAAAAATTCAATTTTTATCTTAAAGCTCCCACCATGCAGGAAACATAAGAACAAAGGAATAGCCCTGCTGGACCAAGCCAGTGGCCCATTGACTCCAGCGTCCTGTTTTCACAGTGGTCAACTAGATGCCCATTGGAAGCCAGAAAGCAGGACTTGAGCACAACAGCAATTTCCCCTCCTGCAGTCTCCAGCAACTGGAATTTAGAAGAATACTGCTTCTGACCATGGAGGCAAAGTGCAGCCATGGCAGCTAGTATCCATCGACATTCTTATTTTCCGTGAATTTGTTGAATCTTTTAAAGTCATCCAGCAGCCACCACTACTTCTGGGGTGAATTTCATAGTTTATTGATGCCTACTTCCAGACATGCTAAAATATAGGAGAACTCATGAGTCTGCTTTTAAACATCCTTCTGTATAGAAATGAGGTCTGTATAGAACCATCAATGGTTCTATGTCAATGGTTCTCTTTTCCTGTCCCATTTCTAAAGAACCGGATGCACAAGGTAGTTTGCAATAAATTGGGAATAGTATTAATAATGTAAGAGGCCTCACAACAAACCTATGTTTCCTATTACTATTACAATTTATGAAGATCTGAGGACAAGAGTGTATGAAAGGTCACCAAACTACAGCTGAGCCAGTGTGAACTCAGATCTTCCCTGCCTAAATCCACCACTTTGTCCATGAGGCCACAATGACTTGAGAAGAGTAAAAAAATTTTTTATCAAGTTCAACTAAAACAAAGAATATCTCGTAGCATTGCAAAACTAGAGGAAAACATGCTTTGCTTTGTTTTCAAATGACCCATGTGTCAAATCTTAACATTAACCAAAAATTACATAGCAAGCTGACATCTTATTGGAGACATATTTCTACTGCTATAAAAACCTCCTTCTGTTGTAGGCACCACCAATATATATTCATTAGGTATTTGCTTATAGATTTTGTTTCCTGCTAATTGATATGAAGTGTTTTCCTCTGAACAGGAGGTTAAAAAATGTTACCTTCCTTCTTCATCCCAGCGCGAAAACACTTTCTTAAACGACAGTATCTGCATTGATTTCTCTTGTCCTTATCAACAGTACATTGCCGGCTAAATCTGTTGGACAGAATCGAGGGTAAATATATTAGAGTGCAAGTAAAGGAGGGTCCTGATTAGCACGGCTGAAACAATTAATGGGCACTGTCAAAACAATGTCTCCAACTATCAACCTTCAGTGGTATTTTTTCTTTAATCAGCCTTGAAACATTTCTCTTTGCCATTCTTCTAACGGAATAATTCCTTGTGATGGGCAAGTAAAATCCCATTAGGTTATTCATCATCTTGTGAACGCAAGGCATATAAATTTTGCTTCCAGTCTCGTGAATGTTTAGGATGAATTTTCTTACAGCTTGATCCAATCCTGCTGGGGCAAATGGTCAGGAATAGGAAATGAAAGAAAAGCCCTGTAAGATCAGAGCAAAGATTTGTCTGCTCTGGCACATGATTTCCAAGGGGGTCCCCAGATGTTGTAGAAAGCATTCAGGCAAGGCTTGAAGGAAACAGCTTTCTGCTCTTGCTTGTCTCCGGCATCTAGAATTCAAAGGTAGACTGCCTTTGCTCATGGAAGCTACTGTAATGAGCTACTGTAATATAGCCTTTGATACTGATGAAATCATAGAATCGTAGGGTTGGAAATGACCATGAGTGACATCTAGTACAACCCCCTGCAATGCAGGAATCTTTCACCCAATGTGGGGCTCAAACCCACAACCAACTGTTCTTACCAACTGAGCTATCCCAATGTACTTATACATTTATAATGTATTAGCATAGGCTAAGAGATGGTGAAGGGACGCGGGTGGTGCTGTGGGTTAAACCACAGAGCCTAGGGCTTGCCGATCAGAAGGTCGGCGGTTCGAATCCCCGAGACGGGGTGAGCTCCCGTTGCTCGGTCCCTGCTCCTGCCAACCTAGCAGTTTGAAAGCACGTCAAAGTGCAAGTAGATAAATAGGTACCGCTCTGGCGGGAATGTAAATGTTGTTTCCATGCGCTGCTCTGTTTCACCAGAAGTGACTTAGTCATGCTGGTCACATGACCCAGAAGCTGTACACCGGCTCCCTTGGCTAGTAAAGCGAGATGAGCACCGCAACCCCAGAGTCGTCTGCGACTGGACCTAACGGTCAGGGGTCCTTTTACCTTTTTAAGAGATGGTGACTGGTCCAAGGTTACTCAGCCTTCATGGCTGAGTGAAGATTTGAACCCTGGTCTCCCAAGTCCTACTCCAACACTCTAACCACTAAACCACACTGGTTCTATTTTACCAAGCCACCTTTTATAACTGAGTGCAGCCCAATGACCATATGTGGCCCGAGGCCAAATTTCACGAAGAATCACTCAGCTCTTCAGACATTGTGTGCTCACTCTTGCTATCCAGGCTGCCCCTCTGAGAACTGCTTCTGCTTCATGTGTGAGTGCATGTGCACTTGTGTGTCTGTGTTAGTCAGCAGATGTAGAGAAGAAAAGAAAGAATGGGGTGGCACACAGAAGGAAAGAGCCATGCAATAATGCAATTCTAACCCAGCTATTCACTCTGGCCACATTCACCAAACACAGAAAGTGCTATGATATGATATTAAATGGTCATGGCTTCTCTCACAGAATGATAGGAGCTGTAGTTTGTTAGGGGTGCTGAGAGTTGCTAGGGGATGGCTATTCCCCTGATAGACCTACAATTGTCAGAGTTCCCTGTGAAGAAGGATTGTTTGTTGAACCACTCTAAGAATTGTAGATCTGTGAGGAGAATAGGGGTCTCCTAACAGCTCTTGGCACCCTTCAAACTACAGATCCCAGAATCCTATGGGGGAAGAACTGACTGATTAAAATTGTATCATAGTATTGTATCTGTATGGTCTCTGGCTCTACCCACCACTGATTGACTTTTCCCATGGGTCCACTGTCCTCCATAAGAAAGAGGGCCATAACCAAATTTAAAAACAAACCCAAACTCTGCAAGTGATACCCATGTCAAAACGAGGTGATATCCCAGATGCACTGACACACCTAGGAAGGTTTTCTTCCCCTGAAGCGATGGGACATCCTATAACACATTCGTCTGTCTACTTTAAAGTATAGGGAGGGAGAATGCAGGGCTTTCAAGTAATTATGGGGCAAGGCAGAAGGATGCCCCAGCCAGAGAAATAGTTTTTGGCTGTTTGTCTGGGTTAGACCAACATTTTAGCTGTGGTGGTGCAATTAACTTGGGCTGCTGTGCTTAAAATGGACTGATGCAATCAGGCAAGTTAAATTGCTTTATTTTCCAGGTGTAAGGGCTGAAATCAAGTACACACTGATAAATGCTGACGTTCTCCTGGATTTCAATATTAACATACGGAGATGTCTTTTTATCCGAAAGTCTCAAGATAACTGAAGATCTCGATAAGTCAAGTGATGGTAATAGCAGGAGAGAGAGTACCTTTTAACCTCAGCAACAGTCCTAGGCAGCCTTCCTGAGAAACGAGAAGGGGATAAAAGGAAATGCCAGAGGGCACCTCGTAGCACAGATCTAGTCAGACTTGAGGGGAGAAAGAACAAAGATAGAGGGACAAAAAAGAGCCAAGGATAGGAAGGAACCTAACGAGAGAGCATTGCTTGTGAAGCCATATCTGACGATCAAAATCTACATTTGTTGCCATTTGCAAATGAAAATAGTTTGGTCCAGGATTGCAAACTGCTGAGGAAAACAGTTTCATCTTTAATGTGCCAAGTACCACTCTGCAAGGAAACTCTTCTGCATTCAAACAGTGGAGCATTGCAAAGATTAAGAGACAAGAGACACGATTAAAAGGACCCATAGCAGAATCTTGCTGTTAAGAAGTGGTAGTGGGGAGCTGAACATCCAGATGGCTCAAGTCTTGCCAGGACTAGAATCAGACTGAAGAGTTGCCTGCAGGGGTAGACCGTTGTCTACCTTCAGTTCTAGATTTTTGGATCCAGATCTGTTCCTGAACATTCCCAGTTAAGAAAATCATGTGATTGCACTTGCTTTGGCTGTTCCCAATTGGCAAAAGTTTAGTACCTACAGATCATTTCGCAGACAGCAACTCCCTATAACGTAAAACCTTTAATGGGTTCAATCCTGTGGAGCTGTTTGCTAATAAAATCTACCACTGCCCATTCTGCCTTGCTTTTCAAAGACATATTTTCATCTGAACAAGCTTTAAACCTCCTGTAACTGCCAGATGTCCTTTTTATTGTGCATTCATGATTACCTGTACTCGGGGTGGTATTGGGACGGTTATACAGTACGTGATCCCATTTTTATTCGTGTTTGTGCCTGCAAAAGTTTCAGGGTAGACGTGCCACTTAATTTCCAATCAGTGCATGTCCCGTAACTTCCCACTGAAACCCTGTAACTTTTCATACCACAAAAAATCCAGTTTATTTTCTTGCATGCTTTTGTTTAGCCGTAGCACAGGATGGCAATACTGTGGCGACATTTGGATAGCATCACAGGACAACCAAAAAAGCAGAATGGTGAGTGGACGGTCCAGTATAAATCCACCACTAAGGCACTATTATGGAGTCAACAGCATGTTGAAGAACACACCTGCCAAAAGAGGAGGTGCTCTTCCTGGCCCCGCCCCCTTTACATCACCACTCCATGTGTCAGGGTCTGCACTTCTGCAATGAAAAACTGCACAAGTAAGAAACCTGATCTTCCCCCTTTTTTTACTTCAGAGTGGGAACCCTGATGCAGACCTTCAGCTCCCCCAATGTGGAGGGGGCAGTGTAAGCTGCGACAGTGGCCCTTAGTCTTTGCATTGTGTCATGGTAAGGGAACATTGGAATGGAGCCAATACCATGGTCTGACCATTTGCCCATCTAGTTCAGTATTGTTCATTCTGACTGGCAGTGGCTCTCTGGGGTCTCTTGCACACTGCCTGCAGCTGCATGATCCCTTCCCATTAAATATGACACTTGTCCTCTCAATATATTGGATTCTGGAACCCCTCCTGGTTTTATAAAGAGCAGGATAGTAAAGGTTCAAATAAATAGATACTGCATGATGTACCTGTGAGGTGGGATTATTTCTCCTACCTGCAGGTGTAAACATGATTCTTTCGTATGCTGCGTCGGAAGAACCCCTTGCATCCATCGCAACTGGAGGCGCCATAATGCTTGCCTGTTGCTCTGTCTCCGCATATTGCACAAAGGCCACCAATCCCACTGTCTGCAGTGTTCATGCCGAGTGGCTCTGCTGAGCAACTGTCTGAGGAAGGGGAAGAACAAGGTGTGCAATTCAGTGTAGAGCCTTGAAGGGGAGGAATACAACAATGTGGCTAAGTTACACCATGCTGGGGGGCTTACTGGCCTTCTCTTTTAATTAGCATTCACCATCCCAGGACTGCAGAAAACACAACATGCCTAATTACCCAATTGTTATTCTAATGAATGCCTTCAAACCTATCGTGCCCACTTGTCAGAATTTATGATGCTCATGACAACGAATGCTTTCTGTTTAAACTCCACATCTTGCAATAGGAGTTGGGAGTGCTGACACAATTGCCCAGCTCTGCATGTGTAGCGGACTACTTAAATATCTTTGTTAGTTTAAATAATTGAGGGACAATGCCATAAGGCAACATTTTCTTGGAGGCTGGTATGCATTAACTGTGCATTAATCTTCAGATGACTTGACAGCGGCCAGCAACATGGTTGACTCCCTGTAAGAAAGCTGTAATATCCAGGGGCCTCTATCCACACATACAGAAACTGGGGAAGCTGTATTATATGTAATCCGGCCATTGGTTTATTAAGCTCAGTACTGTCTATGTCAGGGGTCAGCAAACTTTTTCAGAAGGGGGCCGGTCCACTGTCCCTCAAACCTTGTGGGGGGCCAGACTATATTTTGAAAAAAATAATGAACGAATTCCTATGCCCCACAAATAACCCAGAGATGCATTTTAAATAAAAGCACACATTCTACTCATGTAAAAACACCAGGCAGGCCCCACAAATAACCAAGAGATGCATTTTAAATAAAAGGACACATTCTACTCATGTAAAAACACGCTGATTCTCGGACCGTCCACAGGCCGGATTTAGCAGGCGTTTGGGCCAGATCTGGCCCCCGGGCTTAGTTTGCCTACCCATGGTCTATGCTGACTTCCTACACTACTGGGCAAATCACCCTCGCCTATTGGGAGCAGGAGCCAATGGCTTCAGATAGGGGACATTCCCAGCCCTACTCAAGAGATGCTGTAGAGTGAGTCTATGACCTTCTGCATGCAAACTTATAGCCCTAGCATCAAGCTATATAGTGAAGCTTTTGGGCTTTCCCCCAAAGCCAAGGATCTTGTTGCTAAAAAGGTTTGATTAGCTTAGGCAGCATCTGTCACCACTGTTTAGGATTTGTGTTTCGATTCAACCGTCTGAGGCAGGTGACTGTCACTGGTTAAAGTGACAGGGCCCATTGTTTCTTTGGTGGAAGTGTGCAATCTTAATCCAGTTAAGGAGCAACCAGATGGGCAGATTTCAGCTGCTGGATGTTAGATGTTTTTACTGCATGGAACATATTGGGTTGGAAACCTTGCTGGAATTCTGCAATTTGAAAGCATTCTTATATTCTGCAACCAGGAAAATGTTTATGGAACAATTTCACTACATTAAGACACTTACATAATTGTAAGTGATTCAGCTGTGGTTTTGTTCAAAGAATTCAGTGGAAGCATGTTGGGTTTTGCTTTCGATGTTGCGAAGCTAATGTGAGTACGTATTTTTTTAAAGGATAGGAAGTAGGAGGCATGCCAAGGTTCATGATAAAAGTAGGAAGTCTTACTAATTGCAACGGCTAAAGAATTCTGCCCAGAATTAATAGTTACATGAAAATTTTATTTGTCTCTTCAAAAATCAAAATTATGAAAACTTAAATAATCAAACTTAAATTGGCAGTTTACTGGTATTTCCCCAAAATTTCTTGCTTCCAGTATTGCTGTACTTCTACCTATTCTTTTATTGAACCACAGCATCAATGTATATCACATGAATTTCAATGCAAAAGCTAACATTTTAAATAAAGCAAAGCGACTGTACACTCTCAAAATCATGGGGAGATTTCTCTTTCATTAAATGGTTTTGATCCTTTCACCTTGCTAAATACCAAGAGATCAAATTTGTGTGAATATACGGTAGTTTTAAACATAATTAGCACTATTTAAGTCTTAAGTGTCTTGATAAAAGGTATAATGGATTAACATTTATTTACAAAGAACATGATAAAAAAATTAACCATTATGTCCAAACATGTTAATCTGCTTTTATATGAAAAGTTAAATAGTATTTGCTTCATATCCCATTCACTATTTCTTATTGCACTCTTTGCGTCAGCAATTTCTACCCAACCAAAGTTAAAAAGTGACTTTAACCAAATAGCTAAAAGTTGTCCCAGCTAACCATTAGCTTGGAAAGAGTTGTTGTGATTAACAACTCAGTCCAGTTTGCATATCAACGCTTTGGAAATATTACCATATATTAAACTTATCAGTTGCAAATAGACATCAATATACTTTTTCTGTGCGAACCATTATTTTTCCCTCTGGACATTTGTATCTGAACTGTCATTTTAAAATATCACGTACAAAAATATTTCTCATTCCCAAACTGCCAAAGATAGTTACTCATGCATCTTACAGTAAATAAAATAAACACAGAAAGAACCTCCTCTGTTTGAAAGAACATTTTTCTTTGTTTGATTAACTGACCGATGACAATCCTGTTCAGTTACTTTATTATGCAGAACTGCCATTTTATTTTCTGTACCATAAAGATGGTATAATGTTATTAACATGCATTTTGAGATGAAGTGGAGAGAGACAGAGAGAGATGTAATTTTCAAAAGCAAACCTCAGCTACACAATTATAATATTCATTTCTTTTTCTTTCTTGCTCACTCACTCAGGTTTTCATCTCTGAGAAGATACAAACTCACCACTGCCATTATACAAGACTTGCATCGTTTCAAACTCCAGACTAGTATAACTGGGATCTAAGACTTCCGTATAATTTGCCATTTCCATGTCCAGGACGGACTCAGAGATCCTCATCATTGAACATAAACCTTCAAAGTGACTACTTCTCCAGGAAAGAAGATGTGATCCACTCTGTTTTTCTGGCAATCAGTAATTGATAATCCAAGTGTTAACTCTAACTATATCACTTATGTGTTGCAATGGGAGGAGTCATAAAACCAGCTAAGTGTGCGATGCTACGCCTTGTATCATTCCCCTTTTTATGGGACACAATTAGCTATTTCTTGTGATAATATTGGAACATTTCAGGGGAGGCTTTAAATGAGAGTTCCAACTGGCTTGACTAAAATGCTTCCAGTTTTTCTTTAAAAAACTAAACAAAACTGTCCCCCTTTTTTGTTGTTCCCTGACAACAGATTGTCTCTTACAACACACAAATTATAGGACTGAAATTAATAGAAACTCCATGAGATGAGAGCCAGTATGGTGTCGGGGGGCAGTATGGTGGGGGGCAGGGTTCAAATTCCTACGCAGCCAAGAAGCCAAGAAGCTCACTGGGTGACCCATGGGCCAGTCTTCATCTCTCAGCCTAAGATACCTCACAGCCTTGTTGTGATGAGAAAATGGGGACAGGAAAGAACTATGTGTGCCAGCTTCAGTTCCTTGGGAGAAAGACAAGATATAAAGGTAAAAATAAATAAGTACAGGACTGCAGAGGCAGAAAGACTTTTTCTAATTAAGCAGCTGTGATGATTACAGTCCTTCTTGAGTAGCAAGGCAAGAAAGAGGTTTGTGAATATTGTATGGTAAAGTTAGTTTCAGAGAGTGCAACGAGTCACTACCTCATAATGAATCAGACCGTGGGCCCATCTAGTTTATCAGCACCGTGACAGACCCGGCAATGGCTTTGCAAAGTTTTAGATAGTTGTGTCCCCCAGACCTACCTGGAAATGCCAGATTGGAAATGCTGTACCACTGAGATATGGGCCTTCCTCTAACTGAGGTGGAAAATAGCAAGCAAGAGATATAAAACTGGGGGGAGGGGTGTCTTCATTTCACATATGGGGTCTGAACTGAGATTGGCTGACTCAGAATGGGGCCATGGGATTGTACTGGGTGGCTTGATGGAGATGTCAAGCCAGTGGGCAGCAGTTGTGAAAAAAAGGTAAATTCCATGCTAGGAATCATTAGGAAAGAGACTGAGAATAAAACTGCCAACATCATAATGCCTTCACACACACACACACACACAATGTTATTTATAGTCTGATCTTTAAAATATTTTATTATTGCATCACAACACAGACTGTTAAATGTTTCTGTACTTCTAGACTATTTTCTCTTTCAGAGGTATGTATTTAATAATTATTCAAATAAAGCTGCTATGAAGGCAATGCAGTTTACGCTTGTAAGCATGGGAAATGTCAAGGAGGAAAGTAGGTGTTACTCTTTCTGGCTTGACTGGCATGTGTCAGAATTGTGAGAAGTAATCCTGCAACTGAGATTGAAGATATATCTGACAAGAGTGGCTTTGAATAGGATAGTGTCGTGATTTTGAAACAGTTTTTTTCTCATAGCAAATGCTTACTTAAATGCAAGCTAAAATGTAAAATGAAAACAGTAACATATATTGTAAAGACAGAATTTCTCTAGATAATTTATCCTAGTCGGAAAAGCAGTGGTACTTACCCACCTGGATGGAAATGTTAATTTTATTTTCATTAGCTTGGTTTATACATATTTCTCTTAATGTGAAAAATAAGATGATTTCCTCAGGAGGGGGAAAATATTTTGGTGTATCTTGCTTTGAAACTGTAGCTATAAAGCTAGTTCACAATATTTCACAGTGTATAGGTTGCAAACATAACAGGCTATGGCAGCAAGCCTCTTGTGAACAGCATCTAAAACATGTACTCTCTGCATAACTAGTCTCCACCGCACACACAACTTACCACAAAAATAAGTGAATGGGTTAAATATATGTGTGTTGGAATTTATCAACTTAGCCCTCAATTATTCCTAGAGATTCTATTCAGGGGGTGGTTTTTGTAAACCACTTTGAGGTTTTTCCTGCACCCATGAGGTATATAAATTTTATTACATTAATAAATAAGGAAATGATGATGATGATGATGATGATGAGTGCAAGTTCATAGTTTGGTCCTGCACCCTACACATTTACACTTTACTCACTAGAGAGACACAAATACATTCTTAGCAACCCCCATGAAAGCAGTCAATCCAGTTCTTAGTTGCAGGTGCGCCCATTCCACAGAAATGCACTAGCTGATGCAGAACGAATACTTTCTTAGATCCTCTGTTCAGTGTTCCTACAAAGTGTTACTACTTTGTGTTCTCTGAACACTTGCTGACACACGCACACACGCACACACACACACACACACACACACACCAATCAAAGTAATTCATTACTTGGCAATGTACTCTTTGTATGATACACTCCCCTGAAAGAGCTGTAAAACGGTGACTTGTTGCATCCCATTAATAGTTAACATGGTATTCTGAACCTTGCTCAAATGGGGGAAAGAGTCTCAGATAATTGAAGTTGTTGATGAAGCACAAAGTAGCCGTCCCGCAATTCCACAAATACTACATTCAGGCTTTCACATTTTCACTTGCCATGCTTGCTGTGGTGGGCAACCTGCTGCAGTCCAACAAATGTAATACGCTGACCACTCTTTGGAGCCTTGAAGCTGTGGGAGCGTGGATGGGTGGTCCTCCACCCATTTCCTAGCTTAAGGTTAGCTGGGAGTGGTTTGGTCGCCAAGTCTCCACACTTTCCTGCTTTGGAGCATGAGCTCCTTAGCTATATGGCCATCAAGTGAGGAATGCCCTCAGGCTCCCTCTCTCATAGGAAAGAGAAGCACCCTATGTCCTTGGCTGCCACTTGATCGAGGCACTCAACTTGGTACCCACACAACTCTGACACATCTCGTTCCCACATGAGAGGGGATTTCCGTAGCTGCTGCTACTGCAGGAAAAGGCGATGGTGGAGTCTGCTTGGCCAAACCAGCAAACAAATAGGCTGGGGTAGGTTAACACAGCTTTATGGCTTGGCGAGAAAGGCCAGCCCAACTTGTGAAGCCCAGAAAACATTCATACTAGAGCAGGCAAACCATCACTCCTGAACTATCAGCAGGAAACTGTATGGCAAGGAATGGAAAACCATTTGATGTACTTCTAAAAATAAATATATCAAGCCATGTTCCATCTAACTTTAAATCCATGGAATCAATACCCAATTAGACTCTTTTCTTCTGAGTAGCTTATAGTACTTATCTCCTCTTGCCTGGAACCCAGGAGGCGGTGGAGGGGGAAAGCGCCATTTCTGTCTTACTCCCTCAGGAGACTCATAAAAGTTCTTTCTACGGCTCTGAGATCCCATTTGACCATAATAGCTATGGGGACCTGAGCCCGTGTTCAGCAGATTCAACACATTCCCATGTCCCAATCTTTTTCGACTCATTCCTATTTTGTTTACAGGTATATACATATTTCAGTTTATAAAAAATTTGAAATCTGCTTAAGAATTAGGTTATGGGTAAATTACAAGCCCTGAATACTAGTGTTCTTGCTCGTGTGTGGTTTGTGATAATGTAATGTATTTCTGGCCTTCAAGCTTTTGTTAGAATCCCACAGGCCTAAGCATTTTTAAACTTACAGATCCAGGAGTGTGTTTGTGATTCTGGTTGTCAAATCTCAAAACAGATATGGAAGGACTGAAGTGTGTACAGAATGGGATTTAGCTCAGTGGTAGAGCATTTCCTTTGCCTACAGAAGGTCCCATCTCTAGGTAGGGCTGGGAAAGGTTAGGGTTTTATTTAAGAAGCCTTCAAATGTGGCTTTCATACAGCAGCAACATTTGTTTCTAAATAAAACATCTTGTTCTAAACCAAATATCAGAAAAGGAGATGCCATGCCATGCCTTCCCCCCACTTTCCACTTTAAAGACTTTCACGCAGTGATCAATATAACTGCAAATGTTCTTGGCGCACCATGAAGCAGAAGAGAAGAAACTATTATGATTTCTGGGACTTTTACCAAGCTGTCAGGATTACAATCTCAAGCATTAAAACGTTTCATGCCAAGAAGTGTCAGGATTAAGAATGTTGTTCTATTTTCTGTGCGCATTGCGTATGTGTGGTTTTGTGTAGGTTTTCTCTCCCCAGTATCCCTCTCAAAACTTTATTAATTGCTTTTTCAAACAGCATTTTTAAGATTTCCTCGAAATAAACTACGAAAGCAAATCTTCACTTGAAAGGCTTATAGCAGCTGAACAAAACTTTTTTTGAGTTCCTTGCCAAATGGTCTAGGATCCCTCAGGATTCAATATGAAAGCTGCATTCAATTCAAAGCTCCTCCTGGGAACAGCAGAAGAAGAGATAAAGTAAGCTTTGAGAAGTTTTCTGTTTTCTTACAATTGCCATTGATTTTTCTATAAATCTGGATTTTTAATTTAAAAGATCAGCTCCAGGTTCTATAATTAAAAGTCAGGTTTAAACTAAACATAAAGTCATCCAGAGAGAGAGAGAGAAAGAGAGAGAGAGAGAGATGTTATAGGAAGTAACTAATTCAGCAAAATCACTTGGCCTAGAATTTCTCTCATTATATAGACCCTCTTAACACTCTAGTAGCAGCATCAGCCTCAAAGTTGATTTCAAAAGTATGCAGTTGTTTCCCTCACTCCCTGTCCCCTTTCAGGATGGCAGCTCAAGTTATTGTACTGTACTTTTAAAAGATTCTGCGCTCATTACCAGCTGATAAGAATGCTATCAGAAAGCATTCCTATGCTATCTGCAAGGCTCCATTGGCATGCTAATTGTCCTGTTTTCTATTAGAGTTTGATCACTCAAATCAGGATATAAAATAGAAAACAAGCTAATAAAAATCAAGGTTATAAAAAGCTTCCTGAAAAAACAATTCAAACAGCCACTGTGAATTCTCAGGTTTGCACCCTGAAACAGCTATCAAACTCTCTCTCTTCCTTAAGCATACTTATGAGACATTTCTTCCACATCACTGTTCTGGGACTGCCAAATCCTCACCAATGCTCTATCAATCACCAATAGTTAACTCTCTCATCACTGGTAGTCCATGCTATATTGAGGACTAGCACTGGGAAGATGTAATCAACCCAACGATTTCCTTAAATTTCAATGAGGTGGGGCAAAAGCATTCCCCGAACATTGGCTTGATCTTCAGTGGATGAGTAAATTTTCAGAATATTTGTCTTTCCCTTAAATACAAGGTGACCAGGGGTTTTATTCCTCTCCTTCTGTCAGGAGGCTGTCAGCGGCTGCCATCTCTCCCACTTCCTCATTCATCACTTCTACGGGTGCTGCTACGTGCCCTCTGCCTTCAAGCTGTTTGCTCTCCTACTTTTCAGGCTCGCCGGGTTCTGGGAGATGGAGGGTCTGGAATTCTTTCTAATGACAACACGTCAACTGGTGTTGCTCTGGCTCTCCCATGATTTCCCAGCTTTTCCCCATCTGCCTCTGTGCTGCTACCTCCCTCAAACCCCTGTTGTAAATCTATACTGTCTTCCTCTTCCTCCTCCCTGGAAGGGTCAGGATGGGGAGGCGGTTTCCACCACTTCTCCTTCTCTGCCCAGTCCCTGACACCTTCCCTCTTCTCCTCCTCCAGCATCTGGTTCTCACACTTCCACAACTTCAAATGACAGCCTGGCTGCTCTTAGCAGCTCAGATGGGTTTCTGGGTCAGCATGTGACTATGCTAGTTCCCAGGGGCACTGTTGGCAACAAAAAATGGCTACCATACACAGAATTGTGGCCAACGTGCTACCATGCATCATTAGACTAATGACTACCTGAAAAATAAACTAAAGGTTATTTGTACACAAATCTTCCTCAGTGTATAATTTCACTTTCTGTCACTGTTCTTTCATCATAGAATCTGAGGTGATATACATGGGATTCTAGTAGATCAGTTCATTGAGTTCAAATGAGGCTTATTCCAAGGAATTCTGCCAGAATTTCCCCTCAATAAACATTGTTTTGACCACTCAGGTTGTAGTTACTTCTTTCCACCATATGAATGGATAGGAACCAGAATAGTTTGAAACCAGACACATTGCCTGAGTGCATCCAGTCCCTAAAATGGTAGCTGTGCATATGATGGTACTATTGGTGTTTTATCATTATAGTTTGAATGTAGTAAAGTTTCTGCAAGTGATTCCCTTGGGGTGTGTAAATTAGGGCTGCAAACAATAATCTCATAGCTGTGTCAGCTAATGTGATCATTTATGAATTTACAAAGAGCAGTTTTGATAGGTGAGGATGATACTGAGATCACTTTGAAAGTGTTCAATCTTAAATTTGTCTTACCAGGCAATCCTAACCATGCCTACTCAGAAGCCAATCCTACTAAACTCAACAGGGCCCACTTTTAGGACTGCAGCCTAAGGGCCTGAGAAAGGACTTCTACTTACACAATGGGTCTTTCCTCCCTCTCCTCCCCCCACATGCCCTGCACCCTCAGAATTGGCTCTGGGGTGGACTGGGAGAGCTTTGGAATAGCACTCAGGGGGAGGAGGGAAAGGAGGATTGTTTTGTCTGGCAAGCTGGAGTGCTTATGCACACAGGATGACTGGAAGAGCGCCATTTTTAATTCCACACTCAAGAGTAGGCACACGGATGTTATTAAACACAACTACCTTAGGTTGATTAATTTAAATGGATCTGCTCTAAGGAGACCATTGCACCACACTGCATCTAGGGATTGTGCTTCCATATTTAATGTGGTATAGAATAGGGATGGGGAACTTGCAGCCCTCCAGATGTCATTGGCCTATGGTTTCCATCATCCAGGTCCATTAGCCATGTAAGCTCAGGTTGATGGGAGCTTCAAAGTCTACCGTTTGGAGAACCATAGGTTCTCCATTCTTGTTACAGTATGTGAGTAACAGAAATGGGAAGGGGGTGTTAATCTGTGTTTCGATTTCTGCTGTGTTTATATAATCAGGATGGTGGTAATATTTTCATTTTCTAGAAGACAAAGTGTACTAGGGTATAGATTTGCAATCATCAGGTGGAGATTTGCTGAGTTACAGTTAAATGACATGTGACTAGTGCAGTTAGTTAAATATTGCTTAAGTCAAGTAACTTATTCTTTTTCCAATTTAGGAGACAGAAAAACTGAGGGAGGGTAGAGTGAAAAAATGGGAGGAAATAGGAGAGAGTTCACATGTAAGATAAATGTCATGCTGTGGTTGGTTTTTATATGATAAAAAACCTCCTTCTTGAAGAATAGTTAGGCAATTAGTACTTCGTTAATAATCTTTCATGGAAAACTTTGGCTCATGTTTGATCATAAACATTTTATGTAGATGATTAGATAAGTTTTATACACATCTTATCCTCATTTACCTTGAGAAACACATACATTCATAAAACGGCTCTCTTTATTGGAGAATTACTGTTTGCTTGGGGTTTTTTACCCCTGAAAAGGGAGGAGGAATGCTAAAAACCAAGACTGGAGCTTGATAACATAATAGAAAATGGAAAGGGGTGCCAAATTTTCATTCCAAGTTTTCCATCTGCTTTCTCTTCGGTTCTCCTCTAATGGAAGTTTGTCTATTGAGACCTTTCCATATGATCATTTTTTAAGATGACATGGCATGGCAACACTTTAGGGCCACGACTTGGATTTCTTCTACCAACATGTAGTTATTAGGTGACTGGGTCTCTTCTGTGCTTGGTGGGTTTCTGCAGGCATGAGGAAAGCAATTTCAAACATCAATTATTTCATGGAAAACCAGCCAGGGGCGGAAAAAGTGGGTTTTGTCTCGCCACCCTTTCAGTAATGGTGGTAAGGATCCTACAAACCAGACAGGTCAGTAGCTTTTAGGCAGGCTGGCAAACCCTGGTCCACCCTACAACAGAGGGGGTGTGAGAATGAGATGGTAGACTGGACTGAATCACTTCAGATTACTGACGGGGATATATTACTCCTGCACACTTCCCTACGTGACCCCCGCAAAAAATCCTAACCCCCACAAATTAGTATTTTAAGGGAATATGTTCTATCCTAGCCTTTAACCTGCTATACTCGTTTTGTATTTGAACTGAGTTTTTAAATGAAGTGAGGCATTCAAAAATGTTATCCTCTACCTGTACTCTAAAGTGTCATAGTCTATGCTACCAACTCATCCTGCTGTATGTTTAGACTAAGCTGGTCATGGAGTGATGAGCTATCAGTCGTTGGATTCTTTATGTGACACAGACTCACACACCTCACTTAGGAACTTCAAGTTAGCCACATTAAATCAAACTAATTCAATCATTCTTTTGCAATAAGTAGTTGGTAACTGTGTTTCAAAAATCCAATCTAAGTTTCTCTACCCCTACTAATTATTATGCACCTCTAGTATAGTCTATGCAAATCATCAGGGACAGTGGGATCTGTTATTTTTCAGCCTACTCAAGACAGCTTTACATTTTAACTAGAAGCTAAACTGACACAGCAGATTCTTGCTCAAAGGAGCCATGACTAACTGCTTAATACTTCCCAAGGGGTATGTGCGTTGGCACATCACTGAGATAAGAATTTCAATACATGTGGTTGGCTGCGCAATTAGTCTCCTTTTTGTCATTAAGTGAGTTGGTAAGAAACTTTTAGGTTGCCAGCACTGTACCCATATAATGCACATGTCTGAAATTAACATGAAATATGGTCTCTGCTCAACCAGGAAAAGGTATATTTGGGACTAAGGATATCTTGCTTCAGAATATAGTCGTGTTCTATGCTTTATATAAAGTTTCCCTATTAGGGAGTTCTAGGGCTTTCCAGAGACCCTGTTTAGAGCATTCACTCTCATTTGCTTGCACAAGGCAAAGGTTAGACTTGATCCAGTCTTTATTGAGCACTTATTCTGATTTGTTCAAGAGGCAGTTATACAAAAAGCATTTGTCCTGATTTGCTTCTGGGGTGTTTACACATCTTCCCACATCTTCAATACATTTCATCTTCACTTTTCAAACCCTAAAAAGTCAAGGTTTTGTTGTTGTTTTAAGTCAACTTGTTGCTCTATGGCAGTGGTGGCAAACCTATGGCACATGTGCCAGAGGGGGCACTCAGAGCCCGCTCTGTGGGCACGTGCGCCATTGCCCCAGCAGGACCATAGCTAGGGGGTGAAACTGGTGCTCCAGTGCTGCAGGAGCATGGTCCCAGCGCTGCTAGGGCACCATTTTCACCCTCGGGCCACTCTGGGGGGAAGAGGAGAAAAGGAGGGCTTGTGCTGGCAAACTGCCGCTCCGTCCAAAGCCTGCGCCACTGCTACTCAAGTCAGCGACCAAGCCCATCTGCCACCACAACCAAACCTGATGGCCGCCTCTGGGCTCGCTCCGCCTCCCTGCCATCAAGCTCGGTTGTGCCCGACCTGCCTTCCTGCTCTGTTCTCGCATTTATAGCCATGGTAACCCTGGCGAGCGGCTGAGCAAGCCTTGACTTTTGATGTGCCAGGGCCTCCCGCCAGTCTGTTGTTCCTACTTGGAAGTAAGCCACCTTGAGTTCAGCAAGGTTAGACAAATTATCAGCATGCGTACAACAGCAAAAATCACATTAATTGTTCAAAAGCGTGCCAAATGCAAACTTTTGCCTTAAAAAAATAGTTGTTTGTATCATTGAAAGCTCTGTTGTGTTTTTCTTTTACCGGTAAGACAAAATAAATTAATGTATGAGTTGTTTTTTTTCTAAACTAAGTATTCAGGTTAAGTTGCCATGCTGGCACTTTGCGATAAATAAGTGGGTTTTGGGTTGCAGTTTGGGCACTTGGTCTCTAAAAGGTTCGCCATCACTGCAACAGAGCCCTTTATCCACTTTAAATCTGCAAACAGGGCCGGCTTACCCATAGGCGCTAGGGGTGCGGGGCACCCAGGCACTGGGCTCTCAGGGGCGCCAGGCCGAGAATCGGTGGCCGAGATTTGGAGTCCGGGGATTGAAGAGCCAGGTCAGCCAACATCCGCTGCCAAGCAGAGCAGAGCCCGTCGGAGCACCGCAGGCTTTTCTGCTGCGGGCGCTGAGGCAGCCGGCCAGCTCTGCCCTCCTGCGTGCCTCTGCAGGGATTGCTCTCCTTCCTCCACCTGCAGCGCCATGGGAGATAGTTGCGTGCCCCCCAAAAAAGCTCAACAACTCTGAGCTGCCCCCCTAAAAAAAGCTCAAAAGAATTGGGGGTGCTGGGCAGTTTTTTGCACCCCGGCGCCACATATGCTAAAGACGGCCCTGTCTGCAAACCTAATATTCTGATATATAAAGCAAGGGCCTGTAGCGCTTTTCTATGTGTTCCTTCCCAATTGTAACACCTGAAAAGGATGACCATCCACATCAGGGATGGGGAAAATCAGGCCTGAGGGTCAAATGCAGCCCTTGGGCTGGAAAATGTTCCCGATTCCAATTAACACAGAATATGGGCTATTCCTAAACTTACGGAATAAATGAGATTAATTGGATTAACAGCATGAACTACGCTCATGTGGGTTCATTACCATTTCTCCTACACACACACACACACACACACACACACACACACACACACACTGCAATGCTGGGCTCAAGGTGTGGTGACATCACACATGTGAACAGGCATCCCTAGTCACTCTTCAAATACCAAGAGAATACTATACCCAAAGCATAGTCTGGCAGTGATGTTCAGCAATGGACAAATATATTTCCAGTCCCTGTCTCTATCATATGTTGTACCTAGGGCTGTGAAGCAGATTTGGCTGAGGTCCGGATTCTGAGCCTAATCAGGTTAGCTTGAGACTGTCCCAATCACTCCAGGTCAGTTGAGCACCCCAGACACATCTGGGGCTGTCAAGGGGCAGAACGTCATGCAGGAAAGGAGAGGCAGGTATGAGTGAGAAGAAACCATTAAAAGGATGGTCCTACTGGGATGCGGGTGGCGCTGTGGGTTAAACCACAGAGCCTAAGGCTTGCCGATCAGAAGGTCAGCAGTTCGAATCCCCGTGACGGGGTGAGCTCCCGTTGTTCGGTCCCTGCTCCTGCCAACCTAGCAGTTTGAAAGCATGTCAAAGTGCAAGTAGATAAATAGGTCTATTTCCTGCAGCAGGAAGGTAAATGGCGTTTCCGTGCGCTGCTCTGGTTCGCCAGAAGCGGCTTAGTCATGCTGGCCACATGACCTGGAAGCTGTACACCGGCTCCCTCGGCCAATAAAGCGAGATGAGCACCGCAACCCCAGAGTCGGTCACAACTGGACCTAATGGTCAGGGGACCCTTTACCTTTACCTTACTGGGCAACTGCAAGTTCAAGGAGAAGCAAGTTCTATGAAGGCCATTGCAACAGGCATGCCATAAACACCCTTACACACTATAGCCATCAAGCCAACTTCTTCTCTGTCTTTAAATACTCCATTCCTTCTGAAAAGCCTTTCCATCGCTAACTCCATCACTCAGGCTGCCAGACATATAGTAAAGATCTGCTCTCCACCACTTCTGATACCACAAAGGAGGTTTTCAGTTAAATGTTAGGCAAAGGAAACTCATATTACCTGGCAGGTTGGCTGGGTTAAGTTGTTAAGGGTGGTGGTACAATCCTGATCTCCAGGGGTTTTGCAAACAGGTGTTAGGCAAGCATCTGGAAGAAACGGTTTTGGTGTATAAGTTCTCTAGCACAAATCATCGGAATAGGTGACTCTTGGGGTTCCTTCGAACCTTAAACTCTGATGATTTCACTATCATGTATGCCAGGGTTTTGGTTTTTTTTTAATACTTTGATTCTTACCTTTGAAAATATAAGAGCCTTTGCCAAAGGTGCAACTCAAGATTCAGAAGAAGTTAGCAACTTCTTAAGTTCAAAGAAAATCCGCCAGACATTTCTCGGAAAACATGAACTCTTTGTACATTAAATATGAAAAGACGTTCTTTGAAAATGTATTTGTAGTTTGTTGTGAGACTACCCCTTGGTGGCAATTCCTTTAACAATTTATGGAGAGGAGGGTGTCTCTAATACCTTGGTTCTTTTTTCCACATGGCCTCAGTTCAAAGAACCAGTTTGTACTTTCTTTGTAATCAAAAGAAAGCTACACCCGTTAAGAAATTTGTCCCATATTAGAATATTCAGTGAAAAAAGTTGCCAAAAAAAAAAAAAAAGTTTAAAGAGCTGCTCAATTTAAATGCTTTAGAAATGAGAGGGGGGAAATCAAAATGAATTCTAAGCATGAACTACATTATAGATTTGCCTTGAATTGTCCTGTATCACTTCCGCCCTGCTCCAATACAAAAAGAGCAACAAAATGCCGTGCTTCTCAAACACAGTTGATTCAAGCACACAATAGCAGTTGTTAGACACCACAGGAGGGGAGAGGGCTCTTGGGCTCAGGACCTGCTTGCTGGTATCCCACAGGCATCTGGTTGGCCACTGTGAGAACAGGATACTAGAGGGATGATTGGCCTGATCCAGCAGGCTCTTATGTTCTTACTTATGTTCTTATTAGCTTCCTCCGTCCTTGTTTTTTTCCAGCCTTCTTGGGATTTGTTGCCATGTGACAAATCATAGCTAAAATATTGTGGTAGCTCATTCTGTCGCACACCTGCACAGTTTTTGAACCACCAAACTGAGCACAGCCCCACTATACCAAAGTTTGTGGGCCTGCCATTTGCTTAGCACTACTCCTGGGCTATACAATCAGGTACACACAAAATCTAAAGGGCAAAAATGTTGTTTGTGTCTCCTGATTTCCTTCTACTAGGGAGAAAAGCGCGGGGGGGGGGGGCGGTTATGTCCTAAAATATAACCTGCAAAGCTTTGAAACGGGGAAAGAGACAAAAGGCCTCTCACCACAGATGAGAGTGGGGGGGTGGGGTGACTGTTTTTTCAAAGGATTGTAATCAGAGGCAGCAGGTATTTGATCCAACAATCTCAGATCTCGGAGACTGCGACATGTGCTCTGCTTCCAGAGCGACATCCCTCTGCCCTGTGGCGCCCCAGCCAAACTGGGCAAACATAGCCAGAGGTCTAAAGATCTCTGTATAGGTCATGAACCTACGAGGCTACCGGAATTGTTGAAATGAATACTCTGTTCCAGATGCTGTGAGTCAGGGTTTCCCATGCTGTTCTCAAGCTAGAAATGCCTGCTTCTAATCCCAATGACTTTAGAAGCGACGGTGAATCTCTCTCGTCGCCTCTGCCCTTTCTCCATTCCAAAGCATAGCATCTGATTTAATAATAACCATAAATGCCTGCTTGTAATTAAATGTAAAGGTAAAGGTAAAGGGACCCCTGACCATTAGGTCCAGTCGGGGACGACTATGGGGTTGTGGTGCTCATCTCGCTTTATTGGCCGAGAGCCGGCGTACAGCTTCCAGGTCATGTGGCCAGCATGACTAAGCCGCTTATGGCGAACCAGAGCAGCGCACGGAAATGCCGTTTACCTTCCCGCCAGAGCAGTTCCTATTTATCTACTTGCACTTTGACGTGCTTTCGAACTGCTAGGTGGGCAGGAGCTGGGACCGAGCAACGGGAGCTCACCCTGTCGCAGGGATTCGAACCTCCGACCTTCTGATCAGCAAGCCCTAGGCTCTGTGTTTAACCCACAGCGCCACCTGGGTCCCTTTTGTAATTAAATGTGAATTTACCTAATTTGCAACTTCTGAAACAAAGCCCACCCCTGAAAAAGGGAAGCTCCACATCGGCAGAGTGATGCTTGCATCACTTGCTTGGTAGCAGTTAGCTGGCAGAGCTGAGTGAAGGGAAACCTCCTTCCAATCCACACACATCCAGTAGCAAACCCAGGGGTGGGGTGGCAGTTGATTGTTCTGTGATAAACTCAGCTAGCTGTGACCATGAGATCTGGCTTATTTCACTAGAACTCCTGGACTATCTATCACACTCTTTTCCTTAGTAAACACATGAAAAGGTATTAATAGATGCTGAGGACTGGTGATTACCATAGGTGCAAGGAGAAAATTTTAATTTGTCTTCGTTTAGATTGGCACTTCATGTACTTAATGGTAAATTGCATTGATTTTAATGGAACACCTTTCTTCACAAGGACTGCAATCCACATAAAGCTAGCTCAAACTCTATTAAGCCAATTAGTTCATCTTGCAAGCCTGATCTTTACCACGCGGCATTCTTTACTCCCACATTGCAGCTGAGAACTGTAATTTATTTCAGCCGTTTCTGACCTGCACTGGATTGTATCCAAAGTACTTAGGATCAGGTTGTATACTGGGCAGCTGTTACTACTAAGAAACTGTAGAATAATTTTGGTTTCCGAAACAGTTTCAAATCTCTTCTGTGTTTACTCTCATAACAACCTTGTAAAACATGTATAAAATGGGAGTAATGATGACATGAGGAACAAGGAGTGACACACAGTACCTCGGCCAAGCTCAGGCAATAAGTCTATGATGTAGAACTCGAATCCAGGCCTTCAATTTCCAAACCTCTACTCACTAGATAAGGAGATCAAAGGAAGCACCCCCCCTCATCTGTGTTTCAGACCATTTGACTATTCCTCAGGAAATTTGCATCTCTGGTCAGTATGGATGTCAGGGAATTATGATAGAAATGGGAGAAGAGATAGCTGGTGTCTCCTTTTCCATCTGATGTCAAACAAAAATTGGTGCAGTCACTGTTGTTTTCAGTTTGCAAAGAATATGTAATTGATGACTCCCTTCCCTGCATTTGCATAGCTTTTCCTTTGCACTGAAATGAATTGTGTAGACCAACGTAATGGGAAAAAATAACTAGGCAACTTTCCATCACAGTGAGCTGACCAACAGTTTCGTCACAAACCAAACTGCTGTGCAATGGAAGCATTGCTGCATATGACAAACACAGATCAGAAGATAAATCAATGCCTTCATACATCCTTACTGGGCAGTCGCTAGTCCTCTACCCTGAGTGACTAGTGTTATGAACAATGAAGTAGACCTAAACTACGTGTGTAATGCCATAGGCACTTATGCTATAAAAAAATGTCAGAAAGCAATTCATTCTTGGTAACACTGCTCAAGTTGGTTGGAATGCTAAGCAGTGTTAGGAGATTGCTCCGGCATTGCATGCCTGATGGAATGGTCTCCCCTCTCCTCCCTGTGTTGGGGGCAAGCTTGGGGTGCAAAGAGGGGGGAGGGGAGGGGAGGGGAGGGGAGAAAGCCATTGTACTGGTTCCCACAAGTGCAACTGTTTAGTTGAATCTGGCCCTATATATTTGCGCAAACACACACACGTATATATATAAGGGGAAAAGCAATCATGATAAATTGTCTTAAAATACTCTGGTTTTTCCCATTTATCTTTAGTTATGACCTACATGGATCTCACTCTATGAGTCCACCACTGAAATTGTTGAATGACATCTAGACTAGGACTGGACAAACCAGTTTGCTTCTCTTCCATATTACTTTCATATGCATTCACTCAGTCTATTTCATTCTATTCCCACATCTATGGCTTATTTTTGTTTAAAAAAAAGAAAAGAAAATCCACGCCAAAAAAATCATTTAAACATATTTGCATATATTTTACTTTATTTAAAATATGCATTTCACAATGTGTTTTGTCAAAATGTTCTAAATTATTCTATTTCAAAAACCATGCACTTTAAATGCACTTTGATACTTTTTTAAAGCCAAGAATTGCACTCCACCATTTGGAGAAGTGCAAAATCCAATTTTTAGGTATGTTCAGATGTTCAAATTAGCCAGGGAGATGCAAATCAGGTCATTTTGTATGCATGAAGACTGAAGTTCTCAGACATCCTAATGCAGGCTACACTGTCTCTTAATAAAATCTAATTTAATGGCCTAACTTTAGGTAGGTGGTACACCCCCTCCTCCCCCCAAAAAAGAACTTAACTATGCACCCACAGCTTCCTCTTTTTTATTATTTTTATTATATTATCATTGCCTGCAGCAAATGCAAGATGGAAAACAAAAATTACTGTAGGCCATCATTGTTCTTTCTCCTTGGGAGTACTGTTGCTAACCCAATCTCCCAGATTTATTTTGGAAATATCCACAATGGCGAGAAGGACTGTACAGTATTTAAAAATTAAAATAAAATACAATTCAATACCAAGCACTTTCACAGCACACGGATCAAAAATGGGTAAATCTTAAAAACAAAAACAAAAACATTGGCTGTAATAATAACAGCCTTTCTCCCAAAGGGGCCTCTATACGTTTACATTAAAAAATAATGGCTGCACAGCACTGAGCATAATAAAAGCATGGAATGGACCGGGTTTTAAACCCACCTCCAATACCATCACTTATCTATGCAAGGCAAATTAGTCTCTCCATCAAATTCAGAAAAGCTAGACTCTCTGTGGGAAACATTTACTTTCTTGCATACTTCTTCCACCGCATATATTTCGTGAGCTCTTATACACCTAATCTAATAGCCATTAGTAGGGCAATAAAATGGCAGAAAGTGAAGGGAAGGGCACTAAAGTAATCCTATCCCAACCTGTTTATTTAGCCGTGCTTCTTAATGACAGACCTTCGTACCAGGCAATGCCTGTGGCTAAGGAGAGCATCACACAACCAGTTTTCCCACACCCACCTCAGCCCAGAAGTTCTAGAGAGCTTTTCACTAATGTAGAATCATTAGAATTCACATACTTGTCTAGTTTCGCTCAGGGAATTTTGCCGCCTGTGGCAAAGTACGAGATGCGACTCCCCACTGCCCACTCCACGTGTAGAAAACTGATCAGACTGGCAACTGAATGTTACTTCAGCACTGGGGACAAGGCAATGTCTTCCACCTAGCTAGCTTGTTGACTGGGGCAGGCCTTATGGCACACACGTTCTGTTGTTCTCCAGCTTCTACCACCTGAGGTGGCTGATGATCAAGCCATTCCTGGGCACTTTAAAACCATTCCGTCATGTTTCTGACATGAGCCCTTCCCATGTGATCTGGTGTGTCACCTTTGCGCTGTGGGATGGGGCAGTTCTGCTGTGTCTCCCACACAATATGAAGATAATTTGAACAAGGCAAAAAGCGTAGCATGCAGGGTTGGTGCAGATATGCAAGAAATAGCCATTACCCATAGGATGAAAAGAGGCACTCCTTATTCTACGAAAGCACAGATCAAATGGCTGTTCTAAAATGGCAATTGCCACTTCTTTCAGTTTTTTAGTATGCATATAAAAATAACATATTTGGGTTTGTTTTTATTTATTTTTAAAAAGTCTGCATGTTTAGAATAAAAGTTCATTCAATCTAAAGCTTTTTTAAAAATCAGATCATTTAAGTTTTACAGTTCACAGAAAGAAACAATATACAATACACATACATTTTACTGGGATCAATATTTAGTTTTGGAGATGATGATGATGATTATTATTATTATTATGGATTATTTTAGTTATCTGGATTATGTTCTTATATTTTTATTGCTAAATTTTATTATGAATAGTGTTTAATTTTACTTTATAGTTATTAATATGATATATTTTTATTAGTCTATTGCTTATATGACTATTTGAATTTTGTTATGTTTGCAATAGATAGCTCTATCCCAATCTATCTGTGCAAGCTATTTTTCTCCTAATAAGCAGCACAGCAGTATCTCACTGTAGTAGTGAAACTGCTACAATTAGCATGGCAATGATAACTACTGCCACCAGAGGAGCTTGGAGACTGGAAGTGCTCTGCTGAAGAAATGTCCTGACTCCTGTTGTTTTAGCAGAGGATCTGTATTCAAACTTGCTTGAGAAAAGTTTGATCTTAAGGTTTATGGTACCTGTATGCAATATAGCTCTTTTTATGGCAAAAGGGGGGCAATAGATCCTAAGCAAACACTGATAAGCTCTCTGTTCTGAGAAGTCTCCACCTACCTAAGTGTCCTGACATTGGAAAGCCCCACAGGCTGATAAGGGAAAGCAGCCTAACCTTTCTAAAAAAAGAATGTTGTTTCCAGGGCCGTCTTAAGTATATCCCGTGCCGTGGTGCAAATATCCCTCCGGCGATCCTCCCCCCTCCTTTCCCAGAGCTGCCGACCATTTTACGGCGCTGCTGGCAGCTTTGCGGGGCTGGAGGAGGCGGACAGTGGCTGGAGGGCGGCTCCTCCAGTGGGGAAGAGGCGGAGGCTGCAGGCACGGCACTGCTTCAGCGAGGCGGGTGAGGGCGTCACGCCCAGCCTCCGCCTCTTCCCTGGTGCCCGTGCTATGGTGCCATGGCAGGCGGAGGCTCCGGGCACAGTGCTGCTTCAGCGCGGCATGGCAGAGGCAGGCGAGGGCAGCGATCTGAAGCCGGGAGGCGCTGCATCCAGCCTCTGCCTCTTCCCTGGCGCCCTCCAGAACTTGGCGCCCCGGCGCCCCGCGCCACTTGCCTCTATGGGCAAGACTCCCTTGGTTGTTTCATATGGTAAAATGAATGACTCAAAATGGAGAAATATTGCAGCTACACAATTATTTTGTACACACCTGTGCACCAACACACAATGTGTCAAATGTACCCAGTTACCCTAAACCGGGGTGGTCCACTGCCTATCCCGAGGGCCACATGCAACCCTTGACGTCTTTTTGGGTGGCCCTAGTCTGCAGCCATGCAGATCCACCATATAGTATGTGCTTCTGTTCAAGGGAACTGAGACGATTTGGATGGCTGCTGTGACACCGAGATGACACAGTCACAACTATTCTCACACATAAAGTCAACCGTACTCAGTTATACAAGCCACCGGATGACCCTGCGCCATTCACACTGTCTCTCAGGCCTTTGCAGGGCTGTTGTGAAGCTATAATGGGGAAGGGGAATGGACCCTTCAATATTGTATATTCAGCTCCTTGGAAGAAAAGCTGTATAGTATATAAACAACACACCAACGCGCTACCTCTTTGGGAAGCTTAATACAGTACGTTTGCCTAGCTTTTGTTAACATGGTGCCCTCCAGATGTTTGAGACTACAACTCCCATAAGGCCTAGCAAGCACCAACATGGGTACCAAACCATTTAGGGCTTTATAGGTTGACAGAAGTATCTTAAAATAGGCCCTGTAATGAAGCAGCAACCAGTGTAGCTCTTTCAAGACAGGTGTAATATGTGTCCAGCCAGTGGGACCTACCAGTACCATGGCTGCTGGGTTCTGCACCAGTTTCCACCCTGTCCTCGAGAAGAGACTTACAGAGAGCTAATGTCACAGAAAAACAAGGGGGGAAATAACCAGGAAGAGAGAAGTGGCCAGCCGAGGAGTGGGAAATTAGCAACACCCTTGCCTGTCTGAGGTAAAATAATCCTTTGTGCCTGTTTGCTGTTTGGAGAATAACGTTATGGAGAAATGATACAGAGTGATTAAAAAATGCAGATAGAGATGATATATATCAATACTTTAGCCATCTATTTCTGATTGTTTGCAAATACAATTGTGAAGTAATGGTAACGTTATCTGTAAGCATAATCAGAACGAGAGGGGAGAAGAGGTTTCTTTCATTTTAGCAAGTGTTTCTAGAATATAAGCATATGAAGAACAAACTCTGGCTCAGGTTAAATCCAGTTCGGATATCTATCTCTCTTACACACAGGCACACATACCTCCTCTCATTTCCCTGCAAACCTAGTTATTTTATCTACCTCAACAAACAAGCTACTCTACCTTGTCATTTCAATTTTCACATATTTTCTGTTTGTGTATTAGTTCTATGATTCAACGAAATCTCATCTCAACCCACTGCCATAAGCAACTGTCTGGAACAAAGCTCTTTCTCAAATTCAATCTCAAACAAAATGAAAAGAAGCAGGGGGGGGGGAGAAAAAGCAAAGGGGGGTGGAGAAAGTGGACCACAACCAATCCTATGAGTCCCATTCTCACAGGTTCGGCAAATTCTTTTTTATTCATCAACAGACCTGAGCTTGAAGAGGCGGCCATTTCTGCTGCTGCAGAGTTAACAACAAAAGGATTAAACAAAATAAGATCTTCCAAGAAAGCCTGTGTGTGTATGTGCTTATGTGTGTGTTGGTTGTTAACTCAGCACACAGTTAAACACAGTAACTTTCTACTAAATACCCAAAGATGTTTTATCTGTCTGTCTATCTATCTATCTATCTATCTATCTATCTATCTATCTATCTATCTATCTATCTACACACACACACACATTCTCCCTTAGGGAAAGTGTCGTCAATTATGTGTATGTTAGACATCTCCTGAAGACATACCTTGGTGCTTGAGCTTTCCCAGCGCTGTAATGCTGGGCCCTATACCTTTTGTACAGCTTGATGCTGTTTTTATTCATATTATAAATTTTATACTGGCAATTTCATTGTCTTTTGACACACGCTGCTTATAGATTGTTTCAATAATAAGGAACCTAGAATTTATTTTTCCAAATAAATGAAATGAATAATAAAAAGAAATCTCCTGGTCCCACTCAAGTCTAGTTTCAATAATAAGATGTATTTATAAATAATAATAATAATAATAATAATAATAATAATAATAGGAAATATCCCAGCCTCTCCCAAGTCTTATCTATAGCTTCCCCCTTGATGTCTGCGGGTCCAGTAAAGATTAAGGTCAAACTACATGTGACGTTTGTCAGATGCTTTGCTCTTGCATAGTTGATATTCTAATAAAATAATCAATAACCAGGAAATGGGAGAAGTGGGCTCTACCCCTTTGCCCCAGTGCAGTCCCAACTGGAATCATCCTTCTGCGCGCGTGCCCCCCTCATCTATTCACCTTGGCAGGGGGCAGCTCCCATTGCCACCTCTAGCATAACACTCTCTTCCCTCCCTTTTTTAGCTCTATGAGGAGCCATAAAAAAGAACAGGCCGCACAGGGTCCAAATCTCACATGGTTCTGCCTGTGATGAGACTTCAGAATCCTTACTTTAAAAGGAAAAGTCATCGCACCACCTTAGCCTGTAGTCTCTCGCATAACCCCAGAGTCCCACTATGTCCTTTCGCTACAGATTGGGTGAACACAGCACCCGTTCCATTCTCCATGGAAAAAACGTTGCCTTTGTTTCTTTTCTCTTCTAAAGGTTTCCTGAAGCTATTTACAAATGGCACACCAGACTTACTCTATAAAGGAATGTCCTTTGATCACCTTTAAAGCACCACTGTCTGAGTTTAGGGTAAAGAAAGTGTTGTGGTTGTCTGAGAAATTGTTTTGTGCCAATTTCCTGCCTTTACAGAATCCATCGCTGCATAAATGAATAACTGAGGGAGGCTTCGGATAGTTTTACTAATTAAAACCAAAACAAACAAGCATTATCTATTAGAAGTTGACTAAAAATAATTGCTTGTAGGAACACACACACAGTGATCATTACCAATTGTTCATACTTGATAGGATGATTATTCTTAGCAGAATTCTCAGTAAACTCATTAAAAACTTTGTTTTACATTTGATGTCAAATGACATTTCAAATGTTCCGAGTTTGTAAAGGTTTCTCTGCGTTGTACTAGCCTGTACCATTAATTATTTGCTAGACAGACATTCCTGCACAGGCTCACTCCTCACTCCCAAAAGTGCATAAGATCATTTTGAAATTACAGCAATTACTCACATGGATAATATGAGGGGGGAAATATTTAAATGGGTTTTTAGTTTCTACTAATACAATTTAGCCTCTGTAAATAAGGAAGACGATATACCATCAAGTCATCCATCAGTTGTTTGCAAACCACCCGGAAAAGCTTTCTGGACCACAATGTGAAAACCTCTGATCTATTTATTCTGTAAATGTGCGCGTCGAGAGACCACCAGGCACATATGCAGTTATCAAGATGCTGTGTGACGGGAAAAATAAAAATAAACATACTAATGACACTGTATAACAGTATGTGGGTAAGGCATTTTACCCTTAAATTACATTACTAATGAGGTATATAAAGTGGCTCTAAATGGATTTAGGTCAAGCTGTAAGGCTGCCCTTTAGCAGCTTATCGATTTTCAACAGTGATCTAGAATGTCATATCCCAATAACAGAATTAAATGCTTCTCGTCAGCATGGGGAGATAGGCTACTGACAATCCCATCTCACACATCAGATTTCCATCCGCCTATGGATAATCCAAAATTCTTCAAATATCACACACACACACACATTCCTTGGCTGCATCAGAAAACAGCAAGATAATGCTGCAGAGGTAGTCATGGATGAAAGGACAACTTCCTGTAGGAAATTGATGTTATGCAACTCCTTTCAGAGAGTGTAAAGACAAGGGGCTTGTTTTAACAAGTCAGTGTTGAAGAATTAGAAATGAGCTGGAAACTACCAGATAGCGTTATAATACAAACTGCTTCCTGCATCTGAGTGAATCATTTTGCACTGAATTTGGATTTGTGACACCAACAGTGATGCAGCAACAGCAGTTACTGCTTAGAAGCACAAAAGCACCCAGAGATTGAGGGTGGATCGTAGATCATGTAGTCCATCCCCTATTTGAAGCAGGAAATCAAACGAGCAAAATCATCGCTAACAGCTATCTGCCCAGCTTGTGCTTAAAGACCACCATGGAGGGAGAGTCCTCAGCCACGCTGGTGGGTATTTGGTTCCATTGTCAAAGTGTTCTTACCATCAAAACATATTGTACCCAAGCCTTCCCTCTTGTACCTTAAGCCCATTAGATCCAGACCTGTCCTCTGGGGTAGTATAAGGCCACATTTGTAAGAAATTGATCACTTAGTGTGGTGGCACCTACACTTTGGAACTCCCTGCCTATTGAGATCAAGAAGGTGCCTTCACTGTCCAGCATCCTTGTCCTCACAGTGGCCAACCAGATTGCTTATGGGATGCTCCCAAAGCAGGACCTGTGCACTCTTCTCATGCAGCTAGAACCACTGGGAAGCTCCATCCCAAAGTTTATGCTTCTGTCCAGTCTTCCACTCAAGAATGCAGCTAGAACCTCTGGAGATCTGTCGGCCTCCTCTGGAGGAGGAAGGAGGGAGTCAGCTGTCACTCACCTAGCCCGGCAAAAAGTCTCTTCCTCCTCTGAATGGTATTTACTCATGTAATGCTCATTTGTTTGTTTATACATAAGTACAGAGCAAAATGAAAGTGAAGCCTAGGTTATTTCTTTGTAATGCTGAACCTATTCTATGTTTGTTGGGGGGTTTTAAAAAAGAAACTATTTTCATTTATTAACTGGTTTCTCTCCCAGGCCCAGCAAAATGTTCTGTATTCTGATAATAAGTGGGTATCTGTTGCAAGGGCACAGCTCACTGTTGCTTGAGCACAGCTTGCTGTGGAAAAGAGGTGTATAAATAAACAGAATTAAATAAGAATATCATATAAGAATTAAATAAAAATATATAAATGTTGGTAAAAAGCCATTGCTCTGTGATATGCTCGAGTCGCAAGGCAGTCCAGAACCAAGGTATGGGCATGGATATTTAGCCACTGGAGTAGTCTACTTGGTTTCACTTTTCAGGACTATTAGTCTCTCCCTCCCTCCCTCCCTCCCCCCTCGCCTCTCTCTCTCTCTCTCTCTCTCTCTCTCTCTCTCTCTCTGTGTGTGTGTGTGTGTGTGTGTGTGTGTGTGTGTGTGTGTGTGTTAGGTTCCCAGTCACAAAGACTAGTCAGTTTCACTTCTTTGATTCCAGTTACGGATGGACTGGAGCCCAGAGAAGATTAGACAGATTCCTAACTGCTTAACAGCACAGAACAATGGAACAACTTAACATAAACATTCAACACTGAGTTTTGCAAGAAGTTGGGATCCATTTGTGGACCTCTCAGCCAAGTTTCTAAAAGATACAAAGCACCCACGTTTCAAATTTTGCTTTTAACCATTTTACCTGCATCAAAGAGAACAAGAACTGGCAGATTTGGCCATCAGATTAAGATGCAAGGCCTCTGTCTTCAGTGTGATTTAATACAAAATACTGTGCAGCATTTCAACTGGCTCTCTGCTTCCTTATAAAATTTCACAAACAAGGAAGCCTTGCCAGCAATAAATGGGCAGGCAATGCACAGTGTCAACTAGTAATTTCTAGACTTAAAATAAAATAAAAATAGGATGGCCCACATTAGGATGGACAATAGATACCACCTTCAGTACTCTGGAGAAAAGTATCACAGAAATTTCAGTATCCATAGTATGTACCCTTATCCTATGACCACTCTGCCAAACATATTTTGCTGCAGTGTTTCAAAACCCTGCAAAACCTGTTTGACAACAGGTGGTGGCAACAGGACAAAAGAAATGCATCTGAACCTGAAGGGAAATTATATCTCCACTTTACACTCTTTTTTTAAAGAAGGGTTTTATCCAACTAAGTTATATTCCGAGTAGAACTGAAGAGATAAGCTAGTCATGTTTATTAATTTCAATAGGTCTCCTTTGAGTAGTACTAGTACAGTGGTACCTCAGGTTACAGACGCTTCAGGTTACAGACTCCACTAACCCAGAAATAGTACCTCAGGTTAAGAACTTTGCTTCAGGATGAGAACAGAAATCACACGGCGGCAGCGCGGCAGCAGCGGGAGGCCCCATTAGCTAAAGTGGTACCTCAGGTTAAGAACAGTTTCAGGTTAAGAACGGACCTCCGGAACGAATTAAGTTCTTAACCCGAGGTACCACTGTATTGGCTACAGCCCACTATTTTTGCCTTTCCTTGGGACTTTATTCTATATTCTGTCCTTAAAGGCAACTTTCCCATAGATCCTCTTTACAACCAACTTCCTACAGCACAGCAATAATCTTTGAAGAGAACATACAGTAGCTTTTCTTTCTACATTTTACAGACTGATGGTAATCATGGGGACCTTGATCAGGTACAAAATAAGCTTCTTCTTTGGCGATCAGTCGTAGCCAAGTTAGATTGTCTTCCATGAACACGGTCTTAACAGTGAGTCCGTAAGTGTCTGTGGAGGCCAATTCTGGATCCACATGTGGAGACATAGGTTTCTGGGCAGGAGTTGATCAAGGTGAGAGTTTGACAAATGTGCCTTCCTTTTAGTACGTTTCTCTCTTTCGTCCTGAGTTCAAGCATCTTCAAAGTCCATGACACCTTTGGTAAAGGCTGTTCTCCAATTGGAGTGCTCACAAGCCACTGTTTCCCAATTGTTGGTGTTTATCCTACATTTTTTTAGATTTGCCTTAAGAAAGTCTTTAAACCTCTTTTGCTGACCACCAGCATTACACTTTCCATTTTTAAGTTTGGAGTAGAGTAGTTGCTTTGGATGAAGATAATCAGGCAACCGAAGATGGCGAGTCCCACTAAGTTGATGTTGAAAAATCATTATCTCGGCACTGATCTTTGCTTCTTCCAGTACTCTGGCATAAGTTCGCCTGTCTTCCCAAGTGATATGTAGAATTTTTCAGAGACACAATTGATGGAAGCTTTCAAGGAGTTGGAGATGGCGCTTGTAAGTGGTCCACGTTTCACAAGCGTACAGTAAGGTTGGTAGTACAATAGCTTTGTAAACAAGCATTTTGGTTTCCCTGTGAATGCCCTGGTCCTCAAACACTCTGCACTTCAATTGGGAGAGTGTCGGTTAAGTGCAGGATCCCTTGAGCTTTTTTTATTCACCAGGTTCTATGGTTCTTCTTTGAACCTCAGCCTTAGCGTTGGCATATGTTTCTTTCTTAGTGCTGCAGTTTCTATCTCTTTGCCAGATCTGTAAGGCCCTTCCTTTTCTTGTCAATAATGCGTTCAATCTAACTATCATTCTCATCAAACCAGTCCTGGTGTAACAATAATAATAATAATAATAATAATAATAATAATAATAATAATTTATTATTTATACCCCGCCCATCTGGCTGGGTTTCCCCAGCCACTCTGGGCGGCTTTCAACAGAACATTAAAATACAATAATCTATTAAACATTAAAAGCCTCCCTAAACAGGGCTGCCTTCAGATGTCTTCTAAAGGTCTGGTAGTTGTTGTTCTCTTTGACATCTGAAGGGAGGGCGTTCCACAGGGCGGGTGCCACTACCGAGAAGGCCCTCTGCCTGGTTCCCTGTAACTTGGCTTCTCGTAGTGAGGGAACTGCCAGAAGGCCCTCGGCACTGGACCTCAGTGTCCGGGCTGAACGATGGGGGTGGAGACGCTCCCTCAGGTATACTGGACCGAAGCCAGTTTCTTGGTTTGTATCCAATAGTTTGTTTGGAGGCTGCAATAATGGATGTTTTTAGCTTGGTCCAGTGTTCCTCAGTGTTATCAGGGAACTCTGAAAGCAGATGGTCCTCAAGAGTCATTTGGAAGCAATCCCACTTAATTGGATCTTGAAGGGCTTGAGTGTTCATTTTGTGCCTTGGTTTCCTTCCTTGGAACCTGCATTGAGGTATAATCTTGATAGCCATCATGGAACGTATTGATCAGTGATCTGTCCAGCAGTTGTCAGCACTTGTCATAGGTCTCGTAAGGAGCACATCACAGTGATCTTCAACTCAAACAATTACATAGTCTAAGAGGTGTCAGTGGTTCAACCGAGGGTGCCCCCATGATGTTTTAAATTTATCTTTTTGTCGAAAGAGTGTGTTGGTAATAACAAGGTTGTGCGCTGCACATATAGTCAAAAGTAAGATTCCATTCTGGTTGCTGTTGCCAATTCCTTCTTTCCCAATAGTCCACAGATTGAAATCTCACCCAACTCTTGCATTAAAATCACCCAGGAAGATAGTGTTATCCTCCTTAGGCATCTCTGATAGAATGGCATCCAGCTGAGAATAAAAAAATTCTTTAATGTCTTCAACAGCATCCAGTGTTGGTGCACAAGCACTTAAAATAGTAGCCTGTTGGTTTTTGGTGAGTTTTATTCGAAGGGTTGAAAGTCGCTCATTAATGCCGGTAGAGACTTCTGACAAGAGCTTCACAAGATCGTTTTTGATAGCAAAGCCTACTCCGTGTATTCAATGTTCTTGTTCAGGTGAGACCTTCCCACTCACCACAACAAGGTGATGATCCAGCGAGTGAGACAAAATAAGCATGTGCTTTAGGAATGAGGAGAGCTTGGTTTGCATTTTAATGCAAGCAAACCTAATTTGCACTACCTGAAACAATATATGAACTTAAACACAGCTAGCTATCCTTCGAAATTCATACTTCTCTAAAACTTGTGATGCAGTTGTCCAACCAAATAATGTGAAGAGGAATGCAAGTAAAAAGGGGGAAAGTGTGCAAACATGTAGATTTTAGTGAATATAACATACAAAATGCATTAAGGGAATATCACAAGAATATGCTGTTAGGCAAAATTACGTACAGAAATGTGCACAAAAATCCAGAATGCATTTTCATAAGGATGTTTTAAAACAAATAAAGTGCAAACTGATGCAGAAATGGGGAGATCTGGAAACTGGGGAAATAAGAAACTGAAAGAAGCCAACATTGACAGATTCATCCATTCCTAAGATGCTCTGCCAGTTCCAAATACAGAAGCTGCACAAGCTCTCACTGTCAATGGCTCTGGCTCCACTACTATTGGTCTCTCTGCCTTCCGCTCTACCAATCCCAATGACCGCCAACGACCAGTGAAAAATTCACATGCGCATGTAATGCACAAGTGCTTACAAGAATGTTGATTCTATCACCATAACCTTAAGAATGAAGAGGAGAAGGAGTGAGAAATTAAAATTGTATTTTAAAGTTTGTAAAGCCACTCTGAGGGTTGAAAAGGGAGATATAAATCCAATAATAAATAAAATGCAGAGGCACAATCCTAAATTTCACAAGGATTAATAGGATTTCAGCGCATAACTTTCTCTGGATTTTGCCCAATGATGGTTGCTTATGGCACAGTGTGGACAGAACCAAACCTGAATGATAAACTTCACCTGTTGTATTCTGGCACATTCAACTTTACCGGTGAAACTAACACTAGCACAGTAGGAGATATGCACATTTTTTAAAAGTAAGACATACACTCATCACAATGCCTGAAAATGTGATCACTATAAAAGGCATACATATAATTTCTTAAATGGTGCTATATCATAAACAAGGCTTTTCTGTTATTGAATATGCTTATAATATATGGCAGGGGAACAAAGATAACAAATTGGTTTATGTGCCTGGAGATAAAGCAGGAAAAGGGAGGCTGCTTCTTTGTCTCTCAAAGGCTATTTGTTTCCCATTAGAGCTCCAGTGATCCTCAGGCCCCCAAAACTGTTGCAAGCACTACATAGCAATCCGTTCCTGTTACTTACAGAGTAGTGAGACATGGAGTCTGGTCTAAAGTTCCCTCCACTCTTTCTCCCGAGGAGTTACAAAGGGCAGGCAGCTAGCCCATAGTATTTTAAAATCTCAAGGGCTGCCATGTCATGTTGTGAAGTAAATCTCATACAATTCATCACCCAAGTTGGAGGAAAATAGTTCGAAGCTCAAAAATAATGAATTCTGTCATTTCCAATAGAAGTGTGAAGGGAGAATTATGAATGAACCTTTTAAAAATACGTGTGTGGAGGGAGATTGCCCTTCTATGAAATGAAAGCAGCACGCCTGTGTTTAAATGGCCCAATCCTGAAACCAAGACCTTTCGCTTTCAATTAACTTAAATTGACAATTGGAAAAGGTTTGAAAATGTAGCCCAGCTCTTTCAGTTTGATAGATTTCAGCTTTGACATTATACGTGTTATTCCAACCTGAATTTAACATATATATATATATATATATATATATATATATATATATATATATATATATGAATATATATGAAAATGCAAAGTGAAAAACCTGATTCAATCAGAGTTGCTGAATTACATTTTAAAATGGCTCTAAAGTGATCCAAAATTTAGCACGATTTTTGTTTTTGATTCAGCAACTTGCCAATTATTTCAGTTACACCATTACATCTGTGCTAATTTATGTACCATGATAAAACATTCACAGTCCAACCCGATGTTTGTTTGCCCAGAATTAAATCTTAAAAACTTCAGTGGAACTTATTCCCTCTAAGCTTGCATCACGTTTCAGCCTTAGCTTGAATAAGATACAATGCAAATAAAAGTGGGTGCAATGTGTGTTCCGTTGCTGGAAGTTGCTGCACGCTCTGCTACCAAGATAATTTACTAGGAGAATGCCGTTTCATAAAAGACCTTATAAAATTCAACTTTGTGATAAGTTGTATCTATCGCCAAAAAATAGCATTCCTTACCTTCAATGGGGCTCTGCATAAGCACTGGAACAATGCAGCTATCAAAAACAATAAATCAGGCAGCAACAAGAACTGGTTCCGTATAACAGATACAGGATATGCAACCCTGCTTACATTTCATGCTTAGCGTCACTGTAATAGGGAATCTCTTTACCTGCTTTTCAACTTAAGTTGGGATGCAAGAAAGGGGTTTTGCACATCTGATTGGTTCAGTTAAACAAGGCGTCAAAAAGAAATTAATCTTCACATTTATACAATTGTATATGTTCCTATAACATTACCATTAATACTACTGAAAAATTAAAGTTAAAAGATCAATGACTCAGGGAATGTTGAAGCAGCGCTCGCGTCATCTGAATCCTTCTCTTTCATTTGCTATTATGTGGCTAGATAAATCATGTGATTTGCTGCCTGCAAGTCTAAAATTGAAATCCTAAGAGTTCTTAACAGACCTATACCCCATGTGACTCAATGGGACTTAACTTCAGAGTAAAAACTATTCAATCAGCTAGTAAAAATAAGTTCAGTTGTTATCCATAATGTGATAAACTACAGTATGTGGAAGAAGATACTATTTCTGTACAAACCACTTTTAACTTATGGAGATACAAATGTTTCTTTGTTTGCATAAGATACAAAGAAGAGGCAGGTTTGCATATGATTTCCACACATAACTTATTTTCAGTACTGCGCACAATAATATATTTAGTAGTATCTCTCTGCTATTCTGGAATGAACAATTAACAAGTAATTTTATGTAACTATACTGGAAGTGCAGGACAAAGGGAAAGAAGGGTTGCTAGAAAGCACTGTTATCTTTATACATACTTCATGTCACTAAGCTAAAACAGAGGGTCAACATTTTGCAGATTCAGTTCACTTGCAACCAAGTGCAAAAAGAGTTGAGTTTTTGAATGCCTTCCAAATGTCTTGCTTCCTTCTGTCCTGCAGAAGCTGCAATATTATTCTTATACTTTGGTATAGTGCTTTCAAGCGCTCAAAGCACTTTACATGCCTCATCTAATTTTGATCCTTACAACAAGGGTGAGGAACCTGTGGTAAGTCAGAGTTATTGCCTCCCCCCCCCATATTGCAGCTGACAAGAGGCTAAGTGCAGCAGCGGAGGAAGCCGCTCGGGCGCCTGGGGTGGCATGCCCAGGGGCAGGGCGAGCTGCCCATAGGGGCGGGGCACACCGGAGGACCTCCAGAGTCTGCCTGCCTCCTCCCACTCAGCCACCCTACAGTAGGGGGGAGGCAGTGGGTGGACCGTTTGGGCAGCGTGGAGCCTGAACTCACCAAAGCCAGGAGAGACATATGGCTCGGGCGCGCTGCAGGCCGTGCGGTGAGTGCCAGCCGGCATTTTGTCACACACACACCCCGTGGTAACACCTGGGGTGGTCTGCACTCACCGCACGAGTGGCTTGACTAAGGCCACCTACGGAACTCATGGCAGAAGCAACATTCAATCTGAGGACTTGCCAATTCAAGACTTTGATCCACTACACCACTCCTATAGAAACAAAGGTGGCGGACTGCAAAGGAGAAAACCAGAACAGTGGTCTGCAATACAATTTTAGAGATAAATTCTGAGTTGTGGGAGGGGGGACATAAAGCAGTGGATTACCCACCCTATTTACCGTGCTGCTGATTTCTACCAGGCAGGTGGAAACTATGTGGGACAATTTTCCCATCTACTTTGCTCCTTTTCTGAACTCATCTTCAGTCTGCATTTTGCCTTGTCCTTAAGAGCATCCTTGTTAACCCGATACCCAAGAATATGAAGGCTGCTTCCCAGATATACAACCTTATTAATGCAGAGCGTTGGGGCAATACTAACTTTAAAAAACTGAGGTGTGATACGCCTACTGACACAATTAAAATACATGGCTTCCCCCAAAGAATCCAGAGAACCATAATTTGCCCCCTCACAGAGCTGCAATTTCAGCACCCTTAAACTATGGTTCCTAGCAGTGCTGTTTTTCTAGAAAAAGAGGTGCCAGAACTCACCATGAATGCCTCTCTTGTTCTCTTATAATGGCAATGATGCCATTGGAGTACTGAAGGGGGGGGCAGGAATAAATAATAATAATAATAATTTATTATTTATACCCCGCCCATCTGGCTGGGTTTCCCCAGCCACTCTGGGCGGCTTCCAACAGAACATTAAAATACAATAATCTATTAAACATTAAAAGCTTCCCTAAACAGGGCTGCCTTCAGATGTCTTCTAAAAGTCTGGTAGTTGTTTTTCTCTTTGACATCTGGTGGGAGGGCGTTCCACAGGGTGGGTGCCACTACCGAGAAGGCCCTCTGCCTAGTTCCCTGTAACTTGGCTTCTCGCCACAAGGGAACCGCCAGAAGGCCCTCGGCGCTGGACCTCAGTGTCCGGGCAGAACAATGGGGAAGCTGCCCCCCAAAATCAATAAAAATCAATAAAAATACATAGCTAACTGAGGTTCTGCCTCCCCCCCCCCAACAAAAGGCCTGCCTCCCCTAACAAAAATCCTGGCTACGCCCATGAATGGTACCCCCCTGAGAGGTGCTGCAACCAACTATATGGAACTCGCCGAACTGACCGGAGACCAGAGGGAGGAGACGGTGGAACAAGATTGGAAGAAATTTAAAGTATATTTAAAAAACTATTGTAAGCTTTAAAGACTGAAAAAAGTTGGAAGAAATGATAGCTTACAGAATAGAAAAATAGGTTAAGTAATATAGACTCATGATTTTAGGTTAAGACTTACTAAGAAAAGGACATAAGTGATAATAATAAATAATATTTAAAGATGTCAAGAAATTGCTAAAGATGATTGATAATGAAACGCAGTGGGGGGGGACGTGAGGAAGTCACCCCAACATGATTAGACATGATGAATGGGAAATTATGATGTATGTTTGTGTTTTTTGTATTTTGTATTTTGTATTTTCTGTTATGTAGAATGTAATGATCTTAAGTTTCTGTTTTTTGTCAAAAACCCAATAAATATAATTTTTTTTAAAAAAAGAGAGAGAGAGGTGCCGCAACCAAGTTCTGGCACGTTCCGACTGAAAGAAAGCCCTGGCTAGGTGTCTTTGAGAGCAGTGATGTGTTTTAAAGGCATGTTATGTACACAGCCCTGGAGTTTCACAACTGATTTCCCAAAGGTGATAACTTCTACATTAGACACACACCCCACCTAGGATTTCTTCCCACAACAGACTTCTTCCCTGTGGCCTCAGAAATGGAAAGAACATTTACTCAATGGCGAGCTACTCTGCATTTACCCAACAGTGAAAGGGAAATAGGATTTATTTCAATAAAACTTAAGGAAAGTTGAGAAAGACGAGGAAGAGTGAGAAGGGGTGTTTTTTTTGTGCACTCCAGTTGCATGAGCCACTAAAATGAAAGACAACATTCTGAACAAGGCAACTGCATTGGGATCTTGTCCTACACCTGGTTTTTTTAATGTGTATGAGGTGTGCCTCAGGCAGAGCTGCCGTGCATCTGTGAGACAGGAAGAAAGGGACAGGGAATTGAGTACCAGGCAATGAAAACAGCATTTTTAACTGTGGGGGTTTTTTTTCCCCTTCCTCAAAGCTGCAGAGCGACAGAGGAATCATGGGAAGTATGGAGCAGGTTACAAAAGAGCATTTTAAGTGCTTTCCACCTTAACTCCCTTTACACACACACACACACACACACACACAAAGGGGAAGAGAAACAGAGAAAGGGATGATCAATAAAATGTTCACAATACTCTCCCCATATCTGGCTTTAACAGAATATTTCATTGTCATGGGTTTTTTCCCTCCTTGTGTATATTGCATAAAATGCAAACATCATACTTTAAGGCTATAATCCTATCCACACATCCCTAACAGTAAACCCCCGTTGAACACAGTATGGCTTATTTCTGAGTAACCGTGCACAGGATTAGGCTGTAAAATGCATCTAGGGCCGCAAATCTATTCCCATTTACCTTGGAATAAGCCCCCTTGAACTGTATGGGCAAACATCTATGCAGTTGTGCATTGGACACACAGTAATTTATTAGGTACTGCTTACTGAGTTTAACTCTGTGCCAACCAGTGAGCCAATTCCGGGTCATCATAATCAGTTTTGTCAAAGAGGAGATTTGGAAAGCAGGTTCAGCTTTCTCAACATGGCACCACATGCCTGATGAAATTGTGTTTTTGGCTGGAATTAAAACCACACCAAAGCCCTAAGGACAGAAATACTTTGTGGAGCTGGCTAAGAACTAGAAACCAATCCTAGAAGGTAGGAAAGTTGGGGTCAGCAACCCAAGAAATAACATGGCTGAAAAAGGGTTGCTGGGTAGAACAAAAACAGAAGAACAGGGTTTCTGAATCTTTAGCTGTGCTGAAACTCTGCTGAAATACAGCTATTAAAGGTGCAGAAGCCCCATACATTTGTTGCTGTTATTATTATTATTATTATTACCTTTCCTTGAATGAGCTTAAGGTGGTGAACATGATTCTGTTTCTCCATTTAACCCTCACAGCAACCCTGTGAGGGAGGCTAGGCTGAGACTGAGCTTTATGCAATGAGCTTCATGGCTGAGTAGAGATTTAAATCCTGGCCTCTGGTTCCAGCCCAACACTCTAACCACTACACTGACTGCTACCATAGCTGAAGCATAAAGGCCCGGTAATTGTGATGGGGTTAACAGAGTCAGGTTCCAATCCCTGCTCAGGTATGAAGCTCATTGAACCCAACCTACCTCAAAGGGTTGTTGTGAGGATAAAAGGAAGAACCTATTGTGAGTGTATGCCACTTTGACCTCCTTGGAGGAAAAAGGCAGGATAGAGATATTATAAAGATGCATTGAGGAGAAGGAGGGTTGAATTTCACTTATTGATTTTGAACTAACCAACCAGATGTGGCAGCACAGAGCTATTGGAACTTGTTTAAACAAAATAGGCCAGCTAGGAATACTGTGCTCAACAGTGGCATGTGGCCTTGCATGCATGCTTATTGCCACATGAAACAATGTAAGCTCTGAAGTGGAGAAATCCCTATTCCTGCAAACCTTCCACCTCAAAATGGGGGAGATTATGGGTAGCATTCCCTCTAATAATGAACTCAGGAATTGAGTGTCAAGAGGCCTCATTTTGGGTTATCAGCATGCTCAGAGCAACCCTGAAGTTTGCGCTGGTGAGAGAATTTTTTAAATGTTTTTAATGTTTGATGTATTACTACATTTTGATTTGTTGGAAGCTACCCAGAATGGCTGGGCAACCCACTCAGATGGGTGGCATATAAATTATTTATTATTATTATTATTATTACTTAAACTGAGGGGGAACCACACACACACTCCAAAAAACAATCCTGCCTAATGAAGACTGAGTACCCACAGAATGTTGTGTGCTGTCAGTGGGAAACAAAACCAAAATATGGTGCATTGCTGGGTAACTGGGACCCTGAAGTCCTGTTTGATTGTGACTGGAAGCCCCCCACTCCCAGCATCTGTTATAGTCACAAACTCTGTGTCACATTCATAGTGGATCCCCTACCTGTATGGAATCTCTGATTGCCACCAGAAGTCCTCAGTTTGTCTTCCAGTGTTGTAATCACGTGATCAACAAGGAAGAATGTCTCAAGCCACGCCTCTTTGTTGACTATCTGGAGCCACTGGGAGGGGAAGCCTGCTTCTTCGGAGTGCTCCCAGCGCCCACCCAGCAGGAGTTGTGTGTGTGTGTGTGTGTAGTTTGTCATTGTGGGATGAAAGAAAAACTCTGCACGCTGCAGGAGGTCCAAACTTTTTTTTCTTTTTTTCATTTTAAAGCGTCTATCGTGAGCTTAATCATTTCAGTGTTAATTGGGCAAGTGAAACAAGAACAGAATAGCAACTGGGGAGTTTGTGGGGGCAAAGAAGGGAAGTTGCCCCCTCCCCAAATCAAGAGCCCATCCATACGAAGCTCTTTCAGGGGGTAGCACGTGGCGGGCGTGGAGGTTTGCCCACCAGGCAAGACGGGCACGTGACACACACAACCCCCGATCTCCAGAAGCCATTGCTCTCGCTCGCTCGCTCTGTCACATCCTCTGCTTTGATACGGCTCGCCCTCAGCACGCGGAGGAATCTGGCTGCGCGCTGGCCTCGTCTCGTCCCGGCCAGGAAGGGCGGTGCGAGGCGGGAGGCTCTGCGCTCGCTGTCCCGGGAGGCGCCAGCGGCACGAATGAAACTTACCTGCCGGGTCGAGTTGCTCCTTGGCCCTCGGGCGGGTCAGCTTAGCGGCGGTTGCCGAGCATCTCCACGCCTCCTCCCGCCCCCAGCGCGCCACTTTCTCGTCTCCCTCCTCCTCCTCCTCCCTCTTGGGCTTTTTTCGCTTCGCCCCGAGCAGAGATCTATGCCTTGGAGGGGAATCTGTTCACTTTGACGCAATGGCGACAGGGCGAGAGACGGAGCCCCAGTGGCATCAGATCGATTTACTAAACAAACTGAAACGTGGGTGGGGATGTTAAACAGTAACCAGGAGCCTCGAGGAAAACTGAAAGCGGCTGCCGCAGGGCTACCTTTCCTCTTCGCACGACAGGGCCCGGTTTCCTCGTCCCCTGCAGCTTTCTGGCTTGACCGCTAGAGCTCGGCGACCGAACGCGCGTTAACAAAAAAGGAGGCGAGCGTGCCTCTGAGCGCATGCAGAGTGCAATTCTCCCAACCAGCGAATTAGCCAGGGAATTGAAAGGTTAGGGGTTTCGAGTGGCAGGGAGGCTTTTCGTCTTGTCTCCCAAACCTGATCTCGTGTGTGCTTATTGGAAAGCGAGCCCCGTTTCGTTCGAGGGGATCTACTCCCGGGTTGGAATGCGAAGGGTTGCCATAAGTAAAGGCGGGGAGGGAAGTGCAACTGATAGCGACCTCCTGTCACCTACAGGATCCCGCGCATGCTTCCTCAGCATGAGGTTTCCCGGAGTTCACCAAGGTTTTAGTACTAGCGAGGCAACTAAGGATCGCTTGCGATCAATATTGCTTACTCTCAAGGGCAGGGTGGCAGTTTTCAGACTCTGCGCGCGATCCTGCGCATTTGTGTCAAGAATATGAATGCTACAGAACTTACATGGATTTCCTGCGATTTGTATTCTTGTAGCTCGCTGACGAAAAGCAGCTCATTTCGCCTCCACCAGAAACTAGCGAGCATCCAAGACTGCAATCCTAACCCCACATACAGTACTTGGGGGAAAGTCCCACTGAAGTCAATAGGACTTGCGTCTGAGTTGATATATGGTTAGAATTGTGCTGTAAAATCTGTTTGGGGCTGTGGTTTAGTGAATTGCTCGGTAAGGAGAACGTTACATTAAACTCAGTAAGGCTACAATGATGTACTTGCTTAAGTCCCAGTGACTTCAGAGGGGCTGCTGAGTAGACATGTCTAGGATTGCACTGCGCTGCATTTCTTGTTTTGACCTTCACATACCCTGTGAGGGCTGTATTGAAAGGAAACGCGAACCCTTCCCCTCGAGAAATAAGTTTAAGCACGGATTTTAACATTGTCTTCAAATGAGTAGGTCCTAACCGTGTTCCGCCTAGGCTGAATTGGTTGTGATTCAAACGAACCTCTCTACCCCCACCTAAAAGTCTAGTGCCTTTTCAAGAATTCTGTCTCACTCCAAAGCTAATACGCGCTCACGTCCATTTTGATAGGCCAAATTCAGCTGCCTCCGTAGAATAAACGGACGCAAATAATTCACAAGAGTAACTTTCAGTGAAAGGGGCATTTCAATTTCCCCTGGTATTCTGCAAGCGGCTTGGAAGTGTCGCGGTGGAATCATTTCCACATTTGATAGTGTCAGACTTGGCCTCAGTAGAGACGATGTCCGAGGAAGCCCAGTTGGCAGCATCAATCTTGCTCTCCTAATTCATCATCGCTTGGGAGTGGCTTCTACTCATTCTGCCTGGCCTCCTCGAACGTCAGTGCCAATTAATTCAATGGCGCTCGCTCCCAGATGAGTGCGCCTAGGATTGCAGCCTGACTGACCTTGTTCTCTCTCTCTCTCTCTCTCTCTCTCTCTCTCTCTCTCTCTCTCTCTCTCTCTCTCTGGGCATTGTTCTCTGTTGTGCTTTTCCTAACCATCTCTTGCATTTATAGGCCTTCAGGTCTGACTCTGACCCCACAACTGCCCCGTCCTCTCCTGCCTATACTGTACTGGCTTACCTGCTAGATAAAACTCGCCCTCCATTGAGAAGCTCAGCTTCGCCCAGGAACATAGGAAGCTTTCTAATTCCACGTCTGACCGTTGACTTATTTAGCTCAGTACCGTCCACACTGACTGGCAGCGGCTCTCCAGGGTTTCAGGCAGGGGTCAACCCCACCTCTACCGGGAGATGCGAGGACTGGAACCCGGGACCTTCTGCGTGCGATGCTTAGGCACTGAGCTACAGCCGCAAAGGATGCATTAACCTAAGATGCGCCACACATAATTTGGGGGTTGCAGGAGCCATTGCCTTTTATCAAAGACCAAATGCCCCCCGATTAGAATATTAATTGCGCGCATTCTGTGACAGTCTTAGCGGTGAAACGATCTGAATGTTTAGTTAAGTATTATTGGAAGAAGAGAACTTTTGAGGTAGAAATGGAAGCTAAACATGATCCCTGTCCCAGCAAGGCAATGGATGTAAAAGAAGCAGGCGAAACAGAGCTGGCTGCGCCTAAACCGATTGAAATCAGCGAGATTCTGCGCGCCTAACTCTGCATAGGATCGGGCGGTGGATCTCTCAAGCTGGAGGCTTATTGCAGTTTCCTGTTCGGGCAGAGAGTTATTAGCCAGACTGCCAAGGGGAGGGGAGAACCGCGCAGATCTACAGGCCTATTATATGCATACTCTTTCAGATTGACGTTTGCTGCCCCCCTCCCAAAAAAATAACATGGGAGGAAGGACACACACACACACAAATGGGTGGCAAAGGGGGGGGGGAGAACCGCGTGTGTGTGTGTACTCTTGCGCCCCCCCCCCCGCGTTCTCTTGGACCAGCTTGTTTTGGCGCAGGGCAATAGGCAGGCTTTCCGGTCTTACAGAACTCCTCAGCTTTTTCTGCACTTGAAATCTGGAGAGTGCTGTGTAGGTTTGAGGAGCTAAACCTCCTCAAATAAAGCCTACCTTGGTCGTTACTTTCGTGTGTGTCAAATACATGCAGGACGAGCCTTACCAACGGGATGGTGTCCGGAATTAAACCAGAACCACAGCAATAAACAGCTATTTGATCTGCTGTGGTTGAGTCTTGATTCTCTTTTTAAAAAGATAATCGTGGCTGGCATTCAACAACAATTAAACCTGAAACAGGCTTTTCTACTTTAGGAAGATTGACAAAAGCAGAGGGCTGCTCGACTCTTTTCACTGCTTAAATCCTTGATCCAGAACTTTGCCGCTGCATTCAGCTGCGTGTGAAACGAGAGGCTGCAAAAGGGAGGAGATATTTGGATGCCACCACAACGAAGCGCCTTCTTTTCAGCCGGATCCGCAGCCCCTTCCCTTTACGCCCCTGTTAAAGTCCCACTGGGACTCGGGTTGCGATTCTATTCCGAAGGAAGTATCCTTGATTGGGGGGGGGGGGTCTTAATCCCGTGTAAACGCACAGAGGACAGGACAGCAAAGCAAATTCGAGGCTAGGCTGTGCGACGATATTGGCAGAGATCCTAAACACACGGTCATGTTCCGAGGAAGAAAAAGGAAGCCCCATTAATCCTCGCAAATGATGTCCGGGTTTCGTTCAGACACTTGTCAATTAACGCGTGACAAACTTGAAAACCCGCCGAATGGTTCGCTTTTAAAGAAATGCTGTTTTGGGATGGGACGCTGGTAAATTTAGTTTAAGAGAGAAATACTCTTTTTCAAGCGTTTCCTTTGACCCAGAAAGCCGGATCCCGCCAAGATGGGGAGGATGGGAGGCTTTCGTTACTCAGTGGGGCGGAGAAGGCACTCTGCATATGCCCAGAGACATTACTTACTGCTCTGCCATCCCAAGCCTAAAACATATCTCGTGGAACTAGAGGAAGCGATCCTAACCTTGTACTAATACGAATGGGACTTCGGTGGCAGGGTGGTCTATTTTAGGATTTCGGCGCCAATAGATTTCCCTGGGAGAAACAGGACTTTTGCTGGCGGTGGGATGGCTTTCTATACTCGGGTTTGGTTCCACTCGCTGTACAGAACCGTATGGTTTTAAATAAAGCCATGAACCCCTGAACAGAATTGGGTCCGGGGGTCCAGGCTGCGAATGTACCCCCTCCTTCCTGAAATTAAAGAGTTCCTGGCGAGAAGAAAAGTGAACGATCTGGAAGTATAAACTCAACAGGTGAAGCTTGCCTCGTCACTGCCTTCCTGACAGCTGCATCTTTACCTGTTTATTTACATTACAATGCAGATCTTAATTTAAGGCTTCACTGCCGGGATATGCTGGGAGGAGCGAGCACCGGGTGCTGATAGCAGCAGCCAACGTATTTATAGCTCTTTCTGCAACTCGGTTAAATTCTAACTAGAATGTAGCTGGTTGAGTTTCCATATATTTCTAAGCGAGTACAATTGTCATTTAATGGTTGGGGATGCCGGCGCGGGGGGGGGGGGGCTTCAAGGAGGCCGAATGAGATCCCGATCCTAAGACTGGCAATCCATCTCCCCGCGGGACTATTTCATTGGTCTGCAAATCAGGAACCGAAGCGTCTCAAACTGCGCGCCGGCGCGCCAACGCAGCCGAATCCTATGGAACTGGAGCTCGCGAACCCATGTACAGCTTGCCTTATGTGCAGCTTGTATTAAAACCCCACCGAGGCTTGTTGGTAAGCAAACATGCGCAGGATCGGGCTGCGGGAACGCAAGACGGCAAAAAGCGTGCTGTACGAAACCAGCGCACAATGTGGACGTGTCGTGAACTGTTAGGTTATTAGTCGCAGCAATCGCGTTAGAAGGCCAATTCACCGGGATTTAGCGAAGCCTTCCTGTGTCCCTTAATAAGGGAACAGGCATTTAAAAGGACATATTTTCAAAGAGAACACCAACAACAGGCTAGCGCCAGGAAGGAATTCTAGAAAAGTTCCCTTCCCCTTTCACGAGGACCCCATGATTTCGTGGTCTCCTCAAAAGGAGATTGCGAATGATCCTTCCCACACACACACACACACACCGGAAGGACAACGTTAGAAAGTAGATTCAGCAACGTGGGACTGCAAAGAAACCACACATCACAGAAGCAAACTAAATACCCATTCAGATCAATAGTCATATTTCCATTCCCCCTCCTCCCAGTTTACATGGTAATAAAGCCCCATGGATCACAAAGGAATTGACTAAATCCGCCTTCCGAATCCCAGGGATCCTGTATGGAGTCTAATCATGCTATTTTGTATCCCCTCCTCTTCATTAGATATCTTCAGAGTGTCCGCAAGGTAGAGCTGGCTCTATAGCTAGTTGCTGATTTGCAAACCTTTTGGACTTCCAATTGTATCAACCGTTAAATGACTTCACCCACTCCGGTTTTAAATGGCTTGGGGAAACCAAAGTGGGCTTTCCCCCTCTTTCCTGGAAAGACTGCGAGCTCCGGTCAGTTTTTGGGACTCGAAGCAAATCCGTAGGCTCTGGGTCCTTTAATTTTTAAGGATCTGGCTTTTGACACCTGGCTGATCTTGGGGGATCTTGGTGTCCTAGCAAAACCAATAAGCTCAAAGCAGATCCTGCTCCCCGCAAGCCTGAAGTCTGCAGACCCCCTGTCCTGGATAACCAGAGGAGCAGTCAAATAAGACTAGCAATTAAAGCGAAATTAATCTCCAGCAGTTAAGCAACAGCCAGTCTCGCTAGTGTCATTGTCTTTAGAAAAGTCACATTTAAAGGCTTGATTTAGAAAGAGCCAAACGCCTAATTTCACTAGAGGTTAACCGAGGATGTTCTGATGGTCCAGTTTTGTGAGGGGCCCTCATATAAACCTTAAATCGTTTGGGAAATGTTGAAATCTGAGAAACACACAAACACCCCTCCCCACCTAATTATGTATAAACGACTGGAGGGGAACACAGCCGGTTAGGGGGCGGAGGAATGAAATATGGGGAGAACGCACCATCTGAGAAGACCCTGCCTCAATTGTTGCCCCTTCCTGAATCCATAAACAGGTCCCCAATCCCCACCCCCAACATAGCAGGATTTGGTGCCACTCTATAATCTCTATGGCATTTTAGGATTGGCAGAGCCTTTATGGTAGAACGTATAGTTTGCATGCAAAAAGTTCCCAGTTCAATTTTGATGGATGTGGGGAAATGCGTCTCCTGAAACCCTGAATTGCCATTGTCAACACAGTATCGACTCCTCTTAAGATAGCCTCCTAGGTTCCCAGTCCCTATTGAGGCCGATTTCTCAGCCACTTCTTGAGACAGGTCCACTCCGTGCTCATAATTTCAACAGACCAGCACCTAGGGAGAATTTCAAGTAGCTGGCTTGCCCTATTGAAGGAAGGAAGGAAGGAAGCAAAATTAAGACCGGGGCTGTTCTCCTCTAGGTTACATATTCTAAACACAGGGACTAGAGTGAGTCACATTCAACTCGTTGTGTAAACACGTCTATGATCCTGCTGCAAGACCTGAACAGAAAGCGTGGGCCTGAACACTTCCCTTTAACCCCTCACTTTAAAAAGCCCAATCAAAAAGACCAGCAATGCTGCGGACGAAGCCCCCTCAGGATCTGGTGCTTGTAGCAGCTGCCAGCGGAAGGCACCCATGCCTGTAGTAGCTGCCTAGAAGCAACTTTAGTCACGCATGTATATATTTTCCTAATTTTCACACACCCCAGAACTCGAAAACTATAAGGCATAGGAAATTTTGCTTCACATCAGTGACGTTTGACACATAAGGTGCAGTACAGCAATTTCAATAAAAATCCGAGATGTGGTGATCTGTCCTGGAACAACCCTATCGAAGAACGTAACAGTGGTTAGCCAGACCTCGTTGCTGGTTGCACCTCTTCCTCTCCCCCCCAAAAAATTCTTATACGGCAGGCCCAGGGTACATCTCATTTTGCGCCAGGTGCTGCTGATCCCTGAGCGCAGCGATCCTATGCAGCTTGAGTTGGGAGTCATCCCCTTGGATCTCCAAGTCAACCCGGACAGGATCGGGCCCCGCTGCCTAGATCCCTGCAAGCCAGCGAAGCCCTCCATCGTGAGAAAGGGGTCCGGATGCCAAGTTCTCTGAATATCTTTGGCAAAGGGGCTTTCTTTCCCCTATTAATTTATCTGTTCTTTCACCCCACCCTCTCAAATTGAGCACAATTGTCAAGACACCTGCAGAAACTCTGAACTGGCAGGCTGTACTCTCGCTGTACTCTCTCTCTCTCTCTCTCTCTCTCTCTCTCTCTCTCTCTCTCTCTCTCTTACAACCCCCTTTATTGCAGGGGCAATAAAGTACCCGGGAGACAGGCGCAGGCTGGTTCAAGGCGCACTGCAAAGCACTGCACTGGCAACTATCTGGGGGCGGGACACGCCCTGGGGCTGAACTCAGCGGGCCAGTTTCGCGAAGCGGACGGAAACGAGCGGGGGAAGGTCCGTCAGCCAACACAAGGAAATGCTAAGACGTGCGTGGAAACAGTAGCCCCCCGTCTCCATTAAAGAAGGACACACACCGGCTTGTTTATTTGCAGGATTGCAGCAATCGTTCCAAGACTGCAGATTTCTCCGGATGTCGCCGGCGTCAGAAGTTAGCCCGGCCAATTCAGCGAGGTTTATTGTCCGAGGGAATGCGTGCATAGGATGGAGACCTTAGTGAGGGCGTGAGATCGACCGGTTGCCCTGCCGGGACGGTTCCCAGCAAACAGAGCTAGGATCCAGCTAGTTTCATCCTCCATAACAGAAAGCACGTGTTGTTCTTGTGTGTTTTAACACAACAACAACAACAACACAGGATGGCTGGGAAGTCAGACTGAAGTGGTAGAATTCTCAGAGAGAGAGATGTTGAGCTTCCTCCCCACAAAACAACACACTCCAGCTCCATGAACTACCCCCCATCTGTGAGGAAGATTTATCATACTTTTGTATGATAGCCCTGATGGGCTAGATTGTATGATAGCCCTGATGGGCTAGATTACTACGCGCAGGGAGTGGAGGTTCAATCCCGTTTTGTTTTTATGGAGGGCGTTTTCAAACACGTGTCCTCCCCGCCCATGCTCTGAGGTAATACAGTCCAGAATTCTACAACCCTGTTTTGTGTAAAGTGTAGAAGGGTTCCTATACTTCCTTATAAGTAAACCTGCCATTGGTTCCAGTGACTGACTTCTATGAGTGTTTAGAGACCACAGGCCTTCATGGAATCACACTTTTACACACACACACACACACACACACACACACACACACATTGGGTTTATTTCTGGGTAAAACAGATCAACAAGCACAATCCTAGTCTGGTCTTCTCAAAAGTGAGCCCCGTTGAATTCAGCGGAGCTTGTTCCCAGGCAAATAGGTATGGGATTTTAGTCTAAAGACCCCAGAATTAACTGGGTTGCAGATGATCAATCAATGGAAAACACTTGGTAAATTCCAACCTCCGAAAGCAGCAGAATGAACAATTCCCAGCTGAAACAGATACTGATCAGAATGGAAATTTAATATTTCCATTTGATAACGTTGGATACAAAATATTTTAATAAGGATGGAGAGATCCCTTCTATAGAATATTAAAAGAATTGTTTTAAGATGTATTGGAAGGAATTCTTACATTTGTTTTGCAAGGCAGAGAGAAAGGGCTTGCCTAGGAGTAAGACCCACTGAATCTAGGCTTGCACTGCCAATCTCTTAAAGGCCTCGGATGTTGGTAACCATCCCGAGGCAGCTGGGCATCCTCAAAACTGCAAGCGCCACAACACAAAGGTATTCCGAAACCTAGCCATGCCATCTAGTGGACATTCCGGGAAATGACAAGCCAGCTTCCTTAAACCGCCCATCGTTAGACTGAATTGTTAATCTATTTCCAGACACCCAGCACTAGCTTGCACATTCAAATGGAAATAATGTTTCCGAGAATGGGCAGTTCCTGCCAGCCGCATTTCATTCCTTACCTGTTTATAATGTGTGCGATGGAAGTTGAAGGGGAAAGTGCTAACGAGGAAACAGTGCAGCGCCTAGGGTTGCAGAATTACAGCAGGAGCCTATGCACTATGCAGTTTATTTATGAATATGCATGCCAGGATTGTGCTGCGCAGGTTGAAAACACAGTGGCAATGGGATCTCTAAAAGGCATAACCTCTGCCTGGACATATTTGTCTGTAATTGGCAGGTTCATCCAGCGGGTGGGGGGGGGGACAGGGAATGGATGGACGGACTAATATGCCTGAGATTTTCACCCACTTCTGTCAAAATGGTCTTAAAACCATTTTTTGTTTTTTTTGTTTTCCCAATAGTGACTGGGGGTTGGGGAGAACAAACCGGACTGAGAAGTCTGAGTGAGATCAGGCAGTGTTCAAATTGCTCGGAGCCAGAGTGGGTTGCTTTACAGAGTACTTTGGGTGCCCTATACAGTTTGAGCCAGTGCATATTTGTGCACCTGGCTAGATAGCATAGCCTCTCGCTTCTAGGCAATTAAAAAAATGTGTGTACATAGAAATGATTTATGGGTAAATGAGCGACTTACCCACTCCCCATGTCTTCTGGGAAGATGCAAATCATATGTGGATATTTGTCCTTCAGGCATAACAACAACAATTCTTAAGGCATCCATTGCAATTTAAAGGAGAGCTGGGAACCTTAGGCCTGGAACTACAAAGGTATTATTAATGTAGGCTCTAGAGAGGTTTCTCTGGGACATTGCACAGTCGAGGAGCCACTACTCAAAGCCCCTTTCCCCTTGTCACTGTCCACTGCCATTAAGTGAAGGCACTTGGCAAATGCCACATTTAACAGGTTTTCAGTTTAAAAGAGAGCTAACCAAGGGATCTAATGCATATATACACAAGCGCATGAAACCTCTGAGAAAGAGAACCCTGGGTCACTTTGAAGTGCCCATCAATTTGACAGACTGTATTGGTTTTCTCCAGACAATCCCTCCCATCATTTCAGTGGGGGGGGGGGGAGAAGTAGACTTTATTTACTACATTTCTCTCCCCCCCTGCCAACATTCCTTCAATGAGTGGTTTAGGATGCCATGATTCTCCCTCCTTTTATCCTCACAACAACCCTATGAGGTAGGCTTAGCTGAGAGGTGCTCAGTGGTTCAAGATCACCCAGCAAGCTTCACATCTGGATCAGTTTTCAAACCTGGGTTTCTCCAGTTCTAGTATGACCAGTCTAACCACTACACCACACTGCTTCTTGGTGACTAACTGGGGATGCAGTTAGCTAAGGTGGAGAAATTCCTGTCCCTGCCTCAAGTAATGTGATCTCAGCATTGGAGCTTGCACACACACACACACACACACACACACACACACAAAAAACACTAAATGGTGTCCCACATTTTAGTCACTTTTCCTTTGACCCATAAGTTCATGTTTGCAATTTACCTTTCTGGGAGAAAGTAAACATTCAATTATCTGCTTCCTCACATTGAAACCAATGGCATGATGATGGACACACTTTGCTAGACTGACATTGTGATAGGCTCTCTGGTGGGAGGACACTCAGTTCCATCACTTTCCTTCAAGATCCTTTTGTCATTTCATAGCAACATAAGAACGTCAGAAATTCCCTTATACTGGTCCATCTAGCCCATCATTGCTTACACTGACTGGGAACAGCTTCAGAGGGGACATTCCCAACCTACCTGGGGATGCCAAGGATTGAACCTGGACCTTTGGCATGCAAAGCAGATGCTCTGCAACCGAGGTTCAACCCTTCCCCTTCTTTGTGCACCCTTGTAAGGTAAAGGGAGAAGAGGACACTGCCATATTGGAAGGCAGGCACAAAAGACCATCTATCTTGTACATAAGTAGCAAGGAGTAGGCCAATAAAGCAGCAAATTCAAATGTGTTTGCTGTCCCAGAATCATGGGGTACCTGGTAGTAAGTCCTGCTGGTGTGTACGATCCTACAACAGACGCTAGCACGCAGTCTGGCAGACCAACAAGTCCAAAATCCCATCAGGCCAGGTTTCCACCTCTGCAGCCAATCCGGGGCAGGAAACCTGGAGGTCAGTCCCACATAAACACAGTCTTGGAGCATCCAAGCTGCGCTCCAACCAACATGGGAAGTTGAGAAGACACAGTACCACAGCTCTGCTTCCCTTTTATACATTGTCTACTGACTGCAGCATCTGGGCTTGATGAGGCACGTGACCCTCACCTGTCCTGCTTCAGCTGAGAAATCACACACCTCTGCCTGGTTTAGAGAGGAGGTGTGATGCTCACGTACATGATGTTGTTGTCCCCCTCCCCCAATTGCCCTCGCAAGCTGGTGCCTCTGGCCCTAACCATTCCCCTGTGAAAAATTTCACTTCTCCAGCAGTGTGATGCAGAAGAATAGACTCTTCTGCTTCATACAGCAGGCGGGAGAGACTATTTTTGAAAGTTACTTTTAACAGAAATCCTTGTGCTTAATAATAACAATAAAAACCTAGCATGGCAAGGGATGGGCTGGGTTAGGAACTTTACCTCTGCTAATTTACAGTGATTTTTTTAAAAAAAAATCCTTGGGATAGCTCAGTCAGTAATGAGTAATGAGAGTGGCTGGGGAGACCCAGCCAGATGGGCGGGGTACAAATAATAAATTATTATTATTATTATTATTATTATTATTATTATTATTATTAATAATAATAATAATCTCAGAGTTGTGGGTTCGAGTCCCACATTGGGCAAAAGATTCCAGCATTGCAGGCCGTTGGACTAGATGATGCTTGTGGTCACCACCTCAGTTTCTACCACCTGCTTCCAATGCATGATCAGCCTAAGAGTGTTTGGCATGAAGCCTTTAAGGGTGACGAACAAATATAATTCGAGTATGAAGCATCTGAAGCGGGTAGCATGCCCTCAAATTGGTTATACCTATATGTAGCCGATGGTACTGATAGAAGGAACTGGGCTGTTATTTCTGCTGCCCAACACAAGATGGCAATATAAGCTTTGAATTCTTGTCCCAGTGAATCTCTGCTAATGGGAAGGCTTAGATAAAATAGCTGTAATCTGGGTGAATAAATAACACGCCACATTAGAAAATATCACTGATTGTGGCTATAAAAATGGTGGGATGATATGCTGTGGTTACCCTGATCAGGTCAACCTTTCCTAGTTCACATTGCTCCGCTGACAGGAGGCAGTAAGATGCAGTGATGAGTTGAGGTGTGCATATGAGAACATGGGCATCAGAAGGGATGCAGGGTTAGAAGTTAAATCCACCTTCCATATAAAGCCTCCAGTTATTCTCTTCTCAATAAACTCTTCTCCAGATGGCTCCTGCAGTACCACATGGTATCTCCCACGTTTCATGTCCAGATACATAGTACCCAAGGCAGGTCAAATTATTTTGGTACTTGAAGCAGAAAGTTTCACAAGTGCCTGTCTCCCTCCCTGGCAGTAAAAATACAACAACGACATGTTAAATGACTCACGATTTGTTACTGTCTCATGAGACTCAGCTGCCGGAGACATCCAGCTCACTCAGAGGCTAGGTGTTTGGGTACCAAAGAGATGGCCTTTTCAGAGGTTATGCTCAAATCGTGAAATGCCCTCCTCAGGGATATCCATCTAGTGCCTTCTTTCCTTTATTTCAGGTACCAAGCAAAGTCTGTTGTTCTCTTTGGCCTTTAATAATTTCTGACCTGCTGTCTTTATTTATTATATCTCGGCATTTCTCTCAAGAATCTCAAGTCTATGGGTCTGCCTCCCATTTTATCCTCACAGCAACACTGTGAAGTAAGTTAGGATAAGTGAGAGACCACATTCACCTAATATATTTAAAGCACTCCTATTATACCACTTCACTTCCCCCCCCCCGAAAAAAATCCCAGGAACTGTAGTTTGTTATGGATGTTGGCCTCACAGACCTACAATTCCCAGCACCCTTAACAAACTACAGTTTTCAGGATTCTCTGTGCGTGTTGGAGTGCTATACAAGTGCTTTAAATCAGTGTTTCTCAACCAGTGTGCCTCCAGATGTTTTGGGACTACAACTCCCATCATCCCTCGCTAGCAATACCAGTGGTCAGGGATGATGGGAATTGTAGTCCCAAAACATCTGGAGGCACACTGGTTGGGAAACACTGCTTTAAATGTATGATGTGGAAGTGACCATAGTGTGAATGGCCCAAGGTCACCCATAGTGTGGCTTCATGGCTAAGTGGGGGGTTTGAATCTGACTCTATCCTGAATCCTAATCCAATAATATACAACCACACCCTTTTAGGGGCCCACTGTGTGTGTGTGTGTGTGTGTGTGTGTGTGTGTGTGTGTGTAAGAGGGCTGTTGTCTGCTGCTTCGCTCTGCTCTTTTATTTTATTTTTGATGCTTTTAAAATTCTATAGTAAGATGCCTCGAGGCTGTCAGGGTAAGTGGGTTAAAGACGGCTAACATAAATAAATAACTAAATACATCACATAAGCAAAGCCAGGAAGAAGAGATGTTAACAGATTGCCCACAGGTAGAGAAACAAAGTTGAGAGGGTCTAACATTGACACGTGTGTGTTGCTGATGGGGATTCGTCTTTAAAAATTGTGATTCACTTGGCACATTGTCTTCTTGAGCGCACCTAGAATAACTAAAGTGGGTCAGTAAACCTCCTTGAAGGTAAGAATAAAGGTGACATTTGACCTACACAGGAGAACGAATGAAAAAAACCAAATGCACACAAATTCCAAATGGGAAAAGGGAGTTAAAAATAAGGATGGCTGTCTCCGAGGGGAAGAAAGCAGTGAAACATATATTTTAAAAATTCCTAACACTGTGAGAGTAAATATGGACAGAAACCACTGCAAACTCAGTGCTCCAGTCTGAGACAGGGCTCAAAACAGAGCCTGTTTTTTTCCAGCCCTACCTCAGCCATAGTAGACATACATAAGTGATGAAGAAGGTTTCTTTGAGCATGTGCAGAATGATTTGCCCTTGCTATTGAGAGACACAACCTCTCTAGAAAATCCAGGATTGGCTGCAGGAATTTCAGGTCTGATGGTATGACCTTTTTTAAACGTTTCAGCCCAGTAGCTCTAATTTTGGGTTTTAGCCTCTGTTCAAGTTGATATTCTGTGTTGCTGGGTTTAAGCAACTGTTTTGCACAGATAAGAAAAAAACCCTCAAAATCCCAAATTCACACTTCAAAACATGTTCACTGAATATGGAGGGTGATTGGAACCTGATGACTTCTTCAGCTCCTGTTTCCAGCTTCTGAAAATACCAGGCAAGGGGTGACCAGCACCCTATACACTGGCAACTATATACATAGGGTGACATTTCAATGGGTTTGCTCTGTGTGTAGCTTAGGCCGCAGTCACACCATACATTTAAAGCACTATGATATCACTGTAAACAGTCTTGGCTTCTCCCAAATAACTATGGGATGTGTATTTTGTAAGGGTACTGAGAGTTGTTAGGAGACCTGCTATTCCTGTCACAGGAGTTAAAATTCAACAGCTCTCAGACTTCTTTGGGGGATGTGTATAAAGGGGTATCATAGTACTGTTGCATGGTACCCCAATTGTCAAGCTGTGTGAGATTTCAGGGGTCCCTGGTGCTCACCCAGGGTCTGTGTTTCCTTTTGGGAATGAGGTACAGCAGAGAAGAAGAAGAAGAAGAAGAAGAAGAAGAAGAAGAAGAAGAAGAGAAGGAGGAGGAGGAGGAGGAGTTTGGATTTGATATCCCGCTTTATCACTACCCGAAGGAGTTTCAAAGCGGCTAACAATCTCCTTTCCCTTCCTCCCCCACAACAAACACTCTGTGAGGTGAGTGAGGCTGAGAGACTTCAGAGAAGTGTGACTAGCCCAAGGTCACCCAGCAGCTGCATGTGGAGGAGCAGGGAATCGAACCCGGTTCACCAGATTACAAGTCTACTGCTCTTAACCACTACACCACACGGGCTCTCAACTGTGGTGTCTTTATGACATATGGTTTATTTATACATATATACAACTTGAACCTGCGATAGAGGGGTTCACAGCAGTAGCACCCCAAAAGGGTCTTTTTCTCCCATAACCACACAGCCTTGGGTTTAAACAGAAACCAAATGTTGCTCTCAAACGTTGCTCCGACTCTCTCTCCAGTTTGCTGTCTTCATACCCATTAACTGCCCTGTTTTAAGTTGAACATCCCAGAATCACAGAAGCCAATCCTGGCTTGTGTTTGATTCCCAGATGTCCCATTTTCTTTGGTCCGGTGCTCTGGCATAAGTCCTCGTGCCAGAGTGTTGGACCAAAAGAATCTCACTCTGGTGCTCTCAGCAGGGTCTCACCAGAGCTTCTGAAGGTCCAGCACTCTGGTGCAACCGTCTGATAAATTAAAATGGGTGTGTGTGTGTCACAACTGTCCTATGCAGAGCTATGGGCTGCTGCCACTGGCAGCAAGTAACCCTGGTAGGATGAGGCCCACCAGAGGCCGCTTTGCTGTGGAGTTTGGGGAGGGGGACTCAAAACACCAGGAGCCAGCTGCAAACAAGCAAATCTCATTTTAGAAATGAAGTACCAAAGATGAAAGTTCCTGTGTTAGCTGAGCTTTAGAGTTTTCCCAGTGGTGAAAATTGCTATCTTGCATCTCCTGCTTTTGCTATAATCATGGAAGGAGCCATCAGAAAATCCAATTACTTGGGGTTTAAACTGTTCGAGACCGACTTAGACTGTTTGGTTGCTCGAAAAAGTAAATGTCCCCAAAGTTTTACTGAATAAATCCCTTTAATAATAACCTTTTTAAATGGGAAATCACAGTGTTTGTGCACCCAAAAAAAGTAATTTTAAGGCTTATCTTAACACCGTGACATAGTAAATAAAACCCAAAGCTTTCGCCCCCTTTCACTCTTGACCGAGGAATCAAAGCAGAAAGGCTGCATTTCAACAAGCAGAGAGGCTTGGACAAGTATTCTACTGTGAATTTTAACTGCAGAACGTAGGGACAAGTCCTCTTTTAGTGGTGTTTTTAGAAACTGTATACACACATACGAAACCTCTTATTTATGAACCTATGGTTAAGGCTGTGAGTGACACAGTTTCCACAATTAACGTAATGTCTGTACTCAGGCCCTTTCCACTGTAACTTGTTCAGAAAAAAAAAATCATTGCTGGAGTGGGGAAATAACTTTCTTTTACTGGCTAACTACTTATTACACACAAATGTTTGCAACTGAGACCCAGTGCTGGGCGAGGGGTGGGCATGTGTGTCCTATTTTTCAGAGGACAGGCCTCTCTTCAAAGGAGTCCTTTGTTTCAAAGGCTATCCAATCTACGATCACATTCAACACCATACATTTAAAGCACTATTATACCACTTTAAACTGTCATTAGTCCCCCTAAAGAATCCTGTGAACTGTATTTTTTGTTAAAGGTGTTATTAGACACCCATCCCCATTCCCCTCACAGAGCTACAGGGCAGAGAACCACATTTGGCCCCTGGGGTTTAGATTCCCCTATACAAAAAGATCATGATTGAAAAATTTAGAGCAGCGAAGTCTAGTCTAGGGAAGGGAGAGCACTGCTTACCCATTTTCCGGCCTGCTGTTTTTGTGCTCAAAATCCTTCTCCTGACTGACTTCTCCCTTGCAATGTTGCAAAGATCTCACAGAAGCCAGCAGAGGTGAAGTCCAGTGCCCTGGCATCAAATTTGGTGATTGTCATGCTTTTTTCTCTATGCTTCCTTTAATTCCCAGGTGTGCTGCATTTCCAGGTGTGCAGTGTGTCAAATGGACCATCTCATGTGTGCAGCACAAGTGCAAAGTCAGAGTCTTCTGGTAATACTCTTCTTAAATAAGATATTATATTGCAAAGAAAAAGCAGAGCATAAAACTTACTGAGTGTAATGTAAAATGTTGTGTCTTCGCCTTGTGTCAGGGGCTAGACTGAGGAGAAATGGCGGGGGCCGCCCCCTTCTCCTGAACCTTCCCAAGAACAGGAGGACAGTATAGATTTAGAACAGTGGTTTGCAGAAGGACATAGTTCAGAGACTGCAGAGGGGGAAAGCGGGGAAATATTGGAAGAGGAACAGCAGGAAGAAGAAGCACCAGGGGAGAGACAGCTGACAGACTCAGTGTCTTTGGAGAGCATTCCTGAGCCCCCCTCTCCCAGGACTAGGCATGCATTAAGAGTAGTAGAACAAAAAGCTCAGAGGCAGAAAGCTCAGATTAGCTGATGCAGGGGTGACGTAGGATAAGAGAGTCAGAGGGGGTTGGGCTTTACTCGGAGCAATGCCATTATTGAATAAGGACTACATTCCATTGTCTCTCTCTGTGAATACTGAATAAATTATGTGGTAAGGACTCTTCATGTTATCTGCTTCTTTGGCTGCCACTGGGGGAGGGATAGGATTCCCTGAACCTTGACACCTAGGAGGACTATCTCATATTCAAGGGGATGAGGGCCAGTGGAACTTTGAAAAGTCAGAGAGTTCATAGGATATGCTTCCCTACACATGTAGAGGAACAAAAAGCACACATAGGATATGCTTCCCTACACATGTAGAGGAACAAAAAGCACACCTGCCCTGCCTCTGATGCTGCTGGCCATTCACATGAGAACTCAATATCCAATTGGCACCTCCACACACACAGGCAGGCTCCAATCATGTTCTTAGTGGCTATGATTAATGTCAGGAGTCCAGTCCCCGGCTTGATAACACAGTGAGCGTAGTTAATTAAAAAGGAAGATTTATTGTCAAAACAAACAGATAGCTCCAGACGGCTTTAACACAGCCTCCACTCTCATCAATCAAGATGACCCTTCTGATGACTGCCTCCGGAGTGACGAGAAGCAACAGAACTTTCGCTTCAGACGCCTTTTGTTTTGCTTCCTATCTTACAGCCTACCCATTTGTTGAGACCTTGGGCTGAGTGGATCAGCTCCCTCCTCTTCCCCATTCTCTGAGAGGCTGTCTCTTAACTCTTTCCCACCTGTTTGTGCTTCCTGCAAGCTTTGACTGCATTCTAGCTTGCTCCCCACCATTCCCTTATCAGCTGGCATTCCAAGGGACGGGGGAGTTGGCACTAGTCAATGCTCATCCTGCATGGCAGTTAACCCTCTCTGTTCTTGGCTGCTTTCTTCAGTTGGCAGCAACCTTTCCCTGGGAGCTGGCTGCAAACCTACCCTGGGAGCTGGCTCATTCATGATAATTAAAAATCAGAAATCAACCATAAACTTTTAACTGTACATGCAATAGTTGCCTCTTAGAGACTGTAGCCCTTTGCCCCTGGATTTCCTCTGGATTATCTTCTACGATTGCTTGCTGAATTGTGCACTGAGAAACTGAAGTTACTCTGGCACAGTGACAGAGACTGTATGGCTATAGCCAATGGAGCTCATGTTCATTGCAACAGTGGAAATGCAGGAATCCCACTACTGAAGTCCTGTATGGTGTCTGGGTAAGAAGTAGTGAATAGATCCCTTGAGGATTCAGAGCTCATGCACTAATAAGCTCTGTGGCAAAGGTGGCACTCGAGATGTTGGACCAGCCCTGGCCCACATGGCCAGTGTTCAGGGAACATGGGAGTTGGAGTCAAGCAACATCTGATCTATGGAAAGAGTTACAGAAAGAGCTTTGTCCTATTACTTTTGGTTCAGGTGAACTCTGTGCCTGTTGCTTTCAACAGGGATGCAACCCAGCAAACATAGAAGTTTCTTCCATCTTACCTCGCTTGTGCATCTTCTTTAAAGCCACAAAATAAATCTCACAGAGAGAAAGGTAATAAGCTGGAGTCCTCGTGATCATTTTACAGCTTGGCTACTGGTACACTGGTATAAAGGCTAGAGGTTGCTCTTGCAAGCATTTTAATATCCACACATCTTTATATACTATTGTATTTCACGGGCTATATTGAACATTAAACTTCTGATGTCTTATTATCATGACAAGAACAGAAAATAGTACCAAACCGAGGCAATCCATTTTCGTGACAGGTTTGCAGCGTGCATGAGGAATAGCAAACATAAGCCATTCTCATTACGGTTTGAAGACTGTAATCTCGTTGTCCTCCATGGATGTCATTCCTGGGGCAATCATCACAGAGGTGTATGTGTTTTTTAAAGGATCATATTTCATTTTTCTAGAAGTTCTCGAGCAGTCCAGTTATCAGTTCCAGCTACTTCTCAAAATGAATGTAAATTTTTCTTGCCAAGGCAGTTCAAGAAATGCTTGTCAACAGTGAATAATAGCTATGAATATTTATGAAACATATAAATACTTCAGAAACATTCAAGCTTTTCCTGTAAAAAGTCAGGTTATTCCAATCACATTGTTTGATGTGCATGCAAATAAGTCTCTTGTAGCAAAGCTATGAAGATTTATTTATTTATTTATTTATTTATTTATTTATTTGCAGAGTACATGTGTACACACATGCCATGATCCATAAGGTTTGGTTCACATACAGAAGGTTTGTGCTTCTGCATAAAATATCCTGTGTGCATGGAAGTTCTGCAGTCCTGGTTCACGCTTTTTATGCCATTGTGTTCTGTGTGGAGTCTTGTGGAAGAATCAGCTTTTTAGACATGACAATAAGCTTTAATTAAGAGTTTATGACGCTATAGGATTTAAGATCTGTTTTGTGAAATGTCACCAAGAGAAGCTGGAATGAGTTTCAGAGAGCTTTATTTATACAGTCACATCTTCATGGGTAGATGACCTCTTAATAACAGCAGTGCCCCCACCATCTCATTTATGGACTTGTGCCCACTGACTTCACTACTTAGGCTTCACCAGAGGTCCTTCTACAAAGTTTGAGGGTGCGTCAGAGCACCAGGATAATGCCACATCTGAAGAATCCAAACTAATCTTGGCACACACCCATTTTAGGCCCTACCAAAAGTTATTTATTTATAAAAACATCTGCAAACTATTGTGCCATAAAAAAGATCAAAGCTGTTTACAGCAGTAAAAATATAGAACCATACAATAAATGCCGTAAAAATGTTAAACGGGCATCAATTAACCATTGTGGAAGGGGTGCATTCTGAATTGCCTTCATAGGCCTGGTCAAATAGAAACGTTTTCAATGGGACTTTAAAAGCTGGCACAGAAGGTCAGTGCTGAGTCTCTATTGGTAGAATATTTCACAGGACTGGGCCAATGACACTAAAGGCTCTGTTTTGTGTTGGAGCTCTGACATTGATTGGGCCAAGACTCTGAAGGAGGTGCATGAGACAGGTGCTCTCCAACATCAGATCTCCTACTCCCATACTTCTCAACTGTCCCATTCTAAGTGGGACACCCTAGAATTACAGAAGAAGAAGAGGAGGAGGAGGAGGAGGAGGAGGAGATTGGATTTGATATCCCGCTTTATCACTATATATATTATCCTGTATACCTGAAGGAGCGTCTCCACCCCCACCGTTCAGCCTGGACACTGAGATCCAGCGCCGAGGGCCTTCTGGCGGTTCCCTCACTGCGAGAAGCAAAGCTACAGGGAACCAGGCAGAGGGCCTTCTCGGTAGTGGCGCCCGCCCTGTGGAATGCCCTCCCAGCAGAGGTCAAAGTGATAAACAACTATCCTACATTCAGAAAATACCTGAGGGCAGCCCTGTTTAGGGAAGCTTTTAACCTGTGATATTTAGATTTATTTTAATATCTGTTGGAGGCCACCCAGAGTGTCTGGGGAGCCCAGCCAGATGGGTGGGGTACAAATAAAAAATTATTATTATTATTATTATTACTACCCTAAGGAGTCTCAAAGCGGCGAACAATCTCCTTTCCCTTCCTCCCTCACAACAAACACTCTGTGAGGTGAGTGAGGCTGAGAGACTTCAAAGAAGTGTGACCAGCCCAAGGTCACCCAGCAGCTGCATGTGGAGGAGTGGGGAAGCGAACCCGGTTCACTAGATTACGAGTCCACCGCTGTTATCCACTACACCACACCAGCTTCTGATTGGATCCCGTAACGTTCTGTTTTTTTGGTCTGGTGCTCTGGTACGAGTCAGCTGGTTCATGCCAGAGTGTCAAACCAAAAGACACTTGTTACTTGGTCTTGCTCTCTCACATGACTCCTGCCAGAGCTCAGGACCAAAAAAAGCAGCGTCCCGATTTTGATCAGTGGAATGTTGGAGGGTATGTACTCCAATGTCAGAGCTTCGTTTCCAGCAGTGGAGGGGTAGATCTGATCTATCCAATGGCCTCTAGGACACCCTCCCAGAGATCATAGCCTTGCACCCTAACTCGTATGGTAAGATATAATCACCAATCATTTCTCTGCTTGCTTCTGATAACACAGAAGTCAAAGAAGTGACCACATACGTAGAAACTTCCAAAGAAGCAGATATTTGGCACTGGATGAGGAACCCACAGGGGAAGCACAAGAACAGAGCCAAGTGATGTAGCCACCAGCTGTATTTACATGGAGAAAGTGTGGATATACAGTATATTGAAGGAACCTTCATTGCCTTTTTGCCATCATTCATTTTCTTGGCCCATTACCAGTTTCCTTATACCGCTTTCTGACTGAGCTGACTGTAGCCAGAAGTAGTCATGTGCATATTTGGAAATGTTGCCTTTGAAGTCTGGAAAGTCTGCAAAGCGGGTCTTTCTACTAAGTGCCAGCCAAGAATTTGGGTGCCACGAGGCCTTCGATCCATTGTATACCTTATGAATGCAGATGTGCCAGCAGCTCATTTATGCTGCACGTACATGTGGGGAGAAGAATAGAGGCAGGATGGTGATGTGTCCTACTTTGGAAAGGACAGTCCTCTATATGAAGGGCTGTCAGGGGACAGTGAAAGAGTCCTTCCTTGGAAGGATGCTCCAAGTCCTTGGTGTTGCCCATTCAGTTAGCACCTGGGCAACAGACTATGCAGGCACCCAGGTTACCTGTCCACAGTCTTCCCCACTGTGGTGAGATGTATTGCATATTTATTTAGATTACAGTAATTATTTTGAAGTTTGCAGCTATACATATAAACTAGTAGATGCAAATTTTATGCATAAATGTTCGTTACTTTCTCCTTGTTTTTGGTGAAGTACTTCCTCTTTGAGGCAGGATGCATAAGTGTCCGCCATTAATAGAGGTGCACCCCTTCCCCCATTCCTGTTTTAAAATAGTGGGCACAGGTCTTCTCACAAGGCAGGTCCTTTGTTGACCTCCGTGAGTGGGGAGGAAAGGCCCAGCACCGCTGGTGAAAGGAGCAGTGGATGGAGATAGCTGTAGTTGGACACTCTCCAACATTCATCTGATGGAAATAAGGTCATTCTATTCTACATCAGTATCACTGCTAGGCATCCTAGATGCTGTCAGACTCCAACATCAATGAGGGATGATGGGGAGTTGTAGACCACCTGATTTGCTAAGGTCCTCCTGAGCCCATATGCTCTGGTTCAATCACCAAGGTCTTTATGATGAAGCACTTTCATGGTTCTTCATGCCCCTGAGGTTTGGCTGTCCTTGCCTAGGGGCCAAGCCTCTAGTGTGGCAGCTCATGCTTTGTGGAACTCCTTGCCAATAGAGATGTGGCAGGAATAATAATGTTCATTTTCAAAAACTTCAAAAAACTATATTATTCCGAGAGGCCTTTCAAACCATTCTTTGTCAACTAGCTTTTACTGATGTACTTGGCAGTTTAAGATTGGGTTTCTTTATTGTAAAAAAATATTATTACAGGTTGTAACAAATATATGGAACAACAAATAAGCATAAACCATGAACCAAAGTGTGGCATGTAAATATTTTAATTAATAAATAAAGACCAGTAACATGTAAAGGGCCACAGGTCTGCCAACCTTAACATAGAATAATGCATCATAAAGCCAGAAATGATTTGTGTTGAATCCATTATTTAAAGAGGATTATATAATTTCCACAAATGTCTTTCTAGATTATAAGCATTTGAAGAAAGAAATGTGATTAGGTAGCCACATACAAGGCCTGTATCCTGTTTTTACTACCGAATGCATAAACTTTCCTCAGCGATTCTGTTGCCATAGTCACATTTGCAAGGCAAACTAAAAGCTTGCTTTGTCTGCCTTGTGTTTTAAGATTGCCTTGCCATTCTCTCTGTGTGTGCATGTGTGTGTGTGTGCAGGAGAGACTATTGCCCAACAGAGTTTGTTTAACAAGGCTTCTACATATGGCGCACATCTGAACTTCATGTTTACAGAGGTTTTACAGTTTAACCTAGGTTAAGTCTAGAGACACAGAGAAGCATTGTATGACAAGGTGCTATCAACAGAAAATGGAAATGAAAGTCATTTGATGTATGTCCCTGTATGGAACATCATTTATTTTGAAAGGTGACACTAAAGATTTGGATCATGGCTGGGATGTTTTAAAATATACGACTCAAAATATAATAAACCAGCAGCACAATGTAAGTAGCTGGTCGAAGAACCAGAATACATATGTGGAAACATTAAACATGGAATTTTCAGTGTGCCAAACTTACACATCTTGCACTTGATCCAAAGCACTATGGAGGGAAGACCACAGAACTGCAGAATTGTAAGTCAGAAGGGTCCCTGAGGGTCATCTAGTCCAACCCCATGCAATGCAGGAATCCTGCCCACATCTATCCCAGAGTCAGCTTGAACCACCAACTTTCTGGTTAACAGCCAGACACACTGACCCATTTATAAATCTTCATATGCTGATTTATATGTATAGATGCAAATCTAGAAATATTTACTATAGTTTAAACAGAAATACAACACTTTTCACTGTTGTGGGGAGGATTGTGACCAGGCGATGTGTATTGTCACTTAACCTGCTGCCCAGCTGTTAACTGTTGGACGGGCAACTTCATGGCTCCTACTCTCATCCTTATGGTTCTTTTATCACAGCATCTTATCACTCTAGGGCCATTCAATCAGAATGATGCTGCACTTTGACACAGCGATGTAGTGTCATCCCAGAAGTGTTATGGCAGATTAAATATTGTGTCAAGCAGCAGTGGGGACCCAAGGAAGAACCTGCATTTTGTGTCACAACTAGATATAGCCCTCTGAAATGCAAAAGAGGGTCGGTAGTTTTGCCCCACTATTTTACCACAGGACCACCTCTTGCAAATTTAGGCCAGTTGTTTGTAACTCTGTTATAGGGGTCTCCTAGCAATTCTCAGGAGCCTTAACAAACTACAGTGCCTAGGATTCTTTGAGGGAAGCCATGACCTTTTAAGGTGATATGATGCTGTTTTAAAGTATAGTGCAGATGGGGCTTCGGTCATTCCCCACCCCCACCCCGAAATCATTGGTCATCACAAAAATACAAAGAGTACTGAGGTATATTTTAGCATAGGTAGTTCCCACAACTCTGGCCCCCATGATGTACAATGAAATTTTGTCTGATGTGTTTATCCCTATCCACCAGCAAATAACAACTTTTATCCCTACTATTCAAGAAGGAAACTCTCTGAAGAACTCCTTTGAGAAATCTATTTCTAGTAGAATTACAGAGGGACCAACACAGGCAGCAATAAACAATATTTTCCAGTTCTCCCTTGTCATAGACCTATAAATGACAATCTACTTCTCATCTAAATATGCTCCTGCCATAGTCTGGAATCTCAAAGCTGTAAATGCTTTCATTGCATCAACCAATAATTCAAAAAAGTAATCTGGAAAGCCACAAACAGATTTTACAGAATAATAAAATGGTGAAAATGGCATAGTTTAGAGATGACATCTAGCTTACAGGGGGCTCCACTTTTTAACTGTATTTTGAATCCACTAATTTGCAACTATAGGGGTAGTGACCCCAAAGGCACCTGCATCCATTCATACTTGATTATAAGCAGAGGCAGATTTAGGGGTGTGTGACCAATTTGTCTACATTGAATGTTGAGTCAAGAGGGTGCCACAAAAAATGACTTAGAACAGAAGGCAAGAGGCAGCAGGCTGCCAAATTTTGGCACCACACAGGGCAATGCTGAAATTTGAAAGTTCAAAGTCCACAACTGATTATAAGGGTTGTGCATATGTTGGCCCAACTTTGTACAAATCTATTGGGAATTTGCTCCAAATAACATTTGGCGTTTGGAGGGCAATGTTGTGTCTCCCACATGATGTAATTTCAACCAACACCAGAAGCAAAGCAGCATGAACTCTAGACAAGAACCCAAATCAAAATCCCCCATGACAGTGGGCCTACCATGTGGGAGATTCAAGAGCGAACTTGAATCATTAAAGTTAACTTAACATGGGAAACTTAACATCATTTCCCAACTCCACACAACACTTATGAGATAACCGTTCCCAAAAGAAATCTTAAGTACAAAAGGTACTGAGTTACCACCTCAAAGTTGAGTAACGTTTAATATCACCTTAGTTACTTGTATGGTCGAGAGCCTTGTGGATTCCAAATGTACTGCCCAAGTACGGTTCTGGTTGGACTGAATTCCCAGATATTCATAATCCTTAACTTGTTGTATATTTGTATCATCTATTTTCCACTTATGTGGGCAGAGTCTTTTAGCAAACAGAACAATCTTAGCTTTGGCAGAATTTAATGTAAGAAATGCCCTCTTACAAAATGATCCCAGTAAGATGCCTCATGCCTATCACAGCAGTAGAAACAAAGGCCATGTCATCTACATAGAGCAATATGGAGAAATTGCAATTAAGAACAATAGTAGAAAAATACTGATGCTTTTGGAGATCCTGAGCAATGTTATTTACATAGAAATTAAACAAGAAAAAGGCTAACAGACACCCCTGACTTTTACACCTTCAAATTGGAATCATGTTGGTAAGATACCAATTCAAATCCACTTCAACTCTAAGATGTGTCTGTAAATGAAGGTGTTAAATTAAAATAAGCAACCTCTTGTCAATATTTTTATTACGCAATTTGAACCAAAGTTTTTCTCTGTTTATCAAGCAAAGGCTGAGGATAAGTCTATGAAAGCTACATAAATATGTTGCCCCTTCTTGATGTTTGTTTAGTAATTAAATGGTCTAAGATCTGGTTTTCTATGTGGTTGTGTGTGAGTGTGTGCGCGTATGCTGTTGTTTTTTAAAGAGGGAAAACAACAAAACAAAACAAAACCACCAGTTTGCATTAATTAAACAATAATCATTAGCACATCCATATTAATTTACACATATAACTCTATATATACCATCCAAAAGTTTGAATATGTGTAAAAGTTTGCATTTATGAAAAGTAACATGAGCATTCTCTCTCTCTCTCTCTCTCTCTCTCTCTCTCTCTGTGTGTGTGTGTGTGTGTGTGTGTGTGCATGTATGTACACACATATAGATGACCAATTCATATAAGCCCTCACGTGCAGTCTGGTACTGTCCAGGCACAGGTTTACTATCTAAACGTAAAGAAACTCTGTCTCGCCAACTAAGTACAAAGTTTCTCTGTTGGGTCCAAGGATTCTTCTCTTTTGATTCTACATTTTTCAATAAGATCATGAGCCTATGAGTGGGAAGAAACTTGTGTCATTTATCCATGTACCTAGTTATTTAAGTGCTTCTATAAATACTAAATGAAGAAGCTGCTGCACACAACAGCTTGCCATCTGGAGGCAGTCAACTTAGGAAGAAATTTTAAATAGCCTCCATCTGGCAGTTTTCGTGTGTGCATCTCCCACAAATGGAAGGTGTTATCCAGTCCATCACTAAAAGAGTAATTCCCCCACCCCACCCCCCAAAAAACTTCTTCTCAATCAACAGTGACCATTTTAGGTGGCCACCACTAGAGGCTGCCATTCTGTCTCCTCCATACCCTAAATTACAGAAGATTTAAGACATGGGTAGGCAAACTAAGGCCCGGGGGCCAGATCTGGCCCAATCGCCTTCTCAATCCTGCCCGCAGACGGTCCGGGAATCGGCGTGTTTTTACATGAGTAGAATGTGTCCTTTTATTTAAAATGCATCTCTGGGTTATTTGTGGGGCATAGGAATTCGTTCATTTTTTCTCTCTCCAAAATATAGTCCGGCTCCCCACAATGTCTGAGGGACAGTGGACTGGCACCCTGCTGAAAAAGTTTGCTGGTCCCTGATTTAAGATATCATCCTGCAGGATGTTACTCACAAGTCTCATTGATTTCAATGAAACTTTGATGAGTCTAGATCCCATTCCATTCCATTCAGTAGGACCAATATTGATTCAGAGTGGCATGGGAGTTGTTTCTACATTGGGCATCCAATTATTCTACAGTATTGTCTGTAGAAAAGAACTGTATGGGTGACATATGTAGTATGGTTCTCACCAGCACCATATTTGGTTGGATCCAGACTATGTTAGTTGAATATAGTTCCTGCTGAAGTCAATGAGACTTAATTCATGACTGACTTGTCCCAAGATTTTCAGTGAGGCCTGAGTCCAATCAAATGAGTCTGGATTAAACCCAATGCCATTTGTGCATGTTGGTGACATGAGCTGGCCTTTGTCAAACACTTATAATGCCAATAACAAGAGTGCTTGAAAGGGTCTTTGATCTAAAAATATGGATAACAAAAATATACATTATGATGCCATTGTTTCCATTTATCTCCTGAGTGAAAGCTATTACAGCTTCTGATAATATTCCATTCCAATATGGATACATATATTATGATTCAGCTACATTCAATAGTCAGCTTTTCCTTAGTCTCCTTTTCCTGTTAAGAATTGGGGGGAGGGGGCTTCTATTGTTATGCCGTATTCTTCCTTTTTGTCACCTACATTTTATAACTTTGTTTCATAATCGAATTCCTTTGAAAAAGAAGGATGTTTTTTAACAAAAACCTAAAATTAGAAACTTGCTAATGCAGAAAGGGACCTTTTGTGGGTCTGAACACAAATATGTGACAAAATGGCAACTAGACAGTAAGTGATTGGTGGCATCACTTGTTATCCATCCCAACTTGACTACCATCTTGCCATGGCTTACAGAACACTGTGTGAAATTGGCTTCACACTAGGTCTTAAATAAGGCAATGAGTGTGGTGGTAGCAGGAGAAATTTTGGGCCAGTTACATCAAAAGAAAGGGCATTACCCAAAATGTTGGACATCCTGAACAATCAAATTCAGGCTTAGTTTACTATTTGACAGTGGGGTGTGTGTGTGTGTGTGTGTGTGTGTGTGTGTGTGTGTGTTTCAGCTGAAAATGTAAGGCGAGCAAGAGAACAATCACTGACTTCCAGAGATACAAGGTTTCAGCATGATAAAATATACCTCCCATTTGTAAGGCAGGCATAAATGGTCGGCTGCATGAATGAATGAAGAAGAAGAAGAAGAAAAGCTCACAGAGCTATTCTATTTGGGCTGGCAGATTTGAAGGATAAAAACAGTCCTTTTTGAAAGCTCAAAAGAAAGAGGAAAGTCAAGTGTCAAGGAAATCAGATATTACTTTTTCCTGATCTCTCGCCAAAAATCCAGTTGAGGAGGCGGACTGTTCTTCCAGTAAAGAGACTTTTCCTGCCAAAACTGTGGAGGTGGCTACTTCACTCCTGGCCAAAATAAGGATGAACTAGGAAAATAAAAGCTATGCTTCCAATCCTCAGACTACTCCATTAGAGCAAGCTCCATTCATCCCAACAAGACATGGCCTGGTGTAACACCTTGAGGATTTTCTGGTTTTCTGAAGGTTTCCTTGCAGCCTGCTGGAAAGTGACTTCACTCAGGAAGATCTGGATTCTAGCTTAAGTTCATAGGAACTTTATGGTTCCTTTTTTATATTTCATTATAGCTTTATAGTTTGCAGTAAAGTAACGTTTGATGTTTGTGACTGCCATGTGAAAGCTGACCTTAAGATGCTAGTTTATTTCAGGGGCGGGAGCTGGGACATTTGTTATGCTGGTGGTGGCTGAGTTCACACACACACACCCCGCCCCCCAGATAGGAGACACATTGGTCCCACTGAACAAAAAACTGAAAACAAGAGAGAGGATCCTGTTCACATGGAGTAAGCATTCCTAAAATTACCAGAAGTAAGCTTCTATCCGAATAACTTAAATGAATGAATGAATGAATGAATGATCAATCCATGGACAAGATTCTGTTTAACTTGAATAAATAGTGTAAGTTACTATCTATCTTTTGATGGAGAGTGACTGTTTTTCATTTTTTCTTGTACTATAGATAATTGGCTTTCTCCATTTGAAATAAACGCTCTCCCGGCGAAAGGCTCTGGGGGTATTTATATTAGCTTTGTTAGCAGCAAAACTCTGTAAATGGGTTCCAGGCATAAGGTTAAGTGCCTGGAGTCCCAATGATTTCTATAGCAGAGTTAAGTGCATGTTTTCACGCTGCAGTCAATGGGATAGAAAGCATCCTCTAGCCTCAGCTGCATATATCGCTGTGTATCAGCAGAATAAAAGTGAAAGTCAACACCTTTGCATTAGTGGGTGAGATTAAAAACAATCCTTACCGCCTGTTGGAACACCCAGCTGACCCCCAGCTCAACCAAATTCTATAAAAGCTTATGGCTGGACCTTCAGGAGTCCCTTTCATAGCACAGCACAAAATAGCACTTGGAAGGGGGCTTCCAAAGATCTCTGTAGTCCAAAAAAAGAGGGCATTAACAGCCTTGTGGTTTCAGGTGATTGGCAGGTGGGGCTCCACCCACCTATCAAACCTGGTCTACAAGGTGGTGGGGGATATAACAGTCTGACCCACTGGACTAAAATGATTCCCTATCCCTGCTATAAATGTAAGATCTGAGGTAAGGAGCAAAGTGTATCTACTCCAGGCATCTTGTCTTGCTATATAATAGGATCTTGTCATGCTTAGCTCTTGTAAACAGCACTGAGATCTTTGGATGAAGGATGGTATATAAATTTAATAATAATAATAGTAGTAGTAGTTGTTGTTGTTACTATTATTTTTACTACTATTCTTCTTCTTCTAATGAGTGGCCCTTATTTGGTACAATTCAGACTTGATCCAGCATTGGCTATGTTTGCTTACTAGCAAGCAAGTACAGTCGTACCTTGGAAGTCAAATGGAATCTGTTCCGGAAGTCTGTTTGACTTCCAAAACATTTGGAAACCAAAGCACGGCTTCTGATTGGCTGCAGGAAGCTCCTGCAGCCAATTGGAAGCCACGGAAGCCCCATCGGACATTCAGCTTCCAAAAATGGTTCACTTCTGGATTTGTTCGAAAACCAAGGTACAACTGTACCTCTGACCATAGTGGGACTTCCTTCCAACTCAGATCAGACTCTGCACATTTGTTGTAATGATGATTACTCCTATCACTGCCACCAGGGGTCAATGTAAGGTCATATTTGGCAATTGTTTTAAAAGTAGCATCGTAACAATAAAAAAGTTCCTCTCTCCTTGTCCTTGTCCCTCCATAAACTCGTTGCTCTTATATATATATATATATATATATATATATATATATATATATATATATATATATATTCCTTTTCAGATATTTGTTATGGTTGAACACTGGCATACTTTATGGTATTTTTCTATGCCAGATATTATGTCAGCCGCAAAAGCCAAGTTACCAGGAATCAGATTTTCCTTTTATTTCGACTATATTTTCTTCCATAAAGCAGTTTGTCCAGGCCACACAAAAAGTAGGAGGCACAGAGAATCCTAATCAAATATATTTCAAGAAAAAGTCACTAGCACATTATTCTTTTCGATTTCATGCAATAATCTGTTAGCTCTTGTCACATGTGTTAAAATTACTTAATGTATGGGAAAGAAGGATGGATGGTTTGGTGCGGGTATTCCATTCATCTTACACTGTCTGGGATGAAACTGGGTTTGATTGTATTTGAAAGAACTCAATATTTTCGCTAGAACTGTAAAAATAATAATAGAAAGCCTTCAGTCTGCAGCTTTCTGAACCTTAAATCCTTATTGTAAAAGGTAAAGGACCCCTGGACAGTTAAGTCCAGTCAAAGGCGCCTATGGGGTTGCAGCATTCATTTTGCTTTCAGGCCGAGGGAGCCGGCATTTGTCCACAGACAGTTTTCTGGGTCATGTGGCCAGCATGACTAATCCACTTCCGGCACAACAGAACACCATGACAGAAACCAGAACTCACAGAAATGCCATTTACATTCTTGCCGCAGTGGTACCTATTTATCTACAGTACTTGCTCTGACTGGTATGCTTTTTTAACTGCTAGGTTGGCAGAAGCTAGAAAAAGGGTCCTTTACCATTGCTTCCTTCAAATGTGCCTATAATATCACAAATTAACAAGTGAATTAACTTGAATTCTTGACTATAAATCCACTTCTAGAATCTCAGAGATGATTTTCATTATTCATCACTGATCAAACCACTGAAAGGTTGTCAGTGAACTACCCTGCATGCGGGGATATGGGGTGGGCTGCCTGTGTACACATACGCACCCCCATATCCCATTTACCTGAGGAGCCCCAGTTCCCCCAGCTGCAGGACTGGGAGGGATACATGCCCAATGCCTAAGCCAAGGTCTTCCTACATTTGAAAGTTTAATAAAGTTGTAGTCAAATTTTAATTCCATAACACATCGTCATGAGTCATTATTCCTTTCTGGTGGTCCCTGGGGGCTGGGGCAGTTGCCGCCTGGTCCCTATGCTAAATCATCACAGGGGTGTCTATGGTATATAAAATAATAAAAAAATGTTTTATTCTATATTTTTGTAAATTGCTTAGAGTTTTTTTTAAAGAATCAAGCAGTATATAAATTTTGTTAAACAAATAAATACATTAAACGAGTGTATCATCTCTCTACCTGTATTCACAAAAGACTTGTTCACATGTTATACTGAACACAGGTACAAGCTTGCCTAGCTCTACACAAGTGCAAGTGTAGACTTGCTCATTTGTTTTAGACTGACCCTGAAAGCATTAGGCTGTGATTCTAGAATAACAGCAAAAAACAGTAATAAAACATTATACAGATAGCATCAAGAATAGCATTGTGCATTAAGACCAAAAACACAATTTGAAACAACAGCAACAAAACAAGGGCAAAATGCATGGAATCCAGGGAGAACTATTCCATGGTGATAGTGGGCAGTCTCCATACATGCCAGAGCAAAAGTCATAAAGCAACCAAACAATGCTGTCAGTTAAGACAAACAAGGGACTGCGGAACTCACACAAAGTGCAAGTTGTCCAACACCAGCTTAGGCGTGTTCAAGGCGATGGCTTCTGGCTTTCAGAACAGGCAGTGAACCTTCTGTCTGTGCCAAGCAGAATAAATGTTTGGGAATATTAACACCACAATTCCCACCTGTTGACTCTGCTAAGATGGGATGCAGGGCAATTGCACAGAGTACTGCATCTTTATGAGTAAACCTTGAATACTGACAGTGTGATGAGTGACTAGATACTGAGCTAGCTAAATGGTCTTTGTGCCTCTGCAAGTTAAACCCTCAAAAAGAGAACAGGGCAGACCTCTAACTTTGAAGCTATGTAGTCTTTGTAACAGTGAAAGAGTTGGCACTAGAGAGAAACGATTGATGCCCCGATTCCTCTGGTGTATAGAAAAGGACAATACACACTACTGCAGATGATACTTAAGAATCCTTTATGATCTCTGTGTGGCAAGCTATTCTGACCAAAATTGAAATAAAGGTAAAGGTAAAGGGACCCCTGACCATTAGGTCCAGTTGCGGATGACTCTGGGGTTGTGGCGCTCATCTCGCTTTATTGGCTGAGGGAGCCAGCGTACAGCTTCCGGGTCATGTGGTGCACTGTTTCTGGCGAACCAGAGCAGTGCACGGAAATGCTGTTTACCTTGCCACCGGAGCGGTACCTATTTATCTACTTGCACTTTGATGTGCTTTCGAACTGCTAGGTTGGCAGGAGCTGGGACCGAGCAACGGGAGCTCAGCCCGTCGCGGGGATTCAAACCGCCGACCTTCTGATTGGCAAGCTCTAGGCTCTGTTGTTTAACCCACAGTGCCACCCGCGTCCCTTGTGTGGCAAGCTATTCTGACCAAAATTGAAATACTGTCCACCATAGAAGCTGTATTAGGCATCTTTGCCTGAACATACAGATGATCTCTCACGTACTGAGAAAAATAGCATCCCCGCCCCCCACTCTCACAATTGGTTCTTTTAATGTTTGGACTTTGGATCTCGAATTGAAATGTAAAGATGTGCAAATTACATGTGGAAGCATTTATTTATCAAATCACTATTAACTCAACCAGCATTTTGGGGAAGAAGGGTTATGAGAAGTGTTTTCCTAAAAAGATGTGCAAGTAGTTTACAGTAGTAGTTCTCAGAGTTTGCTGACCTGGGAAAAACTTTTCACAATACTTTGCTAAGGATCTCTGTGCATTGCAGAGGATTATTCAAGGTGCACATTCACACAAAACGCTGGTCAGGCCTGCTGGCTTTGGAATGCACTCAGTGCTCTATTGTGACTGTGAGTTGCACAGGGAGATTAGTAAGAGGGACAATTTGTCCATGTTCTCACAATGGAGGGACGTAAGAAAAAAAGTTTAGGAAAAAAGGCAAGCAAGAGAGGTCTATAAAATTATGTATCTTGTGGAGAAAACTGATGTAAGGAGAAACTTTTCTCCTTCCACAATACAGTGGTACCTTGGGTTACAGATGCTTCAGGTTACAGACACTTCAGGTTACAGACTCTGCTAATCCAGAAATAGTACCTCGGGTTAAGAACTTTGCTTCAGGATGAGAACAGAAATTGCGTGGCGGTGGCGCAGCGGAAGCAGGAGGCCCCATTAGCTAAAGTGGTACCTCAGGTTAAGAACAGTTTCAGGTTAAGAACGGACCTCCAGAACGAATTAAGTTCTTAACCCGAGGTACCACTGTACTAGAACCTGGGGCATCCAATGAAGTTGGAGGGTGGGAGATTTAGGAAGTACCTCTCCTCCACACAGTGCATGGTTACCCTATGGAATTCACTATCCCAAGAAGTAGCAATGGCCACCATCTTGGATGGCTTTAAAAGAGATTTAGATAAATTCATAGAGGATAAGGTTACCACGGACTACCAGCCATGATGGCTATGTGCTATGTCCAGTGTCAGAGGCGGAATAAGAAGAGTGCTGTTGGGGTCATGCTCTGCTTGTGAGTTTCCCACACTTATTTGGTTGGCCACTGTTAGAACTCAGTGGTGGATAAGAACATGCCTGTGGTCTTCTCCAGCAAAGGACTTCTTATGTTAATGACCTATGATAATGGAAACTGAAGTTCAACAATATCTGGAGGGCCCACTCTGATTATCACTGTGTCAATCCTAAGCACATGTAAGTAGAAGTGTTTTTCATTGATTTCAGTTTAGTTTACATTCTTGGGATCATAGCCTTTTGATAGAAAGCAATTAATCTGTCTTGTTCCAGAGAGCAGACAGTCCAACAACATTACATAATCATTCTAGCGTGCTCATAAACATAAGGCAGACACAGTCATGATAAATATATGAGATTGCACATCAGATTTATGTTTTCATGCCTAATTTAAAAAGAACAAAGTAAAACAAGTAAAGATTGCTTGATGAATTTAAACTTTCTCTGCAAGTGGATGACAACCTATTTCAATGTTTACTTTCAGTAATTAGTATTTGCTTATGGCATAGCTCAGCCGTAGGCAACGTGATCTAACTGGGTGAAAGGTTTCAACAATATGGAACTGACAGAGCGAAAATATATTATTTGCCATAACGTGAGGACTCCACCACAGAAATCATAGTTCACAACAAAGGGAGGATAAAAACAGCTTCAGGCAGTTTTAGAGTCAAGATATTATGAGAGCGCTGCTTTTGCAATTAGGCTGTAATTCTCAGTCTGGCTAGGAATGAAGTTCATATTCCATAGATCCAAATCAGGAGGCATCATATCTGAGAAAGGAATGCACAGATGAACTATTTCTTTGTTCTTTTGATCCTGGAGACTGGATACAACCCTATGTATCTTTGCCACCCTCCACCACGATTCTCTGACATGGAAACAATTAATAGGCTGGTTTGTACATCACAGTAAACCATGGTTAATGGCTTGCCATGAACCAGCAGGTTTTGTTGTGGAGACTCCAAGCCAAGTGGGGACCCCAAATTTCTAGTGCCCTATTTTACAGAATGAGCAGGAAGGTGCCTAAAGTGCAGGACTGCCTTGCCACATTTTGAACTAAGAGAAGAGAAGAGAAGAGAAGAGAAGAGAAGAGAAGAGAAGCCAAGCCATCTAAGGAAGGGGGGGGGTTGCTGTAAGACCATTAAAGTTTAAAGTTACCTAACCTACGGCTGATGATGACATTTTTGATTTACCTCACCCAGTGAGGCCTACAACATCCCCAAGGTGTTAACCATTCATCCTGGTCAGAGGTGCAAACTGTAATCCAAACTGTTAATTGCACTGATGGCAAAAAAGGAAGTTGTCCTTTACTTTGAATGTCTTGGGTTTAACCTTCGAGTTAGTCACAGCCTTGTGAAAAGTAAACCTGCTCCAGAATTACAGCCTATGCAGGGGACATTCAAAGTTGTTATCAATTCTCCCCAAGTAGATGGGGAGGCTGATAACATGCTTGTTGTCTCTGGCTTGTTTTCCCTTCTTCATTTCAATCTTGCTGCAGATCTCCAGCAGCTTCCCTGCTTGCAATTCTTATATGACCTTTCTGTTGCAAAGTTACTGTGGATGCTTTAAATAGTTCTTTATGAGATCTCAGTGGGCATTTCAATCTAAAATTCAGGACGAGTTCTTGTTATAATCCCACGAATCAGCATATACAAGCTGACCTGCAGCTTAGTGTTCATTTCAGCCCCAAATGTCTATTGTCTCTCACAGTAGGAAGAGAAGAACACAGCCCATGGAAGGAAAACAGTTTATTAAAACTGCTGTGAAGCAAGCATGAAATGTGGAATTCTTACACCTGGATGTCCTTGCCACCTTCTTCAACTTTTCAGTTCACATTAATGCGGCAACAATGAGGTGCCTTCCTTTCAAGTCCTTCCATCTCTCACAAATAATGTGATATATTTTAAATCTTCTGCACAATTGCTTCCAAATCCCTGTTGCTTCTCTAACTATTAAATATAAACGGACCCTAACATTTTTCCCACTCCCCATTTTGAGAACAGGTTATTGTAAATTGAAAATATATTTGTGACACAAATACATAGCAAAATTCATCCTCTAAAATGTCTGTTAGTAGAATAGCAGTGGCTGATTCTTCCCAGCCGAGGCAAATGTGAGCATTTATTTTAAAATATATGTCCAGGAAGGTTTCCTCTTCTCTTGGCTGTAAATTAAAAGAAAGCTACATTTAAAACGCCAGTTACATGAATGGAAAATATCTTATCTGCTTTATTGTTCTTCAACCAGGTTGGTTGTATGAACTACAAACTTACGACTAATCTCTGTCTGATGAATAAATATGGACAAACATTTATCAGCTGGCAAATTGCCATAGTTTGCATGTAATAATTGTTTCCTTGTGACCCACAATTCCTGAAGCCAGATCCAGAGAAGCATGTATTAGCTAGTAGGAAAGGGAATTACGTCATTAAATTATCATGGATCCAGGCATTGATCCATATGCCAGGAGTTAACTCATATCTGTAAATAGTTCTTTTGTTAAAGATATACTTGGCAGATGGGAAATGAGTTAGAATGACCATGTAGGAATACATTAAGATGCTTTATACTGGCACAAACCATTGATTCACCTGGCTCAGTACTGCCTACACTGTGTATCTGAAGAAGTGTGCATGCACACAAAAGCTTATACCCAGAACAAACTTAATTGGTCTCTAAGGTGCCACTGGACAATTTTTTTATTTTTTTATTCTTTTTTACTGCTTACACTGACTGTCATCAGCTCTCCAGGATTTCAGCCAAGGTTCCCTCCCACCCCAACTTGCCATATGAACTGATTCAGACCCTGAGATCATCCTCTGAGGTGCTTTTTCTTGTGCTTCCGCCACAAGAGGTCCAGAAGGTGGCAACATGAGAACAGGCCTTTTCTAAGGTGGCTCCCCATTTGTGGAATGCTCTCCCCAGGGAGGCTCACCTGGCATCTTCAGTACATATCGTTAGGTCCTTAGTAACCTCCCCAAGTTGCTGAGCTTTGGTGGAAGTGTTCTCTTCCCACAAAGCTCAGTAACTTGGGAGTAGGGCAAAGGAAAGGCAGACGTGACCGGTGCTCCACAGGCCTTGGCAGAGCATCATTTGCCAGTCCCAGAATTCATAGTGAGAAACAGCTATGCATGTAATTTCTTCTGGGGAGAAGACCCTCTGAGACCTTCAGAAGGCCATTCTTCTCAACAGAAGTGGTTACAGCTGCAATTCTAATCCCATTTACTTGGGAATAAGTTCCAGTTGAATTCAGTAGGACTTACTTTTGAGCAGGCATGGTTAAGATTGCACTGTTAGCTCCAATCCCATCCCTGGTGAACACTCAGCCAAGCCCTGGGGAACAACTGCCATTTCTGTTACCTTCCCTTAGGTAAGTTCCCAAGCATTTAAGGTGAGCTTTGGTCACTGCTAACCCTGCTCACCTCACCTCTTGCTTGTAAGCTTTCGAGGCAGGAGTGGTTGCTTTTCTAAGTGGCCATATTCAATTGCTTGTGATGTCTGTACACTTCGAGACACCATGTCTCTCTCAAACCACATCCAGCTCTCTTGAAAATACTGTTGCTGCCTTCCTTCAACCTGTGATCGCTAAAGAACTGAGGAAAACTCACCCCACAATCATTGTATTCCATAAATTAATGCAAGCTGCCCAAAGACTTTCGGTAGAGAATAATAATAATAGGGGGGAAACCATGACTAGCCATATTGTTTAAACTGAATGGCATAAATCACAGGGGGGGTGCTTATCAAAACAGGGCCATGTGTTCTGCATTCTTAACTAAGGGCTGTTTATTCTGATAAGTCAATACAGTGTGGAAATTCCAGAAGGACATTTTGTTACATGAAAGGACGTGGACTGAAAATATATTCAGCTTCAGCCTTCATATTAGCCGACCTTTTGTTTTCATCTCTTATACCAGCAGGGAAGTGAAAATCCCATTTTCCCAGATAGCACAAGCTGGCTGAGAGAAATCATTTTCTTCATTTCATTTAATTTCTTGTGCAGGATGGGCTAAGGATATAGCCTGAAGGCACCCCAGGGTTCCTTATACAAAGATGCCAAAGCACTAAATTTCCTAAAGAGGAAATCTACAGTAAAAAGGGGTGTTCTCTCCACTCATAAATCATGAAATGCCAAATATCGATTTGTGATATTCTGCACTTCCGCCTCTGTTGCACTAATGCATACGGCACAAAAGGGTACAAAGTTGCATTATATGTTTCAGGGTATTTCCTTCCTGACTTACAATATTTATAAACCACCTAATGATGAAGGTTATCTGGGTGATTAACACGGGAAAACTGAAATGATCAACTATAAAATTACATGATATCATAACCAGAATAAAAGCAGCAGCAGCAGCAGCATAAAGACAGTAAAAAAAACCCAGCAACAGTGAAGAATATTAGTACAAAGTATTTTAAAACGACTTGATTTTGAGGTTGAAAAAAGGTTGGGGCATGTGTGGAAATAATCTTCACCTGGCACTGAAAGGGTTACAATCAATGGACACCACCACCGAGAAGACCCTCTCTCCAGTAGCTGCTTGTCACACCTCCAGAACAGCTGGAGAAGTCTCAGCGGATTATCTTGACATTTGAAAAGCTATATGTGGGATAAGTTGATTCTTCAGGTAAGTCATTTAGGGTTTGGGAGGTTAATACCGACAATTTGAATTGTGTCTGAAAGTCAGCGCAGAAGATAAAGTATGAGCACAATATGGTCATTTCATCCTCTCCCTGCTGTTGCTCTGTTTTGGACCAGCTGAGCTTGCTGGACCACTTCCAGAAGCAGCCCCACATACAATACATTGCAAGAATCTACACAAAAGGTTTTGAAAGTGTTGAAGCAAGTCTGTAATAGAGTCACAATTTATCAACTTAAGCTATGGGACTCTTCAAGCTGGAACGGCACATTAGGCTGTAATCCTAATGTCATATGCTGGGGAGTAAGGCCCCGTTGAATTTAATAGGACTTGTTTCTGAGTAGATAAGATGAAGAAGAAGAAGAAGAGGAGGAGGAGGAGGAGGAGGAGGAGGAGGAGGAGGAGGAGGAGTTTGGACTTGATATCCCGCCTTTCACTTCCCTTAAGGAGTCTCAAAGCGGCTAACAATCTCCTTTCCCTCCCTCCCTCACAACAAACACTCAGCAAGGTGAGTGAGGCTGAGAGACTTGAGAGAAGTGTGACTAGCCCAAGGTCACCCAGCAGCTGCATGCGGAGGAGTGGGGAAGCGAACCCGGTTCACCAGATTACGAGTCCACTGCTCTTAACCACTACACCACACCATTGCATTGTTAACCATCATGATCATTTCAGGGTTTGCAGCATTATGTTTGCCCCAGTGCTAATTATACTTAAATGCAAACAAGGTCGCCTCTTAATATGGGTGTTCAGGCCAACTCCCAGCCTTCCTTATCACAGGAATTCTCATTTGGTAGTAGAATAATGTTGCCTGGACTTCTTGTAAGTAGAAAGAAAGATATCAGGGCTGAAATCAAATAAAAAGGTGTTCATCACCTTTCCTGCTTATTTTCCTTAGAGTCTGTCAGCATTATGCTGGCAATAAACATTGCCTTAGTCCCATTTCCAGGTAATGTAGACATTTCAACAAACTTTAGACTTGAATGTTCTGCTTCGTCTCTTGCACGTGCACACATATGCACAAAATGAGCTTGTTGCCATTTAATTATTTAGTTATAACTTATTGGCCCAGTGAAACATGCCAACAACGACTTTGAGAGACCTGCACATTTTTAAATCCAAATTGCAAAGTGGTCATGAAGGAGTTAATTAGTCTGATTATAATAACTTTTATGAAGAGTGGGAAATGACTGATTACACTGTAGGTAAAGCAAAGCACAATGAAAGAACTGTATTAAGACTGCAATTTCAAAGGATATTAAAGTGAAAGAGAGGTTATAGCAGAACTCTCTCTCCCCTCACCCCTCTCTCTTTGTGGAACCCTCCAAGCTGTCATTAACTCAGAGGAGGGATTCAAGTGCATGCTGGGAAATTTGGGCTTGTGCAAATGAAGTGGATTCCCCATCACCCTGGCGCAAAAAATCCACTTTTTTAAAAAAGAAGCAGACTTTTTGAGGTTAGGAAAAGGACGGGGAAGAGCACTGAAAAGCATGGAAAGAACAAATGATAAATGGGGAAATATGTGAACATCATGGCACAAGGAAATTGGTCTGGCATTCTGCAATAACTGAAGCTTCTGAACCATTTTCAAAGGCAGCCCCATGTAAAGGGCATGGCAATAGACCAATCCTGAGGTTACCACAGAATTTTTTTTTTAAAAGGTAAAGGTAAAGGTTACATCCAGTCAAAGGCAACTATGGGGCGCTCATCTTGCTTTCAGGCCAAGGGAGCCAGTGTTTGTCCACAGACAGCTTCTGGGTCATGTGGCCAGCATGACTAAACCACTTCTGGCGCAACAGAACACCATGACGGAAACCAGAGCGCATGGAAACGCCGTTTACCTTCCTGCTGCAGCAGTACCTATTTATCTGCTTGCACTGGCGTGCTTTTGAACTGCTAGGTTGGCAGGAGCTGGGACAGAGCAACAGGAGCTCACTCCATCGCGGAGATTTGAATCGCCAACTTTCTGATCGGCAAGCCCAAGCGGCTAAGTGCTATCCCTGCCCAAAACCTAAACTGTTGGAAGGCACTCTGCACCACCAAGGCCAACGGTGCCTCAAGTTGCAAAAATCGATGCAAGAGAACATCACCACTCCCTCTCCCTGCCGATGAACCTGCTATTTCAGAGAGAATGTGACCCCCATCTACAGCAGGCTACACACCACATAGCCAGTCAGAGGAACCACCCACAAGCAGAATCTCAGTCTCGTCTGGGTTAAGCTTATTTTTATTGGCCCTCATCCAGTCCATTATCATAACCAACCACCAATCCAGCCTGGAATTCTCTCCCACTCATTTATTACCTATTAATTCACCATTGTTGATCTGTATAAGCAACCTCTTCAGTACTGGCATTCAAGTCATAGTGCAAAGAGTACCTAGCTCTCCTTCCATGACTAATAGCAGCTGTGACTGGTCCAGATGCATGGAGTTAGGAAGATGGAAAGGCAAAAAATGCCCAAGAAACCGTGTTGCAGCGCTTGTCAAGGAAAGCACTTCCTTTGTCATGCCTACTCCATTTGGCCTACACTAGTCCCAGCATCCATCATGTCCAAAAGATCAAATGACCCGGAAGGCAATGGATATTTTCTGCTAGGCTCAGGCCAGCATTTAGAAACATGTTTCAACACATGTTTAATTCAGCTGATGCCCAATAACTTTGAAAAGAATGTTTCTGTTTCCATTTAATGAGAAGAATGTGTTTTCAACATTTGCTAAATCACTCTAATTTATGGTACCAAGTTTCAGAAATATTAAGCCAATCTGCATTTGTATATGTTCCATACCAAGGAATGTCATGTTCACAGCACGAAGGGAAACACATACTCAGAAGAAAGGAAAGCAGGAAATATCAAAGTTAAACTTGCAGGCATACAGAAAGCTGTACACTTTCAGAATGGTCCTTAATTTCTTGAGCACATGTGAGATGTTAAGCAACAGATTGTATCTTTTCCTGTATAAACTTCTGCTACACATATAGCCTCTGCTAAAGTGCTCTACTGATATGCCAAGCCAGTCCGAGTCCAGACAGATTAGACTAATCAGCAATGGCGTGCGGTGAATTTTTATTTGTAGAGGAACAGTTAGAGCTAGAGGTGCCAATTTGCAAGGGAAATGGTGTGTGTGTGTGTGTGTGTGTGATGATCATGACTTTGCACGTGTGAGCATTGCGCCTTCTTCCCTAAGCCGGGCAGAAGCTTCCCGGGGTTTGGGAAGGAGGCGCCAGACTTTAATGCTTTAATCCTCTAATTTATTGGGAACATTTAGAGGACTAGCCTAGTCCCCCTAGTCTACTGACCACACCCCACTACTCATCAGAGGTTATTTTAGACCAGGAACAGGAAGACTCAGCCCCAGGGGCCAAAAGCAGCCCACCATGCCTCTCTTTCTGGACCTTGGGACTTTCCCTGAACCCAGGTAGCCCTCCTCTCCCAATGTCACACGGCTCACCAGCCCGTTCTACACACTGCTTTTGCCTGATTGGAATATGTCCTTGAAGTCTGATCATGCCTCTTGCTAGCATGGATGGTGGAGAGAGATGGATTACTGGAGAGAACAATGTAGGTCCAAGGTACCTTAGGCATCACCCAAAGCCTTGATATAAATTAGAAGTAGATTATAAAATGGTGATCATAATCCAAAGAAATTGGAAGAGTACTATGATAAAGGGATTATAGGGATTATCTTTTTCACAGCAGTCAACTCCTGTGAATGCTGTCCCTAATCAAGGAGTGTGTGATTTCCTTATTTATTTTTTTATTTCTCCAATCTAAATTCAGTTCTTCACATTTCCACATCATTGTGTGTGTGTGTGTGTGTGTGTGTGTGTGTGTGTGTGTTTAAAGTCCTCCTGAACATTTATCAGGCTTTTCCTCATATACCCATGAATGTGCGAACTTTTGCCATGCAAACAATTTCCCCTACAATAATGCATTATGTTATTGTTTTGCACACTTTACAGCAGTTTATGCATTTTGGTACATATTACTCGGCTGGAGATTTATGATGCAAAATTCAGAAAAGTATGAAATTCAGAAAGTATGAAATTCAAAAAAGTGTTGCTGTGGAAACTGCAAATTAGGTAGATTCACCTTTGAATGTGAACTGACTCAAATTTCCTCCCCACCCCAATTGTAGTCATTTTGTTGTGTCAGACACTTCCTCCCCTATTTTTTTTTTTGGTGTGTGTGTGTGTGTTTGTGCGAGGGAGAGGGGGTGTTCCCATTCAGAGAAGCTTTTAACTCCTGGAATATTCAAGTGGCTTTGGCTGAACTGCTCTTTTGCACTCAAGGTCGGGCGGGGGGGAATATAGTGTACCTAATTGCCTTTGTGACAGACAGTACTCCCAGGTCCCACAAAGGCATTTTTATCCAATGAATTCCACATGCCAGCAACACTCAGGACTGACAAATGCATTATGGAACCAGTTCCTTTTGAAGTGGGCCTGCAAATGCAGACATGTGGAAAAACTTCTCAGAATTAGTTTTCTAATTAATCTCTCCCCTAGAAGATTATCTCATAATCAAAAAACCAGAGCCCTGTGCTGGTGTTCTGCTCTTCGGTAAAGCCTACATATTAGCAGGAAGGGTGGGGGCTATCAAGATATTTCTATAAGTAGTATATGGGCAGGATTCCACTAAGTTGTTGCATGCACCTAAGGAGGTCTGCTTGCACATTGGGACTTCCCCCTCCCTCCTCCCCCTGCATGCCTCTGCACGCCCTAAATCTGCTCTTGAGGGATGGAGGAAACCCTAGAATAGGTTCAGGGAGGCACACAGGGGGGAACGTCCTATTGCGTGAGTAGACCTCATACCCCATGTGATACCCCACTTAGTGCTAATCCACTCTGTTTATTAGGGGAATACACTTTCTTTAGGTCTATAAACAGAAAGGTGTCCCATTTTCCTTTCAAGGAAGATTCCACAGGGCATAGGTCAGTTATCCCAGCACGAAGTAGAGCTCAGAGTTGCCAAATTTCTCCAAGAAAGGCTGGAGGTTAACTAGGGCCTTTTAAGCCCTCTGTGTCTGGTCTGTCCACCTCTCCTATGCTCTTCCTCTTTTGTTGGAGAACTGAAAGCTTATAAAGAGCCGAGTCTCTGGCCAGAAGATGGTCAATTCTTCCTTGCTACATGACCTTCCACCTGACATACTCCCTGGTGAGATAACACTAGAGGTCCTTGCTTTCCCAGGTCCAGAGGAAGGTGCCCTTGACCTTGAGGAACCTGCCTCTGGTTCCATTGGCTCTGGTGGTTTCAAATTCAATGGGTTTGTGATCACCAACACCAGGCTCAAAGCCAGGAATCTGCTCCACCTACTCAGGCAGTGACCCCGTGTCCTGGTGCTTGCTGGAATCCACAGTCATGACAAAGGGAAAAGCTGCAGGGCAACTTATAGCATTGAGCTCCATCACTTATGTAGGGCAGCAGCTGCCACTGCTTTCGGCAGGGTCATAAAAGTAAAGAAGATAATGCAATAAAACTATCTTCCTTATATAGGTTGCCATGAGAATGAGCAAACACTCCATCTGTTTCTGTTTAACTGCCTTTTTCCTCTCCAAAGTGAAATCACACTTGGGAGGTACCTTAAGTTGACATAATGGCCAACAGAACACTGTTCTTTTTCCTAATTTGAGTTTACATTGGCTGTTGTTTGTCTTCCTTCTGTGTTAACAATTTATTGACACTCTCTCCAGTGCCGATTATTGCAAAGGCTAACTGCCCACTGCCTTTTCTCATATTCTACTGAGATTTTCCCCGAGAAGTCTATGAATTGCTGCATTTCACCCCGTTGAATTTCTTAGGTTAGATAGAAAAGCGGGGGAACTCCCCAAAGAATTTGGAATCTGATTTTTCTCATGAGCAATGAGAGCATGCTATACCTCGAAGATAGGGTGCAGCAGAAGGAGGGAAGCAACAATTCCATGGGGAAAGGGTTGGAAAGTCGACAAAAATAAGAGAAAAGATGAAATTCTGCTTTGACTTTAGTTGAAACTTGTTGTTGTTGTTGTTCAGTCGTTCAGTCGTGTCCGACTCTTCGTGACCCCATGGACCAGAGCACGCCAGGCACGCCTATCCTTCACTGCCTCTCGCAGTTTGGCCAAACTCATGTTAGTAGCTTCGAGAACACTGTCCAACCATCTCATCTTCTGTCGTCCCCTTCTCCTTGTGCCCTCCATCTTTCCCAACATCAGGGTCTTTTCTAGGGAGTCTTCTCTTCTCATGAGGTGGCCAAAGTACTGGAGCCTCAGCTTCAGGATCTGTCCTTCTAGTGAGCACTCAGGGCTGATTTCTTTAAGAATGGATAGGTTTGATCTTCTTGCAGTCCATGGGACTCTCAAGAGTCTTCTCCAGCACCATAATTCAAGTTGAAACTTAATAAAATATAATTGAAAAAGAGAGATAGAGCATGCTATGCCTACACATTTTATGTCTTTGTTTCTTACAAGGAGCTCAATGAGGCAGACAGGGCTCTTCTCCCCTGTTCCATTTATCCTGACAAGCAACTCTGTGAGGTGGGTTAGGCTGAGAAATAGTGATTGGCCCAAGTTCGCTCAGTGGGTGAGTAGGGACTTGAACCTGGGTCTCCTCAGTCTAATCCAACATTCTAACCCAAGGGAAATCAATGTGTGTCGTCCTGATGTTGTATGACTACAACTCCCATCACCCCCAGTCCACATGTTCATGGATAATGGGAGTGCTAATGGACCAATGGAGCCAATAGGGTGTTCTTGCTGGTGCATTTGAATTGCACCAAACTTTCCACCGCCTTTCCCCTTCTCCTCTCCATTCCCGTAAGCAATAGATACCCATCTGCTGGGAAACTAGCATAACATACCTGCCCTACTTGGTGAGCTGCTTCTGAGCTAAGCTTCTTTTGAAATATATTTTTTATTGCTGACTCAGATTGATGATAATATGTAAAATCAATAACTTTTACACATCCTGTTGATGCTACTACTGACCTTCTTAGAACTCACACTGGACTTGTGATGTACAGAACACAGAACTATACAACCCATTCCTTAGAAACATATAATCATAGAGTTAGATGATACCTTTGAAGTTATCTAGTCTAATTACCTGCTCAGTGCAGGAATCATGCATCCCTAACGGTCTCTGTCTGAAGACCTTCAGAGAGGGAATGCTCTTCCCCAGGCAAGTGACTCTGCTGTCAAACTGCTCTTACTGTCAATACATTTCAACTAATATTTGATGGAAATCTACCTTCCTTTACCTTGGGCCCATTAGGTCTACTTCTGCCCTCCGACAAATCTTGCCCTCTTCTATGCGAGAGCCCTTCTTTTTGAAGTTTTTACGTTGACTTTCACAAAATAAAAATCTAATTGGTAGCCAGTAAAATAAGCAAATCAAGAAGCCAAGAAACATTCATTGTTCCTGCTGACACTGGCACATGGAAGAAAAAAGGATAGGAAAAACATTCCCCCTCCCTGCAAATGTGTGTTCATATAGCCAAAACAGTGGAGAGAAAATACTGTAATGCAAAAATATGAGGCGCTTCATGCATTGTTCACTGTGTTGATAGGGAATGCTATAAAGAAGCGGTGGTTGTGAAAACCTAGTCGGACTGTCAAAAACAAGAGGGAAATGGCTTTGTTTAGATCACAGCGCCACCCGCGTGCCTGGACATTGAGTAGAGGGCATCAGAACATCATTGTGTGGTGCAGAATATGTTGTTAGTTATACTTGTTTTATGTGGAGATCTATACCATTAGGAAACCCCGGCCTCCTTCCAGCTTTCTAACCCAGTTTCTGGCCGCTACCAATGGACCCAGTTATACATGCTTCATATTCCAGGGCAGCAGAAACATCAGTCTAGATCAGACATTCCCAAACTTATTTGGCCTACCACCCCATTTTCAGGGGGGGAAACACACCTTAGTGCCCCCTGGAAATCTACCTTTTGTCAGCGAACTTGGCCACTGATTGGTTAGAACTTGCATGTTGTGTGTTTATTTAGAAAAGAAAGTAATCACTATGACTTTAGCTCTATGTTACATCGGTAAGCGACTGATGAAACATACACATATGGTATTTCAAAACTGGACAAGGAGGTGGACTAGGCCCCAGGATTAAAAACCCATGGGGTGGACCATAGTGAAGCTTGCCAGCACAGTCCAATCTGCCCCAAAGGCAGGGCCAGCGCCACAGCCTGCCTGCCTGCCTTTGGCCAAACAAGCAGGCAAGCTGCAATCCACATCCTGGACCTGCATGAAGCCAGGTAAGACATGGACTAGGCTAGGCTGAGAGTGTAAATAAATATACTGATAGTATATGACCCACCTGTAATATGGCGCACCTGCTTCTTAGGAGTTCATACCAAGTTGGGTTGTTATGGCTGCAGTCCTATATACACTTACCTGGAAATCAGTGGGGCTTATGTCTGAGTATAAGATTGCACAGTATGACATGCTAGCAAGGATTTAAAAAAGGGAATGAGCATAAAGTCCTTTTAACTTTCCAAAAGAAACACAGCCACACAACTTGAGAACTTGGGATTTAGTGTCATGCCAAAACCTGTACTTTAATTTCTAAAACGTTTTCTTACACCATGAAAGAAGCTTCTGTTTTTACGTCTCATTTACAGGATTCTGTTATAATTTTGATGAGTGTGGGCTTGCATTATCATTGTGTGGTGGTCAATGCCATTTCTTTTCTCATTAACTGACGGAGAATTGTCAAAAAATGCAGAAAGAAAATTTTGGCAGACCACTAAGAGGAAGTTCAGAGTTCAGGTTGCAATGACTGATGTTTCCATGCAGTCACACACACATACAGTACATGTACATACCTACACAAACATACACCTATCCATTTAACCACATGTAGCTTAAAGCATAGACTAAAGTTTATTGACCCTGATAATGAGTCAATGGGTGCTTCAGAGGGACACAGACATGGTTCAGATCACTGAAAGGGGACCAGTGGCTCTCTTTGCCAGCACTGAATTCAAGTGTTCTAACCAAGCTGGGTCACTACTGAGCAATACTGCTTGGGACTGGGCCATAGTTTCAGAGAGAAGTTATTCTGCATACAAAGGAAATAGAGTCAAATCTGCAAGTAATGTTCTGAACTCCATGAGCTGTTACAGCTTTGTCCCACTAGCCATATGATTTCAAAATAATTTGGCACGTGTGACTTGGTCATGGTTACAGTTGCCTTGTAAAAGGTAAGTGAAACAGATAAATCCAATACACAGATAGAGCCACATGCTGTCTTTTCTAACCAGAAGCTGAGCTTGCAGTACTTCAAGAACCAGGAAATAAAAGCACCTGGTTATAATTTTCCACAATTTTCTTTGGCTAGGTGAAACTGCTAGTCTTGTGATCTTTTATTGCTCTTGAATTCTCTCATTAACTCTTTCAAACATCTTTATATTATTATTGCATTTCTTATAATCCGCAGCAATGTGTCTAATATAGAACCAAAGGGCAACATTTATGGTAAGGGGAATGGATCTGGTCATTTCCTCAAAACAATGCAATCACTCGGAAGAACATTCCAAATCAACGTGTTAGAGGATTTATGCTTCAATTTGGTTTATTTATTGCATGATTCTTACTTTTTTTAATTTCGATGGAAAACTGCTGTCTGAAGGAGAGATATCCCCCTATATGTTCTACAATTGCCTTGATTAAGTGATCACAATCTTTGACTGCCTTAGTACAGTTTGCCATATGGGCAGTGTAACCCTATGCATGTTCTCACTGGGCCCAGTGGCAATTGTCTCAGGAAAGTGTGCCTAAGATTTAAAAAATCAGTTTCAAAACTGCTGTATCGAACACACCATTGATTTATCCAAGTACAGTTCTATGGACCAATAACACTACAAGGAGCCCGACTGAACTCAGTGGGATGGCTGAAGAAGCATGCTTAGAATCAGCAGCAACACAAAAAGGGGGTGCAGGGGACAGCAGTGTCCCACTGGTGGCAGCGCTGTCCTCCTCAGGACAGGGATGAGCTCCCCCAACTTCACCACTGCCATTCCCTGCCCCTCCATACCAACACAAGCAGCACCTGACAGGACGGCATCACTGCTGCTCAGACCCCTCCCCATGCCACTGTTACTTGGGATGATGCAACATCTCAAAGCCACAGATCAGTGGTAGAGCATCTGCTCTGCATGCAGATGGTCCCAGGTTCAATCCCTGGCCTCTCCAGATACAGCCAGGAGAAAATCCTGTCTGAAACCCTGGGGAGCCACTGCTAGACAGTGTAGACAAAACTGCACTAGGTAAACCAGTGGTCTGACTCAGTATAATGCAACATCCGGTGCTCCTGTGCACGAGTACTAGAGATATGCAGGCATTGCAAATCAACATCAGTTTTGCACACTTGAACCACTGGTCCATATGTACCCAGGCCTTTTGCTACCAGCATCTTCAATCACTATATAATCCTACATTATTTTTAGCACACCATCCAAAGTGCACTACTGCCTTTCCAGAGACAGCTACTGCTATGTTTCTCTTCTGCTCTCTGTCCAAGTCACTGTAGTTGTACCTTGGTTCTCGAACGGCTTACTTGCTGAACAAATCAGCTCCCGAACGCTGCAAACCCGGAAGTAAGTGTTCCGGTTTGCGAACGTTTGGGTTTTTTTGGAAGCCGAACGTCCAACGTGGCTTCCGCTTGAGTGCAGGAAGCTCCTGCACCCAATCGGAAGCCACGCCTTGGTTTTCGAACAGTTTTGGGAGTCAAACGGACTCCCAGAACAGATTAAGTTTGAGAACTAAGGTACCACTGTATAAATTTTGTTCTAAAGTGGGGAACAGTTATGGGTTACAGGATGGGCTTTGTTTTCTGAGACAATAAGGAAATAATAATAATAATAATAATAATAATAATAATAATAATAATACCTTTATTGTCAATGTACAACCTGTGTACAATGAAATTAACTGAGCCTCCCTCATCCCCACACAAACACTCAATCTCATTGCACTCTGTAAAGTGGTTACTGCTTCCTTATCACAGAATTCTAGGTGTGCAACCCAACATCTGTAGAACCTAGAAGGAACTTAGCCTGCACATGAGGTCTAATAGCTGACCTCATGGCTACCATATCCTGCCTTGTGGTTGCACTCTTTACATTTTCTTTGCCCACCCCCCGCCGCTTTGTGTGCTTTCATAGAATCATAGAATCATAGAGTTGGAAGAGACCACAAGGGCCATCCAGTCCAACCCCCTGCCAAGCAGGAACACCATCAAAGCATTCTTGACAGATGGCTGTCAAGCCTCTGCTTAAAGACCTCCACCACACTCCTTGGCAGCAAATTCCGCTGTCGAACAGCTCTTACTGTCAGGAAGTTCTTCCTAATGTTTAGGTGGAATCTTCTTTCTTGTAGTTTGAATCCATTGCTCCATGTCCGCTTCTCTGGAGCAGCAGAAAACAACATTTCTCCCTCCTCTATATGACATCCTTTTATATATTTGAACATGGCTATCATATCACCCCTTAACCTTCTCTTCTCATCTTATCTGATGAAGAGTTTTGGGGAGTTCTAAAGCTTGCACATATTTGTGACTTTTTAGTGAACAGCCGGCATTCCTGGTTGACTGTCCTGCCAGAGGCCTTGCGTATTTGTTGGCTATGAACCTGGGTAATTTCTTGGTGCTGATGTGACCTCTGACTTCTCTACAGTAATCATGCACAGTGATCAACCTGGGTTCTTGATGGTTCCCAGGTGGTAGAGTGACCTTTGACTCCTCACCTCTGACCTTTACTGTGGAATAGGGCACCGACAGATGACTTGCATCGTATAGCAATTGTCCTGTCTTCTTTTAACAGAGAGACTTTGAATAAATGTTCTGAGAGCCAGTTAAAATAAATTCATCCGCTTTAGGACAGCTTTTTAAAAGACCTCTATATACACAAATTGTGATGTGATGATACCTGTCATTTCAATTTGTGCTGTTTGAAATTAATGACTGCATACATTTTAGCACAGCTGGATGGCCTATCTTTCTCAGCATCTTGTTTCCAAGCAAGATGGGATAAATGCTAATAAATGAAGCAGAAGTCAATAATGTCAATGCGCCATTGCCTGAGGGCTTCTCTTAGCTTTGAGAAGTACAAAACTCAAAGACAGCCATGGATGAAGATTCATGAAATGATTCATTTGAATGCAAATAGGACGCCACCAGAGGTTTACTGCTGCGCAGGGATTTTGTGTTTATCTATAAATATGTCATTAAGCACAGAAGCTGTCGGCACGTGACAGCGGCCACAACCTAGGAAATGGCTTTGACCGGCCAGCTAAACCTGGTGAGGGTGGCCAATGTGTCTCAAACCCTGGCTGAGTTAGGGAATTCTCCTGCATGCAAAGACAGGCCCTGGCAGATTGAGCGGACAATACCAATAGTGCATCTAATGGTCAAGAAGATGGTTTCTGTATGTGCTACAGAGGGAAGTGAGAGGCAGGTGGGACTCATCTGCCTGGGAAGCCAGCCTATCTAGAAGAAAGAAACCTCTGATCCGAAACCTCCATTGCCTTGTAGGATATCATCAGGAGAAGAAAGGCTAAGGAGTAAACATTACACAAATCCTGAGTGGAGTCCCTAAGACAATTGAATGGCGCCTTGTATTCCTCCTTCTAGCAACTCCTGTCACCAAGCTGGTGCCAAACGCATTGCTCTGCTTTCCTTTGGACCACATCATCAAGGCTGAGATGGGGGTATTATCGTCTGGGCAGCTCATGACCTCCATACACACTGCGCAGGCTTGCACCCCGGAGAGGGCACATTAGTGCTGCTAACACAGCGGTTTGCCTTCACTCCTAGAAGTGAACTCCAATGTTTCTTGAGACAGATGAATGCCAACAACAAGCAGCAGCAGGTGCAAGCCCAACATGAAACCACTCCAACAAATATTCAAAGTTCACTGCGCCCACAGGTCTGCTCAGGAGGCAGCTAGAACCCAAAGATACTGAAAGCCTTTTTGGAGCACACAAGAAGCTCTTTTTAATTCTTTCCCCAACACTTGTCAATCTGACTTTTTGTTTCCTGCTTAAATTAAGCAGGGAGGTAGGGCAGAAGAATTTCCAGAACTATCTCCAGCTGTGAGTAGAGGCATTCTCCTTTCCAGAACTATCTCAGAGCATTTCCTCAGCCATTGTTAAATCCAACTATTGAGACCCATCAATAAGCCAATCTCCCTAACAAAAGGGAATCTGCCAAGGCAGTGGTTTCAACCAGTGTGCCGTGGCACATGGGGGTGCCTTGAATGATGGCCAGGGGTGCTGTGGCCTCTGTCCTTCTTTCCTTCTCCCCTGCTCCTCTGATGCCCTCTTGCGTCTCTGCCTCCCAAAGGCTTGCACAGCTGTTTGTTGCAGCAGCCCTGGCTACAAGCTCCCCAGGCGAATGGTGCCTTTGGGGCTGGCCAGGGGTTGCTTCCCACGACCCTGTGGGGTAGTGTGAGGAGGCATCTCTTTTTGGGGTGGGGCGCACCTCAGAGACCAGGGGTGGCAGCTGCCCAGAGGACTCCCAAGGAAAGGAGAGAAGAGAGGAGGCTGAAGGAACACTCCACATGGGAGGGTTTGAAAAGGGGTGCCACAGGGCTGCCAGCTGTGACATAACTGGGCTCCTGAGTCCCACAGGGGTGCCACAGAAAGAATGTAGCTGGTCAAGGGAAAACCTCTGTGCCACGGTAAACAAATGAGACCCCCAAATAGCTTCTAAATTACCTAAGAAGTCCCAATTACCTAAGTCCAAAATTACCTTTTCCATACAATGTTAAAGGGACTTTTGTTCATTCTGAAGCTGCATTTTGGTCTTTGGTGCTTGAGTGACATTATATTTTTCATTAGATTCAGACAATGAAGAAGGGGATGCCTGGTTCATTTTGAGAAGAATCTCTAGCTGTTTTTCCCTTTTCTTTGGTAGAGAGATGATCATTGCATAGAGAAAATTACAGTATTAAGAAACCCAGGATTTTAGCATAGCCATGATTGAGCAAAAGCATGTCCACCTAGGTAGTAGCAAAGACATATGTGCTCTCTAACACAGGTTTACTTCCATGCAAAACAACTTGTCTTTTCCTGAGCATGTGAACTAGGGATATGAGAATCCTTGTGTCACTGCCCTGCATGTAGCCCAGATTTCCCTCCTTTGTCCAGCCCCACATACAAAAGTAGGATTCTTTTCCTGTGTGTTTGGGGTGTTTCTTTTTGCACAAAATGTTATACATTGCTTTTGAGCTGTTCATCACACTTAGATTTAGTATTAAAAGATTTCCCAAGATTTCCCAAGACTATGAAAGTTACACAAAAACAGTCTAATGATATACACATAATCAGGCAGCTAAAATAACTCAGCAAAAGGGAAGTCATCAATACTCCATACTAATTGTAAGCATCTTTATGACACTTTCATTACACATGGAATGAAACATTCAGTTTCTTTTGTTAAGTAGATAGCCTGGCATATTCAATGTTGTTGGGAGAATAGACCTTTGCATAACTAAAGAATTGGCCAAGTATACGTGATTTGTTTCCATAGTAGCTAATGGTCAGATATTTCATTTGGAAGCAAAAATGTCAGCATCACACACATTACATCAGTACATTATGAATAAAAAATCCCTTTTGTGGAGCCAAGAACCACTCGTTAATTTGACATGAAAACTGATGGAACATGTAAGACCATGTGTGTATCCTAGGGCAGAATTTGGGCTGCTGGAGTACCTGCAATTTATGCATACATGGAAAATTGGATTATTTTTTTTCTAAGAAGATTTTTTAAAAAAAATCCTGCTCATGCAAATGCATATGAAATCCACTATTAGTATATCAATATTGTGTTTGAGGTGGTATGGTATTATGGCTGATAAAGCATAGGTTACACCAGCCCTGCAAAGTAGTTCATTACTATCCTAATATCATGGGCTGAGAGAGTAGTGTATAACAAACCTGTGTCAAAGGCTCATATCCTTTTTGCTGTTGTCACTATAAGCTATAAATATATAACTGCCGCAAATTCGAACCGCCGACCTTCTGATCAGCAAGCCCTAGGCTCTGTGGTTTAACCCACAGCGCCACCTGGGTTCCGCTAGGTTGGCTAGTTGACTAGGTTGGCTAGTATGGAAATACAATTATGGGGAAAACCTCACTTGTTAATCATCTTTCTGTCTGACATCTTAATAATTGTGGGGCCCTGCACCCTGCCTGCAAAAGAGGATGCAAACTTGCAAATGACAACCATATCGGCTGTGAGTCCTGAAAGACCTGCTCCCTGCCTTGCATGCCTTTTCCACCAGGCCTGGAAGGGCAGGGCCCTGACTGACTCCAGCTAAGAATTGTGAGGCAGTGGAACAGATTCTTAGGTTGGGTATTGTTTAGGGGGTTTGTTGCAGGGTTCTGTTGCTGTTATTATTGCCCTACTTGTTTAAAATGTATTAAATTGTGTTTAACTGCTTTTTAACTCATGTCCTTTTTAAAAAAAATGGTTTTGTTGTTTTATAATGGAGAACTGAACCAGTGCAAGGAAATAGATGCCTCTTTTAAGTACCGGTAGCTGCATCTTTTTAAAGCTAATATTAAAGTATCCTTTTATATCTAACTTGAAAATCCTAGTTTCTATTGTAAGTACATTTTAATTAATAACCTATGTTTAAATTTTAAATTTAAGTTTCCTGGTCTGTCCGTACCCATGCCTGAACTCAGGCTCCTGTTATGCTGAATGTTTTTATATCGGAATACACATGCAAATTTAAAGGAAGTAGCAGAAATGAATAGACAGGTGCCTTCACTGTGTAAGCAGTAGGGATTCTACCTGTGGAAATACAGGCAGAACTGTAAAACCAGACATTTTGCAGACATTCTCTGCAAAAATCTGAGTAACCAAAGACTTCTCAGTCCCAGACAAAACTCTTAAGTGAGGAAGCAACCTACTATTCTGTTCTGGAATCAGCTTCAAATGTCAGTTCAACACTTCAAGCTGTGAAATTGCACTGGCGCATAGTCATTGTGCTCCATCCTAAACACATATTTGCCAAAATAGCTACTCAGATATGAGGCTGCTAGAGCTTTTAATCATTGCTTCACCCTGCTCCTTGGGTTTTTTCCATTTTCAGTAAAGAAAATAGGTCAAGCTATTATAACCCTAGCTGCTACAAATATTATTTCTTAAAATAGTCAATATCCCAAATAAAGCTTAACTGTTGCACTGTTAATTTTAAGAGGCTCCAGTTATCAATGAATCTCTAGCAAAACAAAAGAAAATCCACAAATAATTCCGTGGACCAAAAAGTAGCCAACTCCTAAAAGCCTCATTTGTGATCTCAAATTGCAGCCTTAAAAAACATGTATCAAAAGGAAGACCTACACTGGCTCCCAGTACGTTTCCGAGCACAATTCAAAGTGTTGGTGCTGACCTTTAAAGCCCTAAATGGCTTCGGTCCTGTATACCTGAAGGAGCGTCTCCACCCCCATCGGTCAGCCCGGACACTGAGGTCCAGTGCCGAGGGCCTTCTGGTGGTTCCCTCGCTGCGTGAAGCCAAGTTACAGGGAACCAGGCAGAGGGCCTTCTCGGTAGTGGCGCCCTCCCTGTGGAACGCCCTCCCTTCAGATGTCAAAGAAAACAACAACTACCAGACCTTTAGAAGACATCTGAAGGCAGCCCTGTTTAGGGAGGCTTTTAATGTTTTATAGATTATTGTATTTTAATGCTCTGTTTAAAGCCGCCCAGAGTGGCTGGGAAAACCCAGCCAGATGGGCGGGGTATAAATAATAAATTATTATTATTATTATTATTATTATTATTATTATTATTATAGCCAAATAACTCTTGCAATTGTATACAAAATTATACTACTTTATTAAATGTTCGTGGTAATATAATGGACGAAGAGGAATTGGGATATGTAATGTAAGAGTAGAACCACTAGACATGACGTAGATTTATTTAAATGACTAGATGAAATTATAATAATCATTTCATTGTACGTTTGCATTAATTATGTCCTAAATGCAACATTTGTGCCAGATACCAAATTGTCATTTGGAACAGTAGCTACCTGTTGGCAACATTTTGACAAGGCACTCAAAGAAACATAAACAAAGACAAAGTTCTCCTGTGTTTGTTGGATCTGTCCTTGAGATTTCACCTCCAAGGAAAATCTGGTGCTGATGTGTTTGAGCTATGGTGTAACTGAGGCCCACTTGCATGAGTGAAAACAATTTTGAGAGAGCCAAAATTGGGCAAAATAACTATTCAGTTTCATGCTTTGGTGAAGTAAGGAGTAGAATTTTAATTCAGTTGAAGATTCTTAAAGCAGGCTCATCTACTTTCTTGACTCTCTCTCTGTCAGCTTTACAAAATTATGGAACGAAAATGGTACCAGCCATTGTTTAGCTGTGTCACAGATGATGAGGCTTTAGAATGTCATCCTGTATGGTTCATATGTGGGATGTTTGGTATATAGGAATACATTTAATAGATTGTCAGATGCATGGTATAAAATGTGAAGAACATTCTGATGCTTTGAAGCTGGTGGTTTTTTCCTCAGCTCTTCTGCTAGGTAAAGGTTCTGGAAAACCTAAAATTTATCATTTACCTCTGTTAAGTTCCACAATTAAGAGCCAGTCAAGAGGCTATACTGACCTTAGGCACAGGTCAGGTCATGTTTTGCTACACACTAGCTGCAATTCATTACGTGAGTTGGGGCCATCCCTGTCGGCTTCCCTGTCCCCACCACTAAATGCCACTGATACATATTATGAGTACTTATGATAGGAGGTTGCCTTATATTGAGTCAGACCATTTGTCCATCTAATTCAGTATTGTCTACACTGACTGACAACGACTTTCCAGTGTCTCAGACCAAGGTCTCTCCCAGGCCTATCTGAAGATTCTGGGGATCCCTATTCACTGAGCTATTGCCCTTACCCTAAAGGAGAAGTCCCCGAGTCTCCTGACTTTCCTTTGAGGTCTCCTCAGAAAAGTCTGGTGGTTCCTTCATCCATCAGAGAGGAGATGGAGCTTTTCACCTATCCTGCAAATTCATTCCAGGGTAGGCATCAATAGGCAATGTTTTAATTATCTTGGTTGCAGATCTTACTTTGAAATACTCACTCCTATGATTGAAAATAGATTTTTATTGCAGGGAGCCTGGAACAATCACTTACAGTCGTTTCTCCCACTGTGACCTTAACTACCCTGGCTTTGCTTGGCTCTTCTCTTTCTGTAGAAAGGATTTCCAATTCTTGATTTGTCCTGTATCCTTCCTGGATGGGGGCCTCTCAGACTGCAAAGGAAAATTATCCTAGGCACACTGAGAGGCTCAGTTCTCTTTCCAACGTTTCACTGTTTCCTTTACCTTATTCCTTCTTGGGTTTTTCCTTAAGTTATCATCATGAATTCAAGCACACTCCCTGGTTTGGATCTTCCTTATCTAAGGAACACTTGTCTAGAGACCCTCAACTAGCAGACTGCTCCATGTTCTAACACGATACTTTGGCAATGAACCTGTGTGATGAGGTAGAAATGAACCTTTGTGATGAAGCACAAGATAACTGGGGGCAGGGGGAGAAAACCTGCTTCACTTCTTAAACAGGTAATAGCAGTACAATCATATAATCATAGTAATGATATCAAGTTCATCCGTCTGTCTCGAAGATGGGTTTTCAGATAGTGTTGAAAAATAGACAAAGACGGTACTAGCCATAAGTTAGTGGGGAATGTCTGATAATCAACAAGAATCAACAGTCAATGCACCACTAGTGAAAAGGTCCTTATCATGTGACTTACCATGTGATCTAAGTCTCCTGGTATGTACACCATTGCCAGATCTTGAGGTGGGGGGCAATTTGCAGCAGCAAACATTTCTTGTCACATTTTGCTGGTCCTCATACTTGTCCTGAGTATTAGGTCCATGCAGGGAGAAGCATTCTTTCCGATTAGGCATCAGTCTGCTGAAAAGTGATTCACTGGGACATGTATTGCAAGTTCTAAAACAACTACATTGGTGTGTGGCCCATATTGGAGTACAATTCAGAGCACTGGATTTAAGATCCTAACATTAATAACAGGAGTATTTCCTTTTTAAGGGATACTCATACTTAAATTACTGGGGTGGATTACCTCCTTCCTTGGAAGTTTTAAAGCAGAGATCATGCCATGGATGATCTAGCTGAGATTCCTTAAATGCAGGGAGTTGCACTGGGTGATCCTTGGGGTCCCAACTCTGATTCTATGATTCTATGACTTTAAAAAGATGCGCCAATTGAAATAGGGAATTGATTTAAAACTTATATTTAAAACATTTTGTTTCTCATTTTTTAAAAAAAAATCACTAAAGCAAAACACCAATTTTGAATGGGTTAATAAAAATGAAAATAGTACCTTTTACTACAGCATTGAGCTTTGTTAGTCAAGATAATTTCCAGGTTAGCTCTACTGAAAGTACAATTTTTTCCAAAGAAAATATTTTTACTTCAACAATTCTTTAGTAGTTTGCAAAAATGCCCAGGCTTATGTTTCCTTCAGATATAGTAACTGTGTTCCAGCTACATGAATTAGCAGATTTTTTTGCTTGTACTGAACATTTTCTAGAAATTGGAAGGACTGGAATATATAAGGCCTGTAGATTAAAATACCAATAGTGTTGGATCGTAATAGTATATGATAATGGTATCTATCCATGAAATGACTTGAGTTTCCCAATACTATCTGGGAAAAGTTGATAGAGTAGAGCTGAACATTATTGAGACCATCGGGTTTATTCCTCTACCAACCTTACTAGCATTGTGTTCTTGAGGGCCAAACCTGCCATAGAATCATTTGAGTGAAGATTCTCAACCGGTAATAAACAAATCACATCACCCCTTCCCTACACCCTTGTCAGAGTTGTGAGCCTATGATAGCCTAAGACCCAATGTTTTCATAATATTATCTGCAGTCTTGATCTTTGGAAAGGTGATATAGTGACCTTTCAAATATTTGTTTTATTTATAAATACCAGGATAATGTCCTTGAGGTTTCATGGTATTCTCACTTAAAGCTGAATAGTTTCTAAGAACTACAAATTGTAGAATATTTCACTGGAGGGATTTGAACATGGTTATCATCATTAATATATGAAATAAAGTTTTGCCATGTGATTGAAAATGAATATCCGTATTTTTGTTTTGACTGTAATTTTGATCCTTGAGCAAAAGACAAAGAAGAAGAAATTAGCCACTTCTGGTCTACTGTTGTTGTTGTTTAGTCATTTAGTCGTGTCCAACTCTTCATGACCCCATGGACCAGAGCATGTTAGGCACTCCTGTCTTCCACTGCCTCCTGCAGTTTGGTCAAATTCATGATGGTAGCTTCAAGAACACTGTCCAACCATCTCATCCTCTGTCGTCCCCTTCTCCTTGTTCCCTCAATGTTTCCCAGCAGCAAAGTCTTTTCCAGGGAGTCTTCTCTTCTCATGAGGTGGCCAAAGTATTGGAGCCTAAGCTTCAGGATCTGTCCTTCCAGTGAGCACTCAGGGCTGATTTCCTTAAGAATTGATAGGTTTGATCTTCTTGCAGTCCATGAGACTCTCAAGAGTCTCCTCCAGCACCATAATTCAAAAGCATCAATTCTTCAGCGATCAGCCTTCTGGTCTATAGCATCATGGTAAAGCCTTGAAGATTGGTTGCTGAGGATGGCAAGGGGCTACGTTGCCTTGAGATTAGTCAGTTTCAGATGTCCCTTTTTGGTGTCCCGAGTCTGGTGTCAGGATTCCAGCAAAGCCCAGGCCTATGGAAAGGATGGGTAATGTGCTGCTGACAACAAGTGATACCATTGTCCTATCCAAGCTGTGCTGATGGGAGATTCAGTTAAAAACATCTGGAGGGCACCAGGCTGAAATAAGGGCTCGTTCAGCACTTCAGATCACAATGGCTCTCCCACCTGCATAAATGTTCACAGTAATAATAAATTTGAGTTGAGTAGTGGAAAATGCAGTAACCATAGAAACAAGCACTTCTTTGAAGAAAGATGTCTAGATTCCATGCAACAAGTAAGTAACCACAGTATGTTTTTAGTGCTTGGAATTCATCTGGAAAAACTTTGTGTTTTCTTCTGTTAGGTAATGTCATACCTAGAGAAGCATGACATTACCTAATCCTGATGTAACATATTTTACTTTGCCTACTATATATTAGAATTCCAGCTTACAGTTGTTTAACAAGGTCATCAAATTTTTCAAGATCTAGAAAGGAGTGGGGTATTTTTTTCCCCGTAGTCCAAAGAAGTTGTTTTGTCATTCTGTTTTGATGAAGTATTTCCCCACCTTGGAAATGAGCCACGCCTAATGACCCACTCCTGAAATGGCCCACAGTGGGTCTTGAAGTGGGGGCTCACTTGAAGGATGTCATGTAGGATCTATGGTCTGCACCACCACTTCACACTGATTGTAGTATGGAGGTCAGACCAATCAAAGAAGCCAGTCGGTCAGATCTAGTTAGGTGTTAGTACTTAATCTCTATAAGATGGGAATGGGGAACCTGCAGCCATCTAGATGCTGAACAACAGCTTCCATTTTTCCTGACCATTGATCATCCTGCCTGAGGCTGATGGGAGTTGCAGTCCAATGACATCTGGAGAGTAGCAGGTTATCCCCTGCTATAAAAGCTTCCTGATCAGGCTTGGTCTCTAGTCTGAGCAATTATAATGGAAAATGTAGGCATGATGCAGCCGAAACTAAACACGTTTTAAAGTTTCTTTGCTTTCAATAAGAAATGCTTCAGATGACCTGTAATGGCCTGGAAAGATGAGACCGAAAATTCAAGAGATGTAAAAAACAACCCCCCCCCCAAGCATTTCTAAAACAAGTTACTTATTTAAAGCTTAGTTTACAATCACATATAGGAAATGAAAGAACCATACCAGGAGACCTTGACAAGTTATCTGTACCCATCAGGAGCAGGAAATAGGATACAATTTTGGAACGAGAAAGCTGCTTCAAAAATAATGAGAAATGTTATCCAAAAAGCACATGTTCTTTATAACATGCGAGCAATGCTTTAAGAATAAACTTGTGAAGATCTAGGATGAAAATGTATTATTGTCCAACTCATAGCCTTGATTTAAATTTTATCTAGTTTCTGAAACATGGGTAGCTCATTGTACAAGGACATACAATCTGGAACACTCCAAAGCCTGATTACCACCCACCAGAATTTTTTAAAGAGAACTTGCTGACATGTAGGATCCAGTCTTCTTCTTTCTTTTTTTAAACAGGAATTTAATAATATTATCCTAAGTGGTATTTCCCCCAGAAAACATAAGAATATAATTGTCCTAGTGTTCAAGAAAGGAAACATAATGATTCCAGCCGGATACACCCCAGTGATTCTTATAGTATGCATTCCTGGATAGGAATGGCAGAAGTATACGCTGGAAACAGAAAACTAGCCTTTTAAAAATTAAATAAATACCTAGAAATCTGTCCAGGGAAGTTGCTCAGTCTTGCAGTAGGCATTTTGAACACATCTTCCTATTATCAAAATGATATTGTCTGTCATAATGATGATACCTAGACTTTTTAGATGTTGGAAGGACTCTAATCTTCCTCTTCCTAAATGTACACCGGTGGAAAAGCAGGGTTTTTCCTCTAGATTGTCATAGAGCTTAAAGTGGTAATTGCTCACCAAAAAAAATAAAAATATATCTTTCCCCAGAAGCAATGATTCCAGTACAACTGGTACCCATGGCATCACTCGTGGTGACGGAATACAATCAAACTCTGCCTGCCCTGAATCCCTGTGCAGTTTTAGTATTTATATAACTTATAAATTGGATGCCTCCCTCTGCTATAAGAGATAAATGTCCTTGCTGTGAATCAGAGCCACTGAATTCTTACCATACTAACTGACCACCTTTTCATGCATTTTTAATGGAAAAGTACCTTTTAATTGTGCTTCCAGTTTTAGCTATTTGCAATCAATTCATTTGTGGTGAAACATTTGTTCACATACAGGTAAAGCATATGTTCTGGCATCCCTTAGAGCCCTACTACTGATTAGAAGGGGAATGGGAAATATGTTATCTGCACAGGAAGGTGCTGTTTTTCTTTAAACAAGTGGTAGAAACAGACAGATGTTTCACTAATTAGCATTGACTGGAACTCTGTGAAAATTTGAACACCAGAGAGCTGCTGTCTGGTATGTAATTAAGATTCCATTAAGCATCTGAATTTCATCCAATAAAATAACAATGAACCAAATCAGGAAATTAGTATTTTAAAGAAATGCTGAGTTTACTGTGCTAAGCAATAATTGATGGCAAGGAAAATAAATGTTCACGTGTGGCATTAAAATTATCAAGCAAGGCAAGGTTATTTATTCCACTTTTATACGTGTGGTTATAGACTAAGGTTTCAAAGATTTAACAACTCAGATGCTTCCCCCCAATACACAAACACATTAATATATTTGGCATCTGGAGCATTTTGTCATCTTAACATAGTTTGCAAATTGTCCAATTATCAGAAAGGACTGGGATTTAAATGATCTGAATTCTGGGAAATCCAGCTATTATGTGTTATAAAACATAATAGTACAACCCCCTTTGAAGAAATCTTCCTGAGTCTTATAACATTAATAACAAAACCCCACATAGTGTGGTATTTCCCTCTGAAATTGCAATGTAAGCAACCTTTCCTTCCTCTATTTTAATTTGAGGAGCAGAGCAACCCAAAGTGGGGAAATCTACCAGGGGACAGATATTCACTGGCAATCGGCCTGCACAAACTCCACTACATCCAAACCCCTTTTTGTGATGGGTGGGAGGGCCATTGCCAGGAAAAAGAAAATAATTGCAGCAGCAGGAGACCAGACATGTCCATGATATCCACAGCGTTCCTGCCCAACACAGCCAATCTGGACACAGCTTCCAGCATGAATGGCCATGCCACCCACCATACATAATGAGAGGCCCATCAGTAGAAGTATCTGTTCCTATGCCACACAACATCTTGTATGGCACAATGGGGCCAAGGAGATAATCATTTGAGTTCAAGGTTCTGTCAAAAACATCCTTGAATGGCACACTAGAGGTAACCAGTTCCCGGGAGGGAACTTCATGCTGTCCGGAACCATCTGAACAGTGTGTTTGTGGCTAAGCAGATGTGCCTTGCATCTCCACGTTGCCCTGCCTGCCACCTTCTCTTTCCTCAGGAAGCAGGCAAAGCATGTCACCAAACCACATTCTTCTGTTGCTGAAATTTATTAATAACAATAATTAGAGAAGTCTAAAGAAGGATTTTTTTGTGTAAAAAGGAAAATTGAATTAATCTGAAACATTTGGGTTGGAAGACTGGGGAAATATTTCCTAACAGAAAGTAGATCAGGTGGTTGTCATTCTAGAGCAGGCATAGGCAACCTTGGCTCTCCAGATGTTTTGGGACTACAATTCCCATCGCCCCTGACCACTGGCCCTGTTAGCTAGGGATCATGGGAGTTGTAGTTCCAAAACATCTGGAGAGCCAAGGTTGCCTATGCCTGTTCTAGAGTGAATATTTTAAATATTTTATATTATGTAACCGACAGAAAGAAAATCAAAAGTCCTTTTTATTTTTCTTCTTTTCTCTTTCTTCTCTTTATTGGCTTTCCTTTGGAGTTTTCTTTTTTCTTTCTCTCTCTGTTTTTTGTTTTTATTTAGATCATTTATTTTATTGTATTATGAAAAAAGCTTTAATAAAATATTATTATTTTTTAAAAGAAAAGAAATACTTTCTCCATGCCCCATGTGGAATTGGTGGTGTCCTGGTCAGTTTCTGTGCAGCTCCTACAGCACCCTACTAAAAGAAGGACTTGTCCAGCACTCCAGGAACTGATGGCAAGACTCAAAAGGAACAGTTGAACTACTTGTGGACCTGGGACACATGTTCTATCTGGTGACAGTGAGCCATGGAATGCAGTCACAGAGGGGCACAGTAGTTTGCAACAGATCTATCCTTGGCATCCCACTAGTGGGTCTCTTTTTCTTTCCACTGGGACTTACTACATGTAAGCCCTCCCCTCTGTCCATATCCTGAGCCAACAAAGCTGTTATCGGCAAAAAAGATGCTGAGTCACTCTTCCACTCTCTGTTGAGCCTGGAGAGCATCCAGGTCTTCCAGTTGGACAGGGAAACCACTGAGGCACTCTGTCAGATGTTTGGCCATGCCAATTGCGACAGCCTCATGTTTCTGCAGAGCAATGCATAAATGTGGTATTTATTTATTTATTTGTATAGCTCATTGTTTGGATTGGCAACCAGTACCTAGTACCAGGGATAGGATCCTGTAACTCCATGGGTGGGGTGGTGGGGGGCTGCACCGACAGCTGCCAAGAGGGGGCCTCTGTTCTCTTCTTGGCCCTCCAAGCAAGGAAGAGGGTGTGGTTCATTGTGAGGTTGGCTATGGAGGAAAATGCTCTACCCATTCCTGGACTAACTTGGGGCACTAGTCATGCCCCTTCCTTTGTTGTATCATAGCATAGCTTGTTGCTGGGCACAGCTGTCCTTCATGCTGCTACAGAATTTCTGCTTCAGTCTGAAGCCAGACAAATTTTAGCAAAGCTCTGTTTCTCCCTCTCCCCCACCCATGAGCTATGTATGTGTATAAACAGCTATATAACTGGCTTTTAAGACAGCACATTATTAACTATTTCTTACGGATCTTATTTATTGAGGAGCTGTAGGCCTTGCCAGGAGAATGGTATAGCAATGTAGAAGCTAAGAACTAAGTCGGAAACCAGAAGCACTTGGATCAAATCCTACAACCTGCTAGGTAAACTTAGGCAAGGCATCATTCTCTAAGCCTCAGCTCCACATCTGTAATGTGCAGACAATCATAATATACTGACCTACTTTACAGACTGTTGTCACAATCTGAACACTCAAACGTGCTGTAAGAACTTTTAAGATGCTGTTTACAGGCAGCTGCTCTGCTTTAAAATAGCTTAAAATGTCCAGGGTGAACAGAAGAACTGGGGAAGATGTGAGTAGTTTTGAAAGGGAAACACTGGTAAAGGTGGTGCCATTTTTTAATAGCCTCAGATGGATTTATGGCTCAAATTTGGTGTAGATTAAGTCAGGCACAGGAAGGCTTTCTTTTCCACACTGCCTATGCCAATCTCAGCATGGGTGGCCTCCCAGAAAGCTAATAAAACATGTTTTTGTACTGCAGCACATCTCCTACCTTTATACAGCCATGTACAGTAAATGCACCGAGACATTATTACGAAAAAAAGAATTACACCGACCTGCAAAATGTAGTCGCTGGAGAACCTCTACAGTGTTACAGAGATGTACAGTAACTGGAAGGCAAAGACAAATATTCCTTCTGATCTATTTGCTTTTGAGAGAATACATATAAGTGGGTGCCAGACACAAATGATTTTCCTGGCACACCAGAGTGGTGTTCCCTTCTCTGCCCTCGCACAACTCCTAAATTTGTTCTGGGGGTTCCCCCAGTCCTTCGGAGGAACAAAATTTGTTCATAATCAACATAACATTACATGTCCCAAAAGTGTAAGATACAATCTGGGCATTTAATATTTAGGAAGCCCTCCCCCTCTCAATCACAAGAAAGAGTCTTGGGTGCTTTAAGCATCTTAGGTGCCTTCCTGAGACAGAATTACACTAGGAGTTATGCTACATCATGATGTAGCATCCTTCTCAGGTGTATTCTTGAGGGAGAAATATGGCTGTTTCCGTGGCCATGAATGGTCCTACAAAAGCTAGGGGAGGACAGTGGTGAATGGTAAGGGGGGGGGAAATATCACAATCAAAACTCAGGGATGAATGACAACACACAGGAACAACAACTCTGTTTAGCTTATTGACTTCACCATCCCTCCTTGTAATCACCATGATTGGCGTGCACTGGAAAAATTAGGCACTGTGATTAAAAGCCGGACCTTTCATCAAAACAGATGTTCCCACCACTTTCTTACTCAAGTTCTGGGCATTTCCCCAGGTTGCGAATGTAACTTAAAAAAAAAAACATGGAGAGAAGTTTGCAGATTCTCTGATCTGCCTTGACACACCTTGTTAACAATGCAATCTAAGGTGGGAACATGAGAGTCTGCCCCCAAATTGTTTGCATCTTTATTTGGCATACATATGGAGCTACCACATGCCCGAAGCAAATAAGCTGCATTTTCTTCTCCTTTGCCCCATATTCCCTCAAAATACTTAGCATGAGTTCCCTATCGGTTTATGAACAGCATCTACGTTCTAGATGTCGACAATTCCAAAAGCTCCAAAACATCTTATTGTACAGGCAAATTAAGTGATGAAAGCTAAATGCACCAAAATTCAATATTTGATGAGGCGAACAGCTAATGTTACACCAAGCCTGGTAGACCAGTTTGCCAATCCACATGGTGAGCCAATCATAATAAGCAAAAACCAGCCTTATACCAATATGCCAAGGTATACAGCAGAAGCTGTTACAAAGTTTCCATTCAATATTTTATATGACTCCTCACTGTCCTCTTTGCCCATATATAAATAAACCTTTCCCCCAAACACAAGGAACATTACATTCAAGCTATTGAATTGAGCAGGTACTTTCTCAGCTTTGGGAAGCAACGTCTTGTGTTGCACCGACCTGTTAAAACTGTACCAGTGCCATCTGAGGCCTAAGAGTTGTTTAAAAAATAATAATAATAATCCCCACCTACTCTTAATTAAACTGTAGATCTACCCTTGGAAGTTCGTGAGGAGTGCCACTGTAAAATTCCGTATTTACTCACCGCTTCTTATTTGCATTTGTTACAGTAGTCATCTAACCAAGCTGAATGATTCGCTCTACACCAGGCTTCCTCAATCTCGGCCCTCCAGGTGTTTTTGGCCTACAACTCCCATGATCCCTAGCTAGCAGGACCAGTGGTCAGGGATGATGGGAATTGTAGTCTCAAAACATCTGGAGGGCCGAGGTTGAGGAAGCCTGCTCTACACTGACATTTTGTAAATGACCATTTAATTTACATAGTCTGAACTAGGCCATCTAATGCACTGACGGACAGGTCTATGGATGCAGATGTAGAAAGGCAGGCTATAAATATCAAAAGAAATGAAGGAGCAATACTGAAATGTTGATAGATGAAAGTATTTTACTATGCCTTTCTACTCTCTAGCTGTCCCTTTTCAGCAATATTTTTCTGAGCTGCCTTCCAGTGAAAAACCCACCTTTTGAAGGTCTTGCAACCATTTGCTCCTACATATTCAGTGCTTCCAGACAGAGGCTTAGTGTTGCAAATGGATTGTTGATATATCACAAATGGCACATTGGAAACAGGTGTGACTGTCCTTACCTTCCAAGCAAGGAAGGGAATTTTTAAACTGTCCGTCTTACTTGCTAGGTTCTGGGATGCTCTCATGAGATCTTGCAGGGCTGTCCAAGTTCCCAGAAGATCTTGCAAGAGCATCCCAGAGACCACAAGAGAAAACTCAGGACAAAAGGAACTTTTAAGCTTTCCACCTTGTGTCCATTAAATTTGCAGGGTTTCAATCAGCTGGCTTTCAACTGAATAAAGTTGATATCACGCAAGTTAATTGCACACAAGATGTGATCATATTGTACACCCGTCTGAAAGCATCCCTTTCCCCCACTTTTAACTTGTGAAATAGTTGAGTGTGGATCGTGTTAACTCACCACTGTTCACCAAGTTTCACCATTAAGTTGCCAGGCTCCACTGCTAGCCTTTCCCACTTGTGCAGAAGCATGTCCCTATTATTATTATTATTATTATTATTATTATTATTATTATTTAATTTTCATAGCATGGAAAGAGTTCTGAGGGCCAGAACTGCCTGGAGGCCAAAAAAGCAATATATATACATAATTTAAAATAAAATACAGTTCAGCTTTTTTATATGTTGTTATAATGCTAACCATTCTGGTAAACCGCTCAGTTCTTAACTTTTTTCTTTTTCATATTTAGTTTAGGAAAAAAGTATATAAGGATGGATAGTAAAAGCGAATAAACTGAAAAGAAAGTATATCAAAGTGTGGGAGGGATTTATTTTACAAAACCACAATTATTGGGAACTTCTCCCCAGGAAAGCTTGAAAAATGTAATAAATCCAGTTTCAAATCCCACACCAGCATAAGGATTCATTTAGGAAGGTACATACCGTAGAGAACTACCAGGGCAGAGTGTGTATGTACACTTAATTCAGAGCCTCTTTGAACTCAGTGAGACTTATTTCTGAGTAGACATGCATAGGATTATGCTGTAAGTATCAGTATACTGTTTGATATACAAAGCCCTGAACAACTTAGACCCAGGATACCTTAAGGACGGTCCAAGCTCTTATATCCTCTCTCTATCACTGAGACCATTCAAAGGAGTTCTGTTAGTTGAGGCTGATATCAACAAATGCAAACGCTTGGGTTTAGGCTACAAGCCCTCTGGCATGTTTACTTGAGAGCACAACCCTTGAACTCTCTGGGGATTAGTGCTGGATTGCACAGTAGGTTTAGCACAGGGACTACCACAGGTCTATACATTCTTGAATCCAGATACTGGTATTCCTGTTGCAGACTGGCCATCCTTTGTACATGACCTCTTATTGATGGTCAGATCTGATTTTCCATCAATGAGCAACAGTTGGTTGGATCCAAAGGGGCCATTTCAGAAGGTCTTATCTCTCTCCCTAATTAGAACTGATCATACCCACACAATTTGTTATGATTTTGTCTTGGGTCATATTCACACTTAGATTTTGCCTCATGCTTTCTAGGCTTTCTTGGTCCATGTCCGAGAGCAATTTGGGTTTTCTTCAGAACCTTTTCAGTGGTAAAGAGCAGGTTTTTGTGGGGAAAGCGCAGGGGGGAATGCTTGGACCTGTACCTAGAAACACGACACAAAAGGAAGTCTAGATTAACCCTTAGCCTTAAAGGTAAAGGTATCCCTGACCATTAGGTCCAGTTGCGGACGACTCTGGGGTTGCGGCGCTCATCTCGCTCTATAAGCCGAGGGAGCTGGCATTTGTCCACAGACAGCTTCCGGGTCATGTGGCCAGCATCACTAAGCCTCTTCTGGCGAACCAGAGCAGCGCACGGAAACGCCGTTTACCTTCCCACTGGAGCGGTACCTATTTATCTACTTGCACTTGACGTGCTTTCAAACTGCTAGGTTGGCAGGAGCAGGGACCAAGCAACGGGAGCTCACCCAGTTGCGGGAATTCGAACCGCCGACCTTCTGAATGGCAAGCCCTAGGCTCAGTGGTTTAGACCACAGCTCCACCCGCATCCTTCGCCTTACTAGTTACTTAAACAGTATCACTTCCCTTATCCCTCCCTCCCTCCAGTTTTGGCCCTAGTTTTTTTAAGGTTAGGTTTGCACTTTCTTTACAGCAGTGCTATCAGGGTCTGACTTTATTAGAACTTTGATGTGTGTGTGTGTAAGTCTTGTGAGTACATTGTACATAGTTAAATACAGGTGGTGGTGGTTGTTTACAATTATTTTGTGGGGAAAGTAAAGTTTAAAGGTGGCTAGTACAAAAAAAAAATGTCAACGTTATTCTCCTCTCTAGGAGCACCAGGTCTCCAGATTTCATTAGTCTGTGGAAAAAACCAAAAAAGTTATGGCCATTTTGGTTTCTTAGCACAAGTTCATGGTAAGACCAGAGATTCAGATTTCATAATCTTGATTCAGAGCCCTGAATCTGAATCACTGAATGGGATGCGAACTGAATCTGAGATGTGTGGGGTGTGTGCTTGATCCCTAGTTATATCTGCCTAGATTGAACCTGTGGGGCTGATACATGAACCTCAGACTGGCTTCTTATTGATCAGCTCAGGAGGGTGTGCACAGTTTATAGAGCTCTTTAAACTGGATCACATCAATGTCTTTGAGAAGGTAGGTACACATACGCTCATGCACACACATCTACATACATCCCAAAGATTGAGAACAGTACAAACCCAGGGATATGAATCAGTTTTTGTTGTTGTTTGCAGTGGAAAGGAAGCTGAAAATAAAATATGGTTCCTGGATAGTTAGCCTACTGTACGTGGAAGATGGGGGAACTAAATGAAATCCATTCACAGTAGGTTAAAGTTGGCCACAGGAACAGCTGACATTGGAAGCTTACTAGAGAGATGATGTTGTTGGCAGTTTATTGACGGCTTCCCAAACAGCAGGGATAAACAGAGCACTAGGCTTTAATTTTAGGGTATATTTTCACCCCATTAAAGTAGAGACACCAAACGATGTCCATCTAAACTAATTCCTGGCAAACCTTTTTTTAGAAAATAAATTTTGATGATAAAAGATCATTTAGAATGAAAAAGCTATACATTAGATTACCTATGTTATTACTCCAGGAAAGCAGCAAAATTCAAATGCCATGGAAATTCTGTATTTACTTGCACTACACGAGGATGTGATGTAAACAAAAAGGGTGTTCATGTGCATGTGTGTTCACACACTGTATTACTTGATAGCTCTTTTAATTTCACAAATCAGATGCTCTAGTCCACTAAAAAGTACTGCAAATGCAAACTGTGCCCTGAATGAGTGGAAAATCCCAGTGATTCCCTCCACCTCCAAGATGGATAGCCAGAAATCCCAGTGGGAGCTGGCAGTTATCATAGCTGCATCCTTAAAATATACTCAGTTTAAAACAACAAAAACAACAACAACTTAGCACATACCGTATTGACCTGAATATAAGCTGCACCCGAATATAAGCTGCACCTTTAAAATTCAAGGCGGGGGGCGGGGAGAGAGAGAGAAAAGGCAATACCCGACTATAAGCCGCTCCCTTAAAATTCTGCAGGCAGGTATGTCTGTTTCAGCAGTGATATCACAAAAGCCAATTTTTGTAAGGTCACAAATTTAAGCCGCACCTATAACTTTTCACGGTCGGAATTTGGGGGGGAAGTGAGGCTTATATTCAGGCCAATACGGTAATTTCACTATGCACACACACACCCCTTTCCATAAAAGAAATGTTTTTAAAATGGTTTATAATTTGATCAACAGATCAAGAAAATACAAAATAAATAAGTGGGAAGGGGCTACAATAATTGTTTTTTTAGTTAGATTTATAAAATATCTCAACTGACAAAAATGGAGATAAATTGAACAGCTTGACAGGCAGAATGACAGCTATAAAGCAAATATATTTGCACAGGAGCAGCAGGCCATCAGAGAGCAGCGAGAAGCCACTCTTGACAGGAACTTCTACACTGAAGGTCAGCCCCTGCATCTCAAGCAAATATAGCTGAGAGATTGGTGCAATATAAATGGGCAAATGCCTATTTAAGTGGGAGAGCAAGCTGAAACGAGAGAAGGCTATACTGGTATACTTAAGCTATACTGGTATCACTCAGCACAGCCACCCCTTTGGTCTCCAGATGCTGTTGGGACTATCACCCTCACCCATCACCTAGAGCCATCATGTCCAATGGTCATGGTAGATGTGTAGTCCAACATCTGGGACAGTTGCTTAGGGGCTTCAGATGTTCATGGTGAGTTCCAGCACCTCTTTTTCTAGAAAAAAATTAGCACTGGCTAAGAACATAAGAATAGTCTGCTGGATCAGGCCAATGGCCCATCTAGTCCAGCATCCTGTTCTCACAATGGTCAACCAGATCCCTATGAAAAGCCCTCAAGCAGAATTTGAGCACAAAAGCACATTTCGCTCCTGTGATTTCAGGCAACTGATATTCAGAAGCACTGCTGCCTTCAAATATGGAGGCAGAGCATAGTCTTCATGGCTAGGAGCCATTGCTAGCTGTCTCCTCCATTAATTTGTCCAATCCTTTATTAAAACCATCAAGGTTGGTGGCCACTACCTCCTGTGAGAGTGAGTTCCATAGTTTAACTACATGCTGCACAAAGAAGTCCTTTCTTTTATCTGTCCTGAATTTTCAGCTTCATTGGAGATCCATGAGTTCTAGAGTGATGACAGAAGAACAACTTTTCTCTATCCTCTTTCTTCATGGCATGCATCATTTTATACCCTTCTTTGATATCACTTTTTCTCTAGAATAAAAGTCCCAAAAGCTGCAACCTTTCTTCATAGCGGAGTTGATTATTTTGGTTGCCCCCTTTTTTTATCCTTTTCCAACTCTGTGAGATCCTTTTTGAGCTGAGGTGACCAGAACTGTTCCAATTGCGGTTGCACCATAGATCTGTATAACAGTATTATGATTGGCAGTTTTATTTTAATATTGTATTTTACAGTTGTATTTTAATATTCTGTTGGAAGCTGCCCAGAGTGGCTCGGAAAGCCCAGCCAGATGGACGGGGTATAAATAATAAATTATTATTATTATTATTATTATTATTATTATCATCATCATCATCATCATCATCATCAATTCATTTCCTAAAGATCCCTAGCATGAAATTTGCCTTTTTCACAGATTTTGCACAATAGGTTGACATCTTCACCGAGTTATCTACTAAGACCCCAAGGTCTTGTTCCTGGTCATTTACCACCAGTTCAGACCATGGGAGCATATATGTGAAATTGAGACAGAAAAACAATTTTCCCCACATGAATCTTTTTTTACATTTGTTTACATTGAATTGCATTTGCCATTTTGTCACCCATCCACTCAGTTTGGAGATGTCCTTTTGGAGTACAATCTCTTTTTGTTTTAACAGCCACGACCCATCAGAAAACTTGGCCACCTCGCTGCTCAGTCCTAATTCTAGATTTTGTAGGAACAAGTTAAAAATCACAGGTCCCAAAAATGATCCTGGGGAGACTCCATTCGGAGGACTGTCCATTTATTCCTATTCTTTGCTTCCTCCATCTTAACCACTTTGTGACCCACCAATCTATGCCAGTCAGATTCCTATGAAAATGATGCTATATAGCATTGTTTCCATGGTGATCTGGCACAGGAAGTGGAACAGTTTTCGGAGGTGTTTCTGTCTGTGGTCAACAGCAACGTAGCCCAGCTTTACTTATAAGAAAGAAGGTACAGTCTTACAAATGCATTTGCTCTCAATAGAGAGCTCCAGTCAACAGCTTGGCATCAGTCTTCTGAATCCACTGAAGTTTCTGGAGAATTTTCAAAGGGAGTTTCATGGAAAGGGCATTGCAGTCTAATTGTGACGCAAGTACAGCACATGTCACCATGGTCAGATCTCTGATTTCCTAAGGAATATGGATAACTGGTCCACAGTTGGGCAACGGCACTCCTGGCCATGCCCATCACCTGAACATCCTGGTTCAAATCCCAAGATAATCTAGTACATAACTGAGCTAGTTTGAACCCAGATGTAGCCCTATTTAAACCACTGGATCACACTGGCTCCTGCTAGTCTCACCATTCCAGATAAGCTGCCAAACTGGATGACAAGAAAACATTTGTAAATTCAGCCACAGTGAATGGGTTTGAGTATTTTCCATCCAACTGCTGTCTTTTCATAATAAATGCTGCTGTGTGGGGTAATTTGTGGGCAGTGTTTTCAAACTATGTGGTTTTAATATTAGGACATATTGTTTAATTGTTCTGTTTGCAATAAATAAATGTTCCTTGCAATAGGAAGATGTTTGGCACAGGAAGCATCTCCCCACTCCTTACTGGTGTCCTCATATTGTACTCGTGCCCATCAGCAGATTTGAGGGACTGCACTGCCTGGAGACAATGCAACATGCTAGGAAGTACATCAAATACTGCACTAACATGGGCCTGAAATATTGGACCAAAAGGTGACATGAACTAAGGAAAACCAAGTCTGAGCAAGTTCACAGACCCTACCACAATGGGTTGGAGCCAAACGTGAGATTTGTTGTTGGCACCCGTCTGTCTCCAGGTGTGAAGTCAAATCGCTATGTTAGCAGCACCAAAGTGACCTCCCTGGGACAAAACAAAATAAAAAATAAAAAAAATTCCTTCCAGTAGCACCTTAGAGACCAACTAAGTTTGTTCTTGGTATGAGCTTTCGTGTGCATGCACACTTCTTCAGATACACTGAAACAGAAGTCACCAAGTCTCCCTGGGACAAGTCATTATAAATGTGAGCATCGTTGCAATTGCAGCAGATGGGCAATATGTCCAATAATGTCTAGTCCGGGGAAAAAGGAACTTTAAGTTGTCAAAAATGCAGTAATATTAGATGTTTTCCCATGGGTTTGGATTTTGAAAGCTTTTGGATTGTTGATTTTAAATGGATGGTGTGAACTTTCCCCATTCAGGTTTGGAATTGATCAAGTAAAACCAAATTATCTCAGGACTGGGGAGATGCTTGTAAAGACCTTTGATTTTGCCTTCCCCAGGGTCTCCTGTGTTTCATCCCAGGAACCAGGAGGCACATGAGGCATCAGTCTGGATGGGGAGGGCTCATCCTGAGAAGGACATTGAGATTATCTGTTTTATTGCATTTTAAATATATTTTAAGTCTCTTTGAGATTTTGGCATTGTAGGTGGGGTATAAACAATAAAAAAATATAAGTATCCTCCACTAATAATAATAATAATAATAATAATAATAATAATAACAACAACAACTTCCCTAAACAGGGCTGCCTTCAGATGTCTTCTAAATGTCAGATAGTTGTTTATTTCTTTGACATAAGATGGGAGAGCATTCCACAGGGCAGGCACCACTACTGAGAAGGCCCTCTGCCTGGTTCCCTGTAACTTCAATTCTCAAAATGAGGGAACCGCCAGAAGGCCCTCAGCGCTGGACTTCAGTGTCTGGGCAGAACTATGGGGGTGGAGATGCTCCTTCAGGTATACAGGACCGAGGCTGTTTAGGGCTTTAAAGGTCAGCACCAACACTTTGAATTGTGCTCAGAAATGTACTGAGAGCCAATGTAGGTCTTTCAGGACCAGTGTTATGTAGTCTCAGAGGCACTCCTAGTCACCAGTCTAGCTGCCACATTCTGGATTAGTTGTAGTTTCCGGGTCACCTTCAAAGGTAGCCCCACGTAGAGCGCATTGCAGTAGTCCAAGCGGGAGATAACCAGAGCATGCACCACTCTGGCAAGACAGTCCACAGGCAGGTAGGGTCTCAGCCTGCGTACCAGATGGAGCTGGTAAACAGCTGCCCTGGACACAGAATTGACCTGCGCCTCCATGGACAGCTGTGAGTCCAAAATGACCCCCAGGCTGCACACCTGGTCCTTCAGAGGCACAGTTACCCCATTCAGAACCAGGGAGTCCTCCACACCCACCCGCCCCCTGTCCCCCAAACTGCTAAGATACAAACTACTAAGTATCTTCTCAATTAAGATGGAGAGCTTCAAACCATCTCGAACATACGGTGCATAAGGCGGACATATGCAACAATTACTGTGATGGAAGAGAATTATGATGCATTTCCAAATCATCCATTCAGAGCTTTGTATGGTATGTAGTGAATTGTCTCAGAAAACTGAGAGCCTGATTTCCAACCTTCCCAATTTGTGGATTTCTCTTGTTCCAAAAGAAACCAGAGTTAGATTGGTCTTGCAGTGCGTCGTACAATTATACTATCATTCTATTTCCCAGCAACATAAAGAAAATGCATGAGGATCACATGCGTTTTCAATAAACATAAGCTTCTATATTTATAAAACACATGGCAGTTACTCGCTTGGCGCTAAATTAGATTTCAGTACAAAATTTTCTCTCTTGGCAAGGAGCCCATGTTGCATTTTTGGAATGTCAAAGTGAATGAAAGAAGTTAAAAAGCTTTGTGGGATTAAGAAAGCACAGTGCAAAGGTGCTTTTGTGGTGTGCTTTAAACTTTGGCTGAGCCATTTAATATCCCACTGAAGACACACAAACACACACACACACACACACACACACACACACACACACAAATATCTAAGGAAAATTTGCTTTAAAACAAAAAATTTTGAAATACATACTGCCCTAAGCGCAACATAGCTATTTTGAAAGGGGGAGAGGGTTAAATGGCTATAATTGCACTAATTTTACTATTTATATCTAATACGTATGAAACCTTGGCCATATCCAGATGTTTTTGACTACAGCAGAAGCATTTGCTTAGATTTTCTGTCCCTTTTCTCCTCAAAGAGGAGAATTAACAACATCTTTGATAGAAAGTAGGAAATTATTTTTACAGAGGGGGACCATGCCTGAGCTCATAAGCACACAATTACTCTAACAGGACTTCTGAGAAAAAAAATGCATAAGCCTTGAACACTGGTACTTGGAGGCAAAGAAAAGGAGGGATCTTTTGCCCCCTTACGTAGCAGTAAACCCTACCGAACGAAACTGGACGTGTTGTACATGTGAGTAGACTTACACAGGGCTGTTCTGTAAATAGCATACAATGCCATAGTGGCAGTATTGTTGAAAGCGTGAAGCCTTGTAGCTGAGCAGCAAGGTCCTTAACTAGTCTGGCATTTTTATGTGGGTAGAAAAATCTATTGCATTTGAAAAACAAATATTGCTTTAATCACACATTACATATATTTTAACCGCAGGCCTCTGAACAGCACATCTGTTCCTATGTGCCACAGTGACGCAGCGTGTGGTGGCATGTCACTTCTATTTATGTCAATCAGGTAGTTCACCTTACATTAGTAAGGCACAGTATTCAGCAGAGTAGATTATTATAGGGATAGATGCCTCTCTGTAAAGGCATATAAGTTAGGCATGTATAGATGCCTCTCTGTAGAGGCATTTAAGCAGTACAATATATGCTTTGCATGCAAATGACCCTGGGTTCAGTCCCCGGTCATTTCCAGTCAAGAGGATCTCAAGTAGCAGAACTGAGGGACAAAATCTTTCTTTGAGACCATGGAGAGCCATAGGCAACCAGAGGAGACTGTACAAGGATTTAGTATGTGGCAGGTGTATATGTTTAGTTCTGAAAGATGCCGTCGCTATTCATCTTCAGAGTGCAGCAGAAAGCTTGTATAGATGCTTCCTTTGAAATGCTCAGATGTTTCAGGGCAAGGCCGGCAAGGTGAGGCAACTGCCTTAGGCAGCAGGTTCCACAGGGGCAGCAGATCCTGAGGTAGATCTTTATTCCCCCTTGTTCCTGATGTACATCTTCACTCACCCCTTTTACCCTGGCAGGAAGGGGGTGCCATTTGGGGGTTCGCCTCAGGTGTCAAAATGTCTTGGGCTAGCCCTTTGAATACACATTCATGATGGTTTATGCTCATTATATTATCAGACTGATTATATGTGATCCCAGTTTCAATACTGTTTGCACTTGCAAATGTTTTGGGGTAGTCATAGTGCTTCATTTTCAATTAGTGCACATCCTGTAGCTTCCAGCTGAAATCCTATAACTTTTCCTAGTATAGATGCTCTGGAGTTTTTTGTCTTACTTTTGTGGCATGGTAGTCCCTCTGGACAGCATTAATGGGATGGCATTGCAGAAGCACCACAGATTAAAAGAGCAGAATAAATCCACCATTTGCACAATTTTAGTGGTTTGTGGGTTTTATATTTAAATTTTATGTTGATAACTGCCCTGAGATCTGTGGATGAAGGACAGTGTACAAATTTTATAATAATAATAATAATAATAATAAGTCAAGAAAATGTTGCAGATTACACCTGCAATAAAAGACCTGTCTGGATGGACTCTCAGTTATCCAAAACAAAAATGCATTCCAAGAGTGACACTTTTTCTATCTGTTGGTGCCTTCTCTTCCAGGAAAGTTGGGAAAGTTTCTAGATTAAAAGGTATGCATGTGGATTTGGGTTATAAGGTTGAAATAATTTCAACCCACATATTCAAGCCTAATGGTGTGCCAAAGAGAGTAGTCTAGTCTCAAAGGATATAATCTGTTCAAGCCTCAGTTCACTAAGAAGACTTCTAATAAAATCACTTTTTTTGGTGGGGGAACACTTCTTGAAGTAACTTCTACTCATTATATATCAAAGAGGCAGGGGCGCCATCTCACCCTCAGGATTGTGGGTGCCTGCCACTGTCATGTGGATGTGTGATGTCAACAGGGTATGAGTCAAGCAGCCATGTTTACATTTGCCTCTGCACTGGATCTACTGCCATTGGGTTCTGGTGCTGGCACTCAGTGACTATGGTGATATTTCTAAAGGAGAACAACACCCCTCTTTTTTCATTTTTAACTACTCAAGCTGCTTTCCATATAGTTCTATTTATTTTCCAAAGTTTTAAGTAGAACGTTGGATTTTGAAACCAGTGAAAAGGTGGTTCCTTTCCAGCCATAATTGTAAGGGATCCACACTATACTACGGAAACTTGAAATCTAAATATTCACTTAATGTTTGTAGGACTTGGCTTTTATTGAACACCTAGGGCCTAAATTATTATTATTATTTCTACCAAATCAGGCTTTGTGTAAATATGTTCCTTCATGTGCTTCATTTTCTCCAACTAGATGAATAAGCCAAACTAGATGAATAAGCAACAGCTTGAGGGAAGTTAGAGCTAATGAACTTTGAACCAGTTGTGTCTCATCTAGAAACATGCCCCTTAGCCAAATTAAAAGGAAAATTTTGGATATTTTTCTCAAGAGCATCTAATACATGATTTGTAGTGTACAATGACAGCTGCATGAGGCCTAACGAGGAATAGGCCCAAATACTGAATATATTTTCTTCCTGATTGTCAATCTGATCATTAAATGGGTTTGCATGTCATCACTTCCTTTATTACTAAAGTGAGTATCCGAGGTATGGGTCTGGTTGATACCAATAGTGGAAACAAAAGGGACCCCTATGGTTTGCAGGCACGTCCATAACATAACATTTCCTTTGCTTTTTTAAAAAAGCCTCCCCGCAACAACCAGAATTGACAGGAAACAAGGTCAATAACATGATCTCAAGCTTAGGCATAAGCCATTATCCACTAGAGCTGGGAGTTAGGGACTAAACGTTTGGTGAGAACAAGAGAGTTCAGCACCCAAGTCAAGGTATGTCCTTTTGCATCATCAAAAAAGAGGACAAAACTCATTTGAAGGAGCATCCGGGTAGTTGCTTAAAAGCTCTGTGCTACGCTTTGAATTCCTGATGATTGGGGCTTCAGAACACTGTGATGGGAGGGAGAAGTGGCTTCTAGGAGATGGGTGGGTTGGAGCAGAGGAGCCATAGGGAGCCCATATTAACATCCTGATTGTTCATTTGAAGTCCCATCCTTACCCGCCCCACACCTGACATCAGGTGTAAAACAGGTAAGTGTGGCTTCCTGAAAACGACCTTGCAGGCCAAATGAGGAGACGTGATGGGCCAATTTTCACCTGCAGGCTGGAACATCTCCACCCCTGCCCTAAACAATTTAAATCCAGAATGTTGGAAAGACCCCATCCTCCTAGATGAACATGGTTTTTAACTGAGATAATTTCCCAAAGCCCTGTTGTATATCCCATCACTTAAAAGGGATTCAGCTAGTGGGAATATGGGACAGGGCCTTTTCTGTGACAGCACCATGCTATGGAAATCCCTCCCTTGGAGCTCTGCTCATCTTGATTTTTGATACTGTAATCCTGTTCTTGTTAAAGGGACAAGGGGCCATCTTCTTGCAAACCACCTTGGGGGATCCTTGTTATGGTGAAAAGGAGGTATAAAAATGCTTTTTATAAAGATAAATAAATAAAAATATCCTTGAAGAACGTGGAACCTCAGGTGTGCTGTCATCTGAGCACAATTTGTACTCCTGCAAAGAATCCAAGGGGAAATTACCCTAGCAGTTTAAAAGACCAGAGAGAGAAGATGGAAAAGAAAAAGTCCTCTGAAAGCACAATTTCTTTAATGTATTTCTTGAAACCAAATTTCATCCCAGGTACATTAAAGTATGAGAAGCAAGGCCACTGTTTAAATCAGATGCTTGCTTGCTCTCTTTTTCCTGAATGATGCTTGAGCACCTAATTACACCTATATTTTCCACTGCTAAGGTCAATGACCAGAGTTAATATGAAATAAACCCTTATTAAAACATACTTAGAGAGAGTTAGTGCTGTCTCAGTCTGGGCCCTTTTACTCTCATTGGAATGTAAACAAATCAGCATGCCTGCACCTTGATCCCATTTCTGTACAGATCAGAGACCAGGCACCATGTCACAAGTTGGAAAATAAAGCTGGATCATCTCCAGAGCTCATGAATTCATAAATACAGGGAGCTAGTTGGGGGGGATCTAATCCTGCTAAAAGTTGTATACTGTAACAGCTTAAACCTTACTTACTGTGACTTTACCTTGTAAGAAAGAGTTGAATAGTGCTTTCGAGGGTATAAAAATGTTAGCTAAAGGGGCTAGCAGGGGGAAGTAGATGTTGTGAAGAGTTATCAACGTCATTCCTGCAATGTGACTTGAGCTCATAGAGCTTCCTGGTGCCCTCTCTGGGTGCTAGAGAAATGTCCTCCTTCTGTCAGTAGTTTAGTGTAGGGTACAAGCAACAACCACTTCCTATAATGTAGCTCAACTCCAACACCTTTGCGTTGACATTATCCAGGTACCCTGGAAGAATTGACCTGGCAATATTTTGATTCATACTAGCTGATTATTGTACCTGACTTCTATGCACACTAAAACTGAGTAAAGACCATCCATTTAAAGCACTCTAGTTTATTCCCTCACCGAGCTACAGTTCCCAGCACTTTTAACCAACTATGGGTCCCATAATTCTTTGGGAGGGGGCTTAAATATGTGTTGTGTATGCCAGCCTAAGAGAATTCAATAACTTTAGCTTTCCATAGGTTTGTTCTTTGACTTAGCCCTTGTGGTTTGTCCGGAGGAAACAAACCATGGCATGCCAAGCCAAACTATGGCTTAGCTCACAGCAGCACAATAGCAGCAGGACTGGAAGAGGAGCAAAGTGGCTGCAATCTCCTTTCTAGAAGCCTGCATGCTCATGTATTCACAAAAAAATGTATGGTTTAGTGTTGTGTGCAAACTGGGCTGATGTGATTATTGTTCCTCACATTTACTAGAATAATTATAAGAGAAAGAATAACATACGAAAAGACCATTATATCAACATGGTTTATAAGTTGCTGATGGGATCCTTCATTAAAGAAGACCCATTGAGTTTAATGGGATTTGCTCCCAGTAAAGTGTTATAGAACATTTGAGGCATTTCTGTCACAGTCTACCAATACTGCACAGTCTGAAAAGTTTACTGTTGCCATGCAGACTGAGCAATAGTGGAACCAAAGTCCATACTTTTACTATGTGTGAAAAACTTATTGGGCGGAATCCAAGAGGTGCCTGGTGTTCGTGAAAGGACTTTTGGTCCTTTGGAAACCCCTGTTAATGGAAGAGAAGCAAATGCAATTTTTGCTTATCACCCCTATTGTGCCCCTCACCATCTTTTCCCCTCCCCCAACTCTCTGGAGCCACAATCTGGGGAGTGCTGGGAACCACAGAAGGGAAGGGAAATTAGTAAAAATTGCCTTACCTTCCCTCCCCCTAGCAGATGCATTGGCTGGGTCAAAAGTCCATCCATGGGAACCATTTTGTCTGTGCTCAACTAATGCAAGTCAACTTCACTGAATGTCTTGACTTTCTAGTAACAAAAGAAAGAAGGAATTTAATTAAACTTTGGCTGATGGCCAATACTGTAGTATCCATTTTCAAAAGCTGAACAGTTCTGAATCCCTGTACATAAGGACAAATAGTAGTATGTCTAGATGTATCTTTGGTCCAATCCTTTATGCCACTTCATGTTCTTATCTCCACCTTCTTCATATCCTAGGGTCATCAACAGTACAGTTTTGCAGCAGTTCTTATTTTCACATTATTTGCCTCAAAATATAATCACTAATCTGCTAACATTTTTCACTTTACTAAGGAGTAAAGTCAGGACATGTCCAATTCTTTTGCTTGCATAAGACGTTTTAATTCTAACAACCCATACTGTTTTTACTGTAACATCAGACTTATTTTTAAAATCTGCAAAAGACTTCAGCTTTTATACAGTTTATTATAAAGGCAACTCTTTCCCCCCCCCTTAAGAAACCTTATTGGGGAGTTATCTGGCTTTGCTGGCAAACTGGTTTGCTTATGTTGGAAGATACTTATTTACTTTTACTACGCACATTAAGAAAGCTATTTTTGCTGTTTACACAAAGTGTGTGTAGTTAGATGATATTTTCCCTGTGATTGCCAAAGAGCCAATATCTAAGGTAAATTGGGTTGCTTACATGTCTAAGTAAAATAAAAACGAAGCATTGCCTTGGGGGATAGAAAGAAAAGGGTGACAATTTAAACTAACCCTTAAATGGGACGAAGGTGTTTCATATGCCATTCATGGAACTGGTTCCAAGAGGGAATGAAAGCTTGTTTTGATCAAGGGCATCAAGAGACCTTTCCATGAAAAACAATAACCATGACTCCCCTCTCTCCCAAAGGCTTCTACTCTTTTCAGTAGGGTACTTTTGTTTGCTTTTTATAGAGAAGCAGCATTTTGTTTCTGAATAGTTATGCAAAATTCTCTGCATCCTGATGAATTTACTTCTTTGGATGTCAGGCCACTGATGCTTTGTGATTTTTGGCAGCCATCCATTAAAGATACAGAAGCAACGGGAGAGATGGCAGAGATTAAGGATACAGTATTTTGCTAGTGAAAAATAGAGCCTAGAGGAGAGAACACACAAGGAGGAAACTCTCAAAGGCAAAGCAGAATTCCTTGATTAAAACGTGTTCACTGGGTTCCCTTTATGAGGGTGAGGCTTCCTTAAGAAATGGGCTGGAAGGAACAAGAAGTGGAGACGGAAAGTGAACTACAACAAACTGAGAGGGTAAACAATGATGGAGGTCTCTTGTAGTAAGTCACACATACTGTTAGTTCTCCATTCTAGATTTGTTCTGCAATTCAGAGAAAAACACATGGTACCATTGAAGTGGGATTCAAATACAGGTTGATTGTGAAACTGAAAAAGGGAGAAGGAAGTATAGAACTGCTTGGAGTCCTGGACACAGAACTCAGCTATACAGCTGCAAACAAAACGTTTTAAGTGAGTTTTAAGTCCAATATACAATGTGACACTAGATGGTGAGCCTTATGGAAAATTAAATGTATTTTTTAAAAGCTTTTTTTTTTTTTAAAAAAAAAGCATTTTCAGAATGGTTTTTATGTCTGTAGAATCCCCCACATTGCAGCCTATTTGGAGAGATCCAAACAACTGGAACAACCCACCCTTTCTACATAAAAGGATGCTACGTTAGGTTTATCTTATGCCCAATTCAGCATTCCCAAAGTTTCCAGTCCACTTTCCACTAGTGTTTCATTGCCACTTAGCTAAATTCTTTACCCTTTAATCCTTTTTCATAACTCATGTGGCAGTAGTCATCTAGTTAAAAATACACTTATGGTGTGTGTGTGTGTGTGTGTGTGTGAGAGAGAGAGAGAGAGAGAGAGAGAGAGAGAGAGAGAGAGAGAGATGCTGATATTCATATCTTGATAAAAGTGCTGTGTGTGCCAGCACAAAATGGCTGCCATGAACAGCAAAGAAAGTTGTGACAGTATGCCGCACAATCACAAAAAGGCTGGCACATCTTATCCCAAATGATTGGTTTACGTGATTATTTTGTTTGTGTTCTTCTTCCTCAAAGGAGTTCAGACCTAGTGGGCTCAGTCTGGTAAAGACTACATGAGGTAAATTGGCTTCATACGTCTATCAACATGTTTGTCTGTTCTATGATTCTTAAATGCTACATCATCAGGGGCTTTTTTGTGTTCCAAATGGAAATCCCTTCAGGCTTAATTACCATTCTGATTGTTGGGCATTATCAGATGTACCAACTAAGAAACTTTGACTTTTAATTGATTTATCAGTGATGCTTATAATTAATTCTAACTGCATAGTTTCTACACTGAAGGTCAGTATGCAGTTCTGTTTGCAGTAGTTACCGTAAATTTTGGGGCAAGTGCTGTTGCTTAGTGCTGTTGCACAGAAGGACCCATGTTCAATCCTGGCATTTCAGATTAAATGGCTGGGGAAGACCCTCTCTCGCTAAAACTCTGGAGAGACATTACAAGAGGAGATAATACTGGACTAGATGGACAAATAATCTCACCTGTTATAAAACAGTTTCCTGTGTTACCTCTTGATGCTAATGGTGAAAGATATATTTAGGCCAAGCAGTACTGTGAAAAATAAGTGTTTCATTAAACCAGAGAGAGAGAGAGAGAGAGAGCAATCTAATTTAGCCCATAATTCATTCTAGATGAATGAGAGAGGATCAGAGTATTTCGCTAAACCATTTCTTTAGCTCTTGGATCTGTTATAGCTGTGCCAGGGTAGGCATATCACCCCCAGCGCAGCAAGTATTAAATCAGATCTCACAATGCAGTCCTTTGTCTGCTTCAAATGGTTTTAATCCAGAATTGGAAAATAAGCTTTTATGGAAGAAGAAAAAACCCCTAAGCTTTTATGCAAATTTTATTACATATAAATAAATAAATCACCTCTCTGTTTCTGTACTTAATACTGACTGTTGCCCAAAAGGTTTTGGAGCTGCCCTGAAACAAGAATAGAATTGCTTATTCAGAAGGTAAAGGCTTCCAGAACAAATAAAAATAAAACAAGAAACAGATGGATTTTGACAAAGAAGGAACAAAGACTGCAGTCTAAGAGGCAAGTTTTATTTAGTGGAACTGACCAATCTCATTCTCAGATGAACTGTATTTTTTAGACACAATAATAGACTGTGGACTCTAGTGGTGTGCTAGAATGGAATTTGGTAAGCCAGAGTTCAAAGCACTGCTCATCTATTAATTGCTCTGTGACAATCATTCTAGATCAGGGGTACCCAACATGGTGGTCTTCAGATGTCGTTAACAGTTGCCACCAGTCCCACCAGTATAGTCAATGGTCAGGGACAATGGGAGCTGCATTCAGGCCACTCCTGTCGTGACTTGCCAATATCCTGTCATACTCTACTATGAACAGGAAACAGAGCGGAGTGAGTCTTCATGACAAAAGAAGCTTATTTTTCAATGGCTGGGACAAGCAGTCAGGAAGCAGGTTTCAACTCCACCTCAATGTGTTTCTGAGTGCATCCTTTTACTTTTTCTCATGTAAGTAAGTGCTTACCATTTGTTCTATGGAGAAAGGAAAGTGCTGTGCTTTGTGGCATTGTTGAACTGAGGGCAAAATCTTCCCCACACCCCAACTACAAACCCCATAAGTATGGGGAAGGCTCTCCCAAATGCATTTCCAGGGTTGCTGGGGAGGGCAATGCATTTGATGTTTCCTCACAGATGGCTCAGCAAAGTGTTTACAGGACCACAGTGGCTGCAATATGTTCGTAATTTCACATGTGAGTTCTTGGCTGGATGGTGTTTGGACCCAGTGATTTGCTTATTTTTGCCTATTAAAAATAAATAAGAAATAAGAAATAAGAAATAACAGCTACCTTCTACAGTCAGTGTTAATGTGTTCAGCCAGGTAATGTCTGCATGAAATAGCAGGAGCACCCCAGAGTTTCAGGTTCAGAGGTCTTTCCTACTCATGATCTTCTGAGATTCTAGAGACTGAATCTGAGACTTCCTGTATTCATAGTATTTGCACTGTTTGGTGTGGTCACGTATGCATCATGCAAAAAGGGTAAATGCATCACACGCAAAAATTGCATGTGCTAATTTATATGTATAGATTTAGAAATGTTTACTCTAAACTAAATGGAAATGCTATAATTTCAGCATAGTGAGAAAGACTCTTGACAGGGTGATCTTCAAATGGAGGAATCTTTCAAAGAGACCCTGTCTGCTTTAATCTCTGTAATGAGCAAATGTGATATGCCAAATACATATCTCTTTAGCATTATAAAAAGAACCACAATTTTACTGTCATTTCATTTAGTAGACTTTTTATTCAAAAAAAGATTGCCTAACTACATGAGGTAGTACATGTAGCTGAACAAAATAATACTGTGTTGCATGTATGAAGAATATCACTACCAATGGCATTTCGAAAGAAAGTCCACAACTATAAAGATAAAAAAATAACAGGAAAAAAACTATCAGTTTTACAGTCTTACACAATACACTTTTCATAGAAAGCTTGATAATGTCACCATTATATAATTTCTCTAGTATACCACAATAGGGCAGATGTAATGCACAGGGCTATCTACCATAAATGAGATCAAATGAAATGGTGAAATAATATGATAATAATCTTTGGCACTGTGTCCCGCCCTGCAGGATTATGCATCAGATGAAGAAATTAAAGATATTAGTGCCTATGTTACAAATTCTGTTATTCTGCAGTTTCACCATTTACCAGTACTATACAGGACAGTTTATGTAGTATGGGGTGTCAGTCTTACAACAACCTTGTGCATAGTGATAGCTCAGTTTGGTAGAGCATCTTAATCTCAGGGTCGGGTAAAAAGCCCCATGTTGGGTGAAAAGATTCCTGCATTGCAGGGGGTTGCAAGAGGGGTGGCACTTGTGTTTCCTTAGAGCTTTTTGGTTCTGTGATTCTATGTCTATGATATTTATGGGAGCTGATTTACTGGAGCCCAAATTTTTCCGTGTATAAGACTAGGTTATTTTATTAAAATATTATGCTAAAAACTTGGGGTCGTCTAATACACAAATAGTGGAGAGGTGTGATGGGCGATTGGTGGCTGCCGCGATCAGGATATTGTCCGCTGTGTTTTTGCGGGTGATTGGTGGGTGCTGCAAGGTCTGCTGGCTATTGGCTGCTGCGGCAGTTGGGCGGGAAATTGGTGCTTGCTTTCAGCGAGTGTGCAGAGGATTGGTGGCGGCGTTGATGTGCATGCGATTGGCTGTTGTGCTCCTGCGGGGGAGCGAATTTCGGCAAACCCCCCCCCCAAAAAAGCTCTACAAATCTGGGCAATCCAGACTGTGGGGCAATCTCATCCCCCCCCCTCATTTTCTCTATTTGGATTCCCAAAAAAGAGAGGGTGTCTTATACATGGGGGCATCTTATACACGGAAAAGTACATATTTGTCTTGAACCCAGTTCTAAGGGTTTATTCAAATGTCAGTCTCACCAATGCTTGACATGATTGTAGGATTTAAAACCCTTAATTTTTAACAGTAGTGCTGGGGTAATGCTTATGGGGCTGGGACAGGGTGAGTTGAAAGGTCCTTCTGTGCACCTGTGAGAGTGCTAGATTGACTCTGCCAGCGTATTCATGCAGACTTGATGTTGCTGCTGCCCTGATACACCAAAAGCTCATCCAGGCCAGGTGAGCTGCAGTGATGCCGATGCCAGAAAGCCAGTGTCCCCACCCCCACAGGGGCTGCTACTGGCTTTTAACCCTATGTTACATATCATTATGTAAACAACTGCTTGTACCAAGTTGGTGGCATCTGATCCTGCTTTTTTTTTTTTAAGAGCTGAATTACTAACAAGTTACAAAAACACGACAGTTATTATATTTTTAAAAATATACTGCTCTCAACCAGGATTCATTTTAACTGGCATTTTCAAAAGCTGGATCAAAACAGAGAAGTGTAAAAACGGCAAAATATCTCATTCTTTTGACTTTGTGTGTTTCTGCAATAATATATGTTCACTGCTTGCTTTAGGGAATTAGTTACTTTTTTCCAATTTTAAGCAATGAAAAATGATATATACAGTGGATATAAGATCTATCATAGATATACCTTTACAGTTAACGTTAGTGGCATACATAAAACACAATAATAATAATAATAATAACAATAATAATAATAATAATGTATTCAGTTTTGTTTGTTTTTTAAATTGTGGAACATTTATGAGCTTCAAACGAATTGCATAGGAATAAATGCTAAGAAAATATAGCAATATTTAACACAGGATGCAAAACAAGTTATTTATTATCATAGTTTTTCATATGCATTTTCCCATGTTTAACTTTACAGATTTTCCCCCATTAAGATTTACATGCAGTTAAACCCCTTTTCAGTCAGAAAACAGTAAATATATTCTGTACAGCAATATTACATCTTTATACAAACTTGAGGAAGGAAATTAGATGGCATTTTCTTTCTCTTCTTCCAAGCACTGTATTTAGCTTTTGTTTTTACAGTTTACTTGTTACCTTCAAACCACAGCAAACACTCTGAATGCCTTGCCTCCTGGAGGATTCTGTAAACTACAGAAGGGGGAAAGTAGTAACATTTCATATAGGTTAGTCTGTATTTTAAGATCCCAATCTTACCAAACACTTATTCTAGAGATAAATCTACCCATACATTTAAGCCATCTGCAGAAGCCTTGGTCCTCCCACCATCAGATGTGCAAATAGACATTCAGAAATTTCTATCTGTATTTCCATCTGTACTTCCAAATGCTCAATACGATCTGCTGAAGTAAAACATCTAGTTCTCAATAAGTGCAACCCTCCCAGCAAAACAAACAAACAAACACTCCAGGCCAGTCTTGTGTTCAAGGTTATTACAGACCCATGCCTGACAGCATGTAAAATTATGATACAGTTCAATAGCTTAGCACTAGGATCAGAAATCCTGACACACATTTTATGACATGGGCAGAGTAGGCCTAATGTCCTCAGGCTGGGAAGCCACCAGGCTTGCCACATGCTGAGCCCAGCTAGCTCATGCCAGCCCGGGTGGAAGGTGGGGTTGCAGATTTTGTCATTATATTTAAAGGTAAAAGTAAAGGGACTCCTGACCATTAGGTCCAGTCGTGTCCGACTCTGGGGTTGCATCTCGCTTTATTGGCTGAGAACCGGCGTACAGTTTCCGGGTCATGTGGCCAGCATGACAAAGCCGCTTCTGGCGAACCAGAGCAGCACACGGAAACGCCGTTTACCTTCCCGCCAGAGCGGTTCCTATTTATCTACTTGCACTTTGACGTGCTTTCGAACTGCTAGGTGGGCAGGAGCTGGGACCAAGCAACGGGAGCTCACCCTGTTGTAGGGATTCGAACCGCCGACCTTTTGACCAGCAAGCCCTAGGCTCTGTGGTTTAACCCACAGCACCACCTGGGTCCCTCATTATATTTACTATTTACCAAACAAGGCTGGCATAGCAGAGAGAAGAAAGATTGGATCCCTTGGGAAATCCACAAGGCACTGGTCCAGCTCATTTAGGGGGCTCCTACTGGCTTTTGCCCACAGAGCCAGAGCCTCAAGCAATGAAATCCAATTCATAGGCAATTGCACGCTATCCTAAAGAAGGTGATTATTTACAGTACACAGCTATTGCCTGTCTGATTTGGGGAGGTGGGGGTTGAAATCCTCCTGTGTAAGAAAACTTAGCTACCTACACTAAATAATTAGGGCACAATGCAGTCAAAGTGAAACACTTCTGCTTTTAAATGCGAACTCTATCACTGAATTAAATGAGATTTCACATGCATAATGTTGACAGGATTTTGCTGATAAATTGTTGATATAAACGTGTATACCTAGGCAGAAGCAAACCTGAAAATCCTGAAGAAACTCAATGCAACTTCCTTATCAGCTACTATGGTATTTGCTACTGGATCAACAACAAAAGAGTTGTTTTTATTCATAAGCAGCTTTTAGGGTTATGATTTGAGCTTACGGGAAACAGGCAGTTCTGGTGGTGCTGCTTCTCCCTGGCAATTGCCATTGTTATACAACTCACGTCTGGTTAATTAGCATTAAGTAGAACACAACTATTCCAGGATTAATGTAGGATTGCAAATAATGGCAGGTGTGTGCATGTAGATAGTAAACACTGGTCTTCAAAGTCATGCTCTGTACCTTTCTGAAAAAATCCCATTTTGAAATGAAGCAGTATACATCCTTCTTTTATCCACTGGCATAACGTCAACAAAGCCTCCTTCATTCCGAATCACTCCAGCATGTAGAGCTGTCCGGCAGATACTAGATGCCTAAGAAAATTAAAATAGAAGGATTTTTTTTAAATGAAAAATTGCAAATCAAGTGACGGAATTTTTATCTCTCTCTCTCTCTCTCTCTCTCTCTCTCTCTCTCTCTCTCTCTCTCTGTGGTTAATGTAGCACCAGGGTATTCACCATCATTTTCTTTGGGGAAAATGTAGTTTTAATAAAGACGAAATGACCATGCATTGATAACTATGAAAGGTACTGGGTAACTCATAGTCTGCATTTAACACACTTTACTAAGCAATTATATATATATATATATATATATATATATATATATATATATAGGCCATAGTCTTACTGGGTTGCAGTACAGCCCCATGCATAATTAAGACTGTCTAAAGTACTTTAAAAGTTAGCATGAACATTTCATATAGTATTACAAGGCCTCGCTTTATTGCTGTGCTGTGAACCCTTTGGCATTCATCAGCATTTAACAGGTCACAGAATCTGAATACCAAGCTGCTTAATCATTTTCCTTCTTTCGCTACTCAGCAAAATTCCAGATACTTACAACAGCATAGAATCAGTCTGCAAAGGCATGTTAAACACTTATAAAAGGGTCTTTCAAGCCTTTATTTACATAGATATTTATTATTGATGACAGATGGGAATTTTACCTATTCTGCTGTAGAAAGTTATCAATGTGCTCTCAAATATATGAGGAGAGATGTGTGTATATAATTCAAATGGCAATCAGATTGTCAGCATAGTTGAAATCGCCCTATACTATTGTACATACTATTGTACACGACTGCAGTCACCAGCATATATATTGTAGAAGGGCATGATCACATTTCTGGCTTTTATCATTACTTGACAAGTAATGAATAAATCAATATTGCCAGAGTATTTTCTAACAAACAAGAGATGGTAAAAGCAATAAAAGTGAGCCACGGAAACATGAATTTGGCAGCAACCATTTCTAGCTTATAAGACTCCTGTTCCAGTGATGTTCTACGCTGGCTTGGTCATGTCCACAGAACGGAAGATGGCAAGATCCCAAAGAACATTCTCTACGGGGAGCTGGCTTCCGGCACCAGGCCAATTGGCAGACCAACTCTGTGTTACAACAATGTCTGCAAACGTGACATGTAACATCAACCCCACCATGTGGGAATCCCTTGCAAACAACTGCAGTGCCTGGAGACAGGCAGTTAAGTCGTGTATCCATAGCAATGACCAGAGTAGAAATGACCGCTGGGAGGAGCGCAGAGAGAAGAAACGCCATGGTGCATCTGCAGCAGCACAACTGGACACCTTCATCTGCCCCAGCTGCAACAAAACATGTCTCTTCCACTTCAGTCTCTAGAGCCACAGCAGGTGGTGTAACCAGGGGCGTAGCAAGGGGCGGGGGGGTGGGCTGCCCCGGGCAGCGCCCTGCTGGGGGTGACAATTTGGGTGTTTTTAAAAAATATATTAAAAAAAAAATCAATGTGGTTTTTTTTAGTGCTATTTTCGGCACTGCCGGGGTGGAGCCGCAGGGACGGCCAGCGAGAAGCGGTGCCACCCCCCCTTCCAGCAGCTTTTCCCGCCACTGGCTGGCTTGCAGAGCCAGGGAATGGAAAGGGGCAGGCCAGCGAGGAGGGGTGACATCCCTCCTCGCTGGTCCGCCCCTCTCCCTGCCCTGACTTGCGCTCCGCGGAGCCCCGGCAGCGGCTTCGGGGGTCTCTGCGGGCTGCAGAGACTCCCGAAGCCGCCACCCGCCCAGCACCCCTTGGTGCAGCGGCTGCTCGTTCCGGCGCACCAAGGGAGTGCCGGGCAGTGGCTTTGGGAGTCTCTGCAGGCTGCAGTCTCCTGAAGCCGCTGCCCAGCACCCCCTTGGTGCGCCAGCACGAGCAGCCGCTGCACCAAGGGATGCTGGGCGCCGGCTTCGGGAGACTCCCCAAGCCAGTGCCCGGCATCATGACGTCATGACGCACGCACACGCCGCGACGCCCCACCCCCGGGGTTGCCTCTTGGCTTCCTGCCCCGGGTAGCCAAGGGGCTAGGAACGCCCCTGGGTGTAACCTTCCAACAGTTTGGCTCTATCCACAAAGGCGAACTCCCGCATTGTCTCCCGAGGGAGACGGATGCCAACAGCAGCTGAGACATGTAAGTGTATGAATGGAGCCACAGTCAGCTGAGGAGAACAGCCAGTCAGTGAAATCTTTCTTGCTTTGGCTTTTCTTAGTCCACTTGTGTTGGGTGGTCTACTTTCTGTTTGCAGTTCAACATTCCTCTTGACAATTTCAGATCTTTCCTAGCACAAAATATGTATTGCGGCCATGTGGCATCCTGAAATAGGTTTTAATTGTTAGGGTTTACCACATGGATACGGTATGTGTAAAAGCATCCCATGACTGGAAAGAAACTGAATATATCTGAACTGTATGTATCTATACTAGTTCACAATTGGTTCAAGTGGCTAAAACAGACAACAAGCAGCTTTGTAAACATAATGTCTGTTTGCACTAAAAAAATTAAATCAGAGAATCAACGTATTTCAATGGATCTAAACTGGAAACGAGGCCACATATTTTTAATGATTCAATTCCACACCTGCTAAGCTAGCATAAATAAATAATAAATAATTGTATAAATGCAATTATTTTACACTCCAGATTTAGAAATATGTTATCTTACTTACATCAGAATAAATTCTTGATCCTATCACTCGAGCATAGTGTGGATTTGCCTGCATGCAATTGTGAGGACAATAGAGCCTTGAAAATCGAAAATAAAATAAAAACATAGACAATTATAACTTTTTCACATGTAAAGTACAAATTTTCGATCATTTCATCCAATGAAAAGCACACATAATGGAACAGTTTTATGTCCATGCATTGCTTTGTTCTATTATTTTTCCTGTTCTCTTGGTCATATGGGCTTTTTACACTATGGACTGCTTGAAGATTTCCCAACAATTCTGGCTTTGCCACCAGTTCATAGTACTTGTACATGCTTCAATGTGCACACAGAACTCACTGTGTGAATGGGGAAGTGCATTTTTATGAATGGGGGCTCAGAGAGTTCCACGTATGTATCAACTACAGAGCAATCTGACTTAGTCAACATAAGGAGTGGTTGTGGTGAGCAAATGGCCAAATCCAAAGCCCTGCCAGGCTCCTTTTCCTTTTTTTCCCCTTTCCCTTTTCATTTCTCCCCATAAAAAATGTTTTAATGGGAAGGAAAATAAATATGCCTGTTCCAGGACTGGCATAGTGGCCCCCATCTGCACCCTCAGTGTATGAACTTATATTCATAAGGTTCAGTATAATGTCAGCAGCCTGAAGTTCAATATATAAGGAAGTCTAATGACTCTATTATTTCTAGTTCAACATCGCCATATGGTTTGTAATAGCCTTTCCCCTGCATTGTGATAGGAATGGCAATTAAACAACACACATAATTAAATAGCTTACCTTGGGCAATGTGTGGCTGGCTTGTAAAATGGGCATAATTGTTCCACAGTTGTTTCACAAGTGATAGCTTGCACTGAAATTTTAAAAAGCATACTCAAATAAATGTTAATAGATGACATATACATTGATGAATGAGTAATGCTGTATTGTATAAATTAATGCTAACCTGGGACTTTAGAGACTGTGAAGGAATTTGCAGACTGGTATTTGCTACAATAAAAACAGAAACGTAGCTATTATTACCAATATCCATATATTTGCTTTATGTACGCTCTCCAAAGTGATGTACAATGAAATTGTGAAACAATTGCCACAAACATTTTTAATAACTGAGCAAAAGGAGCACAAATTAATGGGAAAATGAAAAAAAATACGTTGTTTGAATACTTCTACAACTGTGTAGAAATCCACTCTGCAAGCATCTAACTTATAGTGTAGTGTTATGCATGTCTTCTCTGAAGTAGATTTCATTAACTTCAATGCATCTCATTCCCAAGCTTGAATAAGAATGCAGCTTTAGGTTTCTAAATAAATAAATAAATAAATTCAAAGAGGCTGCATAAACATGTATTTAAGTGCTAAACATTTAAGCGCATCCAACACAAAGTCAAGTGATTGATTTAAACCTGCTGGAGGATCCTTAACTGTGTTGATTCAGCCTAAAGTTCCACTTACTGAACAGGAGATGGCAAAAATTATAATGCAGAAATTTTGGGGAGGTGAATGTAGTGGCAGCCGGGTAGTGGAAACCAGAGGATTTCAGAAAGACTGAGATAACTACTGAAGTAATTTTCTGATTAGTATTCAAGGTTCATAGTTATGTTATCTTATCTTATAACATAACAGTAAACAGTGACAAGTATTATATGGTAAAACAAAATCTCTGCGCAGGATATATATTTTTATTTCACAACATTTATATATTGCTTAATTATAAAAGCAGCTTTATATGGCAGAAAAACAGAATTTACATTGCTACACACACACACACACACAGAGAGAGAGAGAGAGAGAGAGAGAGAGGGGGGGAGAGAGGTCTACTTATAGGCTAATATATTAAAAACCTGAGACCTACCTACAACATTTGTGGCTGAATATTTGTATTTTTACTCACCCAATTGACTGAACTCCATTTCTAGAGGATTTAATAAAATAATTTCTTCTTCCTTGCCTGGTAACATCAACCCAGCCACCATCATTATCTAGGATGCCATAATGTATTGCAGCTCTGCAAATGCTTGATTGCTAAGTTAGAAAAACACAGAAACAGAAATTAAGATCCATACCTGAACAATTATTTTCCCCATGACATTTCCAAAAGGAGGAGCACCTCTATTCCAAAGCAAACTTGTGTTTTTCTTGACTGACTTGCACACTGCAGTCAGTCATCAATTAGTCATTTACAGTTTTATGCTATCAAAGATGAGTTAGCAAATGATACCAGATATATTAGGTTGTGTCCAACTAAGTTCTACTCAGAATAGCCCTATTGAAATCAATGGACCTGAGTTAATCAGGTCCATCAATTTCAACATGTCTATTCTGAATATGAAAGGCCCTGGATACGACCCAGTATGTCTGACTACACTTGTGAATTCTCTATGTGAGGTGCTAACTAAATCTCCAACTCAAAATGAGATAATGAGTAAAATCTCACCAAACAGTTATCCTCAGATATTTCTATCAATTTTAGCTTACTTTCCACCCAGTTCTGTTTACATAATGTTTTGTCTATGATAGTGTGCATTAGCTAACATCCTAGATTAAAAAAGATGTAATCAAATGGTGCTACAGTGAGTGTTAATTATAATATTTTTACCATGTCATAATGTACACTTCCAACTACTTTGGCACTGCTGTCCAAACAGCCAGCAGGACATTCATACCTAGGGGAAAAAATAGTTTGATCTGAGAATAATGGCAAAAACAATAAAATTTAAAAATGCATGTAATCCCAGGGATTCTGGATAAACTGGAAGGATGCCCTACCTATTACAAGTTGTTCCTTTGCACTGGTCCCTTAGCCGTACTTCACAGGAAACAATTTGAGCTGTGGGAGAAAGTGGCCATTATTATTGCAGTGTCCCACAGTGTTAGAAAAAACTAACAACAAAATAAAACCGATGATAAAAATGAAATCAACTTACACATTTGTAGTTTACTTATGACTTCATTTCTGTCACCATCATCTGATGCTGCATGTGACCTTAATCGATTTTGTGATGAATCCTGAACATGTGACTGCTGCCGTTCAATCTCATTGGTTTCCATCTCTGGAGAGTAACGTCTTTCTGAACCTTCTGTTATAGCAAACAAATGGAACAAATGCCATTTTTTAAACAACAGTCAATTCCTGTGAATCAGAAATGGAATAGCAAGTATGTCTTATAACCACGAGGAAGCAAAGCAATCCAGTGGAGGTCTACTTGGAAGTAAGTCCCATTGTATGGAGCTTGTGTGCATACAAATGCAGCTTAGTACTTCTAGGCCCTGCTGAGAGTAAATTTCTCTCACTACAATTAATGGGACTTGAAAATATTTAATACTAGCTGTCTTGTGATAATTGTTTTTACTATCATGTCACTAAGTGAAGGTTACAAACAAAAGTAAATGTATTAGGATGCAAAGCTACTGACACAATGAGAGATTATCCTCTTCAATCTGGAGATAATGAAGATGCATTGGAGAGGCAGCCGCACAGGTGCAGGCTTTTCCTCAATATACGTGGTTCATTATAATGTCTGTAGAGAGCCAATTTATAGTAGTGAGTCTATGGCCCTTTAGATGTTGTTGGACTCCAGCTCCCATTGTCCCCAGCCAATGGCCAGGTATGATGGGAATTGTTGTCCAAATAGATCTGGAGGGCTATAGCTTCCCCATGCCTGCTCTATGCTCTCAGGAAGCTTGCAAGGGCAATGTTCCAGATTACACAGAGAAAACCCTATTCAAGTACAGTTCAACGCAGGGAAGTTCTTTACTCATATTCTAATAAGTACTGTACATGTTGGTCAGCACTCCAATTACAGTGGTATCTTGGTTTACAACCATCATCCATTCCGGAGGTCCGTTTGTAAACCAAAACAGGTTGTAATCCAAGGTGCACTTTCGCCAATGGGGCCTCCAAAATAATTTGTTTGTAATCCGAAAAAAGGTTGCAAAACACACACTTCCGGGTTTGACGTGTTCGTAATCCAAAATGTATGCAAACCAAGGTATGCTACATTTTATCCCCAGATAGAAAGTGTGAAAATGCCTTCTGTTGTGTTCAGAATGTTTTGAATTAGGATAAATTTAGGCTGCAATCCAATGCCTGCTGACTTGAAAGTAAGCCCAGCAGGATTCACTTCTGAATAGACATATATAGGATTGCACTGCTAATGAATTCATTCCATGATTTTTGGTCTTTCTTAAAAGATGGAATGATATAGGTGTCGATTTGCAAAAGCTTTTTGGTACAAATTGTTAAAGCCAAATATTCATTATGTTTTTCCGACCATCAGAGTCACTTCATGTGGAGTAAAAAATACGAATAAGCCTTTGACCAACACATAGAATTCCCATGGAATCAAATGATCCCTTCCCTTTCCCTTGGATACCAAGAAAAGTGGCAGCAGATACAATTTAATTTGCTGAATACACACCTTTATAACAAAGATTTTCTCTACAGCCTCCTCCAAAACTAGGTGGACATGCAGAACATGGGCGACCATGCTTGTATGGTGCATGCCCCCACCAATTACCCCTAGGGGAGAAATGCTATTTAGTGAAATATATTCATGATAAATATTTTGTTTTGCACAGTTTAAAAGGTCTATCACTGACCTAATAAGGACACAGGCACTTGTGACTGTGAAAGTAACTTCCTCTCACCCAACTGGGGTGGTTGGTTCACCTGGACTTCTTTTTAGGGGGCACAAGTCATACCTTCTAGATGGTGCCATAAGAGTGGCACAGCTATAGCTATGGTGACATGCTATGAATGGTAGATTTGCTTCCACAGCATTACCCTAAATGGTCTGGGGGCAGGGAGGGCAGAAACATGTATTCTCAGGCCTTAATAAGCTTTTGATATAGTATTTTATTGAGCTACAGGCACAATTAATGCATTTGGTAAGTAGGACAACGTGATCTATAGTTGCAACATATATAGCTAATCCCCAGAAACATGCTCAGAAGATTATCCTTCCTGCTGGTAGAGCCAAAGGTACAGAAGAAATTGCTTGATTTCACAAATGAGGGCTGAGGTTGATAACTGGCCAAACTGAGGGGTATTTTTATTTTTCCTAATGAGAAAAAGAAAAGAGGATACATTGGGGTGCATAATCTTTGTGTGTGTTTTATGCAGGCTTCCTGCCCAGAAAGCTATGTGGGTACAGCGTTGTGTGGGGTCTTTTTCCTTCTCTTTGTGTGTGCTGTGCTCTGAAATGCTGATCATGAGCCGCACAAGGAGGACTCAAACCCTTGCTTGGAAGGGTCCTTGGGGACTCACAATAGTGGGGTTGATTCTGCCTGTGCGTGTACCAGTGGCCCTTGTGGAAAGGGGGCATTGGGGTATCATTTTCCATGTTGTGCAGCAATGCAGGGGAGAATGCTGTGGGTCTGCTCTAGTATTTGAATTCATTGGCTCCCTCCAGGTCTGTCATGCATGCACCTGTCTGGCACAGCCCCTTATTAGCATATTTCGGTGGTGTTTCCATGGAGGTGTCTGGGAGGGAGAAGTGGCGTTTGCTATTTTTCTCCTTATGGGAAGTTTATGGTTGTCCCTCCACTCCTTTGGGTACAGTATGTGACTATCATTCTGCCAGAACAGTAGCAGCATATCTCCCTCCCCTCCCCAACCTCAAAAATTTGGAGTATAGGTCCACTCTGCCCATGCTGTTCCAAAGCCAAGGAAGAATGTAGCCGAGTGCAGCCTTATTTAACACCATGCAAAATTACCATAATGCAGGTGAACTGCTGCCAATCAAATCCCCTCTAATCATCTGTTGTAAAATGAGCAGATTGTGTATATAAATGGAGCTGGCAGATTTTCGAGAATGCTTGGAATGTTGTAATTTTGGACTAAAACAGATTTAGGTTGGAGCTTGCAAAATTCAAAACATGTTACCACTGGGTCAAAGCTCCACTAGAAACAATGCAACACATTACAGCAACTCAAAACAGAAAATTCATGCTGATTTTTCTCTGTTATCTAATGGATTAAAAGTTCCTTTGTCCGTGGACAGACAATGGGTAACTTACAGGGAACTGCTGGATTTTACAGGGGAGGGAACCCAAACTGAAATCAATGGAATACTTAAGGAGCCAAGTTACGGATTGGTTGCAATATCACCAGATATATGACATGTTTAAATTAGATAGAAAGAATGGATTCCTGGACCAAAGCTCACAATTTGAAAAAAGAACTCTTACAAAATAAACTTCTGTCTAAAATGCATAATTTTTTATTAGAATGGGAAACAAAAGACGAGCAAGGTAAAGCTCCAATGACACACTGGGCAATAGATATAGGACATAATATAGATCTTAACCACTGGGAGAAGCTTTGGAAAAGCGACCTGAAATATACTGCATGTTATTCATTGAAAGAGAATTATTTGAAAATGATTGTTAGCAGGGCCCTGTTAGAAGGGTTTATGCTGGGAGTCACTGACCATGAGTGCTCGGTGTATGGTCAAACTCCCAGAACTGGGGGAGGGGGAGCTGCATAAACACATGTTTTGCAGTGTCCCCCATAATTCCTGTCTGTCCCTGCTTAGCTTCAGACCCCAATTGGGGGCTGAGAAGGATACATGCCCAATGCCTAAGCCAATGTTTCCTACATCTGAAATTTAATAAAGTTGTGACCTAATTTTAATCCTATAACTATGCTGTGTTGTGTCTTATTTTTCCGGGCCTGGCTCCCAGGGATGAGGGGTCTGTGACTGGGCATGCAAAAGGTTATTTATGTATGCAACAACTGTGGTCTGTGTTTTGTTAGCCCCAAACTGGAAATTGAACAAGCTCCCAACTAAAGAGGATTGGCAACTTAAGTTGACAGAATATGCAGAACTTGCACATTTAACACAGAGAATAAGAGAGCAAGAAGAGAATATATTTAAAGAAGAGTGGAAAACATTTATTGAAAATAACTGTATACAGCTGAAAACGCTGGCAGCACTAAGATAAATTCAACAGAGTAAATAATTTTTGATGGATGTAAAAGTGGAAAACTGATGTGAGTGATTACAACAAAGTATGCAGGAGTGTATGATACATAAAATGAACCATGGAAGGAGAAGAAGGGAATTCACTGGATATTTTAAAGTTCGTAAAATGTTTATTTTAAAATGTAAAATTGAAAACTTAATTTAAAAAGTTCCTTTGTCCTTTCTAAATAAACACGAGTGTCAAGGTGACTTCTGTTTCAGTGTATCTGAAGAAGTGTGCATGCACATGAAAGCTCATACCAAGAACAAACTTAGTTGGTCTCTAAGGTGCTACTGGAAGGAAATTTTTTTATTAAGGTTTAATTATGTGTAACAGGCACATTTTCTGTGACCAGCTTCCATGTGGCTGGGGTAATATTTTAATGACCCAGCCACATGGGGAGTGGCTGATATATTTATAGATGTAACAGACCCCCCAATGCTAAAAGAAAAGAAACCTTAGGGATTGGGAATATAGAATAGAAACATGATGCTGGAGAGAGTGGGGTGTTAAATTGTCACAAACCCATGTGTACCTTATGAGATTAAAAAGCAGCTTGTGGGGGGAAATAATAAAGCACCGTGCTGCATTTCTGTAATCCAGGGACTACTAATCTTTGGTTCCACAGATGTTAGATTATAACACCCATCATTCCTAACCATTTGGCCTTTGGCTGGGGCAAATCTGGGGCTGAATATCTGGTTCAACAACATCTGGTGGGCCATGGGTTCCAACCCTCCCAAAGTAACCCTTCCAATAGCTTTTCTGTTTTTTAAAAAAATGGCACTGGGGTTCTTTTATACCCATCTCTGTGTACCAATGTACCATAGCTAACTTCTTAATCTGTCATATATACTTACTTGGGAGAGTAATTGCACACCAGGTAAATGGCTTTTGGCCATATCTGTCCCCAGACATTCATGTTATGGCACAAATTAACTGCACAACCTATTCTGCTACTTGTGGCCCATACCACCTATTGGACAAAACGAAAGAAGGACAGTTAAATGCCGCTCAAATCAAAACAAATGAATATTATAATACTATCCAGAAAACTTTTTTTTAAAAAAATACAGGCAGTACTGCAGTCATAGAGAGAGAAGAAAAATTAATATAGTTAAATTAATATAGACTAGTCACACACTGAATATTCGAGGAAAGTATATATACTGCAGATTTCTTGCTAGCATGAGTGGATTCTGATGGGATTCCACTTATTTACATCATCTGTTGATCTCAATAAAATAAAACAGTTATGGTCTTTGATCATGCATAAAAATGCAATTATTTTGCTCTTAAAAGCAGAATGGATATATATATATATATATATATATATATATATATATATATATATATAATCAGTTGTATTAAGTGTCACTTTAAACAAAATTTGCTTAAAATGAATTCTGAATGTTTCATTATTAAATTCTATACTTGTCTCTTTAAACTGAATTCATGACACACTGGGCCAGTTCACATGTCAAAGTAAACCACAGTTAATGGCTTACCATGAATAGGCCAATCTTGCCTGCTTTGCCCATATATGAGTGGAAGAAAAGAAACACAATCCCTGGCTTAGTGTTATATCCGAAGCGAAAACATCTCAAATTGATTACATCAGTGTTGATATTGGGAAGAATAATGCATACCCACCTGTGTATAATGGGTACATACAGGACCAGAACATCTATACGGGCAATAAGGGTTGCATTCTTGAGGATAAGGATAGCTGAAGTCTCTCACTTCATCATACCATGCTTGGACATGAAATGTTAGAGGCCTATATCTACAAAAAAGGAACCAAACAAAACTCAAAAATAATCCAAACAGCCGCTGCAGTTATCAACAGAGACAATGTTTATATGACATTTTTAAGGAGAACCTTTTTGTTTTTACATTACTGTATTTGAAATCATTTGTAAAATATATTTATTTATACCTTCCCCAGTGTGCTCCCAAGTTCTGTCCAATGGATGGAAGAAGACTTGCAGGACCATGTTCCCAAAGACATGTCTCAGCCCAGGATTGTGCTGATCTCTCCAGCTCTACATCCCATGTCTATATTTGAGGAGGTGGGAAGAGAAGGAAAAATGCAATTGTTTGGAAGTGTTTTAAGCTTATGAAAGGGGACATTTTGTGATGCACATGAACAAACAACCTATGACGCCACTTATCCCAGTGAAATAGGACTTCATTTGGCAATACTTATGGCATAAGTCTTTGTTTGACTGACTGGTCCGAATCATGCCCCCTTCACCCGACCTTGCTTAACAAGACAATTTTCATTCTTTTCATTTATTGCCCCCTATGCCTGTCCCTCTGCTTTGTACTTACTTTGGTTTTCTACAAATCCGTTCCAGTGATTGATTTTGTATTACTCAAGTTGTACAATCTAGAACATTATGTGTCATAAATAGCAAAAAAAAAGAGTCAATCGTATTTATCCTACAAAGAAGTAGGAAACAAGCAAGACTTGGGAGTGAAAAGTTCATTCTTGTAATCAAGGCCTAAACTGAAACACCTGAATGGAAAGCCACAAGATATCCTTCATACATTTTTCCAGATATGTCTTGGATCCCCTGAAGATTCTATATTTTCACAATAATCTGTGTTTGGACTCATGAATTGGTTGCCAGATTCCAAATTGCAAGGAGGTTAGTTTACTTATATCATAAAGATTATTTTAACTATCAAGCATCTAAATTGTTACTACCACATTTGTTGCCATTAGCTTTTGTGCCCGTTGCTAACCTGAGAAGCAGATTGAACTGGAATTAGTGGTATCACCAGAATTCATAATTAGTCAGTCCATATGTCAAATCAAATCTGTTCATAACTCCCATCTGTATAATGAGACTGACTTTGAAACCAAGTGAAATGATAAGGTTTTTTGTAATTAAACTAATGATTTTTACAAATTCAATAAATTTGATGCTTCAACAAATTGTACAATGCTGCTCTAAAGCAGAGATTCGGGATTTTTAGCAGGAATCCATTTTCTGCGGTGATTAATGAAGTACAACTGTCCAAAGCACTGCAAAAGCTGCCTTTGGTGAAGCATTTCATTTATTGTGTTCACTCATGACAGATGAACACATACATCCTTAGGAACTGTTGAGGTTGGATAGATTATTCAAAGTCATCCTGAAAGGTTTATACTTTTTAAAATAATCAGAACAATATTCTGTTTTCTACATTGCCCACATGGCAAAGTATCCACCTTCCTTTTGTATGTTTAAATGCAGGCAGAATAATGTATATTTTCTTTAACTACATTACTGTAGTTGAAACGTATGCATTGCATGCGAGCTTGGTGCAAATAAGGTACAGTGGGACCTCTAGTTGCGAACTTAATTCGTTCCAGAGATCCGTTCTTAACCTGAAATTGTTCTTAACTAGAGGCGTACTTTCACTAATGGGGCTTCTTGCTGCCGCTATGCCACCAGCACACAATTTTCGTTCTCATCCTGGGGCAAAGTTCTCAACTCAAGGTAACTCTTCCAGGTTAGCAGAGTTTGTAACCTGAAGCATTTGTAACTCGAGGTACCACTGTATTTGTTCACTGAGTACTGGTCCATGCACAGTTGCTCAGTGCATTTCCACTAGCTAACTCCTCAATTAATGTTGAGGTGGGCACAAATGTTATGGGACTGTATTCTCTATAAAAGGAAGGAAATACAGACCTCTTAATCTTTGAAGTTAAATACCACTTAACATTAACCATACAATTAAATAGCACCTAAAATAACATGGAATGGGAATCTTTATCTCTACACAAGATACGACCTGGGTCGTTGTTGATGTAGAAATAATCACAGTTACAAAGTTAAAATTAATTTGTAATCCATTTACAGTGATTAAATGATTCCAGTGTAGCAAGGAAAGATTGAACTAGCTGCAAAACAGTATTCTGACATGCAAAGGTTTCTAATATATCATTGATGTTCTCCATTATAGCCTAATTTCAGACAAATATCCAAGCAATTATATTAGTATGATTGTACAATAACTGATAGTTATCAGTAGATACACGTTTCCATACTAAACCTTCAAGCTCTATTCAGTTTGCTAAAGTTCATATGTGGCAATACAACCAGCTTCATGTTTGTGAATTTTCACTCATTTTCACAAAAATCAGTATGACACAGACACAAAGTTACACAGGGATTTGAATATGTACATCAGATTTGAATATGAATTAAAATGTGAAAAGGGGATACTATTTCCAGCTGCCTCAGGACCAATCCCCAAGACAGATGCCTCACCCTGAGAAACATGCAACTAATCAGTATCCTGAGTCTCAGAAAAGGCTTGGTGTGCACATCACATTAAACCATAATTTAAAACAAACTATGGTTAAATGTGAACAAGCAGCATGCTAATACTGCACACTGCTCAAAAGTTCCCATTACACTCATCCCTCACTCCACAGACAGAACAGTTAAAATGTGGCTTTTTGTATCATCAGAATCAAAGCTCAGTGCTTCTTTCGCTAAAATGAACCCTGACGTACCACAAGCCCAGTTCACATGGCATGGCAAGCTTGTGTCATCTGTAGCATAGCAGCAGTATAAGTGGAGAAAGAGCACCCCAGAAACATTTGAGCAATGCGCAGCAATACACTGTGCATTTGCATGATTTAACCATAGTTTATTTTAATCCATGGTTTAATGTGAAATCTGAACTGGGCCAAAGAATCACAGAATCTTTTGGAGTGGCATACAGAACACAAAGAAAACCTTTCCAAAGCAATATGTGAAAACCTGTAAAGTAAATTAAAAAGAGCTAAGATTCAGACTTGGTAAAGACAGTAATGCATACAGTTGGCACCAACAAAAGTAAACATTTACTGTGGCATGATAGAAAGCCTCAATGCAGTATTCATTCTAAATATAAGGAATAGACTCGTAAAGTAAATATCACTGTACAGTATGGTGCTTTTTACTTTTAAAATAAAACCCACTATATTCTTTAAGCCAAATCACAATGAATAAGTGAAAGAAGGATACAAAAACTGGATAGGAAATATCATAGCAAAGCAGCACATTTTAATTAGATGCCCAGATCCAGCTAAAGAGATGTAGGTAGAGAAGCAGGCCTCCATGACTATCTCTTGCTGAATCTGGAGTCATGGGCTTAAATTTTGTGTGCATTTGCTAGAAAAGATATATACAGACATGAATCCATATCACTGACATACAGGGGCATTCTCACTTTATTTAAAAACAGCAATGTGAAGCTTCCTTATTCAAAAATATATTACCTCTACTTCTCATACAATGCTGCAAACTAAATGCCAATAGTAGGGGTGTTTTTTAAACAAATATTTAGAGCTCCTGGTTCCACTAGCTGAAGTTGTCTCCATCCATTTTGCAGGGATTCCTCTTTTCTTGTCAGTTCCATCCCCGCCCCGCCCCCACATGTTACATATGGCATAGGACTGGGCAGGGAAGTCAGCTTTCACCAGCACTATCATAGGCACTTACGGTAATTCTGGATCCAACACAAAGTATTAATTACCACTTTGAGTAAATTACACACTGTCCAAAACATATCTGCATTATACTGATTGATGTGTGTATACTCTGAAGTAAAAAAATAATGACCCCAATTGAGTGCCAAAAAGAAGTTGAAAGCTACATGAATTATACAAATTATGGATGGAACTATGCCCACTTTTGAGTATTTTGTGTAGTTTATGCCACTAAAATCATGAGGAGGGGTCAAGAATTATGAAGGGCACTGAAACTCCACCCCTCCAGCAATCTCACCAGGCATGGCATGGTTCACACACTTCCAAGTCTAATTTTGTAACTTTAATGGCTAGAAAACAATCTCTTTGCCATCAGTTTTAAAATGTCACTTTAATTAACCTCTGACTGAAGTTCCATAGAGGTGAAACATTGATTTGATCTGGTAAACATGCATCAGGTGATTGTGCTAAGCTATGTATATGTGTGTGCATTTGATTTGATCTTTTATTTTGGTTAGTGTACTGATTACATGTACTTAAAGCCTGCAGCCCTCAATACTGCTAAAATGAATTTAACAGAAAATAAATGCACAAAATGAAAGATAAATAAAAGAATGCTTCTGTGTTTTAAAATTGTTGTTGTCACTTTGATAAACTTTACATCAAGACTATACATCCTTGGGTATCACAGCAGAGATGTACCTACATGCCCTCTTGACCACTTTCACAAGGCAGAATCTACTGATGAAAAGTTCCATATAAGAATAAGAGGATAAGTTGACATTGCTCAGCCCTTTGATGCCATGTCAATAGCCTCTGGGTGAAGGCATGGAATCTGGAGCACTTCCGCCAAGCTTTGAAGTAAAGCAGGAAAGTGGAAAGCTAGAGAGGAAGCATTTTCGCTTTGAAAACTCTAGCTAGGTTCTTGGTTAACTGCTCTACTTATGAAAACCAACCACTTAAAACACCCCACAGGCCATAGTACTCTGTTCTTGAAAATGGGAATTGTGTTCAATAGGTGTATCTGAAACTACTGATTTTATGTTAGCTGCTCTGGCTGAACAGCAAGGTACAGATGCTGTAAATAAAAAAAATAAATGAAATAAATATACAGAGAAAAGAAAAGAAAACAGAAAAATATGAAAAGTATTTTAAATAAGTAGGAAGGCATATTGGAAACCTTTTTTCCCAGTTCAATCCTATACAAGCCTACTCAGAAGTAAGTATAGGATTACTAAAACTGCAATCCTTTATCAGTTTGTCTGGCAGTAAATCAAAATCAATAGGACTTACTTCTAAGTATACTCATATAATGCTGTATTGTTAACCTTAGAACAGGCCTTTTTTGGTTTTTTCCCTTCAACTCCTCTCAGCTATAAACCTTCATTATATCTGACAAGTAATGTAAATATCTATAGAAAGATGAGGCATCACAAAGTAAATAAATAGTGCTAGAACCAACTTCCTTTGCCTACTCAGTCACTAACACATCACCAAAAAACAGGAAATACATCAACAACAAAGAGGGTGAAAGGACACAAATTTGCATAAAATGTGACCATGCTAATTTATAATTACTATAATATTTAGTAATTACTCCCTACTGAAACATGTGAGGCCACATCAGCATTCCCCTGAACTGAACTTGTGACTGTCTTGGGCTGGATCTAGACACATCAAAGAAGAGATTCAGTTTAACGTGTTGTAAACGCCATACAGAGAAATTCCGTTGGCAAAAGACAGAACTCCGCAACTCCATCTGGTGTCACAGTGTTATAACACATATAAAGCATTTTATCTTTACAAATGTAGCTGAGTCCTTGGACTGGACAAGTCTTTCAAACAGCTTACTGTCTTTGACACCCCTTTAAATGGAAGACTGGTCTCGTGGGACACTTGACTACCCTACTTATCTCCAATGACCTCCTGCTTTCTTCAGCTCTCCTCCTTCTTTCACTTTTCCTTGCCTCCTTTCTCTCTAGCCACATCTTCATCTGTTTCTTTTCCTTAAGCCCCTGTGGCTTCCCCACATTCTTCCCTCTCCTCCTTATTTCTGCTAGTCTCACAGCTGGTCCTACCTACTTTCTTCTTGCTTGACCTGTGTTACTTTCTTGTCTTCTTCCATGTTTCTTCAATGCCTTCTTCTGTCAGTTACGTGTCTCATGCCTTCTCTGCTGCATTTTATAAGATTCACCTTAAGCCCCTGACACCTTTCCCTTTCAATCCTTACCAGCTACAGGACTTCATTTTCATTTTCAAATAATGAAAATGTGAACGAAACTACAACCATAAAGATGGGTTGCAGCCTGTGTGTAATATGTTGCAGCAGGTAAATGATAGTCTCAACCACTCTACTAGATGCTAATATGTTGACTCCATGTTTCTACTTGACCTTTTACTTCCTTACTGCAATAAAATATCAACTGAAGTCAAAAGTGTACTAACTGTTCTGTTTTTTTAATTGTTTGATTTAGTTACTTCCCCACTGCCTTTTTAAGGAAGTAACTTGATGCTACGGGACACGGGTGGCGCTGTGGGTTAAACCACTGAGCCTAGGGCTTGCTGATCAGAAGGTTGGCAGTTCGAATCCCCGCGACGGGGTGAGCTACCGTTGCTTGGTCCCTGCTCCTGCCAACCTAGCAGTTCGAAAGCACGTCAAAGTGCAAGTAGATAAATAGGAACCGCTCCGGCGGGAAGGTAAATGGCGTTTCCGTGCGCTGCTCTGGTTCACCAGAAGCGGCTTAGTCATGCTGGCCACATGACCTGGAAGCTGTATGCCGGCTCCCTTGGCCAATAATGCGAGAAGAGTGCCGCAACCCCAGAGTCGGTCTTGACTGAACCTAATGGTCAGGGGTCCCTTTAACTTGATGCTACAGTTGCTTCTCTTCCTTCATCCTAGAGAAAACCAAATCACTATGAAATTTGTAAAAGCCATGGGTTATTGTTACCCTCCAGTAAACATTGTGCAAAACATTATGCCCAGTAGCACATGGCCAGGAGCTAGGGAATTCTTAGTTGCATCAAGAAAGCAATGGCACTTACGGTATGTTGAACAGAACTGAGAACAAGTAGAATTGTGGCATTCTAATAAACTGGGGATCTTGTGGGGACTGTAATTAGTCTACTTATTCTATTTATCCTTTGGAAAGTACATCCACTTTCTGCAAATTAAGAGATACATGAAAGGAGCAAGCTTAGAGAAAAAGCTCATAAATTCAGCACTGCCATATTGTCACATTTTAACAAGTTGCAGTTCCACCCATATCCCTGGCAACACTGTAGCTAGAAAGGCTACAGTGAATCAAATTAAAGTTCGTTGCTTACAGAACTTATTACTTGTGTTGCATAAAACAATGGCACTACGATCCTGTTTACAAATGAAATGCTGGTGAGTTACAATGTTATAAGTGATTGTGTAAATTTCAGTGTTCAGTAATAATTTTCTCATTCATTCAAAAATAAATGTTTTTTGTTGACTTTATATGAAACTTTTGATAGCACCTGTAACCCTCTAACCCACTGAATACAGGTGTACCTTCATTTAACCCTGAAGGGGATAAATCCTTTGTGCACGTTCCAAGTGAGGGCACACAAATCATTCATGGGTGCTCATGAATTGTTCCCACCTCTGCCGCCTCCTTCTTCTCCTGTCCCATCTTACCTGGGGCAGAAGAAAGAGTGGCAGCTCCAGCTCCCCAGCAGAGCATGCTTTCTTGCTATCACCTTTTGTAAGAAGAAATTGTCACTGAGGATGCTGGCACCCCTTATTTTGCCTCAAATACATGACTCTTTGTGAAGTAAGAGAAGAAGGTGACAACTGCTGAAGTGAACACTCAATGTGCAAATCCAGGGGGACCTATTGATAGCTGCTTAATCTACAACTCATTGCAAGTGATCAAACTTGTACAAATTCCCCTTTTCTGCTACTTGTGTCATCTCTACCTTTGGCTGCATAATAGAACTCCAACCAAATATTAGCAAATATGACTGATCATACTGCTTGAATAACAGAGTACTTCCAAGTGTTAGCTTCTTCAATGAAGGTAGTCCCAACAAAGAAGCAAATTATTGTAATTATTTATTAAATTTTTATACTGCCCTTCAATCTGAGGATCACAGGGTGGTTTACAATATCAGGAAGTACCTTATGGAAGAGCCATTGTTTCACACAACAACTGCTGTTCCCTATGCTGTCTAATATTATATTTTGAATAGCAATGATCAGCATGACTTGTGGCACTTTCAGAATCTATATCAAGAGTACACAGCAAACCAGCATTTCTGTATTCAAGTCACATGCGGAGCACTATGATCACTGAAGAAAACAGACATTGTCTGGAAGCTCTCTGTCTTCTTCAATTTATAATGCTTTCCTCTGTTTATTTGGTGTGGTAATGGTAAAAAATATATATTAACAATACTGTACATTAAACTTGACTATAAAAAAGCAATAACAGTTTCTGAAACCTAAACATGATGTGAAGTCATTCACCACAAAACCTGTGCATACCCTTAAAATCTGAATGCCTAAAACATGTAAAGTGCCTTTCAAATTGTTTCATAGGCTGACATACAGTATATGCCCACTAAAAAAAACCCTGCATGATAGCACTTGGTGCCTAATCTATGGATTTTTAGCTGAATGTCTCAATCCCCATTCTATTACAGAGCCTCAGAAGTGCCCTGACTACACACAACCAGCCACCTCTTCCTCTTTCTCAACTCCATCCAAGCCAATCTTATTTAAGTTGGCATGGAAATCAAAGAAAGATGCTCTACTGGAAAGAAATTCAATCCCAGGCATGCACAGTTAAAAAGTATCAGATAGCAGATGGTATGAGAGACCTCTGCCCAAGACCCTGGAGAGGTCTCCTCTGGCAGTCAGAATAGACAACAGTGGGCTACACCAAGGCAATTTCTTTTTTTCCATTCAGCCAAGCCACACACTTTCCCAGAGCAGCATGAGGTTAGGAGAGAAGGAAACCACTTCCATGCCACTCTAGTAACATACGACTCTTCCAAATGTCAATGATATGAAAATTGTAACAGCCACCCTCATGCCTTAGCTTGGCAGCAGGGGAGCTCATCATGCCAACTGTTCTCACCACTATTGATATCACAGCAGTGTCAGAGCCTAGATAATTCAGCTAATGTGAATTAAAACAAAAACAAAAAAACCCACACCTTGAACCCTGAGGTTTTTGATAACTACTGCCTGGCCGCAGATTCTCCCTTCCTAGGCTTGAGAGGGTGGTGACAGGCAAGCTTCGGGAATACTTGGAAGAAATTGATTATCACATTTGGTCACTTTGATAGTTATTCTTTACCAGGAGATGGGACAGTACGACTTTGTTACTCTTGCTGGACCTATCAGTGATTTTGAATACCGTTGGCCATGTTATCCTCCTGGACCTACTCTGTGAGATGGGAGTTGGGGCACAGTGTAGTAGTTTGAATCCTATCTGAAGAACTGGTATTTTAAAAGCATTGGATGACTGTACCTCAGCCCCCTGACCCTTGTGTTATAGGGTGCCACTGGGTACTGTCCTGTGTCCAGTGTTATTTATCATCTGAAGCCATTGAGAGTGGTCATTAAAAGGTTTGAAGCACAGTGTCCACAATATGCTGATGACACTCAGCTTTATTTCTCTGTTACATTTGAATCAGATGAGGCCATGTAGGTACTGAACCAGAATCAAGATACAGTAACAGGTTGGATGAAGGCCAATAAACAGAAGCAGAATCCTGGCAAGAGGGAAGTTGTTCAGCAATGTGCCACTTCGGGATGAAATTGTACTCCCCCTAAAGGAACAGGTATTCAGTTGGGGAGTAATTCATCTTTGTTTTTGGAAGCCCAAGTGGCTATGTTGGCTAGCAGCACTTTCTACCAAGGTGAATGAGGGTTACTGGCAGTCAGTAAGCTACCAGGCCAAGTTCCAGACTGGTTTAACACAGAGCTTTGAAGAACTTGGAACCAGGATACCTCTCCTGGTCAGTGTGAGAGTCAGTGTGGTGTAGTGGTTAAGAGCGGTAGACTCATAATCTGGTGAACCGGGTTCGCGTCTCCGCTCCTCCACATGCAGCTGCTGGGTGACCTTGGGCCAGTCACACTTCTTTGAAGTGTCTTAGCCCCACTCACCTTACAGAGTGTTTGTTGTGGGGGAGGAAGGGAAAGGAGAATGTTAGCTGCTTTGAGACTCCTTCGGGTAGTGATAAAGCGGGATATCAAATCCAAACTCTTCTTCTTCTTCTCTCTCCCTACTGCCTTGCCCCAGCTTTGAACTCAGCTTTGGAAGCCCTCTTGGTTGTGCCCCTATCTCAGTTAATGGCAACCTGTGGGAGGGCCTTCTCTTTGGCAGTCCCCTTCCTATGGAATTGCCTCTCCTTAGAGCTCTGATGATAACTTGATGCTTCCTTAAAGCACACCTATGCACCCAAACCTTTTCACCAGAAAATTAATGGTGCTCTTGGGTTACCACTTACATACTGGTTTCACCAGTTCCATAAACTGAGTTGGGTGGAAAAGGAAACTACAACTTCCATGTACCCTAACAGTATGTCTTTTGGTATGATTGGGAGAATCAGGTTCCATTCCTGTCTCCAGCCACCCTGTGGAAAAATAAGTGTTCATGTTGGTAGTATGGTTTTTAAAGCTTTCACAGAAAAGGCTCTAAAAATTAAACTCATTATAAAAGACCTGGGGAAAACATGTCCATTGCTAGGGGCTACAGTACAACAGAAGTAAGCCCCATTGAAAATGGTAGTACCATACTTTCTTCTGAGGGGAAAGCCATTCTGAAAAGTAAATGGCTGCAAACCTTTGCTTTTCCAGATGGTTGCAAAGTGATCTTAGGTATGGCACACATGGCTCCCACAGCAATTTTCAGGAACTGTCCAACATTATGTGTGTCAGCCAAAATTAAGCAGTTCCCAGTTATTTCAATGGAAGATTTAACTTCCTGCTAGAAGTCTTCTCCATTCAGTTCAATATGATTTAAAACTGCTGGGTTAAGACATTCCTTAAAAATAACTTAAATAGTTTTTAAAATTGGAATTGATGAAGCCTTTCAATCTTTCTGGAACTAAGTGTTGGGTCTACCCCCCAAAAAACCCCACTTCATTAATATCACAACAACACAAACAGTTAAATAGGAAGCAAGTTTTGAAAAACATACAAATGCCAAGTAGTTAAATATCTTTGTTGTTCAGTGATGCAAACTATTACATTATTTATTGATTTCTGCAAACCAGCAGCAATGCATCCTTACCATATGTTCCATATTGGAAGCTTGTGGATACACCTGACCCCGTAATTTATTATGAAGATCCAAGATACTTTGCATATCACTGTCAGTGATAGCTCTTTTTCCTCTTTGCTTGGCGATCCACCATTCACCATCCTCGTCCATGTATTTTTCTAGCATCTCCTCAAATAATGTTGCATTGGGGAGTACCATAGCAGAAACTGCTTGAGCTATGAATAGCAAAGCAGTTACTCTGAAGCAGTCTTCCACTACACTCTTCATGATGAATGATTTCAAAAACTCCTCTGGGTTAACTCCAAGATAAAGCCTTCTTCCAAGTTGACTTGCTGCAAAAGCAAAAGAGAGTGAGGTTATTCTGAAGCTAAGGTACAGTTAGGAATTAATTTGGTGAACAACAAAAGTGAAACTGTGTTTTAAAGAGGAGAGTTCTAGTATGGTAGCTAGGGGACTGTCTAAGAAGCCAACTAATGCAGACACTTAACAATTATACTGTATGTATGAGATGATAATTTATCTTCATTCTCATGAACTGAAGGATGCTGTACAAATCTATTTGAAGGCACAGTTGCGAGCCTGCATGAAAGAAACTCATTCTCTCCATGAAAGCACAGGCATTCATAGAATTAACAGATTAATTCTGCCCTCATAAGCTCATCTAAAAATATTTTTGTAACTTCAAGATGCATGATGAGCCTAAAATAAACATAAGATATCCAAGAGATCATGTAGAAAGCTAGCTTTCTGAGTCAGATTTAAAATTACAAATTAAAGGCACAATCTAGCCAAATGTCCTAAATTCACTTATTCAGGATGAAGCCCCAGTACTGACGTACTTGCTTGTGAGAAAATGTGCATAGGGCTGTGCTGCATATCTCATTGATTCTCACTGAAATCAATGTGCTTAACTCTCCCACCAAAATGTAAAAGTACTTAGTGTTGGCTCAATCATGCCACAAGTCTGGTGAAAACACTTTGCTACACGTTTTAAAAATCTTTTCAACGTCCAGCATAACAACAAATTATAATAAGGTTTTCAAAATCTATAAGCTGCAGCCTAAGTTTACTCTACTTTACGATTAATAGTCACCTTGGATTATTGCAGCTTAAAAATTATTCTAGTAGATGTCCTGAACAGAGAGGGCAGTTCTCACAGAAATGAATGGAGCGCACATCATTTAATTTATATCAACACAAGGATTGCTTAGCTTGGAAAGGGGCCACAACCATATAAACGTTTCAGCATCCCCTGAATTCAAAGCTGTGAACCAAATGATCGGGGGCGGGGGGGAGGTGGGCAAGAAACAGAGCGCGTTTATTACTGAAGAAAATGTCAGTGCCGGCTGTAATTTGCTACCTCCCACCTATCATCATGTTGCCATCTTAAACAGTGTGGGGTTTGGCCCATTACGAACCATTCAGACCGGCTCCCTGGTCTTCCTGCGTTTCTGTCACATGAAAGGGGGGGGAGCGCTTTATCTCAGAAACTTTTAAAAAGAAAACTTTAGTTGCCCTTATACTAAACAATCACAGCTCGGAATCCTACAAGTTTGGTCTTCATCCGTGAGATGTTCAACGGTCCATGAGCTTTGATGAAGTCCACCCTTTGCACGCCGCCCCCACCCTCACCCTACAAAAAAGTTCCCTTTGCCCCGTCCGTGCTGTTCTCCCGAGAGCCAAGCTACTCGATCGCCTGCCTGCCTGCCTGCGAGCGTGACTTTCCCGCTGGCTACCTTGATCTCTATGGAGGAGGGCGGGAGTGAGGAGGGACTGAGAGGAGAGAGAGAGAGCGGCAGGAGCGTTGCCGGCTCGTTCCTTCACGTCTCCCCCCGTTGCGCTTCGGCAGAACTGCAGTTGATTTCCCGGCAGGGATGCAGAGAGAGAGCGCGGCAGGTCGCCGAAGTGAAGCAAAGCTCTTACCTCGGGCCTCTCTGGGGCCTCGGTTGCGCATACGCCTTCTCCCCTCAGCTCCTATCCCACGGAGAAGGTGAAAGGCGGGTTCGGGGCCTGTGAGAAGCGAGCAGGCGCCTGCTGCAAACTTTGGCTCCTCCAAGTTTCTCGCCCCCTCTTTTTTTCTTATTCCCTCAGCGCGGCCACTTCCCTGCTTCTCCCGCGCTCTGGCTAAGTGGGGGCCTCCCGCCTTTCCCCACCTCAGCGGCACGGACGGAGCACGGTCTCCCGCCTCCAAGTGGCAGCCGCTGGTGAGCCCGAGGAGCTGAGGCGCTGCTCTGTTTCGCCTCCTTGGCCACCACCAGCCCTTTATCCCGAGCTCGGAGGGCGCCCACACCCACCAGGACGCGCCCGCCCTGCTCGTTCGCCGCGCCCGCCCGCCAGAGCCACCTCCGGCCTGACCCCGTTTTGGGTGACTGGATGCCGCAGCAGCCCACGTCAGGGGCTCCGGTGAGACGCTGCGCGTGATGTCACTCAAAGACCTGCTCGAGGGCGGGTCAGCGGACAATTAGCCGAGATCGTGTGGGAAAGGGGCGGGGCGCGGATTTGCCGGGCTGGCCTGAAAGTGGTCCATGGCTGGAAGGCGAGGGAGGCCTGTCCTGCTCTTCAAGAGAAGGCATTGGGACCTTCTGCCATGGAGATGCAGCGAGGGGAAAGCCTTCCGGAAGAGGTAGAACTGTAGCCCTAGGTGAACTCAAAAGGTTAAAAAGTGTGCTCAGCTCCACCCGTGCCAGGTAGAGACAGTTTTGCACCTGAAACATAGGAGCCAACTCCTGGGGGACAAGGTGCCTTCGCCTTTCCTATAAAATATTCGAGGGGGCTGAGCCCCCCCCCCAGGTTGATGTCACATAATTGATTCAAATAGTGAGTCTGCCATGTCTTGTGATGGATTGTGTAGGGTGGGGCTTACCTGCCTCTGCCCCCCCCCCATATTTTATTCAAGTTGACACCCCTGACCTGAAATAAATAAACTCTGGAAGGAGTGGAGATCCACCCAGAAATAAAGGCAGGAAATCCTTGTTGGTAGTCAGGACCAACATGCCACCATCCAGCCCACATGGTTCACACCTTGGTGCTGATTAGGCCACAGAGAAGTGGCAGCCAGGTGTTACACAGGTAACATTTGATGTATGTTTACATCACGTCACACCACTTTGAGGTAAGTTGGTGCCACTGAGCATGTTTTGGTTGTGACATAGGAAGCCAGGTTGATGCCAATGAAAACTCCCATTGCTAATCATCCCTGCACTTGAATACAAAAGAAATATTTCAGTGGTCCAGTTGTGGTGCACTAGAGAAACAACAGTGGTAGAGTGTAGAGCATCATTTCAGCTGAGGTCATTTCTTTTACCATCTTGAGATACTCAGTGGCACTTTGCCATATCATATAAATCAGACTCTAGCAATAACTAGGATAACCTGGTCATGAGTAACCTTATTCTCATTTGGTAAGTTTATTGTGCTAGCCAAAGGCCATGACAATCACATTATAATATACCTAATACAAACATAATAACAACATAACAAGCATCAACAATATAAAAGAAAAACAGAAGTGCCATCAGCAAACTCAACTTCTGATTAAGCCTCAGAATCTCCAGAACAACTTCCATCAATATTATCTAGTTCACTGTTTCTAATCTTTTTTTGCTACAGTAACCTGTAGCCAAAAATGTTGTGTTTGTGTTTCAGTGATGTCTGCTTGGGGTGACATGCAACCTTGCATACTCCTACACCATCAGAATTTAAATGAAATAGATTATTTCACTTTACTCTGGTCTGATCCAGCCAGGCTCTTCTTATGATCTGATATACTGATTTTGTATCTGCTCTTAAAAATTTATTGCAGTTTTTATGTTCAGGAAAATATAACAGAAACGATAGATCTTAAGATGATTACAATTTCAGTTTGGGCTGTTAAATTATCAGAAAGTAAATAAGCACTTAAACTTTATGACTGTGCTCTGACTGCATTTGTTTGATTTGTGGGAACATAACATTTTTGCAACCTTGACAAATGTGGGTTTGACCGAGGCTAGAATCAGTCTCCATACAGACATTAGATTCAAAGTGAATTACTTACCGGTACATGGAAGGTAGATAAGAATTTACTTTGCATTAGATTATCTCTAACTAGTAAGTTTGCAACTGATCTTATTAAGAACACACACACACACACACACACACACACACACACACACACACTTACTTTATTTCTTGGGTAAAACTCTTATCCTGACAGATACTAAAATGCTTCCCCCCCCCCAAAAGGAAACACCCCAGTTACATGTATTGCTTAAGACTTTAGATGTTTAAAGTAAAAACCTTCTTGTGAATTTCAGGTGACAAAGAAGAGGGAGTTGTTATTGTACGGATTTACATGTTATGCTTAGGACCACTTCACAGATCACAACAAAACGGGGCCTACTGTCTACACTGCAGGTTAGCAGTGAAGAATATTTGAAGAGCATTCATTTGAAAGTCCTTCATAAATACATGCCACAAATCTGTGGTTTCCATGAATATGTTTACTATAAACTTGTGGGCACACACCTGTGGTCCTCTAGATGATGCTGGGCATCATCCCTGACTATTGGCCAAGCTGGCTCTGGTTCAGGCGAGTTATAGTCCAACAACATCTGGAGTACCATTGGCTCTCCATCTCTCCACATTACAAAAATAGACAGAGTGGAAATGGGACAACCCATCCTTGATGGTAAGAAACATTGGTGATCAGTCCAAAGCCCAAATACTGAGACCTTCTGGCAAACACTTGACTTTAGATGGAGATGGACTGGATGAGCTCACAACCACTTCTTCAGAGGATTTGGTTTTGCCGCCAGAATGATTTTGTTTTTTCCTAAGCTATTCTCAGCTGATTTCTTTTTCCCTACTGGTGGCAATGGTGGCCTAAGAGAATAACATGAAATATAGCATTGTGGGTAACCAGCACATTTTTTTGCAATCATGGTTTAGCATAATTATATGACTGGGAAGGACCACACTGCTGTCACACTCTTTCACAAATGAATTCCAGGGGGATTTTGTATGTGAGGATGTTCAGATTGAAAGGGCAGATGCCCTTCATTGCTCTGTGGTTCTACAGAAGAACGATTAATCAGACCACTTTCCTGCTTCATCAGCTTACATCATATAGATGAACTGCAATCAGAAAAAAAATGCCCTAGCCAAGCTAGTGACAAGAATGCAGTCAGACCCTGTGGTGAACTGATGCTGACAATCTGCCTAGCCTTCTGTAAGGCAACCAATAATAGCCAGTGTCACTTAACAATGTAAGAAGACACTATTTTATACAGGTCTCAAGACTTCTCTCACAGATTATGGATTTGTTCTTTCACTTACCCATGCAAGGGCAGCACACGTCGCTCACTAGCAACTTCAGAAAAGGGCAACCAAAATTATAAAGTGGGTGGAGGAAAACTTGCAGCATTGGGGACTTTTTCATTTGGAGTAAAGGTGAGTCATACGTGACATGATAGGCATTTATAAAATTATGCATGACATGGAGAAAATGGACAGAAAAAAGTTTTTCTCCGTCCTCCATAACACTCAGATTCATGGACATCCAATGAAGCTGAATCTCAGAAGATTTTTATTTTATTTATAAAAATATTTATATCCTGATGTATCATTTAAAAAAAATACATCACAGTGGTTTACATTAATGTAAAAACTTAAAACCAAACAATAACACCATAAAAAGGTAGGTAGCCGTGTTGGTCTGCCATAGTCAAAACAAAATAAAAAATAAAAATATTCCTTCCAGTAGCACCTTAGAGACCAACTAAGAGCAAACTTAGTTGGTCTCTAAGGTGCTACTGGAAGGAATATTTTTTTATTATTTTGTTTTGACCATAAAAAGGGGGGGGGGACAAGTTAAAAGAAAAACGAAATTAAAAATAAGTACTTCTTCATACAACACATAGTAAAATTATGGAATTCACCAGTGTTCACAGACTAGGGGAATTGGAATCCAACAACATCTGGATGGCCACAGGTTACTTATCCCTGATGGATTCATGTGAGCATGGAGGGACAAAGCAGGATCCTGATGGCAGGCTCTGCCTCCAATCAATGTATCTTAAGTAAATTGTGTGAACAGACTGTGTGCATGCAAACTCTATGTGTGCAGACTGTGCAGATTTATTGAGACCCCTGTATCTTAAGATCCATACAGTCTTAAGTGCATAAATGCACACAATCTGGATGGTTGTAGGTCAGAGTCAGTGCACAACACCATGGCCATCTTCCCCACCAGTTCCTTGACCTATAAACACTCAATTGGCTTTTGTGTGTGACGATGGGGACTGTTAACCATTGGTGCAGGCCCAAGACATTTTGCTACCTGAATAGGAGCCCAAATGTTCCCTTCCACACACATAATTTCTAGGGTCAATATTTTTTAAAGTCTTGCTGCATCCTTAAGGCATCATTTCCGACCATTATATAGCCCATCCCTTTGAACTGGGTTGCTTCACCCTGCTGCATAGCGGGTCAGCTCCATTGCCCGTTTCCAACATCCAAGAAGACTGTGCTATGGTTGTACTAAGGTATTGCAGAAGGAGGCAGCAGCTTCTGGATTCCACTTGGACACCTCTAGGAGAGAAGGCAGCCTAGGAGTAGCATGCCTTATGAGTAGCCCAGTTCTTTTCCAATAATCTAGGAAACCCTCAATGCATAGAATAGTTTGAAAGTCTGGGGCAACAAAATCTCAGGTAAGGATCCTTGGCAACCAGGAAAACAGGCCATTACTCCTCCACCTGGAATCTTGTATTCTTAGAACTTCCCTCTTTCAAGCAGCCATGGCTTCTTCAAGGCAGTGCACCTCATGGCCCTATTAGGACAGTGGGGTAGGCTTAGAACAAGACCTTATTCAAGCAATCTTTCTGAGCTAGGAGAAAGTAATGCACAAGCACCCCCACATCTCGTTCTGTGCCACAAGGAATAGGATGTTCCACCCCAAATATTTTCCCATATATATTGCAGCCTCTTTTCCATACTCATGAAGAAAGGCAGGGAACGATTTTTGCTCCATTGATTGGCATGGATTTGGGGGGGCGGAGGGAATGGTATAATCAGGAACCCTTGCCCCCAAGGAGACTGTGTTCCCATTCAAGGATTTCATGCACCCAGAGCCTAGAACTCTGGCACCCAAGTCATCTTACCATACTGGCTATTGGATTCAACATCTATTGCCCAGCTCCTTGCCTATTTGCTAGCATTCTATTCACATTCCTTTTGAATGTCCCTCAAAGTCTCATTTAAATCCTCACAACCAGCAGATTGCATTTAACAAAATGATGGGAAATGCCATGTGAATATTGCTCAATTTCAGTAATTGTATGCAGTTCTGAATAAAAAATTGCAATGGCCAGTGAGCCAAAAATGCAAGCATATATTATGTATGATCATTAGTAGCTCCTTAGTATTGCCCAGCAGCAGTTTGGCTAGACTTGTTAAGTTTTTATTAATATTTTAAAGTTTATGGAAAAAAATATTTTAATTATTGAGTTGGATTATATAAAGATTAAAGCACTGTTTCCAGCTATACTCAAGGAGCACTCAGAAGAGACCTCATGAAAATCAGATTTCTCCCATAAATCCCATAAGATGGATTCAATTTCCATTTTAATTAATAGCTTATTTGCTAGTCATTTGCAATTCAGCTTACGGGCAAGAGTGCTAACCTGGCTAAACAGTGTTTCCTTGTACTGGGCAAATTGCTTTATAATGTTAGGCCAGGTTCCCCCATCCATTTCTGACTTTTTACGGATTCTCTGAAGTATCATTATGGGAATAATAAGACAAGTATTGAGTTACAAGTAGCATTGGCAGAGCAAACATATCTACTTTGCAGGGCACCTTATCTGTACTTGTGATAGATAGACCATGTTCTGGATCTATGGTGGGCTGATGAATTGATGGTCTTATGGTATGAAGTATATTTCCTTTTCGCCTTTTCCATTGCTTGGGACACAATTGAGCAAAAATTAGTCATGAGTAATTGTCCACTGAAAGCAGAGGAACAGGCCCATCTACATCCCGTTGCTTTCAGTAGGACAATGTCATAGCTAACATTTTGCAGTTGACGACAGCACAATAACCTCCACAACATATATAAGCTATGGTTGCCTATGCAGGGCCTTGTGGAAAACGTGCAAATCAATTCCGGGCCAAACACACCATTTGATATACCGCACCATGTTACCAGGCTTGCCTATGTTTCTATTTACACATACAAGTGAACACATATGTGTGTATTCACAGAAGCATGGTTTTCAGTCACTGCACTGTATAATTGTATTACTTGGAATTCATTAATGCCAATATCCAGTTGGAGGAATTAGCAAGAACAAATAAATTTCAAGCAGATGCAGATTAAATGCAGATAATTGCAAATAATTGCAGATAAAGGGTGGATTTCAACCTTGCAGCATTATCATTCTATCAGCCAAGAGGTTTTGCTTGCCAGACTCATCATATTTGGAGTTGGACATGCACTAAGATACTGGCAGTAGCTATGACTGGGGTTTGGACAATACATGTGTAGAAAGACATTTAGAAAATGGAAATGAAGGATATGGTTCCCTGAGTTTCACAGTAGCCTGGGAGTGCAGAGAATACCTAGACTTTAGCAAAGCCTAAGCATGAGTTCCTTTAGTGTCTGGTCTGCTCTAGGGCAGAGTGAGAGCTTGCAAAGTTTCAAGCATGGGTTTTTAAAATTCCCTGTTCAGAAATGGGACAGACTGGACTTTAATGGTTGCCTCCACCTTTAGTCCTGGGGCATACACAGGGTTGCAGCTGAACCAGGCTTCTCAGTAATGCATCACATTACCCAATAGTGGATCAAATGTTAAATTGGCATAATTTATGAAACATCATGCTCAGGAGAATGTGGTCAGTTAAGAAAATACACTGTATTAAAAATGACATGGCACAATCCAGGGGAAATTAAAGGTGCACTTTATCCCATTGAAATCTGAAGGATTCAACACTGCTTAACTCTGGCTATCATGTGCCCACTGTTTGCAGATAATCAAAGATGTTGTTCCAATTCACTAGTTTAAGCGCCTTGTTCAAAGGGAATTATGAAATCCTAAACGAAGAAGAGTTTGGATTTGATATCCCGCTTTATCACTACCCAAAGGAGTCTCAAAGCGGCTAACATTCTCCTTTCCCTTCCTCCCCCACAACAAACACTCTGTGAGGTGAGTGGGGCTGAGAGACTTCAGAGAAGTGTGACTAGCCCAAGGTTACCCAGCAGCTGCATGTGGAGGAGCGGAGACACGAACCCGGTTCACCAGATTACGAGTCTACCGCTCTTAACCACTACACCACACTGGCTCTCAGTGGTGTAGAACGCAAGTCCTACTCAGGCATTCTAGTCACCCATGCGGTTAGAATCATTGGCGGGAGAGGAGGAAAGAGCACGCTAGCTCTCCTCCCCCCAACACTGTTCTTCTCACCCTTCATGAGGTGGACACAAACAAGCTCCGTGGACAATTTAGAACTCAAAATTGCATAGGGAGCCTGCCTGACTAGAAAGAGCTCTGCACTTCAGAAAATTCTGCTTCCATATCCTTGAGGGCTACAGGGACAGTGGCAGAGAACAAAGCCAGCATGCTCATCTAGTTGACCTTCTAAGGAATCATCTGTGGTCAGAAGAAGTTCATCAAGTGTGGTGGCCCTGCAACACTCACCTCATGGCACACGGGGCGGGGCTACTGAGAGCCAGTGTGGTGTAGTGGTTAAGAGCGGTAGACTCTAATCTGGGGGACCGGGTTCGCGTCCCCGCTCCTCCACATGCAGCTGCTGGGTGACCTTGGGCTAGTCACACTTCTTTGAAGTCTCTCAGCCCCACTCACCTCACAGAGTGTTTGTTGTGGGGGAGGAAGGGAAAGGAGAATGTTAGCCGCTTTGAGACTCCTTCGGGTAGTGATAAAGCGGGATATCAAATCCAAACTCTTCTCTTCTTCTTCTCTTCTCAGGGGGAGGAGGGAGGTGGTGGGGAGATTGCTGTCGTGCAAAGCATTGATAGAAGCACCCAATTGGCTCTGTGGGTGTAGTGCATTTTTATCTGTTCTACAGTTCTACTTGGACCATTATCGCCATCCCTGATAAAGCTCCCTGCTACACAGAAGTATAACATGGGGAGGGGAGGGAATAGTTGATGAATAACTAATGCCTCCTTGGTTTTGCCATGTAGTGCATGTTGAGTGGATTATTAAATGTTACACACACAGTAAAAGCTAGCATGCCATGTACCCACAGGAACTGTGTGGTAACCCACTTTATACTGTACAAATCTATGAATGCTATGTGCTTCCTCCCTTCAAATCCTGAAGGGACCACCCACCCACTGACTTAGGATGATAACATTCTCCAAAAATGACCTGTCAGCAAGACATAATATATATTTTAGTAATCTGGTTGAAAGTGTCTGACATTTCCCCCTCCGCTTCCCAAATCTGTGAGGAGGGGGGTCTTTTAAAATGTAGCAGAATGCATTAATTCCAGATGTTTCATACTTTCCCCATTTCATTTTAAAATGCTAGAAAAGCAGTTTCTTCCAGCCCGTAGTCAAAAGGTGTATGATAAAACTGCATGAAGCAAATGATGTTAATCCAGTGAGTAGGTAGCAGAAGAAATGGTGAAGGTGTGTGAACCAGGAAAATTAAACTATCGTGTCAAAATAAGTTCCAGAGTTTTAAAGCTGGAAAGAGCTATGCCAAAATCTGTCCTCCAATTAGTCGCAAGTTTTCTTCTCCTGAGAAAGAGGCTTCCATTTTTCTGCCTTGATCTGAGGGCACTTTTCCTAAGAATTTTGGTAGGTGAGGGTTTTGAGGGTTATCACTGAAAGTGGCTGAGGGTAGGGATGTCTGAGAATGCTGATGGAAACAGAAATGGAGACAAAAATAGCTGATGTTCACTTATTCATCCCATGTCCATCAAGATGGAATATAAGGGTTCAAGCCCTCCCTCAGGTACCTTGGACATAAGTTTTTGGTCTCATTATGTAGCCGATGTTATATTCATGTCTATCCAACCGACCAAAGCTGAAACAAATCAATTAGTACAAGGGGGAAAATAAATATACATCAGTGACCACCATTGTAAATATAAATACAAAGAAGAGAGAGTAACAAAAAAGAAGAAATGGGAACGATAAAATACCCGAGTCAACTGAAAATGAAAAAGTTAAATAAAAGCTGAAGTTATTGCTGTTAAATGAGGATATTCATGTAAATGTACTGTCCTTGTCGTCATAATTTTTTTTATTATTATTATTTTTTGCAAGGTATCCCTTTCACCAGTGTACTGGCTAATTATAGCTCAATATGGTAAGAAGAAATTACACAGAATTGCTTTCTGTATATTGATTGGACTTGACTCGTTATCCTTTGGCTGCTAGCCCTACCACAACATCAGCTTGCTTGTTTAAGTGGTAAAGGAGGCTTGCCAGGCAGTGAAGAGAACTAGTAATCACCACTGAAACCACAGTCCCACAGTGGCACAACCACAAAACTAGCGTACATAAAACATTTGCTTTCCTCATGAGAACTCCCACACTGAAAAACATGCTACTCCAAAATACTAAATGCATTACATTTAAGGAAGGCTGAGAACACTTTGCTGATCAGACTCATAAATAAACTTTCAAGAATATCTTAAAGCGGCTTTGGACATTATAGAAAAATAGGTTTCGAGTAAGTGACCAAGAAGTTCCCACATTGCAGTTCACCCTAGCTACCTGATAGTGCTTGTCACATTCACTTATCCAAATTCTTTCAAAGATTTACACTTTGGAAAGTGCTTGTGCTTAACTGTGTCAGAGAGGGTTGTCAAGTTCGAGTCAGTTATAGCTGGCTGTTCCCTTAAAGGTGATTTGACTTTTCCTTTATCAGACATGTGGCCTACTAAACATACTTGTGAGAAGCAGGAGAAAATTATCATACCAAGAAGCCTGTACCATACCATCTTAAAATTTGTCCGACCTCACTAAACGGCATACACAAGATGATGTGGTTCATCCAGTGGTGAGGATGGGCAGGGCTGAAGCAACACTACTTATTTCACAGCAGGGGTGATGATGTCATCTCCTGGGGTGCTATTTGCAAATCCTCTGCATGCCAAATAAATAAGCTTTTCTCAGATTCTCGCCCAGAGGGAGAGAGAAAGTACATTACCACACATGGCTAAGGGTTAAAAACTACTGCTTTTATTTTGAAAAAATAATAATTGCAAAATGTATTTATGACGACCACCGAAATGTCACAAAATAGCACACGATGAAGCTTTCGTTGCATTATCTTAGGAGGTTGTGGTTGTATAGGTTGCAATGAAAAAAGTCTGCACTTGAGAATTTACCATCACACCGCTTGATGGATATGTTCTCTCCAGTGCTATTTTTCTCGAAAAAAGAGATGCTGGAACTCACCATGGAAACCTCCCCCATTCTCTTAGAATGGCCATGGCGCCTACCTGAGAGGAGCCGGAAACTGAGTTCTGGACAGTTCCAGATGAAAGAGAGCCTGGTTCTCTCTCTCCTATACAGATTTAGGATGAAGTTGTAGGGTTTAAGATATGAGGATGAAAACAAGTGTACGGGAATATTAAAAAATGGACTCACAAGAACTATTTACATGCTGGTTCTCCAGGCATATAATGTATGCATGGAAAATGGAGCTGGATCATACCCGCCATCTCTGCCCACAACCTGCATGTGTCTTCCATTCTAATCCTCTGACATCCCCACTGCCTGACCTTCAAAAGAGCAGAGCCTGCCCTATAGGGTTCTATATCACATGTGCAGTCTTCTGAATTATAGGGGCACAGAGCAGGCTCTCCTCTGCAAATCTTCCTCCCAGCATTCAGAGGGACAGTGAGCCACAGATGGCAGGATGAGGGCCAGCAGAAACAGCCCCGCTTTCCTGGTCATGGATTTGTAATGATGTGCATAATGAATGCCTGAATTGGGCTGATATGCCATCCCAAGTGGTGTGTGGATTATTTTATTTATCATCAAAACAATGAACAGTGAAGAGAGTGCAAGTATTGCGAAAGAAATTATTTTTAAAATTGGACTAATATTCAGCCTGCCAAGTAGTGCAGTTAATGAAAGAGTGCCCTTTCGAGCTGGAAAATTTTTCCACAGTTTGAACATCAACCTGTTACAGAGGCCACTCAAGGCAATATACAGTCCTGCCCATCTAAAGAAATGGCTTCAAACATGAAAATTATGGCCCTCCATGGAAAATAATGTATTTTTTAAAATAACTTTTTAAATTAATTTTCACATTTAAACATTGTCTGCATATACACCATAACAAACAAATACAATTAAAATAAAAATAGAAAATAAAAAGTTTTCACACCTTATTAAATCCGTATTTTGGGATTACTCAGATCCCTTGACTTCCTTCCATTCCCTCCCCTGGTTCTTTTATATTATCTTATATCGTACATGTCTATAATTTCCTTATCCTTAATTATTTCCAATTTTGAACATTGTCCTTAATATTACAAGTGGGGTTTTTTAAAAAAAACAACAACAACACACCTCCTATTATATTAACTTCTTTACAATGCTTTTGTATATATGCAATAAACATTTTCCATTCTTTTTTATATTTGTTGTCTTCTTGGTTTCTTAGTCTTCCAGTTAATTTAGCCATTTCAGCATATTCCATTAAGTTGCCAATCTTCTTTAGTTGGGACTTGTTCTTTTTTCCAGTGTTGGGCTATCAATGTCTGTTGTACATAAACATAAACATAAACATAAACATAAACAGATTTTTTTCATCCTGTTCATGGAAAATAATGTAGGGAAAAGAAATAAATCCTGTTCCCTGACAGAGAAATAGTAATATTTCATGTCCTCAACAACCCCTCTCGCTGTCTTTAAGATCCAAATCCAGATCTCCTCCTTCTTTATCATACTTCTCTTGACTGCAAATCTCTATGAGACAAAGCAACAGGGGTTCCTCCATGGGTGCCTGCAATATATAGACTCTCTATATATTGCACTTGGAGTCACCACAGTAGTAGAGGGCAAATGTTGTTCTCCATACCTGACAGTAGGAAGCATAGTTAGCCACTCCCAAAGGGTTTCCACAAGGATAAGCACTGCTACTCACATCTACAGGTGTATGTGTGTAAGCCTCTAAGGAGCTGAGGGTGTTGCCCCATCTTGTCTTACAACAACCCTGTGAGATAGTTCAGCCTGAGAGATAGTGAGTAGTCTGAGGTTACCCAGAAGATGTGAGTGTGGATTCAAATCTAGGTCTCTCCAACCCCAAGTCTAGCACTCTAACCCCACCAGCTCTCAAGTATGTGTGAGACCTATTGAATCCAACAATATCGTGAGTGGATTTGAACATGCGCTTATTCTGATGTGACATTGTGCACCTGTCCGCTAGTTCTTCTTCACACAGTGCCACATGTGGTGAACACACCTTTCCAGAAGGACTTCATCTGTGCTGGCATGTTATCTGAATCTGTCCCTATGGAAAAATACAAGGATATCTGCTTTTAATGTCTTCTTGAGTAACTTGTTTGGAGAAAATACTTGGTTTTGGCTTGATGGATGGATGCAATCGGAACCCCATGGAAGAGTAGTGGAATGTAGGAAGCTTCCATATGCTAAGTCAGACCATTGGTCCATCTGCCTCCTACACTGATTGAATTGTGAAATTGTAGAGCTGGAAGGTACCCTGAGGATCATCTGGTCCATCCCCCTGCAATGCAGGAATCTAAAGCTTCCATGACAGATGGCCATCCAACCTCTGCTTTAAAATCTCCAAGGAAGGAGAGTCCACCATCTTCTGAGGGGGTCTGTTCCACTGTCAAATACAGTGGTACCTCTAGTTACGAATTTAATTCGTTCCGGAGGTCCGTTCTTAACCTGAAACTGTTCTTAACTAGAGGCATGCTTTTGCTAATGGGGCCTCTCGCTGCTGCTGCGCACACAATTTCCGTTCTCATCCTGGGGCAAAGTTCTCAACTCGAGGTGACTCTTCCAGGTTAGCGGAGTTTGTAACCTGAAGCGTTTGTAACCTGAGCCGTTTGTAACTCGAGGTACCACTGTAGCTCTTACTGTCAGAAAATTATTGGTCAGAATCTCCATTCTTGTAACTTGAATCCATTGGGTTTGGGTCCTATCCTCTGGAGCAGGAGAAAACAAGCTTGCTCCATCCCCCATGTGACAACCCTCTAGATATTGGCAATGGTTCTCTTAGGGTTTCACACAGGGGTCTCTCCCAGCCCTACCTGCATATGCCGTGAATTGAACCTGGGACTTTCCGCATGCAAAGAAGATGCTCCATCACTAAGCTAAGTCCTCCCCCCACCCCACCCCCGGTGGCTTGTCGCAACTGGGGACGACATCAGTTCAAAAACTTTCAAGAGAAGGCAATATGTTTGATGGACATCAGTGCCCGTTATCAAGAGGGAGGGGTGGAAGCAAGGCAGTGAGGAGCTCAGCACAGCCTAGGCAATTGCAGTGGGTCCAACCTTCGCTGGCCATTACTGCACATAATAGAGAGTCAATTCCACTTTACACATGGGATTACTTTGTAAGTCAGCTCCCCTGACTTTTGACCAAACTATATGCATTTTTTAAAAAGATCCTTAAATATAGGTCAGGTGAGGAGTTCTGGTCACCCTCTGCTTCTCATTGTCAAACAATACATTTCCTTTCTTAATCACTTCAAACATAATCTGCGGGATTTTTCTGCTTTTAACACACTTCCCCTAGTTCTTTCTCATTTATTTCTAGTGTCTGATGTTAAACGACTACATCTCAGTGGATTGACTAAACTATATTATCTAAGCATTAGGCATACTTTAAGGCCTTAATCAACAACCGGATCTTTGCTCTTTCCTAGTGAAAAGCAAGAATTGGAAACGGACTACCGGTATGAGCCATCAAAGGCAGAAAAGTAGTCAGTGGGTGCCTCACTCCCTCTCCTGGAAAATCAAGGCATAACACTGGTTTGCTATGACATCAGGCTCCTGTTTGGGATTACATCTTCTGAAATATTCACAGCAGCTTGTTCCCTAACCATGAGAATGTGACAACTTCCAGGCCTGTTTGAAGACGGTTTTGTTCCAACAGGCATTCAGGAAAGATTGATTAAGCCTGGTGGTGTTTTTTTGTCTGCTGTTCCTGTCTGTTTTTAACATGAACTCATTTTTCTGTTTTAAAAATTTCCTGATTAAAAAAAAATTTTTTTTAATGCTAGTTGCCTTGAAATAAGGCAGGACATGAATGCTCTTATAAATGAATCATCCAGGCAGACTCCGTGCAAAAATGTACCGCAGCAGTTAAGCAGCCCACAGTGGGCTATAAACTGGCAACCTGGAGGATATCAGATGCAGATTTGGTCTGGGCACCACCACCCTGCTCCAGAAAAGCAGAATAGCTGTAGCAAGACCTTATGCATAAGCCTGGAATCCTCTTTGTATCAAAGATGGAACTCCCTGGTCTCTATATACAAAAGCATTCCAGTCAGGCAAGATTGGTCATAGGAATAATCAATAGTTAAGACTTCCTATTTTGCATGCAGAAAAAGACCCAGGTTCAGTCCTCAGCATCTCCCCTTAAAACACCTGGTTGTAGATGATGTGGGGTGTATGGGGCATTAGGGGAGGGGTAGTATCTCTGGTGGATGATATGCTCCTTCTGATGTATTTTGTCCACTTTTGGTTCCCACCTCAGCTCTTACCAGTGGCTCCTAGAAGCTGTCAGCAGGTGACACTCTGGGAACAGCTTTAACTGGTCAGCTAAATCAGATGAAAGTAGCCAATGGGTCTCAAACCCTCAGTGAGTTAGGAACTTCACCCGCATGCAAAGATAGGGTCCAGAGGATTCAGCTGACAAGACCAATAGTGAGTCCAATGATCAAGAAGGTGGTTTCTGCATGTGCTGCAGTAGGGGGCCGATGGGACTCATCAACCTGGGAAGGAAGCCCATTTAAGAAAAGGAAAACTCGGATCCTAAACCTCCGCTGCCTTGCAGGATATCTTCTGGAGGAGATAAGGAGTAAACCCTACACAAATCTGCAGTGGAGTCCCTAAGATGGTTGGATGGTGTTTTGTATGCCTCTTTCCAGAAACTCCTGCAGCCAAGCTAGTGCCAAATGTATTGCTCTGCTTTCCTTTAGACCACATAAGTGAGGCTGAAAGTGGGGTCTTGTTGTCTGGGCACCCCAGCACCTCCATACACACTGCCCAATGCTTGTGCCCTGGGGAGGTCACTTCGGTGCTGCTAACACAGGACAGGACTTGGCTCTGCACCTAAAATTTGGATTGATTTCCCCCCCGCAAAAACACAGGGCACAACAACCCAGTCAAAATGAAGTGCTTGCAAGTCTCATTGCTTGCAATGGAAGAGAGAAATTCCTGCTTCCAAGGGTGCCAACTTGAGTAAAATATTGGGATGGCCCAGGTAAGCCCCACCCCACACAATCAATCATACACCATTTGAATGGCAATGTCTATTAACTTTGGGGTGGCAGCCCCCTCAAATACTTTATTGAGGGGGGCTGAAGGGACCTCGGCCCTTAGGAGTTGGCTTCTATACCTGCTTCAGTTTTTCCCATCGAAATGTTTTGGACTTGGAAGTGCTTCAAATTGGTGGAATCATGCCCTGAGTATCCGAGGCTGAAAACCTGGGCTGACAACACAACAAACTGAATGCAGCTGAAAAGGAATTGAAAGAAGGGTAACCTTTGAAAGAGCTGTGTTGAATGTATTCCAGGTTCCTGAAGAGGTAAATAGGCATAGCCTTGCTGCTAGGGAGAACGTAGGCAATACAAACTGTGATGTTTAATCCCTTTTGAATAACCCATTTAACACGAGCCAAGTTGTAGTTAACAGAATGTTAAAAGCTGCTTCCTCATTGGGTAGCAATACTGGTAATTTTAGATGGATAAGCTGGGGTGAATTTCATGTCTCTATTATCATAGACTACTTGCTTCTGTTTTGGATCTAAAATGTAAATAGTTGAAAGTCCTTTTCCCCCAGCCACAAATGTTGTGTGAGCAATAAATTTTTGAAGTATTCCTTGGATATCTTGAGCATAGCTCATCCAAAGGCAATATTTATTCTCAGGCTTAGATTTGTTTGGCTTTGTAGATGTATCTATGTACATATGATACATTTGTATTTCTTCTGGGCTCCGTGTGATTTCAAGTACTGTAGCAGGGGGAGCGGGGGCTAATGTTCCCAGCAATAAACAGATACAATGCTAAAACACCAAGAGAGAGAAAGTTCGCTTGGTTACATTTGCTTCTTGGTTCACAAACTGAGCTTGAGAATATATTATCAATTTAAAGAGTTTCAGTCCAATGGCACTTCGAGGAACATTTTACATGACTAAAGGTCAGACAAGTAAGCTTAAGTTGACTATTTGTATTTTTGAGAAAATACCGTCACTGGGCCATACTCACTGCCCAGATTGGATATCTACATTGGTTTTCTGCTGAAAATTGCCCAACCTGGCTATTTGCCCTGAAATGTGTTGTTTGCAGTAAACAGCATTTTCAGGGGCAAAATGCACTCAGGAGGGACCAATTTTATGTAGAAAAGTGATGCAGAGCCCCAATACAGATCAGGAGCGTGTTCTTGATCAGGAACTCATGACTGCCTTTTCTCCAAAATAAAAGCAGCCACGATACGTACGCTTGTTAAAACACATGATTAATACCTAATGATATACAGAACTGACCATTTTTATTTCTCTGTTTCTGATTTTTCCAATTCTTCAGCTCAGTCCTCCACATTTCCATACCATCACCTTAGTGCAATTTCCCCTAATTTACACTTTTTGCAAAGCAATTTTTGTATGCTCATGTATGCATTTTAATGCACATATGTGCATTTTTCTACTCCTTACTTTGCTGCATAATTGTATTGTGAAATTCAGAGAAGTATAAATTGGCTGTGCTTTGGGCTTGCACATTGTTTTGGAATGTGCTCAATAGGTAGGTTTGCCTTTAAATGCAGACTGAATTGAATTTCTCCCCCACCCACACTAATATCATATGCAGTTTGGCCCTAAATACCAGTTCTTTCGGCACACTGAGTTCAATGGACATCTCATTTAGGTCTTGGGTGCAATATCCTCACGGACCACTTGTCTTGTGGCCATCTTAGGTCTGGGAAAAGTTACTGACCTCATCACATGGTAAAAATTGATTGTGACGTGTGACAGAGCAATCAAATTACTCCTTTTTTATGTGTGGCCAGCAGTAATGCACTATGCTACCCCCTTCCTAGTGGTCCTGATGCAGTTAGTAGCCTCGCCACAATCAGACTGTGCAGGATTCCCAATCATGGTGGATAAGGACTTTCAGCTCAATACAGCTAGAAACTCCCTTCCGATCTTTGTTCTGAGCACATGATGTTCAGAAGTAGAGCTGGTGGCGACATTGGGAAGAAGAGTTTGGATTTGGATTTGATATCCCGCTTTATCACTACCCGAAGGAGTCTCAAAGCGGCTAACATTCTCCTTTCCCTTCCTCCCCCACAACAAACACTCTGTGAGGTGAGTGGGGCTGAGAGACTTCAAAGAAGTGTGACTAGCCCAAGGTCACCCAGCAGCTGCATGTGGAGGAGTGGGGATGCGAACCCGGTTCCCCAGATTACGAGTCTACCACTCTTAACCACTACACCACACTGGGGTGTGCAGGGTTGGTGTGCACAGTCCCTGGATAAGCTTTTAAATCCCTATTCTAATAATGCCTGAATAAGAGGTTTTCCCAAAACTGACAGCCACAATTGACAGTCTAGTGGGGCAGGGAATATAGCATTTCCCATTTCCCCAGTAATTCAGTCTAGTGCTATGTGTGTTAGGAAAACACAGTATCACTGCAACAGAACCACTACTTTGAGGAAAGATATCCAGATCCCTCCAAGAAGCAAGGAACAGCTGCCTATTCATTGAATCTATAAGACAGATTTTCTGAAAAAAGTTCACTGTTAGGAGAGCAAAAGATGCAATCAATTTCCTCCTGCCAGAAAGGCAAGCAATGGGGGAAGAACAAGTTTGCGGAGGAGGGAAAATCCCAGATGTTGACTGCTTGCTGTCCTCCTCATTCAGACTAAACGATAATATTGAATCCAGCGTCTGGAGTATCTGACACAGACAAACATATGAGCAAACAAATTTGCCAAGTCTAATTATCATTTGCATTTCTGTGTCAATAATTTTTACCTGCAGCAAGAACACGCTTGCTTTCTAAGATTACAGCTACTGCTTAATGCTCATTGAACCCCAAATGTGTTATAGCTAATTTCCTGGCTAATCAGCAATATACATACATCTATATATATATATATATATATATATATATATATATAGCTACCCCATTGCCATGTATACATTCCCCTTTTTAACTATCACTAAAGTATGCAGAGAGAGGGAGAGGGAGGGAGAGAGAACACTAGCATTAAGTAATACTGCCAACATACCCTACAGGTTTTTGTTTCTTTTTAAAAACATAGCTAGAAAAGCATTTTATCTCTATTTATAAGATTGATTAGCAAATAACTGGAGTAAAAAAAATGGTGCCCACCATATGTCATACATTCACTTTCATAGTGCACATCTGCCCATATCAAAATATGCCCTCTTAAAAAGATGAGAGAATAGCACTAAAGGCTACTAAATACATCTGGAGATTGTTCTGCTTTTCTGGAAAAAGCCACCATTTCTGTAATTAAAGATGAAAGAACCACAGCGAAGATAAACGAGTGAAAGAAGTAATGCCATACCAAATGCTTAGTGTGGAAGTACCCCCATTCTTCATTTGTATTTGCTCACACCACCATTTAATCCTATTGTTATAGATCAGTGTGTGCTAAATGCTTGGGTTTAATGAATTTTAGAATTTAATCAGAACTGGTATGTTAGAACCCAGAAATAGCCAGACCCAAGTGTGTATTATGAATAGTAAAAGGTATGTAGACACACTGATTGGTTGGCATCTGCCTTTCTTGGGAGATAATGGATGAGTGTGCCTTTGGGGGTAAAGTCAAACTGTTGGACACTTGCGGCGCCTGCTGTGGCTGTAGAGACCGACGCAGGAGAGACATGTTTTGTTGCAGCTGGGGCAGATGAAGTAATCTGGTTGTGCTGCTCCAGATGCACCAAGGCATTTGGCTCAGTTGGTAGAGAATGAGATTCTTAATCTCAGGGTCATGGGTTTGAGCCCCATGTTGAATGAAAGATTCCTGCAGTGTAGGAGTTTGGACTAGATGATCCTTGTGGCCCCTTTCAGCTCCACAATTCTATGATTCTTTTCTCTGCACTCCTCCCAGAAGTCAATCCTCCTCTGGTCACTGCTATGGATGCATGACATGACTGTCTGTCTCCAGGCATGTTATATAAACCTGGGTTGCAAATAGGTCACTGTAATCCTAGCCAATTTAACAAGTGTTAATGAAGGCAAACTTCCTTGTAAGGTGACGCCTGGTAGGATTAATCCCCAGGAAAAAGGGGGGGGGGAATATTAGAATGCAAATCATAGAATCATAGAGTTGGACAGAACCCAAAGGGTAATTTAATCCACTCCCTTGCAATGCAGGAATCTCAACTAAAGCATCCATGACAGCTGGCCATCCAACCTCTGCTTAATGAATGGAGTCCTCCCTCTGTAGATAAAGAGGACTTAGTCTAGGGAAGGGAGCTGGAAGAATGTAACAAGGAAGCAGAGAGCGACAGTTAAGCTGAGATGTGCCCTGCAGAACAAAGAGGCTGCAGAGAATGGATGCTGATGCTGTTAGTATAGAGTAAGCTGGTGCCTTTTGGGCTGCTGCTGCTGCTGCTGCTGCTGCTGCTGTGAGCCCCTTTATTTAAAGCATCAGGTTGTACATATGTATAAATAAATCATATATCATACAGGCACCATGGCCTCCATTGTGCCTAATTTTCCCGAGGAAACACAAACCCTGGGGGAGTACCTGGAACCCCTGAAAATTTGCACACCGCTCAGCAGAGACTGCAATGGCATGTAACACTATTAGAATTTTGAAAAGTAACACCAGAGTGCCATGTCTAATGTAAACATGTGATGGGCACTCCGGAGCATAAGGGTGTTGATTGCTACAATCATTCGGTGCAAATGGCACTGTGGGCTAATGAGTCCAAGGACAATGAGGAAAAGAAGAAGAGGGATTTGTTGTCTAGAAGAAGCATACCAGAAAACAGCATCAAAACAGTGCAAATGTTTGGGGGCCCTTAACCCTTAGTTTAGGGACCCAGGTGGCGCTGTGGGTTAAACCACAGAGCCTAGGGCTTGCTGATCAGAAGGTCGGTGGTTCGAATCCCTGCGACGGGGTGAGCTCCTGTTGCTCGGTCCCAGCTCCTGCCCACCTAGCAGTTCGAAAGCACGTCAAAGTGCAAGTAGATAAATAGGAACCGCTCTGGCGGGAAGGTAAACGGCGTTTCCGTGCGCTGCTCTGGTTCGCCAGAAGCGGCTTAGTCATGCTGGCCACATGACCCGGAAGTTGTACGCCGGCTCCCTCGGCCAATAATGCGAGATGAGCACCACAACCCCAGAGTCGGGCACGACTGGACCTAATGGTCAGGGGCCCTTTACCTTTACCTTTAGTCCTTAGTTTATAGAAAATCTGCCATTAAGCAGATGACTAAAGAAGAGTAGGTGGATAATAATTACTCCTGTTGTGATAGGGAATCTCTTAGTGTGCTCAAAATGTTGTCTCTCTTTGCTGTCCTTTTGACCCTAAGCTCTTTTCTGAAATTTTGGGTAGAGATTTCAAAACACAAGCAGTACCAGTGCTAAACCCACAACATATTGCCAGGTTAAATAGTTGTAACTGAGATCAAAATACAGCACAGTGTTCAAGAGAGGAAAAGACACCTACACTTCTAACGCTCAATCAGTTGCCTACATCTAGTGCTTTTCCCAGAAATGATACTTAGAGGAGCTTATGAGCTGAAGCAGAACCATTATGTCTCCCACTTATAAAAAAATATTATGAAAGGTATTGGACTTAAGTTTTACAAAATCCCCTGCACTTGTATCACATTATTCCGTGCCCACTTCTTTGTTTCAAGTTTCGCCTAGCATTTAACAAAAGATATGGGCAATGTTATGCCAAAAAGCCCCATTTGCTTTTGCTATTGACTGTAGCCTCTGTGTTTTACAGAAGCCAGAAACTATGAAAATCCAAGTGCTGAGTAAAAGCCCAGATTTTGAATGCTTTAATGGCCTTTAAAAAAAATTGAATCTAGAAAATCATGGAGCAGACATACATTTAAACATTTGCTGTCATCCAATGTATATTATATAGTCCAATTGACCCTCCCATCAGATGTCAACAGAATAAAGAACTACACAACTTTTAGAGGAGACAACTTTTGGAAGCCACCCAGAGTGGCTGGGGCAACCCAGCCAGATGGGGCAGGGTATAAATAATAAAGTTATTATTATTAAAATTATTAAGCAGTTCTGTTATGCAGAGTGGATAAATAGCCCTTTCCTTAGGTCATTTGGAGGACCATGGCCAATAATAGCCATTTGGACTGTTCTATTTATGTTAAACATAAGGAGCATCAGCTGTGTGTGTGTCCTAAGATAGCCTAATGAGGACCAGACGACGTGCTCATTGGACACATAATGCTGACCAGTGGGGGGGTTAGAGAGAGAGAGACAGAGAGAGAATGAGATGAAAGGAGCTTTGTTGTAGCAAGTCCTGCTTGTATACAGCATATTTATGTGGATGATGAACAGCTCCAGGAAGATAATATTAGCACAGAGATTCTTAAACAAACAAACAAACAAACAAACAAATTCCTGTCATTCACAGAAGTTTCCGTTCATCCTGAACCATAATTTTTTTGCCTCGGTTTCACGACACTTCATAGATGAGATTCACACTCAACCTTTGCAATTCCAAAGCCTTCAGACTTGCCACATGGAACACATCATCAAGAGACAGCCATGACTGATTGTATGAATCACAATGGCATACGAGAAAGAAGGTGGTCTCAAGGGCTTTATGTGCTGTGAATCAATACGAGTGACATTTTGAAATGGTGTTTCATTTTGAAATGGACTCGGGCCAGTACCGATTAAAGCGATAAGTCCTTCCTCACTCATTACATGTTGGTGTGCAACTACCCTTTGTTTCTGAAGTTATAATCTGTGGCATAGCATCCATTCCAATCTATCCATAGTGCAGGCCTTACTCTTATTGAAGTACCAAACCTGCATCGAAACTGTACGACTTCAGACTGCAGATGAAGCCTCGGCGTGATTGATTGCTCTTCCTAGCTCAAAATGTTCCCTGAACAATAGCCGCCTCATCCATTCCAGGGAGAAGCTAAGGAATCCTTCTCTCTGACATCTCTACTTTCATATGCACCAACATTCCCTATTTACCAGAGATATTCCCTATTTTCTGCTCTTTGTCTCTAGTAAATGATTTTCTTTATTTTAACCCTGGGTGGTGGTGGTGGTGGTTGACCTTTCCAGGAGACACCTTGTTGAACTGTTTTATGTATTGCTGAGCCAAATTTTCTCAGTTGACATCCTTCAGAGAAAATTTATGATGTTTTCCCTTTTTGCATCCCCTGCTGGAAAAAAATATTATCGCTGGATATTCTCCAACTTTTTCATGGCCACTTCCACCATTCCCAGCAATGGCTTAGGTCTTTAAGGAGGATGTGAGACAGTGTTCAGGCTACCAACAGAGTTTTTGCTACCCCCAGCTGCGGCAGGAGCAGGATAACGCCACAGGGAAAAAGTAACTGTTAGACAATTTATTTTCCCTGCAGAAATTTGATTAAACGGCCTCCTCACTCCATCCATCCATCCATCCATCCATTAATTAATTAATTATACCACCCTTCATCTGACATCACAGGGTGGTCCATGATATAAATAAAATACATAATAAAACAAGAACAAAAACAAACCAAAACCTCAAACACATTTAAAAGGCCATAGAATGTTCAACCAGCCAAACTCCTGATTATAGAGGAACATTTTTGCCTAAAAATATGTAATGAAGATGCCAGGCAAGCCTCCCTGGGAAGAGCATTCCACAAATGGGGAGCCACTGCAGAAAAGGCCCATTCTCATGTTGCCACCCTCTGGACCTCTCATGGAGGAGGCACACGAAACAAGGCCTCAGGTGATGATTGCAGAATCTAGGTCAGATTACATGGGGAGAGGCGGTCCTTGAGGTATTGCAGTCCTGAGCCATATAAGGCTTTATAGGTCAAAACCAGCACTTTGAATTGGCAGCCAGAGTTGTCAGGCCAAGGTAATTTAAAAAATTATCATTATGGAATGGGACGTCTCTATTTCCATCGGAGAAATGTATGCAACGATGGGTATGCAACGATGAGGGTCAGGTAAGTGCCACTTCCCCACCTGCTACTGCATTAACATCATGACACATTGCACTGCACTGCTGTCAAATCGCACACCACAGCTCTAACAAGTTGATAGCATACTGTTATCTAGGGTTATGTAACTAAATGAATAAGGGAAAGGTAAAGGGACCCCTGACCATTAGGTCCAGTCGCATCCGACTCTGGGGTTGGCCGAGAGCTGGCATACAGCTTCCGGGTCTTGTGGCCAGCATGACAAAGCCACTTCTGGCGAACCAGAGCAGTGCACAGAAACACCGTTTACCTTCCCGCCGGAGCGGTTCCTATTTATCTACTTGCACTTTGACATGCTTTCGAACTGCTAGGTGGGCAGGAGCTGGGACCGAGCAACAGGAGCTCACCCTGTCGCAGGGATTCAAACCACCGACCTTCTGATCAGCAAGCCCTAGGCTCTGTGGTTTAGCCCACAGTGCCACCTGGGTCCCCTAACTCAGTGTTTCCCAACCAGTGTGCCTCCAGATGTTTTGGGACTACAATTCCCATCATCCATGACCACTGGTATTGCTAGCGAGGGATGATGGGAGTTGTAGTCCCAAAACATCTGGAGGCACACTGGTTGGGAAACACTGCCCTAACTAAATGAATACTCTATAACAATTTTGTTTTTCTATTACATCTTTAAACAAAGGGATAAAAACCTGGCCAGCTTTTAAATCAATGGAAGACAAGCAATCTGTTATAGAACAAATGAATTTTGAAGGTGAAGTAGATTCTCAAACAATGGGCAGGAGTTGCGGGTTAAGGCCTGGGCACTCATTGACAATATGAGAACTGGGGCCAGCACAGTATGGAGGGCATTAAATTATGAGAGCCCCTGATGCCATCTGAAGTGGTGCAGTCCAGACCTGTATGAATCCAATTCCTATTAACTACCCATTTCTATACATGCTTACCCAGACTAATGTGTATAATTATTCCCATCTCAGGCTCACTGAATTTCCAAGTGAATAAATGTCAGTAGAACTTAATTGGCTTCATTCCAACTACTTCTGTATAGTTGACTGATGGAATGAACTGTTAATGTGTTAAGGATGGAGATAGATGATTAAGTTGCATGCACTTAAACATCTCAAATTACTCTAACTCATATTGCAGAGTTTAATAGTCACCTACTATGCTTGGTGGGGGAATGCCAAAAACAACATCCTTTCCATAGCAATGGACAACAGCGTGAGCTGTAATGTTTTACCAGTGAGGCCTCTATAAACAATCTCTCTCTCTCTCCCCCCCCCCTCTCTATATGGAACTCTGCCTGCGTGGATAGTGTCATTATACATTTTAGTCACAAGGAGGCACTGCTCATATTTTTTTATGAACACAGGCATTTCCCGTTGCTGTTCTGTTCTTGTTTGAGGGAAACAATAAAGTTCTTGCCTCATTTCTTGACTGCTGTCACCTCTAAGCCTTCCAATATGCTGTCACTCGTTCTGCTTAGGAAAATAATATTTCTTATTAGGTCATGAAATCTCCTAGAAATTCATGTGAATATAATAAAAGGCAAACACAGAGAAATAAAGTTAGGTTGTTTTTTTAAAAAATCAGTATTTGTTGGTGAGAGCTTGCAGATTTTCAGGTTACCAAGACTTGCCATTCTTGACCTGAAGAATAATGACCCAAACATTTGCAGTGAGTAAATCTCTAGGCCTAGTCCAATCAAAAGGGCCTGGTTTGTCAGTCTCTCTGTTCCACTTCCTTTCCTTATAAATCCATTAGATGGCAGTGAAACACTATCATTTTCCTGATGCAGTCTTTGGTAATTATTGCATTTTGCAACAGGAAAATCACTCCTACTGTCCTTTAGGGCCAAAGCAACTTTAAATGCTTCAGTAACTGTATTTAGATACACAGAGGAAGCTTATCTATCATTTGGACAGGGCTTTTATAAGATTCAGGTCTAAGTTATTTAATGTTCCCAGCCGCAAATACCTTGGCTATAATTCAATGAAGAGTGAAGTATGCCCAAGTTCACTGAAATCAGAGGACTTAAAACACACTTAACTCTGCATTGGATCGAAGTCTTTCTAGGATTTGTTCCTTAAAAGCAGTTTCTTACAAGGCAAGACTTTGAAGCTGTGCCAGAAACTGATGTTGCCAAGTTTTTTAGGGCTGCAACGCTATGCACACTTACTTTGGAGTAAGCATCCCTGTGGGCCAAAGATGATTTGGAGTGTTTTGTAAGACTTCAGACACATACTTAGTACATGGTTTGTAGTGCATGTTCCAAAAAGACTGGGTACCACTACCATAGAGAGGTATGGGGGGTTTTTTGAGAGAGAGAATATAACAATTATTGTAAGTCTTCAAACTGAAATAAACTCCCTTAAAAAATGTAGATGATGCAAATCAACACCATATAAAGGTTTCTTTGATGCAATTTGATTTCATTTTTAAGTATGGGTTTATATTTTATTAGCGGAAGTATTGTGCTATTACAGTTGTTAATCCTATTACATATACATTATATTATTATGATTATCTTCTTGTCATTGTTTCCCCCCCCCCCAATCACTTAGCACAAGGCAGCTTCTAGACAACCTACAAGTAGATTTAAAAACATAAAGAATTGTTTGAAACTGCCACCAAAATTTAACATAAAACACTAACCTCCACTGACAACAAAGACATACCAGCAATTCAAAGTAACGTTTTCATAAAGCCTTGACACAGCTGGATTCTATTCAACCAAATGCCTGGGAGAAGAGGAAAGGCTTAACTTGGCAATGCAAAGATGTCAGTGTTGGTACCAGGCAGGTCTCACTGGGGACAGCATTCCACAACCAAAAGGGCCCTCTCACGTATTGCTGCCGCCCTAGCCTCTTCAGAGGGGAAATCCAGAAAAGAGCCTTAGTAGATTATCTTAGGATCCAAATAGATTCATGCCAGGAATTACAGTATTATTGCTTGTATTTTATAGTCAGGAAAAAGAAAAGCATTAAAAAATAATAAAGCAAATGCGAGGCAGTTGACCAAGTCCTCAGTGTTGACTGGACATCCCTACCACCACCACCACCAAGAAAAAGGACCATATTTATTGCATTGCAATAACTAAGTAGCAAGTGTGCAGCATATTGTTCATTATACAAAACAGAGATGGAAACAGTTCCGGTCTTAAAAAGATAGCACACATAATCACATTATCATTTACAAATTGGCTACTATATGGCACCTCCCCCCCCAAAAGCCCTAACTTTTACCATTTGGATTTCTTACATGCCTCTTATTGCAAAAGTTTTGTGGTTTTCTTTGAGATAATACATTATCTTGTAGCATAAGAACATAAGTAGCAGTTTAAAGAGATTGTTGGGGTCAAAACTCATTCGGAAAAGCATGCATCTATGTAATCAGCTGTGCTAAACAGTGTGATTATGGTTTATCATGTCAGCTTAGATTTATCTGAAGCATGCTTCTATTTTTAATAGTACCATTGTAAAAAACAAAAACAAAATCAACAAGCCCAAATTAAAAAGTATGCACTTTTCACTAGACCACAGAAAAACCTTGAGTCACATGGCATTAAGAATCTTATTGGAAGTTACAAATGCCAGTGAATTTAGAGTTAAGGCTAAAAATATAGCCTTAACTCATTCTGTTGTGTTTAGGTATTCAAGGGAAGAGTGTACCTAGGCAGAATGGGGTTAGTTAAGGACCCACCAGGCAATTTGAATATATCCACAGACACAGCATTATATGTCGCCAGTCCCATTTGTGGATAGTGCTATATTAATGACACAATATTTGCTTTAGCGGCCGCTACATCTCTCTGCCAGGTCAAACATTTGTAATCTGGACCCAGCCTTAATATATCCTTTCAAATGGGAAAGCCACAAACAGCCATACACTACATCAACATAACTTCCCACAATCTATTAGCCTGTCAGGATTACAGCTGCGGCAGAGCCAGTAATAGCAATCACCTTCCACGAAGGCATTAATTAGAATGTGAAAGTAATGAGGCTCCTTACTATGTGCAAATCTTTATCTCACTGTGCTGACCCCCCCTTCAAATGTAAAGAAATAAATTCAAATGAGTTCATTTCCTGCCATTTTTCCCTGAAAAGGACTCAAGACAACTTACAGCGAAAACAGGAACAACTAAAAACAGGAAGGGGGAATGGAATAATTAAAATACAATTAAACATTTATATGAGATCTATTAAACCATACAGATCGTGTGTGTGTGTGTGTGTGTGTGTGAGAGAGAGAGAGAGAGAGAGAGAGGGAGAGAGAGAGAGAACACAGCACCAGCCCATTCCTTAAAAACAGTAAGTTCTCAAAAGTCTGTTTGAACAAGGACAACAAGGAGGGAGCCAGTCTAACTTCTCTAGGGAGGGAATTCCAATGTCTGAGAGCAGCCACTGAGAAGGCTCTTTCCCACATCTCTACCAATCTCTACTCCGTGAGGGTGGTGAGACTGAGAGAAGGGCCTCCCCTGAAGAACTTAGACCTGGACAGGTTTATTATTATTATTATTATTATTATTATTATTATTAGCCAATCATGTAAAGCTGAATGTGAGCTAGTTAAATGTGTGTTAGTTGTGAGTCTCAGCTTGCTCTTCTAGGCCTCAACTTGCTCTTCTAGGCCTGTAAAGAACATTCTCTCCAAGTTCTATACTGCTTTTATTCAGTTTATCAGTACAATATTATCCATTTCTTTCCCCTCTGGACTCAAACAGCCTTATTCCAGGCACCCTGCTAACAGTTTTGTCATGTTTCTACACTCAGGCTGGCACCACTATTTCAAGACCTAGCAGTCTACTATATCTCACATAATCATTCACCCATCTTGAATAGGAATTCACCACACGTAACAGAAATGTCATTTATTCTTAATAATGCTGTGGTGCTCTCTGGTGGTGGAAATAATTTCTTGCACTCAGCTTCAATTGATTTCTCTTCTTCAGAGTTCAGAAATGGTTCCCAATTTGTGTGTCTGTGTGCAACTGAGCTGGTTTGTATCCAAACTTGTGAAGTCCACTTCCCCAGTGGCATTTTCCCACCCACATCTCCTCACTGTCTTTTTCTTCACCTCTGAAAAAGTCTCTCAAGAGTGGCCTGGTCTGGGCTGATGGAGGATTTTGATATGTGCCTTTGCTGGAACCCGACAGTCCAGAACCTGACCTATTGCAGCTTGATAGCATTATAAACCTACTTCATGAACCCACTGAATCATATTCTTGGCTTTGGTCATCAGTAAGCTGCTATAATTACCAACGAAATTGAAGGTACAGCAAAGGGTTATTTGAAACTATTTTTAGTTTGACTTTGCTATAATAATACAACATTACAGACTGGCACACAACCAAGAAACTGCGTGCAGATTCATATATAACCTATGCATGTAAAACTGCTCTAATTAGGAATCTGGGCATAGTACTAAATGATACTCTGAGGCATATTTATTTTGCATGTGCTTTAAGAAACATGATGGCTGGTTCACCCTCGTTCATAGTAGTTGTAACATTCTTTCACACAACCACATGAAAAAAACGAGTGTAAATTCAGTTTTATGTGCAGGGAGCTGGAAGGCATCACTGTGATTGTGGCTCCTGGAAAAATGCAGCTACAATTGCTGACAAATTTAACTATGAATCAGCCTTTTTAAGTCCTGCAATCTGCATCTTCTAAGGTTTTCCCCAATGAGATTTTCCCCCAGAAGCTGCCTTTGCCAAATTTGTCCTTTGATTGACTGACAGACCAGCCCTTGTGCAGACTAACAAGCTAAGAGACACAAAATACGCTTTCAATAGAACACTGATTCATACCAATCAGGACTGATTCACACACACCCATCCCAATCAAGGCATGAGGGTGATATAGTGCATGCTTGCTCATGCTTTATACATGCATTTTCTGCTCCTCCAATGAAAACTGATCCCAAACTTTTTTTGCAAAGGGGCAAAAATAACAATGCAACTGATGAAATACTGACCATTTTTATTTAAATGCATATTCTTATACATTCACTCAAAACGATCTACACTTTTATGTTTCCACAAGATCAAGAGTAGAGAGTGTAATATTTGCCACAATTCATAATAAAACCATAATAATATGGGGGGAAATAAGCTTATTCATTGCAACACCCGTGTCAAACAATGAACTTTATTCTCAGGAAATCTTAAGGGTGGGGAACACCCAACAAAGGTTACAGAAATATAAAAGGGAAACAGATGTTCTGTCATATAAATACATAAAAAATACATTTTAAGTGCTGCTTCCAGATAGCAATCAGCATATTGTATTTAGTAAGTTTGAAAGTCCACTTCAAGCAGTCCTCATAACATCAGCTGAGTTTGGATGTAATACCATAGTTTCGTGCTACCTGTGTGAGCCTCAGGTTTGTGCACTTCCTCAGACTCAAGTATTCATATGAAGGAGGATTGGAAGTATTTTCCTTCATTTTTGCCAATTATATGCCCAAGCAACCCAACTTCAAACCATGGTTTACAAATCTGGCATGTTCAGACAAACCATAGCTAATGAAAAGCAGTCCCCAGTTCATACATAATGACAAGCTATTGTTTATGGTGATGTCCAAAAAGGGCATTTGTTGTAATACAAAGAACAGGAGGAACTGGCGTGGTAGACGGGTGCCACAGAGCCACGCACACCCCCAGTTGTGTTTCTGCTACTTACCTGGATGGTGTGGGGGCTGGGCAGCGTGGCACCAAGTCCGGGTTGCATGAGTACACTGCTGGAAATGGACTGACTCTGCCAGTGCACCCACATAACCTCAACCTCACTGCACCCTGCCGCAAACCTGCACCCTCCAGGTGAGCAGCAGTAATGTTTCGGTTGGCTCCATAGCACTGCCCTACCATGGCAGCTGCTCCCAAACAAACTGTACAAACTGAGATATATTAAGTATTTTGCAGCAAAAGCCAAATTCAGTGATTTATCGGGGCTGCTCATGTTGCCCCAAGTGCACACTTCTCATGGAGCTGCAGATATCCAGAGCTCCCTGGTGCATGGATCTCTATTCCATTTATTTATTTACTTACTTACTTACCATATTCCTAATTTGCCTTTGACATCTGATCTATGATATACAGCTTCAAGATGTATTTGTTGCATTCCTAATTCACAAGGTTTATGGGTACATTTAAAACATTTCAGTTGTACAACTTTAAGCGGCCTTTATGGGTTCATATACCTCGGGTTGCTGTGAATACATCTGAGATAGTTGTTTTTATGGGTTCCTTGGTGCATCATTGCATGATTTTCCATCAGTGGTAGAATATATGGGCTGTTCAGCTGGCTGGCAACAACATGCTCAGTGAAACAGCTTGTTTGCATTTAATCGCTTGTTGAATTTGGAGAAAGAGAGTGCATTTATTATTACTAGGCTGCCTATTACTTTCAACTATCATTGTTTGGGAGCATTTGGGTCATTATGACCTGGACTGCTACAGTTACTTATGATGAATGTAAAAAATGTCCCTACATAATGCCCAGAGTCTTGAAACTATTTACTTATATGGTTATAGCACTATAGTCAACAAGGATTTTAAAAGAAACCATTACAGCTTCAGATTGCGAAGTTTGATTATTGTTGTGATCCCACTGATATTCAGTTCCACTGATATTTCCCTTCTTGAAGAAGATAAAAAAATCTATTTGAATACGCCATCATTTTCATGTTCATTCTTTCAGAAGGATTGCAATAATCAGTTTTGCTTTTATCAGGCCCCATCTGCACTATACATTTAAAGCAGTATCATACAACTTTAAACAGCCATGGCTTCCCCTGCAAAGTACCCTGGGAACTGTAGTTGTCAAGAGTTGTTAGAAGATTCCTATTCCCTTCATGTAGCAGAACAGCCCTACCCCATCCCTGTGGAAATCTTTGGTGCCCTGGTCAAACCAACATTGACAAGGCCCAAAAGGACTGTGTTTCAGGGTAGTTTCTGGGCTTGCTAATGGAGGAACAGGAAATGGCTTGGATTTAAAAAATCCAAAGCTTTCTCAGCCACCTGACATGCTCCCAGACCAGGCAGAGATTTAGGCAAGCTTAAGTGCTGGTCTAAGTCTTTCACTCTGATTGCTCCCAATGGGAAGGCTGAAGTGTGAATGTGTTCAAAGCTAGAAAATGAACAGAAAAGCACAATAACAACACACCTTCACCTTCCCTTTGCCTTGCTGGCAAGAGCCCAGCAGAGCTTCAGATGGAGTGGTTTAACCGCCTTCAGCAATACCATCCTTAGTTGAATAATTGGTTGGCCAACCAATTAAATTTGCAGAAATCTGGATTTGAGTAAGAACAATAGTCCTGGAGCAAAATGTATACTGTATTTGCTTTTTAGATTATGCATAAACAGAAGGCTCAGTATTTCCTCCTTTGTGACAGAATTCCTCTTGTGGTTTTTATAACTACTTATATTTTAAAAAAATAGTAAGTTTTTTTAAAAAACCACTTTCTGATTAATTAGAACATTTTCAAATCGTTCAAAAGGCTTCTATCAATAAGTTATAAATTCCAAGCCTACAAAAACGGAGAGGCTTTTTTTTAAAGTACCACTCTATTTTTTGGTACCGCACTCTACCGAAGCAAATTGGTTCCCTTTTAAACCTAAGCCAATAGTTTGCATGGCCTATATTTTTTTTCTCATCTCATTTGTTTTACTAAAGATTCATTTGATAGCCATTAAAATAACCTGATTGTTGATGTCATAGGATGTGGAATGCTTTGGTAAAGAGATTTTGTGTATCCTATAGGACAATCTGCTTCTTCTTGTCATGAAGGTGACAATCATCAGGACACATTTGGTACCGGTAATATCAAAAGTAAAGCTACCACTCAGAGAAAACATTTCTAGCACCATCATGTGTAGTTAACACTATAAGCACGAAACATTAGCACCAAAAATGGTTGTTTGGTGAGGAAATCAGCGAAAATACTCAAGTAATTATTAAAACATGTGAAAGCTGTGTTAGACTGCTAACAACATTTTGGACAAGCTAGCCATTTCCTATTCCTGGGTCCCCACTGACTCACCATGCATCTGGAAGACCAATTCAGTTTACTCTGTTCTAGCCCCCCCCCCCTTTGGTAAATATTTGTTTCATATTTGAAGGAGAAAAAGATTGCAATGTTCCAAAAATGTATTTTTACAATGGCATGCCTATACCAGTCAGGAAGTCACTGATCAGTTTTCACCCTAAACTTAATCAACATGTAGCCCTGTAATAATGAAGGCATTGAGAAAAATAGCAATTCCAGTGAAAGACCGTAGGGACTAGTCACCAGAATTTCGCCTTTGTTAAAAAAGAAACTGCAGCACATTCTTAGTGCCACATTTGTGCTGCTCCAATTCTGTACACCGTGTATTTGCCAGCAATGAGGCAAGACAGCAGTTGTGTAGCTGTTGCTCCAGATATTTGATGGATTGTTGTCTAAGCTGTCTCTAGAACGGTCCCCTTGTTGTTAGCAAAAAAGAGATAGCCTCACACGGAGCTGTTCTCTCAAGCACCATTTGATACTGGCCATGGAGGTAAATGTACATTTCTCAACTTTGCTATTATATAACCAATGGCTTTCAAATCTCATATAGTCAAGGAATGTTTTCTACATAAGTTTGTTTGCCAAGAAACCCATATTCTTCTGCTAAGGAACATATGCATCTGCCAATCAGTCATTGGCCTGGCCTGCTAGGCTCTTCCCATTTACCCATACTAACTAAAGACACCGAAATATAACCACCTTTCCTTTACATCACAGAAGATCAATAATAATAGAGATGACCCAAGTTGTCTATCAGGAAAGTTTGACTGCCACTGCTGAACATCTTATTGATAAACCCTGTGTTTCTGAGGAACCTAGTTTAAAACCCACTGGCATCAATCAACCGAAAGCTGATAGTAAGTAACACAAGATTACAGGTAAACACAGTATTTTAAAAACAAAACAAAATAAAAAAAATTCCTTCCAGTAGCACCTTAGAGACCAACTAAGTTTGTTCTTGGTATGAGCTTTCGTGTGCATGCACACTTCTTCAGATACCTGTGTGCATGCACACGAAAGTGTGCATGCACACGAAAGCTCATACCAAGAACAAACTTAGTTGGTCTCTAAGGTGCTACTGGAAGGAATTTTTTTTATTTTGTTTTGTTTTGACTATGACAGACCAACACGGCTATCTACCTTTAACTGGAACAGTATTTTAAAACATTCTTCATACTATTCTTCAGTCATGTAAGTCAAATATGTGATGCATTGAAATGTCTCCTAGCTGTATGGAGGGGAAACTTCTTTTGAACCCTCCAAAACTTGCTGCCTTTTTAAAAAGAAGCTGCTCTTATGAAATAGCTTATCTCATTTTTGTTTCCTGTTGCACTTAACAGTGTGTTTATAATGGACAGGTGGGTTAATCCTGGCTTCACTGAAAGGAATGGTTTAAAAAAAAAAGTCATTGCTTTCAATGCAGCCAGACTTTCACCCATTCTTAGCACCATTGTTGTAGACTGTGAAAAAGCTTATGCACCTCTTTGATAATAGAAAACTTTTGTTAGTTGAACTGTTGAAAGACAGCTATTCCACAGAATCAGCTTATTCATACAATGTAGAAGAATAACAGTTAACAGTACCATATGTATGCAATAGTTTCTGCTACATTACAGAATCATATATTTACAGTTACTAGTTCTGTTTAGAAAGCATAAACACTGTTTTAAAAAAAGTATTGTGTTTTTAATGTCATACTTATCCCCCCCAAAAAATATTAAAAATATATAGGATTTGCATTTTTCTCAACACTCATCCTCTCCCTGGAGGAGATCATTCATACAAAAAGAACAACAGCTTATTTCACAAGAGTAAAATCAGTTTGATGTTGCACCCATGAATATCAGTTACTCTTTAGCTCCTTAGTAACATGTGAAGGGGATATTATATAATTAGGGGGGGCAGTATTGTGCTCCTGGCCCTACCTCTAGCATCTGTATGCTGCTAGCCCCATCTCCAGACATCCACATGTTACCGTGGTCATCTGCAGCAAATACATCTATGCTTACTCTGCCTTGCATTTCATTCAAATATATGACTGCAAAGCTTCAATCACAACTATCACTCACAACTCTGTTACCTAGTTTAACAGAACAGAGCCAGTTAAAGATAAAGGTACTGAACTGAGTCTGACTTGGTCATAGGGAACAGCAAATCTGAACAAGGAAAATGCAGCAATTTTTTTACCATGAATGAAGGAGCCCAACAGCTCCATCTAATGTTACTGAACATCTTGATGTGGTCCTGGGACCTGCGTTAGCACGACAGTAGTTATCAGGTCTGCTTTGCCAACAGGGATTACCAATGCAAGGAGGTAAGGGGACCACCCTGCAGTGCCCCAAGAAACTTTTATGGCTTCAGGTATGAGCATCTGGTCAGAAAGGGTATGTCAAGAAGGGCATAGCCAGAAATTTCTGTCTCTTTTGACATGGCTAGGATGTTACTTGCTGCAGCAACGTTTTCCATTATTTGTGCTCTCACAGATAAAATCAGTCCATAGCACCGGGCCACAATTGCAGTAACGTGCATGCTTTTAAGAAACGAAATAAACTAGAACATTTGCTCAATACTGCTTAGATTCTCGAACAAGAACCTTGTACAAAATATACACTGTTAAGATTTAAGTAAAAATTTTCCTCACAAAATTGTTTGAAGACCTCCCCCCTTTTTTTACAAACATATGGGGTTCTGCATTATGATTATTATTTTACTAGAATGCACTTGCTTTTCTCATTCTAAAGAATGACAGACACACAAAATAATGATTCATAGGTGATTTTGTTCTATTACAGAGCTAATTTGCGTTCCTCAAATTGCTTGATTTGTACATACCTTATATTTTGCCAGTTTGGCTAGAAGACATTTGTAAAACTCAGAACATTGCATATCACTACAACCCTGTAATGGCAGATTTTTTGAATATAAGAAAATATATTCCCAATGACTTTTAAGGAAGTAGAATTTAATTACCTTAAATCTAAGTACCCCAGTTGAAATTGTGGATCAGGCCATTACTAGCCATTTCTATAGTTTCCTTTTTCCCCTCTTTGTAAATATATGATATCCCTCTCTGCCTATCAGTGATCTGGAAGGGTGACTCTGTCAATTAAGCAGGGCTGAAGAGGATTTCTGCCACATGCAGAAATCTAATTACTCAAACTACATCACAAAGTACATTTATTATTAATAATATTATTAAAATTATTTACATACAATATGTGCAAAGTTCAATATACAATATTTTGTTACAGTCTCATTTGACCAGAAGTGTTATTGGGATGCTGCACTATTTTACTTAAACCAATATAAGTAGTTTGATGTTACTCCTGGAAAGCAAAGATTGTCAGTGCAAGATCCTCCGTAACTGGGAGGGCAAGCAGAACACGGCACCCCTACTTTATATGGCGCTTCTCCAATCCAGTTCCCCCTGAGGAATAAAAGTAATAATGTGATTAGCACATAGAATCACTGTATCTCTCTAACAGATCAATTAGGTTTAGCTTTCTATCTGTTATGTAGGGCTAAAGATTCTGCACAGCAGCGCTGAGATGATCTGTGCCACAAACTAGATATAATGAGCAATTGTATTGACTGTGGTCTTATATATACTAGCCTTTTGCACTCTTTCACTCTTGCCTGATGTTCCCAACCCTTCTTTTAGACCTTCTTAGCCTCTTTTGGATTCTTACCGGTATGGACTTTTATATATATTTTCTGTTTTAACTACTTTTAGTAGTTAAACACAACAAAACACATGTTGTTTTTTAAATGATTGTACCCCTCCCTTCTTATGCTGGTCTACGACCGTAATAAAGTGTTGTTTTTGTTGTTGATGTTGTTGTTGTTGTTGTATGTAGGGCTAAGTCTATTTTGTGATTTGGTGAAGAAGAAGAAGAAGAAGAAGAAGAAGAAGAAGAAGAAGAAGAAGAAGAAGATCACAGAGAGTTTGGTACTTGATATGGAATAGTATCATAATCAGATGTGATATTCATGTTATTCAAGTTTCTAGCCCCTGTGACTGCGAATTTAGGGTTGGAAGTGTCTGGACAAAGCCTGGCCACCTAACCAAGAATGCCAGGCTTTGAAGAAGAACCCCTGCCTGGCCCTGCCACCCAGATGTGGCAGAGAAGCTGCCAATGCTGGAAAACCCATGTCGTTCCAGATGTTGTTGGATTACAGTTCCCATCATCCCTGCCCATTGACTGTGCCCTCAGGAGTTAATGGTATTCAGAGTCTGATTACCCACCCTTGCTCTACTCTCATCTGTCACAAATGATAGAAGAGAGTAGATAGAAAAACTTGAAAGTGCCATTATCTCCTCATTTGCTGTCCAGAGCAAGGAGGATCCACCCTGGCACTCTGGCAGATGACATCATCACTCATACTGTGGGGGAAAAAGCCGCAGATCTGCGCTTCCAGCCTCTTCTGTTGCACCACTGAAAAGATGATGAGTCAGCTCAGTCAGATAGCCTGCATGCTAATATGAAAGCCGGTGAAAAGAAAAAAGAGCTACTTACTTTGGGGCATAGTTGCATACCAGATAAACAGCTCGTCGCCAGACTGAACCCCAGACATTCATGTTGTGGCATGTGTGGATTGCACAGCCTATTCGATTGGAAGTGGCCCAAACCATCTGAAGAAAGATTAATATCCATTTGTTAAAGTCAAATGTGGAGAGAAACACAGATAGCGTGGGGAGCCAAGCATTGAACTGAAGCATGATATTGATGTATGAAAAGCTGGACTCAAATCACCTGGGTGTAATGTGTGCACATGGGCCCATAGCATCTCAGTGGACACCTTGGATTACAGTCTTGAGGATACGGAAAGGCGTAGTCTTTCACTTCATCGTACCATGGCTTCACCAGCTGGAGAATAGATCGATACCTAGATGTGATTGAAGTCACAGAGAGATAGAGACATTTCTGAATGTTCAAGATTATTGATGTGCATAAGACAGATATTGAGCTGTGATTATTTCCTTCACGTGATCAAGTACTCAGGTATGCTCTGGCCTCTTACAGAGTGACTCCGATTTCCATGATCATGGTGTCTTGAAAAACTGACCTATATTTTTGTGAATAAGCCCTGGGACATGCTGAAGAAAATGCATGCTCTGTTTGATGTTAGAGTGATACTTATACTGTTATTTATGTAGCTTCTGATTTTGCTGGATGGACAGAGCTGTGGAAGTGATTATTTTATTTTTTATGTATATGTCCTTTTAGAATTGGTATCCCACAAGTTTCCAAATGGTGAACAATAAAACAATATTTGAAAAATGAAATGTAAACATTTGCATACATTTACAACAACTAAAGAGTGGCCTCTTTGCCTAATTTGTATATCATGTATTCTTGGACCCACATCGCAATAATTTTCTTTACCAAAATAGCAACAGTCACTGTGTTGTGTCAGACCCCTGTGCTGACCCATGTGTGTACACAGAGTACTCCTGCACAAATAGGCTCCTCTGTTTACTTCACTGGAAAGGAATGCTCTGTGCCTGGATCCTATTGCATGTGTGAAGCTGGCTCATTAACTAAGCGAAAGGGGCTGCTTTTGCGCCAATGTTCTCAGGAATCTTCTGCATCAGGGTAACTGTTGCCAAAATACATTAAATGAAGTCATCTGCCCACCTTCCAGTCCGTACCGACAGATTTTGTCCCAAGAATCTCAATAAGTAAGAAGGGCCGTGGTCCCAAATGCAGGTGGCAGCCCATGCTTCAGCGGACTTGGCTAGATTTTCATCCCATACCTGGAAAAATACATATTTTTTAGTAATACTGAACACAGAGACGGGGGGGGGGGAGAGATCTAAAATATTAACTGCATTGTATTAAGTGGGAGCAGGGCTTTTTTCAGCTGGAGTTCAATGGAACTCAGTTCTGACACCGCTCAAGTGGGCTCCATTGCCATTAGAAGAGAAAAATGGAAGCATTCGCGGTGAGTTCCAGCACCTCTTTTTCTATAAAAACAGCACTGAGTATGAAACAGAGAGAGTTGAAGGCAACTGCATGGGCTGTGGCAGAACTTTCTCTCTTCCCTAAATCAGATTGGTCACTTCTGCCATGTTTCTTACACAAGCCTGATGGATCGACCAAACATGATGGTGGTGACTCAGCAAAATGGGTGCTTTATTGTGGGTGCATTCTGCAAGATGCTCTTGATACAATATTAGTGCATTGGTGATGGAATTATTCTGCTTTAGTTCCGCTATGCTTCACCCATTGCTTCACCCATGTTATTGCTATCTGGAGGTGCTCCGGCACAACAAAAGTGTGACAGAAAAAACCCAAACCAGAACATTTGTGATAAATAAATAAAAAGTTACAGGACTTCAGCAGAAAATTACAGGGTGTACATTTCTTGGAAGCAGTATGACCACCCAAGTGCAAATAGTCTTGGACATGGAATCACAAGAGACTGCCTCGATAGCATCATGAGCACAAATCGTCATGAATGCACAATAAAAATGATGTCTGGCAGGCCCCTGAGGCTTAATTCTATGCATGTATAAACTTTTTCAGGCATTTGTCTATGCAGTTCTCAGAATATATGAACGGAGCTATGGGGCTGTGTGCAGTACACCTGCTCCCAGCATCTCCGCCCCTGCCAGCTTTATCCATGACATTGGTGCATTGAGGGGGAAGATCTGAAGGGGAATCATCACATTTATTTGCTGGGCAAGCTTACAATCCTATGTGTTGTTGTTGGCCCCTGGTGGCGCGGAGGATTCTGAGTACATCCCGTCAAATGCACAAGCACACAGACCCCTTCGGACCTTCTTGCTTTGCATGCAAAGGCCTAAATGGTGGGGGACAGGGATGGGGGGGCAAGCTAGTTGGCATTGCCTCTTTCCATGCATTTTGATAATGCACAGAGGTGATCACCCGAACAGTGCTTTGCTATAAAGGAAATCCCATTGAACTCATGGGAATTACTTCTGAATAAACATGCACAGACATGTAATGTTGAATAGGCAATTTACTGCACTTGTATTCCACCCTTCCTCCCAGCTGCAGTTTAACCTCACCACAACCCCCTGAGTGTGACATGTAAGGCTAAGACTGAATGACTGGTGAAAAGGCTAACCAATAACTTTGGACTTGAATGTGCATCAGAATACTTTTCGATCTTGTTTCAGATCTTCACTCAGAGTTGTTTTAACGCTGCATTATACCTACTGTGTTACATGTTTTATTTCTGTTGTTTTAGCATTGCTGCTTTTATTATGGGAGCCCACCATGAGAACGCTTTGTTAAAGGGCAGTAAATAAACAACACTATATATATATATATATATAAAATAAGTAAACACTCGCCATAGAATAAGTGTGTGTGCGCGCGCGCGTGCGGGCATACACACACACACACAGAGAGAGAGAGAGAGAGAGAGAGAGAGGTTTTTCTTTTCAGTCAAGGAAACCAATTCCAAGGCACATGAGTCCATATGCATAAATCATGTCCCTCTGTTTAAAAAAGTATATGGACGACATTGGGTGTGAATAAACCTGATGTAATCTCTGGAATGCCCTTCACACTTGACATAACATGAATAATCAGATCCAAATATGCAGTCATTTCTAGGGTGCTTGGGAAATGTTTTCACCTCACAGTGATCCATTTGGCAGAGCTATTCTGAGACTTGTAGCTTTGTGTACCTTTAACAAAATACAGCTCCCAGAATTCTTGGGGGGAAGCCATGACTGTTTAAAGTAGTATCAAAGTGCTTTAAAAGAATAGTGTTTGAATAGTGTTTAACTTAGGGTCAAACTACACAAGTTGCAAGTGTTCTGTGATTAGATCTCCCAAATGCCATATATTGTGGCAGGAAGATTTGGATTGGGCTCTGTGGCAAGGCAGAAGGGATTTTTTAACTCTTTCTCCAGCATGGATTCCATGATGCAAAACAACCCTCTGAAATTCGGTGGGTGGGAACAGAGCACAATACAGACACTTTTCTTGCTTAAGCAGCTCAGAGAGGAGGGATTTTGCCAACCTAGCAGTTCAAAAGCACGTCAAAGTGCAAGTAGATAAATAGGTACCGCTCCGACGGGAAGGTAAACGGCATTTCCGTGCTCTGCTCTGGTTTCGCCAGAAGCAGCTTAGTCATGCTGGCCACATGACCTGGAAGCTGTCTGCGGACAAACGCCAGCTCCCTCAGCCAGTAAAGCGAGATGAGCGCCGCAATCCCAGAGTCGTTCGCGACTGGACTTAACTGTCAGGGGTCCTTTACCTTTACCTTTTTTTAGCACAAGGAAAAGGGTTAACCGCACCCTACTTACATTATGACCTGATCTAAAACCCCTACCCTACAGCTGCTTTTAGGAAGAGAAGAACACACTGGGAGAGCCAGGTAGTGACAACTTTAAAGGAGAGTATTTCACGACACTAAAGACTAAAGAGAGATTGTGGTATCAGCCTTTGTAGGTGGATCCAAAGATTCTTGACATGAACAGTGGACAAGCACTTGTGCCACAGCTTTGGGAAAACAAATAGGGTACAAGATGTTTTGCAGCTGAACTTGGCTCTAACACCACCATCCACCCACAGTCTGCTATGTGATCCAGGTAGAAAGAGATGTTTTATTGGTCATTTGTATTATGGAACTTTGTTTCTTTAAGCAGTTCAATGGATGCATGCAACCTATGTAGCAATCACCATATATGGCCAAGCATTTAATATAGAGGAAACCACTTCTCTATCTGCCTGCTTTTTTACCCATGACTGGAAAATGCCTCCCCTCTCCTTTTCAGTGCATACTAAGTGATGAAAACACATGAGCTCATTGGAATTTATACAGACAGATTTGGCTGGCATTATGTATTTATTTCAGCTATGAGATCACCTGGATTCTGAGCTGTCCCTTTGCAAAGAAATCATTCTTGCATTTGTAATCTATTGGAAAGGCCATATACTGATAGAAATGAATTAATACTGTGATCAGCTAGCAATTGGCACTTTTCTATGAGTAATTGTGTGTATGTGTTTTAGATTAGTAACTATGTAATCTATTAAAGAACTATAAACAAAGGTTTGGCTCAATATTTCAAGTTAATGGTATCCATCCATTGAGGTTGCCATGTGTAGATTTTCTTGATGTGCAGCAGGGATAAAATCTCATAGACCACCTCACTTCTGGACTTATAAAAATGTATGCATGCAGCACTTGTGATAAATCCCCTCCCCTTAATAAACTATTCTCAGACATCTAATTCTAGTCCTATTTCACACTCCGTCCAATTATTGGTAGGAAGTGTGGGTCAACAGATCTGGTTGAATATAAATAATGAGTTGTATCTAGAGAAGACCTCCTGAAATCAATAAACAGGACCAGGCATAGGCAAACTCGGCCCTCCAGATCAATTCCCATCATCCCTGACCACTGGTCCTGTTAGCTAGAGATCATGGGAGCTGCAGTTCCAAAACATCTGGAGGGCTGAGTTTGCCTATGTCTGGACAGGACTAACACAGGTCCTTTAATTTCGGTGCATCTACTCCAAGTAAAACTTAGTTGGATGCTGCCCATAGTTTCCCAGTCCCAAAATAATCTTTAATAGACCTTGAACTGTTTGCCAACTTTCCAAAATGGAGTCATTCCTTTCAACATGTAGAATGTTTGTTTGTTACCATTCTAGGACATCACAGAACTTCAGCCAATAGCTATAGAGGCTCACAGGTAAGTACAGGTGGAAAACAATGTCATATATGAAACCATATTGTGTATTTCCAAGACTATTTGCAGACTGCTGTTAAACACTGGTCAGTGTGTGTGTGTGTGTGTGTGTGTGTGTGTGTGTGTGTGTGAACACATAGTTAGAAAAAGTGAAAGGCTGCTTCTTTAAAAATCTTTTCCATTATCGATTCAAAATAATGGCATTATTGGATGTCAAATATGAACATTTCACTATCCCAAACTGGTAGCTTTAGGCTTCTTTTTCAAACTACATTCAGTGGCATTTGTACAGTACCAAGTTTGGGATGAAGGTGATCTGGAAGCCTGTCCCCTAATTTAAAATACTTAACTTTAAAATACTTAACTAATTTAAAATCAAAACATGCACACTGCTTACTTCTAATCCTGTGTGGTTGACTACTGCTGTTTCCATTTCACAAAGTGAGAACTAAGACCAAGAGGCAGTGGTCTGTGCATGATGGCACATAGACCTGGATCGGAACCTCCCATGTTCTACCTGTCAAAATTCAAGGCACTGTTTTTGCCATGCTCTATGGAGTTCTTCTGATAGATATGAAAAAATTTCCCTTGCTTGTGTTGATTTCAACTAAACCTCTGTTACTTCATCAGCAGAATAAACCTCTTCCAAGTCTTACAGATTAATTTTAGCTCTTGCCAAACTCATCATGCAAATCCTAATTCTACATTCCACTATTAGTCTCCCAGCATTTCTAGGAATTTGTGTTGGGCCAATGGCCGTAATAAATTTATCTATCTATCTTTCTAGGAATTATATTCTTTGGATGCAATTTTTATCCTGTGATATCACCGAATATTCTGTTCTTAACTTAAATAGCTCAAACCCCGCATTATTGCTTTGTTTTGTTTCAGATATGGAAGTGAATTAACGATGTCAAGGGGAATAGTTTCCATATGTTTCAGTGCACAGTCCTGAACTCCTTGATATGTCAAATAATAGAATCTCATATGATAGGACCTTTCTACATTCAGAGCTGAGGCAACAGTCAGACAGTGATTGTACTAAATCATTAATATATGCCTAATTCTGATGTCTGCCTTTCACAAGGGATCTGGCTGCATTTATTTTGGGATGACTGATCTTTTAAAAGACTTTCCACAAATATTAAATTTGCATATGGTACATATTCCTCCAATCAGACCACTTTCAGGAGAACTGGAGTGAAGCACTCATGCCATAGCTATTCAAACTAGGCCATTCCTTCCTTGCTTCCTTCCTTTTTTTCTTTCTTTCTTTTTTAATAGTTCAGGAAGCGCTTTGTACTAAAAGGAGATCCTTTCCAATGTCTATTTGTTAAAACTGCTCTGTGATCTTTCATTGTTAACACATTTTCTGGCTTGATTTTTTTTTAACATTTCCAATAAGAATTTTAGTTCAGTCTGTAGCCGGTTGCTGCAAAAAAAAAGCCACCATGTGGATTATATCATTTGGGGGGACTGGGAAGGGCAGTCAGTTGAAAAATCTGCAGCTTTTTACACATTCTCAGGTTTTAATACGCCATTAAAAGCTTCATAGGGACCTGGCCGATTTTCAAAAACATAGCTATGCATTTAAACAGATGCATATCTTGTGGTGTTAAAGACATTATGTGCTCTTAATGTATCCATGTATATCCCAGTCAAGGTTCAGTTTTGGAAACATTCACTTTGACAGTCTGGCCAAAATCAAGGCAAAACAATGATAAGAACATGACTATGACCTTGTTAATGTTTCTTGGCTGACATTGCACACCGACGGCTGCTTCTGATGTTGCATTTCCTTTCTCGCATGTTGGGAATGTAAGCAAAGATTTATCCCACAAAAAGCCAAAGGCAGGAGTTGTGACTTTATAATATCAGAATGGTCTCATGTCAGTAAAAAGCAATGGCCTGCAGAGAAAGTCCCAGGATCTTTATTAGACACATTTATAATATTTGCCTCTGGTATTCTAAAGCTTTGAAGACGTATGCTTTCAATTAGTTCCTGGCTACTGCCCTGCATGTGTTTTCAAATCTCAAATATAGAAATGAGCTACTGAAAGCAGCTCTGAGGCAGGGATTTTACCCAGTTGATTCCTGGGTTGGGATCTAAAAAAGAGGCATGAATGCACAAGAGATTTCCCTTCAAGAAATCCACTTGCTCTGCCAGACACAGCAGTTTCCCTCTGCTGAAGAGATAAGCCTCTTTTTAAGTTGAACAGTAACTTTTAGCTTTGGCAGTGGGCATCGCTGCAGTGAAAATATTTAAAATCTTTGACTGAGCAATGTATTTCTCTTCTTCACTCACACATCTTTTCTTTTCTCCCCCCCCCCAAATCCCATCATTTTGATTAGCACAATAATTAACTTACGAACTACCCGAAGTAACTGCAGAATGATTGACAGCAGGTTTGTTTATGTAAGAGCTTCCTCACTCATTAAATACTTTTTATTTATGGGGGGGTGGGAAGGTCACCTTCTCTGTAGTTTGAAGGTTGAGTCAACATAGTATGGTGGTTACTGAGGTTAATCTTCAGTGGGATTAATTTTATTGCATGGTTGATATTATGAACTGTCCATTGTGTATCTGATTAGCTGGGCATAGTTCACAGTCCAAGACCATTCAATGGCAACACAGGCCAGCATGCTGTCCCTAGAAATTCTGTAACTGAGAAGCAGTTTTTAGGCTTGGCTTGAATATAAAGGCTCTTAAGAGCATTGCACTCTAGCAGGTCAACAGCTGCCTTCCTGGAAGTGCCATTTGGGAGCTCTCCTGGGTGCTGTAGAGCCCAAACTACCTGCTACTTGTGCTTTGCATATGCTACCTAGGTCAGGGGTAGGCAACCTAAGGCCCATGGGCCCGATGCGGCCCAATCACCTTCTCAATCCGGCCCGCGGACGGTCCGGGAATCAGCGTGTTTTTACATGAGTAGAAGGTGTCCTTTTATTTAAAATGCATCTCTGGGTTATTTGTGGGGCATAGGAATTCGTTCATTCCTACCTCCTAAATATAGTCTAGCCCACCACATGGTCTGAGGGATGGTGGACCAGCCCACAGCTGAAAAAGGTTGCTGACCCCGGACCTAGGTAGTAGTTGGCTGCTAGATTAATGCCAGCTCTTCAGACATTTGTTGTTGTTGTTCAGTCGTTCAGTCGTGTCCGACTCTTCGTGACCCCATGGACCAGAGCACGCCAGGCACGCCTATCCTTCACTGCCTCTCGCAGATTACTTAATTCAGACATTACTTAATTTAGACATTACTTAATTACTTAATTACGTAATTCAGACATTACTTAAGCAATAACTTTGGACCTAACATTTCCATACATTAGTCAAAATTGCAGTCTCTTCCATATTTGGCTGGCAGTGCAAGTCCACAGAGCCATTGTCTAAGTTATATAAATTGTAGCTCCATTTCCCCATTTCTCTCTGACCTTGCTCCTGAGCAACTCAGAGTGCTGGTGCCACATCACATCTTGTCCCCTATATACTACAGCACACATTATTGAAAGTTAGATGAGGCAGTAGAACCTCATCTAACAAAGGCAAAGGCAAAACCACTTGGACTCATGGCTAGAAAGCATGAGACAAGCAGAGAACTGCTCAGACCCAAGCGGAAGTGTGGGCAAGCCCCAAGCAGTAAAGCACATACTCTGTATGCAGCAGGGCCCAGGTCTCAGGTTCTCCTGTGAAAAGAATCAGATACTAGGTGATGTGAGAGACCTTTGCCTGAGATCTAGAGACCAGCTGCCAGTCACTATATACAATATTGGGCTAGATGAGCATCCAGTCTGATCTAATGCAAGGCAGTTTCCTATGTCCCTAAGACTGAAATGACACAGACATGCAATTGTGGTTTTCTGAAGGCTTGTCCTTTTTCAGTGGCCTTGGAATACAAACCCATTGTGACCTTTCAGCACAGCACATTTGTAGGCACGAACAATGTGTTCCTAACTACTGCATGTGGCATTTGCTATTTGAGCTTCAAAATATGCTAGGGGATCCAGTGTCACTTGCAATGACTACCTTACAGTGAAACATGGATAGTTTATAATCAAATTAAAGGCTCATTCAGGCTGCACTTTCTAGACACACTTACCTGGAAGTAAATCTCATTGCATACTTCTAGATATAGGTAGGATTGTACAGTAAGAATTTATGCCAGGAAGGATAGTGTGTAATTGGAGATACAAAATATACGCCATTTCAACTAAAGTGTTTGAGAGCTAGGTTAATAGTTACATGCGGTGGTGCCTTCTCTTTGGTGGTGTAAAGCTTATGGAACTCTTTCCCTAGGAGAAAGAGTTAGAGGATAGTATTGATATAGTGAGCAAAATGGAAACCTGGTGGTGTCACTCTGTACATCAAAGAGGGCATTGAGTCTAGCAACGGGCAGACTTCTCTGCAGAATTATTGTAGGTGATGGTACTGGACACCAATAATAATTGCATACTGGGGACATGCTATTGTTCCCCTGATTGGCCTGCCATTTGTAGTGTCTTCTTAAGACCTCTGTGTACTAAGTTGCTGGAAGCCACAGGAGGAATGAATGCTCTTGTGCTTGAGTCCTGTTTGTCAATTTCTTACAGGCACCTGCTTGGACACTGTGAGTACAGAATCTTGGACTAGATGGGCCATTGGCCTGATTCTGCAGGCTCTTCTTATATTTTTATGTGATGCATTCACCACTCTCCTTCCCTTATTGTTTAGCAGAACTTTCACCAGATGAAAATTGACCATCACATAGTGAATTCCCCCTTCCTCACTATTGACCACCATGATGTGAAAGATAGACAGTGAAGCTCTCTACAATAGTGGACAAGATTCAAATAATGAGTGTTGGAATGTGGTTAGAAAACTATAGTTTCCCATAGAGATGCTGAATCCTATGGAATTTAGACTGCATCTTAAACTGGAGACTGAAAAGAAATTGCAGCAGTAGAACAAGTAATTTAGATTTTCTCTCCAAAATTGATTAAATAAATATCCATTGTTATAGTCCTGGGTTTCCCCCTTTTCATTTCCACAGTTTGTCTTGATTAATTTCCTGAACTCTGCAGTGAAAAGTAGTGTTGCTTTTGAAGTGATTTTCTTGGCACTACACAGTTCCAAAACTCAGATGCGGAAGCATGAGTAAGACCATTTGACACTGGAGCACCACCTCCTAGTCCTGAAGAGAAGATTTGCTTGGGTTGGTTTTTTTTTTTACTTATTTATTATATATAGTCAAAAACAACCTCAGTTGATATTATATATGTTAATTATTCCTAAAAGGGTTCACCTATTAAAATAAAGTTTGAGTTATGCCCTTCCTTCCTTCCTCTGAATTTTCTACTCAAAATAAGTCAATATTGCTGATAAGTCGTTAGCAATACGTGGCCATCTAAGATGCTCCTGTGACTTTAAGATAAACATTATTCTTGTATAATAAAACAATAGCCCTTTCAGAACTATGTGAATTCTTTACTCAGTAGGTAACAGAATTTCTGCTGAGCCAGCCTATTTGTTACATTAAAATGCATTCACTGAAAGCTGCAAAGAAATGAAATTTTATATGTAGAGCTGCTGTAGTACATAGTAATTCATCTCCAGGGGGCTAGACTGGCAAGATCACATTACTGGCAGGTGCTCCAGAGTATGCATTGGCTTCCTGAAGCATTCCAGGGACAACTTAAGATGCTGGTCATAAACTATAAAATCCTAAATAACATGACGGCAACATATCTTGGAAGTTAACTCTTTCCCTATACCTCATAACCACCTGTAAGATCAAATGAGAATTTTGTCAGCTATAAGTTTTGTGCATCAAGTAGGAATAATGAGGACACACAGGGAAGTACCCTCAGAAGTACTTCACTGAGCTGTAGCTCAGTAGCAGAACAGATGCATGAAGGAGGCCCAGCATCTCCCGGTGAAACTGGGAAAGACTTCTGTCTGAAATTTTGGAGAGCTAGATCAGGGGTCAGCAAACTTTTTCAGCAGGGGGCCGGTCCACTGTCCCTCAGACCTTGTGGGGGCTGGACTATATTTTTGGGGGGAAATGAATGCTTTTCGCCCGCCACAAAGAGGCCTGAAGTTGGGCTTCTCCAGCCAGCCAGGTGCAGTGGCGGAGTGGGAGGCTGCGTTGGCCAGCGAAGACAGAAGCAGCAGCCCCAGCGGAGGAGCCACAGATGGAAGTAGGGGAACCGGGGCGTCAGCGGAGCTTTTACCCACCCCCTGCTGCTGCTGCTGCTGCTGCTGCTTCCCGAGAGGCACTGCGGAGAAGAAGACAGAGCTCCCCGCCAACCCGCAAGCAGGGTGGGACAAGATTGCGCCATCCCTGAAGAGAACAGCGCCTCCATGTGAGGGACAGGGAAAGAATGCGCATGCTGGCGATCCAAGCACTGGCGATCCACACGGCGATTCCCGGACCGTCCGTGGGTTGGATCTAGAAGGCAATTTGGCCTGATCTGGCCCGCAGGCCTTAGTTTGCTGACCCATGAGCTAGATCAGGGTTAGGCAACCTAAGGCCCATGGGCTGGATACGGCCCAATCGCCTTCTAAATCCGGCCCACGGATGGTCCAGGAATCAGCGTGTTTTTACATGAGTAGAATGTGTGCTTTTATTTAAAATGCATCTCTGGGTTCTTTGTGAGGCATAGAAATTCGTTCATTTTTTTTCTTCAAAATATAGTTTGATGGAAAAATGGTCAATCAATATAGAGCATGTTCCTATGAAGGGTAGCTGTAGGAGCCCAATGGAAGGTTGAGTCTCTTCCCATTCCTGTAAGGTTAGGGAACACTCTGGTTTCTTCCCACTCCAGAGTACATGCTCAGTAAATCTTCTTCTACTTCATATTGACTGACTTGTTAGTGACTTTATTCTTACACAAATGATGACAGGGCAAAGGGCATTTGATACCAGGGCTGTGACAGGACCCTGATCTGATTCAGGGCTCAATGTAGCACTTCAGAGCCCTATCCAACCCTGGGTTTGATACAGATCCACATGCCAAACCAATTCATGGGACTTGCACAATGCTCTACTTGGGTTTAAAACCCTAAATAAACATGTGGTCAAGAGAGTGGGAGAGGAAATGCATTCATATGTCTCTCCCTTCTCCTTGCCACCAGATGCACACATCCTGCCCTCTTGACAGCCCCAGATTGCTCTGAGTGTACCCGATCTGACTTCGGGCAATCGAGGGTTGCCTCAACTGGGTCAAACCCTAGGTTGACAGAGATTTGCCCAATTTGGTTTGGGATTTGGCTGGAGCCAGTACACAGCCCTTGTTCATACAACCTCTCAGCAGGGACATGGTGGCACTGTGGTCTAAACCACTGAGTCTCTTGGGGTTGCTGATCGTAAGGTCAGCAATTCGAATTCACGTGATGGGGTGAGCCCCCGTTGCTCTCTTCCAGCTTCTGCCAACCTAGCAGTTTGAATAGATACCACCGTGAATAGATAAATAGGTACCGCTGTGGCGGGAAGCTTAACAGAGTTTCCGAGTGCTCTGGATTCCATCACGGTGTCCCATTGCACCAGAAGCGGTTTAGTCATGCTGGCCACATGACCCAGAAAGCTGTCTGCAGACAAATGCCAGCTCCCTCGGCCTGAAAGCAGAGATGAGTGCCACAGCCCACAGTCGAATTGACTGGATTTAACCATCTAGGAGTCCTTTACCTTTTACCATGCAACCTCTCAACAAGTTCAAAGAATGCTAGAGATGGGTCACTGGGACACAAGAGCTAGCTCACCCCTACATCTGTGAATTCAGAGTGAGTGAGAAAGGTATTTGTATATTTACTTTACTACACAGAAAGCACATGCCAGGACTACCTGCAATGGTGGCAGTGAAAGAGGGGCAGGGCTACTGCACATCCGCTCAACACCTTCCCACTTTCCTTGAACATTGGGTAGTTGTCTGACATCCCCCCCATCCCAACATTATAACTTAATGAGGGAGGAAGAGCAAATCTGGATTCTTTAATGTGCAAACAGAGCTCTAAATCCAGTTGTGCAATTATATATTTGCAAGGGTTTCATGCATAGCGAGAACTATGGGAATAGCTAGATTTACAAGACTGATTCAACCAACCATTTCCTTGCACATCAACTGGTTCGCCCCATGACTCTTGTTAAGCAAATTTTTCTTCTAGTTTACATTGTGGGGAATACAGTTAAGGTTGGGTCCATCTCACTCAGCTGATGATTCTGTTGGGTCCTGAAATTTTTGGGGTCAATACCACAAGGTATTCTGGTCCCTTAGAATCCACAAACTTAATGATTGGCTGCATTCCAAGAACATGGGCATTTCCTGGCTCTCAGCAAGCTTGGTTCCAGTGTGCTGCACTTATTGCCAAATGTCTGGTATGAAAAGCTTCGACAGCAAAGGTAATCCAAACCTGAATGGCGGAAATGGTAAAATTGGCTTCCAAGACACAGACTGCTTATACAAGACAGCAAGCTTTGCAAACATTGGGGGTGGGGGTGGGGAATCAGGAATCCATCCTTAGAATGCATTGACTAAACACTTGGGCTACTGGCATGTTTGCTCAGTCACTGGGATTATCTCCTGCTCTTTCTGATCCCCGTTTTCATGTGTTTGTGTGTTTTACATATTTTCCCCTGATGTTGTAGGAAGAAGATGAATGACCTGGATGTACAACACTGTATATGGAATTTATATTTTCTGGGAATGGGGTGGTTATTTTAGTGATGAGGCAGGAAGGAGGGATTTCAGCCAAAGAAAGTCATTCTATTCTTGTTTACTTTGTTGCATATTTGATGCTCTTTTAATATCAAAGCTAAAGAAAACAATCGCTTTTTAAAAAAATCTGGTGAGCATGTGGGTTGGATGGGTCATGTGGGGCATCAGCGCAGCTTGTATGGGAGCGGTAAAGTACCAGGCGATCCACCATCCCATATAATTAATAGATTTTAGATGTTACTACTGCAGTATGAGATTCAACCACAAGGAAACAGTGCCTTCTGCTCCTCAAAAGCTGCTTTTTGTGGGGGACAAGGAGGTAGGAGAAGGTGGCAGGAAATCTATTATCTATATCATAGGATGATATAGGGTGGTCCTTTCTAGGCCATTCTTCCAGCAGGTGGTGGAGCAGGTTTTGTGCTGAATTCCAATTTAAAGTTGTTTTTCCCTGATCCCTTCTCTCCCTCTCTCTCTGTTTTCGTCCTGGGTCTATTATATCTCTTTATGTTATTAGTCCTTAAGGTAGAGATGGGGAACTTGTGACCTTCCAGATGTTATTAGACTACAGCCTCTATCATCCCTGACCATTGGCCATGCTGGCTTGGGCTGATGGGGTTGTCGTGTTAAACATCTGGAGGGCTGTCCCTGTATCAGGAGATAACCAAGGTGAAGAGAACTCAAAAGTGCTGTGGCACAGTTGCACTTACTGAATGCACCATGAGCTTTCCTGAACAGTAGCCTACATTGTCAGGTACAGTGGAGGAGAACTTAATCTAAGCCAATCCACTACAAACGTTTATTGGCTTCACATTAGGTTACTGCCATGACTTCTCCCTCCCTTAAAAAAAGAAAGAATGAATCTTGGAGACTGTAGTTTGCAGAACAGGATGAGAATTCTCTTTTACAGATCGGTAATTTCCCTCACAGAACCACAAGCACCATGATTTCCTGGAAAGAGGGAATGGCAGTTCACGTAGTTCAAGTCTGCAGTGTTAATATGTCCCATGGCAATGTTAACATACTTCCTCCTCTTCCTGGCTTTCTCTCTCTCAAAAGCAGAAACCAATTATCACACAAACATATCATGATAACCGGAGAGTTAAAAATATCCATGCTTTAATATTGCCATGGTTTTTAACCCTTAAAAACCATGGAGCATTAAAGCATGGATACTAAACTATGGGTGATGTACTGTAAATTAATATGAGCAAGTTGCCCCAAATCCTCATTCAGATTCCATCATTCCCTGACCATTTTGCCATGCTGGTTAGAGATGATGACTACTGGAGTTCAACAACATCTGGAGGTCATTCTGTTATTTTAGGTATAGTAGGAACCCTGGCAAAGGTATAGATTTTAGGTATAGGTGAACCATTGCAAAGAAGATTGAAAAGCTCCTCTACCCCTGCTCCAGTAAGCTTCTGATTATTTTTGTGTATTGCATAGAGAAAGCACCATCAATGTGTATTGCACCTTGCAGTGATACAAACAATGCAGCATTAATGCAAGAGGTTACTGGCATTCAGAATATGCACAACTGAAGACAGACCTGTAATAGTGGCATGGCAGCCACTATTATACCCTATCCCAAATTTCTGTGTCATAAGTAGCCTGGGTTATTCTGCTCATTCAAAGCTCTAGAGAGGTTTCAAAAGCCACTGGTCTAATTTAAAAGAGGGTGGGAAAGGAGAGGGGGAGAAATTATATAGTGTAATATAAAGAGTAGCCAATGTACTGCCTTCCAATCATTGTTGGACTACCACTCCCATCATTCCTGGACAGTGGCCATGCTGCCCGGGGCTGGTGGGAGTTATAGTCCAACAACGTCCGGTTTGGCACCACCTTGGTTTAGTAGCATGAAACATCAGCTTTATACTTTCTAAAGTTCAGGGGTGGGTAGGGAAGTAAATGAATGTCTACTTACCATATATTCCATGTTAGATGCTGGTGGGAAGACTTTGCCTCTGACTTGGTTGTGATAATCCAGAATGGCAATCATGTCATTCTGTGAAATATATCGTTTCCTCCTGGTTTTGGGAGGGCTTGCAGAATCTGGAGGAATGTTCAAGGCCGCTCCAGCATCCGTGTAATTATTGGCTGACAAGAACAGCTCAGTGGAGTTGTGTGACTCTATTGTGCTTGTTTCACAGAGAATGGAAATCAAGAGGGTACCACTGATGGCAGAAATTACTGTCATTTTGGGCCCTGGTGGTGGGGTGGGGAGCAAAGATTTACTTTAACTCACAACGGTAAGCAGAAGATCTGTGAAGGGAAAATGGTTAAATAATGTGACTGGGGTGAATGTGAATACCTTTCTCTTTTAGATGAGCTTTCCCCCAACCCTGAGTTTATTTATTTATAGTATTTTTACCTAGCTCTTCAGCTGTTTATTCATCTACATAAGGTAACTCAAACTATAATGTTTCCAGAGAGTCAAATAATGCCTTGCTTTGTCTCAAGTTGCCTAGCAACCCCCCACACACATTGCCATATAACATACAACAGGATTTATTACCGGCCATCTGACTACTGCATAGAGCATCTAATAGCCTGACAACGAAAGCTCCATCCATCCTGGTGATTAGGAATGTGCTTTTGCACTCATTCTCCCCCACCCTACACCCGCAATAAATATTCAGCTGCAAAGCGATAGGCAAGAAACCTGAGAAGACATGGAAACACAGTATCTCACTCGTACGGCTTATAACTGAGTCCAGCAAAATAGGATGTGCATTAATAATAATTTTAAAAAGTGCATGCAAAGCAAACTGACAGAGCTCAATGGCTTACCTCTTTGCAGAACCAAAAAGCCTAGTGTATTGTCCTTCCAAGTTAAACAGCTCTTGTCTGTGCTCTAGTGTGAACCCTTGGAAAGAAGTGTGTGTCTTATTACAAACCCTCAAAGAGAAAGAGAGGGAGAGAGAAACTTTGCAAGCTTTCTAGCGGCTGGCTACAGGAGCTGCTAACAGCTTTTATATGTTAGTCTGTGCGAGCCACGAAGGGCAAATCTTTCCAAGAGCCTTTTGCACAGCCAAAAATGAAAGGGGCGGAGTTTTGCACAGGAAACACAGTGATTGGGTACCATCTGTTTTGGGGTTTTGTTTTTTTTACTGTGGGATATTAGGTTATTATTTCACACACCCCTACCCCTGACTACAAAGAGGCAAAAGTCAACCCTTTTCCCTTTCAAAATGTTCCACCTTTCCCACAGTTTTCCTGCCCCCACCATCCCCTTCCCACACACAGTTGGCATCCAGTTTGGTTCCCTAATCCCTAGTGCTAATAAATATATATCTGATAAATTGCACATATATTTTGTTTTTCATGAGTTTTCTTTATATAATGATATTATAGCATGTACAATCAGTAGCTTAAAGCAACAGAGAAGTGTTTGGTTGATCAGGCAGTACTGTGTGAAGCCGACACTTGAAGCACTGCTAATAGGTTTATTTTCATGTCAATTCTGAAGCCGGAATGAACAAACTGATAACGTGGGGAAGATGTTCAGTCACCTGAATGCTTGCCTATGAAAAGCTACAGAAGCAGCTTGACTTGAGAGCAAAAGGGGGTCAGGGAAACATCTGGTTCACATTTAGCAGAATATAGTTGGAATTACTTAGGCAGGGAGCATTTCAGCCACTTATACAGCAAAAGCTGAGGGCATAACACTAGGTCCGTGAAGAATGCAACAGCAGCAGGAAGGGTAGCCAATCACCCAGAGCCAGGAATCCCATATTATGGGGTTACAGATTGGAGCGCCTTCAATGTTCAGCAGAAGCAGTGCCAGGTCTGGGAGGCCTGAGGAAATCTTCAAGATCAGGCCCCTCAAACATTCAGTAAAAATATTGTGTGATGTCAGTGGACTGAGTATTCACAGGAGAAAGTAATGGAAGCAACAGAAACAGAGAGGAGCACTGTGGGTATACACACAATATACTCAGGCGCTTACCCACTTTGCATACAGAGAACATGGGAAGCTGGTTTACAGTCAAATCAGATCGCAGGTCCATCTAGCTCAGTATTGACCTACACCACATGGGGACAACTTGTGGCCCTCCACTTCCTTTGGGGTGGCCCCTCAAGCTCTGAGAGAGAGAGGGAGGGAGGGAGGGAGATGAATGAAGATGTCTGTTGTTGTGAATGTGTGAGAGAGTGGGGGCAGAGGGAGAGAGAATGGATGGCCGACTAATGAACAATCATTATTTTGCCATTGAGCCAAAACGTTAAACAAAAGCCTCTGGTAACGGAAGTAGTCAAAATATTTTCCAAAATGGAGTTGATGCTCCTACTATTTTGCTAAGGGATGCAAACGCAAATCTCTATTCTTTATTTTGAAAGCCTAAACATGAAGTTTGGTTTACCAATTGTCTACAACAGTTCTTTCTTATTCAAAGTGAAATGTCTCTCAAATTGTTAGCAGCTAATAAACTCAAATGAAGGAGTCAGTGGAACTTTTAATCTGATTTTATTTGGTATTTCTTACTCTACTCAGTAATTTTCATTTACTTTGGAAAATATCATATGGAGAGAGCATCTTAAAGCAGAAAGGTGACAGAGGGTAAGGAGTGCTTAACATTTTTCATATCTCCCACTTTCCCTCTCCATACCTTATCCCCAAGGTACTTTCCCCGCATGTGAAATGGCAGACAAGAACTGAGGGACAAGAACCAAATCTGTATCTTCTGTAAAATCACAACTGAGTTTAGACCTGTGGAATTCCAAGCAATGAATTCCAACTTTCAAAAATGTGCTATTTAAACTTGAAGGTGTCCAAGAACTGTTCTGCCCATGCAGTTCAGTGGCATGTGCTCTGCATGCAGAAGGTCCCTGGTTCAATCTCTGGCATATCCAGGTAGGGCTCAGAGAAACCCCTGCCTGAAACCTTGGAAAGTCACTGCCAGTGAGTGTGAACAATATTGAGCTAGATCAGGGGTAGGCAACCTAATCGCCTTCTCAATCTGGCCAGCGGATGGTCCGGGAATCAGTGTGTTTTTACATGAGTAGAATGTGTCCTTTTATTTAAAATGCATCTCTGGGTTATTTGTGGAGCATAGGCATTCATTCATATATTTTTTTTCAAAATATGGTCTGAGGGACGGTGGACCGGCCCACGGCTGAAAAAGGTTGCTGACCCCTGAGCTAGATGGACCAATGGTGTTGCTCAGATTAAGTCTGCTACCTATGTTCCTGTGTTCCTTCAAACACACACACACTTTTCTGAAATTTGAAATGGCCTCTTACAGTGATGATATACCAGAATCCTCCCTGTCTCTCTGATGTTAAAATCACAGAAGTCATTCCTTTAGACTAAAAATTAGCATCCTAAGTCATGATCCTACGCATGTCTACTCCACAATAAGTTCCATTGAGTTCAATGAGGTTTAGTCTTGGAAAAGTGTGCATAGGATTGAACTTATGAGCAAAAGTAGCAATTCCTGGCATTTCCTAATGGATTATTTATATATAACATATGAGGTAGTTGTGGGCAAGAAGCTGAGCTTTACAGTCTCAAAAATATATTAATTTTTATAGGCAAAGAATGTGTAAACACTACTTTTTGAAATCATCTTCATGCTAGGGAAAACAACATCCAGCCAAAAGTCTGCATTGTCTTGTGAAAAGTATGAAGGCTCACACTCCTTGAAAAAGCATCTGTTCAGTCAGTTCTAGGACTTTTTGATTTGATACAGTGTACAGTATTACACAGAATAGTGGATTTGTTCATCTTGCAAGCATACGTAACTCTGTGAAAACCCTTCCAAGCTTTACATTGTGCCAAGCGAGATTCACTTCAACAGATCATAACTTATCCTGGCAACTGGACAACCCAACACAGTGTGACGCATTTAGCCGCTGAAATAAAATCTCCAGTCTTTTACTGACTTTGACTGGAAACGCTCCTTGTCATATTACACTGAAATGTTTCTAAACAAATCATTTAAAATAACAATGGGAGCTAAGCAAGCTAAGAGAGAGATAAATGTCATCCATGTCAAACTGAGTTCCAGCTGTGGAAATGTTGACTTGAGCTCTTCTGAGTTTCTCATAGTCTATGTGGGTGGGAGAGGGTGTCTCCTCTTTTTTTCAGAAGAGAAATTCCAGTGATAACCATAGAATTCTTACTGCTTTATACCTATGCAGATGAAAGCCTCTGCTACCACCTCTAGTGCCAGATAACCTTCCCAATTTAGAAGCTGCCACCCCCAAATTATTTACTGTGCTTATGCCAATGATATCCACTCTCTGTGGATTTCCTACAGCTGGCAGGGAAGTTTTATTTGGGAAATCTGTTTATTAAATGTGAATATAAGTATTGGAACAGGTACTATTTTTCTGCAAATGTGTGACCTCTGAAGACTGCTTCAGATTTGATACTCTTAAACTTGGAGACCAACGCAAAAAGTTCACACATACTATGTCAGACATGTATTTCTCAGCACTTTCCCCTCTCAAATACAATGGGAAGTCACTCCTTTTCTGATTGAAAAATATGTACATGTGTGTACTTCAAATCTGACATACCCAATATTAAAAATAATAATACTGTACCAGGTTGAAAAAATACCTCATTTGAGCCCCAATCTTTCAAATGAGATGATATAATTTGTTTTAGAGGTTAGATGCCAGCATACACTACCGTGTTTCCCCTATTTTAAGACACTGTCTTATATTTTTTTTTCCTCAAGAAAACGCACTATGGCTTATTTTGAGGGGATGTCTTATTTTTATTACGTAAGCCCAGCTCCGCGTTTCCCTTGACGCCCTCCAGAACTGCGCCTATCACTATGGCTTATTTTCGGGGTGCGGCTTATATTTCGCAAATGCAAAAAATCCTGCTATGGCTTATTTTATGACTACGTCTTAAAATAGGGGAAACAGGGTATATGAGAATTATTTATATAGATTTAGATGCTTGTTGTCAGCATAGGTATTCCTTTGATTAACCTGTGAGTGGCAACTGATACAACTGGAGTAAAATAGTAGAAACCAAGAGCAAAATTTTATTGGTTATAATTATATGACAGTGTGAATACATGTATTGCCCTTGACATCACTCAATTTGTGCAAAAGCCTACTAAGTTATATTTTTTCCATATGTAACTTGAGCCTATACCGACTGATACCATGATCCTATATATCAACTATGGATCTGACAGCTTGATCCTGTACATCAGCTGTGGATTGGGTCTAGATCTGCTATGCCACATTCGAGTAAAGTTTCTCTTGGTTAATGCCAGGTCTTCCTCTCCAACCACTGATGCTCCTAGCCAAATGAGATCTTGCAAGATAACAGCTTGACCCCATGGACCAACACAAGCAGTTGCTGCACAGTTGTGATGCTGGCAGGGCCTTCTTTTTGTTTTTGCTGGAGATGAAGGGAGGTGAAGTCTTTTCTTTTTCTTTTTTAGTAGTGTCTTTACTAACTTCAGTCCAGAAAGGAGGAGAAGCACAGCAGATCACACTCTGGAGTATTTTTCACTGCCTCTTTCACCATCCTCAATGTAAACCTTCTTTTTCTTGGTAGAGAAGAGTCGTGGTGGGGTGAGGAGCAAGGGAAAAGATGGAGCCCAAGCTGGCTGTTGAACTAGCTAGCTCATATAACCAAAGACTCTTTTTTGCCCCAACTCAAACTGAGAAGAAGTTGCTTGCACCTAAAACAGTGTGAAATTATTCCAGCATCCACAACTATATATTTGAAAATACTTTATGAATACTTTGTGTGAAACTGAACTCATTTTTCTCTGGAACTTTATCTGATTTGTGCTTTTTGTATCCAATCCTTCAGACTAGTCAAGTTACGTGCAGGCTTTCAAGTGTATTCAACCCTACAACTCAAAAGTAGGACTTAAATGTCGTGAGCCCATAAAAATTAACAGCTGAGACAAGGTTCATTTCGCTTGAACTGAAATGTCTTGTGGGCATCTTTTCACTTCAACAGATGATTTGAGTTCTACTATGGCAGAGCATTTTGAACTACTTAAAAACAAGCAAAAGCACTCCTGGCATTAAAAAAAGGCCTCATCGCTGTTTGATAATTATTTGTGGATTTCAGCAAGTATAAGAGAACAATACCACTGAAGAAAGAACAAGAAATATCACAAGATACAACATACACAGTGCAACTTAAGAAGTGCAACAGGTGTCAACACTAATCTGACCAGGACAAATGGGGCATTGCCCCACCAACATCAGTCTGACTGCCAGCTTCCTCCTCCTTGGTTTCAATATAGCCCTTGTGGAACTCAGCTGGGAGGAGGATTGAGACAATCTGAAATTAGTTGGCTCTGCCCATCATTGGCACTGGCTTCACCAGCTGTCGGTCTCCCTGTCTTCTGCCCTACCAGTTCCTATGGCACAAGGCACCACTGAATCTGACATACATCCTAGTTTGCTCCACAACTCACTTTGGACTGAAGCAAAGAAAACACAGTAATTATATCCCTGCTTCACTAACATGCAAGTTTTAGTTCCTAGTTTGGTTGCAATCACTGTAATTAATTTTCCTGGACAACCTGAAACACATATACTACTACAGTAGTTTTCATATTACCTTGAAAGTGATGTGATTGTTTTCTGCCCATCATTTCTAAATGGTCATTGTCTGTAGAGAAAACATGTTCAATATGGACTGTGTGCCCAGTATACACTAAAGCATATTTCATCCCCCAACAGAGTCTGGGAACTGTAGTTTACCCCTCACAGAGATACAAGTCATAGCACCCCTAACAAACTACAGTTTGCAGGATTGGGGGGGGGGGTCATGTGCTTTAAATGTATGCTTTGTGTGCAGCCATAATCTCTGTTTCATTTTAGTAGGAATACGAGGCTGCTTTTGTGATATTGAAGGGCTATCTTCCCTAACTTGACAAGAGATAAGGTAAATTAGGTCCAGTCATGACCGACTCTGGGGTTGCGGCGCTCATCTCGGGTAATTGGCCAAGGGAGCCGGCGTACAGCTTCCGGGTCATGTGGCCAGCATGACTAAGCCGCTTCTGGCGAACCAGAGCAGCGCACGGAAATGCCGTTTACCTTCCCACTGCAGTGGTACCTATTGATCTACTTGCACTTTGATGTGCTTTCGAACTGCTAGGTTGGCAGGAGCAGGGACCGAGCAACGGGAGCGCACCCCGTCGCAGGGATTCGAACCGCCGACCTTCTGATCGGCAAGCCCTAGGCTCTGTGGTTTAACCCACAGTGCCACCCATGTCCCTGACAAGAGATACTTGTCCCTAAACTGGCAGAGTATAGCTATATCTATATCTCTATGGATATGGAAGCATAGAATTGAATGGGCTCATGTAGACCATTTAGTCTAACACCTTGTTCAATGCAGATAGCTAGACCATCCCTGATAGATGGTCTGGGTGCCCAGCCTTTGCTTGAAAACATCCAGCAAGGAAGAGTTCATCTGGGTAATGGGTTCCATTTTTAAACTAATTTAACTGTCAAGAAGATTCTCTTACTGATCAACCAAAATCTTCACTCCTGAAACTTAACCCCATTAGGCTTGGTGCTCCCCACTGGGAAGCACAGAACAAGTATTTGCCCTTTTCTATGTGAAACTCTGTACACACTTTCCTGGAAGCAGGCTGCATTAGACTTAGTAGGGCTTCGTTCTGAATATACATTCATAAGCTTACACTGTTAATATGGCAGAGTACAAAAAAGTTGTCATGGTACCTAATAGTTCCAAGAAGCCAGAAGGCTGGGCAAACCCAGCCAGATGGGCAGGGTATAAATAATAAAATTCTTATTCTTATTCTTCTGGGATACCCATGCAATACAGCAAACAATTTTATTGCTTGGGCTACATTTAATACTTGGGCTGTTTTTGTTATAGTCTTTCAATGCTAAACCAGAAATGAGAAAACACTATAGACATTTTACTTCCCCCCCCCCTTACAATTTGGCTATTTGTCAGACTTTGACCAACGTTAGGTGTAAATCACAGAGGCACTTGGTCCAACTTAAATATTATTTTTGAACTGTATCTTAGACTATTCCATCATATACCAGCTGTTCCCATGCAGAGCAGCAAGAAAACTTCTGTTTAAAAACAATGTGTTTATTTTATTATATCTCTCAAACTTGCAGTTACGAAAGCATAGAGCAATACTGGGAAAAGGATTAACTCTCTTCTCCTTGCCTCCACCATAGGATACATGGCATCTTATTTGGCTAAAGCAGTAACAGCTCCTCCAGCACAATTTTTCAGTATTTTACCCTATCAGCACCAAACAAGACACCATATCTATCATAGGGTTTTAATGCAGGAGTTTAGCTAAGCACAGTTAAACTTTTCAAAGTTCATATAAGTAACTGAACAATGACTATATATATTTAGAGTGCCTCATGCTATTGTTCAGAGAGATCATATGGAATAATGTTTAATAAGGACGTGCTTTGGGAAATCTTCATGTTCCGTATCAGTCACTGGGTGCCTTTGGGTAAGCTAATATTTCTCAGGCCCCATTTGTAATACTGGGATAATAGTAAAGAATACAGACTATCATACTGACCGATACATGTTCACTTTGACAAAGTGGTAGGACTCATACATTGGGATAAGGTAAAATGAAAATGGCACATAAATTGCTTGTTGAGTTTATGTAGCTGACAAAAGGTTCGATCCAATGAAAAGGCTCTTTCCATCACGTGATTATTTCTGCTGGAGAAAAACTCTTTCCATCTGAAGAATGGAATCTTTGGATCCAACGCAGTATTTATTTACTTATTTGCTTAGCGTTTGTATGTTTTACTCTGCTGTTTAGCCAACAAAAATCCCAGAGCGGCTTACATAAAACCAATAAAAACAGTTAAAATAAATAATTCTATGAAAGAATAGCAGCAGCCCAGTCAAAATCAGTAGAATAGCATTAAAATAAAGATCTAGGAGGCTAAAAGTTTTTTCACTAGCCATCAGGGAGATTGTTCCAAAGTTGGGGTACCACAACTGAAATGGGTGTATTTCCAGTCATCCCATTTCCCTTCAATAGCAGAGGAACTCAGAGAAGAAGGCCATTCTTACAGCAAGGCAACTTCATGCATCAGAAATCTGTCCTTAAGGTCCCCAGATCACAATCCACAGTCAGAGGCAGTAATGCTTCTGAATGCTGGCTCCTGGAAACTTCAGGAGTGCCGGTGAGTTCGTTCGTTTGTGGGTTTCCCACGGGCATGTGGTTGGCTACTATTTAGAACTGGATGCTGGACTAGAGAGGCCAGTGGCCTGATCCAGTAGACTCTTTTTATGCTATGTTCTTGATAGTATTTGTGCCAGGCAGCAGAGGAACCAACCCACCATGGCAAATTGCCAGATGAGACAAGGAAAAGTTCTTACCATCTTTTTATTCAATGTTTACACAGAGAGGCTTGGGAATGCAGCCTCTTGGAATGATGGTGTTGCCCTGAGTAGAGCTCCGCCCCCTTTTCTCCCACTTCCTCATTTGTCACCTTCTCCCCTACGGGTGGTGCTGAGGGCCCTTTGCTTCTGAGCCCTTTGCTCGCCTACTTTCAAGGCTTGCCAGGTTCTGGGAGAGGGGGGGGTCTGGAATGCTTTCAAATGACACTGTGTCCATCAGCTGTTGCCCTCCTGTTGCTTCTTCTTCCTCCTGTCCCATTATTTTCTAGCTTTCCCCCTCATCTGCCTCTGAGCTATGACCTCCCTCAAACCCCTATTGAAATTCTGAACTGTCTTCTTCTTCTCTGGAAGGGTCAGACTGGGGAGGCGGTCTCCACCATTCCTCCTCTGCCCAGTCCCTGACAATTTGTTAGCTTTGGGTTCTAAATCTTTTCATATTTTAACAATATGTGTTACAAGCATTTCTGCTCTGACACAGCAAACCGGTAGTATTCCGACTTTAGTCATTCTAAACATTTTCAGTGTACAGTATACTCATTTCACTTGACTTGAAATCAGTTCCACTCGATAAGTGTCAACACTTGGCCAAAACTAGCATTGTCATATATATCCTTTCTACATACCCTAGCGGGGTGGAGTGTAGCGGGGTGGAGTGGAGAAATGTTTCTTGTAAAACAGGATCGATGGAAGGGTTTTCCCCAATAGGCACCCCTCTAGCTTCTGGATTCAAGCCTACTTATTTCTTATTTCACCCAGCTACTTATTTCTTAGCACGTAGTGTGGTCAGCAGAACCAGACGAAGAGTTCATTAGGTTTACAAATAATTAGAAACATACCAGTCATAACCAAAAATGAATGGCAGGTCATTTCTTAACAGGAATTTACAAGTTACAGTTGAATGGGGAAATGATTCAAGGAATTATATCAGGCATTCACAAGGGAGGAACAGAACAAGAAAACATTCGAGAATGTTTCTAACCAGCACAAATAAAAATATGAATATATCCTAATGGAGCAATAAAGAGATTTAGGATGCAATCCTATGCACACATACCTGGGAGCAAGTCCCACTAACCTCTGAGGACACATGTGTAGGATAAAATATCTGTGCTTGTCATCTGTTCACCACACCGGAAACATTTACTTAACAGCAGGGGTGGAGAACTTGTGTTTCCCAGATGTTGTTGGAGTCCAACTCCCATCAGCCCCAGCCAGCATGTCCAGTGGTAAAGGACAATGAAAGCTGACATCCAACACCAGCTGGAGGGCCACAATTCCACACTCCTGCCTTTTTGGAAACATTACATATAGATGACCTGGAGATCCACTCTACTTCAGATTAAGGTGTTGATCTTACTTCATATTGGTGGATACAGCAAATGTCCTTGGGAATCTTATTGAGATCATCATTAACTTACAGGGTTAAAAAATGGGGGGGTATCCAAATTTTATTGCATTGGCTCTTTGGTCATGCACCAAATATTGTTTTATTATTTTCCATGCTCCTAGCACCAAATCTTGTATTATTACTTTTCCAGGACCCTACCCTGTGAATCATGACATCAGCTGCAGGGGTGAGATTCTACCTGCCCTGCTCCTTGGTGAAATTCCACATAGTTATAGGATGTTCATGAATGTCTACTGGTGTAGCAGCTGGTTGGGATTTACCATGTCAAAATCTTCCCAAAGCTGGCTATTTGCTTCAAGCCAAGAGCAGTTCCCAATATGAAACCATTTTGTAACTTCATGCAGCCTCAAAATAATTTGTGATGTGATATGGAAGTGAAAGGCCTGCTTGTCATGAGCATCATGAAGACTTCTTGGCAGGGCTGGTCGGAGGCGGAGGAGGAATGGGATAAGAGTGCTGAGCTTGTTGCTAGGTAGGGAAACATGCCCATCATGCAGGCGTTGGATGTCCCAGCAGAGGAAGGAAAGCAACCTCAGTGCCCCCCAACCTCCTACTCATGTAATATTCCCAACAATTGGGGAGGCACCTGAGTCAGCTGGACAAACTCCATCTAAGACCACAATATTGTGCAGACTCAGCCTAGTCAAAGGAATGCTCACTTGCCTGCCCAGTTCCATTGCTCAGGACCCAAAATATGTGAATGTTGGTGCCCACTCTGCTCTGCAAAAGGAAGGCAAAGGGTGCATGCCAGGTGTTAAGACAACACCTTAGCTTGTGTCTACCCATGTACTCTCCTGTGGACTCCTGTGGACAACCTGTAATTTGATCTATGGTTAAGCCGTGTAGTGATTTTTTGAATAAAGCCTTCACGAATCATTGAGCTGACAGTATGAGTACTGTGTCCACAAGTGGGAGCCTGCTGGTCACAGAAACATCTAGAAATCCCGTAGGATTCACAAAATTGGGAAAGCCTTTGGACTTGTTTTCTTAAGTCATCCCACTAGACATCGCAACAGCCACCTTGGATTAGAGCCAGGGGCCGTTCACCACCACTGCTAGAAGATGGATGACACCCATTTCCAAGAACTGCAGATGGGATGATAGCAGAGAGGAACACATGTCGTACTGAAAGCTGGGACTGACGTTCAGAGCAGTGGGGAGGTGCTCAGCTCTGCTCAGCTCAGATTGTTCGAACTGGAAGACAAAGTCTTGAAAGTAAAACTGGATTTATTCTAAATGCAACATATAGTTCTCTTTTAGAACTGGGACTGGCTGGAACCAGCTCTCTGTGTCAAAAATGCACACTGTTCTTTTCCCCTAAAAGGGACAGTTTGGTCTTTCAACTTCTTCCCCTTCAAATGAATGGCATATAACTATTGCTTGACATTATGCATTGAACATGGGTTCATATTGTTCAGCTAGTCTTTGTGGAGTTCTTTTTTTATCATTGATCGCATGTTGACAGGATGGGTGATAAAAGTTCCAGATTTTAATTTATGCTGGTATTTCAATGGTGGATATTGTTATAGATTTGTATTTCACTGTTTTATTGATGGTGAACTGCCTTGCTATCTCAAACTATATAAATGGAAGAAAATAAATACAAAAGTGTACAATGGGATACCCTAATTTGATAGCTCTGCTCCTCAATCCAATATGTGTGGCAGTGGGTGGCTGTAGTGGTTGATATGTAAGAGGAGAACACTTTGCACATGCTCAGAGGATATTTGTGAGTGTTTCAAATTCTTGAGCTCAGAACACCATCAGAGCAAAAGAAAACAAATGTCCCAGTGAGGAGAATCATTAAGCATGGTAGAGAGTATGGTGGTCATATAATTATGCCCACAGAATACAGGAAGAGAAGTTCTACAGGAAGAGAAGTTCTACAGCAACTTCCTCCAGTTATTGAAACCAGCACAAAACATCTTGAAATTAGACATCCAAATTCTGCACCACTCAAATAAAAGTATTGGGCTGCCTGCTCCTGACCCTTTTACTAGTACCTCCCCAACAATATTTTCTTTGGATGTTCAATAAGTATATTTTCTTTCACTCTATTCTATTGCTTTGTTCTCCCCTAGCTTAAGTGACTTTGAAAAATGTACATGCCTTTAAGGAATTTTCCTTAGCTAAACATTTTTCTCTCACATGATCCATTATTCTCAAACATCTGAAAGCATTATAGGGTTTTACAATAGAGTAGAAAGTTTGGAGAACTTTGGCTGGCACTTGGGATAGATTTCTGAAGGTTTCCAATACTATATTGGAATCTGTAGGTGTATTATTGCTGAGTTTGCCAATTATGAGTATACAGTACAATTTCCTAGAAATCTTTCTTTTTTTATAATGTTGCAGATTAATAATTTGAGTACCTCCAAATGTGTTGCCAAATATATAACTGGCAAGCTCTTATATTGTTTTAGGGAGACAGAAAGAAAAGTTAAAGGCCATTTGTATTAGAAGGAACCCAAAAAAATCCTACTCCCTTTGGGTTGCTTGTATTAAATAAAAATATTTCAGTAACTGTATAGTAAAAGTTTATGCTATGCAAGCAAGTATATATTGATACAATGAAACATGATGAACACAAAATTGGGTTAATGGGAAAGTAGAATGTTGGAAATATATTTCCCTGAAAGAAGAATCAGATGTATTTATTTATTACATTTATATCCAACTCTGCCTTTGGCAAACTCAGCACAGCATATATCATTTTACCCGCCCCTCTCCTATTTTATCCTCACAACAACTTTGTGAGGTAGGCGAGTCTGAGAGATAGTGACTAACCTAAGGCCATCCAGTCTTCTTCATGGCTGATTTGCACCCAGGTCTTCCTAAACTAACATTCTAACCACTATGCTAAATTAATAAATATTATGCTGCATTGACTCAAATAGAAGCCCTGTGGGCAAAAAAGAAAATACCAACAACGACAATTGGATGCAGTCTAGTTCTTGCCCTGGCAGGGTGTTAGAAAATGAGCATCAAACCATAAGGTCTGGTTACCAATTCATCCCAACAGTGGAATCTGCTGTTGCTTGCTAGTTCTCTCCTCTCCCCGTGTGTGTTTTTGTTTTGTTTTGAATTTTACTAAATTTAGAACACTTTCCACTTAAAAAGAATTCATAGCAAAGTGGACTTAGTTCAAAACTGCCTTGGCCATTCTACAGCAGCTCCATATGTGGGTGTTGTCAAGGTCTGCCATCAGTCCTCAGGTACTGCGGACCTTTGATCAATATGGGAATGATGTGAAGCTATATTTACCGTACTTGGCATTTCAGGTCACACAATTCACAGTATAAACCCTTTTTGATCAAGTTAAAAGACTTACATACATACATGGTATCTGTTGTTTGATAAAAGGCTCCAGGAAGTCTGAACAATGTCAAGATACACCTGCTCCCCCAAGAAGAGAAAGGTGGGGGAATCCAAGCGTTGAAAGAGAAAAACAGGATTACCTTGTTCTAGTTTGTATTATAGCTGATGTATAAAACACCAGTGTAAACTATCACAGTTTTGCAATATAATACAGAACATCCGCAACAGAATGCAGCTAATTTTGGTTAAAAAGAAAGCATGCCAGGCCCAACATCCTATATGTATAACTTTGGTCCTAAAAGTAAGAGCATCCACTGTTTTGTAGGAAGGGGAAGATGTCTTGGCTCTCAAGTATTCTCGTTGTCTTTCCTTGGGTTCCACACAGTACATTTCATTTTTCCCCTACCCAATATTAAATGGTTATTATTAAGTTGCTCTGGAATTTTTCACATGCCTTTCTATTCTAGGCTAGTCTAAATAATATTTTTTCTGACTGACCCTACAACCCCTCTTGCCAAGTTATTTATAGATCTGCATCTACAGCGATTACCCAAACCACCATTAAGTTCTCTGGCTATAGGGCTGGATCAAAGGAACCAGGAGCAGGAGGAAAACAAACATGAACATTGTTCATTGGTGCTTCCCTGGGACCTTTTGCAAAACTTCATGCTGGGCTTTATAGCAGCTCTCATATATGTAACCTTCCTAGGTAAAAATAATGCATGATATTTGACTTATGAACGCAATGTCTTAAAGTTTAGTTGGAGCTGGGGATTGGGGGAAGAGAACTTACGTAATCAGTGCATATCCCATATCCAGACATGTTACCAAGAGTGGAGAGATGAGCAAGGTTTCTCACACAGGAAAGACCGATGATGTCACTGCTACAGTTTCCATTGCAAGTGGGTCCACTGATGCTATCACAATACTGGAAGAAAATTTCACAAAGTTGCACAGTAATTACAAACCCTTTTTTTTATAGCAGCCTAGAGGCTGAAAATGTGGTTTTGTTTACTAGAGTTGAACCCATTTCACTTTTGTTTAATGGCAGTAACTCATAACTACAAATGTTTCATGAACAGAGGTTGTTTGTGGCTCTGAACGAACCTCAAGTCTAATTGCACTCCCTCTAGTATCCCTCTCCACCTCAGGTACAGGTCACTTTAACCCCAAACGATGAAAGATAACAAAGTTTTAGGAGACCTTAATTATTTATTCCTGCTCTTTTCATTGTTGACATTCACTCTCTTTGCACTTGCAAAAGGTGGGATGTGACTTCACATCGGGAGAGGGCAACAGGATCTGGCCCATTTTCATGCACATACCACAAGTGGAGCATACTGCAAGGGTAATATCTGAATATTTTTTACTACAAGTAAACTCATTAAGGTACCTAAGTTAGTCATGGTTAGTAATTTCGCTGGGTCTACTCAGAGTAAAAATTAGTTGATGAAAACCCAGATACCCAAAGGAACACATGGTGAGGGTCAGGGCCTGACATTGTGATCCCATCCACACCCTATGCATAATCTTTGTGTGCCTCCTCCTAGAGGAGGGTGGGCAACATGAGAAAGGGCCTTCTCTGCAGTGGCTCCCCATCTGTGGAATGCTCTCCCCAGGGAAGTTTGCCTGGTGCCTTCATTATACACCTTTGTGCACCAGACAATTCCTTTTTAACCAGGCCTTTGGTTGATTTGATTGACATCCTATGCCCTTTAAAAATGTGGAGTTTGTGGGGGGGAGATATTGGGTTGTTTTTATTTTGATTATATATTTTGTGGTTTTATATTTTGATTTTGTTCTGTGAACCGCCCTGAGACCTCCAGGTATCGGGCAGTATATAAATTATGATGATGATGATGATGATGATGATGATGATGATGAAGAAGAAGAAGAAGAAGAAGAAGAAGAAGTGAACACAAGGAGCCTCTCCCAGATGTATGAAGGTGCTGCTGCTGTTTTTTATGTTTGCCATGTTGCTTCAAATATTATAATGTTATTGGTTTGGGGGTCAGTCTGGATTATACTGGTGATCCCTTCAAGGCCTGTGGTTCTGAACCAAGGAGGGGACAGATCATCAGGTGGGGTTACCTTGGAAACACAACTACTGATGCCTGGTCAGAAGGTTTTTTTTTTAATTTTGGGTTATAGAAATGTAGAAAAGAGCCATATACACTGACTGGCACCAGGTTACAGAGAGGGGTGCTCCCTATTCCTACACAAAGCCCTTCCACACATAAGGACATCTACCAATAAGATTAGATTTGACAGTAAATATATAAGTTTAAGATCTTCAGATGGTTTTCATGATAGCCACCAGACTTAGGGACTCCCCCTTTTCCCAAGATGGGAACTTAGGAATTCTTGGTCAATGGTATCCTGTATTTTTTTTTCCTGGAGTGATTGTCCAGGAGCTGCCAACCACCAAGTGAAGTGATGTCAAACGTGTTGTGTGGGCTTTCTAAAGGAACCATCAGGCAGGCCATTAGTGTTGGGCAGAGTCAGCATCTAATTCAAAACATACTCCAGTCTTTTTTCCAAAGCAAGATCACTATCCAGATGAACAGCTGAGAAAATGGAGAGGGTGGAAGCAGAAGAAGCCAATCTAGAGATAGGATTGCCAGAATCAATCCAGCATGGACTCTCATTTGATATTTGTGCCTGGGTAGAAAACATATTTTTTTATGAAGGCAGCTTCTCCCACTACTGTAGAATGGTACTTGGGCAAACCATTTGAACATTCCAAAGGAATGTATTCCAAAGGAATGTATTCCAAGGAATACATCTCCTCTTTAGGTTGTATCTCCCAAGAGTATATTTTGTGGAGAACAGTTGAGCATTGGCCATGTGCCAGTGTTCAAAATATCTCACATGTAGATCTAAAGTTCATGCTGCCTAGGATGAATGCCTACAAAAAGTGCCTCAGAGAGGTTACATCAATTGCCCACTCATGCTAAAATATAACATAAATATACACATTACTGTCAACTGATCTACTTCAGCATGTGTCAAGAATGCTTGCTCTGATCACGTCCCACATTGTAATATAAAGGTGGCTACAAGAAGACTATTACTTAAAGTGAAGTGTTTTTTGAGTATCTACTTTTAAACAAACTGCTAGTTTGGTAAATTACTTAAAAAACCTCTAAAAGAAAAAAGTTAAACATTGAATTACTTTTCATTAGCTCAGGGGTTCTGTTTTTCATTTCTATATTAGTTTTAACATATTCCAACAATAGATATGCAATGTCTAATGTTTGAAATCTCAGATTGTTTAACTCTATACTTCAGGTTCTTTGTGTTTATCATCTGCCTTTGCCATGCTCTGCAACTTCCTGATCTGTTGTGATCAATGACTTTCTGCTACATACCCTTGAAACCTTTTCTTCATCCTTAATGTAGACTTTATGCAATGCTAGAACTAACCCTGCTCCAAAAAACACCATCATCAACTTAACATCTGCCGGCTTATCATTAGCCTCATGCAAAGTGGGCTTGCCAGCTGAAACTCACTATGTGTCTGACAACATCTTAACTCACAGCATCGTACTCAATTCCAGATATGTCATCGCTTTGTATTTCTCCAACTTTTTATCATAACAGCCCAATGAGACTTACAGTTTTGTAGGGCTGATTTCACACTTCCATTTTTCCTTTGCTTTTTTTTTTAAGCACAATTCTAAGAAGAGATAACATGGAAATGCTACAATGACTTGAGACAAAAGTCCTGTTCAGGCATTATTTCTGAAAGGGACTTCCAAGGGCATTTGATAAAGCACAATTAAAAGCCTTCTTGTGATCTGGAATTAGGCTCAGGATCATGACGGCTATACTCTGCCTCCAGGGTCCAATGACAGTAATAACTCTGAATACCAACTGATGGAAACCACAGAAGGGGAAAGTGCTCTTGTGCTCAGGTCTGACTTTTGCGCTTTCCACAGTCATCTGGTTGGCCGCTGTGAGAGCAGATACTGCATTGGATGGACCATTGGCCTGATTCAGCAGCCTCTTCCTTTGTTCTTATGAATCCTGATAATACACACTTCCTGACCACAAAGAGTTGAATCCATAATTTGTTATTATGATGTTTAGTGGAGTGGGGGTTGTGATGTTCCCTGTCTTTAAATGCTTTGTAACGCTCCAGTTTGTGATGACCAGAGGATTTCATTTAGAAGCTTTGAAACCTCTTCCATATCTTTAACGCAGACTTTATGCAACACTCTGGGCCAACACCAGATTTCAGGGGGGCCCAGGCAAACTGCTTCCTTCCCTCTTCATGTCCTATCTTGGTGGATGTCTGCAGAGAAAAGAAGACAGTTGCTGAGTGCCCCATATGTCCGTATGTGATGTTAACCAGGTACCTATGTACAAAATTTGACCAAAGTCATTGCAATATAATGGAAAGCATATTTAGATACATTGTCAGCCAGTCAATAACATTTCTCCACATCAGCAATTCAATTACAGAGAGCCATCGTCACCCCCTGTAATTAAAACTGAGACTGAGCCAAAACAGACCACCTAACTTTTCAACTTTTCAATTATTATTATTGATATTATAATATATTTATTTATACCCTGACAGGGACTGAAGGCTACCAAGTTGGATTTCCTCCTTCCATTAATGCTACAGGTGGCAGGTGGGGTGCACAATTATCAATTGCTCATGGACACATCAAATGAAGGTGTCAGTAGGGATACACTTCTCTGCCTTTCTGTGATGTGCTGCAAGATAGTGTCATAAGATAAGGAGTATCAGCCCTTATTGTCTTCTTCACTGCCCTCCTGAAGATAGGGCAGGGTTCTCAGGCTGCCAGGGCAACCAGGGAGCTGCCCCTATTTTTTTGGTGCTATGTGGCTCACCAAACCATAACACAGAAACAAGAAAAAAGCACATAGCAGCAGCAGAGAGACAAATCATTGTGGCTACAAAGTTTGATGAAACTTATTCAAGTGTGATGGCCTGGGATTCAGACTCAGATGCTGAACCTGAGGGATCCCAGCCTGCACAGGATTCCCCGCCTCCAGAACCAGCAGAGCCGGGGCTAGGGCCTGAGTCTGAAGGGTCCTCACCTGTGCTGGATCCTCAGGTGCAGGCATCTGATGAGTCTGCTCTGGCTCCTGCTGGGATGGAGGACCCATTGCCTGCAGGTGCTCCACTCCCAGTCCTGTCAGGGGGAGCTGAGGTTGCCTCTGGGTCCGGTAACCCTCCAGCCTCTCCTGAGCTGCAGAGGCTCAGGGCAGAGAGGCGAAGGGAACTGAGTTCCCGCAGGAGGAGTGCTCGCCTCCAAGCCAGGAGAGGTGAGTCACCTGAGGATCGGAGCCGCCCTATGCCTCGGGGCAGATAAAAGCCGGCCAGCCCCAGCCCCAAGTTGCAGGAGCAACATCGTTGCTGACCAGTTCCTGCTTGAAACCTGTCCTGCTTTTCTGCCTGAGCTCCTGACCCGCCCTGGTTCCCTGCTTGCCTACCTGTTCTCGACTTGGCCTGACTCCCTGCCCTGCACCCAGCTTCAGTGACTACGGACTGCCTTTATGTTGTACCTCTGACCACGGACCGGACTTGGACCTCGCCTTTCGGGTAACCCACGGGACCAGCACATCAAGACACTTAAGGTGGGGAAGGATTTAACATCCCCAAAGCACCATATTTCTCACACTCAAAAATTGTGGGTGATGCTTCTCCTCTGCTGTGTTTTGAAACTCTTGAAATAGTCATTTGAGAAATCAATGGCTTATTATAAGAGCTCCACCAGGTGGTGGCAGCTCTACTTGAACAGTGTTTTAGGTCCAGATCAGATCAGATGCCATTCATGTAATTAGCGAATGCATGAGTGACTTCTGAAGAGTAAACAGCAGGCTCTTGGGCTAGGGCAGGGGATCCAGACTGGATGCGTGGAGCAAAGGCTTTAACTCCGCCTTGCCTCCCCCACCCCCCAACAGCACTGTTTCAGCTTTTATTTCGGTGTGGAGCTCAATCTGGATTGGAACTACAGCGGAGGTTGAATCCCCCCTACCACAATGCCAGGGTCCCCATCCAAATCAGGGCATCAACACCTGCTACTTTATTTCAAAAAAAAAAATCCATTCACATAATTTCTAAGTGCAGTGGAAATGGTTAAATTCCCCCTTGATGCCTGCTGTGCTCCTGATAATTACCATCCCAACCCCAGCTGCTGATATTTGCATTAAAACACACACACACACACCCCCTACACATGAAATACAAAAACACATTTGTCATTGGTCTAGTTGACCCTAATATTCCTGTGAAAGCAAAAATTGTGATCTGGCTAATGAAGGGCGCTTTTCAAATAGGTGTCTCAAAGTAAAAATATATATTAGTGAAGGACACCATAGTGCTCTTAATAACTTTTGTACTTGTGCAATTTATTTGTATTCCTTTTCTCCTCCAAAGCCCCAGTAATAATCGGGTTTCACAACAATTCCCCCCCCCCGAAATGTTTCTAAGATAAGGCCTCCATCCTGCAAATTAGTTCAGGCAGTTGTACAGCTGGGTTCATGCAGAGTCCTGCTGAAGTCATGCAAAGCAGAGGCCAAGACTACGAAGAGGTAGAGCAAGTGAAGTATAGCAAACTGCACAGAGTTAGAGGTAATGCAGTGAGGCACGGCTATTACAGCAACAACAACAATAAGAGGGTTATGCAATGGCATAGGCTAGCTATATGTATAACCTACGGGTGCCAAGTGATTTGGAAGGCTCCCATTTCACAAGCACATTAAATAAACAAGATAAGCTCTCTCTGACCTCCCCTCAACCTATCTGTGGCACATGTTCAAAGCTTTGCTTTCCTTGAGCCAAAGTTAATTGCAACTGCTAATAAGGTCAGCAACATATAATTCTTCCCAACTGAATCAGTGTATTTGTGGTTAACAGTTTAATCCTTATAGGAGTCTTTTGGCATCTGTTCTGGTCGAACTTGCCAACACATAGAAAAGGCATCAGATCATAGCCCTCTTAGACGTTCCAACTGTAAATGTGAGCGATCGGGTCTGACGTTCAACACGGAGGAAGCAGTACCAGAGCAAACAAGTGCGTACAGTCCCCAGGCTCAGAACAAGTGCTCTCTGTTTTCTTCCCTGGAGCTTGCTGGTGCACATTTTCCTCCTGTAATTTGAATTGTGATTGCATCCTAGAACTGGATTGGGATGGGGGGGCAGCAGGGAGTTGTGACACTGGTGTTGGTTTTGATTGCTGCTTACTTTAGACATCACTGACACTGCGAGAGGGGAGATGGTTGCTGTTGGAGGAAAGCCTGAATCCATTCAGGCAAGAGCTCAAACTAGAGGACAGATCACACCTACATGCCCCCCTCTTCTCATCATGCTGCATGCAAGGACCGGTTCAGACGTATTCGGTTACCTATTGAACCTTGACAACAAGCTCCACAAACCTGGGTAAATTGCCAAGTCTTCCCCCCCCCCAAATTTTTTTATTAGTTTTAACAAAATAATACCATTGAAGAAAACAGGCAATATTAAACAGACAAAAAGAAAACAACAACAATAATACACATAAAAACATACATAATTCCTTTCCTAATAATCCTTATCATTGTGGGTTGACTTCCTCCTATCCTCTCTTCCTGCATTCATTGTATATCATCTTTAGTAATTTCTTGACATCATTGAAAACATTTTTAATTAATTAACCTCAAATATCTCTTCTATCCTAATGTCAATATCATTTACTCCAACAATTATAAACCTTAAATCTATCCTCTACGTCTACAGCCTCCTTTATCTTCCAGCTTACTTCTACTCTTTAATCTTACAATGCTTTTTAAAATATACTTTAAATTTCTTCCAGTCTTCCTCCACCACTTCCTCCCTCTGGTCACGAAGTTTTCCGGTCAGCTCAGCAAGTTCTATATAGTCCATCATTTTCATCGGCCATTCTTGTATCGTTGGTAATTCCTCTGATTTCCAGTTTTTAGCTAACAAAATTCTAGCTGCTGTTGTGACATACATAAAGAAAGTCCTATCAACTTTTGGGATTTCCTGTTTTACAATTCCATAAATTGCCAAGTCTATTAACTGGCTCTTATGGCTCTTAGCCTATGCCTGCTGCAACTAGGAGGGCCTAGTTTGCTTTTTTCATTCCTCCTCTGGTTATTGCTATGCATCCATGACCTGTCTGACTGTCTCGAGACACTGCAGTTGTCTGCAAGGGATTCCCACATGGCAGGGTTGATGTTGCCAGCCTTCATGCCACCTTTGCAAATATCTTTATAACACAGAGCTGGTCTGCCATCGGACCTGGTGCCTGAAGCCAGCTCCCCATAGAGTATGTCCTTGGGAGTCATGCCATCTTCCATTCTGTAGACATGACCAAGCCAGCTGAGACAGGAGTGTGAACATGCTGGGAATGTGGGCTTGGGAAGAGCACATTTTTGTTTGAGACTGTCCTGCTCAATACTAGTATACAGATAAGTCCATCAATCAGTCTGAAGTGTTCATGTGGACTAGGTTTTTGTGTGCTTTGTTTTTCCTAAATATGACATCTCTTTCCCACATTTTTTTTACATACTGTTAGGCATTTCCTCCATATATAGCAGTGTTCCCCAGCCTTGGGCCTCCAGCTGTTTTTGGACTACAACTCCCATCATCCCTCGCTAGCAAGACCAGTGGTCAGGGATGATGGGAATTGTAATCCGAAAACAGCTGGAGCCCCAAGGTTGGGGAACACTGATATATAGGACTGTAAATGTAGGCATCTCTCATCTGCTAAGCTGGTTGTATAAAAGAAAGCATAATTTAGTAGCATTCCCTTATTACTCTGAAGTGACAAAATAAAGAATACTCCTTTTGAGAACAAACTTTGGTTAAGGTGACACTATCATTTTTTCTAAATGGTGTTTGTCTTCCTGGACACAGTGACAGTCAGATAAAATGTAATACATTTCACTGTGGACATGCTATACATCAGCACTGATTGCTGGAGGTTTGTCCTGCAAGATAAAGAGCCTGTGAATTTTACTTGGATTATTTCCTAGTTTATCTGGAGGAACATGTCACTGTGCCCCTGGATGGAAGCTCTTATAGTCCTTGGCTTTGCAGTCTGTTCATCAGCAAGCTTACTCAACACAGAAGAATGCCAGGTTCTTATTGCCTACCATTTGGATAGCATTATAAACCTTTTTTGAGGTTTGATGCGAAAGAGGATTCTTGCTTTTTTTAAAAAAAGGGTCTAGTTTATTTTCTCTTTGGAGTTATTGGCAAGGTCTTTAAAATGAAGTAGCTATATATGATGAATCGGTCTCTTTCATTAAAGACCATTTATCTTTCCAGGGACGAGGCGATTGCATCCTGGTGCAGCCCACGAGAGCCAGGAGAAGGAAGGGGGCAACAGTGTCCTCCCTCATAGAAAGACATTTGTTTACTGTCTTGGCCTGCTGTGGGGGACAATGGTCTAGCCTGCCAAGTTTAAATTTAAACTGGTCAATGGTGGCCTGGATGTGAGCCACGGCTTCAGCGGCGGATCAGAGGAACCAAGATTTCCCTCCGGTCCACTGCAATATTTCAGGGTACCCTGGTAAAGGAGTCTGGGTGGAAGAATCTGACCAGGATTTATTTTCATTTACTCTCAGGTAACCAAATGTGGAACTTTTTGCCCCAACATGCATCATTTTACATTCCCTCACAGAGCTACAATTCCCCAATCAATTCCTCTTCCCAGAAAACACTGGGAATTATACCTCTGTGTGGCGAATAGGGGTCTCCTAACAACGCTCAGCATGACTGTTCAAAGTGGTATGAAACTGCTTTAAATGTATAGTGCAAATGAGACTGGTCTCAGCATAGGATTTATTTTCATTACTCTCAGGTACCAAAATGTGGAACTTTTTGCCCCAACATGCATCACTTTACATTCATATACATTCATATACATTGAATTGCATTTGTCATTTTGCCACCCATTCCCTTGGTTTGGTGAAGTATGTTTGGAGCTCTTCACAATCTCTCTTTGTTTTAACAACCCTGAATAATTTAGTAGCATCAGTGGCCACCTCACTTCTCACTCATGGCCCTAGATTGTTTATGAACAAGTTAAAAGCACAGGTCCCAATCATGATCTTTAGGGGACTCTGTTCATTTATTCCTACTCTTTGCTTCCTGTAGCTTAAACAATTCCTGATCCACAAGAGGCCATTGCCTCTTACTCTATGAGCGCTAAATTTACTCAGGAGTCTTTGGTGGGGAACTTTGTCAAAAGCTTTTTGAAAGTCCAAGTGCCCTATATCAACCAGATCACCTCTATCTATATGCTTCTATCATCTATCTATCTATCTATCTATCATCTATCTATCTATCTATCTATCTATCATCTATCTATCTATCATCATCTATCTATCTATCTATCTATCTATCTATCATCTATCTATCTCTATCTAATCTATCTATCATCTATCTGTCTATCTATCTATCTATCCATTAATCATCTATCTATCACCTCTATCAAAGAGTTTGTATAGGTTGGTAGAGTGTGCTTGACATCTAGCAAGTTGCGATTGACATCAGTTGTTTTCCAGAATGTAAAATATGAACTTTCCATTAAAGGTTCATGTAGGGAATTCATAACCATGAACTGGTTTTAAAAAGACTCCAGCAATGCTTAGTTCCAAAACAAATGAAATGCTATAACCTAACATGATTTCCAGAGTGCAAGTTCAAAAAAGTAGGGCAACAACTATCATAGCTCAGAAACTGTGAAGTGAGTATATCCAGAGCTTTTGCAAGCAATGTATACAAAGCACTAGAGAATCTTCACATGGTATGCAATGCTGCAATATATTGCCAGGAATAGCTTGTAACTAATTTCATAGCTTGGATGGATTCTCTGTGAAGACATTGTTCTTAGTGTGGGATTAAAGCCAAGAAAAGATGAGTGATACCAAAAGTGTGAAGCAAATTGAAATAAGGGTATTCCTGAGAGGAACAGACACATATGCATCATAAACCCCGGAGTACGATTATTAGTATGAGTGTAAAAGGGCAAAAGATCATAACAAGGAAGGTATGCAGTGTTATTCCCAAAAGAGAGTGAATTTGCACATAGCCAGATATTATCTTGACTTTCTAACTCTCATATGAACTTTAAGCATGAATGATTAGACAGAAATAGAATACTGGTGGGGAAAGGAGCCAGTACATCTTCCTTTCTCTGTCTAGACAAGCAGCCAAGTTCATTGATAGGCTGTATGTATACCGCTGTGAATGCAATGACAGTGCTCTGTAAGTCTTCTTGGTTGTGTGTGTTTCATAAAATATGCCAGATACTATGAAGCACATTTTCCGCGTGCATCTCCACCCCTCACCTTTCTCATTCACCTGCCTTTCTGTTGTTTGCTATTGCCAATTCTTCTCTTTTCCTCCTCTCCAGATTGTTTTCTCCCCTAGGGGTTGCAGACTGCTTTGTTTAGTATTGCTATAGGTTCTGGGTGCCAGAGTTTGTGGGTGCAAGTCCCCCATAATTCTTGGATTGAGTAAGAGATAGAATTAATCAAGAGAAAGAATTAATCAAGGTTTGATTAAACTGTGCCAAACATGGAAACCCCTGGGTTCAGCTTATGCAACCGAGCCAGTTTGGCAGAGCTAGCTGAGCATGGATCATTGGAGGACAAAGGCTGATGATGGCTAGTCATTAACCAAGGAAGCCATGAAGAGGGCAAAGATGTACCAGACAAGAAGGGCTAGTTCCCCTCCTCCAGCTTTTTGCTAGTGGGCAGAGACAAGAGGGCTTTAGGATTTCAGGAGTAGATGGAGTAGGTTGGAGAGAAATAGTTTCACTTGGTTAGCAGGAACATGGAGGGAGGTGGGGGGCAGGACACGATGTGGGCTGATAGTGGCAGGATGTAGCAAAGAGAGAGAGCAAGGTGGGTTTCCCTGTCTTTAAACCCAAGCCTGCTAGGAGAAGTAAGGGACTATCTATATGGGGTGCAGTGCTGAGATTCTCCTCCATCTAGACTCAAGTTGAGGATACCGGTATGTGTAAATAAACCATATATCCCAAAGACACCACAGTATCTCTTCTGTGCTTCATTTCAAAAGGAAACACAGACCCTGCATAAGTGCCTGGACTCATGGAATCTCACACTGCTGTGGAGATTGGGTTATCGTGGAACAGTATATTTATAGGCCACCTTCCTTCCAACGTGAACCCAATTTGGTATACATGGTTTTCCCAAGCAGTCTCCCATCCTGGGTAGTGTGGTTTTTTTAAGGGTGTTCAGAGTTGTCAGGTGACCCCTTAACAAACTACAGTTCCCATGATTCTTTGGGTGAAGCCTTGACTGTTGAATTGGTATAAGGGTGCTTTAAATGTATGGTGCTGGAAGCTGCCCAGAGTGGCTGGGGAAACCCAGCCAGATGGGTGGGGGATTATTAATAATAATAATAATAATAATAATAATAATAATAATAATACTTCTTAGCACCAGACAGATTAACTTTGTGTCACGTAACCCTGCCAACAAGCATTAGGAAGGGAGAAGTGTATTTTTTAAAAAAATTCTAGGAGTTGGATATTAAGTTGCAGGACATTGCCCTTTGCATGGTTGAATTTTAGAGCACGTTTAAATAGGTTCTTCTGTGCAATGATCAGCAATGTTAAATTAGGCTTAATTGCCTGATTGCATGCTGCTGTCCTTCATGCTGCTAATTATAATTATTATTTCCCCAGCCACTCAAGGCCTGAGGAGTAAAATGAGAACGATACTCCCTGATCTTATAAGAGAGATGGAGAGCAGTGAATACTTCTGCCGCTCAGCCCATTAGAACAGAGCGCCACATAGAAGGTCAGAGAGAGAGAGAGGGAGAGAGAGAGAGAGAGAGAGAGAGAGAGAGAGAGAGAGAAGTCAGGCAAGGGACTGGAAAAGTCCATAGCAGATTGAAACACTGTTCTTAGAATGCCTAATCTTCAAATGAGGTATTCCAGCAAAAGTACTGTGAAAGGAAACGGAGGGAAAGGAAACAGTCATTTTTGCTTTTTGCTGATCATTTGCCCATACTGATTGTCTGTTTCCACAGGGCCTGAAAACAGCTTGATGTAATGCTATGCTAGAACTTGGCTGGGCTGCTTTAGTGCAGAGAAAGCTAAACAACTTTTTTAAAAGAAAAATTAATTTAAAAGGAAGTGATAAGCCAAATACCCAGAACTATGCCAGGTGGACAGGGGAAGGCCTGAGGCTCAGGAGTAGAGTATCTGCTTTGCATGTAGAACGTTCTAGGTTGAAACTTCAGGTAGGGCAGGGGAAAACTCCAAACCTTGGATAGCTGCTGCCAGTCAGTGTAGGCATACTGAACTAGATGAACAAGTAGCCTGTGTATTATTTAATTGTGGCTAGATTTTTGCCCTCATTTTTCATGCACAACTACTTTTAAGGGGAACCCCCTTAACAACCCCCCAAATCTTCCCATTTTATCCCTGTTCACGACTGTTTTCAACAACTCTTTCCACTCTTTGCTGCTGTTCATCACAAAAAAAATTTCTGTCTTTGCTCTCTTTCCCCTGAGTAATCCCAGCCAATTAGGAATCGAGGGGTGGATATAGTTATGTCATGATGATACCACATAGCCAATGGTTGAAAAGATCAGTAAGGGCAAAGGAAGCCAACCACTTTGAATAGGCAGAGAGAGGAGATGCAACCAGCCTAAAGAACTGTGCCAATGCTCTCTGTTGTTACACATCATAGTCTGTGGTGCTTTTGTTGTTTCACTTCCCAGTCCTCCAGTCCTACAGCATCTGCTTGAATGAAAGGACATTTGATGCCAGTGAAATCTCCTTCTAAGAAACTGTGGTGATGAGTATTTTTACTAGCATTACCAATTTAATAAATAAAGGAATGTTTGGGCTACGCTTCCAGTACACGATTTAAAGACACACTGGGACTTCTATCTTATATTGGAAGAACCAGTCCAAAATCTTTCACTTATATTTCAAGTTCGAGGAAAGGATCAGAATTGAGTCCCCTGCCTGAAGTCCTGGAGAGCTGATGCTAGCAAGTGTCTATTGGGGTTTGTCAACATGGTGCCTCTGGTGCCCAGATGGACTACAACTCCCAACAGCTTCAATCAAAATGGCCAATGGTCAGAGTTGTAGCTCAAAACTTCTGATGGGCACCATGTTGGCTTCTTCTGGTGTGGACAATAATGAACTAGAATGGAACAAGCATATGCTTATACTCAGGAAGAAGGAATACTTTCTAATCTGTCTCCATATTGAAGCATCTCTTGCAGCTTCCATACACCCTTCCATACAACGTTCAACAACACAATAAGCAGTCTTTTCCAATTTGCCATCCAAACAGTTTTGTCAAGCGCAGTACCACGGCCAAACAGGCCCCAAGACATTTTGCAGCCACACAGAGTGAAAGAGAGTTTAGCATCCTTCTCAGCATCAAACTTCAGCCAGTACAGTTTGTCAAAAGTTATTTAAAAAAAAAACCAGTCTGTGGGAAAGCCCCAAACAAAATAAATATATTTTATTTGAAATATCTGTTGTTTGGAACAGGGAGAGAAGCAGCTGGTTCAGCAAAGTGCCTGAGAGGATCTGACTCACAGATTAAGTCCTAATACAGAGGACCGTAGGAAAGAGAAACAAATATGTAAGATTGCCAATTTCTATTTTTTCTGGCAAGGATCTGCACTTCTAACAGGTGCCTGAGAGGCCAACATTCAACTGTGTTACCTAGTGCTGACATGACATTTTTAAAAACAAAACTCAATAAAAATTAGGAGAGAATGAAGGTCTGGCTGCACTTAATGCTAATAAAACATATCAGATCTATGGCACAATAAAATATCATATTGTTCTGAATATAGGCTGCACTTTATTCCTAAAACTGATTTGTATAAAACCTAAGTGTGGCTTATAACTACGCTGTTGCAGTTAGGGAAGTTGTGAGTTAAGATATTTCATTTTAGTGGTGTGTCCTATATTCAGGGGTAGTTTGTATTTGGACTAATATGGTAAATCCCTCTCTTATTTACCAGAAGATATTGGTACCACCAAGATCAGTGGTGTAACTGGGGCTGGACCCTGGAGCTGAAGTCCAGGGTTCTGCAGCTCTGGAGGCCTCCAAATGGTGAGCATTGGATGATGGAGAGGGGGCCATGCTCAGGGTCAACACCTGGGTGAGCATGGACATGCAAGGACCATTCCCAGCCTGGCATCTTCTCTCAACTACTGTCCGAAAAATTTGTTGCTCTTCTAACACATAAATACCCCATTTTGAGACTATCAGTGACACACCCTTCAGTTTCTTGTTAGTATAGACTTTCCCAGAAATCAACCTTCATGTTATTAATGGAATTTACCAAGAAGGACCACTTACTGTCTGCCTGGCCAGGAAGCAGAGATTTGGACCAGCACGACCATAACCGAGCTGGGTGCGATCTTCTGGTCCTTAAGTGGCTGAAGGAGGACATCATTTTCTCCTCCCCCAGCTATGCTGGCTAGTAGGGTTCACCAACAGTTTTTGTCCAATCCTGGGCAAGCAAGGGGGTGGGATGGGTTGGGCAGGAAACCAGAGGGAAGAATTTGTCCCCCTGTTTTCCCTCTGGTCTGCTTCCTAGGCATAAAAGGAGACCACACCTGGACTTAGGTGCTCAGTGGTCATTGGATTTCTCACCTTCCCACCCTATGCAGCGTGTTATGACTCTACCCAAAGGTGAGTGGGCAGGTCAAGCTGAAGACCTTGATGTGGAAACACCTGGTCACCAAATACGGGGCCAAAAAGGAATTTTCCTGGGACAAATTTGGCCTGTCTGGAGATTTTGCGTATCTCATAGCAATTGTCCAAAGTTGTTGGTGGATAAGGCATTGGGGTGGATATTTATTCAAGGTGGAACAGGTGTTGGGTGCCCCACCCCCCACTCCAAGGAATTGGTGCACCCTATTAAAGGGGGTCAGGGAGAGGCGCTACTGTCTGGATGTCCAGACAGGGGCCGATGGGCCATAGCATGCCCAAAAAATGGCAATTTTGGATAGCTCACTCCAATTCGGTGTACATCATAGGGTGATCCATATACCAGGGTCAACCCTGCCAAGTAATCAACCCAATGCCTACACCAAAACCTACTGACATCTGTAATCAATAAAGTTGTGGCTTGTTTAAATCCCAAGAAATTGTCCTGTGGTTATTGCATCTTCCCATGCCTTGGCCCCCACCAGCCATGAGCTCACGGCATCTGGGCCACAATATATATGCAGTGTTACTTGCTGTTCATTTCACATCTTTTCTCTTCCTACACTTCTTGGATGTTGCCTGAAGGAACAGAAGAAACATTTTCACGTCCATTTCAACCCATCGTCGCAACTCTTACAACAAGATTATGCAACATCAGCAGTAACTTATGGTTCATTTATAAAATCTCTCCCCTTGACATTTTGCTTCAGACTCAATAAATGCTGCATCCAGGCAGACTGACTTTCTTTCCCTGAACTTGATCTGCCAATAAATAGCTAGGCGGTTTAACAAAGCCAGCTAGCTGGGGGTGTTTTTTTGCAGCATGATTCTGAATACTATGTTGGCCAATACCAAAAATTACTCCTCTAATAACCAGATTCAAAGAACTGAGTTTTGTTTTGTTTTTAGCTATCTAGTTTGTAGTTTACCTCATCCCAAAGTCTTAGTATTGGCAGTAGAGATAGTAAATGCAGATGATCTGACAGTGGGTGGGGGAGACACTTTTCTAAAATGGTTCCAGCAGTGGTTTTTCACAGGTGTCTCTCAAAGGAGGTAAAAGTGTTCACAACAAATGCAGAAGTTAGAGCTGCTACACTACAGAAGTTAAAGAATCACAGAATTCTACAGTTGGAAGGGACCCCGAGATTCATCTCATCCAACCCCCTGCAATGCAGGACTCCTGTGCACAGCCGTCCCTGGGTGGACTTGAAACATCAACCTTCTGGTTAACAGTCAGACACACTGACCCATTGCGCCACAATCAGCTTAGTTAACCTGACTACAAGGCTAACAGCTAGTGTGAATTTTCAGAGAGAAGGCAATGAGTTTCTTTTGTTTTCATTTATATCATCATATAGCCCACTCTGATTGCTTATCTGATGTTGCAGTGTTATCACACAGAGTGATCTCAGATTGGCTGGGATCACTCCAGCAAGGTGGGGGGGCATTGGAAAATAGTGCTGACGAAGCATGAGTGGGGAGAAATAGAATCTGTAAACAGTGGTAGGAAAGGTACAATTTAGATTTAACATTTGTTCCCCCCCCAAAAAAGCACCCCATTCCCTCAAACCATTTTCACAGAGGACCATATGGTGCATTCGTGATTTTAGCACAATTGAAACCATCGTCCCTCTCTCATCCACACTGCAAGTCTGAAATCCTGTGTGAACTTTGTGCAGGACTGAGCCCTTAACAATAACCAATTATTGAGGAAACTTTAGACAGTAAGCTGAAGAAAGAAGACAAGTTCTAGCCTAGCTGTGAGTGAGCTTTGACCATGAAATAGGAAAAACATCTGCAGCATTAATAAGATTATTTATATAGCCACCAACTCACTCTACAACTGATCTTAGTAAGCTACTCAAGTAAACAAGTGGAATACTCATAAAATAGATTTTAAAATACTTTAAGTAGCAGAAAATATATCAAATGTCTAAAGAGAGGTTTTTTTTATTTTTAACAATGAAAGCTTTATTCTGAAAGAGAAGAAGATGATCGCTTTTGGGTCACACCTAAATATGTAAAATTACTCCTTGTAGTTTACAATGGGAATTTTAGGAGATTTATTTAATGCTTCTCTTATAAGCTACTACAAATGCACCACTCCTCACAAATATCCAGTAATATTTTTTTTCTTCAAATGTTGGATTAGGTCAGTGAATCTTTACAACAATCTACTTTTGTATCTACGGTATGAATTATTGGTATGGAATTACTGGCATTCCTACCGAGCTCCAAATTCTCATCAGTTCAAAGGTAGCTTGCCCATTACTACTTGACACTACAGAGTTTCAGCTCAAGTCCTCTCTTTGAAGCCTCTGAGTTTTGTGATACCACAAGTGGGACCTACAACAAAATGCTGCAGTGTGGAATGATCCTGTTCAGTGTTTCAGACAGACCTTCTTTCAGAATATTCCATATCATTCCCCACTCCCTCCCCCTGTTTTCCATTCAGAGCAGAAACTTTTTGTTCCATGAGCATACACATTTGGGGAAGGGTTGTGAGGGAGGGGGTTGTGTGGTGGGGGAGTTACCCATCCTAGTCCCCCCCCACACACAAATGTTTCTACTTCTGCAAAGCTTGAGGTTTCCACAATATATCTTCCTGTTTTTTCAGAACCCTATTTTGTCTACATAGCTGCCATAATTCAGCATCTCAGTTCACGATTTTTGTACACAGTAAGCAGGCACTATCCAGTTCTAGAGAGAACTAGGGATTTTGCAAGGAAGGGTGCCTGCAAAAGAGAGCCATTATTTGTTTGTGGGCAAAATCAGGTGAGTACAGCCCTGCCTAGAGCGTACTTTAAACAGGATGAGCAGATCTGCGCTTTCATTGTCCCTGTGACCCATTGCCACCTCCATAGCCCCACACCAAGAACTTCCCTTGGGGGAAGACAACAGTGTGGGGCAGAGCACCTTTTCCCAACAAGAACTGGGATTACTGGTCCCAGATTCCTCAACAGGAAACTGATGCTCTATGCACCATTGCCCTCAGACAGAATATCTACTGATTATTGTCTCCTTACAAGTTCTGCTGACTTGAATAGTCCATGCAGACTAGTCCTGTGCATGTTTACTTATAGGTCTGGCGAATACCTTAGTTTTGGTACATCTCTGCTTAAAGGCGATCAGTAACATAGACTTCTTTGAGACTTTGTTTTCCATTCTGTGCACTTTTACTTGGATGTAAACCTCACTGAACTAAGAAACAACAGCTTCAAAATAAATATATATAGGATTTATCTGCACACTTGTACTTTGAAACAATTAGGTGGTGGAAAACACTTCAATTAATTTATAAGGAAGAGATGCATGGCTTTGTCTCAAAAACTTGGGCCAAAATGTTCTGCCAAAATCTGCCTGTATTTACATTGGCACTACATTTCTAAGGGACTGATAGTTTGACTAATGTCATATTGTTGGTAAGATATGAAAGTGTTGTGTGACTTTTTAAAGAACACTGTGTCTAGATTTTCGTATCGCCTTATGTATCGCTTTACTTTTCCAAAAATGCTGTAAAACACTCATTTGTTCCTAAAGATGATACATTCAGCTGTGCTGAATACTTGCGCAATATGTTCTAATGGGAATCAATTATCGCTTGAAAATATTTTTGATTCATTAAATAGACACAAAGTTGTAATGGAATATTGCTTGTGTGTGCCAGTGTCCAGCTTACTTCAGCAGTCAGTCACTCAGATGTCCAGGCCAATTTAAAACCATCCAGGTGCTGAGTCTGCTGCCAATATGGAAGCAAACATGTTGATAACGTAAGATATAAAGATGCACCACAAACAAAAATGGCAGGTGCTAAGAGGTAGGCTTCAGGGGCCATACCAGACCCTCAGGCTCAGGGTTCACCACCCCAATATGAACCTAACTGAGTTAAGAACATAAGAAGAGTCTGTGGGATTAAGTCAATGGTCCCTCTAGTCCAGCATCCTGTTCTCACAATGGCCAATCAGATGCCTATAGGAAACTGGCAAGCAGCACAAAAGCAGAAATATGAATGCCTCTGACCATGGAGGCAGAGTGTCAGGATGCTGTCAGCGGCTCCCAGCTGGTTGCCCAGGAAAGTATAAAGACAATGAAAAGTTTCTTACAGCCATTTTTTATTTCAATCTTTACAGAGAGAGGCTATAGAACCCAGCCTCTTGGAGAATGGCGTTGTCCCAAATGAATCTCCACCCCCAGCCCCATCTCTCCCACTTCCTCATTCATCATTCTCATCATCTCTTCTACTGGTGCCACGAACTGCCCTCTGTCTTTGAGCTCTTTGCTCTCCTACTTTTAAGGCTCACCAGGTTCTGGCAGGTGGAGGATCTGGAATGCTTTCTAATGAGAACGTGTCAGCAAGGTGTTGCTCAGGCTCTCCCATTATTTCCCAACTTTCCCCCTCAAACCCCTGTTGTAAATCTGTACTGTCTTTCTCTTCCTCCTGCCTGGAAGGGTCAGAATAGGGAGGCAGTCTCCACCATTCCTCCTCTGCCCAGTCCCTGACACAGAGCATAGACTTAAGAATATTTAAATTTCAGACTTCCCCCAGACAGATGCTATATTGTGGGTATATTCTGCAACATGAGCTTGACAAAGTGATAGTGCATCAGTGGTGGGTCTAAAAAATGAAAGGCACAAATACAGGATGGGTGACACCTGGCTTGAGAGCAGTACAAGTGAAAAGGATCTAGGACTCTTGGTAGACCACAAACTTGACATGAGTCAACAGTGTGATGCAGCAGCTAAAAAAGCCAATGCAATTCTGGGCTGCATCAATAGGAGTATAGCATCTAGATCAAGGGAAGTAATAGTACCGCTGTATTCCGCTCTGGTCAGACCTCACCTGGAATACTGTGTCCAGTTCTGGGCACCACAGTTCAAGAAGGATACTGACAAGCTGGAACGTGTCCAGAGGAGGGCAACCAAAATGGTCAAAGGCCTGGAAACGATGCCTTATGAGGAACGGCTTAGGGAGCTGGGTATGTTTAGCCTGGAGAAGAGAAGGTTAAGGGGTGATAGCCATGTTCAAATATATAAAAGGATGTCATATAGAGGAGGGAGAAAGGTTGTTTTCTGCTGCTCCAGAGAAGCGGACACGGAGCAGTGGATTCAAACTACAAGAAAGAAGATTCCACCTAAACATTAGAAAGAACTTCCTGACAGTAAGAGCTGTTCGACAGTGGAATTTGCTGCCAAGGAGGGTGGTGGAGTCTCCTTCTTTGGAGGTCTTTAAGCAGAGGCTTGACAGCCACCTGTCAGGAATGCTTTGATGGTGTTTCCTGCTTGGCAGGGGGTTGGACTGGATGGCCCTTGTGGTCTCTTCCAACTCTATGATTCTATGATTCTATGATTCTAGTCTGCTTTAGTTTATCCTGTGATGTGTCCCCAAAGCCACCTCCAAAGGGGCTACAGTGCAACAAAAGCAGAACAAAGAATATTTGTAGTATTAAAAGTTACAGGATTTCTGTAGGAAGGTATAGGGTTTGCACTGATTGGAAATGAAGCAGTGTGAATGCCCCGAAAAATCTGAAGGTGCCAATAGTATTGAAATGTTCTCTCCAGTAGTATATGACCACCCCAATAGCACCATGAGCACAGATCATCGTGAATGCACACAAAAAAAGATGAAAGGGCCCTCATTCATTATATGCCGTTCATTTGGGTCTTTCACATCCAGTCAGTACTCCGTTACAGTATTGTCATAGCGCTTTCCCTAATGCAGCAAATAGTAGCAATGTGGTAGGGGGTTGTGATCCTGCAGAACCACAGTCCTGACTCTGGCAAATATCAGCAGAGGATGCTGATTTTTAAATGGATTTTAAAAGACAGGACATGTAGTCATGAATCTCCTACTTCTTTGTCTAATTTGGCCGGATACATCAGATAGTGTTTGGCTCAAGAAGGTCACCCAGTCACTTTTATGGCTGAACTCTCTAAGTGTGGTTCTTGCAGTTCTAAGTCTGACACTCTATCTCTCGAAATCTTCCAGCTTCTAATTTTCATTAAGTACAGCAGATGTTTCTCTGGCTAAATGCTATCCAATTCCAGAATCTGTCTTTGGAAAGCTATATAAAACCTGTATTTCCTTTTAACATTTCCTTAAAATAAAGCAAAAAGCACCATAAGAAGGAAAAACAAACAAATGTTGGACACACACTTGTTTCTGTTATATATATATTGTAATACACCAAGACCAGATAGCCTCTTTAGCATCATAAAGGCCAGCCAAAATGTAGACTTTGATCTCAATCTGTTGACAATTCAGTTTTGCTTCCCTTGACATCTGGTCTCCATTCCCCCACCCACCCACCTCCATGCACACGCTATTTCTGAAGTGCTGGACTTTTGTCTCTGGTGGGCATTTTATTTCAACCGTTTGCATCACTACAATGTCTGCTCTGGGTGCTCCGGGTGCTCTATAGACATAAAGCATACATAAGCAGTGTGACAGGCAGAAGTGGAGACAAAGTCATGGAGGTAACCAGAACCCCTGAGATCCACCAGTTGAAGCTAGGTGCAAAAGATACACACTTAGAATTAAATAATTCTTGGACTTGGACTACTGCAATGCGCTCTACGTGGGACTACCTTTGAAGGTGACCCGGAAACTGCAATTAATCCAGAATGCGGCAGCCAGACTGATGACTGGGAGTGGCCACTGGGACCATATAACACCGGTCCTGAGAGAACTACATTGGCTCCCAGTACGTTTCCGAGCACAATTCAAAGTGTTGGTGCTGACCTTTAAAGCCCTAAACGGCCTCGGTCCTATATACCTGAAGGAGCGTCTCCACCCCCACCGTTCAGCCCGGACACTGAGATCCAGCGCCGAGGGCCTTCTGGCGGTTCCCTCACTGCGAGAAGCAAAGCTACAGGGAACCAGGCAGAGGGCTTCTCGGTAGTGGCGCCCGCCCTGTGGAACGCCCTCCCGTCAGAGGTCAAAGGGATCAACAACTATATGACCTTTAGAAAATACCTGAAGGCAGCCCTATTTAGGGAAGTTTTTGACCTGTGATATTTTAATGTATTTTTATATCTGTTGGAGGCCGCCCAGAGTGGCTGGGGAGACCCGGCCAGATGGGCGGGGTACAAATAAAAGAATTATTATTATAATTCAGAGCCCAGGGATTTGTTCTGAGTACCAGACCACAGCCGAGCTCATAATCCTTGCACACAAAAATCCATTTCCCTCCCCGGCTTTCCTCATTCAACAATACCATTTTTGGAGAGGGATTATTTTGTTGCCACTATCAAACAACTGGGAGTCAGAAATCCTTGCCAATCTGCTTCAAATGCACTACTAGCTCCTAATCTTTTCCCCTTGCCTGTTATATGCTACCACCAGGATCAGGGGCAGCAATTTCTGAACACCAGTCACTGGAGAACAACAACAGAATGGGCTACCTTCTTCGCCGTTTCTATTGCATCTGCAGAAAACAGCAGCAGGAGACTCTTCCAGGTGGTTCGGAATTTATCAGAACCACCTCCGTCATCGGGGTCTGGTAGGGACCCCAAGATCTCCTGCAATGCTTTTGCAAAGTTTTTTGCAGATAAAGTCGCTCAGATTCGGAAGGAGGTAGACTCCACTGTGGGAGCAGGGCCGGGGCGGGAGAGGGCTAGAGTCCTGTCTAGTCCAGTTGTGTGGGACCAATTCCAATCTGTTACCTCCGAGGATGTGGACAGGCTGCTTGGACGAGTGAAACCAACCACTTGTCTCCTTGATCCTTGCCCATCCTGGCTTATAAAAGCTAGCCGGGAAGGGCTGGGCGATGGGCTTTGCGGGGTGGTGAATGCCTCTCTTTATGAGGGAGCCTTCCCAGACCCGCTAAAAGAGGCGGTTATTAAACCACTTCTTAAAAAACCATCTTTGGATGCGGCCAATATGGCCAACTATCGCCCAGTCTCAAATCTTCCATTCTTGGGCAAGGTGATTGAGCGAGTGGTTGCTGAACAACTCCAGGCACGCCTGGAAGAAGCGGACCATTTGGATCCCTTCCAATCGGGATTCAGACCTCATCATGGGACTGAAACTGCCTTGGTCGCACTGGTCGATGATCTTCGGCAGGCTAGGGACAAAGGTGAGAGCTGTTTCCTAGTTCTGCTGGATCTCTCAGCGGCCTTTGACACCATCGACCATAACATCCTTCTGGACCGTCTAGAGGGTTTGGGAGCTGGGGGCACTGTTATACAGTGGTTCCGCTCCTTCCTCCTGGGCCGTGTTCAGAAAGTGGTGGTGGGGGATGAGTGTTCAGACCCCTGGGCTCTCACTTGTGGGGTGCCTCAGGGTTCCGTCCTCTCCCCCATGCTTTTTAACATCTATATGCAGCCGCTGGGAGAGATCATCAGGGGGTTTGGACTGGGTGTTCATCAGTATGCGGATGACACCCAGCTCTACCTCTCTTTCAAATCAGAACCAGTGAAGGCGGTGAAGGTCCTGTGTGAGTGCCTGGAGGCGGTTGGAGGATGGATGGCGGCTAACAGATTGAGGTTGAATCCTGACAAGACAGAAGTACTGTTTTGGGGGGACAGGGTGTGAGCGGGTGTGGGGGATTCCCTGGTCCTGAATGGGGTAACTGTGCCCCTGAAGGACCAGGTGCGCAGCCTGGGAGTCATTTTGGACTCACAGCTGTCCATGGAGGCGCAGGTCAATTCTGTATCCAGGGCAGCTGTCTATCAGCTCCATCTGGTGCGCAGGCTGAGACCCTACCTGCCCGCAGACTGTCTCGCCAGAGTGGTGCATGCTCTAGTTATCTCCCGCTTGGACTACTGCAATGCGCTCTACGTGGGGCTACCTTTGAAGGTGACCCGGAAACTGCAATTAATCCAGAATGCGGCAGCTAGACTGGTGACTGGGAGTGGCCGCCGGGACCACATAACACCGGTCCTGAGAGATCTACATTGGCTCCCAGTACGTTTCCGAGCACAATTCAAAGTGTTGGTGCTGACCTTTAAAGCCCTAAACGGCCTCGGTCCAGTATACCTGAAGGAGCGTCTCCACCCCCACCATTTAGCCCGGACACTGAGATCCAGCGCCAAGGGCCTTCTGGCGGTTCCCTCACTGCGAGAAGCAAAGCTACAGGGAACCAGGCAGAGGGCCTTCTCGGTAGTGGCGCCCGCCCTGTGGAACGCCCTCCCATCAGAAGTCAAAGGTACTAACAACTATCTGACATTTAGAAGGTGCCTGAAGACAGCCCTGTTCAGGGAAGTTTTTAATCTGTGACATGTATATGTATTTTAATATTTGTTGGAAGCCGCCTAGAGTGGCTGGGGAGACCCGGCCAGATGGGCGGGGTAAAAATAATAAATTATTATTATTATTATAATGATTATTATTACTATCACATCCGCGTCCTACTTGACCACTGTGGGAAGGACCAGAAAGGCCTTTGGCATCATCCAGCAGTGTTCTTCCTATGTTCTTGTGTTCTTGTGATGGTTAGAAACTAAGGGACTACCCTCAGGTGTCTTCAGAATAGGGTACACAATGTAAGGCAGCCGTGGCTTTACCACAACAACACTCCGCAAGAGCTGAGGGTCTAAAACAAGGGTTTCACTGCACCACTGTTGAGAGTGGTGGTTCCACCCTATGTATCAGGAACCTAGTATCCCTTTGGAAAACAAGGTGTTCCTACTATGAATATTATTGCTTTATGGGTGGTCCCCACACTGCTACACTGAAAAATAATTTGAATTACAGCTAAAATTAACACAACTGATCATGTGGTGTGTTGCAAAAGTTCGCTCAGAAAGGTCAGAAGTTAATGGAACTGGGTGTACATTCAACCACCCTGTGCTTCCTTACAAAGCTGTGAAATGCGAGTAGACAATGTTTCACTCTAAATTAACATTTTAGTTGGAGAGGCTGAAATGACCTTGTACCAAAGAAGGCATTTTCCATTCAACATCCCTGCTGTTACAGGACTTGTACAGATAAAATAATGGCCTATGCTCCTGGGTACAATTACAGTCTTGGTAATCATTCATTGAGGCTGCAATCCTAACTTAATTTATCTGGGTGTAAGCTCCATTTAATTCAACACGACTTATTTGTGTGTAGGTTAGAACTGTGCTGTCTTAGTCCTGGAAACCTCAGTAAATTCCAAAGAAGTGCATGTTTTCTTGAATTACATCCATGCTATTTAGAATTTATCCTGGGTCATTCTTGCACTAGTCAAATGCATAGTGCTTTGACATTGAAAGAAGAAACTAATGAGCTCCATACATTAATCCTCCAATGGATTAATGATTTGCACTCCCTTATCCCTATTTAAACTGGCAATGCATTGATGTGAATACATACATCTTCCATAAATTTGGAGATTTTACCTTCCATATGGCAACTGTCAACTTTGCCAGGGAAAGGCACTGGGTTGGATCCTTAGTCTAACCCAGGGATGAGAGGGAGCCTCTCCCCATGGACATGTCAAAATCTCAGGGTACCCCAGTAAAGAGGTCTGGGTTGAAGTTTCATCTGAAGTTTCATCTGAAGTTTCACCTTCCATCTGAAGGTCCAGACAGGGAGGTGATGGGCCAAACTGCCATTTATAACAGCAACAACCATATAAAAGCAAGTATAAGTCTTAAAGAAGAAGTTAGTATACTATTTACTTTTTTTTACTTTTATTTTTGTTGTTGTTGTTTAGTCGTTTAGTTGCGTTTGACTCTTCATGACCCCATGGACCAGAGCATGCCAGGCACTCCTGTCTTCCACTGCCTCCCGCAGTTTGGTCAGACTCATGTTAGTAGCTTCGAGAACACTGTCCAACCATCTTGTCGTCTGCCGTCCCCTTCTCCTTGTGCCCTCCATCTTTCCCAACATCAGGGTCTTTTACTTTTATTGCTACTTTTGATTAGTCACAAAGTGTGCCTGCCTGGCACATCTAAAGTACCACAGCTACTGGGTTGCAGTTTAAGGGGTTGGCAATCTGTATAGTATATGGTGGCAGAGGTTATACAGTTTAATATGCTTACCTTGGTGAAAGTGGGAGTAAAACAGACTGGTTTTCCACATATAAAGCAGGATAATTCTCCACACCCCGCCAGTGTTTCTAAGGTTTCAGATGGTTCCAAGCCTTGCTGAATCAACATCTTCCCAATCTCAGCTAGCAGGGAGCTACCCAGGGTCCTGACTAGCCTTTGCCCTTGTGCTGTACTTTTTGTAGCAATTAATACCCTTCTCATCCAGCAGTGGGTCATACTGCAAAGACTTATTCTGGCTCGTTCAACATGGAACTGGATATGAAGCTTTTTCTGAGTTGTCAGTCAAAGAGATTTTAAGAAATAGCCTGAGCAGAAGGCCAGTGTGGATCATGTCAAGTAAAGCCTAAATCTATACATGAAACCTCACGAAGTCACTTAAATAGTCACTTATTATTAAAACACTGCTTATAGCTTCCTATTTGCTCGGGTACATTTGATTTTTGATGTCTTTTCTTGTTCTATTCTAGTTTTAGGTTCTGGGGTTTTTTCCTCCTTGTCATATTTTGCTGTTTGGTTTTAAATTAAATTTGTTTGCTGTGGGAACTAATTTTATTCATGATATTGTACACCATCCGGGAATATTTTAATGAAGAGTGGTTAAGTAATTTGGAATAAATGCTCACCCCAGTTAGAAGGCAATGATCCAATTTCTCAAAGCAGATAAATATTTACATAAAATAAATACTTAGCTCTTCAATCCTAATAACACACATATTTGAAAGTGTCATTAAGAGAACAATCGAAGACATGTGTAATTAAATGCTGAGTTGAGTTCAATCGTAACTGTGTATAGGAAGAATGGGAACCCATGGCTCTCCAGATGTTGATACGGTGCAACTCCATTGCCCCAGACGACTGGCCATGCCAGCTTGGACTAATGGGAGTCCAGTTATGTCCAATTAATGTCAAAAAAACATATGGAGGGCCACAGGTTCCCCATGTGTTTTGTATAGCCATCTAAGAAGTGTTTAAGATGGACATCGAAGAAGACCAAACCAGTCACTTTGTAATTCAGTATGACCTTCCCATTTCTACAATTAAATCACCAAGAACTGTCATGCCAGACAAATGGTAATGCTTTCTATTTTTAACCACGTTTTTAAGATTAGTTGGCTTTGGATAATAGCATTTTCATTTACCTCATACACTGTTCAAACTGCAAGTTGTTCTTGAGCCCAGAGGAATCACAAGGGTGGCTTGCAGCAAAAGTGTTGTGTTCTTTACCAGAAAACTGCTGGTAAATGTGCTGGATACTCACAACATGGGGTCCTCTGTAGCTGTTTTGCCCTCTCCCATCGCTTTGTCAGATAAGATTCTTCTAGTTCTGGAGGAAATAGGCTGGGTAGCAGAAGAGAGAGTGTAAAATGCTGGATCAGTCCCAAGGGCCATCTAGTTCGACATCCTATTTTCACAGTGGTCAAGCAGATACTTAGAGAAGGCTGCAAAAATCACCTGGTTGCAGCAGCACTATTTACATGTGGGATTCTGAGCAAGTGGTATTGATAATTGATAGGCAAACTGCCTCTGGCAGTGAAGAGAGAGCACAGTCATTTTGACTAGTAGTCACTGATAGCATTATCTTCCATGAATTTGGTCTACTCTGCTTTTAAAGCCATCCATGCAGGTGGCCATTTCTACATCTTGTGAGAGTGGATGTCATTGTTTAACTATGTGCTGTGTTTCTGTTGCATTTCCTTAATCTTCCTACATTCAGTTTCCTTGGATGACCTTGAGTTCTGTATTTATTTATTTATTTATTTATTTATTCATGCATACACAGCTGTTGATCCATAACTACATTTGGGTAGTTTGTACCAACAAAATTATACTCAGAGTAGACATTGAAATCAATGCATGTGACTAACAAGCCAAATGATTCACTGGGTCTACCCTGAGTATAGCTTAGCTGAATAGTCCATATTCACTAGATTGGTACATCAAGCTTTAGAACCTCAGACCAGAATTGTCTATACAAGAACCTTCCTCAGGGTAGGGCCATGTAGCCTAGCAGAGATGGTCCTACTATTAGGCACAGTTGGGCCGCTATCTCATGCAACAGATTCTGGGTATTATGAAAGGGCAGCAAATTGTTTGCCCTAATAATGAGCAGGACTCTGTAATTTGCATGATCTCCATCCCCCACAGAGATGCAGGTGGCACTGTGGTCTAAACCAATGATCCTAGGGCTTGCCGATTGGAAGGTCGGCAGTTCAAATCCCTGCAACGGGGTGAGCTCCCGTTGCTCGGTCCCTGCTCCTGCCAACCTAGCAGTTCGAAAGCACGTCAAATTGCAAGTAGATAAATAGGTACCACTCCGGCAGGAAGGTAAATGGCGTTTCCGTGTGCTGCTCTGGTTCGCCAGAAGCGGCTTAGTCATGCTGGCCACATGACCCGGAACCTGTGCACCGGCTCCCTCAGCCAATAAAGCGAGATGAGCGCTGAAACCCCAGAGTTGTCCGTGACTGGACCTAACGGTCAGGTAAAAGGTCCCTTTACCTTTACATTTACCATGCCCCACTCATCATACTGGTAACAATGGGTGTTTCACTGGTATAAAATAAAATGAAACATGGGTGATCACATATTCATGTTTGGCCAATTGGATTGTCAGATGGATACACCTAGTTAAACATAAGCAGTGAGCAAGACAATGCACAGTACAGTTAGTGCAGTCCAGCTGTGGTATTGCTAAGTTTTCCTGAAACCAGTAATGCAAACAAAGCTATATTTGTTTTTTCTCAATGCCTATTTTCATTAGAGCTGCACAGAACTATTCCAAAGCAGAGAGCAGTCAAAGGAAGCAATGTCCATTGTTATCTTAGCTAAGATAGACACTGGTACACAAAATGTTTTGCACATCAATATCCATCATATATAGAGGGGCCAGTTCACTTTCACTGGTCATATTACCTAGTGGTGGGAAGATAATATTCTCAAGCCCTCTGAGACTAATGTTCCATCCACTCCATAATTCAGAACTTTCTTATCTCCTTGCTGTAAATTTATCCTACAAATGACAACTTTTACATCCCCCAGAGTAGATCAGGGCTTTGCTGCCATTCTATCTTGTAAGCCATATAAAGAATCCTTCTTTTATTCCAAGCTCATAAAAATAGTAATGGCACTTTGTGAATCTTGTTTCCTTCATAAATATGCCTCATACAGCATTACATCTTTCAAAGTTACATTTGGCAGTATCTTAGGTTTAATGAATAGCAGAAAGAGGAGAGAGGAGCAAGCCAATGTCTGAGGTGGAGGGGAGGAAAAGGAACTTCTTTTGTTTTTCATTAAAAATTAAGCAATGTCTGTTTACTAGCTTTGGGATTCGAGAACCAACATATATACAAATTATTATTGTTTTGTATGTGCTGCTTTTGCTTGATTGGTGACATCCTTTAATTAGAAGGACGCTGCTCACTGCAAAAAGAGTCTTGGGTTTCTTTTACTGATGACAGTCACATCTGTGTGCTGTAAAGTATCAAGCCAGTTTTTGTAAGCTTCGGGGAATGTTTATATTGCACCAACACCCCTTATTGAGAGACCAGACTCAAAGTTTGGAGTTAACGTGGCACCAGCTTTATTAACGTTCCTGCTATTAGAACAGAATCAGAACTGTGTGGGCTCCCGTAAATATGAGGCACAGAAACCTAAAATCCAATCCTCAGGTTTGAGGAGAGGCTTCCCTTGACTCTGGGCCTCAGAGTAGTTAACTCCCTGTTCCTAGCTGTTCCTCACCTTAAGTGTGCCAAGAGAATGCCAACCTCCTCCAGCCTTGAGGCGTTGAGTGCCATTGAGTGGTTGAGCAGAACAATCCTCAAGCAGGACTTCTGTCACTGTCCTCTAGACTTGAGGCATTGATGGGCAGATATGAGGAAGCACCTCTTCTTTTCCCAAAATGTGCCTCAGGATGCTCACTAATTTATCCTTCAGCACTGGTTAACTTAACCCCACGCTGTATCCATCATAGGAAAGGGAAAGCCAAGCAATGATCCTTTTAAAAAACACACACAAAACCCATGGTAGTGTGATGTAAGCAAAAGAACAAAAGAAAACCCTGCAGTGACCAATCAGAACCTTAAAAAGGGTTCCTAAATTGTTGTTGTTGTTGTTTAGTCGTTCAGTCGTGTCTGACTGTTCGTGACCCCATGGACCAGAGCACGCCAGGCACTCCTGTCTTCCACTGCCTCCCGCAGTTTGCTCAAACTCATGTTGGTAGCTTCGAGAACACTGTCCAAACATCTCATCCTCTGTCGCCCCCTTCTCCTTGTGCCCTCAATCTTTCCCAACATCAGGGTCTTTTCCAGGGAGTCTTCTCTTCTCATGAGGTGGCCAAAGTATTGGAGCCTCAGCTTCAGGATCTGTCCTTCCAGTGAGCACTCAGGGCTGATTTCCTTAAGAATTGATAGATTTGATCTTCTTGCAGTCCATGGGACTCTCAAGAGTCTCCTCCAGCACAATAATTCAAAAGCATCAATTCTTTTGAATAATTCAAAAGCATCTTCTTGATTGTCCAGCTCTCACTTCCATACATCACTACTGGGGAAACCATAGCTTTAACTATACGAACCTTTGTCGGCAAGGTGATGTCTCTGCTTTTTAAGATGCTGTCTAGGTTTGTCATTGCTTTTCTCCCACTAAATCATGATGGAAACATTACTCACACTGGCCTAAGGGCAGGTTGGTGGGTGCTGGCCATGACCAAATGAAACCTACCTCCCCACCAAAACAACCAGTAAACTTTGAAGGCAATCCTCATGGTTAACTCTCAAATAAGGGGGCTTAGTGTAAAAAGGGCTCTCCTTCTAACCAACTAAGCTTCAGGAGGGGAATGAGCATGATTGTGGACAGAAGAATAAGCAGGCAAAGAATTGAACATTTGGGGGGAGTGGAATAACTTAAAATTGCTAGGATCTTTTCTCCTTGCAAACCTACATTTCATCTACACTTGTAGTGGGACCAGGTCATTGCTCAAGAAGTAAATTGCATGATTTGTATGCAGGTTTGACCCCTGGCATCTCCTGGTAGCACAGATAAGAAAGACCCCTGGCAGAGATTCTTGAGAGCTGCTGCCAGACAGAGTAGACACCCCTGGCTTAGGTGAACTAATGGTCCAAATCACTGCAAGGCAGACTCATATGACCTAGATGTTTTGAGGTCAAACAATTTGAGAAGTTTTTAAAACCTACCCTCACTTTCTGTGGACAAGGAGGAAAGAACAGCTGGATAGAAAGCATTATTGGAAGGAAAGTGCAAAGGGGAATGAGGACAAAAGTGAAATGTGGGTGGGCTGGGTGGAGAAGAAATGTGGGATTTGGAAAATGTTTAATGCTATTTAAAAGAAGAAGAAGCTCGGCAAATTGAAAGGGTCTGGTCCATTCCTTGGTGAAGTCTTTGGGTTTAGAGAATCAGAACTTGTGGCTCTGGCAGAAACACTAAAGGAGTTTTAAAAGCCCACAGCCCGCAAAGAGAAATATGTCTGTCTCCTACCAGTAAGTTTTTGTGGCTGAGCAATGACTGTCCAGCATGCTGGCTCTTGCTTTCCTGTTAACCTGCAAGCCACCTCCTTTCCCAAGATATTGTGTATTCTCTGCTCCCGTTCAGTTGGAATATGTGCAACCTTTAGCATTATCATGCCCCAAATTAACACTGGAAACTCACTAAAGGCCACACTTCAGATGATTGCTCAGAATAAAACTTTTGCTTTGGTTGGCAATTGTTCATTTCATGAGGGATATTAACATTCACCAGTGCTTATTCCAGCTTTAAGCTGAAACATAGTTTTATGTGGTATGGTTGTTTTTCTGATGGTTAGGATGATGGTTGCATGGCCTTGGTGACTCTCTACAGTCTACATCAAAGCATGATCAAAATTTGACAAGGCTTGGGAGGGTAATAATTTAAGGGGACCCCCCCCCTAAGAGTTTATCCATTCCATCAGTCCTTTGTAGAGATTAAGCATCCCCCAAGTGATTACTAAAAGCTGTACTAAGTTTTAAACGTTAAGAAAGAGACGATTCCATTTCAATACATAGTGACACATAGAAGGAACGTGTTAGAGCCACTGCTCAATTTAGAAGGTTGGTATTCTTTCAGCCACAAATTTGGAGAACATGCTTGTGTGAGGTTCAAATTATATCTAATGTGCCACTGTCGTACTCATTGTGAGAAAGTGGGAACTGTACCTTTTAAATACTGAATGCTATCCAATGCACTCATTCCATTAGCAGACAGATTTATGCTTGTGCAATGGAACGTGCCTTCCTCTCCTCCTCTGATGAATGCCCCATGTCCTACCCGAAATTGCTCGGGGGGGTTGAGGGGGGGTCCCTGAACAGATTTATGGGATCACCGGGAGAAATAGTTCCATTGCGCAAGTGTGAGCCCTTGCACTGATTGACAGAGTTATTTGGCACTATATTGGATAACACCCAATGTTAGTAAAGGGGTGCAACTTCTTGTATTACATTGATAATCAATATGCCACACCTCACACAAGCGTGTTCTCCAGATCTGTGGCAAACATTTTGCTATCACACAGGGCTTTGTTTTGTTTTTCTTCTCTGTGATGCAAATAATAATCAACTGCAGCAGAAATATAACTCAAATTATTTGCCAAAATAAGTTCTGCTATTTGCAAGTTACTCTTAGCATTCAAAATTTAAACTTCTTAAATTTGCATAATTTATTTTGGTTCTGCAAGTCAGGAGGAGAGACAAGAAATGATGCACCTCTGCTTTCATTGATTGGAAATTCTATACAGTACTTTTTCTGTGCTCCCATGAAGGCACAGAATTTCCTGCTCCAGGACGATTTGGAATCAGAATAGTCACAGCAAAAGGCCATAATGTTCCCATATCCCCTTGCATTTAAGAATCTTGGAAAAGTTAGGTTAGTCAACCTCATCAGCAATGGTTTCTTCTCAGTAGCATTTTGAACTGGGGCCATTTGAAGCTCCAGTAGTGCTGCTTCCATCCTTTCTCCTTTAATAACTTCTGAAGTTGCTGGCAGATGCAGATATTACATTTGGCTACCCTTTCTTTGATCACCATAGGACTGTCTGGCTATTAGTACTTTTTGAGCTGTTGCTACATGCTGAAGCCAGCAATCACGCCTCAAAGAGTTATTCCCAGACACCATTAAGATAAATGACAGGAACGTCTTGGTGCTTTTGTGGTAAGGTGGCCTACAGCTCTGAGGTCTTCCTTAGGCCAACAGGGCTTCTTTCTACAGATGAGGAGGGCAAGAAAGAACCAAATAAAGGGATCAAGGGATGTAAATATCCTGGCACACACAGTAAACAATATATAAGGCACTGTTAGTAGGATAAACTTTGATGACAGGACACATGGACCTCTGAACTTTGTATTGAAGCTGTGTAGGATCTTGCCAAGCCATTCAAAGCAATGCTCTTCTTACCATTGTTTGCATTGAGAAGCTCTTGAGTGCTCAGCCAATCACAACAGACACTTTGCTAGTTATGTTTCAAAATAGTTCAAATGTGCTTCTCTTTCTTTCTTTCTTTCTTTCTTTCTTTCTTTCTTTCTTTCTTTCTTTTTTGTAAAGGTCTATTCCACTTCCTCTTCCTTGACCTGTATCAAATTCAGGGTAGCTTTGGAAAGTCAAATGAAAAAGAGGGTGATAAATACAGTGTCAATCTGCTCAGGTATTGAAAGCATGTTAACTAAACATGGGAGGGATGAGAGCACTAGCTGCTCCCCATAACAATTCAAGTCACCTTCCAAGCTTGTGAACCAAGGAGCCTCGCCTTACATCTTTTCCAGCAACTCTCCATGAGTACTAGAGTTCCCCAAGCTTACCTCAGAATTATTATTATTATTATTATTATTATTATTATTATTATTATTATTATTATTTTATTTATACCTTGCCCATCTGGCTGGGTTTCCCCAGCCACTCTGGGTGGCTTACAACATATCTAAAAACATAACAAAAGCATCAATCCTTAAAAACTTCCCTAAACAGGGCTGTCTTCTAAAGGTCTGATAGTTGTTTATTTCCTTGACATCTGAAGGGAGGGTGTTCCATAGGGAGGGCACCACTACCGAGAAGGCCCCACCACTGCCGAGAAGTCCCTCCATGAGGTTGGCCAGAATGCTAACATAGTAAACACTAACAATATATTAAATGCTCATCCAAAAATAAATTGATATGGACCAAGTCCTACCCACTCCACTAAATTCTTATTTCTTATTATGCCACAAGTAGAGAGCTGATGCCAAAGTCCCTGCAGAGAAAATATCTCCAGATTACTCAGCCATGCAAACCGTGACAGTCTGGTAGAATGCAGGGATGGAGAATTTCAGGCCCAATGACAAATGCTGCCTCCAACTCCCACTATCTGGTCTTCTGGATTCTCCCACACCACACCGTCCTCTCTAAATACCATTTTTTCCTGGCTGGAATGTGTCCTTGACCTTTTGCTTGCCTGGATGTAAGATAGAGAGTTGTGTGAATATATGTGTAGAAAGTAGCCTAGGTGACATATACTTCTGATGCTCTGCGCATTTTTGCCTCTGGCCCCGCCCACCACTGGCTTGTGGTCCCTGGAGGGTTTTTTCTGGAAAGAAATGCCCTCAGGCTAAAAAAAGGTCACTCACCCCTGGCATAACAGAGGCTGTGTTACATCAGGACCAGAGTGACCTGGATTCAAATCTCCACTCAGAGTGAAGCTAACTTGGGACCAGTCATTATTTCTCAGCCTAGTCTTACTCCTTGGTGGAAGGATGAGCGAAAACTGCAATTTATTAGATAGGGCCTCTAGCATGCGCTTTGCATGGGTTCCATCCCAGGTCCCATCTCCAGCTGTTCTGACTAAAGTATCTCAAGCAGAAAATCTAGGAAAGACATCTTGCTGAAACCTGGAAAGATGCCATGGCCCAGATTAAGCAGTGCTAGGCTTGCTCGTTAGAGCAAAGCTCTGATTCAGTAGTGAGGCAATTCATGTTTCTAGGTTATGGTTGAGAGAGGAAAGCATTTTTATTTTCCTTGTACTCCGGGTCAATAAAATAGTCACTCCAACTGTAACAGGAAACTCCTTACAGATGGTGAACTTGTAATCCTGTTTGGATCTGCTGTTTACATGCCCTCGTTTTTGTTGATAATTGAGCAAGAATGTACAGGGCATCTCTCTTAAACCGTGAGAACACAAATGATCATGTAGCATTTCTTCAATGACATCAGCAACGCTAATCCACTTGCAACATTTGTACTGAATCATATGCATATATAGTTTCCAAGCATCAGAGAAAGTTAGGAAATACCCTTCCAACAACAGAGGCTGCTGGCATGTGCAGGAAAAATAGTAGTCACATCCTTCAAATCTAGAAATAAATGTCTGGCCTACCTAATGCTATAACCACCCCACCTTTCTCTGTCATTATATCAGTTCATCCTGGGTCAGGTTCTGGGGCTTTTGGGGGGGGCTTTGTAACTAAACACATAACTTTTTGAAATTAAACCCTAGATTTGCGAGATTCTTTCTAGTCACTTTCTGGCTTCTGACTCCTTTATGTTATGTCTGAAACCAGTGGTTCTCGAACTTCTTTCTCTGGGCCACACTTTCAGAATAAGAATTTGCTCGCACCGCACCAATTTTTTTATTGATAAGAAATACACTGGGAAACAAAAAGAAACAACTCCTAGTAATGTTTGATTTATAACACAGAACACAACTACTTTATAATGTGATCATGGGACATCCCTATGTTTGAGGTGATAAAGACCTCTTTATACAGCACATAGCTTTATTTGTCTTGAATTGGGCCCTGATCCTAAACTGCTGAACTAAACCATTGTGTACCAATTCCCTGCCATGACCAAACTTCTTCTTCCTCTTTCCCTGCCCCTTCACTCAAGCTTTATTCTATGAACTCCAGCAACTGCTCATCCTTTTTCAAAGTGCTCTCCATGCACAGTGCACTGAGGCTTTTATAGCTCTCTGCCAAGACTTTGGGGTCCCTCTTCTTCTCCCCAGCTAATCCAAAGTTTCCACCTGTATCTCTGGGCTATCCCTAACAATTCCGACTGAAAGGAACTCTCTTTTAGAGTTCTGGCACACATTCCAGCATCAAGACTTCTCCTTTTTTCTTGTCATGCTTCCCAAGAACAAAGGGAAAGTTCAGAACGCGTTTTTTTCTGTGCATGGAGAGAGTAACTGGAGTAAACAAACAAATGCTGGAGCTGGGCGAGCCCTATTAGTTATTATACAGATGTTATCTTCTAACACGATATTATTTAGCACTCCACAAAAAGAAAAAAGAAAATTAAGGACTTGAACTTTAAGAGCACACAATAATTGTATTGTGTTGCACTTAGAACTGTGTGTGGCTCTTGTGTGTGTGTTTTCCTAACTGAATTCAGGTTTCTTATATTGATATCTGTCCATCTGTTATGAGTCAGTCTTCGGAGTCCTCTCGTGATTTCCCTTGAAATCTGTCGAATGAGTTTCAGATTTCAAACTCGATAGTGGCAGCTCAGACTTTTGAGGAATCAGACTATCAGCTACTCAGGGGTCTTTGGTATTCTCATCAACTTCACTGAAGGCAATATCTGAGGGCCATCCGTATTAAGCCAGGCTGATGCCCCTTCAAATTCTTTGCAACTTTACCTGATAGGCAGCCCTCTGGCAATCATTGCTAGAGACCCTGCTTGAGGATTGAGCTTTGGGCTTCATTGAATAGGCACCAGTTGTCCTTTACTGCACCCTGGTCCTACCTACCCCTGGAGACTGGAGCTGTCTCAGGTCCTGCAATGTGTAAATTTGTCCTGCTCACTGCTCATAGATGCTGTTTGCTCTGAGCTGATTGCCCCCAGACTTTGTCCAGAAACCTATAGACAAGCTTTCTTCAATCTTCTGCCCTCCAGATGATTTAAACGACATCTCCCACCATCTTCAAGCACTGGCCATGCTGGCTGGGGCTGTTGGGCATAGTGGCCCAAAATATCTGGTGGGCATCAGGTTGGGCATGGCCGCTGTAGACTCCCAGCTTAGCCAGAACACGACAGCATGTTCTCAGCAAAGAAGGGTCAATGGAGAGATGAGATTACCCCTACCCCATTGCTGTGTGAAAGGCAACACTGATGTGACATTAATTGTGTGAATTTGCATCATTGGAGGCTTCTCTACCATTGAAAATAGCAGCTGGCAGGGTCAATGGGGCAATAAATAGGTATATCCATTGCCAGATGTCAATTGTGGGACTCCTTGACCTTCTAGTCTAGAAGTTGTGTCATGTCTTGATCGCAGTGGCTGCTGTGCCTCTTTCTTAGCTGTCATGTTTGTACGATACATAACAGCTATAAGCCCAGATCTTACCTGATCTATTTCATCAACAATTTTGGCCTTGGAACAGCCTCACAGCAGACATTGTTAATACTTTGTATATCCAACGACTATGAGTTTTCCCGTTACTTAGCCAATAATGATAGATGTTTCCACTGCTTGAGCACAAAAGAAAAATTAAAACATTGCTCTGCTCAGGCAGTGGAAATAAAACTATATTATTCTGTCAGCAGCACTAGGCAGCAATACTTTCAGTACATAAAAATATTGCTAACTGTGTTGGTCTTATTCAGATGCATGTTATAGTCTCTGTTTGAAATACCCTTCTGAATGATATAAAGATTTGCCCTGGGAGACCTTTCTCATCATTCACTAAAAAGTTGGCATTGAGAATATTTGAATTTCCAAATACATTTTCTTATCCTGCGTAGATCTTTTGAGAAAAGCTGAAATGAAGATTTCAGTATTTTAAATAGTGAGGCATCCATAGGTCAAACCTAAATATGTTGAATAACTCTGAAGCTGGATGGTCAAATATTTGCCTCAGATGCTACACTGGGGAGTTCACGCAATTAAACAATTCTGTGTGTGCAACCATATGTAACTCTTTCTTGCATTTTAATAGTTAATGTAGCAGAAATTTGTCACTTATAATCAAGAAGTAGCTTTTTTATTTTAAAAAAAAGTCTTCAGAGCAGACTTGGGTTTTCTCCTCTTAGTTTAAAGGAGAGGATTTTAGATGCAGACTATGAGATTATTCCATTTTCCCTCTTTTTCTTAGAATTATCTTTTACATAATGCCTTCCAGACTGGGACAGGTTTTTTTTGTTTTTTTCATAAACAACACTGCAGAATAGTAACAGATTTGCTGCAGGTTGCTCAAAGGCTGGCTTGGGGTTGGTTGGTTTGTTAGTTAAGCTTACAGGATTTGCCAGCAGCATGAAGCAAGGTCACTATATTTTTTTATCACTGCTGGCCAAGCCTTGTCTTTTTGCTTCCAGCAAAGTGTGCTGTTGCCATTTGTTCTGAGCACTTTTTAGGCAAATTTATCCATGAAGCAAAGAAACAACCTTATTTTGACATTTGGCAAGAAGAAGAAGAAGAAGAAGAAAGAATCGCTCACTGACTCAACAGCAAAAAGTAAACTAATCATCTCGTCCTTAAAACAGAAAGGCGTAAAAGGAACAGATACTGTAGGTCTGTGGCCAAACTTTCCAAACCTGTTTGCCTAATCTTAGAAATTCAGTGTCATGCTTCTACAACTGACCAGCATTTTCCACAGTTGGTCTTGTAAGTCTATATGTGTTTGAAAATCGTACCCTTTATATTTAAGGTAATGCAGCAAGCCTAGGCTGCTAGGGTTTCCTTAGGGTCTTGCGAAAGAACAATGTTAGACAACTACTAATGATTTCCTTCTATCGGTCCACGATAGAAAGTGTTCTTTCATACTGTATCACGGTGTGGTATGCTGGTTTGACAGCCATGGACAGAAAGTCCCTACAGAGGGTGGTGAAGACAGCACAAGACATCATGGGCTGTCCCCTGAGTCCGCTGGATGTTATCGCAGAAGACCGTTGCCTCAGAAGAGCGAGGAACATTCTTTTTCTTTTTTTTTTAAATAATTTTTATTGATTTTATAATTTTATAAATATTCAACGTTACATTTCGGTCAGGATTCATCACTCCCCACCTCTCACCTTGGGGAGTTATTTAATCTTACCCTCCCTCTCACAGAGGTAAACCCATTCATTATTTCCCCTGACCTTAAAGCAATCATTATCTGACTTCGGCCTAACCCTGTTACCGGGTAAACCATTCTTAGTTACAAAACTTAGTCATAGTGACTTCCTCCGCACCTCCCCAGTGGCTGCATTAAACAAAATATATCTCCAGTTCAGGTACATAGTTACATTAAGCATATCTTTAACTTTGTAACAAAGCATAGTTCTAACTCTAGTAAAGTAGCATTACATTCTTTTTTCATATCATCTGTTAATTCCAACCTCAGCGTCATCCTCCCAAATCTTTTACAAATTTCCTTCTGACTCCCCTGAATCTTCAGGCTCCCAACTTCGAAAGATCCTAACATAATCATAACTCAAGACCATGTCCGATAGAAATGTTCAAAATCCACACATTTAATCAATCCAGGGTTACCCACCTACACTGTTCAACCCTCCCCTCGCCTTTCCCCAGTCCAAGTCCAAGTGCTTGCTTGCACTTGGACTTCACCTTCTCTTTGACTTCTCAGCTGTTCCTGCTCCCACTTCTTAAACCAATTCTTCTTCTTTATTGGTGTCTTCTTGCGTCGAAAAAAATAGTCCTTTGCCGATGTTGTTTTCTTGTTCCTCTTCTTCAGTCTAAATATCTTGCGCCGAGAAGAAATTTTCCTGTGGCGAGGCTTGCCTTTGACCTTGGGGGGGATTTCTCCCCCTTCCATCCTTTGTGCAGCTGGCATGACATCAGTGTTGATTACTTCTCCTCTCATTCTTACAGTCTCCGCTTGGAATTCCTTTCTCAGTTCCCAGATTTTTTCAAGGACCCTCTTCCAGCCTCCATTTTCAAAATCATCCTCCATTTTCATAGACATAGCTTTGCAATATTCCAGACCGAACCAAGTCCAAGTTCAAAGTCCAAATTCCCGCAATAGAGTCCAACAGGTCCGATTCAGATCCTCTACTTATCAAGAGTGTTAGTTAGGTGCCCCCCCGATCAGGGGTATCAAAAGGATCCAATCTCTGTTGTATAACCAAATTCCATTACAGTTCAACCGCATCGGTAATAAAGTTCCTGATTTAGTGCCACAGTAGCAAGGGACGGACCTCCGTAATTACATCCCAATGCTGTTCCAGATCAGTCCAAATTCTTGAAATTCTTTCTTAATTACTCACATTTAAGTCGTCCGATCTTGTTTTGTTTTGGAGGAATCGGCACGCTCAGGGGGGAAGGACTCGCGGCTTCCACCCGACGGGCAATGGCGATCCGATGAGCTCCGTCGCCCCGCGTCGCTCACGGCGGCCCCTACTGGGGTCTACCGGGGAGTTGGAGGAACATTCTCAGCGATGACTCACACCCTGGCCAGCACCTTTTTAATCTCCTGCCCTCGGGCAGGAGATATACCGTAGTAGCATGATAAGCCAAACCAACAGGTTAAAGAACAGTTTCTACCTGTGGGCCATGAGGCTGCTGAATGGAAGACAGCAACATTGCAGCTGACGTTCGGGGTCAGTGGTTGCACGACAGCACACAGAGTGTAACAAGGACTGAGAGATTGGGGGGGGGACTTGTTTAATCTCACTGTAAACATGTGGTACAGTGACAATAAAGTATTTGTATTTGTATTTCTATTTCTATTCTATTTCTATTTCTAGTCCTGAAGCCAGAGGCAGCTTCAAGGAAACAAAGAAAAGATAATAATAATAAAAGGGACAGAGAGGGAAATTAGAATTGTAGAGTTGGAAGGTGATAAAGGGTCGTCTAGTCCAGGGGTCAGCAACCTTTTTCAGCCGTGGGCCGGTCCACCATCCCTCAGACCATGTGGTGGGCCGGACTATTTTTTTTGGGGGGGGGATGAATTCCTATGCCCCACAAGTAACCCAGAGATGCATTTTAAATAAAAGCACACATTCTACTCATGTGAAAACACGCTGATTCCTGGACTGTCTGTGGGCCGGATTTAGAAGGCGATTGGGCCGCATCCGGCCCATGGGCCTTAGGTTGCCTACCCCTGGTCTAGTCCAACCCCCCGCCAATTCAGGAACTGCCCTGCAACCTGTTTTAAAATTTCCAATGAAGGAGAGACCACCTCCTTCTGACTTAGTCCATTGCACTGTCTAGCAGCTCTTGCCATCAGAAAGTTTTTCCTAACGTTATGTCGGAATTTCCTTTCTTGTAGCTTGAGTCTATTGGTTCAGGTCCTGTTCTTCAGAGCAGCAAAAAAACAAGCTTGCTCCATCTTCCATGTGGCAGCCCTTTAGATCTTTGAAGATGGCTATCATATCACCTCTCAGTCTTCTCTTCTCCAGGCTAAACATACCCAACTCCCACAACTGTTACTCATAAGGCTTGGCTTCCAGACCCTTGATCATCTTAGTCACCCACCTCTGCACTTAGATATTTTCTAAGAAGAGTGTGTGGCAGAATAAACCTTCCTCGTATATTTCAGTCTTCCAAAACAGAAACAAGTATATCATTTATATTCTATTTCTACCCAAGACAGGGTGGACAGGCCATTTTTACAAGGTGGCCTTTCATATTTTTTCATGGCCTATCATTTTTTGTATTATATTGCCATTTGATTTTGGCTGAACTCAAAAGCAGAGCGAGGCAGAGAGAAATCACTTCAGATAGGAACAGGAAGTAGACTATTCCAATGCATAAACTGATAGTACTGGTATAAACTGATACAAAAATTTAAAAAGAAGAATACATTATTATTATTACCCAGTTATTATTATTATTATTATTATTATTATTATTATTATTATTTCTACCCCACCCATCTAGCTGGGTTTCCCCAGCCACTCTGAGCAGCTTCCAACAAAAGATTAAAAATACATCAAAACATCAGTCATTAAAAATTTCCCTAAACAAGGCTGCCTTCAGATGTTTTCTAAACGTCAGATAGATGTTTATTTCCTTGACATCTGATGAGAGGGCATTCCACAGGGCGGGCGCCACTACCAAGAAGGCCCCCTGTAACTTTGCTTCTTGCAGTGAGGGAACTGCCAGAAGGCCCTCAGCGCTTGACCTCAGAACGATGGGGGGGGGGTGGAGACGCTCCTTCAGGTATACTGGGCCGAGGCCGTTTAGGGCTTTAAAGGTCAGCACCAACACTTTGAATTGTGCTCAGAAATGTACTGGGAGCCAATGTATGTCTTTCAGAACCGGTGTTATGTCTGGCTGCCGCATTCTGGATTAGCTGTAGTTTCCGGGTCACCTTCAAAGGTAGCCGCACGTAGACCGCATTGCGGTAGTCTAAGCGGGAGATAACCAGAGCATGCACCACTCTGGCGAGACAGTCTGTGGGCAGGTAGGGTCTCAGCCTGTGTGCCAGATGGAGCTGGTAGACAGCCGCCCTGGACACAGAATTAACCTGCGCCTCCATGGACAGCTGGATAGCACTGGATCCAGACGTAGAGCACAATCCTTATTATTTCTACTCAGAAGTAAGTCCTCTTGAATTCAGTGGTGTTTAGTCCCAAGTAAGTAGGGTTTAGACTGCAGTCTTAGGGCTCATCCACACTTATATTTTGCCCCACGCTTTCTAGGTACAGGTTCATGCTTTTCTGGTCAGCATCTGAACCCTTGGGGGGGGGGCTGTCACTTTCCGCTTTTCCCAGGAAAACCTGATCTTTACTGCTAAATCTGATCAAATGGCACTTTGGGTTTTCTGCATATTGCTGTTTACTCAAATTCAGTGATAAACAGTGGGGTTTCGTGGGGGAAATGATGAGGCAAAAAAGGAGAGAGAACTTGGAAATGAACCAGAAAAGTCTGGACCTGTGCCTGGAAATGTGGGGGAAAGTATGGATGAGCCCTTAGAGTAGATCTTTATCTGTATGATGTCATTATAGGTTGAAATAATTTAATTTTCAAAAATTGAAAAAGAGTTGATCTACTGAAATCAATGAGACTTAAGTAAGTCATGACTAACATATTTATTTCACTGCGTCTACTCTAAGTATAACTAAGCCATCTGGATCAAATATACAACTATGGACCTTACAATTTAACCTCTATCTCTGAAGGTTAATTCAGTGTATCCCAAAAGCTTGCTTCTAGCATAATAATGGATCCAGTAAAAGGCACGTCTTCAAGGTTTCAGATTTACAAAACAGCATTTTATTTATAAGATTTCTAGCCCACCCTCTAGAGCTGATTACAATCAATAAATTTGTATTTACTGCCTTTATATTCTTGCAACCCTTTTATTGTACTTGAGTAAACAGAACTTCTAAATAAGGTAGTTGAATTTATCAACAGATTTATTTTTTTCATTTTATGGAGACTGTTGGCAAATGTTGGTTTTCTAAGCTAGCAAGTATATCTCTAGAGGATGTAGAACATATTACTTTAGTACTGTACCAGTGTTTTTCTATCAGTTAAAATAAAAATCAATTATGTGGAGCTGTTTGCACTGAGAGAACTTTGGGTGAACGAGAAAGCTGATAATCTCATGTTACTTTTGGAATAATGTACAAAAGCACAGCACTTGGCTTAAAATTCTCAGCTCAATAACACAAGAAGTGAACAGGTTGTTCCTTGCATGACCACAGTCAGAACTTTAATACTCTATGAACCTCCTCCATTTAAACAAGTAAAGTTTAGAGTTCATTGGGTTTTTTATTATTAAATTACAGGAGGTTAACTTTTTAAACTACCTTTGGAGTGTTTTTATTATGGAAAAGCTGGTTTCAAACTAAGAAAATATTAGACTCTAGAGTGCTTGCCGAGGACAGACAGACCTAGATATTTTCCTGATCACCTGTTTATCGGGCACCCATTCTACAGAGAGATTATACAATATTTTGATCCCATACTTTCTAGTGCTTTTCCTCATCACTTTCCTTACTGCAAAAGGTCCAATGTTTTTTGAAAGTAGGAGGAGGGTGTTGCCAAGGTGTAAAGGGAAGGGGCTTTGAGCAGGTGTAAAAGGAGAGGGTTGGCAAGGGGTGGAGGTGAATAAGCGTGATTGGAGAGCAATACAAGCAGGAGTGCAGCCCCTAGTAAAATATAAAGACTAAATAGTCAAACCAAGCACAACCATATTCTGACCTTCAGACAGCAAACAATGGATAATACACCTGACCTGACAGGACTTAGGTAAAAATACAAAGGAACACATCAGAGTTCATCTCCTTTAAAGCAGTCTTCTTCTACTTGGTGCCATGCAGATATTTTGAACTGCAAATCGTATCATCCCCAGCCAGCACGGTCTGTTACGAAGACAACCCTCTTTGCTTCTCTTGCTGTAACACACTAACATGGCTAACCCTCTGGAAAAGAATCCCCATGTAAAGTGAAAAGGAAATATAATAAATGCACAGCATTTTTTCATCATTCCTGCGGGGTGGAGCCAACAGCAAACCTGGCAAACTACAGTTTTATTAATGCATCAGATATGAAATATTTTAATGTGTCGACATGTTAAGAGGTCTGCATAGTGCATAGTGGTTTTATTCATATTTTATTGTCATTTGTTAAGCCATCCTTACCCCCAAATGGTCGAGGTGGAAGTATACACGTTTTTTTAAAAAAAAGACCTGTCCCTTTAAGCATTTGCCTGAGCTTTATTCTGTGCATGCTGCTCTATTTAGGGGGCTCCTCCTATAAAACAGGGAAGCTCTGACATTATCATGTATGCCACATTTTGCTTGTAAATTTTTCGCTTTCACAAACAAAAGATCAACTCCTTGTTTCCAGATTCTCATTTGTTTAAAATGGTGTGTCTCTCTCTAACACCAGGGGCTCAGGGGGGGAAACACACACACTGTAAACGTTTCATGCAGCTTCATTCTAGAAGGTTGGCACCCCAGCCAAGATAGAGCTGGCTCTCTTTCCTCCTCCTCCTTTTTTTGGCAGCAGCTATGTTGCATGTTATGGTCCAGTTGCAGATGGGCTCCTTCCAACACTCTTCAAGAGCTGTTGGCTTATTTGCCTGTACTTCCAAGATCTCTGAAATCACCCACAAGGCCATTTGTTGCACAGGAAGGATTCTGAACATTGAAGCATACATTGCTCTGCTCAAAGAGAAGGGAAAGGACGAAAGGGCAGGGCAGGGGTAGGATAAAGAGGGGTGCAATATGTCCTGGCAAACAGTCGTGTTTCTTGCAAATTAATCTGAGATTCAAGTAGATGATGTGCTGTTTTGAAATACTTTCCCCCAGCTGTCCAGAACTGTATTTGACAGTTTGCTAAAGCCATGAGTATTGTATTTAATTATCTAAAGAGAGGACTGCTGTGTCTTAAAATTAAGACTTTGGGAACAAAACAGAGAGGTTTGAAAGGAAATGGATTGTCTCAAAGTAGGATGACAGTATGCTGGACTTCCTGGATATTACAGCAGTGCTAAGCACACTAGCAGATGAGTAGATTCCTTTGAAGTCAATGAGTCCTATTTCTAAGGAACAATGCTGAGGCTTATTCCCATCAGAGCATCGTTTTCACCATGCCACCAATGAACTAGTGATGCAATCGAGTTAGGAGCATTTGACTTGCACACTCTTTTTGATGGAGGACATCTGGTGATCAGAGTCTTGGAGGTTAAGCCAAGGAGGTTGGTTTCAGATCCCAGCTTTGTCATAGATTCCAGGAGTGATAATTGTTTGTTTGTTTGTTTGTTTGTTGTTTATTGAAATCTCTTGTAATCTCTCTCTCCAGCAATCAAGGCAGCATTCAGTAAGACATGAAACAAAATGAGCTCCACAGCAATGACAAAAATCTGCAAAAGCAGCATTGATAAAAACAAACAGATATGCCTGCTGAGCCAAAAGCCAAAAGAAATGAATGCCTCTTGCTCCTAGCCCTGCTGAAGTCTATTCATTGTGTTACGAAGTCTAATAGAGAGCAGAAATTATGGATAGAGGGGAGTACATTCTACAGTGTGAAGTGGGAGACCCACAACAGTGGGGTTTGAGGAGGTCAGAGCTGGTGCTGAGAAGTGGACATGAAGAATAGTATAGACAGAAGTGCTATCTGAGATTTGTGGAGCCTAGGCCATGGACATGTTTATAAGGAAGCACCAGGACATTGAATGTTGCTGTTAAGAAATGGGGGGTTGAACTAAATGGTTCTCGCTGTCCCTTTCAACCCAGTAATTTTATATCCGTAGATTTGATTCTGCAGAAAAAGAGACTGCTAAAGAAGTCAAACTGGTTAGGCAACTTTAAGCAGGGATTCAGCTAACCAGGTGTGCTATGAGAAGCCAGTACAAGGTTTTTCACTAGCACAATAGGGCCTTCCTCACCTCCTCAAAACCTGCTCTGGTGCATTAGGAGACCCCCCCAGAGCAATGTACAGTATGTGGGGAGGAAAGGGGAAATCATTCAATCTGACAAACAGGAACACTGGTCAGAAGAATGCAGTTTTATATTTCCTCTTTAACAAATTCCCTTTTGTTGATGGAATGGGTCTTTGCAAAACTAAAGAGACGGCCAAGTACAGGTAATGTTTTGCCATGGAAATTAAATAGCTGGAGATCTTTTTGGGAATCTCTTTCTCCTGTCTCCCGTCTTCCTACCCCACCCAGCTAGAAGTGCTTCTTTGTTTTGGGGGAAGTTGTGTGCTTGTATAATGTGAATTTGAATACATAGTGCTCTTGTGATTTTGCATTGTGTGCTTTGTTAGCACTTGAATGTTAAGCAACTAGGAAGGTGTATCTACAAATGGTATTTGTTATATATATGGCATTCATCTTGATTGACAGAGGCTTGCAAACTTTGGAGATCTCTTAGGCTTGCAGCTTGGATTCACCTTTGGAATTGCTGTGGATATACATTAAAGCATTCATATATCTTCTTGAGTAAAACCAGTGCTATTTTTGCTATTTCTCTTAGAATGGCAATGGTGCCTACCTGAGAGGTGCTGGAATTGAGTTCCAGTGAGTTCTGACTGAAAAAAATCCCATTCCCAAATTTGATATTGACCTACCCTTCACTTTATCCATGACCTGGGAAGAAAAGATAAATCCCTTCACTCAGGCACTCTTGTCCCAATTTCCCCACCACCACCACCCAGTGATGCCTTGATGCTGCAATCCTATACCCATTTACCTGGGAGTGAGACCAACTATGGGACATTCTGAGTAGACATTATAGGGTTGAGTTGGAAGTGTCACATATTGCATGGTCTGAAGTTCAACAAGTTTCCCACCATTAAAAAAAATATCCACATGAACACTCAGTGTGATGGGCGTGTCATCTCCTATCTTCAACCACGAATCCACAGACATCGAAACAAACCTTGCAGACCATTGGTGGTCTACGGACCACACTTTGTGAACCTTTGCTCTGAAAACCATGCTAGTCCTTTGCTCTGATGTTTAATGTTATGTTTCTCCACCTTTTATATGTTTTACTTTGTGTTATCAAGACCTGCAAGAGAACTGCGTAGTGAATGCAGAACAAATCAGACTGGGGTGGAAGGAGAGAGAAAAGAAGATAAGAAAAAGAAATGATGTAATTGACACAATTATGCCAAACTGTTTATTAATGGCTTCATGGTTACAGTATGAAATCAATAGCATAACATGCATACTTGCTCTCATGTCAGTGCCAGTATTTAATTAGTTGTGGTAAAATGTTCAGATTGAAGTACACGGAGCATACATTTTTCTGATGCCAGATGTATTATTACTCTAGGATCGAAGTTTTAACAAGGCCTTTAGTAACCTCATACTTAAAGCATTTGTTTTGGAAGAAACCCTGCAGCTTAAAGTATATGTTGGAGAGATGGGATTTTAAAAATATACACTCCATAGTTTATGCATAATCACTGAAATCAAAATAGCCCAGCATATTTCTTTGGTTCACAACCTAGTTGTACAACAATGCTATTTACTGTGATTTACTGTTGCTTATGTAACCTTTATTGCCAGAGGTCAGCGATTTTCAGATGTTCTATGAAGAGGAGGCAGTCATTTCTCTTTGCCCAGGACACATGTGCCAGCTCCAACTCTTTAACATAGAAATCACTGATATACGGCCCCAATCAATGGAACTCTTGTCTGTCTGCTGCAGATGACATCATGGTTCCAAAGCAATTGAGGGGCTACAAGAGTTTCCCCACCTTCCCTTGCCAGTGACATATTATTCTGCCACCTTCAATACAGTCTACTCTGCCCAATCGCTCTAACCCTAAATGAGATGTGTGTGTCATTGTCAAAATATGGGCTACTGGAGACAGTAAGAAATCATCCTTGGCCTGAGAAAATTGAGCACACACCAGTCAGCCATGTATCCCGCTATTGGAAACATCAGGTGAGTGATTAAATAGATGTGGACATATATCATGCTTTGCCAAAGGCATTCCTGCTTGGTTTCTGAGAAGGTGAGATGCATATTTTCTGCAATGCCTAGTGTGGAAGGAAAAAAATAATATGTTCAGCTGTTTTACAGATCAAAGAGCAAGATAGATATTTCTGGGTCAATCCCAGAAATATCTGCAAAACAGTTAACTCCAAGAATCAGTCACCCAACTGGGGATTTCAAGCTACAGTAACTTCTCTCTCTCTCTCTCTCTCTCTCTCTCTCTCTCTCTCTCTCTCTCTCTCTCACACACACACACACACACACACACACACATACACACCCCTCACTGTCTCTTTCTTCTTAATATTTTGTAGGTGCAATCCAAATATAAAATCACACTCTCAAAGGCCACAGTCCAAACGGTCAACCCAAATGCCCTTCATTCTTGTTGAAAGTCAAGTAAGGTCAAAATAATCCCACTCCAACATCATGACCGGAGTATCAGTAGTACGAGGCTTCCCGAAAGACAATAAATTGAATGCCAAGAAGATGAGAAGCATCTTTTTTTCCAGGCTTTACTAATATTTCCTAAGAATATTAGAAGAAAGGGGATTTATTGGGTCAGATTCCTGGATGACAATTAACCTCCCTAGATGTTATTGGGCTTGGAAGCAGTTCTTAAATTTTCCACCTGAAACAGTGAAATTCTGGGCAGTCTTCTGCTGTTAGTCCTTCCTAGTCAGCCATTCTTCTCAGGCATTCTTCTGAGGGCAGAGTGGGGTCATGCTTTCTGGACCTACCACTAATGTCAAATCCTTATTTTCCACCCCACCCACCCCTACACCATCCATGTATGGGGTATGTTCTAAAGTGGGGAGGCTGCTGTACATACTTAGGAACCCTGCACTATTTAGAGTAGCACAGTGTTTTAAATTGTACAGGACTACCTTTAGGATTTCAAACAGAAATCTTTCCCAGTCCTACTTGGAGATGCCAGGGATTGAACCTGGGAATTTCTGCATGCAAAACCACTCAGCTGCAGCCCTTCCTATTTGGAGATGAATTACCTCATAAGCAAATTCCCTTGAAATGAAGAATTGTGCAAAATATCCAATGTGACCTCCAAGTTCAGTGTTTTGATGTGTTGTATATGTTGCTTAGTAGTTTAAAGAACTTGGCAACTTACACGGCAATTTATCTATTTTATTTTATTTTGGTATGTTTTCAAAGTTGTAAATAATGTGATGGTGCTTGCTGTTATCTCAGTAAGATAATTCCAAACATTAATAATAATAATAATAATAATAATAATAATAATAATAATTTCCCACCTTTCCCCCACAATCAGGACTCAAGGTGGTTCACACACATACATACACACACACACACACACACACACACACACACAAACCCCAGATAAGAACATTACCTCTTTTATGCAGCCCTCAAAACTAATACAGTTGACTTTATTAGAAACAACTCTGTTTCCCCATGATACAAGCAGGATTGTTCTAAAATGAATTCCTATACTGTATTAAAGTTGGATGTTGCAGTATATGCAACCTTACTTAGCAACAGCCGCCGCCAGAGGGAGCCCAAAGATAGAGTGACAGCAAACATTCATTCAAACAAAATCCAGCAAGGGTTAGAGTTGGTGCTGAATTATGGAACTACATAGAACTCTGCCCCATTTTTGAGCTTCATTCCTGCCAATTTGGAGAAGGGTTTAAGGAGCTTGTGGTTGCTGGAAGAGCTGAGAAAGAGAATCTCAGGACTGTATTGCAGCATATCTATTATTTAGTCGAAGCTCATCCATCAAAGTGAACAGGACACTCCCCCAGCACTGCAGCTTTCTCCTCCTTACTTTATGTCCCCCTTGTAGAACTCAACAGAGGAGAGGATGGGGGCAAACCTAGTATGAGTTGGCTCTGCCTGGCTATGGCTCTATCTTCTTTTGGCCTGCCAGTTCCAGTTAGCACTAGTCACCACTATCACACCATTGCTGTTGTTGTTGTTGTTGTTTCAATTTAGATCCTGCCCTTCATCCCAAAGGAGCCCAGGACAGCAGACACAGCAACACCAAAATTTATCTTTACCCTGTGAGCTGGCTTGGACGTTAGCGCTACCTGGGGATTTGTATCCAGGTCTTCCAACACATTCAACCACTATAGCAGGAATGGACAATCTCCCCCCACCCCCATTAAGGAAAATCTGTCAGGGGTTGCATGTTGATTGTGAGCCCTCTCCCTACTCACCTCTCTTTCCCCCCACTCTTCTTCTTCCAGGAGGCTGTCAGAGAGGGGACAGTTCACTCTTAACAGTTATCTGAACTGACTACTTGCAGAGGACTTTTGGAATTACGCTGCAGGCCACAAAAATCCCTAGAGCTACAAGTTACTTATTCTTGCACTATGCCACCAGACTGCTGTTCTTTGTGCAAAATTGCAGCTTTTAGTCGGTATGTTCCCAAGCAACAATCCATTTGTTGAAAGATATGCACATCTTTAAAAAGTACAGCCCAATTCAAAGTGGTATGTGTGCACTGATGTGTATGTAAACTGCTGTATGTTCAGCAAGGGGGGGGGGAGCATCCCATTTAATTCAGGTGGATGGAGCCAATCTGCCATTGCAAAAAAATAATATGTGAATGGATTGCTCCTCCCGCTAAAATGAATGGCAAAGCTATTCTCATCATCATCATCATAGACTTTTATTGCACTAGCCATAGGGCATGGCATCATTCAGAAAAATAACAAAAGGAAAAACAGCAATAACCATAAAAATAATCAGGCACCACATATACAATATAAACCACGGTCACAACTACTAAGATTGTTTGTTACATAAAATAGAATAGCAGAAGATTCTCTAGTAAAATGTGCCAAATTAAAGATCCAATTCCCCTTTGCAGTTGACCGCTATTTTAACAAAGCTATTCTGAGCAACACAGGTTTGTTTGAACTTATGGATCAGGAACAGATCACTTGACTGAATTAGAAACTTTCTGGATATCAACCATGTTTTCTACAAAATGCAACTGAGATGATTGCTATTTCAGTATCTTGGAAATGACATGCCTACTTGTCAACGGTGAGAAGGAGCTATTTAACTATTCATCTGAGATAGTAATGCACAGGGGTGGGAAGGCACGAGTTAAGTTAGTTTCGCCCTTTGTCAGAGGCTCACTCGGAAAACAATAGTCTGTTCTTAAAGCTAATTTGAAGGCCTTGAGCCAGGAGCCACACAATAAATTTGTAAACTCCCCAAAGAGGAGATGTTGCCATTGAAATATGCTATTTTTAAACGATTTGGTCATTTTAATTTCTGCAGTGACTAAGTACCTAGATAGACAAGGAAAAACAATGTTTTCAATAGCTATCCTCATTGGCACCATATGGTTCATTTATTAGGAAAGAAAGAAACCCTCAAGTTTCAGGGTTGTAGGCCAAAATGGGTAAGAGCCCATTGGCACAGAAATCAATCCTAACTCTTTTTTATTATTACTGCCCCAGAGCATCAGGTTATAAACTGCTGTCAGCAGAAGGTTTTGGGTTGGTTACAACATTCTTCAGGGAACTGTTATAGGCCTCAAAGTCAGAGACCATCAGCCAACCAAGAGCAGCAACAATTACCTCAATAGTTCTTCCTGTTGAACCACAGCACGATTGTGATTAAACAATAATTGCAACAATGACAGCTCAACAGGACTGCTTAGTATTCTAAAAGGTTTCCATAAATGCAGATTAATTGGATAAGGTTGTGAATTAGGAGGCCAGTAATTCAGCCTGTGTATCTTTGGTGCCTGACAGGTTCATGGAATTATTTGCAATGTTTTCAGAAAGCCCAGGGTCAGCCCAAAGTAGCGTCTTGATTCCCTGCCTTCCAGTACCAAATACGATGCTTATTTGGGCTGATCAAATATGTTAGATATGTAGGAGTCCTATAAATATGTAGTATCAGATCCTCTGGGCATTTTATTTTGTTTTATTTATTTCATTTATATCCCACATACTTATCCTCTATGGAGCTTAAGGTGGTCAAATGGTTCTCCTCATTTAATCCTCACAACAATCCTGTGAGGTAGGTTAGGCTGAGAGGGAGTGACTGGCCCAAGGTCACCCAGTGTCAGGCTTCAGGGAATCTGATCCCTTCCACGGTGGCAGCCAAGGAGCAGATAAACAAGAAGAGTTCTTACCAAGTAATTTATTCCATAATTCACAGAGAGACACGAAGGAATGCAGTCTCCTTAAGATAATGGCGTTGCTCCGAGTAAAGTCCCACCCCCTCCGACGCTCCTATTCTATGTCACCCCTGCGTTGGCTAATCTGAGCTTTCTGCCTCTGAGCTTTCTATTCTACTACCCTCAATGCCCGCCTGGTTCTGGAAGCACTGGCGGAGGAACTGGGGGGCGGGGAGAGTGCACTGCCCCTGGCACCATCAGGGAGAGGGGTACCATCGTGGCTGCCCCCCGGACACGGCCCACACACCCCACCACCATGCCGGGCGCCACGCCCCCAGGACGCGCGCCAGCCATGCCCCCGCCTGCCCTCCGCCCCCGGTGCCAAAGCATGCAGCTTTGCCACTGCTTGGAAGGGGGGCGCTCAGGAATGCTCTCCAAAGACACTGAGTCTATCCGCTGTCTCTCCCCTAGTATTTCTTCTTCCTGCTGTTCCTCTCCCAATATTTCCCAGCTTCTCCCCTCTGCAGCCTCTGAACCTTCTGCAAACCACTGTTCTAAATCTATACTGTCCTCCTGTTCTCGGGAAGGTCCTCCTGTTCTGTCCTCCTGTTCTGAGAAGAAGAGGATGTGGCCCCCACCATTCCCCTAGCCCCTGACACCCAGTGAGCTTTATGTTGAGTGGGGATTTGAACCCGGGTTTCCCAGTTCCTAGTCCAACACTCCAACCACTACATCACACTGACTCTCAATCTGAGCCCCAGGTGTTTTTTTTACCTCTTGCCTTGATCCATGAAACAAACATATCTGAAGATTTGGTGCTTTCTGCAGGCGCAAAATTAGCCCACATGTGTCTCTCTGCTCACTCAGTTGGGCTGAATTCATACATTTCTCACCTAGGGACATCCTAGTAAATTAAAGAACTGTACAGCACAATGAATCCATCTCCCAAGGAAAAGACTTTTAAAATTGATAATATGCAGTGCTTTTTTCTAAAAAAAAAAAAAAAAAAAAAATGTTTAGGGGTACTCTCATTTTCCTACTCATATTGAAATACTGCCTCTCAATGAGGCCAAACTTAGATTCACAAAAAGTTTTGGGGTATGTGTACCCCTGGTTCCCCCCAGGAAAAAAAGCACTGATAATATGCAAAACACATATGTGCATTCTTCCGTAAAATATATTATAATGAGTTTGGAATTGGGCTGGACATCTTTTTGGGTTCCCTTCCAGCCTTTTGGTTTTATAGCTGTAAGACTCTGCAGGAAAGGGGGACTGCTAAAATAATCAAACCAGTCTATTTGCTATGTGAATAGCCTGGCCAGGTCCATTAACTATCTGCTTTGTAATGTAAGCTAGGGCAATGAATTGCCACAGAACCAAGCCAGAGATCCTTCTAGAAATTGAGCAGAGGTGGGGGCATGTGTTCCTTCTTCCAGTCCCTGGTTGGAGGCGATGTCATTGAGGTATTTCTGTGTGAAGTAGAACAAAATAAACACAATGAACAATAAACAGCAGTATGCTGATGACACTCAGCTCTATTTCTCCTTTACATCTGCAGGTGAGGCAGTGGAAGTGCTGGACCAGTGTCTTGCCTCAGTAATGGACTGGATGAGAGCCAACAAACTGAAGCTCAATCCAGATAAGACTGAGGCACTGTTAGTGGGTGGTTCCTCAGACAGATGGTTGGGAGGTCGCCTGCTCTGGATGGGGTTACGCTGCCCCTGATGGAACAGGTTTGTAGCTTGGGGGTACTCCTGGATCCTTTGCTGTCACTTGAGGCTCAGGTCACCTCAGTGGTCCGGAGTGCCTTCCATCAGCTTCGGCTGGTGGCCCAGCTACACCCCTATCTGGACAGGGATAGCCTAACTACTGTTGTCCATGCTCTGGTAACCTCAAGGTTAGATTACTGCAATGTGTTCTACAAAGGGCTGCCTCTGAAGACGGTTCAGAAACTTCAGCTGGTGCAGAATTCAACGGCCAGTTTGCTCACTGGATAAGATGGTTTGAGCATATTACACCAATCCTGGTCCAACTGCACTGGCTACCAATTAGTTTCCGGGCCCAATTCAAAGTGCTGGTTTTGACCTATAAAGCCTTAAATGGCTCAGGGCCACAATACCTCAAGGACCACCTCTTCCCATATGAACCTACCCGGACCTTGAGATCATCTTTTGAGGCCCATCTTCGTGTGCCTCCTCCGCAAGAGGTCAAGAGGGTGGCAACACGAGAACGGGCCTTCTCTGCAGTGGTTCCCCTTCTGTGGAATGCTCTCTCCAGGGAAGCTCGCCTGGCGCCTTCACTATACACCTTTAGGCGCCAGGCAAAAACATTCCTTTTCGACCAGGCCTTTGCCTGACTTGATCTACATCCTATACCCTGTTTTAAAATGCTGTCTCTTTTGGGTTTTTTTTAATGGGTTGCTGGTTTTGTTTTGATTTTATGTATTTTATATTTTATGTGAACCGCCTTGAGACCTTCGGGTATAGAAATAATAATAATAATAATAATAATAATAATAATAATAATAATAATAATAATAAACAACCGGGTAGTCAAGGGACTGGGACTGGAAGGAGGCAAAAACCTGAACTAAATTCAAAATATGAAGCATCTCACTACCTGGATATTATTAAACCAAAACAAAATAAACACGTGATAGACAGATGCATCCATACAAAGCTGTTTTCGAAGGCTGATGTTTTGCAGTAAAGAAAGTCATGTTATATCAACTCATTTTATCCTTTGTCCTTAGCCCCGCAGCATATAAGAGCAGCTACCTGCCTATGTTAGTAGCCTAGGCCAGTTCAGAAGTTAGAACCTTTTATTGTTTATTTAAATTGACTGCAATAGCATGGTCTGTATATTTTGATAATAAATCAGGTTGTTTAAAGTGCAGCCGGTGCAGTTTAACCCAAGGGGAGTCAGAATAATCACTGCCTTGCCTTTGGACCTTTTCACCAAGATATGGTAGAGTACTATTGCTCTATATTCAGTAACAAGCCACTGGGCTATTCTACTGTGGACTTAATATCAGTGATAAAGGTGAGACACTTAGGTAAATTGCCCAGGTAAACTGCTAACCCAGGCAAACCAGTTCTTTGTTTAATGAATAACTCAGTCATGGTATAAATTAAGTATACGCTTTGTAACGTAAGCTAGGGCAATGGGTCAGAGGCGTAGGAAGGTCGAATTTCTTGTCCCCCCCCCACACACACATTGATTTATTTTTATTTTATTTTTTGCCTGCAAAAATGGTTTTACGTTATTTCATATTTTCTTACAAAGGAATAATAATAAGTAATAATAATAATAATAAACTTTTATTTATATCCTGCCCTCCCTGGCCAAAGTCGCGCTCCAGGTAGCTATCATCAGATACATAACATTGGTATAAAATCAAACAATAATTAAATTACCTCCTCAAAACATGTCAAAATCAAATTAAAGTCTGATTAGATGGCTTTCCGCAGGGTTAGGGTTGGGAACAGTAAGTGCTCCACTGAATTGAAATTTCAGCCTTCACAACATAGGAAAATGGCCAAGTAAAGAGCTATTTTTGTGGAGGAGGGTCAAGATATTAACTGATATGCATGAAATTTCATATATAGCTATATAATCCCTAGTATGGTAAGATAAGACCTTTGGAGCAGACATTTTTTAAAAAAAAAACAACATTTTTTAATGAACCGCCCTAGTAGGGCGGTAATTGTTCCTTGATAATTTGTCACCCCCCTCCATGATGGAACCTGGGGCACACCGCCCCCCACCTCCCACTTCCTACACCCCTGCAATGGGTTGCCCCACAGAAACTAAATAGGTGGAGATCCTTCTAAAAAGTGAGCAGCAGAAAGCGTGCCTCCAACCCCCATCAACAGTGGTTTTTTCTGAGGGTATTCAAGGGTGTGCAGTACTGGCACCTTTTTTTCTAGAGGAAAAGCCCTTAGCTGTAAGTGATGTCACCAGGGTGTTTTTGTATGAATGAGAATAGAAGACCATTCCATCTCAAAACTGGGCCCGGCTTCCTTTCTGTGTATAAGAACCTAAGAGCTGGATGAGGCCAGTGGCCCATCTAATCCAGCAGCCTGTTCTCAAGCCCAAAAGCAGGACCTGAATGCAACAGCAGTCTACTATAGGAATCCAGTTCTATGGCATCAGGGAGTGGAATTCCCCTAGAATAGGGATCTGCTGGACTATTCATGCTGTGAGCCTTCTTTGCTCTGGAACAGTATTTACTTTTACTCAATACTGCGCATGATCTTGTTGCTTTAATCACATAACATCAACTCTGAGCTACAGGTTCATTACATTCTTTTTTTAAAAAAAAATGTACACACGTTTCAAGTGTGTTCTCAAAATGTTAAGTGTGTGTGCTCCTAAGATAAGGATTAGCTCAAGACAACTGTCAAGTGTTTGTTGATGTGTGAATGCCCCTCAACTAACCACTTCCATAAGATTACAGAGTTTGCATGACTTCAGGGTTTGCCAATGCATTTAAAATTCTGATTTGCCTACAGAGCTTGGCATTGCCTTCCAACAAGTCTGTTTAATCCTTTCCAAGTTAACTAGCCCCAGCTGTTCTTGCTGGCTCAAGAGTTATTCTTTCTGAACTTGGGGTCCTCCTACAAAGAGCTGGACCATCCCTGGAAGACAATTTGCAAATTATCATTTATCATCTCTCTGTCCAAGAAAGTGTAACTGTTGATAAGTATCAGACTGCATTTCAAATGGCACATGTTCTTGCTCTCTGCTCTGAAAGAGGGTGGGTGGTGAAACAAACATTATTTTATAAGAGTATCCTAATCAACAGGCATAGTAAAGTGCAGTGGTTAGACCTAAACCCTGGCACTTCAAGAGATCCATCATAGCAATTATTAGGTGGATAGGTTTGGTGCTGGGGAAAACCCTGTGAGAAAGAGATCTCTAATAAGTTTAGAGGTTTAAAATGTAGAACTTTCTTTTAGGTTTTAGTAGAACTTTCCTTTAGAAAGAAATCTACCCCTCTTCCGACAAATTTTTAGGTATTGATTATTCATTTTATAAGGGACCCAGGTGGCGCTGTGGGTTAAACCACAGAGCCTAGGGCTTGCTGATCAGAAGGTCAGCGGTTCAAATCCCTGTGACGGGGTGAGCTCCCGTTGCTCGGTCCCAGCTCCTACCCACCTAGCAGTTTGAAAGCACGTCAAAGTGCAAGTAGATAAATAGACAAATACCTCTGGCGGGAAGGTAAACGGCATTTCCGTGTGCTGCTCTGGTTCGCCAGAAGCAGCTTTGTCATACTGGCCACATGACCTGTATGCCGGCTCCCTCAGCCAATAAAGCGAGATGAGCGCCGCAACCCCAGAGTCGGACACGACTGGACCTAATGGTCAGGGGTCCCTTTACCTTTTACCTATTCATTTTATGGCATTTCTTACCCACCCTACTGTAAGGTCCCAATGCAGATTAAAACAATATAATATACTAATAGAAAAGCAGATCAATCCAAAACAAGGAAAGCCATCCTGGACAGAGGAGGACAAATTGCATTCAGTAGAAGAGTTGAGTCCCATAAGGCAAAATATCTTAGTCAAAGGCCAGGGTAAAGAGGTGTGTTTTGTGAAAACTGTACAGTGAAGATGCTGGTCACACTTCTGTGGGGAGAGAATTCCACAGTTTAGGGTCTGCCACAGAGAAAGCCCTCTCCCGGACTGCCATTCCTTGCACTTCAGAACATATAGCTTATATGGATGCAGATATGCAGCCTAATTCACCCCCTGCATAACTGTCCAAGGGCACTGTCTAAAGTTCTTGGATAGCTCTGCATGATTAGTGCTGGACTGGAGCCCTAAGCTTTGCACAGATGTACTTCATAAACCAAAGTTTGCAAAATTTGAGATCTAAGACATATGCACAACACATGCAAATGACCTATTTCCAGAAGCAAGCAAGCAAGCATATAAACTGTTACTGTGCTCCACACATGCCCTTGTATGCATTGTGGAAACCACAGTGCACATTAAAAGCTGCAGACTTTCTGTGTTACCATGTTCACATGCAAACGTTTGCCTTTGGAGATAATCTACAATTCAAAGATGAAAAATGAGCACAGAAAATATTCACTTCCATGCTTCTGAATAGGACTGTCCTGACTGTAAAACAGGGGTTAGAAACCTGTGGTCTCCAGGTGCAGTTGGACTCCAACTCCTATGAGCCCCAGCCAGCACAGCTAATGGTGAGGGATGGTGGGCGTTGGGACTCCAGCAACACCTGGAAGCCCACAGATTGCCCATCCTTCCTGTAAAACAACTCAAGTAGTTGCCTTGGGGGGAGCAATATTGGTGGGGGGCATAAGAATATAAGAAGACCTTGCTGGATCATGACAGTGGCCCGTCTAGTCCAGCATCCTGTTCTCACAGTGATCAACCAGGTGCATATGGGACACCCACAAGCAAAACCTAGGGATCGTTCACACCTCTGCTTATCCCACCATTCCCCCCCCCCTCCCAGGGAAACCCACTCTTTAACACTGAATTGGAACAAACATCAGATGGGTTTTCCATGAATTGACATTTGCTCCAATTCAGCAGTGAAGAGAGGGTTTTCCTAATAAAAGGAGTGAGGCAAATAGAAAGTCGCTTGGACCTCTGCCTAGAAAGCATGGGACAAGTGGAAAGCCAATCAGATCCATGCCTTCTAGGCACAGGACAAGTGAATTTTGGACAACCCCCTGAGCACAACAGCATGCTCCCATCCAGCAGTTTCCAGCGATTGATATTTAAAAATATACTGCTTCTAACAGTGGAAGTAGAATATAACTATCAGGGTTAGCAATCATTGATGGCCTTATCACCCATGGATTTGGCCACTATGAAGCAATGTTTACCAGAAGGACACATACCTTGAAATGTTCCAGATGGTTCCAAAAATGGTGGACAACCAAGGCAAAAACTTTGCACTACAGAGATTTCTGGTAGATCTGTGTTTGAAAGGGCTCCATATCATAATCAGGCTCAGAAAAGTTGCCTAATTACCACATTTAATCATTTACAATTAATTATACCTTGTATAGTGAATTAAAGAAGGATGGAAGATGTTGTTTTGTCAGGGCCAGGGTGAGAACTGTGCTCATTTTTGTCATCCTTTCAAAAAGTCCTCCAAAATGGCAGTTTCCATGTGCAGACTTTATATCTACAAATGTATACAGTATAGCATTGTCTTCTTTAGGAAAATTCACTTTACGTTTTAGCACCCTTTTACTTTTTGATGTTAATTCTGTGCTTCTCTGAAGAGCAGTCCTCCCAGAGCAAACCATTTTCTGCACATGGCGTGAGCTTTTCCGGCAATGCAAATCACTTGTGACTTGCACTCAATTTAGTTCCCTGGCTGGATCTTGCTGAATATCTAAAGGAATTATAATTTTAGATGAGGATCGTTGGAGCTGTCTGTGCGTTTATATAGAAGCGTCCAAAATAAATTCTCAGGAATAGTAAATAAACAATGTCACAGAATCCCTGTTTTTCAATTGCCACTAATATAGACTCCATTTGGCAACTTGGATTGAAACAGGACTCCCCAGGTTGAGTTTCATTTCTAAGCATTTTGTCTCTGTTGTATTCATAAAAATCCATCACCCTTCTATTTTCCTATGCCTTTTCCCATAACAATAAACAAATAATTAACAAATCTGTTTTATTAGCAGAAAAGAAGTAACCTGAGCTGATTATTTACTGGACATCCTTTCTATCTGGGGAGAGTCTAAATAAATGGATTATAAGCCATCCTATGTTGGGGGGGGTGTTCTCAATAATCACTGCAGTCGATGGGAGTTTTTCCACTGAAACAATAATTTCATCCTGGTGGCCCAGTCCTCAAGAGTGCCATTTAGTTGGGATGTTGCTCTGCCATGCAAATTTGCTTCAGAAATGCCAGCATCACTGGCCATTACCCTCCACCCCACCAAAAAAAAAAAAAAAATCTTACCCAATGTTCTGGATTAGTGCTGTGCTGAACATTTCTCCTGCTTTTTTTAAAAAAAACCATTATCCATCAATTTATGAGAAAGGAACTTACATTTGAAAATTACAAAGGGGGGGGATGTAAATTTCTGCAAAAATCTCGCCCACGGGTTGAAGGATTTATGTAGCGCTCACCTAAGTTTCAAGATGGCTAAGGAGTGTTTGCGGGTGCATTTCCTTTCATTCTGCATTCTGGAATTGGTGGGGAAGATCTGCCAAAACCTCTACATTCAATGAAGGGATAGTATTTGAGCAAACTCATAAATACATGAATTTAGCAAGGGCTGGAAATAATACCAGCTAGCTTCCTCATGAGGCCAGCCTGGCAACAGCTCACTTGAAGAAACCAAAAGCTGATATGCCCTGGTTTGCTTGATAATGGCAGTGCTTTTTTTTTCTTGGAGTACTCGAAGGTACACAGTGCCGGCATCTTTCTATCTAGAAGAAAAGCACTTGTTCAAAGTGCATCACTTACTATAACAACTTCATGGTGAGTACCAGCACCCTTTTGTCTAGAAGAGAAGCACTGGATAATGGTAAGCCACTGGCAAGACATCAGACTCTCTGCCCAGTAGATTTTGGAGTAGGATTACCATTGGCAACAAGGGGGGGGGGGGAAATGCCTATGGCAATGGGCTAGAGACAATGGGCCAAGGAGACTGACAGGGTACTGGAAGCGGAAGGGGATGAGTTGTTTTTTGCAAGTGCTGCTGGGGAGGAGGAAGTGGGCAGAACTCCATGTGGGAACTGAAGGGCAGCAGCCATGCTGGCTGGCTGGAGCAGGCTGTTACAGAGAGACACAGGGGTGGCACCTAGGGTGCCCCTGAATCCAATGCTACACTGCTTAGTAGAACATGCAACTCTTGAGATGCAAATGCTGTGAAGTCTCTCTCCATAAAAACTCAGGTTAAATATGTGTGAACAAAGCAATATTTCATAAAGAAGCTAGTGTCCATTGTGCCTCATTTTTTCCCAAGGAAACACAAACACCAGTTAAGTACCAAGCTCCCTTGAAACTTGCTACTGCTCAGCAGAGATTGAGGGGTGGGTGGGCAGAAACACTATACTCTCTAAAGTGGTCTGCGCTCTGCAGACTTCCTGTGTGCCTGTGTTGCCAGAAAAAAGTCATGGCATCTCCAACTGGGCTTTCCTGTAAACCCAGTAACGGAAACTGACTACTGTGTGTTCATTGTTTTTGTTTTTAGGTGGTATTTTTATTGACCATCTTTGCCAGGGCGGATGGGAAACATATTTTAGCAACATCTGGAGGGCCAAAGGTTCTGCACTCCTGAACCCTATCTTCCTATATACATAAAAATGTAAGGCTGTCATCACGCAGCCCCCATTAGATTTGTAAGTGCCACATCACAATCCTGGATTTGCATGAAGGAAAACCCAAGAGGCCAAGAAAAATGAGCTTCATTGTTACATGGAGTGGGGTGGGTATAAATGTAGGGTTTGTGGAGTTGAGGGCTATCAATTGCTATTAGCCATTATGGCTATTCTCTGCTTCCACAGTTGGAGGCAGAAATGCTTCCAAAATCCAGTAGCTGGAAACTACAAGAGGGGAGAGTGCTTTTGTGCTTGAATCCCCCACTTGCAGTTTCCCCACAGGCATCTAGTTGGCAACTGTGAAACCAAGATGCTGGCCATTGGCCTGATCTCACAAACCCTTCTTGGGTTTTTATGGTCTTAATGTTGGGGGAATGGCAGCGGGGTTGGCAAGCAAGTGAGCTAGGGCACCACCTAGTATATCTATTAAAAAAACCAACGGTGGCAATTGGATAATGAAGCCTCTCATGTACAAAGAACACTGTCCTGCATTGCATGAAGTGAATTCAAAACAGGGGGTGCAAACCAGATGTATTGCTAAATGTATACCCTGGGATTGTGTCTGGTTTTTGTTTTGTTTTTCAGTCTTTTGTTTGTTTTGTTAGCTGTTAAGTACTCCATGCAAAAACTTTTGCTGAAACTTTAGCAATGTGCCATTATTTATTTTGATACTCTTCTCACAAGCATTTCCTGGAAGTTTTGAGTGGATCTTTCTACAAAGAAATCAAGGCCCTTCTCCCTGTGCATGACTACTGCTAGTACAAATTAAAAAAAAAGAAGCTATAAACTACAGGATTTTTCTTGACAGCTGAAATCTCCCATTTATAGAGATTAGAGGTCTAGGGAAAAAAGCTAAAGTAAACTGTAGCGTTCTGCTGTCTTAAAACACACAAAACACAAAATTTATGATGCTCTTCTGGACACAATCCTAAACATACTCCACAAACTCTTTATAAAAGGAGTCATTTTCCCAAAGAAATAACTCTGTGTTCCAAAAGTTTGGTTCAGTACATGATGCCCATGTTCAAAGCTTAAATGAGTTAAAAGCATCACAGTTCTGTGCTTACCATGCAATCCCCATTTTTAAAAGAGACTATTATGTGGCTCTTGATGAATTACAAACAACTGGGCTGTTTTTAAAGGATACTTTTTTCATGTGATGCTGTACTTTATGGTATAAATACCATCACCGGTCACATTCAGGCTCGTTGTAAGCAAATTCAGAAGGGGGTGGGTGGGGAGGAAACAAAGTTGCGTGAACATGCTCCAGATCTGATTATGGAAGCAGGAAATGTTCTGTGTCTCACTGAATGTTTTGCCATCACTGAAAATTGATTCATTAGGGATGTTGGTGGCTTTGACAATTCCCCCAAAGACAGCATTGTCTGTCTGTCTGTCTGTCTGTCTTTCTGTCTGTCTGTCTGTCTGTCTGTCTCTCTGTCTGTCTGTCTGTTTTTCTGTGTGTGTGTCTCTGTCTGTCTGTCTGTCTGTCTGTCTTTCTCTCTCTCTCTCTCTCTCTCTCTCTCTCACACACACACACACACACACACAACTACATATTGTGTCCTAATTCTTTAACTTTTAACGAAAAGGAAGAAATGTTATGGCTTTGTCCTTAAACGTTAAGCTACACGAGAGGTGAAAGTGACATGAAACAGCCTAGAACGATATTCTGACATGGCACAGGCAGGTAGAAAGTTTTGGTTGCATGTCGAATCCCGACCCCTCCCGTGGAGAAATAAAGACACAAGACTCAATAATTAAGGTTAATTGGCATAGAAAGGCCACAACTTTATTGGTTACGGAATGTAGAGAGGTATTGGCTTAGGCATTGGATCTAACCAACTATATCTGACTCCAGCATGCTGTGCTGGCAGTCCGGGAAGGGTTAACCACTGATGGGAGAGTCCTGCTGCTGCACATCAGCTAGGAACTCACCCTGGGGTCACCGAATATGGGGCGTGCCTTTGGCCCTCACCTACCACGGCTTCGGACAGGGACACACACCCCGGACTCGTTTAACGAAGTACCCTTCAGCATTTGGGGGAGGTGATGGCCCAACCTCCCCCCCACCTTCAGCCTTCCCTAGATAATCCAATGCCTAGCCGCCAACCTAAGTTGTGACGAGTTGCTACGAGGTAGCCGAAAACCACCAGGCTCCAGCCAATTTGCCAGGTGGGAAAATTCCTACCAGGTCCCTCAACGGCGACCAACCAAAGTCCATAGCAAGGTCAATGAGAACGCTACCTGCAAACAGGGAGGGTGGGCGGGAAAAAGTATCAGCTGGCGGGGGCAGGAAGCGAGAGGCTGAGCCCTGTTCGCGCGCTTGCTTAAATGTAGCAAGCCACGCCTGCCGGCCGCACCGATAGGTCAGCCTGCCAGGCGCCGCGCCCAGGGCTCAGCCTATGGCGACAGGGGATGAAGCCATCCCCTGCTCACGTGCAGGGCTCGGGATGCCTGCAACCCCCCTCCTTCCTGCAGGCGGAAGGGACTTTCTTTAACATCTCTTTTCATTTTAGTTGTTGCACTCCAATGATGCTGCGGGGGGAGGGGGAATTTGTAGAAACCTCTTGAATTTGGCATGGCTGGATAAGAGTCGCATCCATTACTCTGTCCACTTTTGCACCTGACCCTACACCTATCACTGGCACAGTGCCCCTGGAAATCAGGATGTAGCCCTCCAGCTCAAAACAATTCCCCACACCTGGATTAAGTGATTGATCAGTGGACTGACATCATCCCCACATAGCTTTCAAGTTGGTCTCTAAGGTGCTACTGGAAGGATTTTTTTTTTTTTTATTTTGTTTTAGCTTTCAAGTGACAGGTACACTGATTCAGTACACCTGACACCCGCAAAACCTGCCTGATATGATGAGCCTCATGGAAAACAGTGGGAAGACCTCCAAGAGTTGGAGCTGGATGCCCTGGGGGAGAGCCCTAGAAGATTGGGGGAGCCAAGAGCAGGACTCCAATATAGTGGTACCTCAGTTTAAGAACAGCCCTGTTTAAGAACTATTCGGTTTACGAACTCTGCAAAACCGGAACTTTACCTCAGTCTAAGAACAGAATCCAAACGGTGGAAGGGTACCAGCAGCTGGAGGCCTCATTAGGGAAAGCGTGCCTCGGTTTAAGAACGGACTTCCGGAACGGAATAAGTTCATAAACCAAGGTACATGTCTGAGCCCAAGGAAGGGAACAGTTTAACTAGAGAGTAAGGAGCTAAATACAGAGGAGGTTTGACAGTGAAGCAGTGCCAGATTTGCATAGAATCTAAACAAGCTATAGCTTAGGGCCCCCCTCTCTTGGGGGACCCCAAAAAATTTAAAGGGGAAAAAAACTTTGATAAAATACATATTTTTGTTATGTGCAAATGGCTTTAGATACCTATTAGGTCCATAAATTACCATATAGCATATATTCAACACAAAAAACAGCAACAATTTGTTGTTGATAAAGCTGGACATATAAAGGGCCCCATTACATTCAGTAGCTTAGGGCCTCATCAAACCTAAATCTGGCCTGCAGTGAAGGGTTCCACTCCTGCAATATCAGATGCATCTAGCCAGGCACCTACTAGAGTGGAGACACTACCGCTTCCCCTGTCAGTGAGGAGCCTCCCCCTTTGGGGGAGGCAACAAAGTAAGTTGGATACTGAGTCAGTGCTAACCCCACCTCCATCACCCAAGGGATGGAGATGACAACACCAGTGCGAACAAACCTCAGAGATTCAACCCACTCCAAAGAGTGCCTGTTTGCTTGCCTAGTCTGGAGACTCTACCCATTTGCCGTATTAAGAGCTGTCTTCTGCCCACTCTTCAAAGGGAAGCAGGGCAAGGGAGCATGTTGCTGTTGGATCAATGTCTTAGCTTGCACTTAGCCATGAAATTCACTTGCTGTCCCCACCTTTATGCTTCGAAACGATATTGCACTGTTATTGTTAATATGATTTTGCAGCCCTGCAGCTAAGATGGGAAGTGACTAGTCCACAAGATTTTTTTGAAATGACCTTTATTTCTGGAACAAAGAGGAGCAGGGAAAGAAACTTTTTGGCTAGCTGGAGAGGTAGTAGCCAAAGGCAAGAAGCCTATTGCTGTTGAGATAAAGGACACAAGTTACTCTTATTTCATCTCTCTTTTCCTGTTGCTTGTTATTGTTTGTGACTGGAAGATGGCTCAGGCCCGACCAACCTGTACATATGTTCTTGATAAATTAATGTACTCTTTTAATGAATTGCCTTGAACTGACCTGCCACAAGCAGGCACTTCTATATGCCTTTATGAAGATGTACTGTATTGCTTTGGTGATTCCCTAACCACTTCCCTGTATCTATTTTCAAAACACAAGGAGAAAGTAACATCAGCAGCTGCTTTTAAAAAGGTCCCCAAATTCTGCTAAGCTTTCTGGTGAATGTAGGCTTGGAAAACACTGCCATCTGGTGGTATTTTGTTTTTCTGCAGAGAATACAGTAAAGGTCACGATAAGTGAAATGACATTGTGCACCCAAGGAATTAACTTTCACCGTTCAGAAGAGTGAACACCTTAAAGCAGAAGGAAATTGACTCTGCACAGATGTAGAAAGCATGAGAGAAGACGCATGAAGTGTCCACTTTCGCTACCGATAGTCAAATAGTAGATTTGCCATTGCAGATTATTTGCCATAGCAGATAATATTTGAATATTGCATTTCAGAATCACATCAATATGATGTGTCATTGTGGCTGTCCAGTTCCAGAGTTTCTGCTATGCATATGGACAGCAGAATGTTACAATACAGTAAGTGCTGATTCACTGCAGTACAGTATATTAGCAAGAATGCTAAAGCAAAACTTCAATCATTCATAAGGGCTTTTCTCCGGAAGTTAGGTCCATTGAAAATAATTTAGGTAACTTCCAACTAAAGCCAGTTAGCACTGGCGGGAAAAGATGCTACATATAAACAGTGTTGTATCATCAAATTAAACTATGTTTCTGCAAACAGAGCATATCCAGTTCATCAGTTTTGCCAAAATAAGTGGGTCATGGAGTTAAATTATATTCATCTGTTTCTTACTGCCTCCAAATGTTTGCCAAATAAAAAAAGAAAAGAGTGTTTCTCATTAGTGCGACTGAGCAGAGAATCAGAATATATTGTTAAATCATTAGTACTATGAAATAGTAACCAGAAATTTCAGCAAGTGAATTGCCATTTCGGTGTTGACAGTAATTTTAAATTGGCAGGGTGGTACCTCCCTGATTACATCTGGTACCTTGTGAGTGGATCATCAGGTTCCATAACAACTGTTACAGAGACAATGGCCCGTTCAAATTAATGGGTATAGGCACTCAAGAATTTAGCACTGCAATCCTATTGAATTTTTAGGCAACAAATGTTTACTTAAGAGACAAGAGTTTCTCTGTGTTTGATATTTGGCTGGGATTTAGTTCCATCTGGGATTTAGTCCCGTCAAAACTAATTTCTTAATGTCTTTAGATGAGGTTAGGAGGGTTCAAAAAGTTCCGAGGAAAGGGATGGTGCCAATAAATTTGGCATTTGAAAGAAAGAGGAAAATGCTAGATTATTGGTGAGTTCCTTTAGAACAGTTTGGAGATGTGATTGGTGAAGGGACTGCCCATGTAAAACAAAGTCCTGCTCTTGCAAGCATTGAAGAGTATCAATAATATTTGTTATTGTTTTGGCCCATTTTCATATATGACTATTAGAAATGCTTGCCAGTTATTCATACAATATGAAGCAATAGGCATTGTTGTGCCTTGAACCACTGTCCACAGCACAAAACTTCATTTGAAACTTTGGTCATTTGATAAGGAAAATGGTGGAGATGGATTCTTCATAGAATTGTACAGTTGGAAAGGGCCCTGACGGGTATCTGGTCCAGTTCCTTACAACGCAGGAATCCTCTGCCCAATGAGGGGCTCAAACCCACAACCCTCAAATTTAGAGTCTCACACTCTACTGACTGACTGTAACCAATGGAAGGCTTTTCTCAAGCCTAATTGCAGGACAGTGGTGGGTTGGGGGACTCACAGACGAGAATGGTTAACTCTCCCCTCTGCAGCTGTGTCTGCCACCCCCACTGCCAAAAATAATCCTGCGGTCGCTGCATTAGGCTTCCAAAATGCCTTTTACTGTAGCCAAAAGAAGGCTATCTCATGCCTAATTACAATGGGGGAGAGGCTATTTTGGAGGTACCGTTAGTAATGGCTGCAGTGCTTGTGCAGTACCCATGACAGTTTCTCCAGATTGTAAATGGGCCCCAAAAAGGTTGGCAACTCTTGCATTATATGCTGACTAAAACCAGTATGGTATTGTGTGTCAACTCGTGTATCCATGGCCAACACCGGCAGTTTCCCACAACTGTTGCATCATGATGATGATGATGATGATGTCAGGTCCCAGAGAAGGTTACAACAATTTAAAATACTGTATTAAATGTTTAAAAGTTTGCAAAGAATACAATCAGCAAAAAATAGGGAAGGTCCTAAAACTACACAAGTAAGCCTCAAGCACCCACGAAACAGGCTGCCTAGTTGGAAAGGCTGAAGTGCTCTCACCTAAGTAAACCTGATCAGAAGCCCTGGTATATAGAGGGCCAAGAAATACAGGACCTTGAACAGCTCTAAGTGAGCCCTGCGGCTGAAATTGTATCCTACTAAGGCAGCTGTAGAAAGATGTCGCAGCAGTGAGATGAAGCCAACTGGAGCCTTATGCAGACTGACAAAACCTGTGGCGTGGTTGCCTCTGCCTTTCTAGAGGAACCACATGGGTTGTTAAAGGATGTATAGTACTAGAATTTGTGCTTCAGTATTGTACGTGTGTGTGCGTGCGCCATATTGCTTTAGAACTGTGTATTAATAAAGCATTAAAAATATGTCCTGAGTCTTTCTTGGGTCAAAAATAAGAGGGCTTCATGCTCTTGGGCTGCCTAAAAAGAAGAAGACACTGTGCTGGGTAACACACACTGCAAGGTCCCAGGGTCAGGAGCCATGACACTGTTCATCGATAGAAAGAGAACACTATACCCAGCCTATCTCAAGCCTTTGCTTTCTGCTGCTTCAGTTTCTGTGTGCCTGCAGTACAAGAAGACAAACAGTGGTCTGCCAGCAAGGACTCTTTCAGAACCCCCAAAGGATGTCACTTGACAGTGAAAATCCAGCCAAACCGCAGCCCGCCCACCTAGAATGGAATAGGATATATGGCCAGCTAGCCCAAAATGAAATAAACAGCTGTCAGGAGTGGGATTTTTTAAAATAGCTAAATCCTATCTCCTTTTCTGATTCTAATCATAGTGTATTAAATTGGAAGGTGTAGGGATGGGATCCAAAGTTTTCTCTGTACACTAAGTCAGACATTGCCATGCCTGCCCTGCGACTTCTCAGATTTCCCTTTCCAATTGCAGCTCCCTCGGCAGCTCTTTGTCAGCCATGTGCTTATGTCCTGCTTGCAGGTTTACCAAAGGCATCTGGCGGGCCATTGTGAGACTAGCATGCTGGACTACATGGGCCATTGGCATGATCAGCAGGTTTGTCTAGGATGAGGAGCTCCAGAAAGCAGAGCATATGTAGGAAAGTCAAGTTTGATGAGTTGAAGAAACAGTTGATTTAAAGTGCTAGGGTTGGGTGTGTGAAACCTAAGTTCACCTATGAAATCTGTAGGTGGCTTTGGGAAAGTTGCAATCTCTCCACCTAAGCTGTCTCATAAGGTTGTTATGAGGCTACTGTTATATTTGGGGATAATTCCCATATCGAAATTGGTGATATTTACTTCTGGAGGTTATAAAAGCCCTTGGAAGGAGGGTGGGTGCCTAATAAAATAAATATATAGTGTCATGCCTTAACAATGCCTTTTGTTAGAGCAAAGATTAGTGCAACTGAACATGCAGTATTGAACAAAAAGCGTTTGGTGTAAAAATGCTGAGAAAACTTTCTATTGGTTTTTACACCCGCAGTCTGACAATGCAATGTTTTGATCTGAAAATGAACTCTTTTCTAAATCAAATTTGCTCCAGGAAGGGGGGATTTGCATTCCCTGCATCATATGGCACAGTATGCTTTCCTTGAGTCATCTGGGTTTGTTTTACTCAAAACAAATAATTTGTCCTACAGCCACCTCTGACACAGTGCATCTTGGTTCAACCTGCTTTGTTTATGTAGCCTAAGCCTCTTCCATGGGATCATCACCACCACTTGCTGACTGAAATATGAGATAAAGACCTGCACACATGTGCAGTAGCCACCAGAGACTGAACACTGCATAAAGAGCTTTTATATCCCGAAACATCAACTCAAGCCACAAGACTCTCTAGAGACCAGAGAGAGTTGCTGGGAGGTGAAGCTGGAGGCTCACACAGCTGACAGCAGGCTAAGTTCAAAGTGTAATGATGGAAGCAAGAAGCTGAGTCACATCCCTGCAAACCAAGATTGCAACACCACCAGAATTATTCCCTTGGTACTACTGGACAATGTGGATTTTAAATCCTTAAAGAATGGGAAATAAGGGGAAAAAACTGGAAAAGGGAGTAGATAGCAAAGACGGGGCAAACCAAGGACACTAAGAAACCCCAGAGCAATGATCTAGCTGATGGTTTCACAATCCAACAAACAACTCCTCAAGTACCAGGAACCTATGCTTGGGATCCAAACTACCAGTGGATATTTCCTGACGAGCAGGGCAAGTATGAACACTTTCCCCCTCCAGGTGAAAGGGTTGGGTAATACAAGTGGCTTCTTCTGATGTCCTCTGGAGATAAGGGCTCTTCCCTTCTTTATATTGGGAGGACCTGTGCCACAGAACAGAAGATCCTGTCCCAGGGTTGGATTCAACTGAGTCCTACTCAGAGTAGACCTGTTGAAATTAATCAGCCGAAGTTAGCTGTTTCCATTAACTTCAATGGGTCTCCTCTGAGTAGGATTAGCATGGGATATCAAGTCCCAGTGCCAGATAGCCTTCACACCCTTTCCAGATCTAAAATATAATTATCCCACACTACTAAGACTTCATAAACAAACCGCTGGTTGGTAAACCATTTTTAATCAGAAAGCAAAATACAGTTCATTGGACACAAATCTGTTTACAAATGCATGTGTGTGTGTGTTTTCTGAAGAAATTATATTTCTGGAGAGGACATTTTCTGAGGCACATTATGGGCTACATTCATACACAGGCACAAAAGATATGCTTACATTAAAAGAAAAGCAACACACCTATTAATTTACACACACAATATCCAACACATTATGCACAGTGCTTCAGAATAGACTGATGATGCATGACACTCCTGTGCGAAGAATAATCAAGGCACAAATTCCATCAAGGTGTCTCCTCCTAATGGGCAACCCACAGAGGTCCAGTGCCTAACTGTTATTTGTGCCTTGGAAACCTGTCTGCTATATTCCTAATAACAATCTACTTTCCATGTGCTTCCCTAATGTGATTTAAATGTGTGCTGCTCTGACAAAGTACAGGTACATTCAGCTAACTGGTGTTTTAGGAAAATGTGTTTTAATCCAGCCATTGTGCAACATATAATTGATGTAAAGCTCCTCATTTTTAGAAGGCCCAAATTTACATAATATATAAGTGGTGGATTAGCAGAGGGCTGATCACGCTGAACGATGACAAATGTTGAATTGTCAAATGACCACATAAAGTAAAATATTAAGAAATGGCTTTTAGGAGGGAGGGAGGAGAGAGAGAGAGAGAGAGAGAGAGATGGGGGAGGGGTTTGTGTATTCTTTCCAACTGCATATTGCCATATGAGCCACAATTTGAAAAGGAAGTTATATTGACTAGAATCTTGAGTACTGGAAGCAGAAAGAAGCCTGGAGATTATCCCATTATTTTACCCCCCTGCAACTCCAAATGCCCTCCTGATCAACATGAGTAGAGAGGATGAGAAGTTGACCCAAATCATTACATGAACAGAGCAGCATTTGTGCAATGTGCATGGTCCTTCCCCCTCCCAGAACTTTAGGTAATCCAATCTTCTTCTGGCACTATGCCCCATCCTGTGCTGCTCAAAAGGGTCCCTCAACCATGCAGAGATATTTTTTTGCAGTAGAAAGGGAAGTCCCATTCCATACTTTCCTGCTCCCAGCCCTCCAGATCCAAGCTATTCTTTCATTTTTCTTCAAGATTTCATTTCTATAACTACCTGTGCGACAGCAGAAATCTACTCATATGGGGTAGCCAATATGGTGCCCTCTGATGTGGCTGGACTACAGCTCTCATCATCCCTTACTAATGGCCATGAGAGTTGGCTGGTGAGGGTTGTAGTCAAACCACACCTGGAGGGTGCCATGTTGGCAACCCCTGTACTAATATATGTATAACAATGTTGTGGCCCATTATATCCTTGGTGTAATTGGTGGTTCTTTCACAGTTTGGCAAGAAACATCTACAGATAACTTTGCCTTGCTCTAATGGATGACAGCACATTGGGAAACCTCCTCCGGAGACACACCAAAGCAAAATACCCAATTCCGGCTAAGAAGCCAACCAAAAGAGTGGTGCCGAAAATCCTCGGTGCCCTCTTCTTGGCCACTCGAAATGCAGTTGGAAGAACTGCAGAGATTAATATGTTGTTGACATGTCCTAAAACCTTGTGGAATGCTTTTCTCTTCAAGACACGCTCATAATAGGCTTCCAAGTTAGGCCGCTTTCCATTCCCCCAGTTTCTCCTTGCCAGTCCAATGAACTTCAGTCGATGCAATGTAACAGCAAGGGATACATCGGCCAAGCTGAAAAACTCACCACAGAGCCAAGGCTGGTGTCCATTTTCTAATCAGAATGAAGGTTAAAAAAAAAGAAGTTAACAGTAAAGGTAAAGGCACCCCTGACCGTTAGGTCCAGTCACGGACGACTCTGGGGTTGCGGCACTCATCTCGCTCTATAGGTCGAGGGAGCCGGCGTTTGTCCGCAGACAGCGGGCATGTGGCCAGCATGACTAAGCCGCTTCTGGCGAACCAGAGCAGCGCACGGAAATGACATTTACCTTCCCGCCAGAGTGGTACCTATTTATCTACTTGCACTTTGACATGCTTTCAAACTTCTAGGTGGGCAGGAGCTGGGACCGAACAACGTTAGGGGCCAATAAAATGTAATAAGATGAGAAGGACCTCAGGTCTTATGTTTCTGTCACTGTTTTCTCTATTATGCTCAAATAGCCATCAATCCCAGATTGTTCCTGGAAAAGGCATTAAATTGTTTATTTGCATTTTTAAATTTTCAATCTTAAAGCAACAAAAGTGCTTAAACAAGAAAACACTGGGAACCTTTGACTTAACCAATTGCAGTGCTTGGAATGAACTAGTTTCTTTTTAAAATGAACTTTCCATGTGCTGATCAACTGTCTGATGTGCAGTGCCAATATATTGAACAACATGCAATGCTTTAACTGAGACAGCTACACACTGACCAAGAACTAAATATGAAAATTTCCTACCTGGAGTCTCTTCATTCCTTCTTTGCAGCTCAGTCTCAACTTGATCCAAAACTTTTTCCAGCTCATCCAATATTTTCTGCAAATACTTTATGTTATCATGATCCATCAGTTTAGACTAAGGAAAATAAGTAGATTATATATTTAATCTGCAGTCCCATTTCCTGGGAGTAAGCCCCATTGAACATATTGAGATTTACTTCTGAGGAAGCATGCATAGTATAGTGTCGTAAGCCAGGCATCTATGCATCCAGTAATATCAGTGGAGTGTCATAGCTAGAATGGCACTGCTCACCTGACTTTCAAACACAGAGTGTTGTTGCTGGTTCCTGAGAGGTGGAGGGGCAAGATATGGGGAGTGCAGGGTGGGTGCAGCAGCAAGAGTGATCGTTTGGCATGATCACCAGGCATCACTCTGCTGAACTCTCCATGCCTTGCCCTCTCAGGAACCAGCAGCGGTGCTCAGTATTTGGAAAGAAAGTGAGAAAAACTGCCCTTCTTGCACCACCCCACCAAACCACTACTGGATGCATAACAACACCAGCACAGGTATAGAACAATCAAGCAACAGTAATAGCAAGTAGTGTGGCCACAAAAGCAGAGTTATTACTAAAAATTTCCCCTTAACCTTGACTTCTTCTGAAGATACATACATGCAATGACAAGAAATATATCATATTAATATCACATCCAAAGGAACAGTAGCATTCTAAGGTGGGTTTTTGACTGTCAGCTATAGTCCATTCTTACTTTAAGACGTTTCTGCTTCGCTATATAGGCATCTTGAAGATCTGGGTTTTCTTCTGCAAGTTTCTTTAATTCAGACTCAGTATTGCCTATTTGGCCTGAAGAAACAACAATGAGCTCATTAAAAGCTAATAAACCACGTCCATCAAAATACTTCAGTACAGCTATATATTAGAACATATCAGTTAGAAACTCTTTGATTTAAGAACTTGCCAAAAGAGCGTGGTCTGCCTGCTCCAATATCTGACATACTTTCGTATGAACACCTCTCTGTCACTGATGCAGATTTAACCCCTAAATACACTATTATTAATTTGATGGAAAACAGTATTTTTTTTAAAAAAAAAAAAAGGTTTTGTTATTGTTAACGGAAATAGTTTTATGATAAACACACAAAAATAGAGTTAAAGCACAAGCAGAGTTCTCATCAGACAATGGTACATACTACGAATTCTAGTTGTGGCGTAAGCTGGGATCATAGAATCTACTGCTAATTCAGGATGTAGAATGCAGCCATGTGTATAGGCATCCATTGGCAAAGAATCCAGGAGCTCTCTGTAGTGCTGAACCCTGGGATAGTACATGCTTCCTTCTTCTGGAATCAGCCTTGGAATTTTTTCTGGGGTGAAAAATTATATAGATAGATAAACATACAAAGATGATGATTAGAACAAAATTGAAGGATCAAAGTTTAAAGTCTTAGTCACTGCAATACTGTGATTGGAGAAGGCTCAGTTGCAAACCTTCATGCATTCAGGCAACAGTAAAGGTAAAGGGACCCCTGACTATTAGGTCCAGTCGCGGACGATTCTAGGGTTGTGGCGCTCATCTCGCTCTATAGGCCGAGAAAGCCAGCGTTTGTCCACAGACAGCTTCCAGGTCATGTGGCCAGCATGACTAAGCCACTTCTGGCAAACCAGAGCAGCGCACGGAAACGCTGTTTACCTTCCCACCGGACCAGTACCTATTTATCTACTTGCACTTTGACGTGCTTCCAAACTGCTAGGTGGGCAGGAGCTGGGACCGAACAAGTGCACAAGCTTTCGTTGCAGGAGATCCCAGGTTCAATCACTGTTGCTTTCAGTTAAAAGGATCTGGGAAATCTGTCAAAGTCCCTAGAGAGCTCCTATTAGTCACAGTAGACAATAATGGGCAAATGGACTACTGTGTGGTCCTATGAGAGAGATGAGGGTAATAAAATCATAACCCATGTCAAAGAGTGGCTATAATTTTTCTCCCAAACCCATCCCACAAAGTTTCCTAACCTCATTTTTCAGTGTGCCACAAGGACTAAACTGCACATTATGTGACCCTCCTGGAAGCATTTGGGCTTCTGTAGACAATCTGTAATGTTTGGGCAATCGTTTGGGCACCTATAAACAAATCCTCATGCAGCAAGGTGTAACTCACACCCAACATTTACATTACGAAAAATCACCAAAGTACTCTTCTTACCGTTCACGAAAGCTTCTTCAAGATAGTCGACAATCTGAGTTGCATCACAAATTATGTTTTCTCTGTGGATGAGTACAGGGACTTCTCCAGATGCATTTAAACGCATAAACCAAGGCTCGTTGTGTTCACTCAGTGGAAGGCTTACATCATGCTCTTCGCATTTCAGTCCCTTTTCAGCAATCACCAAACGCACCTGAAAAATATATATGAATTCTTGTTGAAGATTTACAGCTGTCCTGTTAAAAATACACATTTCCTATTAATAGAGTTTGGAAATACACATGAAGGATCTGAAAGTGGAAAGCATGTATTTTCACCTCTAGGTTTTTTCTTTTTGTAATATTGACCAATTCATCTCAGTTTTCTGGGTCTACTTTCCTTTTAACCCAGATTAATTCTTATAATGTTTAACTTTTCTGTTGAGACCCACATTGCCTCAGGGGAACACAAACCAGCAGTGGGTGGAGCCCTAGCCCAGTGGTTTTCAACCAGTGTGCCGTGGCACCCTGGGGTGCCTTAAATGATGGTCAGGGGTGCCGCAGGCAACACTGGCCTCTGCCCCTCTTTCCTTTCCTCCCTCCTGTGATGCACTCTTGTGTCTCTGCCTCCCAAAGGCTTGCACAGCTGTTTATTGCAGCAGTGCTGGCTACAAGCTCCCCAGGCAAATGGTGCCTCTGGGAGGCACCTCTCTTTGGGGGAGGGGGGCAGCTCAGAGACCAGGGACAGCAGCAGCAGCTGCCCAGAGGACTCCGAAGGAGACGGGAGAGGAGAGCAGGCTGAGGGAACACTCCACAAGGGAGGGTGTTCGAAAAAGGGTGAGAGGCTGCCAGCTCTGCAAGCAAGGGGTGACGTAACTGGGCTCCTGAGCCCCGCAGGGGTGCCGCAGAAAGAATGTAAGTTGGTCAAGGGAGCCGTGGACTCAAAAAGGTTGAAAACCTCTGCCCTAGCCAAAGTGTATGGGGCCACCCATTTATTTTTCACTTTCTGCTGCTCCTTTGTCTCCTTTGTTGTGATTATTTTAAATTTGTTATTGTGTTTTGGACACTATTGTAGTTGTTGGTGGGGTGGTGCAAGCAGAGCAGCATTGCTCACCTGCCTTAGATGTTGTTGGACTACAGCTCCCATCATCCCTGACCCTTGGCCATGCTGGCTTGGGCTGGTGGGAATTGAAGTCTAATAACATCTGAAGGGCACCACATTGGCTATCCCTAGACTATGACAATTGTAAGGGCTCTGAGGCCTGTTTAAGAAGCACACTGGCCTCCCCTTTCCCTACTCTCCCCTCTCCCTGCTTTCTTCTCCAAATGCATTCTTACAGCTGCATTTAGATAAACAGAGTGTCCATCCACACCCAGCAACCACCTTTTAGGTGGGCAAAACGTACAGAGGGAGCTGTCCGGGTTCTGAAATCTGACATTCTTAGAAACAGCCACACTAGCTACTCACCTTTTGGGAACTGAAGGACTGAGTCCAATGATAGAGGATCAGTTTGTCATCTGTCTTCAAATACACTTCAGCTGGAGGCATTTTCCCTGCAGCCTGGTCCTCCTTCTCTTCTGCCATTTCACCTTTTCTCTCGGCTCAACTCACCACTCCGAGATTCTACCTATGAGATTTTGTTCTCTCGTTGTTACTGAGTCTGCTCCATGGACTGAGCATGCTCACTGTTGACAGATGAAGCTGCTGTTCTGACGATGCCCTTAGACTCCCTTGGAACCTGAAATGGGAGAAGTATTGAAATTGCCATCAGTTTGAACCTAGGGAGATTTAAAAGAGGCACAGAGGGAGAACAACAACAACAACAGCGGGAACCTACAGTATATAAATGCAGAACACAATGAATTGGAAGAGGGTTGTCTTGTATCCTATTTTCTAATCGGCAAAAAAAAAAAAAAAAAATGAAGACAAGAATTTAAATTCCAGGCAGCAGAAACCTGATTGCCAGACAGCCCTCCAAGGATTATTGTATATGATTTTCCCATGTTGAGAAAGGAAGTAAGTTCCACAAAGAGAAGATTTTTAAAGAGAGCACAGGACGCTACGCTAATCCCTTGCAAGCTCTGCCTTCCATTCCTCTACTTCTACAATTTGATTAAACTCCTTCCTTGAATTTTAATGGTTCCTCATTACACTCCATGTTGATTAATTTACCTTGCTTTTGTCAACGACGGTTGCATATAATTTTTTTTTCATATTTCAGCATTAGCATGCATTTAATGATGTCAAATAAAATGTGCACTGCTGACAGCAGGGTGGAAATTACAAACAAAAATAAATATGTTTTAGAACCTAGGAAGCACAATTGTTTGTGTGCATGAATGAGATGTTTTATTTTCAGTCGGCTACCATAGCCAGCCTATAAAGAAAGGCAGGGAGCCCTTCAAGAATATTAAAAAAAGAAAGAGCAATGTTAAGTAATGTTAAATAGACTATAAGCAAATACACTACAATAGGGGATGTATTGTGAGACATTGTCTACATCTGGCTACTACCGATGTTCTGAACAAGGGCAACATTCAGAAAGTGAAAAATGGTGATGCAAAATCTATAAATACAAGACCAAAATTTGATGATGGAACTCCAGTTTAGCCAACTTCCTTAACAAGAGTGTCAGACTGCAATCCTGTACTGAATTAACTTGGGAGTAAGTCCTATTGAAGTCAATGAAGCTTTCTTCTGAGTAGATATGAATAGGATTGCATTGTCAGAAATCACACAGCCTGTAGGAGTGATGAACATGCATCCAGTAAACAACATGTCCCTGAATGACCACAAGAGGTCTCCATATTTCGAGAAATGGTTGGGGAAATGGAAGGGATTTGATATTTTTTTTATCTGTGTCCTACAGTGAAGTTCAAAATGAATGAGTTTTCATTTTTCTTAACCAATTATATGCATTTTGAATCCATATATCTTTTTTATCTATCTCTTACTCAGGGTGGCTTACAACAATGTAAAATCATAATGCAATAATATATATATTAAAATGCAAGGCATACACACAACGAGGAAAGTTTTACTTGAAACCCCAGTGTGCATATAAACTACCGGTATATTATGTGAGATAATTACGAATCATGTGTATATGTGTAAAGCAACAACAAAACCCTGCAACTCCAAACACATCTCTATTCTACATGAGACTGACCAATGTGGAATCTGCAATCTGCTTGGCTCTTTTCCCATGTTTCCCATGGGAATGTTCCTGGGGAAGAAACCCCAGCCATTTAGGAAGGTGATTCCTGTATTCCCAGTTGTACATAATTCTGTACAAAAACAAATGTCTAGAGTAACAAACAGACCGAAGTCCTGGAGCAAATTGAAGGCACCTGCGATCATGATTTCTCTTTAAGGACATAAGGGCACTGCTTTCTCCCTCAGTGCCTCATTCGTTGGCAACTAAGGTGGCAACCATTTCAATTTAATACGAGGTGCCATACAAATTGGACTGTCATATTGTGTGCTATCATATTGCACTAGGAGCTTAAGAAGTCACCATTCAGATAAGTTCTTAAAATAAAATAAAAGGACTACTTTTACTACTACTCACTGCTCCACTCAAATCATAAATGTGAAAATATGATCTGGAAGCAGGGGGATACAGTGGTACCTCAGGTTACAGACACTTCATGTTACAGATGCTTCAGGTTAAGAACTCCGCTAACCCAGAAATAGTACCTTGGGTTAAGAACTTTGCTTCAGGATGAGAACAGAAATCGTGTGGCGGCGGCGTGGCAGCAGCAGGAGGCCCCATTAGCTAAAGTGGTACCTCAGGCTAAGAACAGTTTCAGGTTAAGAACGGACCTCCAGAATGAATTAAGTTCTTAACCTGAGGTACCACTGTACAAGAATGGACATGGAGAAACAACAGTAGGGCACACAAATAAAATACAAAAGCCATTTAGCTGCTATTATGAAACTTTTGTATCCCTCGTGATGCATAACATGACTTAAGTAGCATAATACTCCAGTTTCCTAGTTGTCCGGATTCAAAGTTAGGACCCTACCCTTCAAGTCCTAAATATACTTAGTAGTGAGATCCACTTGGTCCCATAGGACTTTCTCATGTGTAGTTGCCTTTAAGAGAGGGGCCAGGCAATTGCTTGGGATTTTTCCAAGCTCTCTTACACACTTGCTTTGTAATCTCAGCGAGTCACATAAGGTCCTGTTATATCTGCAATGTGAGAGCAGTATGTAAAACTGGACATCTTACCTACAGATCTGCTGCCTGTGTGAATTGAAGCTCAGATCTGATTACTAAGTACAAAATATGGGGATTGCTACATTTTGTTTTAATAAAGAGATTTTATTTCAAAGACTACAATTGAAAAAAGATTTATAATGAAATTACATTAATGATAAATGCATTCTGCTGTTCTTACATTTATCCTAGCCTTCTTCTTTAAAAAAAAATTAAACATCCCAAACAACTACTGTACTCATTATGGCAAAGCTTCAAATTTAGATTGCATTTCATCTTAGAAATGCAGAAGAGCAAAAACAGAGTCATCCTATACATGTTTCCTCATGAGTCTCAACAAGTTCAGTGTAACATATTTCCTGGAAAGTGTGGTAAGGATTGCAGGCTGACTAACCAGACAAATGAATGCATATTCTCTTAAACTAAAACATCATGATTATAACTAGATGAAAAATCGTATGAGAGAAATGACTATTGTAATTTAATTTGTATAGCAACTCAGCAGAAAACATTTATGATCTCTAGGAGTCACCCTGCTCTGAAACTACTCATTTAGGGTGACAGTCTAAATTAATTCATGGATCTACTCTGAGTAAACTGTTGTTTACATGCTCTCCCACTGAAACCCCATTGAACTGTGTAAGTGATTTTCCTGTTGCTTGTGTTGTTATTATGCTTATATTAAAATCACACTGTCCAGAGAAGAATCAGAGCTACCTAAAAGGACAAAACACTCCACTACCCCACAATTTTTTAAATTTAAAATATAATCACCACAAATCAGCATCTTCATTTGTAAATGAAAGTTAACTAATTCAGATTTACTAATACAGCATTTACTGAAGACTCCTTGGATTAAAAATATCCAGTTAGAAAGAGACAGTGAACAATACAAACCCTGGACTTGTAAGTGAGAATGACGTTGACTGTGTGCCCTGTGTGAGAATGGGAGGGAGAAATTAATAGAGCAGGCAACAGCATGTGTCTGAAATAACAACCTGCATTCAGCAATGCCACAGTAGACTATAATATCAGCATAGAAAGAAGCAAAGCAGAAAATCCTCAAGAGAACGTCTAGCTATTTTTTTTTTTCAAATTACATAGAGAAAAGTAAACCCAAAAGGGAAAACATTTTATCATATGTATTGTATTGTATTGTATTGTATTGTATTGTATTGTATTGTATTGTATTGTATTGTATTAACAGTGAATTTTTTTATATTCTTTTATACACCAGGGAAAAGAAAGTTAGCAGGAGGAAAGAGGAAGAGAAAACCCCAGTTCATCCACTATCAGAAGAGGCGTCTGCCCCCATCTTTCCCTCTGAGAAAAAATGAGCTGTGTCCATAGGAGCTAACTCCTATGGGATGTAGGGGCTTCGGCTGCCACAATAAAATATTTGAGGGGGCTGGGCCCCCACAAAGTTGATGGCCATTCCAGACCCTCCAAGTGTCTCTATTCTCCAGGGACATCCCTGATTTAGAGAAGCTGCCCCAGTTTCTGATTTGATTCCAGAATGTCCCACTCTTCCTTAGGATGTCCCTATTTTGATTGGATAAAAGTTGAAGAGTACGGAGTTATCTGACCCCCCAGAGCCGTCTGAAGGCAATCCTATATAGGGAAGTTCTTAAAAATGTTTTATTATGTTTTTATATATGTTGGAAGCTGCCCAGAGTGGCTTGGGCAACCCAGTAGTAAGATGTGTGGGGTATAAATAGTATTGTTATGGAATGGGACGTCCCTATTTTCAACAGAGAAATGTTGGAGGGTATGCCATTCCCATTCAAATGGTTTGTGTGCACTATGTCATGTGATCAATTATGTGGGGCACATAATTTTATTCAATATTTTACACAATATTTTATTCAAGTTGGCACCCCTGGCTGTGTCCAACAATGTTGCCCACTTAGGCCAAAGCCCTGCTTAAGAGAGCTTCATCTGTCGGGGAGGGGATGATGGAATTATGCATCCATTGCCTTCATTTGATTGTGTGTTGGCAGAAGAAGAGCCCTGCTGGGTCTATCTTGTCCAGCATCCTGATTTCCAGCACAGGCCGGCCAAGATGCTCCCAGGAACCAGAGTAAAGTTACACCAGATCCAAACTCTATTGTTCGACTTACACCACCTTTTTTGCTGGCTTAATTTATGCTGGGTTTCCAGGTCACATGACAGAGCTGAACAGGGTTAGAATCCAGCCTAGGTGTCCCCCCCCCCCCGGTCCTGCCCTCACCACACTCCTCTTTCAGGATTAACACCAGTTTGGGATCCACTGGACCCAGCTCAGCCAGCTGAGTCAGGGTGGGGGAGACATGCCGGCATGTGTCTGGCTGAGCCAAGAAGGAGGGAGAACATGAGAAAAGCCCTGCTGGATTGGTTCAAAGGCCACCATCCAGTTCTCACAGTGGCCATCCAGATATCTATGTGGGACTATTTGTGATTCAGAAGCTGCTATTCAGAGGCATAATACTTCTGGCAGTGGAGGGAAGTCCATCCATGAATTCCTTCCATATGTAACAGCCAGTAACATTGCCAAAGAGCAAAGGAGACCAAAGCAGTGTGAGAAGATGGACGAGGAGAAGAAAAAAAAGACAAAAGAGAGATAGCAAGGCATATGAGCAAGACTGCATCATGACTGCATCCAGTCAAAAACCTGAATTGCATGCCATCAGTTAGTTTTGCAATTTGTAGCTAAGAGCACATATGTTTCAAGGAAGATAAGCACGTCTTATCCTGCCCATTCTACAACAATATTGCTGATTGTCCATTTTCCAAATAGGTGAAATGAAAACGTGTCTAGACCACTCAGTGAGTCTGCGGCTGAACCAGGAATTCATTTGACATCAATGGCCAAAATGCTATTCACAAGGCTAATTTCCTTTTCCAAATAAAAACCCAAAATAAAGGCAGCCTGCCCTTTGAAAAGTTGTCAAAAACCAAATTCCTTTCTCATGTATCACTGATCTCATGTATCACTGCTCCAAAGTCAATGCAGCTATGCTCTGTAACTTTCTGATTACTCAGGGTTTTGTCTATACCTCTCTACACAATACAACTATGCAAAACTGCAGGTTGTATTTTTTTTAAAAAAAATCAAAACAAAGGAAGTGTTAGTGATTGGAGGTAGTGAAATTTTTAAAAGACATATATTTCATCTTTTTAGAATTTATATTTCACAGGCATTTCTCAGCCACCTGAAAAGATAGCTGGAAATATTTGTGTATGGTGGATACATATAGTGCTCTCCAGTGCTTTTTTTCTATTAAAAAAATGGTATCTGAAGAAGTGTGCATGCACACGAAAGCTCATACCAAGAACAAACTTAGTTGGTCTCTAAGGTGCTACTGGACAATTTTTTATTTTTTTTAATCTATTTCTACTGCGTCAGACCAGCATGACTACCTACCTGAATCTTTAAAAAAAAAAATGTTTAGGAGTACTCTCACCATTTTATAGTTCAAATCGGGGGAAATAAAAACAGTAAATGGACAAAAGTACAAAGATTCACAAATTGTTTAGGGGCATGCGTACCCCTGCGTACCCCCAGAAAAAAGAGAAAAAAGCACTGGTGCTCTCTCATTTGAAAGCATTTTTAAATTAGTGAGAGAGATACCTGGAATATTGAGAGGGTTTTGTCTACTCCATTTTGTGTTAACACTTTGGTACTTCCACCACAGATGGTTGTGTAACACCGAAGAGAATATTAGAGACAGAGAAAGAACCCTTCCAGTCTTCGCTTTTCATTATGCAAGGAGTTGCATGCTTCTGTCAGTGCCACAAATAACAGCAAGCTCTCACGCAGAACACACTCCCATATCTTGAAACACTGAGTCAGCTGCTGCTTTAATATATGGCCCAAGAAGTTAACACTCTCTGCTCGGGGACCATATGCCCTCCTCCCATTTTTGCTTGATGTCAGCTTGATCAGGACAGGAATTAAGTCTCTCTTAACCACAGCTACTTTTGCAAATGTTTTATCAAAGCCTTTGAATGCCTGGCAGCCAATGGCCCCACTGGGTACTGGGAATGTGATCTGCGTCTCCGAGTGGAGGAGCAGCATGACCATATTTATGGCTGTTGCTATTCTGGGGCAAGCATGCTGCCTCCTCTCTCCTTGGCACCAGAAGCACATTGCCTGTCCCTTCGTCTTTCAACACTCACTTCTAGCAAGAGAGGATGAAGTGAAACATACAGTTTACTTGGGAGGAAAATTGCTTGCATGCATCAGTCTTTTTAATGGGTGGGGGGGAGGGAGAATCTTAACTGGATACCCACCCTAGGTATCCACTGTACACAATAACATGGTTTAGTGGCAATTTAATACGCTTCTTATATTTAGGCATTATAGATCTATAACTCTTGCAGCCTGTTCTTTACTTATAAAATACAGCTAATCTCAAGTGTTGGGTCATACAGGTTCAAGGCTGTGTTGGGTTATCATCACCTAACACATTTTGGCTTGCCGTCATATTTAGCAAACTGTATAAAGCAAGCATCAACATGCTAGTTGGGTGCTGCGAACACTGCAAAATTCCTACATGTGAAACACTTTTCTGTAGGTATTAGCATGCAGCACCATTGTAGATTTGCCACTGTTAATGCTCACCTGCACATCTGTATTGTGGTACTGGTCCCTGTCACACTGGGGGGAAACAATTTACCAGTCCACCACATCAGTTAGTTTGAGAAGCACTGATTCAAACTAGAACAGACAGATCTTTGCCTAGTGCCAAAAAGATAACAAAGATGTGTTAGTATGTTTTAGATTGCTTTTATTATTCTATAAATATGTTGCTATAAATTTTAATATTTTGTTATAAATTGTGTTTTATTATGTTACGAGCCGCCTTAAGAAGGGGGAGCCCTGAAAGTTGCCTTTACATATTAAATAAAATCAATTAATTGAATTGCAGAAAATCTCCAAGAACTGCTACTGTGCAAGTTCCACTCATCTTGGTTCACCAAAGCAGAATATACTTGGAAATTCTCACGATATAATGTTAACTAGATTATTTTGTAAATCCAACTTGCGCAATGTTTTTCTTTCACATTTAACCTGAATCTCAGATGTAGTTCTATTTAATTCTGCGTGGGGAAAATTGATAAAATGAATTATATGACCAGCCCAATTGTAAAGGATCAGCTTTAGCATTTGTGGGGCACTCTGCGATACAAACCAAAGCTCTACTCTGCAGCTCTGTTCAACTTGCTGTGGTTGAAACCATGTTTGTGATTATATCAAATTTAGGATGCACAGACAATCCCATGTTGCAAAGGACAACTGGCAGACTTTCAAGCACAGCATTAAGCCGCCCTGCAATCATATGCACATTTTTGTCCTGCTTGTGGGCTTCCCATATAGGCATTTAGTTGGTTGCTGTGAGAATAGGATGCTGGACTTGATGAGCCTTTTAGTGTAAGCCAGAAGGGCTCCTCTTATGTTCTTATAGGGTAGCACAGAGACAGTGTTGATTGCAGGATGCCAAACAGATCCTCATATGCCAGAATAGAAGTGGACACACCTGCAATAAAGCATGTCATCCCAGCCCAGGAAAATTGGCTTCACATCCAGTAAGTCCCATTGAGGCAGCAAAATATACTTCTGAGTAAGCATGCTTAGGATGGTACTATTAATAAACAATGAAACTTCCTATGCACTAAGTCTTATTGAATGCATGGGGGCTCAACCCAGAACAAGCATGTCTACTGTTAGTTCTCAATGTCAAAATACTTCTGTTCCATGTTTTCTAAAAAGCCTGTCATGGCTGGGTCTTTGATATAATCTAACAAGAAATTAGATATTAGTATCCGCAATGATGTATAACCATCTGCTCTCTGTGTAACCAGATGTTGTAAACTCAAGTGAAAATGTTGAGCATTAGCTTTCTGCATCACACACACAGAGAGAGTAAATATGATGAACTAGATGGTATAGCTCAATGCTATATATTTCTACCCAGTTTTTCTTGCTAACAGGTAAGTATTCTTGAGATATTAGCTTCAATTGGCCCTAGAAAAGCACAGTGATTGTTGCCCATCTCTGCTCATGAGCTCACCTGCAGAACCAAAAAGAAAAATAAGAGTTTGGTTCTTCCCAGCATGATATATACATGTGAGCAAACTGGAGGAGAGGAAAACAATACTTAACAAAAAGCATATGAAAACAGCGGGATAGCTGAGTGATTGACATGACGGTTGATGCAAAAGTAGAACCCTATGTAATCAATGTGTTTGAACACGGTTGGTACAAATGAATCCCAAGAGAAAGGGTGGTAGTTCAGTGGTAGAGCATTTGCCTTGCATACAGAAAGTCCTATGTTTGACCCCCGGCATCCCCATGTAGGGCTGAGAGGGATTCCTGCTTGAAACCATTGAGAGCTGCTGCCAGTCAGTGCAGACATTACTGAGCTAAATGGACAGATGGCCTGATTTTGGTATAAGGCAGCTCACTGTGTTCCTATGTAATAAAAACAAAAGATACTCATTTGGCTTCGCGAGTTACTTCCCAGTTTTCCACCTGTGTAATTCTTCGCTCGAAAAACTTCAAGAAATATATCTGAATAAATACCGTGCGTGTTGTAGTAGTCAACTAGGTCCTACTCGGAGTAAACCCACTGAAATTAATGAAATTAAGTATGTTATGTCAATTACCTGGATGTAACCATGTTGTGCATAACCTTGGCAAGGTCTGCCTTTCTGAGGAAAGGTCTAAGCTGGTGTTACACTAATGATCTCTGTTTCCCTTAATCAAGACTTTTGTTTTTATCATTCTACTGCATGAAGAGATGAGACTGATAGGTACTGCCTTTCCGAGTAAGTTTGTGACTAAGGTAAGATTTGAACTGAAGACTTCCTCGCAGCCCACACTTCTGGCAAATAACAATGCCAGTTCACATTGTTCTACAAAATACACATGTCTTCAACAGGGACTCTATTGTTTTTCCATTTGTGAGACTATCATTTAACCCTGGACACTGCTATTCCTCCTTGGAGAGAGGGACTGACATTTGACTGTCATTCCACTTACAGGACTGTCATTTAACTGCCATCCCACTCTGAACACTCAATCCTTCTCGTTCCCATGGCAACCTACATTCCACCGTTTCTCCAAGGTCCCCTTCCTATAGTTTTTTTATTTCCATTTCCCCCCTTGCCTGTCATAGTTTTCCCTACCTTACATTTTGGTACCCCGTGCCTCTGTAATACCCCCTCTATTGTTCTCTGACCCTTACCCATTCCACAAGTCAATCCATCTTCCCTTTCTGTTGCTGAATTAGCTCTGGCTTCTGCAAAAATATTTGCAGACCCAGAAGGAAGTACCACTGAGGTCAAGGTAGACAGACAGGTAGTTTATTTGGTATTGGCCATAGGCCATCACCAACAGGGGTTATTTCCAGTACTTATAAAAAAAACCTTGTTCTCCTGACTTATCATTGTTCCAGCACCCAATTGTTTGTCAAGCCCTGACTTTCGATTGAGACAGGAACTATACTTCATCTATTTATTACTTCCAGATCTTACCTACATATGTAATTCCCCACCTGCCACCATTTTATTCTCACAGCAACCACTTAATTTTTTAAAAAATCTCTAAACAGTTTACATGACAGTCACTTCACATAGAGAATGTTGTTTTTAAATGCTCCCCACCATAAGAAACAACTGTGGATCTGTCCTGTGTGTTCCTATACATTTTACAGTTTGGAATTTCTTACTGTAAAACACTTTGATAAACTTCTTACATCAAGCAATTTTAAGAACGTAAGAAGAGCTGTGCTGGATCAGGCCAAAGGCCCATCTCATGCAAGGCCATTCGACACCCTCCCCCCAGCCATTACAGCAGGTATCCCCAAACACGGCCCTCCAGATGTTTTGGGACTACAACTCCCATCATCCCTAGCCAACAGAACCAGTGGTCAGGGATGATGGGAATTGTAGTCCCAAAACATCTGGAGGGCCAAGTTTGGGGATGCCTGCCTTACAGGCTTTGGGAAGGAGGTGCAAGGTTCCAGCAGGGTCCTAGAGCCCTCCTATCTCCTTCCGAAAGTCAGGTAAGTGCTCGCCCGGCATTGGTACGGAGGACTCTAGGACCCTGTCAGAACCCTGGCGCCTCCTTCCCCAAGCCATATACTGTATGCACCTACTGGGCTTTGAGAAGGTGCTCTCCTCGGCTGCAGGTCCGGCAACTGCACTGCGCACACTGCCCTAAATCTGCCTCTGCCCATCTTGTTTAGCATACTGTTCTCATGTGAATCCCACAGAACATAAATGTAGATATGATTACAGGGCCTAATGCTGTGCCAGCAAGTCTGCAAATTGTTCTCTTTGTGGCAACTTTGGACTGTCTGTATATCCTAAGTTTGTTAATAATCACAAGCATTTTATGGTTTTCCCACAACAAAGGACTCTACTTCCTACATTGCTCCATCAGGAGAACTACCCCTTCATTCCTGCTCTCTATTTGCGAACACATTTATCCCATGACTGCTAAGCTCACTCAGGTTCAGAAGACACACTCATCCAAATATTGGCTGCACCATGCTGAGATACAAGGACTGGGGAGGAGCGAAGTGGGCATGGGTCCTCTTCAGGAGTCCACACCTTGGCTTGGCTTATAAGAACATGAGAATGTTGGATCAGGCCAATGCACCTTTTCTAGTTCAGCATCCTGCTCTCACAGTGGCCAGCCAGATGCGCCTGGGAAGCCCCGGCCAAAACAGGACCTGAGCATAAGACCACTCTCCCCATTTGGGATTCCCAGCAACTAGCATTCAGAGGCAGTGGATCAAGAACAACATGGAGGTAGAGCATTTGCACCAGGCCACGGCCAATTGGATCGCCTCTGTTTCTATATTTGTTGACGCTCTCAAGAGAATTAGTGAGATGGATAACTGATTAAATAGTCAACAAAATGAGCACAGCAGGAAGAATAGTTTTAGCCAGCACAATCCCTGCTATGCTCATTTTCTACTTGCAAGGAGGTGTGTTGTTTGTTATTTCAAACATTGGAGACCTTCACAAATGGCACACCTCACCTATAGACTGAAGTGTGATACAGTGCATTCTGCTACCTCACCTTATTGCATCAGATACAGCGACTGGGGCACCTTCCTTTGTTGGGGAGATTGCATGTGATTACTGGTAGAGGTTAAAGGCAATGGATGGTTTAAGGTAAACAGAAATCTTTCTGGAATGTATGAAAGGGGAAAACCAGGCCATTGACAGTTTGGCTCCAGGGCTGGCGAATTTCCAGCACTAGTCCCCACCAGAAGCTATCTTCACACAACTGAGGATTAAGCAGTAGGAGGGCTCAAAGCAACGTGAAACCTGTCATTTTAGAAATTAGCAGGTTGCTTCAAAAACCACACACAGACAAGTTCTCTCAGAAGAAGGGAGGAGCCTGCTAAGGATCAAGCTTGCTTGTGCCTAAAAGCTTCTGAACTGAAAGCTTTCCTTTTTTAGTCTAGATGAGTGGAGAGGTTGCACAGCGTGCCTGGTGAAGGAAATGCACTCTGTGCATGCTCAGAGCTCCTAGCTTATTATTACTTCATATGCTCTCAGCCCAAACAGAGTCGTGACCGGCATTGCAGAGCAGCTATGGGGTCGAATCCACAGGCTGTTGTTTTTTAAGTACTGGACACCTGTTCAACTTCAACACTTTCCACAAGTGCATCTCCCTACCCCACACAGGCTGCGCACCTGTCCCTCCACGCCTCCAAAGAATCCTGGGGACTACTAGTTTACCTCACAAAGCTACAACTTCCTTGGCAGGATTGGGGGGGGGGTGTTGTTATGTGCTTTAAATGTGATTTAAACGTATGGTATTATGGCTCCCCCCCACACACACACACACACTCGGTTCTCTGGTCTCTCCCTCACACCTTTGCCTGTGCTGAGGCGCCAACACCCCCTTCCCCCTCAAGCGGGATCTGCCTCACGCGCGCACCGTTTTTTGTAACCTCCTTTCACCCCCACCCCTCAAGAGTTCCGGAAACTGCGCGCCTCCCTCGCTCGCCTGAGGCACCTGCCCCGCCGGGCTCCGCCTCGCCCCCTCCCCTTCCCGCCTTTTTCCTTCTCCCGGGGCAGGAGCCGGACGACGGCCGGGCTTGGGTGGGGCAGGAGGGGACGGCAGAGGGGAGGAGCGCGGCTGAGGGCGGGCGCCAGCGCTGAGCCGAGGAGCGCTGCCTGGGACGGAGCGCTGGCATTTGTCGCGGGAGCCTCGGCAGGGGACGCAGCGCAGCGCCCCGAGAACAGCAGCAGCTGCAGGCAGGCGGCGGAGGAGCCGAGCTCGGCCCGGGCGTGCCCCGCTCCCCCTGAATGACGGGCGGCAGGTTCGACTTCGACGATGGCGGCACCTACTGCGGCGGCTGGGAGGAGGGCAAGGCCCACGGGCACGGCATCTGCACCGGGCCCAAGGGGCAGGGCGAGTACGCGGGCTCGTGGGCGCACGGCTTCGAGGTGGTGGGCACCTACACCTGGCCCAGCGGCAACACCTACCACGGCTACTGGGCGCAGGGCAAGCGCCACGGCTTGGGCGTGGAGACGAAGGGCAAGTGGATGTACCGCGGCGAGTGGTCGCACGGCTTCAAGGGCCGCTACGGCGTGCGCCAGAGCCTCACCACCCCGGCCCGCTACGAGGGCACCTGGAGCAACGGGCTGCAGGACGGCTACGGCGTCGAGACCTACGGCGACGGAGGTGAGTGCGAGAGGCGGGCGGGCGAGCGAGCAGCGGCCGCGCGGAGATGGCGCGCGACGGCTTCCACACGTGCGCGTGTCCAATCCCCGGTCGTCGCCGGAGTGCAGCGCTGCTCTCTCTTTCACTTTTATTTCTCCGATCTATGGTTTGACAAACGCGGGTAGCAGGTGCGTTCTTTGAAGCGTCCCGCTTGCGAAAGGAAACGCGCGGCGCTCTAGGTTCGAGGAGCAAACGAGGAAGAAGAAGAGAGCCTGCAAAAAGTTTCGCCTTTCTCACCGCGAGGATTGCTCAGAGAGAGTCCCGTTTTCTCTATAAAAAGTATCGATCCCACCACCGTGCATAGGTGGCAACCGCCGCGAAGCCGATGGCCCTTTGTAGCTTCAGGCAAAAAGTGTGAGGCGGTTGGCACCCTGCTGCTGCTGTTGATCTTCCGCCTTCTGGGAATGAAACAGGCGCCGATAAGGGAGTATTAGCACATTTGTACGGCTTGTCTTGCACAGGCGATTTGCAGCGCATACAAGAGATAATGCCCCCCCCCTTTTTTTGTTGCTACAATCGCACAGTTCAGTTCATCAGATACATCCGAGTGTGGGCTGTTGTCCAGGAAAGCCTATACCACAATATACTGTATTGGTTAGCCTTTAAGCTACCATAAGACGCTTTGTTGTTTTGGCCGCAGCATGCTAACCACAGATATTCCTCTGGAATTTTCAAATTGAATTAGATCCTCCCTTCAATTCTCCTATAAGCTGGTATTAAAGGAGTGAGGAAAGTCCACCCTTTCTGCCACTCTGGTTGCTGTGACAGTATGTTAAGTTGCTAAGGGGGATCTAATCTGCATTAAATCATTTTTGACTAAGCACCCTGTTATCTGCTTGGGCACATAATTGCAGTAGGTGTTGTGGGATGAACTGAGTATGGGCTGCCTGACTTAAATTTAGATGGTTGCCTAGGTTGCCTTCAGACATCCTTTTCCCACCTCAGCATTTTCGTGCAATACAGTTGCTTAGGTCTCTCCTGAAAACCCTGAACACAGTTTTTAGCTTGCTCAACATCATGAGTTTGAGGCTGCATGCACACTACACGTTTAAAGCACACATGCCCATGCCCCCCCAAAAGAATCCTGGGAACTGTAGTTTACAAATCACAGAGCTACAATTTCCAATACTCTGAACAAACTACAGTTCCCAGGATTCTTGGAGGAGGCAGATGCATGGGGTATTTAAAATTAACTTTTACAAGGGAGGGATTAAATGTTACGGTACTGTGTTTTCAGGATTGTTACTTTTCTTCACCAGCTGATAGAAATATTTCCAATATTTTACCTTTCTGGAATTCAGTATGATTACTGGAACTCTTTTGCAGTTTTTTCTTCTGTGCCTGATGGCCAATTCACACAGTAGCAGTGGTGTGTTTGCCCTTAACACCATGTTCCTGAGGTACCATGCTGCTGAGTAAACCTCATTCTGGTTTAAACAGAAGCTGCGTCAAGATAGAGCTGGTACCCCAGAGTGGCACCAGGCTAGTTATCTTTTCTAGGCCACCCTCCCTTATTTCTTCTGGGGTGTTCAATCAATAATTCTGGGGTGTTCAATCAATAATTAAATCAACAAAAACAAGGGTCAAATGAAATGCCGCTGTAAAACAAATAAAATCCAACAGAACAAAACAGAAATGTGATGAAATGACAAACAGGAGTAGCTTGGGGCCAGGCAAGCTCACCAGGAGAGTGCATGCCATAGGCAGGGTGCAAAAACCAAAAGAACCCTCTCTGCAATTGCCATCCAGTTAATCTTGGGTAGTGGGCAGAAGGTCCTCAGATGAAGAATAAAGGGCATAGTCATATTTGTGTGGAACAAGACCATGTTCCCATGGCATTTGGGGATTCATAGGTGGTAACCAGGACTTCAGATTGTACCTGGCAATGGGCTGGCAGCTTGTGTAGATTTTTAAATACTGGTGGGATGTGATCACTCTAGATGTTTAGTCAGCAGCAGCCTCCCAATAAATCTCCAAAGGCAGCCCCATGTGCAACATGTTTTAGTAGTTCAACTGAAAGTTTACCAGGGTACGGAAGCAAACTGTGAGCAGGGCATCTGCATCAAAACAAGTTGGTGCACTAGCCATAACTGATGAGTTTGACAAGGCCGAATAGTTATATTTCAAGAGCAATGAAGATGTTTATTGTTCTGAAAGCACTTACAGCATATTTTACCATAGATATCTGAAATATGAACTAGCCTTGCATCTAGGGGGGAAAGTTCCTAATTTCTTCTGGCAGCAAAGTGAGCATAACAGGGGGCATGAAACAGGAGTTCATTTAGGTCAGTCAAGAGTACATCTTGTCCAGATAAATTGTTTCACTGACATACTGTACTTGTGTCATATTGAGCACTGTACAAAAAACAAAAATAGGCTGGATCCTCGCCATTTACAATTACAAAACTCATCTAAAGCTGTTGAGCTGCTTTTGATTTATTCCAGCCCAAATGTATAATTGGATCAATCTCTTTAAAATTTCAGTGCACTGCATACATTAATCACACAACCACCTCAAGCTATGGGAGAGGCAGGATAATAATATTTAAAGTAAATAAAACGTGGGCATATTTATCTTGCTTGTGTTAGCAATTAATGCTGCATAACTAGTATGTTATGGGGTGAGCTCCCATTATTCGGTCCCAGCTCCTGCCCACCTAGCAGTTCGAAAGCACTTTTGTTGCTTTAAGATTGAAAATTTAAAAATGCAAATAAACAAACAATTTAATGCGTTTTCCAGGAACAATCTGGGATTGATGGCTATTTGAGCATAATAGATAAAACAGTGACAGAAACATAAGACCTAAGGTCTTTCTCATCTTATTACTTTTTATTAGTCCCTAACGTTGTTCAGTCCCAGCTTCTGCCCACCTAGCAGTTTGAAAGCACGTCAAAGTGCAAGTAGATAAATAGGTACCGCTCCGGCTGGAAGGTAAACAGCGTTTCCGTGCGCTGCTCTGGTTCACCAGAAGCGGCTTAGTCATGCTGGCCACATGACCTGGAAGCTGTACACCAGCTCCCTCTGCCAATAAAGCGAGATGAGCGCCGCAATCCCAGAGTCGGTCACGACTGGATCTAATGGTCAGGGGTCCCTTTAACTTAACTAGTATGTACGAAGTTTGCTGGGGTACATTATTCTGCAAAATGTGGTCGGCAACACAAAAAAGTCTGTGTTTTAATATCCTAATCCAATTGCCCTTCATTTGGATAGAATTGCCATTGATTTCAACAGAACTTGCTTCCAGGGAAGTATTGTTAGATCAGTGGTTCTGAAACTTATTTTTATGAGCCACAGTTTCAGAATAAAAATTTCCTCATGCCACACCATTTTTAATTGATTAAAAAATACACTGGAAAACAAAAAGAAACAACTCCTTGCAGTGCTTGATTTAGAACACAGGGGACACCCAGAAAGTATAAAACAATGCAGCTAGCTACAGAAGAACATGAATAATTACCAAAATATAATTATAAACTAGCCTGTTACACATGTACCGGTACCTTAAGTATGTTTACAAAAGTATCGCTTGATGCTCTCATTTTGGAAAGTTATCTATCCATATTCCATGAATAAAAATAATTATTTTGATACTATACTACATTGAAATGTTCAAATGTTTCTTTGATTGTCCTTGAATCTTTCTGCCACACTTTCTAGCCTCTCCTGCCACACCAGTGTGGCACGCCACAGCCTTTGAGAACCACTAATAAAGGTAAAGGTACCCCTGACTGTTAGGTCCAGTCACGGACGACTCTGGGGTTGCGGCACTCATCACGCTCTATAGGCCGAGGGAGCTGGCGTTTGTCTGCAGACAGCTTCCGGGTCATATGGCCAACATGACTAAGCTGCTTCTGGCGAACCAAAGCAGCACATGGAAACACCGCTTACCTTCCCGCTGGAGCGGTACCTATTTATCTACTTGCACTTTGACGTGCTTTCGAACTGCTAGGTGGGCAGGAGCTGGGACCGAACAATGGGAGCTCACCCCATCGCGGGGATTCAAACTGCTAACCTTATGATCAGCAAGCCCTAGGCTCAGTGGTTTAGACCACAACGCCACCTGCGTCCCTTTTTTGAGAACCACTAAGTTAGGGTATTAGCCTAACTGTCCTGTTCTCTGCATGTTTATTGGCACACAGTGGGACTTACCTAATTCAGCTAAGAAGTGAACTGCATGTTGCATATTAACGCACACAACAGTCTCCAGAACTTCTTCAAAAAAGAAAAGAAAAAGCTGTTTCTGGAGTTTCTGAAAGTGGCCACTGAGGCTGGGGAGGGCATATGGCTCTTCACTTGCCCATCATTTCCAACATGCAGCTAGCCTACCTGGCCAGTGTGGGTTGTTTTCATAATCGCTCAGAGAGAATGAGTTAGCTCTTGACTGGTGGTAGAAGAAGAACAAAAGTCCATATATTGCCAGCTTCAAAATACAGTATGACTTTTTATTTTAACATTGCAAGACAAAACCTATGTCAATTTTCTGGCAAATATCTCTAGATAAATCTGAGTGGTGCTTCAGCATATCCTTTGTGTTAAATAGAGAGTACCAACATTTTGTGCAGCTTTACTTGGAAGTTAGTTTGACTATAGTAAGGTTTTCTCAGTGCAGGACTGCAGTGTCAGAGTTCTTTTTGTCAAAAGACTAGTTCCTAATTCTCATCCATCTGGTCATGCAATTTTATTTGCAAGGCTGGATTGTATAGTGATTGGTGGGGGCGTGTTGTGTGCTTTAAAATCTGAGGTTCATGTGTTAGACGTCATTAATGAGAAGTACCAAACATGCCTTTCTGTTGTGTTTGTGGGTGGCCACTTTTTCTCAGCTGTTGGAAGAACAATATGTGAGAATAAAAAGTAAATATTAACTATGAAAGATAAATATTTTATTCCAAAGGAATACATTTGCTAAAACATCAAATGTTTATTTCAAATGGGTTTTTGTAGTTTGTTGACATTGTTTTAAACAAGAGAACCCTAATCTGCATCTTGCTTGTTTTAATATTTGTAGTTCATATATTTTATACACTATATATATTATAATCTTTAAATTATGGGTTGTATCCAACTAAGGTATGGATATTGAAATCAATTGATTTATTTGCATTGTTAGTTATTTCAGTGTGTCTGCTTTGAGTATGATTCATAATTGGACAGAAGTGTTCAGATCTGGGTACTGGAATGTTTCTTAGAATACTTTTGACACAAATTTTATTTTTTTCTGCACACCTAGGATATGCAATAAAATATGTGTGCTGTGATCCTAGAGCCTGCTGTATATTAAATAATAACTTACAGAAATGAAATACAAAAATGTATAGCAAAAACATTTTAAATCTAGGCTGAAACTTTTTTGATATATTTTGTTGCATTGATTGATGGTTTAAAAAAATGGGAATGATAAATCAGCACTGTCAACAGAAAATGAAATAGGAAACCATATGTAAAAAATGTACCGGTATGTCAAGATATGCATAAGCTAATTGTATGACCACTCAAAATCACAGGCAGAGAGGCTTCATTGCTCCAATAAAGTGTCTGACAATACATGTTATCCCCAAATTATCGAAAGTTTGGGATGAGTAAGGCTGCAATTGTATGCATGCTCACATGAGAGTAAATCTCTTTTAAAATCAATGGGCCCGAGTGAACAAGTTCAGCATTGTCTTTCACATATCATTGAAGGCAATAGAACATGTTAGTTGCAACTAACTTAAATCCCATTGCTTTAAATTAGTTGAATTTGAAGGCATTGGGGTTTAGATGCAAGAAGCTTACTCAATGGCCTTGGGAATGAAGCTTCAGGCATGATGCTCACTGAGTAAACGTAATTACTTACTTACATTACACCATGATGCTGTTAACAGCACTGGAGATCCTGTGGCCCATGGTTCAAATTAGGCCTGCCAGGCCTCCAAATTTGGCTTTTGAGGATCTTTGGGACATGTCATGTGTTAGATGTGGAGATCTGTTATCTCTGATATTAGAACTTAGTACTGCAGTGCTAAGATGAGAGATAAGCCCCTGCTCTTTGACAGTAAAAGGCAGCAGGCAAAGGCTTATCTCTTAATGCTGTGGTCCCATAGCCAAATTGGGTTGCTATGAGGGCATAACAAGTTAATGGCTCATATACATTGCGACCAACATTCAATGAGTTCTATGAAGGGTGCCTTTGTACATGAGCCATTCCCAATGGATGCAATTATGATAAATTTGATACCTCATTATCATTTGCCAACATCCAGTGAGATAATTTAGGGTAGCCTGTGGATTTCTAACCTGGTGGCATGTCTCATCAGGAACAGGAAAGCTGGTAGGCCTCGCTATACCATAGAGTTGAGCCTGTGATGCTACCAGTAGACTCAAGGTAAAAATATCCCAGTGTTACAGACTGGGGACAAAACAGAGTGAATACTATCTTGTGGTGGGCTTGCTGAAATGAATGTCCACCAGTTGAATTATTTCGGGTTTATGTTTGTGCTTTTCACATAGGAAATAATTTTAAATATTTTGATCAGCAGATTCCGTGCCACATTACAATAAGCATTTGAAGCAATGTATATGATATATATAAATCAAGGATCAGTTCCTAATTTGTTTAGGCTTTTTGTTATTTTCTATTTAAATGACTTGCCCAGGGGGTGGGGAGAAGAAGCCTTTTCAGGCAGTGCGTATAGTTTAGTGGTGAAAATATGCAAGATGAATTTCCAGCGCTGCTGACGAACTAAAATCGTTAGATATTTATTCATTTTCCTTGTTTCTTGTTATTTCTTTGGAAAGGTACATACCAGGGGCAGTGGACAGGAGGGATGAGGCATGGCTATGGCATGCGGCAAAGTGTCCCCTATGGCATGGCGACTGTGATCCGTTCTCCCCTCCGGACATCTCTAGCATCACTACGTAGTGAGCAGAGCAATGGCACTATTCTACATGATATTACTTTGGACAGCCCTGCTGGAACAAGAGGAGGGTTTGTGTTGAATTTTCACAGTGATCTCGAAGGAATTGGTGGTAAGAAGAAAGGAGGCTTGTTCAGAAGAGGATCCCTTCTCGGTAGTATAAAACTTAGAAAATCCGAATCAAAATCGTCGATTTCTAGCAAACGCAGCTCTGTCAGGAGCGATGCTGCTATAAGTAGGATTAGCTCTAGCGATGCCAATTCTACCATTAGTTTTGGAGATGGGGATTGTGATTATTGCCCAGCGGAAGACCACGTTGATGCCACCACAACAGAAACGTACATGGGCGAATGGAAGAATGACAAGCGCAGCGGATTCGGTATAAGTGAGCGCTCAAATGGTATGAAATACGAAGGGGAGTGGCTAAATAATAAGAGGCATGGATATGGATGTACCATGTTTCCAGATGGCACCAAGGAAGAGGGAAAATATAAAAACAATGTTTTGGTCCGTGGAATAAGGAAGCAGCTTATACCCATAAGAAACACAAAAACTAAAGAAAAGGTGGAGCGTGCACTTGAGGGTGCCCAGCGGGCATCTGCCATGGCAAGAACTAAAGTGGAAATTGCAATCTCAAGGTAAGTCATTTCAAAGCATTTTATTCCTTGCTTCAGTGACACAAACTACAAACATTTTGTTAGCTAATAATCATATTGGCCAAAATGGTGCAAGTGCAGGTTTCAATTACATTTTTTACAGTGGAATTGCATAATGTGACCCTTGGAAGATAACACGGTTCAACAGTTTTGAGGAGGCACTGGAATGAAACAGGCTTATTGGATTGAACTAGATTGCTGTGGCTTTATAAGCATTTATTTTAGGGTGTCTTGAGTGGACAGATCCAGTCAGGAACCATGTATGCATTCCCCATCCACTGATTGTCATCTTTGAAATATTTCTAGCTACTTGCCCTGTGATCACCTATGAATGCAAAGTGTATCTCATCTTGATCAGATACCATAGCATCCTCTAAGGATTCTCCATATGGGCTAGGCCCATAACTTCTGAAGGAGACCCCATCATGACAAAGTTGTGGGGAATTGGTTTGACATTTGGATTAGTTTGCTTCGCTGTTTCAGGAAGTATGTGGGACGTAGGTATTTGCCATAGACGTGACCTGACAAAAGTATCTCTTGAAAGCAATATTGATTTGTTACATGAGTGTTCTATAAATGCAACATTGTATTGGATTTTAATCTTTTATTTTGTAAGCAGCTGCTTTGGAAGTATTAATGCTGAAGAGTGGGATACAAAATGAAAAAGAAATGTATTGGTGTACAAATTAATACAAAGCTTCCTTAGTATTTATTTCAATACAAATTGTTTTTGAGGGCCAATTCATGCTTCTCGCTAGTTGCAGCTGCCACCTGCTGGTTTTATTTATTTATTTCATTTTCCAATAGCCTTCCATGAGGCAATTCTTTTCTCTCTTTCAAATTCCCTTATACAGGACAATATTTCCATGATTGTAGAACCTATTAATGGAAGATAAACATTTCAAACCATAATCCTACAAAGCTCTAATGGTATTCTCAATTGTAAATTAATTCTTTGGTTAGGAACATGGAATTGATAAGTTCTAGGAAAACCCGTTTTGCAAGAATGATAAGGATAGATACCTGGAAAATGATACAGATTGCACTATCCAAAACATATATTCATAATATTATGTGAAATTATATGGTGAGGAATATTATGGAGCACTTGCATTGCAGTCTTAGCAAGAAAATATTCTATAACTGAATTTGAAAGGATGTATTTGTATTGCACTATTTTAAAAAATGACCTTGTACAATTGACCCCTGACATTTAGAGTAAATCATCCTGCTTGTAGGTAATAAATCTTAAGTGGTACATTCACTGTACATGAAGCAATGGGTTTGGGGTTTTTTAAGTATGAGCTAGGCAGAAGGTTCATATTTGAATTATGTGATGAAAAGCAATTTTTAACAAATCTTAACAAGCAAGTGCATATAGAACTCTGGTTTAAAAGTCTGCACCTTGAAAGGAAATGTACACGATTATGCAATTTGCCCTCCAAGGAATGTTGGTACTTGATTCCGTAAAGAAGTAAGGAAGAACTTGGCAGGCATTATCAGCTAGCAAAGTGTTGCATCAATAGCTTAGTCTAAAATGTGTTCAAGGAACCATCTTATTAGACTTCAGATTAACGGCTCAAACCACCTTTTTAGTTTTCTCTTAGTAATGTATAATTTGAAAAATGGCCTGCTCTTCCATTGCCTTTTTAAAGTTTGCATTTTTTAAAAGAGGAATTTAGTTTTTGTTGGAAGTTTTTAAAAATTTTGTCACCAAGGATTTGTGATGAAGGCCACATTTGCAAGTAACACTAATGTACATGGTTTATCAAGCTGCACTGTGGATGAATTCAGTGCTGTCCCATGTAGCCTGAGCAGTCCCACTTCACTCCTACCTTCGTGATAAATAAATCACAAAGAGGCTAGCTTACGATTGCATCAGAACACGAAGTGTGGTAACTATGATCACTAGCCAGCTTGAAGTCATGGTTTGTTGTAGACTTAGTAATCCTGGTTTTTTTTAGGGCAAAGCAAACCACAATCCTGGGTTTGGAAGTTACACTAAGCCACCCTCTGCAAGGATTGTTTACCTGCTCATGGAAGGGAAGAGCAAAGTGTGGCTGCATGCACAGTATGGCTTAATACAGTGATGGCTAACCTTGACACTCCAGATGTTTTGGAACTACAACTCCCATCATCCCTAGCTAACAGGACCAGTGGTCAGGGATGATGGGAGTTGTAGTTCCAAAACATCTGGAGTGTCAAGGTTAGCCATCACTGGCTTAATAAATCATGCTTTTACATCTTAGTTTTGTGTACAAATGCAATCATTATTAGTTTTCTATGTCCTGAATCAGGTCATTGATTCATCTAGCCCACTGCTGTCTGCTTTGACTCACATCCACACTCCTGGGTCTCAGTTAGTCTATGCTAGTCCTGCCACAAATGCATCTCTTTCAAGTCGATAGGTCAGGGGTTGGAACTGTGGACTTCTGTATGCAAAGCATGTGCTCTATCACTGAGTGATGATTTCTTCTTCCCAAAGACGTAAAAGGTCTTACTTTTGAAAAGACTAGATATACAGAAGCAGTATTCAGTGGAGCAGCAATCCTTGAATGTATTCTATACTTCTGGTGTGAGATAGCTTATTTAGTCCTAATAATGGGTTGACTTGAAACAGAATGATTAAAGATGACTATTGAAAAGTTGAACTGAGGGCCAAGCTAGATGTTGCACTGTGTCTAGTTTTTGACAGGTGTCTGTATGTGTGTTTTAAAAAGCTGTGGGATGCTGAGAGTTTGGCCAAAGGAATGGCAGGGGTGCTGATTAACCCTTTCACATCTAGCTGTTTTGCTTGAAATTGCTTGTGGGGCATTCCATGAAAAGTGGTCCTGTGGTCCAAAATATTAAAATTAAAGATAAAATTCCCAAAAAATTATTTTATGTAGTTGAAAGTGTATATTTTGTTAAAATGACAATATAATTTGATATAAAGAAAATTGGGGGAGTGAAAATTGGAAATAACTGTACAAGTTCAGAAAGTCACTTTTTTAAACGAAATCTTAATGATGAGTTCATGTCTTTTTAAAAATGCAATAAACATAATAAATAATAAAATATTAACATATATCATAACAAGTATGTCTGTTCTGACAAAAAATATTTGGCAGAAAAATATTTTTGATTTTGATTAAATTTTGTCCATGTTAAAGTGACTGGTTCTGGCTTCCAGTGTCACACACGTCACAATAAGTTAATATTTTTTATCTAATAACTTAGCCATGAACTTCACCATGCTGAAATTTTTTTTAATAAGCCTATTAAACTTAAAAACACTAAAAATAAAATTGGAATTTTTTTTTGAAAAAAAATAAAAAAATATTGGGCTTTTTAAATTTAGTCACACACGTCACAATTTGTGACGTGTGTGACTGTGACGTGTGTGACAGGAGCATTTTTTTTATTAAAAATGCAAATACATACATGTAAATAATAAAATATTAACATAGATCATAACAAGTGCATCTGTTATGGCAAACAAATATTTGACAGAAAAAATTATTAGATTATGATTAAGCTTTGCAGTATTTTTCTCCATAATTTGGCATCAAATGACTAACTGTGACTGTGCCATCTTCAAAACATCACAAAAAAATTATACTTCATCAATATTCATCTGCTGACCAATGACTCAATGCCACTCTTATATTCTTCTACAAGCACAATGGTGAGGGGATAGCAATCCATTAGCAATCGCTTTGAAGTCCATCCGTCCCCCACAATCAGGCTAACGGGTTGAGGTTGAATCCTGACAAGACAGAAGTACTGTTTTTGGGGAACGGGATGGGCGGGTGTGGGGGACTCCCTGGTCCTGAACGGGGTAACTTTGCCCCTGAAGGACCAGGTGCGCAGCCTGGGAGTCATTTTGGACTCGCAGCTGTCCATGGAGGCGCAGGTCAATTCTGTGTCCAGAATTCTGTGTTTACCAGCTCCATCTGGTACGCAGGCTGAGACCCTATCTGCCCGTGGACTGTTTTGCCAGAATGGTGCATGCTCTAGTTATCTCTCGCTTGGACTACTGCAATGCGCTCTATGAGGGGCTACCTTTGATTTCTGTTCTTATCCTGAAGCAAAATTTCAGTTTCCCAACAAAGAAGATGTGGCTTGGATTTCAGATGAACAAATAACTAGAGTAAATTGTCCAAAATTAATTCACTTTGCCAGAGAACTGTATATATTTGAAAGTAAAGTGAATGTGTTTGAATGAACCAATGCAATGCTATTTTTGGTTCAGTGACTGTAAATCATATTAATAATAATAATAATAATGATAATGATAATAATAAATTTTTCTGTATACCCCGCCCTTCCCAGCCAAGACCGGGCTCAGAGCGGCTTACACCCATAAAATCACAACAAAACATACAAAACAATCAATTAAAATGCAAGTTAAAATACGATTTAAAGTTTAAAATGCAGCCTCATTTTTAAGTAGCCCACCAATCAAACCATAAAGGAATGAAACATCAGGGTTAAACTAAAACCAACCCAAAGGCCAGGTGGAACAGCTCTGTCTTGCAGGCCCTGCGGAAAGATGCCAAATCCCGCAGGGCCCTGGTCTCTTCTGACAGACCGTTCCACCAAGTCGGGGCCAGTACTGAGAAGGCCCTGGTCCTAGTTGCGGCCAGCCTAGCATCCTTGTGGCTCGGGACCTCCAAAATGTTATTATTTGAGGACCTTAAGGTCCTACACGGGGCATACCAGGGGAGGCGGTCCCTTGTAGAATAAGACTGTTCTACAAATTGTGCAAACATTAAAGATGATTGCTTTGTGTCCAATTCCACTTTTATGTTAATGTTTATTAATTTGTTAACCTCAAGCTGTAAAAAGATAACAATTATCCACACAAATGATATTTTTAAGGGTTTCATTAGAAAAAAATTCATATGCTGTCACACACGTCACGTTAAATGTCACACACGTCACAGTACTATTTATTGTTTTTTAGCCTAAGTATTTCTACTTCATATTCCTAAAACCCCTCTTTTGGATTTACACATATATGGCTTAATTCTAATAATTTTTATTTCCATGAATGTTACAAGAATTCATAGAAATATTCAAAGAACTTGAGAAGAGAGGGAAAATCATTTGCAAAATGGTCACACACGTCACGCAAAATTAAAAATTTGTATCTCTATTCAGGCAACATAAAAATATTCCAAATCAAATTAATTATATCTTAAGACATAAATGACAGATGTCAATTAATTGCTTTCGAACCAGCAGTTGTTTTAGGGTCAAAATAATTACAAATGTAGCGAAAACGTTGTCTGAATGTCACACACGTCACGGTGGAATGCCCCTTGTGGAAGAAAAGATACAGAAGCTGCTTTTACATCTATCAGTCACTTTTCTATTATGTCTGGAAAAGCAGCATGGGGAGAGTTTGTTTCTGACTGGGTAAAAGGGCAAGTGGGTGAAGGTGTTAGTAATACAGTAGTAATAATCTTAGTAATAGGAAGATAAGAAGTAATCAATTGCTTCATTAAAAAAGTAATACTAGGACACTTTTCCATAGCCTATGAATATGCATTAGTTCAGGGGTTGCCAGTATGGCGCCCTTCAAATGCTGTGTGTAGGAACACTCCTCAGCCCTTGCCCAATGGTAAAGGATGATAAAAAGTTTGCAGGCCTTGCATTATGGCTTTGTAGATTTTGGAATGTAAATGTGTATACTTTCAGCTCTTGTCTCCTTCATTACGTATTTGCTGAGTATTACAGTGATAGGCATATTACACAAGCTGGTAAAAATAACTTTACTGGGCATCTTGGCCCAGTAAAGTCCAAGTAAGTTTGAAACATGACTACAATATGAAATTAAATACTGGGGTTTAACAGGATTAAAAAAAATCTTTCTCTGATTGGAGTAGGCCTATTGCATATGCAGGCAGGTGTAGAGTACAGCCAGACAGAAGACATTCTGAACCCAATTCACTAGGGATAATAGTGTAGGATGAAGGATGCTTTATGCAATAATTATTTTTATTTCTGTAACTGTCGTTGGGATGGATATTCTAGCCTTGCAATAACAGTTCTTGCTCACACAGAGACCAGGGGAGGGAGTGACATTAATGACGGAGAAATACCCCCAGTTCTTTGCAGTTGGGGATATGTGAGCTGTGTGTTCACAGTCTTGTGGCAGTGCAAAGATTCTTACTGCTCTGTTAGGTCTTGGTGCCAGTTCACATATTAAGCAGAAGTCCAAGATTGCCACAGAGTGAACACTCAACAGGAAGCTGCAGCCAGTCACAGGTCTCTGACAACTGCACTTATATAGCAAGTGTTTGCCTTGTTTACACAGAACATAATTAGGTAGAACTGTAAAAATACCTTAGGTGTACATCTATAAGATATAGTGTGCAGAATTGCTCCGTGAACATGACATGTGAAGTCATCAGTTTACAACTTATGTGGCAGTAGATTCTAGTCAGCTAGTATATAATATATTTGCAAAGATAATATATAATATTTATTTGGAAGCCCAGATCTGTAACTTCGAGACCCGGCAGCAAGTTGATGTAGATCTTGTTACCATATAGCTAAGGGATACCACAGCACCACCCACTTCCAAACCACTAAGCCTCGTGGGCTTGCCTATCAGAATGTTGGCAGTTCGGAATCTGTGCAACGGGGTGAGCTCCCATTGCTCTGTCAGGGCATCTGCCAAGCTAGCAGTTCGGGGGGAAAGCATACCAGTGCAAGTAGATAAATAGGTACCACTTCAGCGGGAAGGTAAATGGCGTTTCCGTGTACTCTGGCACTCGTCATGGTGTCCCGTTGCACCAGAAGCGATTTAGTCATGCTGGCCACATGACCTGGAAAGCTGGCCACATGACCTGGAAATGCTAGCTCCCTCAGTCTGAAGTGAGATGAGCGTCGCACCCCATAGTCACCTTTGACTGGACTTAACTGTCCAGGGGTCCTTTACCTTTACTTTTTACCTTATAGCTAAGGGACAATTCGTATATGTAAAAAGTGAACCAGGATGAAATATTTAGTGGAAACCAGGATATATTAAGGATCACCTGATTCCTTATATCCTGGTCTGATCACTGATATTCTTTTGGGAGGAGGGATCTTGGTTAGCAGTCCCCCATGGCTCAGATGCATGACTCATAACTGCAAGAAGCTGTCTATTCAGTGTAGTGTGTGCAAACTATAGAACTCTCTTCCAGCTAAGGTTAGACAGGTATCCTCTTTGCTGAACTTCAGGTGCATGACTAAGACTTTATTCTTCCAACAGGCATTTTAAGAAGGTGTTTGGTTTTATTATAAATTATGTTGTTATGTTTTGTGACAATATGTAGCAAAAACCATTATACGAGGAGGTTTGCATCCTTGCTTCTCATGCCAAAAAGAGGAAACGTGAATTACAAAAGAGAAAAGGAAAAAAGAGGGAGGAAAGGAAATGGCATATGAAGAAGGGAGAGAGACAGCATAACAAAACTCTATAATACTGTGAATGAGTTAAAAGGAGGGGGGGCGGGAATCATCATTTATTTTGCCATTCCAGAAATGTAAAAACAAAGCCCACTTCTCTTGATGATTAAGTATTGCATTTCTTTTATATGTAATTTTTTATCATTAAAATAGTTTGCCAAGTTTTCCTTTAGCAATCAGTTAAGATAGTGGGATCTTTATTTGTCCCCTTTTTGTGCAATATACTGTTTTGCTGTTGTTAGCAGTAGCAATCAGTTGTAAATCAGTATTAATGACTTAAGGATGAAGCATCAAAAGGAGAGTTGTTTTAGGGTTTCTTGGGAGATCATAGCCTGTACATATTCATATAATATTCAGTACTTCTGTCCAGAAAGGTATTTTAAACAACTTTTTTTTCTTAGATATCCTTAGAGCAGGATAAAAAATACCCTAAATTATGGTTAGTATATTAGTATTCCTTAATATATATAATTACTGCACGTTTTATGGCTCTTTAACATCTAATATTTTAAATAAATGTGCACTTTTTATTTCAGAGGTAGTAAACCGTGGACACTAGCTTTCATTAAAAAGATCCTTCTCTGTGGTGACACGTACCTGTAAGGCTGGGGGGAGAGAAAAATACTCCACCAAGCAGTGGAAGCAGAAAGTGCAGAGAAAACATGTTGTCTGAACCCAGCACGTTACACTCATTTGCATGTTGGATAGAGTTTCACTTTGTGTTTTAATGTAACTGTAGTAGGAATAAAGTAATGAGCAGAAATATGACTAGGCCACTTCTGCCTCCTTGTCAGCTAGTGCCTTCGCACTCAGTAAGAGTGCTGGTGCTAGTTTGCCCCAAACATAACTGACCCCTGGATAGCAAGGGTCGGAGAGCTGGTGTTTTTCTCTTTGTGAAGGAGAGAAGATTGAAGGGCTGAACTAGTCTCCTGTTGAATGCTACAATTAGGGGATTATTAGATTTCAGCCGCTGAAACACTACTGGCTGAATTCATTATTGTTGAAATCCACCTAGGAGGGGAAGCTTAGAGCCACCCTGGACCTTGCTTAGCAATTCCTGTTAGCTTGGAACTGCAGAGCCACAGAAACCATCCTCTCTTGCCACCTGCTGGAGTCTCCCCTTGAGGCACACCCCACTTACTACTGCTACCTCCCTGCTGCTTTATGGAATCATCTCCCCTTGGTGATTAGGCAGGCATCAGTTGTTGAGTACTTACAGCATGCTATTTGCTCAGGCATTCCCAGGCCATTAGTGCCAGTTTTAGCACCCCAATGTTAATATTTTACTAGCATGTTTTTATGGATGTGTTTGGTGATTTGTTATATTGTTATATAACAATATTTCTTATATTGTTTTGGTTGTAAATTACGTTGGTATTGTCTGGAGTAAAGGGGGTATAGAAATAGTTTTGTAAGTAAATAAATGTAAGTTTGCCAACTTTTTTGTCCTTTCATTTTTAGAGAAGAGGCCTTGTTCCTTCACTTTTGTACAGATCCTATATTAGGCAATTAATAACTAGTTCAGCCTTTGGCAACCTGGTGCCCTGCAGATGTTTTAGACTACAACTCCCATCAGCCCCAGTGGGCACATGCTGATGCAAGTTGAAGTCCAAATTAGGAGGGCACCAGATTAGTGAAATATGAACAAATGCATTTAGCACAGCCCGTAACCATGTTGGTTGGCTAAAATGAAAAGAAAATGGGTTTGAATCAAGCCATATTTATTTTAAGCATCCCCCTACACAGCTTTTAATATAAAATTCCTAAGGCAGCTAACATATTTTAAAACCAGTAACAATTGTTTAAAGCAATATAATGCTTGAGACATTTAAAACCCCTTAAAGGCCAAACAAAATCCCTGAGGAAACAAAATTGTTTTTTTACTGGATACTGAAAGTCATCAGGCATTGTGTCAACGACAGGAGCCAGGATGAGGTCAGTAATAAGTTCACATGGTGTCAGTTGTTAACTCTTTAGTCAAAAAAACAAACAGCTCAGGAGGCCAGGTCTAGTGAGCGGGGCAACTCTTCCCGGTAGCTCTTGCTTCCCAGTGCTCTTTAAGACTCCTCCCCTGGTTCCTTCCCAAGCAATCTGAGACTCCTTCATCTTGCTTGTCTTTGCTCCACCCTCTTCATACCTTTTTGGGTTCTAGTAGACCGGTGGGGGGAGGGGAGCTAGTCACTGCAGGAGTGGGAGACAACCTGACTTATTCACCAGCCTGACTCCTCTCCAGCCTCCTCTTCTGTCTCTGATTTTTGACTGCTTTCTGTCACAGTCTTCCTGCTCAATAAACCTCGTTTATTGGGAGCCAGTGTTGTGTACTGGTTAAGAGCGGTAGACTCGTAATCTGGGGAACTGGGTTCGTGTCTCTGCTCCTCCACATGCAGCTGCTGGGTGACCTTGGGCTAGTCACACTTCTTTGAAGTCTCTCAGCCCCACTCACCTCACAGTTTGTTGTGGGGGAGGAAGGGAAAGGAGAATGTTAGCAGCTTTGAGACTCCTTCGGGTAGTGATAAAGCGGGATATAAAATCCAAACTCTTCTTCTTCCTCCTCCTCCTCCTCCTCTTCTTCATCTTCTTCTTCTTCTTCTTCTTCTTCTTCTTCTTCTTCTTCTTCTTCTTCTTTGTTACCTTTTCAGCTTCCAACAGCTTCTCCCAGTCTGCTCCCTCTTCTCCCTCTGACCACTCATTGTCATCCCACCACCAATCCCCTGGCTCTGAGCCTTCTTCCCTTTGGGGTTCTCCAACTAGTACCTGCCACCACCACTCCAGCCAGTCCGTGACACATGGAGCCAAGTAATCAGATAAGGGTGGGAGCACCATGAGTCGGTCCTCTAGCACAGCAGGTGCATATTGAAGCAAGACATCTTTCAAATGTACAGGTCTTAGACCAGGGGTGTCTAAATTGAGAGCTTCCAAATGAATCCCTTCATCCCCTAAAATTGGCAATTCTGGCTGGGGTTGTTGGGGGTTGGAGTCCAACAAAATCTGAAAGGCTTCTGCCTCTCCACTATTGCCCATTTGTGGCTCTCATAATTAAAACAAATGGGTTGTATTCAATGTGGTGTTAAGTAGATCATTGCATCAGCACAAGGATTTCTTCTTGCACAATTGAAACCTCTCCCTATCTCCTCCCACATGTGTCCCTTAAATCTGTTCTGGGGGTTCCTTCAACCCTCCAGAATAGATTTGGGGGTGGCACAGGAAATTATGTTGTGCTAGTGGTAATCCTTCCATTAGTGCAACCTTTTACTTTCTTCTTAAAAGCAAGCTGTTAGTCAGAACAGGCAAAATGTACTCATTTCTAGATGTTTCAGTTAATTACGTTAGCAGCTGCAGTTAACATATGAGCCAAAATTGGTTCCAATGCTCGGAATGTCATCTGCAAAGCAGAATCAAAGTTATGGACCTGAACCCCAATTTTCTGGTCAACTTCATTACCAGCTAACTAAACTTCAGTCTTGTGTGGAGTGAGCTTCAGTTTGTTGGCCCTCTCTCAGAACTTTACTTACTTGGACACCTGTTCAGAACATCTTCCTCACTTGAATTTGTTGTAAATGAGAAATAGAGCTAAACATCATCAGATGGAACTTCAAATCCCCAAGCAACCTCTCCCAGTGGTTTTATGTAGCTGTGAAACAGCAGGGGAGCCAAGGTGGAAACCTGCTGAACCTCGTAGCATAAATGCCAACAGGCAGAGCAGCTGTCGTGCAGCACCATCATCTGGAAACTATCATTCAGGTAGGAGCAGAGCCATTGAAATGGAGTGCCTGCAATTATTCTCAAATGTGGTGTGCTAAAATTGCAGACATATCGAAAACTGTATTTTCAGTTGCCTTGGGCAATAGCATTGAAGCTGATTGAAGGAGGTTTGTAAAAAGGACTGGGCAGTTTAACTGCTGATCTACCTGCATTTTGGCACACCTGATTTCTAAGCCACTTGCAGATTATATCAAGCTGTAGTCATAGTAGCAGACTTACCTCTACTTCATAGCTGCCATGTATACTTCTGAGCTATATTGCAGGTTTTGGCAACAATGCACCCGAGTCTTAAGAAAATCATCCGTTCCCCAAATTTCAGGATAGTTTGTTAATTTTAAAGATCTAGCAAGATTTAAAATGGTGTTGCTGGATAACAAATTTCTGTTTGTGAACTTAGATTTGTAACGAGCATTCTACTTGAGATTCAGTCACCAATAAACATTAGCAACCAACCCTGCCAACCGTGTGGAATTATGTGCAGGGCAGACAACTTTCCACTCTGGATTAAGCTGACGCTACGAGTCTCACTTTACGCAAGAACTAAACTGGGCACTTGTAAGACTAGTGCCTAGCAAATCTTTAAAATGCTTTACTTATTATAGATGCAATATGAATTTTGTGTTTAGGAATAGGATTCAGCTGATGCCGATGGTATTAATATAAGTTCGCTTGCTTTTGTACTGAGCTGATGGAACCTTTGAGCACAATGCTTGTAAGATATGAAAATGCCAAAGTTTACCCACTTTGATTGGTGGGACTGAGAGTAAATGCTGTATTTTATTGATTTGTTGTAACTTACCTTTAGATGTTATATGCCCTAAAAGCTGGGCTAGAATTCCTTTAACTATTGCTTGTTTATTTTAATACGGACATATTGAATGAGTCAGAAAACAGTTCGACAACCAATGCAGTTGATGTATCCTAGTAGCTGCATTTTGTACCAACTGCAATTTCTAATAGGCCTTTAAAGGCAGCCCTAGGTAGATAGCATTGCAATAGCCGAATCTGATATAACAAGCACATGAGTAACTCAGACCAGGTAGGGTCATTTACTTATCCAGTGTAAACTCATTTGATTGAGCTGGATGCTATATAATTGAACTGAATTTGTGGATCTATTGATTGCTCCCTGTTTGCCAGTGAGATCCAGTGGAAAAATGGTAGAATTTCATTCCAGTCCTAGAACAGTTACAGTCGAAATGGCTGACCTTGGGTAGAATTAGTTCCCTTTTTTTCAACAGGAATAACAGTGGCATACTTAATACATTGATACCATAAGCCTAAGCAATAGAGTTTCTGAATAAAACAGAAACGTGATGTAAAGTGCAAGCACCTTTTGTTTTATCTTTAGTCTGGCTTTTCAGTCACATTTCAGTTCATAGAGTTTACAGAATCAGGTCATTGACTTTGTACTGCCCTGGTTCCTTTAATGTAAGTGAAAACGGCTGATTAATCTCATCTCCAAAATTGTATACAAAGATATTGAAAACAGAAGGTACTGTTGATAACGGTGAGGGGGGTGGGGAGGGAATGGTAAGCTCACACTTTTGACTGAGAGAGCTTAGCTATTTGGGTATTTACTGCTGTTTGTTCCTTCCGCCTCTTCCATTTGCCATCCAGAACTACCAGTAAACCACTGTGTTATAGGACTGTGAGAGACTGCTGTGCCCTCAAGTATATTTGTGCAGTTCCCATTGATTTCTGTGGAAGTTGGTCATGCATATGTCAGGACAAAATTGGATTGATTTGAGCTGCAACAGCAGAACAAACAAAAACAGAAAACATGTTCACATTATGGAAGTCTAGGAATTTGCTGGTTGAAGTGCACATTTTCATAAATAAAACTGACTGCTTGCTAGATATTTTGTAGCTGTGCAACTCAGGCCCACATTCCTCTTCCTTCTTTTATAAGTTTTTATTTTAAATCCCAACCCCCATTTTAAGCTTTGACAAACTGTCTATTTCATTCAGAATCCCGTTAAAGTCAAAGGGATATGAGTGAGTACAATGCTCAGTGCATTGATCAGTCTCTTTGGCTGGTTTGAATTCTTTCTCATTAAGGGGGTCAAAAATGTTAAACAAAGGGATATGCCTGTTTTAAACTCAGTGTTCAAGGTGACATTTTCACTATTTGAATATTGGCTGTCCAGAGGTCACTAGGCTTTATTGTTCCACCACATTTATATGGGGTGTTTTCTGGGGACTAAAGTATTGTTTTGGTTATGATATGAATGTCATTATATTCAGAGATGAGTAGAATCTATGATCTCCTAGAAACTAGGGCACCACTGGAGTAGAAAGGAGCTGCATCACCAGAGTAATAAAGAGATGATCATTAACTGTTTTATTTTCGGGGGGGGGAGCAACTTCATTACCCAAAGAGCACAACAACTACATCTACATGCCAATGTGGTGTAGTGGTTAAGAGTGGTAGTCTCATAATCTGGTGAACCGGGTTTGCGTCTCCGCTCCTCCACATGCAGCTGCTGGGTGACCTTGGGCTAGTCGCACTTCTTTGAAGTCTCTCAGCCTCACTCACCTCACAGAGTGTTTGTTGTGGGGGAGGAAGGGAAAGGAGAATGTTAGCCGCTTTGAGACTCCTTAGAGTAGTGATAAAGTGGGGTATCAAATCCAAACTCTTCTTCTTCTACATAACAAAGGAAATGCACAGCACAGGAAAGACATGCTATTCATATAATGTGGATTTTGTAATCAAAGTGTCATGCAAACATGTACAACATGCTGCCAATGCTTCCATCACATCACCTATTTCAGGAGTAGGAAACCTGTGATCCTCTAGCTGTTGTTGGACTAAAACTCCTATTATCCCTGACTAGCTGGTTAATCTGCTTGAAGCTTATGAGAACCAAACAACATCTAGAGGGCCACAAGTCCCCCCTCCCTGTCCCACTGGGTCATAATTAAAAACACCCCAACCACTTTTAAAAAGTTCACTGGACAATATTGTAAGAATGTTTGCAGAGGAAATTTTCTTCTTCACCACTCATTGCTGCAGCATAGACTTCGTAATGAGCTCTTATTTGTGCAGACAGACTCTCCACAAGACTTTCGTCACTTCCACTCTACAAGTCTGTCAACTTCCTGTATTGTCCTCAGCTCAGATGTGTATCAAGGAGACAGATGGACTATCAGCGGAAAAGGATGCTTTGGAATGATCATGTCAACTATGAGGGTCATCCTTGCAATTCACATAGTGACTAGGGATTTGACAGGAGCTTAATAAGCCTTAACAACAAAAAATCTCCCCGATGTCTTCCAGCCCTGCAGAGTAGAATAGTTACGATAGGCCCAAACCTGAAAAAGAAGTGATCCAACCATGACAAAAACAAAACAAAAAACACCCTTCTTAGACCACCATCATCTTGCCTGGTAGGGGGAAAAAAACACAGATCAAGAATATGTCATGAAAGCTATGAAGTCTTGAGTCATCCTGGAAGTGGTGGTCTTGATTATGGATGATGAGTTTCTCCATAATAGTCATCTTGGAAGTTTTCAACACCAATCCAGAGAGCACCTCCATCAGCTTAGCCAGAGAAACTGATGGGCAGTGATGTGAGACATAGCTCAACAGAATCAATACTTGTTGTAATAATCTTTTGTAAACATTTTTGAGTGATCTGCCTGAAGAGTGGTATATAAATACCTTAAATAAATAAATGAAATCCCTAATCTGTCTTGTGCACTGATCAAAAGATACACTCCTGTTCTCCATATGGTAGATGGTACTTGCCACTAACTCCATTTTTGAACTTAGTTAAATTTATCACCCATTTCTTAAGAAAGCAAGTGACTGTTACAGCAATTTGCAGTACTTAATACGTAAATAATGTACATAAAAACATGGGAGCACGATTTTCTTTTTTTTTATTGCATAAATGGTCTTGAAAGATGCTTATTAAAGGCCCAGTGTCTTTAATTGGCTTCCCATGAGATAAACAAACAAACTTGGAACTTTGGGTATATTTACATAGTTGCAAAGTTCCAAGTTTGTTTGTTTATCTTATGGGAAGCCAATTTGCAGCATAAGTACCACAAATGATGTTGTTGTTGTTGTTCACAGCTGAAAATATGAAAATAACCAGTGAAACAGCTACTGAAGGCAAACACATGCAAACTCACCCTTAACAATTGGCACCTCCACCCTACCGATTCACACAGTGCTTTTGAGACATGGACCAATAATAGTCATTGTAGTTATGGAAGCATCCTGCGTAAAATAACATATTACCATAATTACACTGTGCAATCAGAATATGTGTGTGCATTGTTATTGCTTTCCGCTTTTGCTATGCTGATTCAATGGTATTACATAGCACTCCAGTGTGGATTAAATACAAACAGCAATGGATTGTTACTTGTTTGACATATGTATTAAGAGTACCATCATGCTTTATCACAAAGAAGTTTATGTTAGAAAAAGTGAACTCTGGATTAGCATGTAACAGAATCAAAAGCAATTAGCTATTTAATGGGATACTGATAATTCTAGATATAGCAGCCCAAAATTCCAAGTAAGGAGTTTTTAATTCCTGTGCTAATTAAAATAAAAGATGATCATATGTGGTCATACAAAAGAACACTGGGTGATCTCCAGTGTTAGCCATACTGAAAGTAAACCCACTAAACACAACATATTTGCTAATCTGAGAATGTCTTAACTGAATATCATTCAAAACCTATCAAACTTCCTGGTAATTAAAGCCATTCTCACACAGAAGCATTATTTAACTATTGTGCAATGAGATATACCAGTATCTTCCTGGCATTTATCCCCTTCCAATCCCTTCTTTGGTAAAGTTCCTGTGGCTGCAGCGAGCACATGTATGCCAAGCAAAGCAAGGTGTGTGTTTTTAAAAAGTAAAGACAGCAAAGCTCACAGGCTTCTGTGAACATACATTTGCACCAATGACAACCTTAGAAACTCCTTTAATAAATACAGCTGGACTCTTATTTTGATGGTGAGTTTAATTTCCCTTCTGGTTCCTGCACAAACTGCAAATAAGGTTAATTATTACATGACTGCAAGAAATGACTTTGCAAAACTCTGCAAAAGAATTAACTAGATATTTGTATATACTAGGTATTTATATTTAACATTTTATTTTTTGAAAGCAATGATAAACATCCCTCTATTTCATCTGTTTCTCAGCCCAACCCCCAGTAAATAAAGTTCCCAACTACCATAAACCCACAATAAACTTTCAATATATTGAAGTAAGCCCCTCTTCTCCCAGGCTAATTAAACAATCATAGATGCCTTTTGAACTGGAGGCGAGGTATTGTTTTGTTTGCTACTGGTATGCATTTTTGTGCTTTTATATTGTAAACCACCCTGTGATCCTCAGATGAAGGGCTGTATAGAAATTTTAATAAATAGTAATAAAAATATATGAGACAGATGAAAGCAGTCCATTTCATAGTTACATGTAATGGGGGGGAATCAATTTCCACCTTATGGGGGAACCTTTTTCATCCTATGAGCTGCATTCACATATGAGAAGCCTTCTGAAGACTACAAGCCACTGGTGGCAAGAGGCAAAAGCGGGTAGAGCAATGGATGTGACTCTCACCTTAGTACAATAAATAGGCCATGGAAAAGCAAGAGGTTTCTATGCACGCAACCACACACCAGCCAAGCGACCAAGAAGCATTATAACAGTTCTTGAACACGTTTCAGCCAGTGAAAGCATTCAAGGGCAGCACGGAGCAGGGCTGTTTAAGGTTGTGGCCTGGGAAGAGCTCTAAAGGCCAGACAGAGATACCTGGAGGGCTGCATTTGGCCCCCAGACCTCAGGTTTCCTATCCTAAAGGAGTAGTCAATGTGGCATCCTCCTGGTATTGCTGTATGGAACTCCCATAATCCCTGGCCATTGGCCTTGCTGGCTACGGCAGATGAGATTTGGAGTGCAACAGCATCTGGATGGCACCACCTTGGCTATCTGTGATGCAGATGTTCAGGAATAAATGGTGTATTTGTTCTGTAATCTCCACCACTTGTGTCCAGAGCCCCCCCCCCCTTAACTGAGAAAACCAATACATCTTCAGTCCATTGGTATGCCATTGGGAGGGTTTCTGTCTTCTGGTGCTGAAATATCAAATGCTTAGCTACAAGCTAAGGAGTTCATACGCCTCCCAGAAATGGAACAGCTTATGTGTACATTACTGCTCTCTGGTGGGTCAGCAGAGAAGTCTGTCTAAATAAGGAAATGAATGAAATTCACTTATCAGCATTCAGCAGGAATATAGCCCACTAGCAACTGATACAGTAACCCATCTTTCTGCTGCTATCACCAACTGACTTACTTATGCCTCGTGTATGTTTATCATCTAACTGTGTTTCTGGGCTGGATGTAAAACATTTATATTCTACATTCTAACTTCTAACTAAATGTTAGAAGTTAATATTCCTGCCCTGCAGGGGCTGGACTAGATGGTGCTTGGGGTCCCTTCCATCTCTACAATTGTATGATTCTGTCTCAGGTTTACCTTATATATTTATCCTGAAAATCTGGCAGAACTGGATTGTTACATATCTCAACTGTATGGCTGCCAGTACCAGCTAAATCAGAATACACTCTTTTCTAATATCCACAGTGCACACCACTATAATACAAAGCAAGTCAGTGATGGCAGTAATCTGATGCCCTTACTTCATTCCCAGGAATCTCATTCTCTAGCCAGCAGCTTCCAATGAAATCAGTGACAGAGCTTCTGTAAGGCTTCCTTTGTTCTGTTAACATTAAGAATGTTTTTGTTTCAGATTGCTGTTTAGTGTCAGAGTTCGTTCCACTACCCCATCTTATTTGCGTGAATGTTCTATTTAATGCAAGAGTTAGGCCAGAGTAGTTAAATCTTCTTTCTCCTCCTATTCACCAAGGTGGTCAGTTCCAATGCTTAATAATTTGTTTATATTTTAAATTGTAATAGGGTGGTTTTTAGTCATAAGGTTCTCAAGGTAGCTCACAGATTATGCCAGATTCCATTGTGTTGCTTCTGGTGTTAGTTTTGTTTTTCTTCTATGCTGTCTCTCTCCTTGACATATAATCAGGAGCCTAAAGGTTATCATTCATGCTGTGGAGTGCTGATAATTTGAAACTTGCTGCAATGTTTAAGACACAGGCATATATGTATGTAATATATAGTATTTGCATTTATATATTTTTGCTTGGTTCTTAATTTTTGTTCTATTTTTATTATTGTTAGCTATCCTGGAGATCTTTTCTACAGAAAGGGATAGTACCAAAAATGCACAAATAAAATACACCCGCAATATTCATGTGTACAATACACTTCACTGTGTTTATTATTTTCACCATCACAATAATCTAGGACTGGTATTCTTTTCCCTATTTCACTAAAGCCAAAACAGTGACTAAGACAGGACCATGAGATTAATGCATCCATGTACAGGTTGAAATTAATTGTGCCCTAAACATACAAGTGTTTATGCTTCATGCTTCATAATTTCTTGGATGATGAAACCTTGGAATGGAATTATTGTTGTTAGTATTTTGATTGCTTACCTACCTTTTACCATTTTGATTGCTTACCTACCTTTTACCATTAGGTCCCAGTGTGGGTTACAACAATTTAAAAATGCAAAATTGCAGAGCTAGTAAAGAAACTGGCAGGTGTGGTTTCAGCTATTCCGGGCTCATCCACTTTTGCCATGCATTTTCTAGGCACAGATCTGTGCTTTCCTAGTCTGTGTCCAAGGATTGGTTGGTTGGTTGGTTTGCCCCAGCACTTTCACCACAAAAACATGTTCTTTAACACTGAATCAGAACAAACGAAAATTTGTATTTTCTGCAGACTGCCATTTGCTTTGATTCAGCAGTAAAGAACAGGGTTTTGTGGGGAAAGCACCGGAGCAAAAAAACTTAAAAGTGCTCTGACACATACTGGGAAAGCATGGATTTGTGCCTAGAAAGTGTGAGGCAAAAGGTAAGTGTGAATGAGCCCAAGGTCTAACATTTATGAAAATTCTTGGAGAATAGGTAAAGTGCCACAAGACTGGAGGGAAGCAAAAGTTTCCCCATCTTCAAAGGCTGCAGGTAAGAGGATCAAGGCAACTGCTGATCACTCAGTCTAGAACACACTGTTAAGCCGTTAGTCAGTATGCCTTTTTTATTATTAGTTTTGCAGGGTGGGGAAGCTGGGATTACAAAAAAAAACCCAACCTGGCACTTACCGTTTTGATAAAGTTAATTAGCCAGGTCAAGCAGATGTATTATATCTTGATTTTAGCAAGACTTTTGACAAGGTCATCCATGATATTCTTGTTGGCAAGCTGGCAGAATGTGGGGAATTATTATTTTTTGGGACTGTACCCAAAGAATGCTAATGAATGGCTCTTTTTTAAGCTGGGCTTCACATGATGTCAACTGATTAAGTTCAAGCCACAGCATTTGCAGCTTGAATTAAGCTATGTCTGCAAGAATTAGAAATGCTTCCGGGTCTTCCTTAGTGACTGCAGCTTGAACTTCCCACGCTTGACGTTGTTTGATATCAGGTATGAGAAAGATGGGCTTGGGTCTCACAAAACTGCCTGGTGGGTCAAACACCTAGGCCTGACACCTAATCAGCACCACAAGCTTAAGGTTCTCCACAACTGCTTTAACATCTGCTCTTGAGGTCAGCTTGCAACACAGAGCTATCTATAGGATTGTTACCTTAAGTTATTATAATATGGCAGCAAAACATCTATGTGATGTTCCCACCATCCCTGACCATGACTGGGGCTGATGGGAGTTGAAGTCCAACAACATCTAGAGGGCCACAGGTTCCCCATCCCTGCTAAATGCACACATTCTTGTGAGTAATGCTGTGGTCATGGTGTTTCTAGCTGCATTTATACATCATGATCAGCCATGATTTACCATGACAGGAACAAGCCTCTGCAAGCAATGGATCTGCATTCTCCTTCCTCTCATGCTTGTCCAGTACAGCCATGAGGAGTACACTTCTATTTTTGTTTATCCAGACTTTATTGATTCAGCTTGGACAAACTGTTTAATCTTAGCTATGATTTGTTTGAAACAAGCCAGCTTCAAACCATGGGTTATGAAACTAGCTTCTTTAAGTTTAACTATGGTTAAAGGTTCAGATAAACTGACAATTCACACGTAACACTGAGCCAAACCATTGTTTAGCACAAACTAGCAGATTCCTGAAAGAGAAATAATCACTGCTTATAAGACTATGCACAATAGATTATAGAGGAGGACAGAGGTGGAGAATGTTTTTAGTGGCTCAGAAACAGACATTAACTGATGTACGGATGTGAAGAATCTCAACTTTACAAGTGAAGTGAATTTATTCTGCTCCATCTCTTCCCAAAAAGATACCTTAACAAGCTATATCTTCCAATCCTTGGCAAGTTTCCCCCCCTATTTTGACATACAAATAAAGTATCTTTGAAATGAATTGTGGACATCATACTGATAAGCAGGATTTTTATTCTCTACCGCTTCACAAAGTTCAATACATTGCTTATGTAAGTGCTGTGAATACCTCTTAAGACAACTGATGCGTACAGTGAGCTCTGCGATTTACGTGACCAGCACACAATACCATCAGTGTAAATGCAGACTTAGTTCTAGCATGGCACTAAGCTAGATTTAATATATCCCAAATGTCAGAGCTGGATTTTAAAGTAATTCTGCTTTCCCTGTAATACATACCGGTATTACAATGTAATACATTGAGGATTTTCAGTATCCAGAGGCATCATCAGATGAAAAAAACCAAATATTTAGCTAGGCAATATCTAGAAGGGTGGCCTCCAAGATCAGGCTTGCTGAGAGAGAAAAACACTATAGTTGAAGATTCTGTAAGCTTATTGCCTAGAGAGTTTAAATTATTTTAGCCGGAGCTCAGCTGTGACATTTGGGCTATGTTAATTGAAGCGTAGCACCATGCTAGAATCTGGCCTGCATTCATACAGACTGTGTTGTGAATTCAGTAGGACTTCTGCTACAGACTTTTATGTGATCAGTTCCTCAGCCGTGGTCCTCTGCTCTGAATATGAATCCATTGTTCCAGATCAGCATAGGTTTTGATCTGGAACAGTTGCCTTTGGGGCAACTGCCATTTTGCTATCAAAAAACAATTTCAAATGCTTTTCCATTGCCATTAATCAAATGGCAATCCTTAAGTCTCATGAACGTAGTCTTAAATCGGATAAGCATAATCTTTTTTTTGTGATGAGATGTGGGTTGCTCTTTTGTGCTGAGCTGTGGTTTGTGGTATAGTTAGTGCAGTGTTGTATATGCAACTACATAGGAAGCTGCCATGCCTTACTTCCCTTGCCCAGTATTGTCTCTTCTGACTGGCAGTGTCTGTCCAGGATCTCTGGCAGGTGTTTTCCCGTCACCTGTTACATTAATTGGAGGTGTGATGGAATGACCCTGGGACCTTCAATGTGCAAAGCATATGCTCCATTCACTGAGCTGTAGTTGATACACTGTAAATTAGGTCAGTACAGAGGGTTGCTTATGTAGGCTCTTGGTTTATCATACAGTCTCATCATGCTGGGTGAATTTAAATGTTTGCCAGCCATCAGGAAAACAATTTATATCCCTCATAAATATTTGAAGCTTAAAGATGGTGCAAGAGTGCTTATCAATTTAGTTTTGAAATAATTTTGATTATTTTTTTTGCATTTGTAATGAGGCTAATGAGGGGTTTAAACAAAATCTTAGAAGTTGCTTACATACTGCAGCATCTTTTCTTTTTAATATACAGCTGTTTTAAAATTAAATAAATCTAAATGCAACTTTGCAAGCTGTTCTGCAATTACACCAAAATTATCAAGCTGCTGGGTAATTAAAGCGATTTCAAATATGCCTTGCTGTGCAGTGTCTTGTATAATTATGTTGCTCATCAAGCATGAATGTACATCTAGATTGTGTGTGTGTGTGTGTGTGTGTGCACGCACACACGCACATGCACACACACACACATCTTTATAACCTTTAAAGGTATTTTCACATTTTCTGCAGGCTTCATTATACCAACTGCATAAATGCAGGAAGAGACAATTGCAGGGGATATTATTTATTTAATAATCTGGGTAGCGGGAGGCATTTTGATAGTACCTATTTATTTCAGTTATATAATTTATTGTTACATTCAGCTAACAATACTCCCATGGCAGTAGGCTTTTATGATGAGGTCTTTCTACACATCACCTCTATGAAGGGCACTGCTCACAGATACCAGCCCAATCTGCATGGGTTTCGTAGCAGAGGTGAGGCAGCAATCACTAAGTACCTCTCTGGGATGACTCAAGTGAAGCAGCTTGCAGAACAAGTTGGGAGAAGAGGTATAATGGAAATCAATATTTATTCCATGCTTTATTTAGGCCCACCCCCTCTACCTGCAGCAGGTTTTTAGAGCCCCACTTCCTATTCCTGATTCCTTTATTGCTATTTGATACATCTACTATGAACTTTTTCTTGGAAATGCTAACTGTGTAATTGCATCCATTTATTTCAATGAAGCTTGCATGGCATAAATTCCATACATTTGTGCCCTGTGGTGAAATAATTGATGCTTCTACTTACATATTCAAAAACTCTGTTTTTCTTGGGTGTTGACAACTTGTTTTGTTTTTTAGTCGCTTCTTTCCTGTTAAGCAAGTTCTGATCATTTCCTTTATAAATATATGCTTCGGAATTTTTTCTGGAATTGGTATTCCTATCCTACCTTTTTTAAATTAGCCGCTCCCACTTCTGTTGTTGCTGTTCCTATGTTGTTGTTTTTAAAGACTGAGTGCATAACATTTATTCATATTTTTAAAAGATTGTTCTGATGTTGTTTAATGGAGTTAACTGTCCTGTTCTCTGTGTACTTCTCAGCTTTGAAGACACAATAAAAACATTAATCTCCATATGGGGGTAAAAATTAAAGTTTGGTAATTCAGAATTGTGTGATGACAGCTATAACTAAATGCGATCATAAGAACAGAGAGTCACACCAGGAGATTTTTCAGTCTGGACTGAAGTTCCCAGTTTTGCCAACATTAAAAATATTTTTTCATTTGCTGATTAAGCAATATAAAGCAACAGTGTACCTCTCAGACATTTTCCATAACAGTCAGTTACATCTACAGTTCATTTTAGCCAGCTTACTTGGATTTAAGGCATTTCTGTTGGTTGGTTGGTTTAAAAAAACCTGCATTTGTTACATATGTTATTTTGACTACAAAATTACAAATTGGATTTCAGCTACAACATTGACACACAGAAGGTTGTTGAAAAAGCTTCAGTTAAGCACATAACCTACACGAAAACTCCATTTCTCATCCTATAGAAAATAGCAAGTTTGGGCAGCATTGAAGAAACTTTATTCATCAGCGCAAGGATATCTGCTTGTGCAACAGAACTCCACCCCTCTTCTCTCTGCACATATCCTGTGCCATCCCAAATCTGCTCCAGAGGGTTGAGGGAACTACCAAAACATATATGGGGAGACACGGGGAAGGATAGTGGGAGAAGTTTCCTTGTGCAAGCAGAAACCCTTGCACTGTCAGAGCGAGTTAGTTGGATACTGCCCCTTATTTTTAATTGGAACAACTCTGTGAGTTTACGTTTCCCATCATGGTATTGCCTGAATAGCAACTCAGGGATATGCATGTTTGTCCTTGTAATAATACCCATATCTTTTCTCTCACCTTCATGCCAAGGTGAATAGTTATTTAAGATTCCTAAATCTAGGATCAAAACAAAGCTGTTTAGATGGGCAAGGAGAGATAACTAGTGCTTTTCCCCACTTTCTCTCTTAAGAGATAGATGGTTGCTATGGTGATTGCTGTTCCCATCTCATCGGCTCTAACCTGGTTTTCCACATGAACTGAATCACTGCAAGCAAAACATTATCTTTATTCAATCATTAGATATAATATTGTTATATTACTTGTCTTGAGCATCAACATATTCACTTTAAATATTAGCTCTCCTAGCATATATGCATATATAGCACGCTTTTATTCAAATAAGCCCAGGTTTGTATAGAAAAACTTACACTAGAGCATTTAAAGAAGAGTTTATGGGTAGGAAGATCAAACCATTAGCTGTAACTTAAAATACATAAAATATAATCCCCAACAGACAATATTGTGTAGGGAAAACTACACAGGAAGCATTTTTTCCATTACTTCTGGTTCAGCTCTACTGTTTTAGGAAGAATTATATATGCACACACAGAGACACACATAAAAATCTAGAATTTTCAGTTCAAATTTCATTGGTTACATTTCTGGGATTTGTAAAGTGCATTGAATTGTTGTATGAAAATAAATAGCACTGCATGCCAGTCATCATCTGTGTTCTACAGCTTGAAGTCATTTCCATCAACTTAATCTTCCCTCTTGAACTGGAGTACTCTTTATCACAGATTCCACTCTTTGCTTCCAGCAGTATTTCAGAAGAGTTCAAAAAAGGTTGGAATTCACTCCAGTGCACTGATGGTGACTTAATAACAAGACATTCAAATTACAAGTTATCTCTTAGTGGTGGTGTGTTTCACTCAAAGTTATTTCCTAGCAAGGCAGTGTATATCACTTGTCATTCAATAAGGCAAAACATATTTTTAAAGGTAGATGACTCTGACCTTCATGGGTTGACGCTATTTTCCTCCTTAAATATTTAAGGTGGGTTGGTACCATTACATCTGAATTACCATAATTGGGTGGATCTGCCCTTGGCTGCCAAACTGACTGGCGACTGGTTGATGCTGTTTCAGACTGGTAATGTGTGTGGCCTCTCCTTTCTTCTGCCAGTTGCTACTATGAGCCAATTAGGCAAATGCATACTGTAGTTTAAATATATGCAGACAATATGCATGCTAACTGGGTGTATTTTACTGTATGTGTCATTGGTGGCTATTTTTTTTAATAAACTGCAGAACATGTGATTGGAAGTGTATATTAAAAGATGTTGCAGCCTTAGAGAGTCAATCACTTTGTTTTGCTTACATTTATACATTAGAAACTGAATTAGAAGTTAAAGAAAAAAGAGTAAACCATTCAGCTTAAGTTAAATGAAATGATGCTTCAGGTTAATATAGAAAAGTCATAACACATCTCTACAAAAACACATGTAAAAATAATGATGCTGATGATAATGAATATTTTTGGAACTGTATGAATATCAAAGGAAGCAAGATTTGATGCATTCTGAACCCAAACAAGGAACTAGTAAGTGCACAATTATTTCTTTTTGCATGCATGGTATGTTTCTGTAATTTTAATTTCAATTTTCTAACCATAGGCTATTTAGATAGGCTACTTAATTACTGAAATTATTTCACCTGTGACTTCATAAATACATTGGGTTTATTATAATATGAAACTTCTGGAAAGTATGATCCTGTGACTGAAATATTTCAGGATTGTGCTTTGCATTGTAGATTAACTACTGACCGGTTTGTAAATGATTTCTTGCCTTGCTAAAAGGACCAAACCCTGTAATATAAATTAGTGTTGTGCTATTGTGCTGTCGAATGCCAGCCTTGATTGAAACTAGTGCCACAGACCAGTGGCATTGAACGGACTTACTGTGGAAGAATGTCCTGATCCTGATCCTTCAGTTGCCTCTTTGCTTTCTCTGGTATGCAGTAGAACCACCTAGAGTTAGGGTTATCACCTTTTCTCCTGGCAGAACTCCCTTGCCTTCACAAGTGCCAGCCAGAAAATGATTAGCCCGCATAAAGATGCAATGTCTACATCCACTGTCAGAGGCAGTATGCCTCTGAATACCAGTTTCAGGGGTTCTCAAGAGAAGAGAGTGCTGTTGCCTTCAGGGACCTGCTTGCAGGCTTCCCGTCAGCATCTGGTCACTGTGAGAACAGGATGCTGGAATTCCACCAAAAGGGATGCAAACAGTAAGGTAGTGGTGATAAACTGGATCCAATCTGCGAGCTGAATCCTTACCTACTATGGATGCTTTAGTGGAGATGCCTGCATTGCAGGTGATGGGACTAGATGACCTTCCATCTCTATGATTCTATGAAGGGCAGATTAGAATTTTTATAAATAAGTAATACTGTCAAAAGGCAGTATTTTAGCTGAATATTTCTTATCTGAGTAATATTTCATAGGATATATTATGGCTCATCCTTTGCACAAACATAAATAGAAAATTATTCAGTGTTTGTTTCAACAAAATTCTCTTGGTGTGCTTTGATTCTGAAGAAAGGTATTTTGAATATCCATAATGTTTTGATCTTTTGGGCTGTCTGTTGTCTGAATTCCCATAGCTCAATTCTGCCATCTGGCCATTGCAGCGGGGGAAAAGATCTCCAAAGGATTTGGAGGTTGATTGGATATTATTGCATAGGCTGCTGAACAAAATAGAAAATTACCGGTATTTCAAATATGTCATATTTCCATTCACATCATTGTAACACTGACTGAGTTCAAACCATGATTTCTGATTTCAAGAAGCTACAGCAAGCTTTCACCTCTCTTGTTCTCCCACCCTCCTTCAGAGCTGCCACAAGCAGAAGATCAGATGCTTCCACTTCAGTGCCGAATTTACGTATAAGCTAAACAAGCTATAGCTTAGGGCCCCACTCTCTTGGGAGCCCCCCAAAAAATTAAAGGGAAAAAAACCTGGATGTCCACTTCCAAAATATAAGATAAAAAACAAATAAAATAAAACCTACATACAGCAATAGTGTTTTGTGTTGTGTAGGCTCCTGTGATGTAAGTAATGGGCCCCGCCTGCTAGCCTGCTCCCTAAAATATCACTGGTTTGCTCATTTCTATATATAGGGTGCCTACATTCTGCATGGACTGGTTGCATGGCAGCATGTGCAAATGGCGTTAGATACCTGTTAGGTCCATATATTACCATATGGCATATATTCAACACAAAAAACAGCAATAAATAAATCACTAATTAAGACTGTACTTTTCACTCTTTGTGAGTAAAAATCTTGGATTGAAAAGGAACTTCTAGTATTATGTTTATTTTATTGGTTAAAGTTTTATTTCAAACACTCTCTTGAGTTTGCTGCAGGTCACGAGATTAAGTATAGTTGCTTTTTCCTTTAACCAAGAGGCACCTGCCCTGCTTACTCAAGAGGTGCATATTACAAAATTGGAAACAGAGTTCCTATTATCTGTCTTTCCATTTCTGTCTCTGAGACATAGTCCTGGCTATCTGATTTACCGTACTTTTCTATGTATAACACACACACACACACATACCCAATGTATAAGACTCCCCCTAAAAATTTAGACAATGGGGGAGATTGCCCAGAGTTGCTGAGCTTTTGGGGAGGAGGGTGGCCCCCAGAATTGTTGAGCTTTTTTTAGGGGGGGGATTGCCGAATATCACTCACCCACCTGGCCGACGGTAACACTCACACACGGCGCAACAGCCTCATAACGTCTGTCCCCTCACCAGCAGAAGCAGCCTCTTGCCTGCCCAATTGCCGCAGCAACACGCAATCAACACCACCCCTTGCCAAAGACACCAATAACACGCTGCAGAACATCTCCGGCTCGCGCCATCATCCAATCCCAAGTCTCCCCTAGGCACTACCCATGTATAAGACGATCCCCTATTTTAAACATAGTTTTTCAGTAAACAAAAAACAAAAAAACAGTCTTATACACAGAAAAGTACAGTAGTTTGCTTTTTTTGTTTTTTATCCAATGTATTCTTAATATTGCTGCATTATCCAGCCATGGCTTTATTTAATAATTTGTGATTGTTTAGTTGGAGTTTAGTTTGAAACTGATTTATGGTTATGGACATTTTTATTTTTTGCAATAGTGGAGACTTAAATTTCAGTTCTGCATTTCTTTAGGGCAGGGTTGCATGTAAATGCCTCTCTGTTTATTTTTTTTGGTCTCTAGGTTAATAACTTTTAGTCAGTCAATTATATGCATTTTAATAGATTGAGTAATTGATTTAAATTTATGAATGAGTTTATACCTGACTAAAACCAAAATGTCTGAAACACAAATCATACTTCCTTTGCTTTTTAATTATAGAGGTAGGCTGTCCTGCTAAAGTAAATAATCTTACCTGTGTTTATCACAGCCTGAAACAGTAAACTTAACCAGATGTCTTATTCCCTTTTCTGTTTGTTATTTTTTGCTCTGGGTGGTCAGCCATGGTTTAGTCTCTACTTTATAACCAGTATGTGGTTAACGAATTTGGGCAGAACAAGTTTGGGTCTCTGTGCTGAAAAAAATTAATTACACAACAGCTTTGCTTTTAGTTATACTTCGCTTCTCTACCTTGTCAAGATGTTGATGTCATCCCCATAAAGGAAAATGTTTAAATTCTGTGGCATTTCACATTTGCAAAAGTGCTTCTTAATTGGGATATTTTCATTTGTTTTATGTTCCCCCCACCCCATCCTTCCTCCTTGAGCATTCATGACTATTATTATTTTCCTGCAACACTTGAGTGTGGTTTTTTTTTACACATACTGTATCTACTTTGCTGGATTAACCCACTGAACAAAAAATATATATATTATGAATGTTTTGTTCTACTTTTGCAAATAAGTGGAGGGGGAAATGGTCTGCACCAAGCTTTCTCTATTCTTGCTATAATTCCAAAACATTGTTGCCCATATTGGAGCTCTTGTTCTAGCTCTGCTCTGAAACCACTGTTGTTCATTTTAATACTATGATGTGTTCATAGTAGTGGAGTAAAGATGCATTTTTCCAATATCAAAATATTCCTCATTGGCCTCTCAATCTTTCAACATGGTGTTCCATTTAAAACCAGCAGGCATCTATGGGCTTTTATCCTTTCCAGGAATCAAATTATCTGACCTTTTTTAGATATCCTAATCACCTCATGAAAATCTTTCGGGCTCAAGCCTATTAAACATGAATGCCTTCCAGAGTCAACACTGTGCAGCAATCTCAATATTCATCTTTTCCCTTTTTAGGGTCTAAATCTGAACAACTTCATAGAATTGTAAGAGTTGGAAGGGACCCAGAGAATTATCTAGTCCAAACCCCTGTAATCTCTCCACTCTATAAAAAAAATGTGAATTCTATGTAAGGAGTCACTAGAAAGAGGACTTAAAATAAAACTGCCAATGTCGTAAATGCCTTATACACAGTCTTAGATGTATAACTGGAATATTGTGTATACTTCTGATTGATGCATCTCCAAAATGATGTTTTAGAGTTTGAGAAAGGAATAGAAAAGGCAGCCAAAATACCTGGAACAGCTTTGACTATGAGAAAAAGTTACAATGTCAGAGGCATTTTAGTTTAGGGAAAAGACAAGTGATGTCCAAAGGGTTGAATAGAATTATGCATAGTGTTGAGAACATGGACAAACAAAAGAAACTACTGTACTGTGCTTCTTTACATAGCCCATAGTTAAACTATGGAATTTGCTCCCACAAGCTGTAATGATGGCCACCAACCTAGAAGGCTTCAAAAGCAAGTAAGAAAGGAGGTTCTCCCATACTCATAGGGTTGGCTACTGCAAGAAACAGGATGCTGGCCTTTGGCTTTATCCACCAGGGTTCATCTTAAGAGATGCAACAGATCTGCTTGCTAGAGAGGCCTCAACTTGAAGATGAAAACTATACCCCTACCAGCTAGCAATGCTGATGGTCTATGCAGTGTCTGTTCAAACATCATGTGGAAAGCAAGTTCTCCTTGGAACTTGTGGAAAGGAGAAGAATATGCCTGTTGAAATTGAGCCTTCCACATCTGGCAGACTTACTAATGCCTGCATCAAATACACTAGCTGAGAAGGATTCCATTTCAGCCAGAAGCCTGGAACATTCCTGGTCAGCAAATCTACTCATGAGGAAGAAGCCCAAGATTAGGGCAGGCAAGGAAATATAACTTGTCCCTGCTCCTGCCAGAATAATTGATGTGTCCTGCCTGCACTCTTGAATTTCTGTGCCTGTCACTTCTGTAACATCCTACAGTATTTGGTTCAGTTAGTATATAAGACTGACCTCAAAGGCTGTCTGGTATCTTTCTATCTCTTCTTATATAATCTTTTGAGGATTTTTGACCCTTTTGTGCAACCTGTTTCCTTTTCTGTCAAACACTAGGAGGAATTCAGTGTTCTGCTATTTTGATTGTTCTGTCAGTGTCAGCATTTTGGCTTGTTAGACAGAATGATCCTCCTTCTCCTCCCTCACAGTTCTAGGTGTTCTCTTGATCCCCTTGAGACAATGGGGGGGACAGCTGGAGGAGAGGGGAGAAGCCCCACAGCACAAGCAGAAGTCCTTACTAAGTCCTTAGTAAGGTCCTTACATGGGCTTTTGCTGATGGGATTCATTAGGTGAACCCCATCCTATGCTTTGGATTAAAATGGAAGTATATACTTTACTGAAAAAGCTTTGGTTTATTTCAGGCTTACAAAACACAGTCCAGGTTTGGATGATACAACTAGGCATAGCATTACTTGTTTGAGCTATGTGGATGCTGATCAGGGGGCAGAGGATGACGCACAGGGACCTGTGCAGTAGAGGGAAGGATTTAAGATAAACATGGCTTATCATTACATGTAAACATGGCCACAGTTAATGCATAAGAAACATCTGCAGAGACAGAACTGAGTCATGAAATTGTTTTATGATTAATAAGTAAAAGGTAAAGGTAAATGACCCCTGGACAGTTAAGTCCAGTCAAAGGCGACTGGGGTGCGGTGCTCATCTCACTTTCAGGCCGAGGGAGCTGGCATTTGTCCACAGACAGCTTTCTGGGTCATGTGGCTAGCATGACTAAACTGCTTCTGGAGCAACGGAACACCGTGAAGGAAACTAGACCGCCGTTTACCTTCCCACCGCTGCGGTACCTATTTATCTACTTGCACTGACGTGCTTTCGAACTGCCAGGTTGGCAGGAGCTGGAACAGAGCAACAGGAGCTCACCCAATTGATAAGATGATAAGATAAGATAAGATAAGATAAGATAAGATAAGATAATTTATTTATTGTCATTGCACAAGTACAAGCACAACGCTATACAAGTGCAACGAAATTGCATGCCATCCCGTAAAAACCAGAAAGAAAAAGAAAAAAAAGCACAATTTTTTTTGCCAGGATTTGAACTGCCAACCTTCCTATCAGCAAGCCCAAGAGGCTCAGAGAGCCACTGCTCTGTGCTGTTGCATCCTAATAGAGAAGTAGATTCTTTAAAACTCATAGTATAATGAATATTACTCTGTAGAGAGCTCTAACTCTTTGACCTAAAGTAGATATTCATTTCTGAACAATTTTGGGCTCTCTGCTTAGAAAATAATGCTAATATGATGATACACCACTTTGTACCTGGGGTTTCTCTAAAACACATTAATCATTCAGCCATTTGATGTAGGTTGATCAGTCCACTGGCATAGCTAGGTATAGGTCATGTGGTGGTCATGTTTCAAAATTCAGTGAAGCGTTTCAGTGAAAGTGTACAGGACAGAGCTAAGTACTTGCTTAACTCGGAACGTTAGAGTTTGCTTTAAAGGATCTACTTGAAATGTATTTGGATTTGTGACAAATATTCCATTTGCTTAATGGTAGCTAGTTTGCAGTGTGTTGCAGTTTTACTTTACTTGCTGAAGAAAAAAAACCTTTCCATCATCCTATCCAAACATAGTGTCTTTTCAGATCGGTGGAAATTATGTGCTTGTAAACAAAGGCTGATCATGGGAAATAACATTTAAAAATATTGATATTCAGCATTTGATACCAAAGGCTCGAGTCATTTATCTCAACTTGGAAAGCATGCTTTATTAGTAAAACTTTATTATAGGGAACGAACTGGACTTTTTTGGAGCAGTGAACACCTGTTAAAAACAAATGAGCAGACCTACAATTCCTGTATACAAAGGCTTTTAATATACTTGTTATGATCAAGAGTATATTCAGGTATTGTAATATTTTTTGCAGTTCAATCACCAAGACATAGGTGTCAATGTTTATGTTTGGGAAAGGGCACAGGCTTAATCTGGCACCTGCATGTAGAGCTGGGAATGTCCTCTGACTGAAATCCTGGAGAGCTGCTGCCAGTCAGCATAGACAGAACTGAGCTAGATGGATCAGTGCTCTGACTCCATATAAGGCAACTTCCTATATTTCTGTTAGGCAGGTAAGGATAGGTTAGACTGGAAATTGTCTATAGGTGTTCATGGGGGACCATAAGACCATGAGGGTGGAATTCATTAGGCTGTGATTCTTCACATCTTTTATAAAAGTTATATTTTGCTTTAAGTGTCAGGTAACTATAGGAAATGATGATAGATGATAGATAGATAGATAGATAGATAGATAGATAGATAGATAGATAGATTTGAAGTTGCATGTCACTAGGCTCCTTAAATCCCACTAATTTAAAGAACTCGGTACATCTCCTGTAGTGGTGTAATAAATAGATGCATAAAATGTAAACACTACCACCACCCCAATCTTCTTTGTTTTAAGATTAAGTGCTTGTGAATTACGTGAAGATTCCTGCAGTAGTAAAGTTCCCACTAAGTGTACAATTAAATTGGCTTACATTTTGTTGTGCTCATCATGGTGCGTATGTATGTTTACTCTTATTGTTGTAAACCAGGCCCAATAGTTTGCTCTCTAACCCATTACACAATCTGAAACAAGAGAAGAGAAATGCATTCTTAGGATACTGCAGGCTTTTTAAAAATGTGAAGATAGTGGATGAGCTCCAGTGTTCCATTCATAGAAGCATAACTCTCTTTCTCTGACTGAAAGCTTACACCGTGAACAGTGGATACCACTCAGTAGCAACAACTTTTAATAAAAGTTTTATTTAAGGCTGTTGGTAAGCTAACATTTGGTGAACTGAACTGCTACCTTGCCACTGACTAATCATATGCCTTATTTCCCACAAATTCTTTCTCGGCTTGTTGCTTTGCAATGCAACCCGCCCTGTTTTCACAAATTCTGTATTTCTTTCTCCAACCAGCTCTTCCTTCCCTCTTCCCTGAATCTCGTCCTTGGAGGTAGACTTTGCAGTCACTTAAGCCCGCTGCCAGCAGTCTATACTTGCTGCTGCTCTCTCCTTTCCTTCTCCCTGTCTGCAAAAAAAAATCCATGCTAACAACAGAAGTAGCATGTGGTTCTGTAGAGTTAAAAGAATTATCACTTTGACACTGGTTAGTCTTTCTCTTAATTCATTCACTGGAACTTGCCTCCTAGTATCAAAAGATGGGAGAAGAGCTATGACATCATGGCCCTGCAATACTGTGAATGATTTAGGGGTGGGGGCATGCGTGCACAGGGTCAAGCAACACCTTGAAGGAACAACTCCAACCCCACCTAGTCTTTACAATTGGTTTCAATTGATTAAGGTGAACTTTTTTAAGCTAGATATTTTTAATGATATATTTGATCTTGCAAACAAAAGCAGCAAACAGAATTGTGAGTCTTCTCTTTCTGCCTTGTTATATTCTTATAAAGAAGTACTGTACATAAAATTGCCACCAAGGTAAGGAAACCTGGACTAGGAGAAACTGCTTCTGCAGCAGCATTGATGGAGGCAGTTAATGGAAATACTGTTATTTACTTACAAGACACGGTGGCGGGGGGAGCAGCGCAATTGATAATTTTCATTGTCTAACTGGCTTTCACCCCTCCAAGTAAGTATTGGGCCTTTATACGATAACAATTTAATTATTGTTACAGGATTCCATTATCATAATGGTAGTTTACCTTAGGCCATTTATATATTGTTCATTGTTAATGTTATTTGTTTTATATTTTTTGACACATTTGGAACCTTGATGAGACATAAGTATACTGGAATCGATATATTTATGTGCTGGTCATTTGGAGTTGGGTAATGCTTTTTACTATATCTTTAATTTTGATATTTACCTGTGTAGTGTTGCAGAATATATGTCATTTTCAATTATATATTTTATATGTCTTAACTTATCAAAGTTTATACTCTGAGTGTTAAAGGGTTGGAGCAACCAAATTATGAGAATATGGGTTTCAGATTTTATTAGAAAAGATAGCCCTCACATTATTTTTCTAAAAGAGCTACATAGATGTAATCCACATACACAAGACTGTTTTGATTTCTCAAACCTGGTGTATGTATGGCTTCACTCGTCTGTGCTATTAAGTAAAGGGACTTGACCAACATTGAATTCTGGGTGCGTATTTTAACCCCCAACAAAGGCATTCAGAATCTTAATTCATACCTGGAAAATTCATTCCAAGTTCTCTTAGCGAAATGTGGGAAATAGCTCAACATACTCAAAACGATCAATTGATTTTAATATATTTTAATTCCGGAGCTATTTTAAAAAGTGAAAACTGAAGAGGTTCTTTTTATAAGACGAGTAGATATACCCATAACAGTGATGACAGAAGCAGCACATTCTTATTCCATCTGTCAGTACTTTCTGTACAAAGATGTGACGCACAAGAGTTCTGATAAATGTCCCAATGTGTAGGAGTCTGCACTTACCAGAAGGATGATCTGTTCAACAGAGCACAGCATCAGTAATCCCCTCCTTGGTGTTGCTAGACTTAGAAGAAAAGGCCTGGCATTGGACCTAGAACCATATTGTCCAAATTCTTTACCTCTAAATCACTTCTCTCCCAGGAGCCTATTTAGGCTCAGGATAGCTCAGTAGGTACAGCATGAGACTCTTAATCTCAGGATTGTGGGTTCGAGCCCTGAGTTGGGCAAAAGCTTGAGAGTTTTAGCATGTGTTGGGAGCCAGTGTGGTGTAGTGGTTAAGAGCAGTAGACTCGTAATCTGGTGAACCGGGTTCGTCTCTCCGCTCCTCCACATGCAGCTGCTGGGTGACCTTTGAAGTCTCTCAGCCTCACTCACCTCACAGAGTGTTTGTTGTGGGGGAGGAAAGGAAAGGAGAATGTTAGCCACTTTGAGACTCCTTAGGGTAATGATAAAGCGGGATATAAAATCCAAACTCTTTTTCTTCTACTTCTTCTTCTTCTTCTTCTTCTTCTTCTTCCATTGCAAGGGGATGAACTAGAACGCTACAGTTCTAGGGTTCCATGGTCTGTGAAAGAGCAACCAGGCCATAGCTGCAGCTCTGTGCATGGAGAAGTAAGGGTCACCTAACCTTTCTCCTTACATCATCCAGCAAAGTCTGAGGCAAAATTGGTGCTTTACATTGTTTACCAGCCATGCATACACCTGTTCGCAAGTCAGTATAGACTGGTGCAAGTGCTTCTCTGCAAGCAAAAATTTCCTTTCTTTCAACAGAGAAAGAGAGAATTTTTCGAACTCTAGCATGAGTATTGAAAAATCCAGTGAAGGTGAAGGGAAATCATCCAGAATAATACATATATTATATTGTTATGTAACAGTTTGAGTAAAAATCACCTGTAAAACATTGAAAATACCAGTCTATTACTGTATATGCACATTAATACTTTATATATAAAAATAGACACCCAGGGTTGAATTCAGTTAAGTCATTGTGCTTTTAGAATGACTTCCACTTGTACAAGGGAACTTCTCCTCCCCAAATTTTGTTAGCATAAGAAGCCCTCTGATGAGTTGGGAGAAAGGAGGGACTCTAACTTCCAAATGTGTATCTATGCTACATGCATGCAGAGTAAATTGCATGTGTGTACCAATGGTTTTACTTAACAGTGGTAAATCATTAATGTGTGAAGCAGCTCTTAAATTAAAGTAAGTACAAAATAACTCAAAACTTCTGCTATACCCCCTGTGTATAGCAGAAGCAGTTGAGATTCAGAATCAGAATGGAGAAAGGAAGTCTTACGGAAAGAATGGCATAAATTATAACAAACCTCAAATGCCACTCTCTACTTGCTGGTCTGGCAGAGAGTGAGAGGACAAATGTCAGGGAGAATGGGTGAGAGCCAAGTGCTATGGGAGGCCATAGAGGGAAAAGAGAAAAGCAGAAGGCAGGGGCCCAAGCATAGGGTGAACAGCAGGTCAGGGCAGAAAAGAGGGACTGCCAGAGCTTGAGAGTTTTAGCATGTGTTGAATTGGAATAAATGTCCATGATAGTTAGAAGAACAGTAGAAAAAGCTAAAGAGTGAAGATAAATGGGAAATGGTATGATAACTTATTGAAGCTAGGTTTAAACATAAAAATCAAGACAAGATTTGTGTTTATGAATGTGCAAGGCTGTTCCCTTGCTTGCATATGTGATGACATACTGCTTCGGTATATGTATTGTATATGTATTGTTGACAGAAAACGTTGGTTACACACAAGTGCGAGACATGAAAATGTATTGGAAAATGAAGTGAAGATAGTTTGCTACGTGGATGGGAAATAAGGAACTCTTGTGTTTGTGGGCAGGATGAGAATAACAATGCATCTTCTTTTTCACACTGAAGGAGAACTGTTTTTACCTTTTTAGAGATTTGTGTTTTTACCAGCTTTGTATCCGTTTACAATATTTATTCAGTCAAGTTTTCAAAAGCTTTCATACCTGGAACAGTCTATGTTGTTCCTTCCAGACATTTTGGACTCCCATCATTGTGGCTATTGGCCACGCTAGCTGAGGCTGATAGGACTTGTAGTCTTTTGATCTGGAGGGCGTCCCAGTTGGCTAAGCCTACTTTATACAGCTAGGAAGCCCATTGATGAGCTGGGCTTCTGGACTCTGCCCAAAGAGAAAGGAGGACCCTCCACTCATCTTCTAGTTGGAGCTCTGGTGGTTTCTCCTTCATACCACACTCTCAAGGTACTTATCACAATCTCATTTGCAGACATGGAGATGTACCCACACAAATATGTATACTAAAACACCTTTCAGGCACTCTGCTCCAAAAAATTATTGCATGGAGGGATGGAGAACAGAATCACATCCCTGTCTGCAATGTCTTTAATGCACAGGAAAGTAAAGGTCAGAAGAAGGGAGCATGCTCTGTACATGTAAGTGCTTCTGTAATTTTGAAGCCTCATTGTGCAGAGTTCTACATCAAATAGACTATCCTCTTCAAACCTCTCACTCTATTCACACACATACACATAGATGAAGGGGCTGGGTGGGATATGAGGCAAGCTGGCATGATGATATGCTCTCTCTCGCTCTCGCTCTCGTTCTCCAAGAGAGCTGCAATTCCCAGCATCCTAACAAACTGCAGTTCCCAGGATTCCCTTAAAAGGACTCACGTGGAGAAGAACGGAAGAAGGCAAATTATTTTTACATTTTGTGATTTATTCACATGCTTCTTGAGAAAATGGTATACTGTTACATATTCTCATACTGTCTGCCTCTCACCTTTTATACTTTACCTGTGACACATGTTACCAGTACAGCTCCTCCTGTTATTCTTCCTTGATCTTTGGACCAACTTATCAATGTGATTGAGGTAACAACAAATGCAAACAAGGGCAAATAAGGTTTCAGATGTGCACCCATCTTTTCTTATGTTACTTTTTTGCTGCTTTTGTTCTTCAAACTGATGCCCAACTATTTACAGGTATGGCTCTCTGCCCCCAAGAATTTGATCCACGGTGCTGAATGGTTCATGTCAAATGCTCTGGGAGGAAAATCCAGGGGGTAGTAGCCATGTTAGCTTATTGTGGTAAAAACGACACAGTGGTCCACATGAACTTTTGGCATAGTAAATTCGTTAGCAAAACAACAATATTGTGGCATTTTAAGCACTCTGCTACCTTTACATTGCTCTGCTTTTTTGTCTGTAGTGGCAATATGCCTTGTGTGGCATATTGCATATTGCCTTTAAAATTGGTGTGTTGAATTTTATATGGTAGCTGTCAGGGATGTGCCCACCCCTGCCAGTCCAGCTCTGAGTGCATACAGGGAACCTCAGCCTGTGTTGACAATGGATTCATCTCAGAGCGAGTCTGCCAGTCTCTCTTCGGGGGAGGAGCAGTTAGTGAGTGGGAGCCAGGGAGTGAGAGGTCTCCAGGAAGATGCAGAGAGACCTGGCACCACCCAGCAGACTTGCTCGGAGAGGGAGATGTCAGTTCCAGCGCCCACTTCACGTAGAAGGAGAAGGCGGCAATTCAGGGTGCCGAGGCTTTGGTGTTGGCGCCAAAACAGAAGGGGGGCACTTCCGGATTCTGCTAGTGACTAAGCAGACATGTTTGAACTGAACTCTGCACTGTACATACTTTGCACAAATAAAAGGACATAAAGACAAGAAGGATTTGGTCTTTACTATTGAGCAACCGATGAGGGAACCTGACAGTAGCTATCAGTGGCTACTAGCCACAATGACTATGGCCTATTTCCACTGTTGGCAGCAATAGGCTTTTGACTGCCAGTTGCCAGGAATCAAAAGTTGCTCTGCTTTTGGGCTTCCCAGGGGCATGTGGATGCCCCCTGGGAGAATGATGTTGGACTAGATGGGCTTTTTTCATATTTATATGAATTACTTGTATTGATACAAAGGACAGCTATGCTCAAACACATTTTTAATGCCTTCTACAGAACTGCGCATGCAAGGGCTAAAGCTGATGCTGCAGATCAAGCCAGCCAATCTGCTCGTCAGGAGTGTGACATCGCCAGAGCAGTCGCCAGAGAACTTTCCCCGGGTTTCTACCAGCCAGGTAACATGGGCATTGAGTGAGTTTGTAGAGGAATGATGTTTTCTACATCATTTTAAACAGATGGAGGGGGGCAGGGAGAAGACAACCCAAAATCCCCATTGTACCAGTTGATTTTTGTTGTGCAAGCAAGTGGACATTATTGAACCCTGTGACATGGCTTCCACAATGTTGTAATGCTCTGGGTTTTGTGATTTGCAGAAGGCATGAGGATTTACAGAAATAAACATATTAAGGCACTGCTCAACAATCCCTGCAAAAGTGATGCTGCAATAGATACAAAATATAACCCAGGCATAGGCAAACTCCAGCCCTCCAGATGTTTGGGACTACAATTCCCATCATCCCTGACCACTGTTCCTGTTAGCTAAGGATGATGGGAATTGTAGTCCCAAACATCTGGAGGGCCGGAGTTTGCCTATGCCTGATATAACCATTTATTCAGTGGCCCGCACACTGATCCCAGTGACATGGCAGGAGGCTCTTTAACCAGCAGGAGTGAATCCAAGATTTGTGTCATGAAACTGGAACATGGCTTAAAGAAACACTGTGATAAAAAAATGTTCTTATCCATGTCTTCCACTGAAAACCAAAGAGTGGCTTAATAGTTCCATTTCAAAAGCTAACATGGAAAGGAAAGAACTGACATGCTCTACAGAATATCTGCCTGAAAGGTTCATGTGACCTTTAGCATATATTCTTGGGTCCTGATTCATATTCAGCTCCTTAATCCAGTTACTGAGCAAGATACTTATCGTGTCCTCAGAGGACTGTCCTGTCTAAGTTTATGCATGTTTGAGGTGTTGCATTATCTGAAAGAGAACAAGCTAATACAGTGTAAGGTTTCCATATCTGTTCCATCATGAAATCATTTTAAAAAGGCCATTACTTAGGACCCATATTATTGAGCAATATCATCTTCATACTAGGGTAATGCAGCATTAGGCTGAGAGATAGTTTGTCTAAGGCCAGTGAGTTTATAACTGACCTGAGACTTGAACTGGAGGCCTCATGCTATTCCGAATGCTACACCAGCTGCCTGAATGTATATCGGCATTTCTACACAAGAAGATATATGAGCCTGTAGTAATGCCGCTGTAAAGCTCTTGTAATTTAAAGCCCTTGCTATGTTACTTATTTATAGATAGATGCTTACTTTCTTCATGTTAGAAGTTTGAAATACGTTTTCACCTTTTCTAGAGCCAGCTAAGATCCACTCTGATATAATAATATGCAGCTTAAAACATTTCTGATGTAACATATGCATAAATGATGTCGCATGTTTAACAGACTCTTATTTACCAAAACAAAAACAAAACAAAAAAACCCCAACACCCAGCTGGTCAGATTGGTCTCAACTAGGACCAGGGCCTTTTCAGTACTGGCCCCGACTTGGTGGAACGCTCTGTCACAAGAGACAAGGGCCCTGTGGGATTTGACATCTTTCCGCAGGGCCTGCAAGACGGAGCTGTTCCGCCTGGTCTTTGGTTTGGACTCAGTCTGACCCTTATGTTTCCCTCTCCTTATGGTTTTGATTTATGGGCTTCTACTAAAATGAGGCTGCATTTTAAATTGTATTTTAACCCGTATTTTATCCCGTATTTTAATTAACTGTTATTGTTTTTCTTTTATGTTTTATTGTAATTTTATTGGTGTTAGCCACCCTGAGCCTGGTTCTGGCCGGGGAGGGCAGGGTATAAATAAAAAATTATTTATTTATTTATTTATTTATTTATTTATTTATTTATTTAAAATTGGAATTCTAAATGTTTCAGAAGAAAGAAAAGAATTTCAAAGTTGTTATCCACAGATAACCATTTCCCAGTTGTTTCTGTTTCCTAAGTCAATTAGGTTGTAGCAGCTCCAAAGCTTGCTGATAGGTGCTGCAATAATTCAATGATGCATCAGATAGCTTCAGTCCTCCCTGCCAGTCATAGACCTTAGGACAAAACTAGATGAGACAGTGGAAATATGTGAGCATATGCTGACAAATTGGTGCTATGGGAGTGAAGCTGCTAGAAGGAATAGTGGATTTGATCATGGAACTCTGCCAAATTGCCTAGTTTAGGCAGCTGAATGCTAATAAGCTAAAGCCAGAAGCCAGAACGTAAGTCTTCAAGGTACGCAAGCGTAGTCCAAGCCTTCGTATTTTTTTCCAAGTCAGGGGGACGCAGTAGGTTTTCTGGATGGATTGAGCTGCCCTGAAGCCTAAATACACATCACACCTTACCCATCAACCTGCTCTTCATTTGTGACATCAGCACAAAAATCTGACAGTTCCCATTTCTAGCCATGGCAGCTCTCTGCACTTCCTGACTGTAGCTAGGCAACAGTCTCTTGTTGTGTCAAATTGTCCTGAAAGACAATATTGTGGGGAAATGTAATTTTACCCTTTCCTTGACTAGAAATGGTTAGCGTGAAAAGCAAGCAATCTGTCCTTTAATGAGTACATGTCTGCACAGAGGAACTTCACAAGACTGTGGGGAAAGGAAAGAAACTGAAGACAGCTAGCATCTTGCCTTATTTGAGCGTCTTTTCTCCCTTGAATGCAAGTGAGCGCTAATCCACTTAAAGAGTCCATATATACTGAGAGCAAAACACTCTCCCCAGTTTTCAAATCTTTTTTCGTTTATTTGATGTGTGTTAAGTACCGACATCAGTTAGCTCGTTGGCTGAAAATATTACCTATGAAGCAAATGTGTCAGTTCTTACACTAAAACTGAATATAAGGAATCTCTGCCAGATATTATGAGTAAAAAAATATTTATTGGTCTAATTTTTACAGCTATACAACAGTTTGTTGCTTATGCCATCCTTGCAGTAGTTTGTCATCTTTTTACTGTTGTAATCTTTTTACTGAATGTCAGAAAATGTTGCCTAACTAAAGTGAGCAAGAGGGAGTTACTTATTTTTGTTACTCAGCTATTTGAATCATTAGAAAAAATATATAAACTTCATCTATGCTATGTGATAATAAATATACAGGCACATCAGGTGTATTCTAGGGGCAAGATGTAGAATTGGCACAATAGCAAAGAGCTCAGTGAGTTGTCACAGTAAGCTAGCTAGGGTTGCCATATTTCAAGGAGTGAAAATCTGTTGACCTTTTTTAAGGAGAAAATCCATGATGAAATGCCACTTTTCGGAAATTCCCCCCGGATGTCACTTCCGCCATTGAAATCCCACTAACGTCCAGGAAAATCTGGACATATGACAACACTAAGCTAACCATAAAAATGTCAGTGCATGTGAACTAAAAGTGGGGAGGAGTGACTGCACACAAAGGTTTTCAAGTTCAATCCTCAGCACAGTGTCGCTGTCAGTCAGTACTGAGACAATACTGAGCTACATGGGCCAACCATCTATATATATAAAATCGTTCAAGTTGGATGTTTGTTAACGATCACCTTTCTCCGTAACCCCTTGATCGATTCCATTCAAATTTGGACACAATGTTCCATGCCCATATGGGAGTGATCATATGTACTTACATTGCACAAATACCACACCTTTCCCAGGTAAAAATGTGATTTTGTGCAAAAAAATAGCACCCTCCAGTGGACGTTAAACAGCACAGCACAACACACGCTTTCTCTTTCATACTGTATCTTACTTTTGCATTTCACCAAATCAGCCACAGCAAGGCGTGGCCCGGTCAGCTAGTGATTTGATACAAGGTCCTATTCTCCAATGGTTTGTGCATATTGAGGCTCCTAATGTCTCACTGTCCTTTAACACACAATGCCATGGGCATGTTCAGTTTCTTGAAAACGCTGTCTGATAATTGCATTCACAAAATATGTCTCTCCGGCTTCCCATGAAAAATAATGTGCCCTTTGAAAGAGTGCAGTTTTAAACAACATTAATTCTCTTATTGGATTCTGAGCCTTTCAAGGAACAGCGCATTCTAGTTTTCTTTAGTCTTTTCTATGAAACTCTGGATGCAAGTTGTGTGTTTTTTCCAAAGCTACATCTCCAGGAAAAGCATTAAGCATCATAACATGCAACTGAAAACAAGTTGCCAGCACTTTTCTATCCTTTCTTATACTGGCCCTTTAAAATGCTCAGGAGATGAGTAATTAGAGGCTTCTGCACAGAGTATTGCCAGACACATTCATTGTCTTTATTATAGTGTAAATATATATTTATAGCTGCCATAAATATTTGTCCTAACTGGAAACCTTGCTTACAAACTCTGTCTTTGAAGAGGGTTTTCTGTTATATTAATTTGTTTTAAGAACACCATTTTAATTGTGATTCCCAGAATTTTCCTTTGCATAGTTAGGATTTATTTCTGTATATGTGTTTTTCTGTATGCTTTTAGGTTATGTGATGAGACAGAGCTGGTATACAGTTATACTGCCTTTGCATTCTCTCAGAATTCTTTCCTGTTTATGGGAATTATCTCCCCAGGAAGCCTGTCTGGCACCTACAATAATGTATTTTTGGCACCGAAAGGTGATTTTTCATTTTAGCATGCCTCTTTTATTTGATGAGCAACTCTTCTGCTGCAGTAGTTTTTAATCTGTTGTTTTATTCATGTTATTGTGTGTTCATTGGGGGTAGGGATGAACTCTCTGTAGATAATCACTGAGGAGTGATATATAAACATATGAAAATGTAACCTAACCTTGAGGACCAGGTCATTGTGGCCATAGCTCAGTGGTAGAGCACATGCTTTATCTGCAGCAGGTTTGAGATTCAATCCTCAGCCTCTCCAGGTAGGAATGAGAGTGTCTCCTTCCTGAATCCCCCTGGAGAACTGCTGCCAGTCAGTGTTGACAGTACTGGGCTAGATGGACCTGGTAGTCTGACTCAGTATATGGCAGCCTCCAATTTCCTATGACTAATAAATGTAAACAGATAAAAATTAAATGAAACACTGAGGATTTCATTCATGGTATGTCCCGCAGAGGACCCTAAGGTCCATGAATAATAGCTTAAAGGTCCCGGGCCCTAAGGAAGCCAGACTATTCTCCACCAGGGCCAGGGCTTTTTCAGTGACAGCTCCAACCTGGTGGAATGCTCTGTCCCACAAGACTAGGGCCCTGCAGGACTTGATTTCCTTCCACAGGGCTTGTAAGACAGAGCTATTCCACCTGGCCTTCAATTTGAATTAGCCTGATCCTCTGTTCCCTTTTCCCTTTCCTCTTCTATGAAGAAACCCTTTCTGGGACCCCACATTTAAATTCTTCCCTGGTCTCCTTGCTGGCCCTAGTAGGACCAACTTGGGCAGTTAGCCCTCGTGATCATTTGATGTCTACTGACTGGGGGTTTTTTCCCCCCAAAATGACCCCTGATTTTTTGAATTTTATTGATATTGATGCTGCATTTTATGTTGTATTTTATGCTGTTTCTAAGTCGCATTTTAATCAATGTTTTATATTTGCTTTTAGCCGCCCTGAGCCCAGTTTTTAAACAGGGAAGGGTGGGGCATAAATAAAAAAATATTATTATTATTATTATTATTATTATTATTATTATTATTATGTTTCAAATGTGTGTCATAGACATTCAGAGATACATCTCTGTTATGTAACTGATTTTAATTTCCTTTAATTAAAGCAGAAGCCGTTGCCCCTTAGCATACCAGTGCATATGGGTATGTGTCCCCTGGAAGTAAAAAAAAAAAAATGTTCCACAACTGTTGAGTTTCAGGGCTATGTGCTGGAAATTATTATACTGTTCATAAGTCTTTAGGTCTAGAGACTAATTCTGCAGCTTTCCCTTCTAAAATTATGTTGGTTGTTTAAGATAGGGCTTCTAAAAACTTTAAAAGAATCAGGCTATGGTAGATGCATAGGAAATGAAAAAAATGATATATTTTTTTGTTTATTGAGAATGCATGGCAGAATATGTATTTGTTTAAAAACCAAAATAGAAATGTGTTTTTAAAAAAATAATAATGCATGGTAGACATATGTAGCAAAGGGTTGATATAAAAATTGAAATTTGATTGTGGTTTTCACGAAGCGTCAGTGATGATAAGACGAAAAGCCCAAAGAGGGATAGAGAAGTACAAATGGCACCAGAAAAGTCTCCTTTGGATAAAGGGTTCACTTAGGTCCCTTTTCTTGCAAGCCGGTGGTAGAAAATTGGAGTGAATGTTGCTCAATCTGAGTTAAAACTGCCAAAAAAACAAAACAGAAAGCGATAATAATCAAATGGAAGGAAGAAACTTGATCAAGCGTAATGCTGTGAAACAAACTTAGAGGTGATAGGAGTCAGCAAATTAGATGAGAGACGTGATCCTACGCCCATTGAAGTGAACTGGCAAACACTGCAGGCTCAGCCCATGTATTTGAAATGTGATACAGCCACAAAAGTGCTAATGCTATTTTAGGCTGTGTATGCAAACGCAAGACATGGAGAAGCAAGGTGATAGCCCTCTTCTTTGCCTGCATCTATTGGCTCTGCATGGGTTACTTGGTACTTCAGTACTGGAAAGATGCAGACAAGAAGGAAATTCAAAGAAATAGTAATGCCAGAAATGAAGTTGCTTGACCCTGGAAGCTGCTTGAGGAAGAACTGACTTCGAAACTTGCACATGTTACCATAAACAATGCTTTCAAGTGGTGAAGACTTGCAGTGTAAAAACACTGGGCATTTTGCCACAATTCTGTTTCAGGTTGCCCTCAGCTCACTCTCCTGTTTTAATTTTGGTATACATGGGCTTACTTTTTGAAATCAGGATGTAGAAAAGAAAGTGTCATATCAGAACTTGTGTCCACATTTCTTTTTCTGGGGTGGAAATGGGAGCAGAGTCCTAGGTTTCTCTGATGTCTTGCTCACTGATTTGATTTCAAAATGCAATTTCTGATGAAACGTTTCCAAGTGCATTTGTTGACAGAGAACAAAAAACAAGGAAGGAGCAGCATTTAGAAGCTGCATCTGTAAATACAGTGCTAATGAAAGCTTTTCCTATGTTTTAGCCGAAAGAAGGGCATAAAAAGAAAACCACTAGTATTTATGATTTTATTTCTTCAGAAAAAAAATTAAAATTGTAAAAGTGATTAATCCAAACGAAAAATATCCCACAACAGCGAAAGAGAGTAAAAACTATAAGTCTGTTAGATGGAAAATGCTATTGATCTCATTTTTGTTTCAGTAGCTTGATACAAGTGCTCAAGTTTAATTGCTTTTGTCACTGTTAATTTTAGGTCCGGATTATATCAAGCAGCGATTTCAAGAAGGTGCAGATGTTAAGGAAAACCCTGAAGAAAAAGCTGAGGAAAAAGCACCTACACCAAAAGAATCTCCTCACTTTTATCGAAAAGGCACTACACCTCCTGGGACCCCGGAAGAGAGCCCAAGGCAAAGCCCCCTCCCCTCTGCTGAGCCTTCCCCTGCAAAACAAGGCAAAAAGCAAAACTCCTCCTCTGAGGTCAGACTAATCCAAGAAAAAAAGAATTTACCTGTTGAGAATGTGACACCTGTGGTCAACAAACCTCTTTATTCGAAAGCACCTGTGAAGGAGGATATGATGGTAAAGCCCCAGCCAAAGTTGTCACCCCGCAACAATCCTACCCACACAGAGAATGGGGAGTTGCATGATCATTACCATGGCTATTACGTGAAACCGAATCCAACAAGGTACCCATTTGAGCTTGGGGAAGACGAGGACCATGCCAACCCATCATCTTCATCACTTGCACTAGTAGCATCAGCTCAGAAGCCAAGCCCCAACAAATCTGGGGTTCAGTTAGATGCCAAAGAATCATTAAAGAAGTCTGAATCTGTTGCACCAAAGAATCCCGCAAATAATGACTTCTATTCTTCAGTGGAAAGAGAACTCAGTATGGTAGGTACTGGGCATTGAGAGCTCAAGTCTGGGCATGATATTTCTGTTTAGATGAGTCGGCCTCTGAGTGGCCAGGCATACTCAGTGTATTTGGTGGCGTTTGCCTGCTATGTTTTATGTTTTCGGTTTAGTTTACATCTCCGTCAGAATTCTCTCACCTTCAAGGGTACAAATGAGAAGCAGTTAATTTGAAGCCTAAATAGAACCCTTCCTGGATTCCTGTTCTTTAGGACTGGACTCTGCAATCCTAACTGAGCACAAACCTTTTCCCCATGGAAAAAAGGTATTAAAAAACACTCCTCACATTCAAGGTGCCCCATGCATTTAGCTCCTGTCAACCTAGCAGTTCGAAAGCATGTCAAAGTGCAAGTAGATAAATAGGTACTACTCCAGCGTTTCCATGTGCTGCTCTGGTTCGCCAGAAGCAGCTTAGTCATGCTGGCCACGTGACCTGGAAGCTGTCTGTGGACAAAACGCTGGCTCCCTCAGCCAGTAAAGCGAGATGAGCGCCGCAACCCCAGAGTCGTCCGCGACTGGACTTAACGATCAGGGCTCCCTTTACCTTTATGGAAGTTGAAAAGGTACTCAGGATAGATCAGTTTCACAGCAGGGACATTTATAAAATTAACAACATCAATCAGTTTGATCTCAGTGCTCACATTTTTCTCAGCATTCACATCAAATTAATATCTATGTAAAATATGCTCATAAAATATTTGACAGGGATGAAAGCAAGCAGTGTGTACGAAATTCTCCCTTTCTTTCACCACACTTCAATAATACTGATAAAGTAAATGGTGAGTTTTTCACTGAAAAGCTTTTACTTTTCATACACACATTAACCCTATTCAAAAGACTGCATGGAGTCTTAAACTGTAGAAGGGGGTCGGAGCACATATGCAAGTCCCATGTTCACACAGCTTGGCTTCACTGAAGCCTTCTAAGTTCTGAATGTGCTTTAGAAGTCTTCCTAAGATGGAAGAAACTACAATATCAAGGTCACTGGGCAGCTTATAAGTACCCCATTCAGATATTATTGCAAATTCCTGCTCTAACAGCACACCTGATAGCTGCAGGCTGGTTGAGGTTCAATGTAATCCCCATTTTGATTGCTGCAAGTCTAAATTAGGCTAGCAGGATCAGCATTGGTTGCTCAGTGACCGTACTGGCAACCCTACCACCATCATTTCTAAACCTGGTGAACTAGTAAGTATTTCTTTTTTTCCTTTGCCACTACTATGTCTGCAATACTTAGGACTCACTGGAGGTCTGCCATCTGCAAATGTCCTAAAAACACTGAGTTACTTCTTCATATTACTAACATGTCCTTCAGACATTGCAGCAGCAGCAGCACGACAGATCCTTACCCATGACTGCATCACACACTGGGTCTGCCCATGTGCTGTAATAATAATAATAATAATAATAATAATAATAATAATAATAATAATAATTTATTATTTATACCCCGCCCATCTGGCTGGGTTTCCCCAGCCACTCTGGCCGGCTTTCAACAGAACATTAAAATACAACAATCTATTTAAACATTAAAAGCCTCCCTAAACAGGGCTGCCTTCAGATGTCTTCTAAAGGTCTGGTAGTTGTTGTTCTCTTTGACATCTGAAGGGAGGGCGTTCCACAGGGCGGGCGCCACTACCGAGAAGGCCCTCTGCCTGGTTCCCTGTAACTTGGCTTCTCGTAGTGAGGGAACCGCCAGAAGGCCCTCGGCACTGGACCTCAGGCTTATCACATGGGTTTGTCCCATGCAGTTGCCACCTGGCTAAAATTAAGGGTGACAGCTGGATGGGAAGGATCTATGTGTGGTTGACCCCACTCACATAGTGACAAGCTTTTGAATGCTTTGGCCGCAGTGTGGAATAAAGTCACAGATAAGAGGCTTCTTGAGATTTCACCTAAGGAAGGGCACCTAATGCAACATGGACTGCTGAACAAATACTAATTTTATATCACTCATAAACATGGTCATATTGGCAATTCAGCACCAGTTTGATGGGCAACTTGGGGAGGGGGAATCTGCTTCACACTTTAAATTGGAATTACATTTGCTGGTGCTATGCCAGTGTTTGACTGGCATTGTTTGCATTCAGCACTGGGGATTGGCTTCATTCTACTAAATAGTTTTCTTTAACAGCAGATTGTGCTCATAAATCAAAACTAGAGATTGTTTCTCCAATCAAGATTTACTGGTTATCATTTTAGGGGTGTTAGCCAGTGAAAACAACTTCTGTTTTCATAAGCAAAGATTCATTGAGTTTTTCACACACTCACCCCCTAGCTGACTACCTTGGTTCATTCATACATTGCTATGTTTATGCTGTAGATGAGAACTTATCCATCAAAGATTATAAATTTCTTGTCTTTCACAGAACTGCTAAGGAAGCTTCTCACATTGTATTTTTATATGTACCCATCAAATATTTCACACCTTTAAAATACAATGTGTGAACTGAAGAAATGTATGTTTGTAAGCATGCATGGGTGCTTTAGAAAAGAATTTGAGATAGACTGTAGCTCCCTTACAGTGTATCCTTTTGTAGCAAACATGGGGTTTGTACCGTGCAACAATTGAGGAAACCTTTATTTCAAGATGTGAGAGAATAACCCAAAGGTTATAATCTTATCAGAGATGATTGACTCCTTCACTTTCCTGAAATTTTGGATTAACTTTTTGAATGTGCAAAGAAATCTGTGGCTAAAGCTAGTTCAGGAGTTGTCATCATAGTACGGCAGATCATGTAAAACTGGTTTTCAGGGCACAGTAAAAGGACACCAAACCAAACTACAGCTAATATTTAGAAGCGTAAGGGGGGAAACAGAAATATTAACTTAATGGTCATTTCACAGATGATCATTTTCTTACATGTAACTTGCCATACAAGAGCTTTGCCCTAAAGGGCAGTCTAGAAATATTTAAAATAATTTGCTGCAACTTTTGTGTAGATAAAAAAATACACATAAATACAGAAGTGATACCAGTGTATCATGATGGTGGTGAAACGTGGCCTTAGTTACTGAGTTAGCAAAAACATTGACAGTTCTTCTGCTCTTTGAGTTCTGTTCCAGACAGTCTCCCAAATATCCAGATAAGGATGCAATTGATTCTTTGTCAAGTGAATGAATTTCCTTGATTGTTGGTTTGGATTTTGCCAAGTGAAATACCTGTCCTCCACCAATATAGAGACTGACACTGTGTGTTTATGATTCCACACGCACACACGCAATGATTACCCCTTCAACCCACTTACACACTTTGCCCAGAAAAATATATATATAAAATGATGCAGATTGTATTTCTGCAAGGATTAATAATGAAAAAGCAATAAGTATAAACAGGATGATAGAAAATTTAACAGTTTATTATAATGTTATAGTAAAGTAATAATGTTGTTACAAAAAATATGTGCATCAGGCTTATATTTTAATGTTAACAAAATGCAAGAAAATCTCATTTTTGGTTACTAGTTATTATAGATTCACATGAAGCTGTAAGACGACGACTGTGCCTTCTATATGCAGTTTTGCTGTGTCACAGAAGGCAAAAAATGAGAGAAAGTCTAAAAATAAAACAATTATTGGTGGTTAATGAGTAACATTAGCACCTCAGTGAGACAGAAGTTAAAGTGAATACACATTTTAGCAGTACCCAGTTAAGTTAAAATGTTGATGATGGTAGCTGACTGAATTATATTGGAATAAATGTCATCATATTAAAAAAAAAATTAAAAAAATCAAGAACAAAAACAAGTATCAGGGAACTCTGCGGAAAGTCACTGCCAGCCAAACCACTTCAGAGAGAATGGACAAGTGGACTTTTAGCAAATTGCACTACCATCCCTACGTCCAGAGCACAGTTGCGGGTGGGGGAGGCTGCAGAGAACATTAGAGGAAAGGTTAGTGCCTTTATGCAAGAAGGGTATTCTGCTCTTGCTGGACACCATTGGATACAATTGAATGTGTGCTACAAATAAGGTATCTCAGTTTGCTTTTTACTTATTTCAAAGCAAGAGATAACCTCTCTGTCCTCAGAATATCTCCTGTGTAGCTTCCAGTTATTTTGAGCATCAAAAGTATTTCCAAAATGATTTGTGTGCTATCAAGGTCTAGTTGGCACAGAAGTTTTGTATAATGTTGCTTGTAGGTTTTCCTTTTGTCTTCAGTACTATTTCAACCCTAGGGGGGGAAATTACCTTCCTTATTCTACCTCTTCTCCCAGCCTTTTCAGAAACAGAGAACCTCCAGGGAATCATTCCGCAGAAATGAGAACCGCAAAGCTATTGGAGATACTATCTGATGAGGTTTGACAGCTTAATCAGAAGTGCCAGAAAATGTTTTGAATAAGTTTTGGAGTACTGAAATGATTTTTTGTTTATATGACAATATATTGGTAAACTACTACGTAAGTTTATAAGGGATACACAGATTCTAAAACACACACAAAATTAGAACTATGTGAATAAATCACATCATTGGGTTAGGGGGCTACCTTATATCAAGCCAAGCAGCTGTTCTTCGCAGCCCAATACTGTCTGCTTTCATAGGTAGAGGCTTTTCAAGTTTGGAGCCGGATATCTTTCTTGTCCTGGTACATGATGTTCTTTTAGCCAAAGAAAACAGAGACTGGCCATGGGATCAATGAGCAACAGCCCTCCCCTTCACTGTGCTCCATAAATAAGGGAATTCTGCATGAAAAAGAAGAACTACTATTGGTTATAATAGTAGACTAATCAGAAACTAACATTAGCTTTTCATAGTTGATCATCTTTTTCTTTTAATATGCTGCCTCCTAACAGTGAGCCAATATGTCACTGTATTATACCGCGATGTGCTTTGTTTTTTGCTTTTAATTACTTCTTCATTTTACATGCTTCCCTATTTTATGCCTTAAGCTTACTGTTATATAAGAGTTGTATGGACAATTCCAGGCATGCATAACGCTTTTCTGTTACAGCTTCTTTCTAACACCTGTTCAGATCAGTCATGGAAAGCAGAGACTAATTTTGCCTTTTTCTATTTTAAGCCCTTGTAGAAAGCTGTGAGGCCTTATTTATGGCGCTTCATACTAAAGCATTTTGAAGTCTCACTATTAATGTTTTAAAAGCCAGAATTAAGAGTCACATTTTTAATTCCATGGGTGGAGCAAAGTTCTCTGCAGTTTCTTTGATCAATCAAAAATGCCTAAGCAATTTTAAGCGGGGGTTTTGTCATTGCTCAAGGTACCCCGTCTCATTTCTCATTCTGTCGTTCACACTCCTTGAAACTCTCCATTTATCTTTCTTCATAATCCAGCAAAGTATAACCTTTTTATTTGAGCTTAATCCATAAATTTAGTTCCATGGTAACACTTAAGGCTGCATTCACATGGTACCGGTAGTTAATTTCATTTCCCTAACTGTTGATTTCCATATTATATTTGAGCTTTCACATGATATAAAAGACACTTCTGGAATTCTAGTGGAATATAGTGCAAGTTTAGGATCATTCGGCTGTTGATTGGCTTCAGATATACAGTATTTTCCTGCGTATAAGACTACTTTTAACCCAGGAAAATCTTCTCAAAAGTCGGGGGTCGTCGTATTTCTTATACGGCGAGTATATCCCAAACTCTATATTTTAACTGGAAAAGTTGGGGGTCGTCTTATACGCCCAGTCGTCTTATATGCCGGAAAATACGGTAATCCATTTGCAGCCCCATTAACCCAGAAAATCACAGGCGTAAAGTGACAAAATTTTGGGTAGCATACTGTCATACATCACTTCCCTGCTGTTTTTATGGATAAGTCATGAGGGAACAGAAGCATACATGATCGTGTGTGTGTGTGTGTGTGTGTGTGTGTGTGTGTACCCCGCCCATCTGGCTGGGTTTCCGCAGCCACTCTGGGCGGCTTCCAACAAAATATTAAAAATACAATTAAAACATCAAACATTAACAACTTCCCTAAACAGGTGCAGAAAGGGTGGAAGAGTTGTGAAGTTGTCTCCAATGGTGTTTGTTGTTGTGCCACACCACACCCACTGCTGTGGATGGAATTTAGCTTGACATGCCAGTATATTGGTCAAAAAGCCACAGTTCCGTAATGCAACAGATACTGCAGTGTGAAAGGAATGTTAGAAAAGGAGAAAGTGCTAGTCAGGAAAACTAATGCAATATCCCCCGAATCTGAATGCAGATTAACATTTCAAGAGGGCACAGTAAAACTACAAAGAAGAAAAAGTCACATCTTGTGTTTTTGCTATTATGACACAATTCAGAAGCAGCATAATGTTCCAAGGTTACAGCTGATCTATTCATTATCTTATTTTTTGTGAATGTAATCAAACTCCATTTTATTTCACTTTCAGGGTCCTAATTCAATCATGATTGTCCTGGTAATGCTGTTGAATATTGGTTTAGCCATTCTTTTTGTCCATTTTCTAACTTGATTGGAATTAGGAAAGGTAAGAATGGTCTCATGTTTCACCTGAAATTCTCTCCTCCCCCCCAAATCTCAGTTCTAATCCTTCCCATTTCAAATGACAAAGCTTTACTATTTGCAAAGTTAAATGTTATTGGCACTTTAATTTTAGCTATGCCTGAATGTGATTCAACATAGTTACTTAATGATATAACTGTTTTGATCCTTCAGTGAAGTCATGACAACTAGTGGCGTAAGCCCACAATTCTCGGCAGTTGTGTCATCAGCCTTTTAAATGGCACGAGTCATGTTCAGACACAGGGAAGGAGGCATGGAATTAGGATGGGACACAAGAGAGATGAAACTTGGAAAACTCAGCCAGGGGCCTGAGCAGCAGTTCCTCTGCTGAGGATTTGTGGCTTTGAGGTCCTCTGAAAGCTGAAGCAAGCAAGCAAGGTGGAAAAAAACCCTCACACATGAGCGTGCACACACACAAGCTTGCTGAAGCAGCCCAACAAGTAAAGTGCGTTGGTTACCCCATCTGTTCCAGCAAAGAGTGTGACTAAACTGGAAATGTACAGAGCTGCACTTTTGATGATGGAAGCTAACAGCTGCCTTACTATTTTGCCGTCTGATGTTTTTGGTGGGGGAGATGGGAAAAGCGACTGCCAGAGGAATGTGGTCAGAGGATTCTGTTGCTGTGGAAGCGATTCCAGTATTCACTCCTATCTCATTAGAAGAAATAGTTAGCAGCATCACTCACCAGTCTTATTCCATTACCTGCTGCTTTTAAAATCTCCTTGCAGTTTTCTGGGAGATCGTGTTTCATTTGCTCATGCATGATTCTGTTAATTTACTATTTATTTAAAATCATTGTACAGCCATAATGTAATAATGTAGACCAGCCTGGAAAACTTCAGTAGTTTTCACCTGCTTCAGAAAAACAAAGCCTGTAGCATATGTGCAGTATAGATATTTTCTTAGAAGGGTCAATTCCGTCAAAAAAAAATTTTTTTACCTAAGCTGGTAAAATCATCTTCCTCGAAGGCTTATCAGGCAATATGCAACAGAGTTTTAAGCCATCATTTATATCTTCCTAGTGACAGTGGCAAGCAGAATTGTTTTTTTATGCTGTGAAATTTATCGGGATGTTTCGGCGTACTGGATGAGCAAGGTAGAATATTTTGATAAGTGTGCCACTCAGCAGTTTGGGTCTTAACTCAATATTGCAAAATTTTGCTGGCATTTACAGTCTTGCCTGATTGCACAATAGAAACTGTTCATTAACATAATAAATAATTATTTTTAAAGGTCAGGCTTCATGTTGAATACATTCAGGTAGAGCATTTAAGTCTGTTAACAATGACTGATTATCAGTTTGATGCCTTTTAATGTTGTTAAAATGAGTCTGTAATCTTACCTCAGCCAGTTAAAACTTAAGCCTCAAACTTTCATTTGGATTCTTTGTCTTAACTAGATTTACAGTCCTGTGTTTGATGATGTGATCCATTTTTCCCCCTCCCTGCTGTAGTTACTGTATTCCATATTACTCAAAAGCATGCTTGTTTACTTATAGGAAAATTGTACGTGGAGTGGTCATTTTGAAAGTCAGCATTTTAATTAGAAATAAAAAGTAAAGGGTTTGGGTTTATCTGAGAGAAAAGAATACTTTTCAGGAGTTTTATCCTATTTGTAAATTATAATTATAATTGTTGTTGTTATTATTATTATTTGCATGGTTTAATAGTGAGTTTTCTTCATAACTACATTAGCAATTGTAAGAGGCAGCCCATAAAATGGAAATGAATAAGGGGTGGGTTTTATAGCCTGGAACAGCTCAAAGCAGGGCAGTAATACAGTGGCATTTTTTGCAGAAGTGGGTTTGAGAATCCTGTGTTTTGACCAGTGTGGAAATCGCGAAGAAAGCAGAAAGGCAGCAAATGAAACGTTTAACAACTTGTGTTTGTATGTTTGTTAAGGAAGGAAAACTTGTTTTACTTTTAAATTTAGAAAACTACTTCTTAATTGAGATTCAGGTTTTTAAAATTGTAACAAGCCTTGATGTCCTATATAAACACACTTTCTTATATACAGTTCACCCCAGTTAAGTTATTGCTTAAAATAATTTTGTAACTGACATTTAAATTTTATTACATGTTTATTTAAAAAAAACATGGCTTTTGAAAATGTTTATAAATTTAAGCATGCTATTTCCATTTATAAATATGTATGATTTATAAGCTTTTTTAAAAAATGAAGCTCCAATCAAAAATTGTTGGTATTTTTCTAAAATGTGCACAGCTGTATTTTACATAAAAGGCTATTTATAGATGGTTGTATACTGTACACTACATTTTGGACAGCTCATTGATCTGCCAATGTACTTAATGATATGTCACTTTGTCTATTTAAAATTTCTTGCTGTGAATGAACTCTTTATCTAATGAGCTTCTTTATTTATAATTCTGGAACCCAAAATGGATAATGTACAGTTTTCTTAACTGTATTTGCTCTAATAAAAAGAAATTGTTACTAATGTGTATATGGGTTTTCTCTTTATATATATTTGAAAGCCTGTGGTTTCCCCCCCCCCCAACATAACGAATGTGAAATTGATTAGCAAATGATATGTATCATTTACAAATGAAAATCTCTTATCTTACCTGCCGTGCTTTTCCTTGCCTCATACAGATTAAATGCTTTATATAGTTTCCAGTTCAATTGTATGAATAATGCTTCTATAAAGTGAATGAGTGAAAGGTCAGAGTTAACATTATAAAATTGTTCATTTATTAAATACAATGCACCCCACAGTCCTAATTTCAGAGGCATTGTGTGGGCTCAAACCAAGTAGCATAGTAACTCACCAAAATTACTCATCCTAGCTATATCTTTACCCTCTGAGCACGCGTAAAGTTACAGATCACATCATAAACTATAGAAAACTTCCTTTAATTCAATGTCATTTTCCTAAAAGTGCCATTGGAGTTATTTCTATAGAATAACCCCTTTCTAAACTATATTTCCATTTCTTATCTAGAGGCACAAAAAGAGTGAGAGCATTACAGTAAGCCATATAATTGTTAAAAGCACGCTAGTCAAACGTTTTATTTGGCTATAGTACTCATGGCTGTAATGAAATTTCAGGTCTTTCTAGCATGCGTTTGGAATGAAATGCAGTCCTAATACTGTGAATATATCAGTTTACAAGGAGATTCAACCAGTGACAAGCAAAGGATTTACCTTGCCTGAAATATGATTGTGCCAACTTTATTTTACAATTATAAACCCTTTTATGTTTTATTAAGCTGCTCAATATCCACTGGGTGTTTGTAACAGAAATTGTTAATATGTCCTATTTAAATTGTGTTAAATGGTGAGTTTGCCCCAATAACACTCTTGTCATGCTGAGAAAATGAAAAGTTTTCTTACTTATTTAATTAGGTAATTTTCATGCCTGCTGACAAATTGCATAGATGCACGCTAGCTATCCAACAATATAAAAGCACAATCAAACAGGATTTGTCATTTTCCAAAAAGTATTCAAGCCAGTTTTCCCTTCACTTGAAACATTTGCTAACAGATGTTCTTCATTCCCATTCTTATTCTAGAGACAAAGAGGATGTTAAATTGGAGAACAAAATTATTGTGGTGCTTGGAACCAAGTTGTAATTGAAACAGCTAATAATAATGCTGAAAACTGTCAAAAGCAGGCACGGTCTTCAGCCTGCTTTACTGAATGGGCACTTGCAGTATACATCACTGTGAAGATATTTCTGTGTGCACATATATATGGCATGCATAAATGTTATTTGGGGGAAATGAGTGTATATAGTAGAAGATAATGAAGCTGTATAATGTCTGATTCCGATGGTAGCCTGAATTCATTGTAACATGCCTGGAGGCTTCTTCTTGTACAGAGACATCTTAGGATGGGGGTATATCTGGTGAAAGTGGTCACTGAATCCTTAACTCATACAGCTGCCTACTTACTATATAGACTATATGAGAACAATGGTAACAAGTCACCAATTAGTACAACAATGCATTCAACTAAAATAGATGGTGCAATGTAACTGAAATATACACAGAGGATTTTAGCATTCTGGGACTTCTGTTTTCAACAGTCTGTGAAATGGTGAAGAACAAGGAAGCAACATGTTACAGGCAGTGTTTCAATTTCACAAGACTTTAACCTTTTTTCACTATATAATCAGTTTCTTACCATGGTAAAACAGTGCTTGGAAACTAGGAGCATAGAAAGTTGCCATAATAAATCTTAGTCATTATTGTTTATACCAGCATTAGCCAATATAGTGTCCCCACCCCCACCCCGATGTTCAACTTCAGGTCCACTGATTCCTGTCTATTGGCCATGATGGCTGGGATTGATAGGAGTTGTAGTTCAACAACATATGAGGGCACCACATTAGTTTTGTCTACACTGACTGATAACAGTTCTCCAGGGTTTTAAGCAGGAGTCTCTTCCAGCCATGCTTGCAGAAGCCAGGGATTGAACCTGGGACCATGTAGCCTTCCCTTACAATCTTGTGCCAATATATTTCATGACGCAAAAAGAAAGTCAAATGTAATTTGGCTTTTGAACTATACTACACGATTTCCTGCTAGGATCAGAATGCAGAAGTACATACTGCTGAACATGGATCCTCTGGGAATTCTTGTCTTACTGTGACCTGATGGTGCAATCATTATTTTAGCACTTGATATATAGGCCCGCAATCTCCTGGGGGAAGAAGAAGCATGTGCTGCAAATGTCTCTTGCTGTTTATAAATTCCGCCTTCATACCTTGAGCTAGGTCACTGGAACTATAGGAAGTTACAGATTGTACTAAATGCCTCCTGATTCTTTATCCTCCATATTTGAAGTTCAGCCCCCTTCACAGAAATAGAGCCTTTCAGAATGAGGTGCCAAGCTTCAGAAAAGTGTGATTGGGGGGGGGGGGAGATTTTACAGTTGCAGCAACTGTGACCCATTTAACATATCCAGAAGCCCCTGTGCAATTGTAACCAAGAATATGCAAGATTGTCCTGCTCGGATTGTATAAAGGTATCATATGCACCTGAAGCATATGCTTCATTTGCACAATCATGGCAAAATTAAACAATCCTTGATAAGTCTATCAATGGCTACTAGCCACACTGGCTTTCTTCGAACTGTTGTTAGAGGCAATATGTCTCTGAATACTAGTTGTTGGGAATCTCAAGTGAAGAGAGCACTGTTGCATTCAACAGTGGACTTCCCATAGGCATATGATTGGCCACTGCAATAAAAAAATGCTGGACTAGATGGGCCTTTGGTGTGTTTTTAATCATAGTGGTTCCATGTACAACCTTCACATAAACCTGTGGCAGTCCCTAGACACTCTCAGACACAATTATGTAGTGAATCACTAGCTATATTAACTAGGACCTATAATCTCTAGAAAATACGCTAGTATAATGGCCTTGCTGGTATATCCACAAGCCATTGTGTATATATATATATATAGAGAGAGAGAGAGAGAGAGAGAGAGAGAGAGAGAGAGAGATGGATATAGATAGATACATACACACACACACACACCCCAATGGGAATCATTTGCAGCAGATCAATGACTTGAAATAATCAACATTCTCCAATTTAACAAAAGAACTTTTCCAACTGGTCACCTGGAAGTAACTATTGCTTGCTACAAGCATGGATCAAAGTGGTTCTTTGCAAACATATGGTAATAGTGGCCTAGATTTAGCTGCTTGATATCATATACTAATTTCATACACAGCTATTTTAGCCTTTCCAAATGCCATCAGAACCTCTTTCTGGATAGCTAGGTGAAACATGCTAGCCATTAGAGTCCAAAAAAGAGTTTGCCAAAGTACACTTCATTCTTTGTTGGGCTGTGGTCAGGATGTGAAGCAGAGTTAATGGGATGGCCCCAAGATGGTGGGTGGATGGACAGTAAACCTGTTCATGTGTTCATGTCAGATAACAAGACCTGGTGCTCTGGGGATGCATTGCAACCTGAATTGACAAGCAATCCCCCCCCCCAAAAAAAACTACACATTAATAATACACTATAGCCAGTGGTTGAATAATATTTCCTTTTTTCACCCAACCCCAAAATAGTTCCTCCAGTGCTAAAGGTTTAATGTGCTAGGTAGGGACTATTCACATAACCATGTAGCTAGGTTACCTAGGCTGAAACCACATGCCAATTTCACAATGCAGTCTACAAAAGTAATGGATTGGCTGTTTTGTGGGTTTAGCTGCAAGCTCATCATATGGTGAAGCTATCATGTAACCCTCTCATCAGAGGGGGTCAGTCTCTAGGGGTACATTCTAGACATGCTAACTAATCATGTGGCTTGACCCCACATCTTAAAATATATAGGAGACATCCTTGGCTCATCCCATTACCTAGTCAGAAAGAGGCATACTTTTATCATTACATTTGTCAGGAACTGAACCTTTATACCAGTGGTTCCCAAACTTTTTTGAGTTCCATAAACTCAACTCCAGTGCCCCCTACCCTACCCTATAAACAGCACTATTCAGGAACCACTAAGGAGGATGATAATACAGCAAAATTCAAAACAGTAACAATTAAATGCTCATTCATTCAAAATCCAATTGAAACTGTTTAGTTCAATGAAATTGATAAACTTGACCCAGCGATACCAGCTTTTCAATGTCTGATAGTCATTTACCTCCAGCACCTTCCACCCACCCCCAGGGGGTAGTACCAACCATTTTGGGGAAAACCACTGTATAGCAAAAACCACCAGATTCCCTAAGATTTTGATTTGCAGTTACGAGACTGAGAAAGTTTCCTTCTGTGTGAAAGACCTTGAGAACCGAATTAGCCTGCATAGTGATGCTGGTCATGTTTCCCTAGTCTTTAAAACACACACACACACACACACACACACAAGTTACCACTGTGGTTATTAAACTAAGGCCATGATGTGAGCTCTGCATAAGAAGGTCAATTAATCACAAACACACATGGCTAAGATGGTTTATATTGATTGACTGCATAAACCACTGCAAGGAAAAGGCTTTCCGCTCATGAGATTTTCCTGTTACTAATATAATGGGGGCGGGGTGTCTGAAGGAAGAGATAAGACCATATTCTGAATACCGGTAACAGCTTCCTAAATTCATAACTGCAAATGTCAAATAGAAACAATACATAAATTGCATCAGACTGCTGCTGTATACCTGAAGGAGCGTCTCCACCCCCACCGTTCAGCCCGGAAACTGAGATCCAGCGCAGAGGGCCTTCTGGCGGTTCCCTCACTGTGAGAAGCAAAGCTACAGGGAACCAGGCAGAGGGCCTTCTCAGTAGTGGTGCCCTCCCTGTGGAACGCCCTCCCATCAGAGGTCAAAGAGATAAACAACTACATGACATTTAGAAAATACCTGAAGGCAGCCCTGTTTAGGGAAGTTTTTAATCTGTGACATTTTGATGTATTTTAATGTTTGTTGGAAGCTGCCCAGAGTGGCTGGGGGGACCCGGCCAGATGGGCGGGGTACAATTAAATTATTATTATTATTATTATTATTATTATTATTATTATTATTATTATTATTATTATCATCATCATCAGAAGACACACAGATATGTAGCTGTTCAGGTTGTTGTTTTTACCAAACATACCTGCTTCATACAACGAACAGTGAGTTGAATGAAGAATTATGTAAAGTTTTGTAGTGACCACAAGCAGTTCTGTAGTAAAAAGCCATAGCAACTGAAATTTCTTTCTCCATTCCCCAATCTACACATTACTCTTATTGTTCATTTTTCTCTTTTCCACATGAATGACTTCCTGATGATGATTCATAGCTATAGAGTTTATTTGGCGCCGGAAGGCACCAAATGGCTATTTATCCTGGGGATCCAGAACTGTCAGATACTATCTGTAAGAAGCTAGGCCATCAAGTGAGGCTTATTATTGTGTTGTTTTGAGAGAGCGCAAGGAGTACTATGCATGCTCCAGGAACACTAGCTGGTTCTTGCCTGATAGTGGACCAAATGAGGGGAAATTGGTATGTAATATGCAGTAGATAGACTGTATGAAGTTGTAGGCTTCATACAGAATTTTTAGCCATATGCAATTTTGAAAAACAAGATTTCCCCACACGCACATGGTACTGTTTTTGTAATACCAATCCCACATTTTTGCACATTGTGACCAGTAATTTTAATGCACTAAGGAACTCTTCCACTCATTGTAAGTTCTCTTGTCCCCAGATTTGTAAACCAGCAAAAGCTGTGGCCTAAAGCAGCAGAGTGGAAAAAGCAGTTTTAGGTATGTACATACATCCTGACCAACACTTTTTGCCTACCTAAATTAACAGCTCCCAAATTGCAAAATCCAAAATTGAAAAGTTACACCAAGGTGTTTTTTCCCTGCTTGCCAGATTATTATTTTTAATCTACTTTTCCCCAACCACCCTATAGGGATCTAAAATGTTTATTTGTCTTATGTTTAGAGTTATTTCAAAAGTATTGATCTACGTCTTAATGGGAATATCAAAATATTTAACAAGAGGGAAAGTGCTGTAGCAGTGCAAGATCAACAGTTGCTCTTTTGTTTTTAAGGCATCTTTTAAGGAAAAAAGGTAGGGTGTATCTCTCACTACAAACTAATTTCCCCTGAAGCATCCTGGGAATTGTAGTGCTGGTGAGGTGAAGTTTTTTCTTTTAGAAATGCCTGACACCCACCTACGCATACATAAACATAACTACAGTTCGTTTGGAAAAAGGAATGACTAATTTATAGTTTAGGTGTGCCATAATCACTGAGGTGCCTCAGCAACTTTGTTTTCATGCTTCTAACAATTAAACCAGTTAGTCCTCTGGAAACTAATCTTGGATCCTATTAATTAACTATAATCTATATTAATTAGTAGACACATGCTTTCACTTTAAGCCCAGACATTCTACTGCAAATAAGAATTTCTTTTGCCTAACTACTCATAAAACCCTCTGCTCCATTGCACTGCCTGAAGAAAAAGGTGAGGGGGTTGTGGTGGTCCTGGCATGCTGGACAAAGTCTTGCACTCTGCTGAGGCCTTGGACCTAATCATTGCATCATGAGATTTTGAGCATAGCCTGAAGGCACTTGAAGCCAGAACCAGGAATGTGAGCTATATAAGCCTACCTGCCACTTATGCACATCATGAGTTGCCAGGCTTCTGCAAATTAGAAGCAAACAACCCACTAGCCCAGAGAAGCACAATGGACTGGAAATCATCATCATCTCTGACTGGGCATGTGCTGGTCAGTTTTCATTGAATCTGGGGTAGTCTTCCTCCTGGATGCAGCTGAGGTCCATAAGCTTCAGTTAGCTCCATGCGGCTATTTCAGTTCATTTCTTTCTACTGTTTGTTTATACCCTTGGCAGAAGGGGTTGTTACAGATGCAGAAGAGCAGAGGGGAGGAGCAAGGGAGCCTGAGTTGAGACCCAGAGGATCTCAGCAAGAGGGAGAGAGGCAAGGCATTCACAGATTATGCTGTGGAGCCAACACGCATGACCCTGTGTTTTCTTTTTCCTTTTGATCTTCTTGTCCCTGATCCAGACAGAAGACGGAGAGCTGCCAGGTGAACTGTCTATTTTTATTTTGGCTTAGTTACACTTCAGGCGGCTCAGTTGTTTTTATGACTTGGGGAAACTCTCAGGGTCTGTCTTTCAGGACTCTTACTCTAAACCACACCCAAAGCTAAGGCGGGTTACTCATGCTCAACAGTAGCTTGCTAAGACTCAAGCCACACACATGGAAGGAGGAAGGAGGAGTCTGGTGAGCTATCATCAGGCCATTGCATCATGGTGTAGCCAACTGTCTGCCCAGTGCTAATATGCTAGAGGTGTTCCTCGGGGGAAAGAACTACCTGCGATTAAGAATAAAGCTGCTGTCCAAAATGGCAGCCCTGCATCAAGTTTTACCTCCCCTTCCATGATGTGCAGTATGGTTTACTGCATGACCCCAGATCGGCTTTTCCATGCAACAGCCCATGGTATGACTCAAGGGCAGAGAATTACATTGCTATGCAATTACATTGTAATTACAGTGTAATTACATTGCTATGCAAACAAAAGTTGTACCAGACACTGGCCACATTCACCCTATACATTGAAAATGGTAGGATACCATAACAGGCATGGCTTCCTCCAAAGAATTGTGGGAGCTGCGGTTTGTTAGAGTTGCTGCGAGTTGTTAGGAGGGCCCTATTCCCCTCAAAGAGTGACAATTTTCATAGTTCCTTGTGAAAAGGAATTGATTGTTAAATCACCCCGGGAACTGTAGCTCTTGGAGAGAAACAGTGGTCTCCTAACAACTATCCACACCCTTAACAAACTACAGCTCCCATAATGCTTTGGAGGAAGCCATGGCTGTTTAAAGTGGTATCATCACACTTTATGTATGTGGTATGTGGTGTGAATGTGGCCATGACTGGGGGGGGGGGCGGTGGAATTGGTTCAGAAACCTTTGCTAATCTTTGGTTGAGTGGTTGGCTTCCCTCCTTGGACATTGCACTGCAGTTCTGTGCTGCTCTTTTTCTAGTCTGATACCTTTAACTACCTTTAACTAGTCTGATATTAGTTGCCTTTGTGGTTTTTATTTTATTTTATGATTTTAATTGTAGGTTGTGTTTGTTTTAATGGTTATGTTTCTGTAACTCCCCCTCAAGCCGTTTGGTGAAAGGTGGGCTATACATAAAAATAATACATGAATAAAGTTGGCTACTGCCCAATGTGTTGGACTACAACTCCCAGTAACTGGCCGTGCTAGCTGTGAGTTTTAGTTCAAGCATGTGGAAAGCACCAGGTTGATGAAGACTGCAATCTGGGACTACTGGTTTTGGCAGTAGCCCTGCATTTGTCATAGCATGTGCAGTTCTTCACAGAGAGCAGATTCATGTTTAACAACCTGAATAACATGGTCTGGTGTTGCCAGACCTGAAAAATAGCCAAGGATACATCTTTTTCTTAGCGCATTTCATAGGCAGCAGACTGGAAAATCATACTGTGAGAGATGGTGATGATCAAGTGAATATTATACGGTGAGATATGCAACAGAGGGTGTTTTCATATTCAGAAGGTATGTCCTGCATGCAACTTCATTTCTTTGTCTTATCTTTATATGGGAACACAATCTGTTTGGAATCTGCTTGTTAGTTAATGGCATAAAACTAGAAAACAAAGTTTCTATTGTATCGGTCCATGTACACCACCTTTCTCTGTACTTTCTCTCTTTCTCTGCTCCTCACCACCCCTTCCCCTGTTAAGACAGGGATGGAAAACCTGCGTCATTGGATTGCAGCTCCCATCAGCCCTAGAAAACATAGCCAAGGATGATGGAAGATGTAGGCCAACATTTGGAGGGCCATAGGCTATCCATCCCACCTTAAGACACTCTTAATTCTACTGTTCATTGCCTGGTGGTCTCTAGATTTCCTGTTATTGTTGTTGTTGGAACATTTATGCCCTACCTTTTCTCCAAGGAGCTCAAGGTGGCATACATGGTTCTCCCTCTCCCCATTTTATCCTCACAACAACCCTGTGAGGTAGGAAAGTGACTGGCTCAAGTTCACCCAGCAATCCTTAGCTGAGTGTGGATTTGAACCCATCTCCCAGGCCTTAGTCCAATACTCTAACCACTACACCACCTTGGTCCTCTTTTTGAACTACAAAAAGGGTTTTTTTTAACAACAAGTCCCATCAGCACCAGCCAGCATGGCCAATGGTCAGGCACAGTGGGAGTTTGTAGTCTACCAGCATCTGATACTGTACAACAACATTTCGAGGACACCAGGTTGACTAGCCTTGGATATGCATTCAATTTCTTAATGTCTCCCTTCTGTTTTTCCATTCCATACTGTCTATATTCAAAACCAATGTATCCCAGAATTATTTATGCCAGCTGTGAAATATATCATCATGTAGAGCACTTGACAGCCTACAGGGGGTGGTGATGCATGCACAGATTGGTGCATGTGCAAGCACATCAATTCATCACAGTTGCAAGCTCCTGAAACCTTAGGTACGTGCCACAAATACTTTGCATGCTGTAGTGGGAGTCAGTTGTGTCTCTGCTCACAAGTTATTTTTGATAATCTAGACATGCTTCCATCAAAGCTCGGTTGACACAGTATGTTGCGTTAGTAGGAATGGCTTAAAAAAATGACGCAAGGCTCTCATTAAAAAGTTGCCACATGCAAGACAAAAACAGTAACAAGGGGCAGCTTCGTTCTTAACAGTTTGCACATTTTGATAGAAGGCTGAAAACCCAATGCAATTTGATGGCACCTCTTAGGATCGAAGGGTGTTTAGAGGGAATGTCTGAAGAACGTATAAATTGTCATTATATTACAATGATATTACAGCACTATATTACAGCTGGTGTCTGTTACCCATTCTTTTGTATAAACTAAGTAGCAATTTAGAAATTGGTTCTTTGCAGGGCTTCCAGAAACCTGTGACTTGCAATCTGCTGCAGCATCATTCTGATCTTATCACAGCTGGAATATAGGAATCTAAACTCTGTACATACAGTACATTGTCAGTTGCTCTTCTGCATTGTTCTCTGCATTGGCATTTTTTCTTTGCTTGACATAATCATTCTGAAATCTAAAAAGTCATAATCACTGAGGCCACAGAACTTGTTGGTTAAAAGTAAAGATTTCTGCCATGCTTCCTAGAAGCCTCTCACTTTCATTGTTCTCTGCCTGAACTGGAGATAGCAGCACTATTTCAGAATATTAGACATGCTCTCCATTGGTTTCAATAGGACAATCAAGTACATGCTTAAATATCACCTACTGACACCAATGGGGTGTAAAAATACTTAACTTTGGGTCACATTCTAAAGCTGCAATCCTAACTCCACTTACCTGGGGATAATCACCATTCAATAGGAGTTGCTCCTGAGCAGACATCGTTAGGACTGTGGTGTAAAGCTACAATTTTATATGCGAAACAAAATTTAAAAAATTCCTTCCAGTAGCACCTTAGAGACCAACTAAATTTGTTCTTGGTATGAGCTTTCGTGTGCATGCTCTACCAAGAACAAACTTAGTTGGTCTCTAAGGTGCTACTGGAAGGAATTTTTTTATTTTGTTTCGACTACGGCAGACCAACACGGCTACCTACCTGTAACTGAATCCTATATGCATTTACCTGGGAATCAGCCCCAGTGGACTGAGTAGAACTTGTTTCCAACCAGACAAGCATAAGGTTGCACAATAATACATTTTGTGTGTGCTCCTCTGCAGCAGGAAAAGGTGTGAAACACCCACACCAGATTCTCAAATAGGCTTCAAGGTCCCCAGGATTTTATTTCCATTTTCCTCATTAGCAATTTGAAAGTAATACATGATAGACTTCCAGTCTGTCCTTTGGTGCTCAACACTTCTTTCATCTCTAAGCCTCTCCTCCATTAAGAAAACTCCCTGATATTTTACAAAATATGCAGGTTGTTTAAGGACATGCAAATGCTAGGCATTATTTCTCCTTGACTTCACAGGACCTGCTCTTGTCAGGCTCATATGACATCAAGCTGAATACCAATCCAAAAAGCTCAAGTAGAATAAAGTTGAGGCGTTTCATTCCCACCCACTGATAAATTTACAGGCGCCATTAGGAATACAGCAGATCATCGGGCAGAAACGCACATCAGCATCCTAATTGCTTCATAATAGATTAAAAGGCATGATTTTTTCATTACGCTCGCTCCAGTGCATTAGTGCATGTTCTTTTAAAAAAAAAATCAAAGTAACATAAATCATGGCTCAAGAGAAAATAATATCTACCTAGGACTAGTCCTAGTCTTGTGGGGAAAGGTACAAGATGTCAATTTAAAACCAAATTTCTGATAACGTTGCTGAGCGTTCAGTTCCCTTTTAATCCACTTTAATTCGCACAACTCTTCATACGTGTCCATTCATACAGAAAGAAAATGATTCTTCTAAGGTTGACATCTTCTGTGGGAGCTGAGAATTAACCATGCTTTAAAACGGGTGGGCAACCATTCTCTTGGGAATAGTCCATCAGGCACCACATATCAACTCTGGATGGAGCTGGAACCAGCCATGGATATAGTTGGAACAAAGTAAGTGGAATCACCCCTTCTCCTCCAATTCTTCCTCTTCTTCCCTGCCCCCCAAGTGAGGAATAAATATTTCTTTGGGAAATTAACCTGGGGGCTGCATAGATCTCGAGACACAACATCCAGCAACCTCCGTTTGTCCATAGCTAGCCCCCACCTGTCTGCCTCCTTACAACTACTGTGCTACCTTGGTACTCGAACGGCTTGGCTCCCAAACAAATCGGCTCCTGAACGCCACAAACCCGGAAGTGTTCTGGTTTGTGAACGTTTTTCGGAAGCCAAATTTCTGACGCAGCTTACGCGACTTCCAATTGAGTGCAGGAAGCTCCTGCTGCCAATCGGAAGCTGCGCCTTGGTTTTTGAACATTTTCAGGAGTCGGTTTTGAGAACCAAGGTACCACTGTAATCTGGATGGTGGTCACCTTCCTCCTCCTCAGTCACAGTGCTGCCATTGTAGAATTTAGCAAGAAGAAGGACAGGGACAAAACTAGAATTAGTCACCTCTGCCAGTCACTGCCTCTGTCTGTCTTGGCCTGTCATTATCAGAGAATCATAAAATTGTAAGGACCCAAAGGCTCATCTAGTCCATCCCCTGCTAAAGAACCACAGCTAAAGAATCCTTAACACATGGCCATCCAATCTCTGCTTAAAAACTTCGTGTGAATGAGAGTCCCCCAGATCTAGCTTCACCTACTGTTGGCCTTCTCTGTCTCTTCCACCCTACCAGTTCCAGTGGGCACCAGCCACCACAAAGGAGACTTGGTTATATGAAATCTGCCTGCTTAGATGTTCATATGTGTTTGCATCCCCTTTGGTTAAGCAGGAAAGGGAAATAAGTTCAGTATTTTGGTTCCCTAAAGGAATGAACAGTAGAACCAAACAACAGTGAGATTGATCAGTGACTATAGACGTCTCAACATATGATCAACTATAGTCACCCACTGAACCTCATTATTGGTTAGTTTTACTAGTCACCTCTTCTTGTAAACATTGACATTGGCCGTGTTGCTGTTTCCATAATCAAAAGAGATACAAGCATAGCTTAGCTCTGTGCAACCCGTTCACCCAAGTTTCCATTCATTTCAAATTGTGTCTGACATCAGTCTTGTTATTTATAGCTTTATATGCAACAAAATATTTATTCCAAGCTCCAGTAAGGGTGGTTATTGTAAATGCCAGTGGATTATTTACTAGGGCTAGCTAATTATTTCTATAAATGCCTCTTTTAAATAGGTGGGATTATTTGGGTATTAAGATCCTTTTGAAGTTCCTTGGTATTTTCCCCCCCTAAGGAGCGAAGCTATGAAGTGTGTGTAGCTAATGATATGAAAGTACATATTTAAGTGTGGTTTTGTTTAATTGTAGTATTTACAATACTTGGATAAAATGAATACATCAGATAATGCTGAATTTCATTTTAATTTCGATGGAAGTATACAACAACCCCCCATGATCAGTCTCTGAATGTATTTTGATAATGAACAGAATAATCAAAGATATAAAATATTTAAAAACTCATTTTAAAAAGAACTATTTTAAAAACATACAAATATATGCTTATAATGCTGGGATGTGATTCATTTGCTTCACTATTAGCAACAGCAGCCATATAATCAGGTTCAACTAAAATAGTGTTGTGAGATGGGGGTGGGTGAGTAGGAGAAGGTTAATAGGTTGAGAATGACTATAAATGCTCCTTAATAAGGAGTGGCAAAATTGCCAGGCATATCTTCTGTTAGGGAAATTACAGATGAGTATCCCCAGAAGCCAGGGAGATAGTTGAGGAGCATGGCTTACTCTGCTGCTTCAACTCCAGCCAGACAGGTGGGGCAAGCCAGGTGTGAGGAGAACAAATAAGTATATTCAGAAGCCAGGCTACTGTTTTTGGAGAACACACACTAAACATTTGAAGCAGATTTGAAGCACATTCTTTCCCTCAAAGAATTCTGGGCACCGTAGTTCACCCCTCACAGAGTTACAATTCCCAGCACACCCAACAAACCACAGTGCTCAGAACTCTCTTGAGGAAGAAAATGCACTTTGAATGTGCTTTAAAGGTATATTATGTACACAACCACTGAGAAAGTGAGAAGAAGAGAGCAAGCTATGGGATGTGCCTTCTGAGGGACTGCTTCTTTCTGAAAATCTGATGTGCGTAAGTAGATCTGTTTGAATGCTTAAGCTGGCTGTCCCCCCCTATGATCAAGCTATATATTTGTAAACAAACTCAAAAATTATGAAACGTCATAAGCCTCCAGTGCCCTCCTTCCAAAGGGAAACCAAATCAATAGAAGCATTATGCCTTGGAATTGCTACACCAATCAAAGTGGATCGAGTGTAACACTATAAAATGAGTGCAGCTGCTTCTCTCCCCAATTAAAGTTCATGTTTTTATCCATCAGTTGCCACCAAACAGAATGTTAAAAATTAGGTGGGTAAGTACTGCTGTGTTTAGCTTATTTATTTATGATCCTTCAAACCTACCCTTTAAAAACCTCCAAGCAGCATACAAAAATACAACATAAAAACAAAGAAACTGTATCATAAAAACAGATACCACATAAAAACCTGAATAGCAGTATTGTAAAATCAGATAAAAACAGGAATTCAGTAATCACAATGTTACGGGTCTGGGAAAGCCTGGGGAAAGATATGTATCATTACAACATGTCTGAAAGCAGCTGATGGATAATGGAAGGGCAGAGTATTCGCCCCTTTGGGGTCAATGCCCTGTGATATTCTATGAGGTGCAGCAACCCAGACAAGCTAAGTCAGGAGAATCTGTGGCCAGCCCTCCAGATATTGTCGGATTCCAAGCCCCATCAGTCCTTGCCAGCATGGCCATATGTATAGAGTCATAGATCCCTCACCCCTGATCTAAATGACCTTACAGGTGTATAGAGCAGAGGGCTAATATTTCAGTATATCAGGTGGCCCTTATATTGTGAACCGCCGTGAGGTCTTTGGGTGAAGGGCAGTATATAAATGTAATAAATAATAAAGGTAATGATAACATTTCTACCTGAATAGTCAACAGGGTGACCAGACACAAAGTAGGAGTGGCCTGCTATAATCTTGAACAATTAAAAATAATTGAGACTTTTAGCCCTCAGCTACACAGCTACCAAAGGGTTATTAACCTGAGTACCATCTTCCTTTTCCCTGGTCCCATTCATCTCCCCTTCAACACTGACTTATTCAATATATCCTTCTTTACTAAAAATGAAGATAAAATATGCCACACTCTGGTGGTTATTAATCTCTTTTTTGTGCATGGAGTACAATGGCCTTATCTGGTTTTCTTTGGGTCTCATTTATATAATTAGAACATATTTTCCTATTTTGTATCTCCCATTGTGCAGACACAGTTTGAGTCCCCCTCCAAAAAAAGTTTGTTACCAGACACTCATTTAGATATATCATTCCTATCAAAGCCCATTGAGCTTCAGATATTTTTTTACAGTCAGTGAATATTTTAAATGAATTGCAGTCTGCCTAAATTAAAATGCAGCACATGTGTAAAAGGATGTCAGTGGTACCCTCAAAGATATATTCAGTATACTATGATATTTCTGTCTCTGGGAGAAGTTCTGTTAGCTGGCTCAGGAATTCCTGTTTGGAATGGGTATTCACAAAGTGAAGCAGCAGGCATTAATTATTTCCTCTGGTACGCAGGCTGAGACCCTACCTGCCTGCAGACTGTCTCGAGTGGTGCATACTCTGGTTATCTCCTGCTTGGACTACTGCAATGCACTCTACATGGGGCTACCTTTGAATGTGACCCAGAAACTGCAACTAATCCAGAATGCGGCAGCTAGACTGGTGAGTGGGAGTGGCCGCTGGGACCCTATACAGTGGTCCTGAAAGACCTACATTGGCTCCCAGTATGTTTCAAAGCACAATTCAAAGTGTTGGTGCTGACCTTTAAAGCCCTAAACGGCCTCGGTCCAGTATACCTGAAGGAGCATCTCCACCCCCATCATTCTGCCCGGACACTGAGGTCCAGCGCTGAGGGCCTTCTGGGGGTTCCCTCACTGCGAGAAGCCAAGTTACAGGGAACCAGGCAGAGGGCCTTCTCGGTAGTGGCACTCACCCTGTGGAACGCCCTCGCATAAGATGTCAAGGACGTAAACAACTATCTGACTTTTAGAAGACGTCTGAAGGCAGCCCTGTTTTTAATGTTTGATCTTTTATCGCTTTTAGTAGTAGTAGTAGTAGTAGTAGTAGTAGTAGTATTCTGTTGGGAGCTGCCCAGGGTAGTTGGGGAGGCCTAGCCAGATGGGTGGGGTATAAATGATGAATAATTGTTGTTGTTTTTGTTGTTGTTGTTGTCGTTGTTACATAAGAGCCATATTGGATCAGACCAAAGGCCCATCTACCTCAGCATCCTGCTCTCACAGTCGCCAGTCAGAAGCCTATGGGAAGCACTACAAGCAGCACTCTCTCCACTTGGAATCTCCAGAAAGTGTTGTTTAGTCGTTTAGGCGTGCCCAACTCTTCGTGACCCCATGGACCAGAGCATGCCAGGCACTCCTGTCTTCCACTGCCTCCTGCAGTTTGGTCAGACTCATGTTGGTAGCTTCGAGAACACTGTCCAACCATCTCATCCTCTGTTGTCCCCTTCTCCTTGTGCCCTCCATCTTTCCCAACATCAGGGTCTTTTCCAGGGAGTCTTCTCTTCTCATGAGGTGGCCAAAGTATTGGAGCCTCAGCTTCCGGATCTGTCCTTCCAGTGAGCACTCAGGGCTGATTTCCTTAAGAATGGATAGGTTTGATCTTCTTGCAGTCCATGGGACTCTCACCATAATTCACCATAATTCAAAAGCATCAATTCTTCGGCGATCAGCCTTCTTTATGGTCCAGCTCTCACTTCCATACATTACTACTGGGAAAACCATAGCTTTAACTATACGGACCTTTGCAAATAGGGGCTTATAAAAAGTTGGTGCTGATGAGTCAGAGAATACTGAAGCAGAAGAAAATCGTCTTGCACAGAATGAACCAGCTTGCCTCGTAAAGAACTTTCTCGGCAGGTTTGCAGCTTTTGGCAGTAGGACATATTAGACAATGAAGAAGTAAATTAGCAGCCTTTAAGGAGGAAATTACACTGAAAGGCAAAATCCAGGTGGAAAGTCACATGGCCCTTGACCGCTGCTCCCCTTACATTTCCAAAACAAGTGTTCACCTTTTTCACACTTCTGTACTTGGCGTCAGCATGATAGCACACACACCCTTCTGTAATACATCATCAGATAGCATTTCACAGTATGCCAGCATACCGGAGCATAATATCTCTGCAAGCCTAAGATCTTTGAAGATTTATGACTCTGTTTTCCAAGCATCAGAATGTAGCTTTGCTCCTTGCTTAAAAAGTGATGCCAGCATGAAAATTATATCTGCCCATGAAGCTTGGAGAGGGGGGCGGGCAGGCAGGAATACTGTTCCATCATGCTAGAATTTTCTATAATAAAAGCCTCATTCTTCTAATAATATGGTAATGTGATGGATGCTGTATACCATATTGACCCGAATATAAGCCACACCCGCAAATAAGCTGCACCTTTAAAATTGAAGGAGGGAAAAGAAAAAAAGACAATACCTGGGCTGCTTCCTGGGGGGGGGAGACACACTGCTTTGCTGACGGCCTTCCCCCTTCTTTCTGGCAGCTCGGGGAAGGCTTGGGAGCAGTGAGCGGACTGCACACTGTTGCCCCGCACTCCTGAGCCACCGGCAAAGCGGCACGACCTCCCCCCCCCCCCCGCAAGAGCAGCCCAGCAGCGTGGGGCAACGGCACGCAGCCCACACGCTGCTCCCAAGCATCCTCCAAGCCATTGGGAGAAAGGGAAGGTCGCGAATATAAGCCACACTTTAACTTTTCGCTGTCAGAATTTGGAGAAAATGTGCCGCTTATATTCGGCCCAATACGGTAAGTAGGGTATGCAGCTTGGGAGTACTTCTGGACCCATTGCTGATGCTTGAGGCTTAGGTGGCCTTGGTGGCATATAATGCTGAACTATCCATAGACATACACACACCTCTATCTCAATCCTAAATGGTCTAATACAGATGACGGTATTCGAAACATTTCCCACTTGCTCTGTGATGGTCTTATTGGAGCCCTGAAGCAAAATGACCATCAGAGACTCAGAAAAGTGGCCAGAGAAGGACTATATAATAAGATATATTTGGTCTTTTTACTTCTCTCTTCTTTTTACCAAATCATCTGGATTCTGATTTATCCATGATCTCATACCCATCCTGTGTTGGGGGGGAAATAGTGTTTTGTTTGTTTGTTTGTTTGTTTGTATGTATGTATGCATTTTCTTTTTTTACATTTTGGGACCTTAATAAAAATAATTTTATATTTTATATTAGGTCTTTCCTAGCCCCTTTATAGAAACTGCCATGCAAGAGAGACACACATACCCATCAGAGTTATTAGGGAAGCACCTATCATTCATTGGGGTTTTATTTTGTCTGCCTTCTAGTGAATTGGGAGGGAGAAGATTAAACCTTGCATAAGCACAACAGCTGTACATGCAGCCTTCCTTTGTTTGAGCACTGCCTGCACACTTCTGTGAGGTCTGGTGCAAGTTTGATGTGGCCCAGTGTGCCTGAACCCCCAGTGATGTTCTCAGCTCCTTCCACAGCTAAGATTTTCGGGGAGAAGTGCAAAGGTCATGCATAGGCCATCATGCATGTTTATTCTGAGTATCTAGAAAGCTGCAACTAGCCATGAGAGACATGCCTGACACTAGCCTTTGCTCTTCCAGTTTTTCCTATGTCGCATTATAGTTTGAAGGGGCCCCAAGAGCTGGAGGGTATCTGCAGGGGAATGCACACATTCACTGCTTCAGGAGCTAGCATTTTATCCTGCCCTTTATGTTTTATTTACTATGCACCAGATGATGCATTAATCTAAACGCTTTGATTTTCAACCATGCAAGGAAGCACAAGGAAAAGAAAAGGTAGATCGACTATTGTGGTTGACTGCTGAGACTAGTGTTTTTGGTGGCGCTATAGGATATAAAAGGTAACATTTTAAAGACTTCTAAAGCTCCATTGTGATCAAGTACAATTAATTTAGGCAGTGTCAACTGGAATTAGAGACTATGCTTTCTGCAGAGCTGCAAAACCCTATCTCCTAATTGCTATGTGCCACAGCAGCTGAAAGACATACCTTGTGCTTTTTAAAACAATAATATATACTTTTGTCATTCCTACAATAATACATAATGACACCCAATTGCTAAACCAATTGTTCAGTGCTGCTCTTTCTTGACTTTTTGGGCTCGTCCATTCAGCAGTTGCACACTTGACTCCCTTCCTGGTAACAGTGGGTGAATATCCTCAAGTTATACAGGTTACTACAACGTGTTGTGTTGCTTAAAGCTACAGTGCCATGGAAGAAACAATATATTTTCCCAGTTCATTTGTTTCAGGGGAATTTGACTGTATTTTACTCATCTGATAACTGGGGGGCGGGGGTATCAGTCTGGGTGATACGTGTGGGTACCTTCCAAACCAATGACCCTGTGTCTATGAGGTTAAAATTTAGAAGGGATAAAGCTGCTGAACCAGCCAAACCAATTCCTTTGTTAAGGTGTTAGTCTTATTTGGCTAGTACGACCATTTGCATGTCCAAAGAGGTTGCGCAGTTGCTATGGAGATAAATGGGCGAGATTCTTTCCATCTCACCTAGGTAGATGCCACAACATTCTAGGTTGGAGAACAATAAGGCAAGAGGGCATCTGTGTGTGCACACGTGTGCATGCTTTGTGCTGAACCCAAAGCTGTGACTTGGGGTTTCCCTGGAAACCTAATGGGGAGGCAATGGGGAGAGTGTTTGTGCTATGAACCCCTGCATCCTATGCTCAGGCTGTATGTATGTGTAAGAAAATACTGTACAGTATGTTAGCGATAATACTAATAATAGCAATAATAATAATGACACCACAGTCTCCATTGGCATTCATTCCGAGGAAGTTGAATCCTGGACAAACACTGGAACCCCTGTAGTCTTTTGCTGCTCAGAGATTGGGGTGTATGCAGCAATAATATATAATATTATAGAAGCAGAGATAGTGATGGACAAATGATGATAATGGGGGTGGGTGGGGGGGTGGGGGGGTATACACACACACATTTGTTTCCAATTCTTGGGAAATAAGTAGGTTGATTTGTAACACATGTATATTTAAAAAATAAACCTAACACACACAGAAATCCAAGGCTGCATTCTGTCTTGAGCTGCATTTTTGAGCTCGCGTGTGGTATACCATTGAATTTTTTCTCCCCTCATTAATGCCAACATATATTCCCCTCTCTCAGAAAGGGAATATCTGGAGATATTCATTATCCATGTTGCTTCCCACAGATTTATTTAAAGTAGGCTACAAATTGCCTCCAGGCTTGCAACATCAGATTACAGGGGCTATCGGTTTGCATTAGTCACAATAACAGGCATTCCTACGACTATGAAGCTTGCAGGGCACTGGTTAAGAATTGATGCTACCCAACTGTTTTGTTTTAATTCCTATTCTCTGCACAGGAATCTCAGCCAAAACAACTTGAATTGGGCTGCATGATGAGTAGACCACCTGCCTTAAAGAAAACTGAACATCCTAGCTTTCTTAAAAATGCCAAATTACATATGCCAGTTCTGAATCTACAAGTCTGGGGTGCCAAAAGGAAGGAGGAATTTCTACTCCTGTTTCTGTGGGGACATATTTATACATGTTTTAAACCAGAGAACATTGGTGCACTATACAAATAGGACCATGCTGTCTTAAACACAGGGTGTGTGGCAGCTCCCACTAGCCTCCCTAAATTTCTTGTTTCTATTTGTACAGAGGCTGTACGAGCCATTTTTGGTATGGCTGCATTTCCTTGTGACATCATCCTCTCACTCTCCAGGTGTCCTTTCTTTTGGATCACTAACCACAGAAATCCACAAAGGCTTCTCTTCAGATTCTAGGCATGCTGATTCGAGTAGTATTCTTTGCTGCCTTTGCTCTTTTTCTACCCATCAAGTTACATATTCATTCTGATTGCACATGGTTTGTCATGAAAATGCCAGTGATTCTATTGAGTTCCACTACATTTGAAGTATCTTGTAAGACGGAGCTCCCAGGCTTGAACATTTACTTAAACAAGTGGGTTATATCTACAAAGTCAATATGACATCTAGAAAGTCAGAGAGTCAGACATTAGGCCAATTTACAATGCAGTCCAATGCCTGTTAATTCTACAGCAAATACACTGTTCAGTGAGGTTTACACTCAGCTAAGTGCATAGATTGAACTGTAAGGATTACAGCAAAATCTTATGCATTGACAGGTGGGTGGCCTTATGGATCTGTCATAGTGGTTCACAGGTGTGGGGAGCACAGGATCCAACTTGCTGGTCAGATTTTGTTCCTCACACCTACTCTAACCACTACATGGCTTTAGGGCTGGGTGATGTATCTATACATCATCCCAAATCGGTTTGAACTCAACATCATGGTAATGGTTTCATAATACAGTGGTACCTTGGTTTTCGAATGTAATCTGTTCTGGAAGACCGTTCAACTTCCGAAACGTTAAAAAAAAAACCAAAGCATTTACTTACGGAAAACTCAATACGGAAGCCACATGGCACGTTCGACTTCCGAAAAGCGTTTAAAAACCGAAGCAGTTAGTTCCAGGTTTTTCGAAAACAGAGATACCACTGTATTTAACATAGTGATATGTCACAAAAACCATGTGTGTATGTGCTGTGTAAAAAATCATGATGTGGGGGAAATCATGAAGCCGACCATTGCTTCTCTCATGATTCATGCCACCCCTGTTGTTCTGCACATGCTGTGCCTGTTATATTCGCATGTTCTGTTGATCAGAATGTATTATTGGAACTGATGAAGCTATAGAGCGAAACCTGCGCAATATCCGGAGGACAGGTTTTCTTCTTCGTCCTTTCGTCGTTCTTCTCATGTGCCATTCATATTGAGTTTGGATGGATGGTGATACCACTAGACTCATACAATATTTTTCTTCTATCATCGTGTCCAGGACATTGTTTTGTTCATCTGCTGTAGCATTTCGTTGTCTATTCACCATCAACCTAACATGAACGTTTTGTTGGCACTGGGATCTTGTTGTTACACCTATCTATTGCTGAATGGTTCTATTATATAAACTTTATACATTCTGTTATACATACGATATATACATGGCTTCATTTATCATTTGGCTTTATTGAAAGATTATCAGTTCCTCATAAGAGTTTTTTATGTAATTTTCAGTCTATTTTCAGCCATTGTGTGGTGGTTTTTTGTTGTTTTCGGTTCATATTATCACCACTGTGATACTGTATGCTGTTTGGATTTTATAAACCTCAGGTCACTTTAGACTCTGCAACTCTATAGCCCCCAATCACAAAGTCCCCTGCACATGTTCAACTTAGCATTATATCCAAACCGGGCCTCTTGGTCTGTTTCTCCTGGAGAAACCACAGGCAGTAAGCCATACCTCAAAGCTTGGATGCAGCTCATGGAGCAAGATAAACCATGATCCTGGGTTCAGACATAATGTTAAATGAATCCATGGCTTAGTTTACAGCAGCATAGCCAGAGAAGATGAAAAGTAGCTGTAATATTTTCTAGGGAAACCGACATATTTGCTCATATACACTAATTCACCATACATTTAAAGCAGCTGACCTTCCCCAAAGAGTTCTGGGAACCCTAGCTTATCTTTCACAGAACTACAATTCCCAACTCCCTTAAAAAACTACAGTTCCCATGATTTTTTGTTGGGGAAGATCACATACTTTCAATGCATGGTGTGTATACAGCCTAAGCCATGGTTAGGCTTAGGGGAGAGGGAGGTGTTTATTGGCTTGTGGTTTTTGTTCTTCTTTATCCTTATATATTTTGTGCTTTTATATTGTATTTTATGTTGTGAACTGCCCTGATATATATGGATGAAGGGCAGTATACAAATGTACTAAAATAAATAAAATACCCAAGAACCAGGTCATAGACTCTCTTTCAATGCCATACTGAACATGCAGCTGTCAGGGAGGCCTGGGGCTGGTGGCTTTGCATCCACGCATTTAGCCTAGACACCTTTCCTTTGTGATATCTAAAATGTCTGTCTTTGGCAAAAGAACAACAACAACAACACTCTCCTTGCTCCTCTACGATTTTCCTTTACAGAGCTTGCAAAATCTATGCCAGGCTCGATCGCTGAGATAGCTCCGAGTCGGTAATAGACTCTACAGAACACCCTGACTAAAGAAAAGGACTTGATTACAAACCAAATTTGAAGCAGGATGTTGGATGAAAACTGAGCTCAGAATGCTACATTCGCTCCTGGCTGTTTGCCCCATTGCTCTTTATAGTCAGCAAGCCGGCATGGGAGCATTTGACTGGATGCTGACTGCATAAAACTCGGGGCTTGCTTCTCCATTAAGTTTCTGCCTGGAGAATTCTTACCCTGTGATATCATTCCATGAGATTTTCAGTTCCCTGCTTTGGCCAAGCAAGTGCTACATTCTTTTGCCCAGCCGGAGGGAAACCTGATGCCCAGAGAGCCCACACACTGCACTGCTGACATCACCCACGTAGATGGCAGCTGGGGCAGTCCAGAAGGATCGGGGCAGAAAGGATCACCACTGCATGTTCTTGGCTGAGGTTGAGAGTTAAAAAACCTTCTCACTTCAGGAAAGCTTAGATTTAAACATGTCATTTCCCCTGTACATACAACCATTTGAATTTCAACCCTTGGGGATCTGCCCCACTTAACCATTATACCCTCGGTGAACTGTGGCTCAAGTTCAAACTTGCTGTGCCCGCAAAACTAGACACTGGGATTACAAACAGTGATGCAACCTCCATGTGCTTTATGGATGCAGCCCGATAAATGTTTAGGATGGAGGTGCTGCTTGGTAGTAGCATCTTTGGAACTGTTCTGACACCCACGGCAAATATTTATCCATGTAAAGATAGAAAGGGGTGGCAACTTTTCATAATAAGTTGTTGTTGTTTAGTTGTTTAGTCGTGTCCAACTCTTCATGACCCCATGGACCAGAGCACGCCAGGCACTCCTGTCTTCCACTGCCTCCCACAGTTTGGTCAGACTCATGTTGGTAGCTTCCAGAACACTGTCCAACCATCTCGTCCTCTGTCGTCCCCTTCTCCTTGTGCCCTCCATCTTTCCCAACATCAGGGTCTTTTCCAGGGAGTTTTCTCTTCTCATGATGTTTAGTCGGAATCTCCTTTCTTGTAACTTGAATCCATTGGTACAGGTCCTTCCCTAGACAGCAGGAGGAAACATGCTTGCTTCATCTTCTATGTGACAGCCCTTGAGATATCTGAAGACAAACTATCACATCTCCTCTCAGATGGAACAATGGCTTGACTCAGTATAAGGCTGGGTTCCTATGTTCTTATGTCCTACAAAATGAAATAGGCTTGTAGACTAAACCATAGCTGTCAACCCTCCCTTTTTTGTGGGAAACTCCCTTATTCCAATGCCGTTTCCCGCTGCTATCCCAGATTGTTGATATCCCTTAAATTTCCCGGATTTCAAATGAAGCAGCTCCTCTCTCTCCCTGCCGGCCAGGGAGGCTCCTCAGCTGCGTTGCTTGGCTGCCAAAAAGGAGTCTGAGACCGACTGGGGGCAGAGATTGCATGCCTTGTGCAGCCAGACCCTCACGCCCTACCAGACAGACAGACAGCTTGCCTGCCGTCTACAGGCTCGCTCTTTCGCTCACCCGTTCACGCGCAGCCTCTGGAGCGCAGGGTGGTGATGCTACTTGGTGCCATTGCACCGCCCTTGCGGCATCCCTTATTTTCAAATCCGAAAGTTTGAAAAATCCCTTATTTTCAAATCCGAAAGTTGACAGCTGTGGACTAAACCAGTAGTGGCCAGTGAGTCAGTGCAGCTGGGGCTGTGTTGCTCTGCTTCCCAACATCATGCTTTGCTGCCAGTTACTGCGGGAGCAAGGGGCAAGGTATCAGGAAGCTTGGCAATGATGCAGTGCAGCATCAGCGGTGGTGAATTGGCTCTGCCACTGCACTGGACGATGCCAAGCTTCCTATTGGCTTTCCCCACCTCTTCTCCCTCTCGGTAACCAGCAGCAACATGAGGCATTGAGAAGTCAGCAGAGCAATGCAGCTCCACCCGCTCAAGCGCCACTGGCCGCTACTGAGCTAAATGAAAGAAACCTGTAAATACAGTTCTTTTAAAAGATTTGTCATTGATCCCCCTCTGCAACTATTCCAGTGCCATGCAGAATGCCTTTATGTTGCCTGAATTGTACGGAGCCAACAAAATCCCCTGGCTGAAGCAGAATTGCCTCTCCTTAAGATTCCTTCGCCAGGGTGGGGCACACAGCCCACATGCTCATAGTTATCACTGCAAGCAGCAAATTAGCCCAGCAGACATGCTGTCCTCTCACTTGGCAATGAAATCCCTGCTAAGAATACACTTTGCTGGCTTGAGCTTAATAAATCTCTGGATGTCTGGGTGTTCAAAAGAGCCCCCAAGATTTGGTTCATGTAAAACTCTAAAATGGGTCATAGAACCATGCTGATGTTTTCAATCAGAAATCCCCATGTAAAATAAAATAAAATAAAATAAAATAAAATAAAAATTGTTACCTAAAGATGAGGCTTCGATTTTATCCCCTTTTCTGAAATTCATGACAAAATTCTCAAAGCTTAAGTGATCTAAACTAGGGTACTAAACCAGAACCTTAGCAGCAGAAGAAGAAAAGACATGAACCCTATACTAGAAGAAGGTACAAGGAAGATTCAGACTAGGGTCTGTTGAGCTACAGAGGCACTCAGAATGCATGTCTTGCCTTGCATCCTTTGCTAATAGTTCTGCAGTGATTTGGATAGTGCTTTGGATCTGTTCTCCCCCCAGATTGCAGGGCGCCACTGATATAAAACTTCTCCCCAACAGTGGGGTGTTTGTTCTGCATACACACACAGTTGTGCACCATGTTGATGTCTCAGTCAGCTCTTTTTGCCCTGTTTGTTTGTTTTGCTTTTGCATCACTTTATTCTTCTTTCCACCTGAACATCGTCTGTTCCCTGTGGGAACAGCTCCTTAATTAACCCTTACTTTATCTCACAACCATCAGATGTAAATTAATAGTCCCTTGGGAGGTCATCTTTCCAAGGTTAATCAGCACAGCAACCACCTGTTATTGCCTATCAGATTTAAATCTGCAGAGTGCTGAGTTGCTTGGTAATGTACGTCACTTGAAGAGTCATCTATACAGCAAAGGGTGGCTTGGATTTTTGGACTTGAATGGTGCAAAAAACATTTGGGTTAAAAAAAGATCTATAAGTAAAATCCCTTGTCTGAAGCAGAATAAATATAAACATAGTAAATTGATAATGCCACTTAATTCTCTTAGACCCTGCATGATCTAAGCTCATATAAGAAGTATGATTACTGTAAATTATACCAAGCCCACGCTGCTTCCAGGAGTTGAGTGATCTGTTAAAAAACAAGCAAATAGGAAACCCCCAAGCTAACTGTGTATAAAACAAGCGACTTTCTTCATTTTTCTTTTCTGAGTAAGTTGTTTTACTTTATATGTTCATTTGTTTAAAAGAACATTTATAACAGCCAACATTTTTTTAATTGCAATGAAGTATAAAATAAAATAATTGAAACATCATAAAATTATAAAATAAAATACTGAACAAATTATTAACACTGAATCAAATCAATTCTGTAAAAATGCTAGTGAAACAAAAATATTTTAAGCAGGTCAGAAAATATTATGGCCATGTGGCTAAATGACAAATGTTGATTTTGATAACTTTTCTGTACTAGGCTTTCCCTTCCAGCAGCCCTTATAAGAAAAAAAGGGTTAGAATCAGTGCTTTTTTTCTTTAAAAAAATGTTTAGGGGTACTCTCATTTTGACTCAACATCACCATTTTAATCGGGGGAAATAAATACAGTAAATGGACAAAAGTACAAAGATTCAAAAACGTTTATATGCATACCCCTGGGTCCCCCCAGGGGAAAAAACTGGTTAGAATACATATGGCAGCTACGTATCAAAGCTTCAGTTTACCAATATGGAAGCTTCAATTTACCAGATCTAAAATTATATCATGATGCATTTAAACTTAAACAGCTGATCCATATTGTTAGACTTGATCAAGGAATCCCTTGGAAGTCTCCCTGGGGATTCTCTCAATAAGAGCCTTCCCTTTTCTACCACTCATGCACTTTGTCATTTAAAAAACAGAAAACCCATTCCTTCAGACTTCTTCAGATCATATAACACAGTAGGTGCTGTCTTATTGCCTTTGGGGTGGGCTTGCACTGTAGCACAAGACTTGGTGGAAAGCTTTTTAATCAAATCACTCCAATCGCCATAGGACGTTGCTTTCTATCAGGTCAGAAGATTGCCTCTTATGTCAGTCCTACTCACAGTAGATCCAATGAAATCAACAAACAAGACTAACTTAGATCCATTGATATCAGTGGATCCACTCTTAGTTGGAGACAAACCAGATTCTTTATCTATCAAGACTAGTAGTGTCTACACTGACTGCAGCTCTCTAGGGTCTCAGGCACAGAGAGAAATTTCCATCACCTGTTACCTGACCCTCTTAACTGGAGGTACCAGGAAGTGAACCTTGGGCTTTCTACAGCCACAGGATGTGTACATCTCCCAAGCTGTGGTTTCTCCTCCCACTGTTCAGAGCACTATTGCTAGGAAGGAAAGAAGGAGGGTTATTGGTTTGTTTTCATTTTCATTTACTGTATTATGTCTTTTGTGTTCTCGTTTTGTATTTTAATGTTGTGAAGTGCCCTGTGATCTTTGGATGAAGGGCAGTATACAAATTTACATCATCATCAATAATTGCATCTGGGGGCTGCTTCTCAGTCAACAAGGTTAAGGTAAGGTTTATTCATACATGACATGGCATCAGAGTGCTTCTTTTGTTCCTAATTATTTTATTACAGTTCATAGAAAACCATGCAAATGCTTTTTAAAAAATTGCAACCTATGCTTCTGATTAGCACAGTGCAATATGTGACAGGATCTGAGGAAAATAAACTTCCTCAGTCAGGCTAAAGCAAGAGTTATTTTGAGACAGCCAGGATGTTGGAGCCAGACTGAAACATCTTGAAAAATGTCCTACTATTTCCTATTTGCTCTGCAGTGGAAAATAAGGGAGCTCAATTTAAACCCATCCTGCATTTTCAAACTTTAAGATAATTTATCAGCGTCTTTTTTATAAAATGAGTTTTTAATTTCTAGAGTATTCTTCTAGAGTATTATTTTCTTTCTTTCTCTTTAAAATAAACTTCACTTCTCTAAATCAGTGTCAGCCTAGTTGAAGCTCAGAAAGCTCTATGGATCCTCAGTTCAAATTCCACCTCTGCTGTGGAACTATTGGGCATGTTCTCTTGCTTTGCCTTCAAATTAAAATTGCCATTATACCAACCTACTTCACAGGGTTGGCAAAGCCAGTGCTTTTTTTCTAGGGGTACGCTGTACCACCCCCCCAAAAATGTTAAAAGCGTGGCTCTTACTGTAATAATTTCATGGTGAGTACCGGCTCCTTTCGCCCCCCCTAAAAAACACAATTCTACTGTAAAACACTGTGTAAATGGAAAGCGCCACAGGATTATAATTTGTACATTTTCCCCTGATGTTATATGCATTTCTTGAGAGTTAGACAATTTCTCAACTGAAGATATCAGCATATATTTAAGGAAAACAGGTTATGTTAACAGATTCTTAAAACTACTTTCACATATGTGAAAGCCAATGTGGTGTAGTGGTTAGAGTGGCAGGCTAGCAATGAAGAAAGCCAAGTTCAAATCCTCTCTTAGACATGAAGTTCACTAAATAACCTGGATGCCCCATTGAGCTACTTAGAATAAATGTGGGCAATATATGAGGGTTGTTGTTTTTTATGAGCTGTTGGACAGATGGGACATTTGCCGCTCTTCTTTTCGTCTGGCTTGATAATAACTGATCTTAATGATGTCAAGCAACAGTCTGATATCATTGCTCCACAAAAAAAAATCAGGAAGTTTTCTAAGACTTGAGTGACATTTATGCATTAACCCTGAAATGATTGATCCAAATTGATTCTATGACTTCAAGCAAACTAAAACCGCATTACATATGCCAAGCATAGGTGCAGGATGCCATAAGAGGTGCTTATAAAGTTAATCTCTAGTGTGGAAATTGGAAACTCAGCACCATAGTGATGGCAACCTCCAACTCTGGAATTCTCTCCTGCTGGGTTTTCTTTGCTGCTTTGGGAACATGGTGCATGAAGCTCCCTCAGGCATTTTGTGCTTAGCCAAGGATGGCAAATCTAGTAGATGGGGAGAAAAATCCATGTACGATGGCATACAAGGACCCCCAGAGAATCTCATAGAAGAGTGTAAGCCCCCGGCAACAAAATATATGTCTGAAAATGCTTGGCCTTATGTCCGGAGATGACCTGGATCTATTCTGTGCAATTCTGAAAGGATTTTAGAAAGTAGCAATTATTTTGAAGTAGGGCAGGAACTCAGCGCCAAGTTTCCCAGGCATATATTGGGTGGCATTCCACTGAATTTTACTCAAAATAGGACCACTAAAACTAATGAAGTTTGGTCTTTACTTTCAACGGATCTACTCTGAGTAAAACTTAGTTCAATACTGCCCATTGTGCCTGAATAGTAGCCATTGGTTTGTTGCAATTTTAAGTGGAATTCAACTATAGTAGAGCTTTTCTATACTTAGACCACATTCACACCATACTTTTCAAGCAATTTGATATGGCTTCCCCCACAAAAATCTTGGGAAATGTAGTTTGTTAAGGGTGCAGAAAGTTATTAGGAGACCCATGTCCCACTCACAGAGCTACACATCTGAGTCATTTACCAACCAATCCCTCTTAATGGGGAACTCTGGGATTTGTAGCTTAGGGGGTAGAATAGGTGTCACCTCACAACTCTCAGCACTCATAACCAATCTACAGCTCCCAGAATTCTTTGGGCGAAGCCATGACTGTTTAAAGTGGTATCAAAGTGCTTTAAATGCTTGGTGTGAATGTGACCTGTATCTTCATTTGCGTGTTCAGACCCAGAAACCTCCCCCCTAAATAAATTCACACTTGACTCAAATTTCAGTTTTTGTTTGTTTGTTTTTTTGGCAGAATTTAGGCCACAACTTTATTGATTACAGAAAGTGAGTGGTTGCATAGGCTCTGGTTCGACTACCTCCCTGCTATGCAGGTAGCGCCGACCCAGGGTTCCAGCATAGGTCAGCCAAGGGTGAACACCTGGATAAGCGGAAAGCCGGGAACAGACTATCTCCGCCACCCAAATGTCCCCCTGGACTCAGGCACAGGCACAACCCACACTTAGGGGTTGACCAAACCATTGAGTCCCTGGATTCCTTTAACAGAATACCCTTCACATAGGGATGGCGAGAACGTTCTCCCATCCCTATCACCTGAACCAGAGCCTATCCGCAACCTTACAAGTTGTGACAATTTGCTACGCGGCAGGCGAAACCCAAATGGCAACAGCCAATCAGCCAAGTGGAAAAAATTCCTGCCGTGCCCCTGTCCCAATGACAGACGACACATGATGGCATAGCAAGGTCAAGCGCAAAAGCCCTGAAAATAGGGAGAGGTGGGCGGGTGTTCCAAATGCATGCACCGAAAGAGGAAGCTCTGGGACATGTGCATGCGTATATATAGGTCCCTCGATCCGTTTGAACTGTGCCCCATTGGTCCGATTAATCCCAGCATCAAGGGACCTTCCAATTGGGTGTTGTGGCTAACCAATCGTACCCACCCACAACACAGGGTGTCGGTTTCCAGGTCTCACTGCAACGTGCCTTATTTGAGGGAGGACCCGATATGTAGATTGCAACAGAGTATATAAGCATTCGAAGGCAAATACAAATACCCTCCTTGTCACACAAGCTACAACCTTGCAACTCTGTACCCATGAAAATATACCATAGTTACAAACAAGGATATTGTCATGGGCATAAAGGCAAGGCTGGGCCCACAATCAGTGTGTGTGGGAAGTTTGCTTTACACTTTCCAAGTATGTCCCCTGCTGGTTAGACTCACAAGGGGCCAAATGTCTATCTCCCAGTCTGTGGCCTGATATTACGTCTCCCTTTTGTCCTTCAGTTGAACTCCTAGGCATTATCTACTGCAAGTGCCAAGCTCTCCCCTTGATCACTACACACCACCAATTCATCTACCCAGCAGCCAGTGTGCTCAGAAAGACACGCTCCTGCCAAAAGCCTTTAAGTGGAAAGCAATGTGTGTCCAAATCGAAGAATTATTCAGAACAGAGGGACACCAGAAAGGAGAAAATCCCCGCTTCGGATCAGAAGCGATGAGGGCAGCATCTTTGAAGTTGGCTGCTGCCAGCTACAGACTGGCTGGAGACAAGAGAAACTTATCTCAACTCTGGACATGAAAGACAACATGTTCACTCACTCTCTTCCCCATCCCCACTCAGCTGCCTCATTTAGGAATGTACCTAGTGATCTCTTTGGACACAGCTCAGCTCACATGATAGTTAATTCTGGGTGCAAAGCAACTTTTGAGATATAAAAGATCAATGCGCAAATTATCGATCCTGTCAGAGCTCTTTAGAGCTAATTACAACATACTCCGGCTCCTGACTGTTCACCACAGAAACATATTAAGATCACTAAGCTGTAATAAGGTCACACAGCAATTCAACTTACATCTTTCCTTGTGGCTAATTAAATTAATGCGACTCCTACTAATAATAGTGATAGTCGTAGTAATAATAATAATAATAATAATAATAATAATAATAAACTTTCATCATCTTCTTTTACAAGCTAGTCCTTTTAAAATAATAATTTTTATTTTTATAAAAATGGAGAGGAAGCAGGGGGATAATCATACAAAATGTCTGCCATTTGATATAAACAGAGCTCATTCAGGGAATGTATCCAGTTCATGTCCCCGAACTGTGTGGTAGAGATTTCCTTGCAGCTCGCTCAGATGGTTTGCTGAGTGCCTCAGGCAGGCCGATGCAGCTGGCACTACAGCTTGTGAAGGCTTTGGCTGCCTTACAAGTGTCAGATTTTTCTCACAGACAAATTGTACTTGAGTAGTGCTGCCAATGTAAAAGGCGTGCTCAGGAGGACCTCCAGCAGTGTTAGACCAGTATATCTGACTTCTCTTCGTTTTATCACCCATTTTAAAATGGAAAAATGGCATTAACCACAGTCCTCACGAAGGAGCTCTTGTTCTCTGCTCAGACGTTTGCCTCACAGTGTCCTAAAGAACTGGTGGCGTAAAGGATCATATTCCACCCGTGTCTTTTTTTAACCTTATGAGAACCCAGCACTGCAGCACAATGTGTTGAGGAGGGCTTTAGTAACCACCTGCACCAGTTGTTGGTATTTGCTGAAAATTGTATTGCCTCTCATGTCAAGGTGGATCTGAATAGAGGCGTGTGCAACTTCCACATGTATTAATCTGGAGGATTAGCAGGATTCAGACACAGCATGTTTATAATAAAAGGATAAAGAGGACTGGGTATATTCTGTGTTTGCACTAAGAAAAATAATGTTTTGCTCCAAAGAAGCTCCAATGTTGAAACTGCATCTTATACTGGTTCCCTTGGAACTGTGGGGTATTTACAATGCAGCCAAACCAACAATGCATGTTTGCTAGATAGGCACATGATAGGAGCTGAAACTCAAAGAGTTTTCCTCTAAATTTGCTAGAGAGAACTCAGAGCCACTCCCATTGTACCCTGACAGGGGGTGGGTGTAGCCACATATAATCTCCTCACCTGGCTGGGCAGTTGCTCTTTGCTCTTTGACCTCATTCCAGCTCAGACTCCATTTTAAACTGGACTAAAGTATGTCTTTGCAACTGGATTACCATTTTAATCCTGCCAGAACAAAAGGCTGTATCTGTTACTCTTCAACAAGAATTCTGAGTGAGTAAATGTTATTTTTCACTTTTACAGGACTGTTTGTGTTAGTATTGTTTTGAGGGGGAGAAAGGTGTGGTGGTGGGGGGGGGAATACCAGAGAATCCAGTCTGCCTTAAAGCATCCTGGATTACAAACTAAAAGGCTAAAACTAGACTATCTAAGCTTCCCTTTTAAACAGCAATGGTGTGAACTATGCTGAAATAAGAAATAAGGCCTGTCTGTTTCTCCTCAAATCATAAGCTGTTTTTGTCCACTTTGCTCAGTAAAATTTACCGGCATTTTACTTTCTGCAGTAAGACTCCATTTGTATTTTGCTAACTTAGGGTTGCACTATAAATACGAAGTACACCAAAGTGAAGATGCAGGTAATAATGTTCTTTGTCTCAAGAGCGCAGTTATCATGTTAGAGCCTGGATGTTTAAAGTACTTAATCATACAGTGGCTTACTGTCAGAAGGCCTTTTTATCTACAAACATAGGAAGCTGCCTTATACTGAGTCAGTCCATTGGCCCATCTAGTTCAGCATTGTCTACACTGACTGGTAGTGGCTCTTCATGGGGTTTCAGGGAGGGTTCTCTCCCAGCCTTACCTAAAGATGCCAGGAATTGAACCTAGGGCCTTCTGCAAGCAGACCAGATCCTCTACCACGGAGTGTAGCTGGCAATAGAATTACAAACAATAGCAGGCCATTTTGGGCCATCTTCCTAGACTACCATATATACAGGTATCAGAATATAGTTTCTGTGGAACTTTTGTGGCTTGCTGCATCCATCACATCAGGCTGCATGTTCAGTTTTAAGGTGAAACATACAGCAGTGAACAGGATGAGCTAGCAGGTGCATTGTCTGAGAAAGAGCCTTACCTTTAGATTATTTGAATGCTGCTCATGGTATCCAGTGCTGTGTATATGTTCTGTGCTTTGGAAAAGATTTCTGTAACTTCCGGTGATGTCAGAGTGTGGCTGTGATGGTTCAAAAGCCTTTGTCCTGTTACTGTTTAGCGGTATCAACTTGGTGACAGGTTCTGAAAGGAGAGTGAGTGTTGGTTGCATTTAGTATTTATAGACCAGGCCTGGATCAGGTAAATTCATTTTGATTGGTTTGAGAAACAACAGGGCCCCATTGGCTGAAGTTCTAGTCAGTGAAGAATAGGCAGTTAATGGTCAGTGGGGAAGAAAAACACATCAGTTGGAGAAATTGCTTGAATATGGAGGTGTGAGAAAAGCCGAGGCTGATTATTAAGTTCTTCCTTCCTGGTGATGCAGCTGAGTTTCCTGCATTTGGAAAAACCGTGGGGTTCAGCACATCCAGAGTGCAATGGATGAGCCTTACCTGGAGAAGCCTCTTTCTGGAGATCAGAAGGGATCCTGGCAGCTGTGTTAGGCTAAGAGGTTGGCCTATATTAAGGTCTCAGCAGAAGAATGTTACACAAGCAAGTTTTGAAAACTAGTGAAGGTGTCCAAGCAGCCAGAAGTGCAACAGGTGGAGCTTTGGTGTCAGAGGAAGATTACACCCAGCAGCTGGATGGGGTTGTGAGTGAATTTGGCTGAGGTGGAGGTTTAGGAAATTTGGCCTGAGGTAAAAGCCTTTTAGAGGCTGATGTCAGCAACCCTGTCTCTTGAGACCTTACAAACTGCAATTAAGCACGTTTAACACTCCAAAGTAAATATCACTGCTTTCTTTCGAACATAATATCCTTTAATAAACAATCTTATTTAATAGTTCCTTCTGTCTCCAGTGCTGGTGTCAATTTCACACCTAAGCCTACTGTATCAAACTACTAGGGGTTTTTAAAAGCATTTCTAAGGGAGTGCGTGGCCATGGAAAAGGTCACATTATGGAAATCTTGAGTTAGCTTGGTGGAATGCACCAAAGACCCTGAAATATAAAAATCAAAGAAGCACAAATATGTAAAACATGTTTATAATCATAGCACGATGCCAAACTACAGTGACATCTGTCATGTCTCATTTCCATGATGGTCCTTATCATAAGAAGAGCATTCAGGATCAGGCCAATGGCCCATCTAGTGCAGCATCCTTTTCTCACTGTGGCCAACCAGATGCCTGTGGGAAACCTGTAAGCAGGATTTGAGCACAAGGGCGCGTTCCCCTCCTGTGGTTTGCAGTAACTGGTATTCAGAAGCATTACTGCCTCCAACTGCGGAGGGAGAACATAGCCTTCAATAGCCCTCTCTTAAATGAATTTGCTAATCCTCTTTTAAAGAAATCTAGGTTGGTGGCCATCAGTCCCTTGTGTGAAGTTTCTGCAAAAAAAACCCCACATGTTTTGGCAGACTTTCCAGGAAAGAGTGGAAATGAGAGAGAAAAGGTGGGGGAAGCAAGAGAAACCCCAGAGAATTCTAGGAGATAGGCCAAATCTCACAAAGCCAGGGGGTGGGGGGTGGATTCTAGTTAGTAGTTAGTAAAAGAAAATGCTGTCATTTGGTATGTTTTTCATAATCTCAGGACCTCCAAATTTCATGTTTCGTTTACCTCCTGGATTTAAAAATGGTGAGAAGTGACAGTACGAATTCTGTTCTTCTAATTAAAACCTCTTCTGTCTCTTTCCAATCGGTTCCTCTGGCAACACAGAGCACAGGCTTCAGGATGACAGGATAGCAGGCGGCTTCACTTCACACAGATCAGGGACTAGAGTAGGATGGGCATTTGCTTGATTTTTTTTCCTTAACTAGCAAAAAGATGGTACAAAATTTCGTTCAGTTTTTGCAATAACTGTAACCTATAGAATTATTACAAAATGATTACAAGGATAAGTACAGAATAATTAGTGTTGGCTGTCAACAATTATTATATTACAATGTTGCATGTTCGAGTCCTTTGATTTATGTAAATCATATTTGAAGATGTGTGAAACTTATTTTGCTATTAATTAATAAAAGGCCATTAGGATGTTGTTGTTTTTTAAGTGCTAACATCCCCCACCCTTTTACCCTTTTATTTATTGTTTACAAGTGCATGCTAATTCTTTCATTCAAAACCTGAAGGGATTGAGCGCAATCTCCTGTGCTTAGCACACCTTGTAGCACAATTTTAACTAAGCCTATAGTGAACTCAATGGGACTTATTTTTAGAGCAAAGGTAAAGGATTGTGCTGTCAATTATTTGCATTACTTCAATTGTCCCTTCCCCCCTCCCCCCCAAAAAATGGTTTAGCAGAAGGCAAGGGATGCATATGGCATTGTTGTAGGGGGCAGGGGAATAGGAAGATCTTAGAAGGGATCCTGTTAATAAGTTAAGCATCTTGCTGAGCCAAAAACCAAATCTGGATCATGAGTGATTATGTGCACAGTATTTAAAAGATGAGGTTTTATAAACCAGTGCTCGGAAACAAATATACTTAATGTTAAAACTGCACCATGTTTATTTTCATTAACAGGAAAAGCATCAAGAATTAAAGATTTCAAGGAGGAACCTTAGGTGATTAGGTGATTTGTGGCAAATTCAAAGAAATTCAGCTCCTAACTGGTTCAAAGATGTAATCTTCTAGTAAAAGCAGCTTCTCCATACTATCTGCTGCTTATCCTATCCAAGATTTCTCAGTTGTCACTTAGAGTAAGCATGTGTGCCTTCCCATCTCTGTTTTCTGTTGTTCTCCCTAGGTGATAAAATAATTTGAGTTTAATCTACAGTAAAGTTCTGTCCATGTGTCTGGGGCAAAAATATGCAGGCCACACACCCCCAACATGTCCCTTGCCTGCTGACTCCACTGTATCCTGTGTTCAACAAAAAGGTCTGAACAGGATTCTAAGTGCATTAGGTGAATGTGCTCAGATGCCTCTCAATGGCTGGGAATGCTGCTAATACTGTACAAGGTTTCCAACTACTGAGCTGATTCCTCTCCTCCTCCTCCCCCTTCACACCTCCAAATTCTGCTCCAGAAGCCCCCCCCCCCAAAAAAAAACTCCCCAGAGCTGATTTTGAGAATGTGCAGGGCACAGTGCCGGTGGAGCTGCAGTGTTGCACAGAGTCCTATGGAACTCCACCCTGAGTGCATGTTAACATTTCCCAGCTGATGAAAGAGAACAGGAAAGCTGGAAGCACAATGAAATCTATATGTCTGAAAGAAATCTCCAGCTTGTGGACTATGGCAGTTGCTGCTAACCAGCTTTGCAGCTACATTCGGCGCCTCTTTAGTTTTCTTCCTGTAATTCACAAGCAAACAGAAGATGCATTCAGCAGCCTTTAATATTGCTCCCCTCTGAATGACTGAAAATCTATTTTCATTGACTGGACAGCAGGCAGAAATGGTGATTCTGCAGCTGTCTCTTAGGACAATATGTAAAGTATGTTTGGCATGCTGGATGCCTTGTTGTCTAGCTATTCAGCAGAGAATTCCCTAGAACAGGATGTCAAATATAAGCCTATAAGGACACCCCTCTTAAACCGGCCTGTCATATATAACAGTGCAGCCCTTTTGTCTTTTTTCCTTCCTGTGGCAGCAGAAGGAATGCCATGGAAATCCAAGGTGGTGAACCAGAAAGGCAGGACGTTCACTTCTAGATTTCCTGTGGTGAACTGGAACAAGGACAAAGACAAAAATCTAGGCTAGAGTGGCCTGGAGGAGAGGGTTTCTAGGGGTCACAGAGACTTAAAAATGGGTCATGGCATGGCCTGCTATCAAAAGACCCAAGCAACTCATGGGAGTTTATAGGTGGAGCCAGTGAGTGTGATTTTCTCCATTCCACAGATCCTTACATTTAGTTGTTTATGCTGAGCTGCTACTCAATAGATGAAGCAAATGAGTGATTCAGTATGAGCTTCAAAACTTCATAATGTGAATACAGCATGTAATCAAGTACTGAATAGGTTTGATTTTCTTTATTGCTGTTCTAAACATATGGAGGGGGGGGAATACCAAAGTTTGCATGACCTCCAGGTCTTCAGGAGGGAAATAAAAAGTTAGCCTTAGGGTTGAGGGTGAATCCTCTGTTCTTCTAACTGATGTTCAAAATCCATGCTACTAATTAATAAAACAGAAACAGCAAAAAATCTTGATCACGCATCTCCTCTATGACATCTAGACCTTTAAATATGTGTGGAATTCAACGCAATACATATAGATGTATATATTTCTCAAAAAACAGTATTTGATTTAAATCGCACGCATATTTAAGGGTCAATCTAAATGCAACAGAAGTGATGCATGATGAATATCTTTTACTGATGTTCAGAATTTATGCTACTAATTAGTACAGCAAAAAATGTTAAGCAGATATCTCCTCTGTCACATGTAGATTGACCCTTAAATGTGCATGTAAATATGAATTTACACATATTTAAGGTTGAAAGTATAAGCACTGGAGTGCCAGCAAATCTCCAGACTGACAATCACACTTTTTTCCAATTTATAAGCAATTATGAATCTCTCATTTGATCTCATGCTAGTTCACTGTGTAGATAAGCCATCCTGGAAATGTTTCACACAGAAAGGCGAGGTATAAATCCATTCAATAAATACAATGAATTATAATAATAATCTAATAATCCTAACAATGATTGCTGCTCTGATAACAAGTCTGAACTGATAGCTCTGAGACAGCAGATGTTGTTCATTTCCTTTTTCACTGAATTATTATTTCCTCTCCTGGCACTATAGTTAGTACAAACTGCGCAGAAGCTTATCTACCGGACATTTGACATCTTCATGCTAATGGCTGGGGCCAGGCTGCACACATATTTTTCACGTTCTTTGGCAGCGCATTTTACCTATTGTGCATTGAAAGAAATGCAGCATTAGATAGGAAGCCTGCAAGTAGCACCAGGTTTTAGTTGTTTGTATTGCACAGCATTTTATATTGAAAGCACTGTGAACATTATTTCCTTAGGCACTTCAAATGCCTACTGCATTGCTTCTCATGGTATAAACTCTGAACAGAAAATAAGTGTTCGAAAGCTGGCATTTGTTTCTTCTTCTCGTCTTTACACCAAATAGGATGACCAGGCGACCTCCTTTTCAGAGGACAGTCCTTTAGCTGAAGGTGTCCTCTGTTTGAAGGGTTGTCGAGTCCAGGTCAGATTTAAATGCAAATCATAGAATCATAGAGTTGGAAGGAGCATGAGGACCATTCTAGTCCAACCCTCTGCAATGCAGGAATATGCAGGTGTCCCTTATGGGGATCGAACCTGCAACCTTGGTGTTATCAGCACCACACTCTAACCAACTGAGCTATCAGTGGACCAAAGAACTGTAAGAAGGAAGAGCAGGGGGACAAAGGTGTCAATCAGCTGTTAGCATCTGAACAGTAGACTCAGCAGGTACACTGGTCGTCCAATCATAGTCTTATTCCCCACTATGGTGAGTTGTATTGTAGTTCCATTTAAATTATTGATTATTTATTTATTTATTGTATTCCACTTTTCTGACAATGCATGTAATTTTTCTTAAACTGTTCTGTAAGTATTCGCCCAGATATTGCTAAAGTGTTTTCTGTAGAACTGCTCCACTTGATTTTTACACATCTATTTATCACTTGGCAGTAAATATCTGTACATGATCATGCTTGCATCTGCAGAAGCAGAGGAAAGCTTTAGTCTGCACTAACAGCAACATAGTACAATTCTCCTCCATGGCTGCACTAACCCAACCCTGAATTGCAATAATGGAGGGAAATAACAAATAGCAAACTCAAATATTTTAAAGTAAATGCAATAGTTGTGCATGGTGATGCCTCTCAGTTCTTCTTAACAATATGATTGCTATTGCTTTACAGCAATTCACTTATTCTCTATATAAGAGATTACAGATGTGTTGTATTTTACAGGAAGGGATTCAAGTGCATGCCAGAACTGGAGGACTGTGCAATTAGATTAGAAAATGATTAAGCACAACAAATCCACTTTTGCAGTTTAGAAAGTGACAGGGAAATGCATTTGTGGGGTAAATAGAAGATGAAGACACACAAACACCCCACAAGCAAATCAGGATGAATGCAGGATGAATGCCCATTGTCATATAACCACCCACAAAAACACACACACACACACACACACACACAGAATGGATGCTCAATAAAAGTCAGCGATGATAGTCTAACCACTGTCAGTGGCAGAGCTAGCCGCTCAGGCGCCCAGTGCAGCACGCATGCCCTGTGCCCAGGGGCAGGGCAAGCCGGGGATGGGGGCACGGCACGGAGCCTTGCACATCGTGGAGGATCTCACTCAGGCGGAGCCGCTCCCAGCACAGGTGGCAACAGCGCAAGCGATCCCTCACGGAGGAGCACAAAGAGCAGTGCACACGGAACCTGCATGCCCCGGGAGGATCCAGCAGCACCCTCGCCGCCTGCTCCTTGCTCGGTGAAGAGGTTCCGGGTGAAGGTCTTCAGCAGCACCTGTGGTGCACATGCCCTCGCACATGCAGCCCACCAGCAGCAGCTGTGCCCACCCATCCGCGCAATCCACCGGTGCCTGGAACTCACAGTGGAGCCTCCATGCAGTCTGCCCACTGAGGGGAAGGCAGCTGAGGGGGAGGTGGTGGGTAGACACAAGTCCCATGCCGCCATTTTGGGCAGCACGGAGCCTGCGCCCAAGCCACCGCCCAACATTTTGTCACGCCTCTCAGTGGTGACACCTGGGGCGGACTGCACCCCCCGCACCCCCCTTCCTATGCCACTGACCATTGTGTAAGCAAATTAGGGTGTGTTCAATAAATAGGCTATCTGGAGGAGCCCTGCAAATATATTCAACATCCTTAGGATGCACAGAGCAACAAAGGAACAGTCTAATGGAGAAGGGTCACAATCCTGGAGACTTGGTGATTTGATGGTCCAGTGAAGAAGGCAGGTCCTCTTTCCTTCATGCTTGAAACCTGCAAATAGTCAAAAGCAGACTTGTAAGACAACAACATCTGCAGACCTTCCCAACTTCTTTCTTCCTGGATCAGCTCTGTTGGAATCTGAGAGGTACCAGCCCACCCTGAAATGTCTACTGAACGTATTTCAACAGCCAGAAGAAGGGGAGTTAAAGGCCACACTTTATGTCAGTAAATGTAGGCATGCGCAAGCAATGACAACAGTATGGGTTACAAAAGGGCCAATATTTTCTTGCAATTACCTTTTACAACTTCTCCTTTAATATGCACAGATTCATGTCAAAAAAAACTTCCAGATAACACAATGAAACTCTGGTGTTCTCTTAGCAAAGAAGTAAAAATATTCTGGAATTAAACTCTTAACTTCATTTTCATAAACAGCCTTCAGCTACAAAATCATCTTTTTTTCAAAACAATACAATGAAAGAGGTCACAGGAAAGAATCATATGAGGAAATAAAGGCTAAGAACTTCCTTTGGAAAGGGTGCCTTTAGTAGTAAAACAGGAAATTATTCATTCTTCCTCTTGGTAGCTGATGGAAAGTCCAGGGAGTGTTTGATAAACACACACAAAAATGTACTATCTGGCACTTTCATTACTGTATTCTGTAAACATTGCTTTACTACATAATCCTGCCTGGTCACTCAAAACAATCAAGTTTATGCACAACCCCAAACTAATGCAGCCAAACAGATACCTCTCATTCTTCAAGTTGCTCACATGTGTCAAATACCTTCCAAGAATGAATGGAGCTATGTAACCTGCTCCTGTGCACATTTTCTTGGATGGAAACACAACTGTGTTCAACTGTTGGTGGCGTCCTTCTGTCTTGAGACAATGGAGTAGTGCACCATCAGTGGTAAAGTCAAACCACTGGAGAGTTACAGCGCCTGCTGTGACTGTAGAGACCAATACAGAAGAGATATGTTCTATTGCAGCTAGGGCAGATGAAGGCGTCTGGTTTAGCTGGTGCAGATACACCATGGCATTTATTACCAAATAAGTGTGCACAGGATTATAGCCTTAATGCCCAAAAATTATAAGCAAAAGAAAATTGATTGTATAGGAACTGCTCCTTTAGGTAAGTGTGCAAAATGCACAACCCACCAATATACATTTGACCAGTAGGGGCTCAATCAGTGACCACAAGTTTTGGCTCACATTGGTAGCTATTTGTTACTGCCACTGACCCCATCTTTCCTTCAAGTCCTCCAAGTTCTGTTCATAGGATGAACAGAAGACTCGGGAAGAAGGAGCAGGGTTTAATCTCTAACTCTGATCTGTGCTTTTTCCACAGCATATATTTAAAGCACATGGCTTCCCGCAATGAATCCTGGGAATTGTCGTTTACCCCTTCACAGAGCTGCAGTTCCCACCATCTGTAACAAACTAGAGTTCCCAGGATTCTTTGGGAGAGAACCATGTGTGTTACATGCTTTAAATGTATGGTGTGGGTGTGACTTTGTCTCTGAAACACAACACTGTCAGAGATAAACCCTGCCTCTTCTCTAAAGCTGCTTGCAGACAACCAATTTAATGAGCACTGAGTTTGATTTTTTTTTGCCAAGAGATTAAACAACATTGGCTATTTAATGAGAATTTATCCTGATTTGCTTGTGGAGAGATTAGACCATGTTGCATTAGGCAACTGTTATCCTACACCTTCCAAGTTCGCTTCTCATCACTTTCCTTATCACAAAAAACTCCAGTCTTTGTAGGGCTTGTTCTGCAACGGCTCCAAACCAGCTTTAATTGTGCAGCCTAAGTTTGCTGGGATATAAAATTCACCCTAAAACTGTGATGCTCTGAAAGCACCATAAGTTTAAGTCTCAAGATAAGACAGCAGGGCTATTGCAGTATGAAGTTAAAAACTAAGGAGGGACAAAGTGGGGGGACAAAGTGGTCACCATGACTATCAAATTTGTGGATTTTTGAGCTTAATAAGATTCCTGCTTTCGTTGCCTGCCAGGAATGGCAGAAACAGGGACATTGCTAGTGGGCTGAGTTTGCCATAATGGATCCCAAGTTCTGCAGGTCTGTCTTAGAATATTGCATGTTTGGAGTGCAGTGTAAAGCAAATATATTTGTCTGCCAAAAGTGAGACTATACTTCTTCAAAAGAAGCCGAGAGTCAACAAATGTTGGATGTGGACAGTCCTGTCCACCAGTGGTTATCCTGAGCTGAACTGCTTCTGATCTCTTGACAACGTGATCCTTGTGTACTCAGAAGTAAGTCCTATTGAATTCAGTGGGGCTTACTCCATGGCAATTAGAGTTAGAATGGCAGCCTGAGGCCATACATTATACATTATACATCTTCACTATACATTTATACCACATGGCTTCCCCCCCAAGAATTATGGGAACTGCGGTTTGTTAAGGGTGCTGGGAATTGTAACTCTGTGAGGGTTAACAGTGGTATAGCATGGAGGGGGGGCATAGGGGCGGTTGTTCAGGGCACAAAATTGTTAGGGGCACAACATTTCAACACCTGGTGCTGCCTCAATACAGCTGCGAACTTCCGTCACTGAGCTCCATTGAAAACGGCTTCTCCATGCGAACAAGCAAGTGGCCTCTCCAGACAACGGAACAACTTTAATATCTCTGTGGCTGCGATCTCCTGGGTGACGCAGATGCTGTTAGGCAGTTGAATGTGCATGCGTACTCTGTTTCCCTCCCTTGCCCCCCTCTGCATGGCCCTGGGCCCTGGCAACCCATATTACACCACTGAGGGATAAACTAAAGGTCCCATGATCCTTTGAACTGAATCATGTGCTTTAAAAATATGGTGTTAATGTGACCTGCGTCTCACAAAATGTACTCTTGTAAAGATGCATAGGATAAATCAGGGATGGGGTGTGTGTGGCCCCTTCCAGAAGGCTTCTAATCCAATTGTATACCAATTGGACAGGTGCTAACACTGGGATCAAATATTGTATTCTATAGTATTCTAGCTCCCAATGCATCCTATAATTTCACATTTATTGATAAGGGTATTTCAGACCCTTCACTCCTTTAACTCTTGCCCACGAAGGCTAAAGAGACCTATATTGCCAGATATGCAGAAGCAAAGGAAGGGATGGAAAGCTACTGCTTAAGTAGGCTTTACACTTGTAAGTGAAATTGGTCTCTCCTCCCTTCCCAGGTTTGTACTGAGTCATCTGTGCAGCAGTTTATCTTCAAGGCTTTTGGCCTTTTTCATGCTTATCTGAAACGACAGGCTACACATTTATTGTTTGTATTCTTTTGCATGCTTTTCCTGACATGCATGAGGTGGGGGTAGAGGAAAAGTAGCCTATAGGTAGCCTCTTTGCAAATTTCGTGACATTACCATAGGATCTGTGCTGTTTTCAGCAGTAATCGTCATGCCTCAGTCCATCTAAAATGTTAAGGTGCTTGCTGGTTTCTAAAAGGCCCCTGCCAGGCTTATATATATATTCAGCCTTCACACATAACTGAAGGCAGCTTGCCCAAGTATTCTACAGGATCGTTCTGATTAATTCCCCGAGTTCAAAGGCAACCCAGACTCCCAGCACCTTTCCCCTTACATTTGGAACCATTCACCCTGTGTGACCCACAACTGGGTGAAGTGTATTTTTACCCAGGAGTGAAAGGCATTGAAAATACAAGCACCTGTCACATAACTCTACCAAGAACATTGGAGTGACATGAGCTTGTAAGGAGGCCCTTGCATTTGATGACATCAGGGACTGGTGGTTTCTTATGCTGTTGTTCTTGACAGAAAACACTCTGATATATGAAACTAACTGATGCTTCAACTGTAAGTACAATACATATTTTCTTTCTGTGGGTGCTGGTTAATAGCATGTCCATAATGTGCACCTAAATCTCGAATTCACCTGACAACGTCACCTCTTTTGCTGTCCCCGTATGAGCTAGCTATCCTAAGAGCCAGGTCTGTCGATTTGGATTAATTTAAATGTTTTTGCAAATGGTTGATGTTTTGGTAACGTGAGTAATAAAAATGTGATACACATTTTTTGACACTTTGTGAATATGTGTGCTCCTTTATTGGTGAGAAATGTATGTTTTGAACACTACACCCTGTGAATGCTTAAGGAAAATTAATTCTTAGAGTGGGCAATAATGGCTGAAGTTCCTTTGGCTGGTTTACTGCCATACTATGAGTGTTTTTTTCACTTACCATGGAAGATGTGCACCTATTTCTTCTTTTAGTTATGCATCATGTGGCTAGAATAATAGAACTAACCTCTCTAAGCAAACATGATTGGATGTAGCATCACCCACAGTCCCCACGTTGGTTTGTTAAGTTGTATATTGGGAGTCAAGTTTGCAAATGAATTTCCTTAAATTAGCCATGCATGCTTGAAAGTTAGTAAAATTGTGAGCGTAGCTTCATTTCAGTGAAACACACCACAGCCTAGTGGCTGCAGAGCAAATTGCAACTTCACTGCCAGGAATATTGGCTGTGCCCACATTGCCAGCTTTGAAAACAGCTTGGTTGTTCCTCTTCTTGGTTCAGATCGAAGCTGGTTTTGGGGGAAAATGCATCAAAATGCAGCATTTCAGAAGAAATGATGGGATAGATACGAGATGGAAACTGATGGTAGCTAACTGTGTCCGAAGCAGCGGTTGGAACACTCTGAATACAGAGTGAAGAGGTGTGTGTTCATTTCCATTGTCTGATCACAGTCCAGAGAGCGAGCTGCATTACTCACGGTTACTGTGTCTCCTTTACAGTCACATAAACCCAGTGAAGAGCCTCTGCAACAAACCCAGATGCCAGCTCTGTGCTGATACCCACATCACTATAGTAGCAGCACTGTTACAGCTTCTTATAGTACCTGCCCTAACATCAGGTCTCATTCTCCAATGGGTGTGTGCCTGCTTCCATATTAACCTCCCTATGCACTCAGGTTTGTCTGTCAATGCTTTCCTCCAATTGTTTCCACCTTTTGAGGTGACCCGTGGCAACTAGGGCTATTTTCAGTCATGTCATTCTTTTTGCAGAAATTTCTCCTCAGGGAGGCTCATGTGGCCCCATCTTTTTTGGTGCTAAGAAAAGACTTTATCTCCAGTATTATTGTTTCTTATTGTCTTGTCTGTTTTATGCTGCTTCTGATTGCTGTTTTCCAAACATATTTTATATTTTGGATGTCGCATTTTATTATTTCATTTGTAACTTTGTAAATCGCCCTGGGAATAAATCACCTGACAAGCATGTCCTTTGGTATTCTGTTCTGGGCACACAGACCAACCTTTATGCATAATAAGAAATGGGCATCAAAATAGGACATTGAAATAGCTGCATTAATAATGAACAGGAGTCTCCCAGGCACTCTGTTTCTGGTTTGCAACAAATTTCACATCACCATTATTCTGAAAAAGAACATCAAATCGTGACTCCAGTCTGAAACTGATAAATTAGAATTTACAAATGCATTTGATTGCATTCACTTATGGCTGTATTGGTGGAACAGCACCCCTGTTAAGATACAAGAGGCACCCACTATCTGTACTTTCCAGAAACAATGGAAGGTATTTTTATTTTGGCAATCTTTTCCAGCTGGGTGGAAAGGTCTTTGCCTTAGGTTTAAAAACATACAAAATGAACATCTACCTTTAGTTGCTTTGGGTACTGTTTCTATGGTAAATTTGTGTGGTTTTTGGGTATTTTAATGGTATATACAGCAAAAGGTATTGCCAAAGACTTCTATTCTCTTGTATAAATTTCAGCTTTGTGTTGAAATGTAACAGACTGTACCTCTGGTCTCCATGGTCTTTGGAACTCACTGCTCATATTTGTTTGCTCTATGCTTGCGCGTGTTTATTAGTACATCTGTCAGCTGAGGATAATACTTCAGGCATCTGATGAAGTGGGCTCTCATCCACAAAAGCTTATGCCACAATAAATCTGTTCATTGTCACAAACCTCTTTGTTGTCTCCTCAAAGGAACTCCAGCATTCCTTAAGAGTTCTTTCACTAGAAACCACCTGGCTGTGACATATTAATGTGAAAAGAGGAATACCCACAGTTGCAGCAGACACGGTGATGCTAGATGATGCACAGGGAACATCAATAATTCCTTGTTCATTGAGACAATGCCCTTTTGTTCCGTTTCTTCTGAAGTGTGACAAATGAAGCATTGAAAAGTGAAATTAAGCTCCAGCCTTGGCTTTCTCATCCACATGGAAAGCGGTAAGCGGAACAGGGTGTGATGTCGCCATTTTCTATACGCTCCCTTACCGCAACGTGCTTTGTTGCTGCCGTTCATCAAACACAAATGTATTGTTCTCTGCAATGGACCCTTTGTTAAGGATTCCTCATTCAGTTTTGGGCACGAAATCTGAATTGCTCAGAATGGCCGGCATCTGAAATTCAGCAAGTGGCATCATAAGCTTTGTGGGATGTGTGAGAGGCATCATGACCCTAGGGAAGCCTGTGATATTTTCAACGGTTCCTAAGCTGCTTCTTTTTTGGGGGGGTGCTTTAATTGTATAGTATGTGTGCAGCCTGTCAGTAGAGTCTCAAAGCAGTTAAAATAGACGATCCAATCAAAATGCAGTATGACACACAGATCACCTGACCATGTCACGTGGACATTGTACATGCACCTTGGCTTATGTTGCAGTTCTATGGGCATTGAAAAGCAAAATGGGTGTGCTAAGCCCAAAGCTTACTCCTGTGGCCTCCTGCATTTATACTTGCATTTATACAAGCTGTTGATGAATTAGCAGAGAGTGATGTGTCCTCGTAGGAATAATGTCAGAGGAAATAGGAAAAGACATAAGACCATTGCTCATGTACGGAACAACAGCAGCAAGGATTTTAGTGGCCAGGAACTGGAAAAGTGAGACAGCCCCAACGATAACTGAGTGGCAAACCCTGATGATAGAGTACCTTGAACTGGCGAAGATGTCAGGGAAAATGAGAGGGCTTACAAACCAGAAGGTATATAAAGAATGGAATATATTCAAAAAATACTTAAATATATATTATCCAAATAATAACCTTTTAGGGTTGATACTTGCAAAAGAAAAAGAAATATACAATAAGTTTAAGACAAGAATGTAAAAGGATTAAAAGCAGTAATAAAAGAATGTGCGATAAATTTAACCAAAAAAAGACAATACAAATACAATGTGAAAAATTGGAAGTTGCTTTTATTTATGATTGTATAACATTGAAAAATGGATTTTTGTGAAACAACGTTCTTGATGTTCTTTTGTTGTTATCTAAAATTCTTTATCCTTCTATTCTGATTTTTCTTTATTCTTATTTTCTTTTCTTATTTTCGATCTGATGTATGTAGATATATGTATTTTTGTTTTAAAACCAATAAAGATTTGTTTTAAAAAAAAGCAGAGAGTGATGTGGGAAAATAGCAAGAAGGAAAAGGCAGTCACGGCAGTACTTTTAATCACATATCAAAAATGTTCAGTAAATTATGAAAGCAACCAGTTGCTGCTCAAGGAGTACACAGATGTGTGTACTCATATGGTGTGTGTGCATATGTGTAAATGTCACACACACTGAACCAGCCTTTAGCAACAGCAGTGATAGAAATGAACATTTGCTTTCAGCTTCTAATTTTTCAGACAACAGTCCTGGAAAACCAGAACCTTTCAGCTGATTATTTCTGTGGCTAGATTTGATTCCACTGCTCTCTGGAAAATAGCTCTTGTGCTGTGAAATGGTTTAGAAGAACTTGCTCAGTTTGAAAGTGACTGTTTAATGATGATTGTGTAATTCACGCAAGCTATCAGCTCCTTGTGATGACCAGCGAATGCTTTTGCAACAATTGTGTATTCTCCCTAAAAGAAAGAAAATGAGTTGATTTGTAATTGTGAAAGGTGCTTATATTGTGCATTCTTAAGTCCCAGCAATTTCATTGGAGCTGAGGGCTAGTTTAGAACTATCTGCTAAAGTCGCCTCAAGTTGATACTTCAGGGGATTCCGGAATAGTGAGTCAGTTGTCCAATGCTTCAACAAACATTTGTATTATTACTTACTGGTTTCTGTCTTTTTGAAAAAAATTCCCAGAATGTTAGGTAACACAGTATTGACACATCAGAGTATTCATATAAGTGATTGCACACAATATAGTCCTTGGCAAGTTAAACCAAGCCCTGTGTGTATTCATCTGCACATGTGACACTCCCATACAACCAAACTGCTCATTCATGTCAGTGGAAGGCAGCCTCCATCCTCAAAAGGATGGGCTCTCCAGCATGCCAACAATTGTTCCTGTAATCTGAAGCAGAAAGCTATTCAAGAAGTTGGTGCATGCCATACTGCATGCTGTGATCCGTTTGCAAGTCACAGTCTAAAATAAACTATGGTTTACTGTGAATAAACCATAGTGCTGGTGCATGCCGATTAATTGTACAGTACTCACTTCCCTCCTCGCTTGGGAATTAACCATGGAGTTATGTGTGACCCAGAGCTTGTGATTTCTTAAACAAAACACAAGTTGTAAGCTAGGAACAAAGCTTGGTTTCCATTTGCGGTTTATCTGGAGAGGAACGAACCATGAGCACTGCTAAATGTTGTCCACTCACAAAAATAATAGCAGATTTGAATTCCTCACACCCAAAAACATTTTTTTTAAGACCCCTCACGGAAGAAATTTGCAAAAATTACATTTCACCCCATAAAATGACACGCCCTATACATAACACCAAGTTAGCCACTCCATTCAAGAGAGAGGCTCTCCTGGTGCCTTCATTACATATCTTCTCCCGTGCCTTTGACTCTAATGAGTCAAATCTATGGCCTTTTGAACTGGGGTGGCAATATTGTTTTGTTTGTTACTATGCTATTTATTCTTATATTTTTATATTGTAAACCGCCCTGCGATCCTCGGATAAAGGATGGTATAGAAATTTTAATAATAATGATACTTATGTATTATCAAGATTTTGATCCATAAAGTACCTCTTCAAATGTTGGCTCTCTACCACTGATTCTCACAGTTGTGTTGATTGTCTCTGCAGAAGAACAATAATCAAGAATTTGAGCATGACAAAAACATTATCCCATTATTCTTTCATTTCATTTTTCATTTCACTTTTAATTTGTATACTGCCTTTCTATATACACAATGTTGTTTACAAGCTGAAAAAAATTACAATTATACAAATACTGTATCTGCATCTTAAGAAGTTTACACATTTCTTCAGTGGGTGGAATTTCTAGAACAAATGTAGAGGTGTAACATCTAATAGAGGAGCCTCAGAAGTGAGATTTATAGAATGTTGGAAAACTGACAGAAAGTACCACCTTGTTTCAGAACCTAGGTTTTAAGGCCTAAACTGTAACCCCTCTACAATTTGGTTTAAGGAACTGAAGTAAATATAAGCTGCACGTTTTCCATCTTGTTTAGAAACCTGTAACATCCACTGTTTAATTTAATATATAAATTTACTGTTTCTTGAAAGAATCCTGTCTCCTGACACATCTTCAGTTTTACCCTTTTTTGTTGTGTGGGGGGGGGGATCTGTTTAACTTCCCTAAGTCTCCCAAGTCCCAGAGTTTCCTTTCAAAAAGCAAATATTGCCAGTAGTGAGAGAGGCCACGCCTCAACTTTCCAGAGGCCAGTTGCTATGGTATTAATGGCATCCCATGTGAACTGAAAATGTGCCCTAGCATAGTGCTGTGGGTGCATGTTTGCTAACATAGAACTGCCCTTGTACATAGCAATTAGTGCAATACTGATTTAGCCCTATGGAAGTCATTGATGGGAGAGTAAGTTTGGGATGAGAATCCTGTATGAGGGAGAGCTGCCTTACACTGAATCAAAACATCGACCTCTCTAGCTCAGTATTGCTTACACTCACTGACTGTAGCTCTCCAGGGTTTCAGACAGGACAACCTCCCAGCCATACCTGGAGATGCCAGGAATTGAACATGGGCCCTTCTGTGTGCAAAGCAGATGCTCTACGGCTGAACTATGTCCCTTTCCCCACTTTACCACTGACTATATCATTAGTTTAGCCTGTTGGCAAAGCCTTAAAAGTCACAACTGTTGTTCTGCTATGATCCTGCTAGATTTAGAAAAGTGTGATGGAGGGGGCCCCATGTTAAGACCTACTCTTGTCCCTGTAAGATTTTGCATGTGTTCTGCATGTGTCCCAGTTTTTGGACACACAACTGTCCAAATACCTTTAGCAAATAAATAAACAGGAGACTTAGAAAAACATGTGCAGGGTTTCAAGCTAAGAGCAAATGCAGATCCTATATGTCAGCTAAAGGCGCCATAATGTACTCTTACCTCCCTTCAGAGCTCCACAAAATGTATAGCCATCATCCACACCTTCGCAAAGGTAACCTTTCCATTTTACGGCTTCAAACCCTTTAGACCATATGTTTACATGTGCTTTCAAAATGGTTAAATCAGCCCCTATAAAAATTAACACAATAAAGCATGTTACATGGCAACAATTTCAGTTACAATCCTGACAACATTCAATGGCTTTCTCAGGGAAGGCAAAAATACACTTGTGATCTAGAACACTTTCTGAGCTCATTCAAATCCAAAGGAATTTTTACAATGTATTTTGTCTGATAGTCTTCTATATGAATGAAACATGAATTGTAGACTATTATCCTCATACTTCCACTTCTTCGCGCGCACACAGCTTGGAACAGATAAAAGCTTCATTCTCCCATTGTGTAATTGTTTCCCATATTCCATTTTCAGTAGCAAACACAGGATTGAAAATTCACTAAGGATACCTGGCTCTCAGAAGCATTAGCAAATATAAAATGTCCAGAAAACAACAAAAGGTTGCTTTGCTTGCAGTGTTACAGAGAGCTTCTAAATGAACAAACAAAATAAGAATACATTTAAATCCAGGGTAAATTATGTGAAATGTATAGACAAACCAATGGAAGTGGGGTTGGCTCATGCCAGATGGCTCTCCTTCCCACCTCCACATGATGATAAGATCTTCTCTAAAAGCCTAAGGACAAAATGGGTTCATTTGTGAGTTGATTTTCAACATCTGCTTTCTGTCCTTGAGCAGCTGTGATAAACTTCTTCTTCTGTCCATGTTTTAACAGCATCCCTTCTGGAGGTCTATGGTATCTGTGGAGTTCTATGGAGTTCTTGTATCACTAGTGCAAGGCAGGGCATGTGATTTTCACTAGTACACCCTGCCTCACACTAGCCTTGCCACATTAGCACCCCTTCCCAAAAAGTGTTTCTGGAGATCAGGAGACGCACCCCTCCAGAGCAGTATGGGATATGGCAATCAGATCCCCACCCCACCTCCGTGGAAAAACCTCCCATAAGCACAAAGCCACCAGTTAATACAGCCCAGCAATTGATAAAACTTTCAGGTTGAAGTGCATCTCGTAGTAATGTAAAGCAATGAGCTTGGTGTTACTTGAAATAGGAATATATCTTACTTGGAATCCAGAAAAGAGTTCCCCTCCATTCTGATTTACCCTTTAGTGAACACGGCTCTACTTTAAAGGAGAAGTCTTTTGTTTGAAGGCTTCTACCTGCATAACAAAGAAAGTTTAATAATGTTGCAAACCTCATTACAAAATGGCACGAAGCTTTGAACTTCCTTATTAGAGCCTCTGCTGAAATGCAACACACTTTGCCTTTGAAGTTAATATTGTTGCACGTCACCCCAATCTCTGAGAGGTGTGAGATTCGTATTTCCTTTGGACTGATGGACAGCAGTGTGGTATATATATAAGAATATATATATATATATATATATATATATATATATATATATATATATATATATATATATGTGTGTGTGTGTGTGTGTGTGTGTGTGTGTGTGTGTGTGTGTGTGTGTGTGTATAACACATATATAGAACTGAGACTATGATGGAGGGGTTCGCAGTATTAACACTCCGAAACGGTCAAATCAAAGCACATAAAGTTTTCCAAAGTCATGTGATAAGAGGAAGCCTGTACAGTGTTTTCCCTGAGGGAAGTGGTTTTGTTTTGTTTTGTTTTGGAAAATGTCTGCTGTATATTCAAAATCTAAAAAACTTATAAAATAAATAAGGAATCAGTTTAAAAAAAAAAAAAAAAAACACTCCAAAAGGGTCTTGCTTTTCCCATCACAGCAGCCTTGGATTCAAACATAAATCAAGCATTGCTCTATCTCTCTGGCTTTTCATCCTGATCACACTGGAGTACAGTACAGTGGTACCTCGGGTTAAGAACTTAATTCGTTCTGGAGGTCAGCTCTTAACCTGAAACTGTTCTTAACCTGAGGTACCACTTTAGCTAATGGGGCCTGCTGCTGCCGTTGTGCCGCCGTCATGCGATTTCTGTTTTCATCCTGAAGCAAAGTTCTTAACCCGAGGTACCTGAAGTGTCTGTAACCTGAGGTACCACTGTACTACAGACACCCATGTTGCATTGTGCTACTTTATCCATTGATCTGTGGTTATGCACTTGGAAATACAGTAAAGCCACCCTTTTATGGTTATCCACAGATATATTTTTAAATATTCCTTTAGCTAACCACCTGCACTTTCTAAACAATGAGCGCTCACACCTTCCTTTGTGGGCACCCTTTGCGGGACTGCGCACAGCACCTTGGTCACGTGGGACCCACCAGCTGTTTGGGCTTGCCTCCCTCCCTGTGCTAGTCATTGGTAGGTAAAGGTAAAGGGACCCCTGACCATTAGGTCCAGTCGTGACCGACTCTGGGGTTGCGGCGCTCATCTCACGTTATTGGCCGAGGGAGCCGACGTACAGCTTCCGGGTCGGTTGGCAGGAGCAGGGACCGAGCAACAGGAGCTCACCCCATCGCGGGGATTCGAACCGCTGACCTCCTGATTGGCAAACCCTAGGCTCTGTGGTTTAACCCACAGCGCCACCCGCTAGTCATTGGAGGTTCCCGCCAAACCTCAGCCAATCAGCGCCACAGGGCGGTGGGGCCAGTTGCTTAAATAGGAGGCGGAGCCAGCAGCAACTGCAGAATCCTTTAGTCTATCTTCCCTTAATGAGGGGGGCATGAAGTGGTGACTCACCCCCCCCGTGGCGATTCCAGGGTCCCCTCTTAAAGGGGTTTGTATATGCAAGTCACTGGCCATACACTGAAAGGTTGTCAGTGAACTCCCCTGCGTTGCGGGGATATGGGGTGGGCTGCCAGCATACACAAGCGTCTTGGTGTGCACCCTCCCATATCCCATTCACCATGAGGAGACCCAGTTCCCCCAGCTGGGGGGGGGAGGGCTGGGAGAGATACACGCCCAATGCCTAAGCCAAGGTCTTCCTACATCTGAAAGGTTTCTTAATAAAGTTGTGGCCAATTTTTGTTCCATAACACATTGTCACGAGTCATTATTCCTTCTGGTGGTCTCTCGGGGCCGGGGGTCCCCGGCTGGACATGCAATAGCAGTAGCATGATATCTTCATCAAGGCAAAGTGAAAGTCATAAAATAATGGGCAATCTTTTGAATCTCACAGCACTCTTCTGCGGACGGAAAGTAAGTAATAAAGAGAAGCAAGAAGAAGAGGAAGAAGTTTCCGGGAAAGAGCTTGGCAGAAGCCCAACGGTAATATGTTACAGAGTGTTAAGATGGTGAATGAGGAATGAGGAAGCTGCCTACAGGCGCACAGAGGGACAAACAAACTGGGTGAGGCACCAGCATCTCTGATCTGTGTGAAGTTTTAGAAATGGCAGCCACCTCGGGGGAGGCTGGTCCAGATCAGCACTGACATGCAGGGAGAGGGGTATAAACCTTTTTACACATACACACTTTCCCCTGTGAAAATTGCTTCCCTTAAACTGCTGCTTGTCACATTAGCATGCACACATATCTTTTTCCGTAATGTAGCAAATAACAGTGTGTGTGACTTCTGTTGTGGGGAAATGGAGGCAGGTAGAAAGGGCTATGCACATATCCTGGCCTGGCCACATTCAAATCACACCCCTACCCCCACCCCCACAAAACTGCTATTTGCAAATGTTTAAAGAGACCTGAGATGTATGAAAACAACTGAACTTGGCCCTCAGTTAGTTTGTGCCAAGTGTGAAATATCTCCGATTGCACCAAAGTATATTAGGACCAAGAAGCAATGGCTGATCTCCCTTGAAAACTATAAAAGCCAGCAATTATTCAGGTTGTTCTCCAGCATTATTTGCAACACACTCTTTTTTCTGTCTTACTTAAAGAAATGGAAATTGGAGACAGAAATTAACGTGTGCAATCCTAATGAAAACACCTGGAGCTTTAATCAGAGGAAAGGGGAAAGTGATCCTAATTATTTCACAAACGCTATTGGAAATTAAAGCCATCTGATACTTTACTTACTGCAGTTGGAATATAAAATGTCTATGTCGTCTGAACTGCAAAGCAGGTGCCTTTCTTCTGCCACAGTAAATCCACAAACGGAGAGAATCATAACAAGCAGGAACATGTTTCTATGTCTGTAAACCATTTCAAGAGCAGACCACATAGAAGGATACAAGACGGTATTGCATCATTTTTACTTAAGAGGAAGAAAGTTACGCTTAGTCACCCACCCTCAGACATGTGATTTCAGGGGCTTTTTCCCCTCTTTTCGTTTTTAATTATGCTTCTACAGAAGGTGCACTACAAATGCTTGAAAGCCTTTCCCAGTTGCTTAAGAATAATAATTTTGCCAGATTATCTATACCTAACCTAGTTTGGACAAAGCTACATTTCAAGAAGTGAATTCAAAAAAGGCAAAAACATTTCAAGAAGTGAATTCTAAAAAGGCAAAAACTATTGAACCATCGTGTTTGTCTCACAATATCAAATGAGGAAGTTGCTCATGATCATCTGAGCTCATGATGGTACCAGGGTGGTCATGCATAGCCCTGCTTTCAATGCCTGCAAAGGTTTTGGGGTGCACATATTGCTTCCCCTCCCATCTGTGCCTGTCCTATAGCTTGTGGCTGAATTCCTGTATGTTGTATCCTCCAAATGCCAGACAACAAAAATGCAGTGATTTGGCATTTCAGAACTAATAAAGTGAAGTGACGTGTGTGTGTGTGTGTGTGTGTGTGTGTAGTTGATAAAAGGTAGTGGGTGAAATTGTTCTTATGGTTAAAAAGAAATTCAGAAAATATTTCTAGATCTGAGTAAACTACCATCTTATTTATTGAGGTACATGCTATGTATGAAAATATTGTTTTCCCAGAGCACCTGCATAGAAACATTTCCTGTAGAACATATTATTGCTATGAAATCTCTGGACTTTGATATAGTTAGGATACACCAGGGATGGCTCTACTATGGAACTAATTAAGCTTAAGCTTCAGGGCCCGTAATCCTGAAGGGGTCCACGTTGCTTAATTTTGGGGGGTCTAGTAGACTCAATTTGAGTTGCATGATTCAAATCAATTTTTTGTTGCATAGATTTTTACAATCCCAAAGCTTGAGAGTCAGTAGCAAAGATGTTGTAAAAGTGTGGTGATCTGTTGTGGAACAACCTCATTGAAGAAGAAAGCAGGGGTTACCCAGACCTCGCTGCTGGTTGTGAAGGGGCCCCCATGACCGCTCAAGCTTCAGGGCCCCCAAAATGGAGGTCCGCTACTGAGATACATGGAACTCCCTTATACGCATTAATTGGCATAACTACACTATGAACTTGTAAGAGATCCCAGGAAACTAGTTATCCGAGTAGAAACTGGTGCCCACAAGAAAGAACCCCCTATAAGTCTGTGACACATTCCTGTCATGAGTCTCATCCCATCAGGTTTCAGTAATGCCTATTAGGTCATATTTGCCATCCTGCATTAACAGCTCCAATTCATCTTGCTTATTTCCCATACTCTGTGCATTAGTATACAGACAACAGAAACCACGAGTTATTCCCTCCCACTGCTTCCTTCTTGCAGTTCTCTGCCCTTTAGCAGGTCTCTGTAGCACCACCTCATTTGGTAAGAGACCTATGGCCACTCCTGGACTGAGATAGCTTGGCCGTTGTGGCAACCTTAAGATGGTATTCCTTCAATGTGCTTGATGTGGGGCTTCCTCCAGGCTTACTGTAGTTTAGAAGTTGCATCTGGAGTGGAGCAGCTAGGCTGTTGACTGGAACATCCCATCAACTGTCAAGGGCATTTCCCAGCCAAAGGAATGCACAGGCAGATAACTCTTTATTGCCAAAGATAATACAGTCGCTTCTACAGCTCTGGATTCCTACACACACCAGTTCTAGCATCTTGGCAGCTGTTCCCAGGTCTGCACTCTATGCAAGGGACCACTCCCCCTCCACCAGTTTATATACCTTCCCCCAAAGGGCTGCGTACACACAGCTGCAGTCTGTGCCTTTGTGGCAACTTCCTCTGCTCATCCCTTTTCAATCCCCTCCTGGCTGAGAGACAGTGGGGAAGCACCTGGCCCTTCATTTGTCTGACCTGCTTCTTCCTGCTCTGGAAGCTGCCCCTGCCTCTGGCTGGTCCAGTTCCCCACAAATCACAGCCCTCCTTCCTCCGGTGCACACTTATCAGTGTCATGCCAGTGTCATGCCACCAACACTATGTAACACCTCTGCTAAGGGAGATTTACTGGCTGTCAGTATGGTACTAGCCACAGTTCAAGATTTTGGTTTTAGGTATCTACAGACCTAAGCAACTTGGGACCAAATTATCCAAGGGACCACCTTGTCCGATATAACCCTGCCCAGCAACTGCACTGCTCACAAGGGCCACGGCCGAGAGTATCACATGCCCCAGGGGCGCTTAGTTTGTACTAGAAAACTGGGCCTTCAGTGCTGCAGCTCAAACTCGCTGAAATCAGTTACTTGAAGTTAGACAAGCACCTAGCGTCTTGATACTTAGGTAGCTGCTGAATAAATTTAAGACTTTTCCTAATTTGTGACCCCATAAATTTATTGAATATTAACCATAATATCGTATAAATTGTTGGATTTTTAGCATCTTCAGTACATTTCTTTGTATTTTATTGCACACCACATCAGTAGCATTTGGCTGCATTTTATAATTCTGCAAAATAAAATGAAAAATATAACTTCTTCAAATTATTATACACCTGCCTGTAATGCTTGTTTATGTCAAGTCTTTATGTTGTTGTTGTTGTTGTTGTTGTTGAGTCGTTCAGTCGTGTCCGACTCTTCGTGACCCCATGGACCAGAGCACGCCAGGCACGCCTATCCTTCACTGCCTCTCGCAGTTTGGCCAAACTCATGTTAGTAGCTTCGAGAACACTGTCCAACCATCTCATCTTCTGTCGTCCCCTTCTCCTTGTGCCCTCAATCTTTCCCAACATCAGGGTCTTTTCTAGGGAGTCTTCTCTTCTCATGAGGTGGCCAAAGTACTGGAGCCTCAACTTCAGGATCTGTCCTTCTAGTGAGCATTCAGGGCTGATTTCTTTAAGAATGGATAGGTTTGATCTTCTTGCAGTCCATGGGACTCTCAAGAGTCTCCTCCAGCACCATAATTCAAAAGCATCAATTCTTCGGCGATCAGCCTTCTTTATGGTCCAGCTCTCACTTCCGTACATTACTACTGTACGGAAGTGAGAGCTGGACCATAAAGAAGGCTGATCGCCGAAGAATTGATGCTTTTGAATCAAGAGTCTTTATAGATGTGGCTATTTTCAAAGGCCTCACCAATGCTACAGTTATGAGTCCCTCTAGTGGTTTATATAGGTAGAGACATCTTAGCAAACTTGTGCATTCCTTGATACTCTCTTCAGGATATTCAATTCTAAACATTTGAAACTAAAGAGGTTTTCAGGTACAACAAAACCTTAACCCTTTCTTTTCATGCACTCTCCCAGCAATTTAAGAACTGTTCTGTCTGCACAGGAAGCTATAGTTAATGGTTCTGAATCCTGGCTTGTTTGGAAAGTCATTAACTGTCATTCCTGTCCTGTTACATCTGAAATTGAAAACTATGGTTAATGCGGCTTCCTGAATTGTTTCCCTGCTTGAATAAAGGGTAAAAGAGCTGCATGAGCTTGCAAGGAGTTCATGCATATGTTGGCTTAATTTGATTTTCCAAAGATGACCAAAAGACCCTTTTGTAGATTAAAAGCAAGCCTTAAACCAGTGATGGCTAACCTTGACACTCCAGATGTTTTGGAACTACAACTCCCATCATCCCTAGCTAACAGGACCAGTGGTCAGGGATGATGGGAGTTGTAGTTCCAAAACATCTGGAGTGTCAAGGTTAGCCATCACTGCCTTAAACTAATCAAAGATCGACCAAACATCATCCCATTTATGTAAATTCCTTTTGTACCCAACTCCAGTTTTATTCATTTTAATCAGTGTTCCTTTTACTGAACAAACTACTTTTAATGAAGAAAAAAACTGCTCTGGGATTTTGTATCCTGGATTCTATAAAAGAATTCTGAATAGTCTGCACGTATACACACATTTTATTCAGAAACATCTATTTCCCTTCGCTGGATTCTTTTGATTCTTCGAAGTCAAACGTGAAGGGCTTGTCATAACCCATAAGGTGATTATAGTCATGAGGATATTGAAAAAGCATAGGGTTAACAAGCATTGATTTCGTTTTAGCATAAAATGTCGTGAACATCTTGCTGATGTCGGGAACCTTCACATCCTTTTGATGGAAGACCGTTTTCTTTTCCGCCAAAATAGCATTATACGTAATAGCTGTGTAAGTGTCTGTTTCAGGCTTATGGTACAGGCGGATGATGTAGCCCTTTGTGATCAAATGCAGGCTAACTGGGGTTACAAATGTAAAGAATCCTATAACACTGTAAAACATAACTTGCAAGGGAAGGTTGTCGACAGCCACACCAGTTTTGTAGAAGATAATAGGTATCATGCTAAGACTAAACATGCTGGTAGAGTAAGAGAAGAACTTCACGCCTGCAAGAGAAAGACAGATTAATATTTAGAGATTGGAAATAGCTTGTGAGCCCATACATTCCCACCATGCCTTAGCATCCTCAGAAGGGCAGCTGTTAACCATGTTAGACACTCCCCCACCCCCCCACCCCAAAAAATCATATGACTGTTGTTTAACCCTCACAGAGCAGCAATTCCCAGCACCCTTAACAAACTGCAGTTCTTATGATTTTGGGGGAGGGGAGCAGAATGTGCTTTAAATGTATTGTGTGTATGTTTAGGAAAGTTTTTAATATTTGATTTTTATCATGTTTTTAATATTCTGTTGGGAGCCACCCAGAGTGGCTGGGGAAACCCAGCCAGATGTGTGGGGTATAAATGTGTTGTTTTTGTTGTTGTTGTTGTGCAGCCCTGGACTACACAGAGTGACATATTGCAACTAGGGCCTTTGCATATCAAAGACCAGGAGAAGCAGTGCTGCACTGCTGACACTCCCCCCCCCAGCTATCAAATTCACTTGGCAAATCCTCAACTGCCACAGAAGCAAGGCATTCCGACTTTACACAAGTTTCTGGTGGACAGAGGGTCGCAATTCCCAGTGAAAAGTAATTTTAAATACTTCAGAGTGTTCAGAACCAAAGCATAGCAAGACACCTAACCCTAATATACTCACCTAGTATTGCCTTTGCCAAATTTCCACGATAAACTAATCTGCCATGTTCAGAATCTTCATGCAGGGAGGATGTGCTGAAGCAGCGAAGAGGCTGCACGTGGAGAGATGGAACCTACAGCAAAAACAGATAAACATGTATTTGAGTTTCAGATTGTTATATATCTACATGCACCATTCACTAAATCACAGGGCAAGAATATGGCTCATGGCTAACAGTGCATCTGACGCATAAACTATCCACCGCCTGTCACCTGACCCCATTCAGAATTAAAGCGAGCGCTCCCGGGACACTACCACTAGAAAAAGAAGCGCTCCACGCGGCAGCACCTGCTCGCCCCCCACGATCGCGGGGAGAGATCCCGGGGCTCCACGCCACCCGACTCGCGGCCTGCATAGGGCAGCCACGGAGCGCTGGCCCGGCTCCCGGACTCCAGGATGCTTCTCGGTAAGCAGGAGCGCATGGCATCTCCCGGCGCCCCGCAGCCACAGTCGGAGGCTGGGCGCGCGAAGGCGAACCCCAGCCCGGAGCAGCATCTCCTGCACCCCACGCGAGGCGTCCTTCCCTGCTTAAGGCGGATCCAGGGCAAGCAAAGCCGCCTCCGCCTCGGTCCTTCCCCTTCCGGTGCAGCATGACCGGGAAGGAGGGGCTGGGAGCCGGCTCGCCTTTGCTCGCTTCTCCCACGTGGATTTCAAGCCCGGCGTTCGCTAGGAAAGCGGAATCTTTGGGTTACAAACCTCCCTGGAATTCTGGCCATTTAGGTGGCAAATCGGGATCTGTTAGTACATCTGCAGCAAGGATTCTTTCGGACAGCAGCAGCAACAACATCCCCGCTCCCGCCCTAATTTGTACTAAAGAAAGTTTGGGTTTTTGGGGTGGAAAGGCTGGGAGCTCCCATCATTTTTGGTTTTGGACTCAGGATTCTTTTTGTTTTTTGGGGAACCAGAATCCAGTTCTAGTCTGCAAAACAAAACAAAAGATCCTGCAAGCCTGAAGTCCGCCCGTCCCTGCTTAATATCACAGAATAGAAATGATATTCGGATTGCAAGTCTTTAAATGGCCTGTTTCTGGAAGGCATCCTAAGATCAAGATCCGGAGAGTAAGCACCATGGAGCACAATGGGGCTCAATCGCGAGTAAACTTTATTAATTAGATTTCTATCCCGCCTTCCCACCAAGTGTGCTTTGGTCAGTCAAATGCCCTCTCATGCCTCTGCCTCCCAAAGGCTTGCAGTTGTTTATTGCAGCAGCCCTGGCTACAAGCTCCCCTGGCAAATGCTACCTCTTGGGCTGGTTGCCAGGAGCTGAGGCAGCCTCGGAGTAAGCAGGCAAGGAGCCCAGCCAGCCAGTCTGCCAACCCTTGCTGTTGGGAATGTACAGACAAGTCCCAGGCCCCTGTGGTGGGTGCCGCAGAAAGAATGTAGTTGGTCAAGGGCGCTGTGGACTCAAAAAGGTTGAAAACTTCTGACCTAAGCCACTCAAACTACAGGCACTATGAGCACATGTGCTTCTTTTATAGTCAAGTTACTCCATATCATTTCGAGCTTTGGGCTTGAATTTGAGCTTAACTTCTCTAAGCTGTTTTAGCAGTTGCAGCAGCAGAGCATTTAAATGGGGGAACTTGATCCTGTTCAGAAGAGGACCATATGGCACTAAAATACCAAGTGAAACTGTGCCTACAGCCACTCCACTATGTGAATGATACCGTGTTACAGCAGAGACCGAAGTGTAGAAGTTAGGGTTGGACTAGGACATGGGTAGGCAAACTAAGGCCTGGGGGCCGGATCCGGCCCAATCGCCTTCTAAATCCAGCCCGCAGACGGTCCAGGAATCAGCGTGTTTTTACATGAGTAAAATGTGTCCTTTTATTTGGTAAAATGCATCTCTGGGTTATTTGTGGGGCATAGGAATTCGTTCATATTTCCCCCCCCCCAAAAAAATATATATATAGTCCAGTGGCCCACAAAGTCTGAGAGACAGTGGACCAGCCCCCTGCTGAAAAAGTTTGCTGACCCCTGGACTAGGACCAGGAAGACCAAAGTTCAAATCCCTATGAAGCTCGCTGTAGACTTTGTGCCAGTGATTTTCTTTTTAGCCTAACCTACCTCATAGATAGTTGTTTTCAGGATAAAATAAGTGTGGGGCAGGGAATAATAATATACCACCATTCTAAGGAAGGTTGGAATAAAAATGGAACAGATTTTAGTGTTTAAAATCTTAGCACAAGCAACAGAATAAAATAAGAATATACCTCACCCATACAACTGGGTTGACCTAGCCACTTATTATAATCACAAAGCCTTATAAGACGTGATTTAGAACCCTGACAATCTGACACAATTTCAGAATCCACTATGCCCTCACCAATTCTGCAGAATGGTCTGTCTCAGAAAGCAAGTGAAGTAATCCACATCAATTCATTTGAAAAGCCAGTATGAAGTAGTGAATGGAATGCTGGGATTTGGAGTAGGAGTATTCCAAGTTGAAATCCTAGCTCATCTATAAAGATTACAGTGTGGGCTTCAGTAAGTCATAAATCTGTCTCAGAAAATGTTGAAGTAGGAGAGGCCCCAGAGTTTCTTGGGAGTGCATTATATGCACTGGAGAACAATAGACCATATTTTCTACAGATTTTCTACCACTAAAAAATAAACACCTGGAAACTTTTAAAAAATGTATTAGTGGTTTACTTAGAATGCTAAATAATACTTCAATCATATCAACATTTACAGTCTAATTGAAAAAGCACTTAACTTGGAAGTAATATTAAACACTATAGGATTTATGGGAATTAAGTATTGAGATTAAAGGCAACCATCCTTAATTGTGCATTAAGTATAGTATATTAACAGTGCTTCCTATATATTTCCACTCAGAAGTAAGTCCCACTGCATTTAGAGCTCACTTCTAGCTAAGTATCGGACAATTCTATGAACTGCAGTGGAGTCTCTGTGTAAGGTATTCTACAGAACATCAGGGAAGTCAAGTCTGTGGTAGGTAATGTAAGCTATACAAGCATTAGGCAAAAATAGGCATACTAGAAATGTTTTATATACATACAAGATGTGGTCTACATAGTAACAGCAATGGTACAATGATGAATTGTTAATTCTAGAAAGAAAGAAAAGGCCAATGGACCAATTTACTGAGGAATGAACTATCTTCCAATTCTGAGTTGGTGCTTTTTGTCCTGCATAAAATAAAATCTGATAAACCTTCTCATCCAAAACAGTATGATAAATATTGGAAGCCGTGTAGCAAGCTACTGTATGTTAATATGCAACTAAACATACTCAAGAGGAGACCCACTGAAATCAATGCACTATTCTGGCAACTCTACTCAGTTATTTTGTTGGATAGCATCCATAAGATTTCACCCTGTTTGCTACATTGGTTGTTTCTTGATAGTTAGTTTTCAGTTAACTTAAAATAATTAGGCCTTGTCTTCTGAAGACATTTCTTATATTTTTGTCCTCCATACTCGAACTGTTTATGATGCACAATTGCCTGATTCAGTAACTGAGTGCCTCACACATTGTGCTTTCCTGATGCTGCAGGAAAAGCCTTTTTCTGAGTTTTCCTCCATTTGTTACATTTCAAAGTTCAGTACAAGACACAAAAACATTTCAAACAAACACTAAACACTATCTAAAATTAAATCTTTAAGACAAGGCTTGAGTCTTAGCCTGCTGTTCCATTCTCTCCACAGCATTCTTCAAGCATTCTTCATCTTTGAAGAAGTACACCCACAGTTTTCTTTCCATCTGTTGTAATTTATCATTCTGCAAAACCTTCTTCTTAGCCTTTATATCAGCAAGAAAATCCACAATAAGAAGATTCAGTTTATTCAACAGAAATTCCTGCTGGTGAAACTGCTCAGCCAGTTCCTAAATATGGGGACAAATACAATAACAACAAGATCAGTTTATGTGTACTCTAAATACAGGTTGAAGTAGAAAACCACCATATTATCTTCTTGCAAATTTCAGCAGCTACTAGCCATACATTTTTAAAGTTTGCTCCTTTTAAAAGCCCAAATTTATGACCTAGATTTAAGGATCTATGAATTTTGGCTCAGCTGTCACCAAGCTGTTAGTTGTGGTTGCCATAAACCCTTTCCTCCTGAGCCCCTTAAGCTCATGTAGAGAACTCAAAGGGGCCAGTTCTTGCAGATTCCAATTAGTTTTCAAAAAGAGAGAAACTGTGCAGGACTTGAGATGTTTTTGTCTCCTCCAAAGGCATGAACTCCTACAAAAAAAAATCAGCTTCTGGCTAGCTAGGTGGTCAGAGCCAAAAGGCACGTCCTGTGGCACCCATCAAAACATGGACAAGATGGGAAAGCTTGATGATATGACAAGTTCCAGTGTTGGATGTAGTCAGAGAAAGGATAGGTTGGAGCACAGGCAGCACCTCTCTCCTATGGTGGCTGAGTAGTTTGGAACTTAAGAGAGGAAGTGGAAGGTGCTGGCCAGCTATCCTGCACTCCCTATTCCTACAGCCATGTGTCCAGTTCTAGCTTAAGGAGAGAGTATATACCAGAGCTCACTACCCTGAGCCTCAGCTGTTGGCAGTGAATATGGTCAAGCAGCAGAAAGGGCAGACCTGGGCTAGAGTGTCCATGCCAGTAATTATTCAGAACTTCAGGAGGATTCACTTCTGTCTACCTTGTTCGTGGAGGCCCACTACAAATAGCATGCAGATTTCTTGGTGTTCAATATGAAAATGATAAAATGATAAATATTATCAAGCACACTATACAACTACAATCAGAACTGATCCTAATCCAGTTACTCACCAGGTTACTAAGACAGACCCTTTCTCCTCCACAGTACATAGAATTGCGAAGTGAGCCTAGACCAACATCCATCTTTGACAGAAGATTTTGTTCTTGGCTAGATACTGCTAATTGATCAACCACTGACATTGTGTCTAGATGTAATTTTTCAGCCATCTGCTCAAGGTCTTCATATGTTCTGAACAACTGTTTTGAATTATTTCCTTCCAGAAGTTGACACAACCTTGAAAACAAGAAATAAGATTTGCTGATGTACAAGGAAGCTTCCAAAAGCAGCCTGAATACATAATAAAGGGGGATCAATGCAATTATTTCAGTAAAACTCATTTATAGAAACTGGTTGTTCATTTACGTATGGCAGCACAACAGTAGCTTTTGTTTTCTCTCTGTAACTCTGTAAAACAGTTGCAGAAAATAACAAAATTATGACACCAGAGTTGGTCCAATTAATTCTCTCATATATAGCCCATTACACAGCAAACACTTGTTGCAAGTTTGGCTATACTAGAGTTGCACACATTCTTAATTCATATGAGAAACCACATAAGTTATCTCAACCCCAAAATAAGTTAAATGCAATGATTTAAATAGGCTTCTGCATGATGATTCTGTATAGGTTCAGTTAGCATGACTTCCTAATTGGATAATCAGCTTAAATGCAAGTATCCAGGTCTAAACCTCAATTCGGTTCATAAATGCTTAAGCTTGGGAGAAGGCATGCCTCCATACATCAGAAGCAGCTGAAAACATTCCAAGGCCAGGAACATTTATGTGTATAAAGAATTAAGATCATCAGCAAAGGACAACCCAATACATTCCAATCGTTATGCTGGCTCAGAGTGGTTATCTTTTTGAAAAACCCACTGATTTCAATGGAACTTACTTCCACATTTAGGATTAGTTTTCCACAATAGACTTCAATTAATACATTCATAATTCTATCAATAATCAGCTGCTTACCTGTGTGCAGTAGTATCTTTTGAATCAATAGTGTTTCTTGGTATTTTATGATGGGATATTGATGGCTCTGACATTGTTTCTAGTACCTGCACCAAAGTATTACTGCTCTGTTTCAGATCTTGTACTATGTTTTCTAGGAGACGGCTATTATCCCTGAGTTTTCTCAACTCAATTTCATAAGCCAACTGAAGAAGTTCAAAGGATGCCTTCTGTTTGATCAACTGATTACAAATTTGATCTTGTCTTGATATGTAGTAGTCCTGTCGAGCAACTTGTAAATCAAAGTCACCCCTCACCACAGGCATATTCAATAGCTCTGCATCTTCCTTTACTAGCAAAGGTAGAGTTTCATTGTTTATTTGAGCCAAGTGCTTTTTGAGTTTTGAAATGTCGCTGTTCAGGCTAGAAATTCTGGTTTCAACATTTTCCTTTCCAGGAGTCTGCAAACAAACAAACAAACAGATCCTGTAAACCATACACTTCTACTGTCTCACTTCTGTCACTAACAAGTTCCAAATTCAGATACTGAGCTTCTTTAATAAAGGCAGAGAAAAAATTTTAATAAATAAAAGATTCAAAATGTTACTTTAGGAATTAGACAGATACACAAACGGAATAGTTCTCTATAAAATAATACTAATAAGGCTCAATACCTCAATAATTTTATAGCCATCAACAATAAACCTGTAATGCCATTTTAGTTACAGTCTCATTAAATAAAAACTGATGAAGGGGAGATATATATAGATATAGATATAGATATATATCCAATTTAAGTTGCTTTTTAAAAAAAAAATAGCCTGGTGGTTAAAATTAAAATAGAATTTAAAAAAACCTTAAAACTGACTCAACTTTTATGGCACTCACACACCAACTTCTGCTCATACAGCAGAATGTTGTATGCTCCTTCTCCTTTCTTTCCAGGGAACAGGAGCAATGGCTTTATTGGATACACCCCAGATTCTTTATATCTGTACAGTGACACAAAGTCTGGTTGTGAAATAATAATAATCTTCAATACATACCTTCTTTAAAGAACAAATATTATCCTCCGCCCACTGGAGCCCCGATCTCATGCTTAGATTCTTTGCTTCTTGTTGAATCAGCTGATGCCGAGCACAAACATAAGCCATCTGCAACCTGGTTAGCTCTTGCCTGTCCTCACATACATCATTGCTCTCACCAGAAGTAAAAGAATTCCTTATATCTACAAGCTGGAAATTTTCTTCATTAGAACTTTCAACCAACTCAGATATACCTTGGAAAAATTGTTTTTTTGTATACAAAGTAAGGGCTGCTGTGCTTTGTTCTTCTTGACACAAGTATTTATCTAAGGCAAGTTGGGCTAAAAGGACAGGAGCAGGATCTAATTCTTGTTGTCTGGATGCAACAGCAAAGAAAGAGGTCAACTTTCCAATTTTTTCAGTAAGAGACAGCAGCTCGTTGTTTATCTTTGTATTCATGGCATTGAGAATTCCCTGTGCCTCTTTCAGGGTTTTAGGTTTTTCCTCCCCTGTGTCTTTCAGCTTCAGGCACAGAAGGTTATTGGCTGAGGCCGCTGTTTGAAGCTTGTTCCGACGACGGCTTTTTAGGTGTTTCCTTTTTTGAAGGGTCTGAAGCTCATCCTCTAATATTTTAAGGTTTTCTTCTTTGTCTTCATCACAACTATTGGTTTTCAGTTCAAGAGATTTACATGTCTTCAGAGCTTCATCTAGAGCATCCTCTTCTAATAGTGGGTTTGCTGATTTAAGGAGCAAATTAAATGACTGCAGCTCTTCTTCAGATAAGGTATGACTCTCATTCAATGTTGTACAAAACCATTCCAGAAATGACTTATCTTCCAGCGTTTCAAACAGCCAGTCAAAGTCTTCTCCATTAAGAGAATCTGCCTTTGGATAGCCAATTCTCTTTAGAGTTTCTACAAACTTGGGACCGCAGTCCATGATTTCAAGATCAATCTTCAACCTTGGATATTTGTAGAGGCTTGTCAATAGGCTTCAAAAATATCTGTAGCAAATGAAAGTATAGAGTGATAAACAGAAAATATACTTTTAAGTTCTGCAAAAAAAGGGCATACAAAAACTACAATAAACTATACATGTTTTTCACTTGCTAGATAGAATATATATAATTTTGCATGTTGATTACAAACTAGCCAACCCATAGTTGCCTGTCAACACTATGCAGAAAAACACTGTAGTAATTGCTTAATGATCATCTCAACTGTCTTGTAGAGCTGGCAGTAAAAAAAATGCTGCTTTAGCTTCCAGGCTAGGACATCAAGAAGGCCCAGTTGAGCCCACTGCCATCACACAATGGCAGCAGAGTCTGCACAATATTCAGCAGATCCTGCATGCTCAGCCCCTCCCTGCCCCAAATCACCCTACTTTGGGGGATTCTGCTGTTTACCACTGGTAGGAATGCTGCCAGAGAAATGTTGATGGAATGCTGTCCATCTCATTTGTTTGTTTGTTTGGGTGGATGCACTGGGACATTCCTCACTCGGAAGTAAATCCAGCAGAGTAGAACTACTTCCTACTAAGAAAGTTACAGAGGGGTAGCTGTATTAGACTTTTTCCTTTTTACCAACATATTTTATTGTGGCTGAAGCTTTTGTGTGTCAGACACCACCAGATCAAGTGTGGCATGGCCTAGTCAGTTGCTGGTGGCCTCAGAGGATTAACTTTTTCCGGATGTCAAATTCTCTAGAAGGTTGGCTCCTGTTTCAACAAAGGCAGAATACTTACCAGTGACATGTGTTTGAGAGCACACCCCATCACATTCAATGGCAGATCTTGATTAGCACCACATCCATGTTTCCTTGTAGGATTGCATTCAACTAAGTTACACTCGGAGCAGATCCGCTGAAATCAATGAACCCAAGTTATCATGGATCAATGGGTCTACTCTGCATTGAACTATCCTTTGTTTTTTGTTTTGCGCAAAAAAAACCAAGACAGCTGGTGGCTCCTTCCCCCGCCAACCCAACCCCCTCTGCTCGACTTACTTCCGAGTAAAGCTCGCAGAAGATCGGCCTCCCGACAAGCCACGTAGGAGCGCCGAGACCCGATAAAGGGCATCGGTTTAGCGGGCGCCACTGGAGGAGGATTCAAACCTCTGCCTTCTCGCGGCGGCTAACATACTTCAAAGTCTCGCGAGAGCAGCTCAGCCCTTCCGGGTGGAGAAACCCCGCGTCACTCAGCCGGCCGCTTCTTCCGTTCCGGATATAGGGAGTTCCTGTATGTATCTGTTTTTTACCTTCCGTGGGATTCGACTGAGGGTAGGGCCTCTTCGGCGCGGTGAATTACCGCCACTCCGATGTGTGCGCATGCGCGACTGGCAATTTCTAGTGAAGCAACCTCTTGCGAACTACGTTTCCCAGCATGCCACGGGCACGCAGACGCGGCGCAGCTGGGGTTTTCCCGGGCCACTATTATACGAAATGCGTAGACGGAAGCATGAGGAGCGCATGCCTTTTTCTGTAATAGCATAGAATTAAAATCCCGTGACATGGTTATACTGGGCTCATAAATGTAAGACTGAAGCCGCCCCCCTGTCATTTGCATAGATAGAACTTGCGCAACTAAGGAAATCCCACAGGAGAAATTACCGGGAACTGTGGCCCCGTGATCCCAAAGATGCAAATATCGAGTTTCCCCCCAATAAAGCGATGGGAGTTGTTTATATTGTGTATGCTTTATTTATAAACTTAAAGCGCTATAGCGACACTCCCATTGCCTGGAAATGGGATGTTCCTTTTACTCATTTCTCTTTCCCACCTGCAGCGCAAAAGTAACAGAGGTCCCTAGAAAGGATAGAATCCCCTGGAGCTGTGGTTTGACAAGCAGCGTATCATTCATCCGTCCCCGCCTTCAAAAAGTATCATAAAGCCTCTCCAACTCAGATCTTATTTTCCTGTAGGGAAAGCGTAGCTCCTCTCCATTAAAAAAGTTCTGGTGGAAAAGCAGACACAGTCCATTACTACCCAACACTGAAAACGGAGGAGGCTACAGATTGTTGTTGTTGTTTAGTCTTTTAGTCGTGTCCGACTCTTCGTGACCCCAGATTACCCTGGCTTAAAGACTGAAAACCAGTCTTTTTACGGTGCCGCCAACCTCTTTGTTATTGTCGAATCAGAGGGGGAACTACAGGGGGCGCTACTTCAGCCTTTCTCTCCCCTCTCTCTATGGTTTTTCGTGCGCGTCAACTCCGGAGACCGGAAACCGGTGTCTGTGACCGAAAGGAAGTGGTTTCGGGCGGCGGAGGGGGGGCGGTTGTCCCGGCTGGAACCGTGAGGGGCCTGAGAAGCTACTCGGCGAATATCTTTTGGGCGCTGGCAGGGCAGAGGTGAGCGGGGACGGGAGCGCCAGCGGGTGGGGCCGACCGGCAAACCCCTTCCTTCCCTTTTCGCGTGTTGTGACTGCCGTCAGGGACCCTTTTCCCCCCGTCCTGTTGACTTTGGGAAGAGGCCGGGTGAAAAGCAGACCGAGGCGAAGCTGAGCCTGAGGGAACCGAACGCGTTCGCTGCGCGGCGCTTTTCTATCCGCTCTTAACCGCCCTGCTACAGAGAGCTGCGCCGTCCTCGCCTAACTTCGTCCTCTCCCTTTTCTCCACCCCGACTCGCCCCCCGAAAACTCTTCCGTTTGCCTCAGACTGTTCCCCCTGTCGCCGCCTCCGCCCCATATACGAAACAGACGGCCCACTTCTGTCGAAAGAGCCCAGGGCCACCCCAGCCCCACCGCCTTGAGGAGGAACCCACATAACAGTCTCCATGCGGCCTGCTCTTTTTTCATCCCACATGATCTCGCGTCTGGATTTTTCCTCTCACTGTCGCGCTTCTTTTTCTCATCAGTTAAAACCCGAGTGTTCCCAGATTTCAGTGTTGCTTGGCTTCTAACACTTCTTTTCCTAAAACCGCCGGGTAGGGTGATCTTCACGTCCCAAGTCTCGAAAAGCAGGCTGTCTGTGTGTAGTTTAGGCATGGAGCGTGTGACCTGAAAACAGCCTTTATTTATGCAATGAACCCCCCTGTTTTTCACCCTCGGTTCCCAAGTGGCTCTTGTTGTTATTTTAAAACAGCTTATGACACAAAACAACCTGAATTAAAATACAGAACTCGAGTTATTTCCACCCCGCCTAGCAAAACAATGAAGTTTTTTCTTGTTGCTTTAAAAATCGGTTACAGGTAGGTAGCCGTGTTGGTCTGCAGTAGTCGAAACAAAATAAAAAAAATCCTTCCAGTAGCACCTTAGAGACCAACTAAGTTTGTTCTTGGCATGAGCTTTTGCTTGCATGCACACTTCTTCAGATACGAAGATCGGTTAACGGAGGGACCAGGTGAATAGGCAGAGAAAAAGAGTTTCTTGACCAATGTGTAACCACTAGAAAGGACCTGTGTCTGGTATCCATCTTTGTCATTGAAGGTGGAGATATCAAGAGCCTAGTAAATGAGGGGCACTCACTTCATGACTTTAACTGTTCTGGTTCAAAGCTCCTTTGATGTAGTGCCTGCTGCATGTATTCTAAAGGTCACAATAGAAGTAGATCTTTATAATTTTCTTTCAGAAATTCCAGGACTTCCTCTTTTCATATAATTAATCTTAATGGTGTTTGTGTATGAGTGGGCATAATGTTCATTGCATTGCCATAAAAATAACAAATCACATTTTGGGACACATTTAGCCAAATTCCAGTTCATTGTTTGTGGGTGAATTAATCGGCAATCAAAACAAAACTTCTTTCAGATGCGCTTGAGAATACATTGAGTTAAAATTATTATTTTTTGTACCAAGTACAGTAGTGGGGACAGTTTTTACAGGAGACATACATATAGGAGCAGTCATATGCAAAAGAAACTGGTGCATGGTAAACCCAGCTTAAATTAGTTACAGGTAGATAGCCGTGTTGGTCTGTCATAGTCAAAACAAAATAAAAAAAATCCTTCCAGTAGCACCTTAGAGACCAACTAAGTTTGTTCTTGGTATGAGCTTTCGTGTGCATGCACACGAAAGCTCATACCAAGAACAAACTTAGTTAGTGTATCTGAAGAAGTGTGCATGCACACGAAAGCTCATACCAAGAACAAACTTAGTTGGTCTCTAAGCCTAAGGTGCTACTGGAAGGAATTTTTTTATTTTGTTCCAGCTTAAATTAAACCTGCATAAATTACACCAGATCCAATATTCATTGAGAAATGGCTACTGCTGGCTGAGCTGGCCTAAGCCTGACAGAGGGAGAATAAGCCTTTAAAATATTGCTTGAGGTAAAGTTCCCATTTTGCTATCTTAGCTTACAATGGGTTGTAATGTCACATGACTAAGCCCAAATCCTCCCTCTCTGGTCCTCCCCCTACCACACCCCTGGAATACCCCATTCTCAGGGCTTATGCTATTTTAAGATCTGCAAGGGAAGCTCAGTTGCTGGGTTCCAGCTGGGAAGTGGAGATATGTCAGTGTAGCTCTGAATGACCCAAAGATGGGGGAGTTAAGGTGGCATAGCCTTACTGTCCTGGCAACTTCCAGGGTCAGTCGGAGATCTGCCTGATCATAATGCCACTCACCTCTGCAGATCTTGCTGTGGGATAGGAGTGTTCCCATAATCTTCAGTGGCCCAAATATTTTCAGTTATAAATTTGATGAAATTCCAGTTCTTATTTAGTTTGTTTCTAAATTTCATTTCAGTTGATATTTATTATAGCATGTAAATAGAATATTAATCAGTGTGCTTGTATGCTGATTATTCAAAGAGACCTTCATATGCTTTCCTGCCCCATGATAAATTCAGCAAAGCTGCTCTTAGAAAATCTGCTGCCTAAGTGTTAAATAGCTGTTGGTATCCAGCAACCTTTTGAATAACTTCAATATAAAGCTTGTACCAGCAGATCTGCTTGCAGTGCAGTTGTTGGGTGGGAAATTGGTAGGCTGAATACAAGAATGTTAGCAGATACACAGTGTGGGAAAGTAGCAGATAACAGATTCTTATATCTGGAAAACTATGCAAAAAGCTTGTTGGATGTTATGCTACTTACATCATACAAACGGTTTTTATTCTAAAGGTCAAAAACTCCTCTTTCTGTTGTCTTCTAACACTGTCAACAAAATTAAAGAAGGCATTGTCTTGTATCTTTGATGCTCTTCCATAAAATAGTTGGCAAAACAATTAAATATCTCTTTAGAAATGTGGTGGGGGAACCTTTTATAGAGTTGTGATAAATCATGGGGCACACCTAATCCTTTAGAATGTATATAGGAAACAAAGGGGGCTTCTCATAAGTTTTTGGAATGATATGTTTTTGGAATGATATGATATAGCAACCATAAATTACATCATCCATGAAAATTTGCAGGCTTGTGCTGGTTGTAAATAACCTTCCCTCTTCTGCTCTGTTATTTCTTCCCCAGCACTTGCATAAGTTGTCAGATATTATTCCTTTGCAATAATGGAAAGTTTTTGTGTGTTTTCAAAACATGGGTGTAACCAAGTATGGTGTTGATCACTGGTGGGAGTGAAATGTTCAGCAGCCATTATGTTAGCTAAGAACTCCATTGAGACTGGGAAGAGACATTATAGGAGTGGCATGACTAGGCAGGAAAGTGGGGCCAAGACTCAAAGTTTCATTAATGTAGAAGGGTAGGTCATTCAATTTTAAGTGTTTTTTAATGGTGGTATGTTCTCCCTTTGGCTGATTTGTGATATGAGGTGGTAGTGAATCAGTTTTGTGTGTTTGTGTTGCATTTTTCTTCCCTGCAGCCGCAATGCTGAGGGATCATACAGAATTTTTTTATTTGGGGGGGGGGAGAAGGGGAAGTTCCACTGTGTAAGCCAAAGTCCACTTGTGCAACAGTGAATTTTGTTGTTTTGATTAAGTTGTATTCTTAAATAGTGAAGGAAGTGACTATAAAGGTGATTCCAATCCCTTTCTGTGCCCCTTGTGATTGTCCCTTCTTCCATTGTGTCTTCCCTTGTACCCTGAAAGAGTGCTTACCGGCTCATAGGAAGTATAACTTGTCTCCATGAAATAATATTTATTGCTGCTTCTCAGCAAAAATAAACCCCAAAGCACCCAACTAATATAATTTAATAAAGCATTCAAAATGAAAACACATTTTACTGTTTGTTTGTTTGTTTGTTTGTTTGTTTGTTTGTTTTAGTATTAAATTTGTATTATGAAAAGGTTCATTTGACTATAGAAGCTAGGTAGAATAAAAGGCATCCACCTACCTACAAAAGCAAAGGATAAATCAGTCCTATTGGGCAATAGAAAACTAGTACATTTTAATTACATATCATATGTGGAAGTTTTCAGTGTTTAATGTTGTATTATGTTTTTACTATTTTTTGCTGGGAGCCTCCCAGAGTGACTGGGGCAACCCAATCAGATGGGTGGCATATACATATTCATGCACACACACATGTTGTTGTTGTTGTTGTTATAATAATATTTGGAACTGGACCTCCCCAATGAACTTAAGGGAGTGAGTGGTTATTTCTGGGAGGGCCAGTGCCTTGAAAAGTGACCTTGACTATTTGGACAAGTTAAGGACCAATATTTTGAGTTGAGCCTGGCAACTCGTATCCAGTGAAGACCCTTATATGCTCTCTTGGCTCTCCCTGGCCAACATCTGGGTAGCCTTATTTGGGGCCATTTGAAATTTTCTGTTTTCAAGCAAAGCCCCACATACCGGTAAATCATATCACAGTAATCTAGTCTTGAAGTTAAAAAGGTATGTATGAATAATTCATACTCACTCTTTTGGGGTGAGAATCTGGTTCAAGCAGGACCTGGGGAAAAAGTAGTTCCAATAAGCCAAAAAAATACTTTGGTAGAAAGCCATTGTTAGGCATGTATTCAGACAGTGCCCCAAAGTTAACCTATCTAATTCGATCTGCTGTCTGAATTGGAGTCTTGTGGCCAAAAAATACCCAGATGAGATTATGAGGTTATTCCTGGAAATTGTCATGGGATTGTTTAGTCAATAAGGAGTTTTGGATGACCTTGATCTCACTGGTTGGTACTGATTAATGAAAACACTGGTCGACATGTGGTGTGGTAATGTGGCACAGTAAACATAGCTGAGTCATGTTTTTATTTAACTTTAATATCAGCTATAGAAAGGACTGCCGTTTATGACCTTTTACATTGCCACCAATCCACGTATTTTGCTTTTAGTAATGAACTTAAATGTATATGTACTTTTCTATTTGTTTTCAGATATTATTGCAAAGGCTCTAGGGCAAAGAACCAACCATCTGATAAGAAAAGATGGGTAAGTGTACCAGGAAAAATATCCTTGGCAACAACCTTTGCTTTGTAAGCATATCATAAATGCCTAGTTTTATTTTCTCCATGTTTTGGTAAAATGTTTAATGACATTTTGAAATCAACAATGCAGGATAGCTCAGTTGGTAGAGCATGAGACTCTTAATCTCAGTGTTGTGGGTTCAAGATCCATGTTGCGCAAGGAGATTCCTGCATTGCAGGGGGTTGGACTAGATGACCCTCGTGGTCCCTTCAAACTCTACAATTCTATAATTACTTGTAGTGCTTGCGTACGCAACTCTTTTTTCTGGAATACCTCTTAGCACAGATCAGACCAAGATCTGCTTAGTGTTTGCACAGTGGCTGCTTTAAGTCCCTACAAACCAAGCCCAGGGAGTTTTAGGGTATACTTGATAACTGGCTAGAATGAATGGGGCATTTGGGGGCAAGGGAAGAAACAGATCAAGGCTGCAATCCTATACTCCCTTGGAATAAATGACATTGCACTCATTAGGACTTAATTATAAGTAGACATGTCCAGCATTATACTGTAAAGCTAATTTCTACTTCAGTGTTTAATACATAAAATTGTATATGTATTTAACGACTAGCTTCTATCAAGGAAGAGTTCCAAATGACATGTACTATACCAAAGAACAAAAGCCATTTGGTCGAAATAATGCACCAGCCACCTGCAACTGCTTTCTGTTAGTTTCTATCAACAATGCTGAGATGAAGGAAATATTTCCCTTGTTTCTAGGTGAAGTTGCTAATCTTGCATTTTTATATTGATATAATAGGAAGTTAACAAAGTTTAAACATCAATAAGAAAACACTTCAGTAGTTTCAAGGATTTCAGATTAGTAGATCAGCACCCATCCAATGTGAAAAGGTGCTAAGGAGATAAAAGCTAGAAGAAGAGTCCTGCTGGATCAGAAGAAAGACTTAGTTAGTCTAGCATCCTGTTTCCACAGGGACTAGCCAGATGTCTGTGGCAGTAGTAGGTAGCCTCTGGCCAGCCACGTCCTTAAGTCTAGCCAACTAGGGCTGTTCCAGCAGATCCCACTCACTTCCTAGTCATCTCATGCCATTTTATGGAGCTTGAAGATAAGCCCTTAAATTGCAGGCAGAGCTGTCTCTTATGTCCAATCTCAGTGCTAATATAATACGGTAATAATAATAATAATTTATTATTTGTACCCCGCCCATCTGGCCGGGTCTCCCCAGCCACTCTGGGCGGCTTCCAGTAAACATTAAAATACATCAACACATGCTAAGATTGGAGATAAGCCCCCTGCCTGCTCTTTCAGAGTAAAAGGCAGCATTTCCATTAACCCCCCACCAAAGTGGGGGTGGAGAGAAATGCTACCATCTACTTTTATCTCTGAGCTTAGCACTGTGGTGCTTAGTGCCAAGATCAGGAGATTAAACCCCTCTGCTGCCTCTTTAGAGATCTTCCAGCACTGAAATAAAAGTGGCTGAAAAGATCCCCTTGCCTGCTCTTTAGAGATCCTCTAAAGAGCAGGCAAGGGGATCTTTTCAGCCACTTTTATTCCAGCACTGGAGTGAAGAAGCCTGGAAATGCTGAAAATGTATTTATGTGTGCCTGCATGTCTGGTGTATGAATGTCTGCGTGTTTGTCTGCATGTATGTATGTATGTATGTATGTGTGGGAGAGAGAGGAAGAGTGCTGTGTACATGCATGACTGTTGCATATGTGTTTGTGACAATGGGAGAATAGAAGTACATGCATTTTTCTTGTGGGTGTTTGTTTTTTCCACATTGCCAACTCAGACCCCAACAGTGTAATATGAAGTTAGGATTTTTTGTCCCAAAATCTATCACTTTACACCTAGTTGCAGTGAATCACATTAACCGGGAAAAGGCACTGCAATTTCTTTGCATGCAGAAGGTATTAGGTTCAATCCCTGGCATCTCCAGGTAGGACTGGGAAAGCCTGTTGTCTGAAACCATAGAGAGCTGCTGCCAGTATGTTTTGATACTGAGCTAGATGGACAAATGACCTTGCTTGGTATACTGTAGCTTCCTATATTTCTCCCATCCACTTCACTGATCACTCCTAACTCCAGGTCATTCATGAACAAGTTAAGTATCCCAACATAGATCCTTGCAGACATGTCTTGCATCTCTTCATTGTAAGAACTGTCTCTGAATTCCAACTCATTGCTTCCTGTGCTTTAACCAGGTGCTGATTTCACAAGAAGTTCTTTCCTCTTATCTCACTATTACTAAGTTTACTCAGGAGTCTTTGGTCAAAAAGTTATTGGAGCACTTTGACTGTGTTGGTGTTTCTTGTATTCTTGCATTTCTTAATTTACTGTTCTTAATTTAACATAATTAAACATTAAAATGAAATTTAATACTTTCTCATTTATTTATTCCTAAGCTTTCTAATATACATTAATTGAAGTAGAATAATAATTGTGTATTATAGATGGAGAAGAGAAGACATATGGGGGCTGTGAAGGCCCTGATGCTATGTATGTGAAATTGATATCCTCAGATGGCCATGAGTTCATTGTTAAAAGAGAGCATGCACTCACATCGGGAACAATAAAAGCTATGTTGAGTGGTCCAGGTAGGTTCAATAAAGCGTAGCTTATCCCCAAAAGGCATGCATTTGGATTTGATTGTGGTTTTCTATGGCTTGTGATGTGGGCACTAGAATAAACCAATTTTTCAACTTCTTAATTAAAGAAGCTTACTTTTCTTCTTTTTTCATTTCTATGCCTGTCAAAGGTAATGTGGCCAACAACTTGATGTACATGAAACAAACATATTTTGTAATCTAAGTCTATCTATACTGACCACTTGAAACACCCTTGCACACCACTGTGTTTGAGTACCAAAGGCTAGTATCTTATTTCAGCTAAGATTTGACGCTGTTTTCCTTATATAATCCCTCTTTGCTTCTTTAAGTGGGTGATAAACCCAAGAGGCCTAGAATAGTTGATTTGATCAATGACATATTTTGTAGAAAGAACAATAGACTCTGAATACTTCATTCTTGTTGTTATTATTGATAACAATTATATAACAATGTACATGGTACTTTGCAGAGAATGAGAGGCATGAACCTTCTAGATATCAGTGAAAGGGGAAATGACAGGAAATTCAACTTTTCATAAAAAAATAGACATAGTAGCTAACAATAAAATCCAGTTCATAATAATAGATAAGCTGCATCCCAAAAAACATTGCCTCCCAAATTAGGCTTAATTACAATTGTATATGGGGACTAGTAAATTGTGCCAAAGCCTTCACAGAGAAAGTGAAGAAAGTATGAAGGAAACATGAGAGGTAGCATCATAGAGATGTTTTGGGAAACTGTTCCAGACATAAGATAAGGTGAAATCATTTGACAGAATATGTCACAGGCAGGGATGTGTTGAGATACAAGAGCAGAGACATACATATTACAACCAGACTTATTGTCAAATTTTAGAACTATTTTTAAGTACTTATATGATGGCTTCTTTAAATTAACTGGCATATAAGGATATATTTATTATGTCACCTTTTAAATTTGGTCTGGACTTCTAATATAAAGTTCTAAGAGGAAAAGCCAAAGCAGATTAACATTTGCAATGCATGTCTTTTTCTATAAGCCCTGCGGTTTGAGAAAACCGTTGGTCCACAGGCCAAACGTGACCTGCCAGGGGTTCAAATTTGCTCTGTAAGGGTGTTTTCCCCAAACAGGTTTAGCTTAGCATTTTATCCAAACCCAGGCTTGTGGTTTGTCACTTTTCAGAACAAACCTTGGCTACAGCTTATGGTTTGTTTGTTTGTTTGTTTGTTTGAATGTAATGCTAAGCCAAACCATGGCTTAGCTCCAGATGGTGTGGGGAGGAGTGCAGCAGCCAAAATTTATCCACCAAGTACCCTCATTCTCTCATTCTTTCTTAGCGTTATATCCCCGTCATTTTATTTGTATGCCACTTTTCCATAGTTAAAACCATGCTCAATGTAGTTTACAACATAAAATGATTTACATAATCACAAACATAACAAAACTAGTTATAAATACATAAAACTAGTAATAAATAAATAAATAAAACATCAAAAAGTACAGAACCAAACTGAAGCAGGGTCACTGATGTGGAAATTAAATATCAATTCTCAAAATGGAATAAGTAGAATCCATGACAGCCAACCTTCTCCATAACCAACTTACTGCTTTCTTTTGGCATAGTCCTCTGTGATAATTTTTAGATTGTATGTAAGTAATGGCCAGGCTCCAAAGAACTACCGGTAATTTAAGTGTACTTGAGGGTTCTCGTGCACCTGAAGTGTGTGACTAGTTCCTTTTTTTTGAACAGCATTTATTTGTCATGTAGAAAACTGTTAGAACTCCCCTGAGTTTTCAGAAGCTACTTTTTCTGTGACATGTTCATCTATGTAGGGTGGAGTTGGGTGAGAGGTTCCATTCAAGAAAAAAGAAGTCCAGAATCCCTTTGAGTGCCCAAAACTAACTGTCATTCTTTGTACTAGTGCTGAAAAGGGCACTGCCTGATTACCGTAACTTGTTTTTACAGCTTCTGTCGTGTTCAAGATTTCATTCTGATCAGCCCACTAGTACATTCTCAAGTGAAAACTCATAAGAGCTGGTTTTGTAGGATAAATATTGTTAAAATATTCTTCCGAAGAAAATATTCATAAAATAAAAATATTGTTTCTTTAGCTGGTCAAAATTGAAGTAATTTTAAAGTATAAAGGAGACACAGCATGCTTAAAATGCTCAGGTTCAACTGGCAAAGAACTCTACCAAATCATACACAACTTTTTGTTGAAATGTTTACTTGCAGAAAAATCTGTGTGCTCATTTGTCTTTTTTATGTACACAGGACAATTTGCCGAAAATGAAACAAATGAAGTGAATTTCAGAGAGATTCCTTCCCACGTCCTATCCAAAGTATGCATGTATTTCACCTATAAGGTTCGCTACACTAACAGCTCTACAGAGATCCCGGAATTTCCAATTGCACCTGAAATTGCACTGGAACTGCTGATGGCCGCAAACTTCTTAGATTGTTAAAGTAAATTATAATAAAAATGTAAACCTTTTTTTCCTCCCAATATTTAATGCACGTAGTTCAGTTAGTAACTTTTTCATATGGCATGTTCTGTATGTTTGGTTAAGAAGTGTAATGGTCACTGCAGAGGCTATTGCTCACAGTGATTTTGCATAGGAATCATTCATGCTCTGATTTTGTTTTGCTGCTTACACAAGTAACAGACTTCTTACCAACTGACAAATAAACATGCTAATTTAGTGGACGACTTTGCCTTATCCTTTTTGTGATGACAGAACTCTATTTTTCATGCTCTTAACCCACTGAAATTAGAGAAGTGCTTTCTGAGAGCAGATCCCGGCTAAGACTCCAGTTCTATATCAACTTAGAGTATGCCCCATTGAGTTCAATTGGACTTACGGTACTTCTGACCAGGTTGCATTGCAGATATTTTTTTAAGATTTCTTTTTTGCTTTGTCTTTTATGTTATTGCAATTTTCACACTGTTCTGATTAAATTGATTGCTCTCTGATGGTAGTTCTTGCAATTATTATACAGTGGTACCTCTGGTTACGTACTTAATTCGTTCTGGAGGTCCATTCTTAACCTGAAACCGTTCTTAACCTGAGGTACCACTTTAGCTAATGGGGCCTCCCGCTACCGCCGCGCCACCGGCACACGATTTCTGTTCTCATCCTGAGGTAAAGTTCTTAACCCGAGGTACTACTTCCGGGTTAGCGGAGTCTATAACCCGAAGTGTTTGAAACCCAAGGTGTTTGTAACCTGAGGTACCACTGTATAGTTATGCTTGTAGCAGGTGTTAATTGTGATGTTCTTATGTTTTCATTTTCCTTAATTTTTTTCCCTAATGTTGGTAGGTATTATTACATTCATATAGTAGTCTATTGTGGCTTTTTTTCACTGTTGTAAGTCATGTTTACTCCCAGTATGTTTTTTAATGCACTTGCTGATGCTGTAAAAATGATGGTTCACTACTGCAATGTCAAATGTGAAAAATGGGAACCTCTAATTCCATAACAGAAATTGTATTTCTTAATTAATTTGACTTAGGGTTCAACTAGATCCTCTGCAGTTAATTCTTAGTAATTGTGGTTAATAATTAACCACAGCATTGGGCATCATAAATGCAAGTTTGTCTTAAATAGCAAGTTATATCCTCCTCTCTAGAAAAATGTTAGGTCAGTCGGTTAATAGATGGAGCAAGTGCTCTTTGTCAGACAGTGCCTTTGTTCCGAAATACTGATCCTTTCCAAAATATTTATTTATTTCAAAAGATAATATATTGGTTAAACACAGTCGTCTCTAAGTGGTGTATAGGAAACTCAATACAGTAGAATTAAAAATATGTTAAAACTATAAAATCAGAATTCAGTTAAAAAGCCTGCTGGGTCTTCAGTCACTGCTGGAGGTTCAACAGGGAGGGGGCTTGTCTGACCTCAACTTAAAGTAAGTTCTACAAAAATGGCTCCAAAATGCTGAACGCATGGTTCCTTGTGAATACAAGCTGTGCATCTGAGCCATGAAGCACCATTCACAGTGACTCCCCCACGGTAATGAGGTCTTTATGCAACCCATAACTTTGGAACATTTTTTATATTTAGCATTTGTTGCAGAAGAGAGAATCAGTTGTGAATACACATAGACACTGAAAGCATTTGCTTCACTGATGTGTGGATCCCATTAAATTAAATATAAATTAAAGCCCAGAGCTTCACAGATCTATCTGCAGATAAGGTCTGTGTGTCAAATATTCATACTTGGTAGTTTTAATAGATGTATAAAAGTATAGTTACTCTTATCTGCAATACAAAAATATCAAAAGTTGCCCTTTCCAGCTTTTGTAGCTTAAGATCAAATGTTGCTGACAAAAGGTGATCTAGACTATGATTACTATCCAGAAGAAACCAAGTGAATGTAGATTTCATGAGAATTAGTGATTTTAATCTCTTGCTTACGGGTTAAATTGTGAAATTAATGTTACCATGAAACTTTTAAAGAGTGCATTAAGTTACTATTTTTATTATTTTACCTGCCTTGGTTGCATGAGCAGTAAAATGATTTGTTGTAGATACTTGCCCCTCTGTAAATCTTGAATATTTTACTGATTTTATACTTTTGTTTCATACTACATTAGCAAAATGCCTACCAAAATGGGTTGAGTTGGTGGGGAAGAAAAATACAGGCCTCTATTTCCTCCATCTCACCCTGGAGTTGTATTCCTAGTGGTAGCAGTCTTTGGGCACCACTTTAGAGTAAACACAAGTGAACAGGGAGACAGTGCTCTTTAGGTTGTCATGCAACTTGTACTTTCATTTGCACTGAGCTCAGAGTTTCTTTGAGCTGAGTATGGTAGGAATGGGGGAAGTTGTATTCTTCCCCTTTTGGTTTGTTTGTGTGTCTGTAATAGAAGCAAGAATTTCCTCACCTGTCTTTCTTCTAGTCTGCAAGGACTGATTTCTTGAGACTAGCGACTGACTCTTTGGAATTGCTTTCCGCACCTTGGCTTAGAGTTGCCAACACAGGAGCACCTTATACATGGAGTGAATGGAAATTTAGAGACAACTGCTGAATCGTAACCTAATGTATGCACAATATGGCCTAGCTCCTGCATTGCCACAAAATCCCTAACTATCTTTTCTAGGCAGGGGTGGAAAAGAGAAGGTCTTATTTCCTTCCCAGAAAGGGAGAGTGATTATTCTGTTCATCTGCTGTATTCATGTTCCAGGTGGGCATGTTTATTGGAAGTTTAGCATGAACAAGAGACAATATTGCTACATTCTCTTTTTGATATGTATATACTTTCTTGTCTGCGGTTCAATTTTTAAAAATTGTTTTGCTTCTCTTTCCTTCCTTACTAGATGAGTAGAAAACTAAATTATTCAGGTGGAAAATATACCTTATGGAAGGAATTTATCTTCTTTCAAAATATACTCTATTCCCAACAGCTCTTAAGTTGGCACGCTTTGGTGATGTGAGAACTAGAACAATTCCATTGAGGTCTACAGTCATTGTTAGTAAGATGTGGCCTCCTTGTACTGCAAACTACAGTTGCTATGCAACTGGCCCAACAAAGAAAGATGAATATATAATTTCCATAGGAGCAAGTAAGAGGTGAAACAGCTATGCTGTGAATTAGGTGGGATAAAATGATCCTGTTATTTGCATGAGCTATACAAATATCCATGTATTTTTTAAAGTAGATTACATAATGTGGTAGAATACATTTTATCTGATACAAACTAAGCCTACATGTGTTAGGAAGCTTATCCCACTCTAAAACCATTTAACTTAAAGAGTTGTTGCTACATAGTGTACATCTGCACAATCTTAATCTCATACCGTTAAAATCCATGCATCCTTTCCTGAACTGCAATGGAGATAAATTTTCCATTCTTGTTTTTCTTTATGAAACGTGCTCTTTTACCTATGGCCTGTTTCTGTTGGAACATGCCCAGCATAGTGGCAGTCTTTGAGACTTACATTTAGCATGGCTGGTGCTAGATAAATGTTAACCACCCTGAAATCTACAGGTGAAGGGCAGGATACAAATTTAAACAAATAAATACATAATTGGCACTTTAATCCATTTCATTAACATTTAAGATAAAATATGCTTCTGAACTTGTGACATAGTATTACCAACCTTTGATCACAGTAGCATCCTTGAAGACTAAGCTAAATAGACATATTTTGTCTAGTGCTTATGGTCTGCTATCTACAACAGTCATAGGAACCTTATATTTCCAGTGCGGCCTTTGAAACTGAGTTATTTACTTAGAGTGCTGTAAAATCTTGAAGGCAAAGTTGAATGGACCATGTGAGTTGTACTTGAGGGCTGAAATCACACACACAAAAATCCATAACTTTTAAGACTATATACAAGTTGGATGTTGGATTTCCTTCTGTTGGTTCATTCTTTAATACACCATTAAACCATAGGGCTTGCTCATAAAATCCCTAAAATAGTTCCACATAAAAATCCCTGAAGTCTTAATGAGTGCAACTGTTTAAGGATTCCTGCTATCAGGGGTGATTGCAATTCCAGTAGTTCCTTGAAATTCTAGATAGACCTAGGGTTGATTTTGCCCACCACAAAATCCATTAATGTTTTGAGGTGAGAGAGTATATGGTTATATCCCGACAAATGAAAGCACAAAGTCAGTGGCTCCATGTAAACAAGTTAGTGCCCTGTAGCACACTGTAGCAAAAGGATCATGTGGCCTGAAACAGAATCCCTGGTGCTATTCTCTGGACATGGCCCTGTAGGTTGGAGCGGCCCCACTATAACTCTGTTACCCCATACCCATCCCACAGATCTGATCCAGGAGGATACCATAGTCATATGACAAGCTGTGGAGATATTCAGAAGCAAGAGTTGCACTTTCCCTGTTCCACTCTTCATTCAGGTCATCCATCAGGACAACCAAAGCTAGTCCCTTCCCAGACTACCTGAACCCAGACTGAAATGGATCCAGCTATTTCTTATTTTCCAGGAACTCCTGCAATCCATCTGCCAGTATCCTGCCACCATGCCCAAGACGTGGGTATTTGCAGCTGGATTCTAATTGTAAACCAAATACTTCAGGGTGGGGTTCTTCAGAAGTGGACACACTGCCACCAGTTTAAGTGCAACAGGCTTAAGAACACAACCATTACACCCTGGACCCACCTGGTCAATCCGCCAGACTGATTTCCCCCAATCAGGATGGACTAGGATCAAGTGAGCAAGAAGCTGATTGCATCATTGCAAGGGTCCTGTTCACATCAACAGACTGCATAAACTGAAATTGATCCCATAAAATATAGTAAGACACTGCATTGGGCACCTCAACTGAGATTGCAACAACTACAGCATCCAAGGAGCTGTGGGGATGAATGGCTCAAGTGCTGTGCACACGGCTCAGTACATTCCATTTGAGTGTTTCAGACAGCCACCCACCACTTCTGAAAAGACCAGCCAGCAGAACACCCAAAACGGCGCTGCTGAGGAAACAGTGGAGGCTGTCAAGTAGTTCTTCACCACTGTCTGACAGGCAGAATTTTGTAGTGTTTCGTCAGCTTCAGAGAGAGTTTTCCACCACCTGTTCTCCAGCCTGCGTTACTATTCATAGCTCCCTGGTAAACCAAAGCATAGTGCAGGTTCTGCAGCACCAAAGAGGACTCTCTTCACCTTGCCATCCCACAGTGACACCAAGGCCTCAACAGGATCACAGTGCCCTGGAAAATCCCCCATAGCATTCAGGAATCTACCAGATTCCATTAGTCTCCAGAGGTGGACCATCAAAATCAGTACCCAACTCCTGTAGAGTAGGACCGCTGGCAAAAGTCCAAACATCACCAGGAAGTGGTCTGCATGTCCAGACGATCCCTCTGTTCACTAGGAACAAAGAGTAACAACACACAGCTGTGTGTGTTGGGCCAAAGGCAATCTGAGACAATCCCACGGTTTTCAAGATGGCCATGAAATCCCTTGCCAGCCCTGAGGTGTCCTTGGTATAGATAATGAAATCACCAAGGAACATGATCCTGGGTTCCTTCAAGACTACACTGAAGACTATCTCAGCCTGCTCAGTTTAGTGAGGCTGCTTGGGGCAGTTAAACAACAGTATCCCCAACCTGTCTCCATGACTCCATGCAGGCACTCACATCCAGCTTCCAAGTGGTGAGATTTCTTAGTGTGGAAGAGTGATTTTGTGAACTATGTCAATGCCTCCCCCTCCCCTTGTCTGGATTAGTGTTGCACAGAATACCCAGGTGAGCAGAGTTGCATCAGGCCAGGCCTGCCTAGCTCTCCCATCCAGCTCTCAGCTGTGTATGGTAGGTTGCCCTCTTCATCCACGATAAGAACCAACCTGGCATTCAGTGACACCATCAACAGGCTATTGTGTATGGTGGATGAAGCTGCAGTAATATTCAGGATGGGTGGGAGGTCAGAATGGGGGATGTCAACTGGATAGCAGTAATCTTATTGGTACACCTTCCCCAAATCAACAATCAAGCCATCCAGTGCTTACCTGGGAAGCAACCAAATCCCCCTATCTCTCACCCAGGCGTACCAAGCCCACAGAACTGAACCAGTCTTACACCCTGACCAGCCCTGGGACAACTATCATACTAAGTATGGGCATAAACCAATACAGCTGATTACACCACAGCACCATTGAAGGGATTGTCTTTAGGGGTGGACTGCTGTGCTGCTATGGCTGGTTTTATAAAGCCTCTGGGTTAGCAGCACGGCTCTCGGAGCTGCCTACTCTAAGCTTACCTAAGAATGAATAACTCGGAAGCCAAAGGTAGAGAGCAGCTTCCCCAGTCCACCAAGCAGCTTACAGCTGCAAATCCAACCAGTATTGTCTTTGCATTTACGGTACAGTGGTACCTCTGGTTACGAACTTAATTTGTTCCGGAGGTCCGTTCTTAACCTGAAACCGTTCTTAACCTGAGGTACCACTTTAGCTAATGGGGCCTCCCGCTGCCACCACACCACCAGCGCGCGATTTCTGTTCTTATCCTGGGGCAAAGTTCTTAACCCAAGGTACTACTTCCGGGTTAGTGGAGTCTGTAACCCGAAGTGTTTGTAACCCGAGGTACCAACTGTATATCCCACCTTTTCTCCAAGGAGCTCAAGGTTGTGCTTATAACTCTGCACCATTTTATCCTCATAACAACATAAAGTAAAGGTAAAGGGACCCCTGACCATTAGGTCCAGTCGTGACCGACTCTGGGATTGCGGAACTCATCTCGCTTTATTGGCCAAGGGAGCCAGCATACAGCTTCCAGGTCATGTGGCCAGCATGACTAAGCAGCTTCTGGCGAACCAGAGCAGTGCACGGAAATGCCGTTTACCTTCCCACTGGATTGGTACCTATTTATCTACTTGCACTTTGACGTGCTTTCGAACTGCTAGGTTGGCAGGAGCAGGGACCAAGCAACGGGAGCTCACCCCGTCGCGGGGATTCGAATGCGGGGATAACAACATAGTGGGGCAGATTAGGCTGACAAGTGTTGACTGGCTTAAAGTTGCCCAGTGACTGAATGTGAATTTGAACCCTAGTCTTCCAGGTCCTATTTCAACACTGATGCACCACGGGTTCCACAGAGACACAAGGGCAGGAGGAGTTATGAAGATTATAAAAGCCTCTCCTAGTAGGCTTGTGCTCCTTCCCAAGAACCTCTAGGGAATGTTCGAGTACATCAGAAAATTAGAGAGTACAGATAAATTGGATTTAATGTGATTTTTCTCTTTTCATCTGATGTATGGGAAAGGAAGGGCTGAATAATCGCAGTGAGAAGATCCTTTAATTAAAGTAGGTGATGCCATTTACTATATGCCAGAGTTAATAGGAAAACTGATTCACGGTGGGTGTGTTCTGGCAGCCATGAAAGTCTAGATAACCTGATCTGAGATAAATAATGAAGGTGACTTCATTCCCCCACCCATTCTCATGCCTAGCTCAGTGGTTGGGACTACATTCTGATTAATCAGTGTGGTTTGTAGTTCATGACATGTTCACTCTGTGCATAGCATCTTTCTGCATACTTAGCATCTCTAAATTTATATATTCTTTCATAAAATGTCTGATTGAGTACAAATAATATTGTAACATCAGCAGAACTATGATATTTTTGAAAGTTTGACATAGGGTGACATCCAATGGTGTGAGCCTGCTTGCACAACAGACTTCTGCTTATGAACGGGAACTTCCCCTTCCTCTCCTGCCCCTGCAGCCCACCCGTCCCTGGTGCATTCCAGAGCATATTGGGGAGGGGGGCTGCAGGGAGGTGGTGCGCTAAATGCTCTGTACAAGCCTGGCCACAGATTGAAATGAAAAGGGAAGAGAAAGATCTATCAAACCTCTGGCAATAATATAGCTTTACAGAACTGTGCTATTTAGTAGTATCAAAAGAGATAGCATGGAATTTTCTGTGCTGTAATAATATTTTGATATTTGTGATTTTTTTCTTTTTTTGTCATAGTGACCTCATATTAAAACAAGGAAAATTGAGATAAAAGTCTCACTGTCTCTGTCTCATTCCCTGTGTGTATGAATGAGTAAGCAAGAAGATGGCATATTGCACAAATGCATTGGTGAACAGGTATTACCATGAACCCATTGTTAAACCTACAGTGACTTTAAAAGATGGAGTCTTAGGAGCCTAAGTAATTGTTTGTCTTTTGAAGTTGAGGTACATATTTTCGAATTAAATTCGAAAATTTAATTTTCAGGGGTTACTTTCAGCTTTTTAAAATTAATCCTATGCACATTTACTTTGGCATAAATCAAGCTGGCTTGGTTCCTAATATATATCAACGCAAGGAAATTCACAGAAAGTTTCTTGTCCCTTTCTCCCCTCTGCAGTCACCTGCCCAGTCACCGAAGACCCTCTTTGGAGGGTCAGAGGCCTTCTGAAAATGGGATGGGATGTAAAGGGCTGCTGAGGAAGGGGGAGGATTGCCCAAAATTGGGCTTGGGAAATTTATAGAAATTTATAGAAGTAAAGGTTTGTAGCCAATGTTAGTTCTATGAAGAGTAGATGAATTGAATATAATGAAACTAAGTTCATTAATTTAAATGAGTCTACCTACCAGAGGCTTTTGGGGAACCACAGGTGACTGCAGGGTGGAGGAAGTAGTAGAAAATGTCTGTGAATTTATTTTGGGATCTAAGCCATTGTAGACAATGGAATGTATTTCTGAGTAAACGTGATTATAAGGTTGTCATGCAATTTCCAGGCGTGGTTATTTGTCATTTGCCATTAATTATGCTTTCTTTTCCATGGGGAGAATTTCCTTTTGGACAATGTTTTTAAATCACCAGCACACAAGAGAGACCATTTTTTTCTGGTTATATTACGGTAGAAGCTCTACTGATTCAGAATGCACAGAGAATGTAAGGTTACATAAAACCTGTCAATTTCCGTGTACATATTGACAGGAAATTGAAATAACTAAAATGAGTGAAGAATCCAGTGTGAAGAACTACTTTTAACACCATGGGACTTTGGAGAAGGAAAGTTAGATTAATTAGTTAATATTAATTAACAATACTACTATCTATAAACATCTATAAACACAAAAATAAATACTTTTCAGAAAAACAATTTATTCGGTACAATTCTAGAACAGATAGAGCCTATGGATATTTTGATAATTTTTGCAGTTTCCGTACTAAATTTAACTCTGAATTAATCTTGGACATTGAATTTTATTATTGAAATACAAAGTAATGTTAACATTTGGGGGGGGGGATGACGACGACGACACATGCCTCTTCACTGAATTTCTGTGGTTGGCCTCTTTGCAGAGTCAGTTTGCTGATGAGAACACAATGGAGTTAAGAGTGTCTTTATAATATCTGTTTATAAATATACAAATTGAACATACTGGACACTAGCAGACTCCAAATGCATGTTGTATGAATTACTAGTAAATTAAGCCCGTTACAAAAAACGGGCGCTAGAAAGCTCTCCGGCCCCGATGTCGCCCCTGGAGCTGCCTGTCCGTGCTGCTTTAAAGCAGCACGGACGGGAAGCCTCAGGAGCCGGCGCTCCCTCGGCGGATCGCTCAGTCAGCGCTGAGCGATCCGCCGAGGGAGCGCCGTTGCCGCCGAGAGAGGGGCGGCTCCTGGAGCTGCCTGTCCGTGCTGCTTGTAAGCAGCACGGGCGGGCAGCCTCAGGAGCCGGCGCTCCCTCGGCGGATCGCTCAGTCAGCGCTGAGCGATCCGCCGAGGGAGCGCCGTTGCCGCCGAGAGAGGGGCGGCTCCTGGAGCTGCCTGTCCGTGCTGCTTGTAAGCAGCACGGGCGGGCAGCCTCGGGAGCCGGCGCTCCGTCGGCGGATCGCTCAGAGGAGAGCGGCGTGAGCTCCGTTCGAGGCAGCGGCGGTGCCCCAACTGAGACGCGCGTGCGCCGCCGCTGCCTCTCGGACACGCCCCCCTCTCCCGTCCTCCAATCCCTGCGTCCGTCCGCCTGGGACATGCGCAGTGGAGATTTCCACTGACACACGGACGGACGCAGGGACATTAGGGAATTATTATATAGGATTATTTTTCTGTAATCTTTTTCTCATTTTATTTTCTAATATACAAAAAGCAGTAATAACAATAATAAAGAGAAAGAGGCATGTTCAAAGCAAGAAAGGAACGGAAGGATATGAGAAGAGGAGGGAGTGGTAGCACAGTGGTACCTCTGGTTAATAACTTAATTCGTTCCAGAGGTCAGTTCTTAATCTGAAACTGTTCTGAACCTGAGGTACCACTTTAGCTAATTGGGTCTCCCATGCCACCGGAGCACAATTTCTGTTCTCATCCTGAAGCAAAGTTCTTAACCCGAGGTACTACCGGTATTTCTGAGTTAGTGGAGTCTGTAACCTGAAGCGTCTGTAACCCAAGGTACCACAGTATTCCAAAAATAGCATTATAGTTCCGGACAATTTTCCTTCATAAGCATATTATCCAATAATGTTTTTCCATAGGAATCCATGAGAAGAGAAAGGCTGCCAATCATTTTCTTTTAACTTTAATGTATTCAATAAATGGATGCCAAACATTATAAAATGGACTGTGTAGGGTTTGGGTATATTTTGCCAACTTTTCCATTAAAGCAATGGTCCAGATATAGAGGTACCAATAGTTTTGCAAGTCTCCTGCAGTTGACTTCCAGTGTTTGGCAACCGTGAGCCTGGGTGCTGCAAACAGGAATCGAAGTATATAAATTTAATTAAAGAAATAAAGTTGCCCTTTACTAGAAACCTCTGTTTCCAAGCCATTGAAAAGGGATAATAGGACCATCATTAGGCCCGTAAATAAAGTTTGGGGTGTAAAACTAGCCTATTCCATAAAATATTTTCGTCCAGAAAGACTAAATAACAGGGCAAAACCACCACATATAGAAGGTCATATCCATTCCCCCATACCCCCTCCAGCAAACTGGGCGTGTCATTTTAGCTTGACTGTTATACTCGGACTAGATTCTCCCAAACAATATCTGCACCCTCCATCCCGCAGCTGCATCCTATTTTTAACTCCCTAGCTCTGACTACTTTCTCCCTGCCCAAATTCAAATTTTAATGGGACTGACATTACACGGGCAGAAGAGATATTTGCAGTTATTAAGGATCATAAAACTCTTTGTCTCTCGTCAGGTTCAAAGTTACAGAAAACTAAAAGGAATGATGCATTCACAATAAGCCAGACAGCCACATTTTTAACATATGTTCTATTTCTATAATAAATCACATCTAAATATATTCAGTGTAAGTAGCATTTCAAAAAGAGAAAGGTTATTTGTTATTGAAGTTAATGGTTTCCTTTTTCTTTTCTCTGCTTTTTCATTACAGAAGGCCAGTTGTACGTACAGCCTGATACTCTCTGTATTTACTCAAGCCCTGCTGAGTTCAATGGAGCTAACTGCCATGTATGTTTAGGACTGCAGCCATGAAGGCCCATGTAGTGTTTATTTACCCAGCAGTCAACTGAGCTGCATAAGGCTTATTCCTCAGTAATTGTGCATAGAGAAGTGTGTCCTAATCAACACAGGGGGCTTAACTTTTTGAGAAAACATGCATACAATCAAGATTCCACTGCTGAAATTCTTAGTGCTTTCTGTAGGAAGGAAGTCCCTCAGAACTAATCACAAACCATAGAAAGGTAACCGATTGGAGTTTAGCTGGTTCTTTTTAATAAATACAGATTGGAGACCAAGAACAGCTGGGATGAAAGCTATTGAACAAGATTCCTTGGAATGTACACTGAGTTTTTTAATATACAGAAATATTTAACAAGAAGTATGAATGCCACCAAAGTACTTCTTGGTTTCTTTCTTACAGCAGGTAAGAGCGTGAAACAGAGTAACATCTCGTTTACTTTTAATATAAAAATCAAACATCCTGCAGAACAACAGGGGAATTGGGATTTAGTCATTGTGTTTCAAATCACAAGATAGCATATATAACAGTTTGCAAAAAGCAATGTGACTTGAGTAGAACTTGTAAAGGCTCCCATATAGTAGGTAGCCTTGTGTACACTTATTTGATAACTTTATGGAATACAGTAGAACTTCACTAAATAAACTTAGGCTCGAATATTATTTTAATTGTGCAGTGCTGGTCAAATACATGTTCTGAATTTAAAAGTGTATTAGTAGTAGTAAATTCTTCTTCATCATCATCATCGTCATTATTTGCACAACTACAGACCATGGTAGTTACAACAACTGGAGGGCCACAGCTTCTCCACCCCTGCCCTAAAGGACAGGGACAAGATTGTAGGAGGTCTGCCTTAATTTGCTGGGTTGCTCCTCGAAACCCTCACCTTAAACGTTTTCCTCTGGTTACAGGAAAGCACCAGGATGGCACTCAGCACCTAAGTAAGATGATGATGATGATTATTATTATTATTATATGTTTATTTACACCCCGCCTTTTCCTCTGACGGACTCGGGGCATCCTACAGATGAAAAAACTGGGTTTCTAATTTTTGTAAGCCGCCTTTATTTTCGATTTAATAGGAAGGGGAGATTAAACAACAACAAAAAATGAGAGAAAAAGGCGATCTAAGCGAGCAGCCGACACTGGAGCCCCGCTTTTAAAATAAACACACACACCCGCCCAAAAAAGACCGACAACGAAGGACGGAATTTCTCGACGCCCGCTCGGAACTGTCCCTCTCGCCTACTTGGAATCTGCAGCGGTTCCCGGCGCATGCGCTCTCTCCTCGGGCTGGCCGGAGCGCCCACGTGACCCGGACGGGGTGTGGGGGAGGAGGCGAGGAAAGGGTGCCGGCGCTATTGCCGCCGCCGCCGCTGCGCTGCGTCTCTCCGCCTCTGTCTCTGTCTCTCTCCCTCCCGGCCCGGGCCGGCGGCTCAGAGAGAGGGGGGGAGGGAGGGAGGCGGATCCATCATGGCGTCTATGCAGGTGAGCAGCTTGCGGCGGCCAGGCTGGGGCGGCGTGTCCTTTCGTCCCCAGGTGTAGAGGGGGAGAGAGGGGGGACGGGGCGGGGGAGGCAGAAAGAAGCCGGCGGGCAGAGCGGCGGCGCCGGTGGCGGTTGGCGCGGGGGCGGCTCTCCCCTCGTGCCCCTGCTGCTGCGCTGGTTTCTGTGGATGCGGCGGCGGCAGCTGTTGTCGCGTTTCCTGGGCGAGCGGCGGGAGGGACTCCGTATGAGGAACTTGGCGCCGGAGCGAGGGGAGCCTGGGAGCCGAGCGAGGGGTTTGGGAGAGGCCGAGGGGAAGCCCTTCCCTCAGCTGAGGCAAAAGGAGCCGGACATTTATTTGGGGGGGGGGGTAGGTGCGCGCGCTCCAGCTTGGGCCGGTACCAGGAACAGCAGGTGCGTGACCCCGGCTCTTCTTCCCTTAGGTGTGGTTTAGGGCTGGGGTGGCTTGGCCCGGGCTGCTGCAGCTGCTTGGGAGGCAGGAGGAGGCGCCGGCGCCGGAGAGCTGAATGGGCCTTGCTCGCTTTTGCTGTGACAGGTCTAGTCGCACCCCAGGGTTTCCCTTTAAACTTCTCCCTTTTCTTCTGGGTAATTTTCAGTGCAGGGCTGATACGGGGCGGTTGTTTGGCGGGGGGGGGCGATCCATGAGGAGATGATTTAAGGAGGAGGGTCACTCAAAGTCAGGAAGTGTGGAAAGTCATTCTGACGTCCTTCTTTTTTTTATTGCATACGTTAGTCACTGTATGTTTTGCTTTAGGAAGGAGCGGCGACGGCAGCGCCGTCCTCTGCCTGATGCTTTGACGTTTCTCTCTCTCTTTCTCTCCCGCTCCGCCTCCCCCCCCCCTTCTTCTCACCTATTGTGCCTTGTCCTTCAGACTTCAAAAAGGAGAGCAAGCTTGTTTGGTGTGAAACCTCCTGTTCAGATCTGCCCTTCACCAAAAGGTCCCGCAGTTCGCCCCACCACAGAGCTGCTCTGTGGGATTACTGATGTGATGGTGCATGATAAGCAGTTTAGGAAAGATGCTAGGTTAAGAAATCAACAAATCAGCACCATTTATTTATATAATTTTTACCTCGTGTGGTGGTATTGGGCTACAGCCCTTTGTAGACAAACTTATACAGTGGTACCTTGGTTTAAGAACAGCTTAGTTTATGGACAACTTGGATTCAGAACGCTGCAAACCTGGAAGTAGGTGTTTTGGTTTGTGAACTTTGCCTTGGAATAAGAACATGTTTCGCTTCCTGTTGAGTGTGTTCCATTTGTAAATTGAGTCCCCCGCTGCTATGGAAAAGCATTTCTTGGTCTAAGAACGCTTTGGTTTAAGAACGGACTTCCGGAACGTATTAAGTTCGTAAACCAAGGTACCACTGTACTCGGAGTAGACCCATTGAAATCAGTCATGTCCTATTGTCTTCAATGGCTCTACAACCCATAGAGGTGGACTTAAAAGCTTGACCAGCTTAGACAAGTACATCTTCCTATGAAATAGGGCTGCCTATGAAAAATGCGTACTACAATACTAATTTCGTTTAGTGTTCCACTGGGCTTTCTGTTGCTTTTGGATGAAAGCTGAAATAAGCAGTGCATCCAGTGTTGTGCCTTTTTTTAAAACAAAGAAACAAGGATTTATATACTTCTTAATCATCAAAACCTCTGAGCAGTCTACATAAAATATGAAACATAGGATAATATGTATGTGATTTCAATTTAGAATTGATGTTAAAATATTAGAAGTACAGTAACTACTTATTTTGAGGGACCCAGGTGGCGCTGTGGGTTAAACCACAGAGCCTAGGGCTTGTTGATCAGAAGGTCGGCGGTTCGAATCCCTGCTACGGGGTGAGCTCCCATTGCTCGGTCCCAGCTCCTGCCCACCTAGCAATTCGAAAGCACATCAAAGTGCAAGTAGATAAATAGGAACCACTCCGGCAGGAAGGTAAACGGCATTTCCGTGCGCTGCTCTGGTTCGCCAGAAGCTGCTTTGTCATGTTGGCCACATGACCCGGAAGCTGTACGCCGGCTCTCGGCCAATAAAGCGAGATGAGCGCCGCAACCCCAGAGTCAGACACGACTGGACCTAATGGTCAGGGGTCCCTTTACCTTTTTAACTACTTATCAAATAACAAAGGATATTTTTTAATTATGTGAAGCAAGGCTAAACAAAACATCCAGAACAGGCATCTAATGTTCCAAACAGATGGACAGACAAAAATCTAAACCTTATTTATATTCAGGTTAAATAATACCAGATTGGAGATTAAATTTGCCGATTTTTTTTTCAAGAACTTGACTTGTAAAACTACATTGGAGCAGTAGGACACTTTTACATTTCCCTTAGCTTTTACACTGCAGAATGAGAACTTGCAAGTTTCTCAGTTCTGTGATGGTTAAAGTGCACTACTTTTAGTCATGATAGAAATTGTGTTGTATTTGTTCTATTTATTGGTAACTTTCTGGCATTGTGAAATTCAGCTCTTGTTTCTTATTGTGGATACTGTGCTGTCAGGGTATTGATTAAACTTTTGGATAATATGCTAGGAATACCTTATTTCCCTAGGCAATTTGATCAGAGAATCAAGTGAAGCTGTTTAACATCATTTCCAGCTTTCATGTCTGTATAGCACTCTTGAACACTCCAAATACTTTGTAATATGTATTCCATTCAGTCTTAGTGAATAATTCATCTGATGACATATTTAATTTAAATGTGTAATTCATTCAATTATTGGTGTCACTTCCCTGTTTCCCAGGGTACATCTCAGGATAGGGCTTGCCACTTTGGTCTTCTCTACTATATCTAGTATGGGGCATTAGATATTTAGTAGCAAGAAATTGCCCAAAGAGGCCACATTTATAAAAGGATTCTGCATTTTCAGAGCAGAACTTTCCAAACTTTTCATGTTTGTGACACACTTTTAGACATGCATCATTTTGCAACACAGCAATTCAGTTTTACTAGCAAATTGGTGATTAAACTAACTCCTTTCCAACCCCAAGGACTGTGGGGAACATTTGTGTGGCACACCTACACACTGCAGCCAACACACTAGCGTGTCACGACACACAGTTTGGAAAGCTCTGGCCTAGAGAGCTAAACTTTTGTTTATTCTTTTGTGTTGCATACAGGTCTCCTACTAAGCAAATAAAAAACAATAATGTTTGAATATTTAAAAACCAGCAGTTTAACTTGTGTGTGCTTCATAATCTATTTTACCACTTCTAGCAATTGAAGGTGGTGTCTAAGCAGGAAGTAAGCTAATCTTAGTGCAGTGGATGCATGATGGTACATTGATATATACCCCCATTCAGCCATGAAGTTGCTAGATGGCCTAGGGCGAATAATTATCGCTTAATTTTAACTGTGCCATTTAAAAAATATGGTGTGTGTGTGTGGTGTGTACACACAGTGTATAATACACTGAAATGAAATGCAACTGAAGGAAAATAAGAAATGCATGTAGCATCATGAAATACTCACCTAATAATATGATGTAGCACTATGAGATTATGCTCTGCTCTGAACACATTTTAGGATTAAACAGTTTAGGATTGGAACATATGTCAAGAACTGACTCATTGTAATTGGACTTGTGAAACCACATTACTTTTTGGATTGGTTCAGATATAATGAGAAACCATAACCTTTCCTAGAGTGGGAGCGAGTTGTTTTGCCATTAGGCATTCCTCTCTCCCTTGCCCTCCCCTTCCATGCACACAAGAAGGATATTAAAAAATTTCACTTCATTTTAAACAAACTAGTTTCCTGTAACATCTAGACTCAGTGAACTGTGGTGTTAAGATAAATACGTGGAATAGACAGGAACACACCATGCTTTCAAATTCTGACTTGTTCAAAACTATATTTTAAACAGTTCTCTGAGTTTCAACATAATGGAGAACTGCAACTTATGTGGAAGTTACATTCCTGGCCATCATGCGTATAAGTAAAATTGTGCAAAGCTAGAACAACCCCTAGAATACCATCGTTGCAGTTACCGATGAGGAATGAATGCAGCTCTTAGTCTTCCTACTCCTCTCTGTCACTGGATGATGCTTCAGATGATATTAGGAGCAGGTGGTTGACTGGTAGCCAGAAGTGCTTGGTTGTGGTTCAGATCCAGAGGTGGGTTGCATGGCCACATCTAGTGCTGCTGGTGGTTTCTTTGTGAGGAACATGATGATTGGCAGCTGCCGCTGTTGTGTCTTGAGCTTGTCAAACATTTCCTTGAGAGCATCTGTAATCTCATGGATGATCTTGAGGCTGTGTTCCATGGAAGGGTCAAACTCTGCAGTTGGATCATTTGTGTGCTTTATCACTCTTAGATGAGTTGAGTTGAGAAAATTGCTGGCTCATACTTGCCATCCTCATCATCACATTCTGAACTTGATCTGACCAGTTCCTCTAGCTCTTCAATAGTCAATACTTGTTGACCCTCAATTAGTTCTCCCACTTCTTCCTGGATGAGGTCCACAAAACTACCACCCCCCATTTGCCTGACCATCTGCACAATGTTCTCCACCCCAATGGCAATGGTTGGAAATCCCTTGAAATTGTGTGTGCATTCCTTCCACAAGTTCCACCAGCATGTATTCACTGTTTGAAGCTTGATTGCATCCACTGCCTGTTTGATGTAGGTGATGCAATGGGCAATGCTGAAGGACTCCCAGCATGCTGTGAGGTCAAGATGCAGATCAGCATCCATTGTGTTGATCATCCAGGAGAAGGTGAGCTTTGTGTAAGTGGTGAAATCACACCTTGATCCAGAGGCCGTTTCATAAGTGTGGGAGCCACTCCTCTAAATGATATTGGTTACAGTATTTCTGAAATCCAACTAAACACGCACAATCTTGCTGTTTTAAGCAGACAAGATGGACAATGTTCAAGCATAGACAATGTTGGTCTTGCTTCTCCAAGGAGAGTGTCCATGTCATCTTGGCCAACAGTTTGAAAGGTATCCACAGCATCTGACATGTCCTATTTTGTTTGAAAAATGAAGTCCAACTTGAAATGGATGCAAGTAATTTTATCTGCATAATAGTCACAGTGGACCACCAAAGGTTCTATCAGTTTCCTTCCTTGCCAAATTGTAAGGGCTTTCACCACCCAGAATTGTTCTGTTGGATGCCACTGAATACAGATTAGGCTGTTATGTGGGCTTTAGCTGGTATTCAGAATGATTTTCCACTCTTTGTATTTTGTTACATTCTCAACTCCTTGGAAACCAAAGAGATAGCTGAACTCTACAAATAAGTGTTTGGGAATAAATGGGCAATTTTTCTATTCCAAGGATCAGTCAGGATCATGACAGAACCATCAGGCATGTCAGTAGGAAAATCCGAAAGGACTTCAGGAATCCATTTGGCTTCATAAGCTTTCAGTGGCAGCCTATGTAATGGGTACTCAATCCCTGCAGGTACCAAAAGCAGCCTAAATCTGTCTGTAGCAGTGAAACCAGTGAATCAAGCATATGCCCGGCTAAATATCATATGAGGCTTAGGGTTGTTGTAGGGGACAAGCAGTCCTGAGCTGTTTTTATCAAGGTGGCATTGGCATGAATATACTGTATGTCTCAGTTCAGAAATGGAGACTAGAAGATGGTAAAGTGAGCTGCAAACGGGCAGAAACTATTCTGCTTTGAGAAGTCAACACTACGTGTGCACATTTATATTTAGTATATTCAGTGGATTGTTGGGCTGAGTGAGTGAAACCTTGATTAACCATGACAATGTTGATCCCTGTTCATGCTGATCCTGTACCTACAGTAGGAACTCAGTAAGCAAATTGGGAGAGGGTAACCTCACCACCACCATCCAACCTATCTCTGTAACAATCAGCATCTTCATCCAGGATTAAATCCTGATGGCAGCAGTGTTACCATTCATCAGCCTAGCTTTCAGGAGAAGCACTTGCAAGCTTGATGAATTGCAGTCATGTGTACCAGGAAATGTAGGGTTAGAGAGGAAGGATTTGAAAGTGAGAGAGCATGCAATGCCTTGTCTTCCCTTCACCTGACCTTTCCATTTCCCACTGTCATATCTGCATCTGCCTAGGACTCTGCAAAAGGTAACACCAGCAGCTCCCACCTACCTGCCTTTCCAAATACATATTTAATGGGCATGCCTACCAGTCCCAAAGGCAACCTCCTTTGGTGCTGTCCCCTTCTGGGTCACCACCACTGGTGCCCTGCAGTAGGACTGGTTTCAAAAACCTTCCTCGCAGGGCTGCTACAAATGTAGGCAAAACTGGTACTGATAGTGATGTCCTCACTGGAACTCCAGAATAAAATATACAAAAATGAAAGCAAGATAATAATACAAAACAGTGTGTGTGTGTGTGTGTGTGTGTGTGTAAACAATTGTACTACCTCAGCAGGCAAAACTTCCAGAAAAATCAATTAAAAAGGCATAAAAGTAACCATCCCATCAAGGATACTATCTAGCCAAATATACATTCCTCCCCACTACCAACTGCTTGCTTAGATTGTATACATAGGCATCTGAGGCAGTCTTGGTCTCAGAACTTGCCAGACTGAAATATGTCAGGGTAGCCAACATTTGTTCAGTCGTTCAGTCGTGTCCGACTCTTCGTGACCCCATGGACCAGAGCAACATAGCACACCCCATATGTTGTTGGAGTACAACTCCCATCAGCCTCTGCTAGCATGGCTAGTAGTCATGGAAGATGGGAACTGTAGCCCAATAATTTTTTATCTGAGGCCACTTTGAATTGGCCCACTATCATTCACTCTGAGCAACTTGACCAGAAAAAGAAGAGTTGATACTAAATGGAAGGTTTTTCCTGCAGGAAAGGGTAGCTTTCCACTGTCTTTTTCAAAGAGGTACATGGGCATTTGTTGTGAAATTGATAAGGACTCAACCTTTATTAAAAACTATAAAACACATTTAAAACAGTTCTAAGCTATGCTGCCACTTCAAAGTGTGCTTTGAAAGCTTCCACACTGTTCATCCTCATGTTGCATGTTAGATCACATGATCTAAGTATATGCTAAGTATTTGATAAAACTGTGATTGTATTCCAGTGGCAAAATTTCTTTCCTCTGGAGTCTAGAAGGACACAGTGCCTTTGAGAAGAGATCTCTATAAGGTTTGCTAGAATCTGTTTTCTCCCCACACCCACCTCAGCAGTCCAGGGAATAGGAACTCTGCGTGCATATCATATATCTCCATTCAACTTTGACTGTGCTTTCAAGCAACCCTGGTGGTGGTGGGATATGGTAGGCATGTGCAGACCTTCCATTCTCCATAGTGATACCTGTGTGCATGTGCTGTGCGGTAAATCTAGAAGTCTGAGCTCTATAGGGATCTGTCCCCCTATGGATGCTGTGTCCTTACATGAGAACAAATCATGCCTTGTTTTGCATTTGAAAGTAAAGCAATTTTATTAATAAAGTGTGTTGAATAAAGTGTGTTGAATGTAGTAGATGTGAGGTAGGGTAGAGAGAAGGCAGAGATAGTTCACCATGTGAAATTAAGGGATGATATGTACCAGAATAACCTTATTTTGTACCTTTCAGTTTTCCTGTTTTCACAGTTACTGCCCCTGTATTTCAAGGCTGCCATAATTGTGTCTAATTTGTTCCAGTCAAATCATTTTATACTGCATTCGTCTTTTACAGAAACTTGTAGTAATACATTCATTTTGCTTCTAATTGCCTTTAAAGATTATCTTTTTGCTAATAACCAAGTAATTTGGGTGTAAAAAGGGTGGGGTTGAATTCTTTTCCCTTTTTTAAGTAAACAAATTATTCATTTGTTACTTCCTGAGTAGGTCTGTGATACAGTATCAAATAAGAGAATGCATTAGGGAACAACTGAACCCTGGGCATTTAAAAAATACCTACAGTATAAGTAAAGGACAAAACTTGCCTCTGCAGCTTGTGTGTAGCTTGTGACTGCTGCTAGTGCTGCTATTGTACTCTAGAAACAGAAATACCAATTATCAATGTAAATTTATGAAAAACTTCCTCTTGCGCTTATGTTTGGGGATTTCTTTTACAATGTAGCAACCTGCCAATGTTTGCTTCATTGACATAAAATTTACAGTTCCTTTCCATATTAAAAGCCTGCACCTGAAATGAACAGATAGTAGAAGATATTAATGATAGATGATATAGGTTTAAGACTAGGGATGAGGAAATAATACAGTGTGAAATGTAAAAGACATTTAAAGATGTTAAGAGATTACTAAGATGATTTAAAATGAAACGCAGCAGGGGGGACGGGAGGAAGTCACCCCAAAGATGATGTAAAAAAGGAGAGGGAATTATGATGCATGTTGTGTTTGTTTGCAAGACCAAATTTTAGAATTGATGTTAAGAAAATGATGATTTGCGTTTGTTTTGAAGTAATGTGTGTTTTTTATTTTGTTTGTGTTCTGGAAAACCCAATAAAAAATTAATAAAAAAATAAAAATGAAATGAACAGAAGGACTGTGTGTTCTTCAGTTGCAAGTTAGTGACTAACACCACAATCCGAACCATGGTTTAAGCTGCACAGCCCTAATTCCACTTGCCTAGTAGTAAGCCCCATTGAATTAAATAGGACAAACTTTTGAGTTGACATGGTTAGAGTTAGCACATGGTTTAGGATTGCAGTATAATTTACAAGGTATTATGTACATTTTTATGCACTCTTCATGCTGGAGTCCCAGGGTAGAATACAGCAGTTAAATAAAACAGAAAAAGTACAAAATTTAAATTAAACAACAATTAAAATAGCAACAACACAATAAAATATGTTGGCAACCTTTTTTTAAAAACATCACTATGCAGAACTCTTCATTGCCATCTAACCATGCTGTGTTGGTGGTTCGGATTTCAATTCCCCCCCCCCCACTTCCTAGTATGAGAAGGATCCAGGGCAGCATCTATTAATAGTATTTCCCTTTTCTTGCTGTTTTAAGCTTCCTGCACTTTTAAGCAAAGCCAGAATGCCAATATTTATGCAAGTCATTTTTAAAATACACACATACACAAACTTTGGACTCCACTGTTCTTACCTTCTATATTTATTCTGCTGCATTTGGTTCATCTGTGATATAGCCTCATACTCCATGCTTGAACTGATTACAACCCCACTACCCCTGTAATATTGTGTATACTGTGGTATCTGCCCGGCTCAAGCATTGAAATAATAATAATTATTATTAGTAGTAGTAGTAGTAGTAGTAGTATTGAAAGAACATTGTAGATCACCTGGATGCTTTGTTTTTGAACTGTTGGGTGTAGATAGCACTCAGGTGTGAACCTGCAGCATATCTGGTTTATGAAATTGTGAAGAAATTCTGAAGAGAGTGAAGTTCAAAAAGGAGACTCTCCAGATGTAGGCCACAATAGTTTAATAGTTTAGGCACACTCAGGACCTTCAAAACTCTCAGTGAACAGCACCTCCCTGTGCCATAAAGCGGAAAGTCCCTCCATTTCTTATGTGGTTTCTCCATACGGTATGGGTGACTGCTATTTGTGAAATACAAGTCCCAAGTTCCACTGGCGATGCAGAGGTTGTGTTCCATTTCTCTGGATCATGACTACTTGGCTACATTTTTTTAAAAAAGAAGCTGCTCATCACTCTGAATATTACTTCTATACACTAGTATATGGAATTAATAGTACCAAAGGAAAATAAGTTGTTACACTTCTCAAGAGATGTTTCCAGAAATGTCATACAGAATGAAAAGTTTAGACCAGTGGCTTAGCATTGACACATGTCAGTCTTTTATGATATGAATATTTTTATACATTTTTGACATGTATCATGTAAGCCTGTTTGGCAATACTGTTTGTTAATCAGCAGTAATATGTACTAAACAGTTACAACTGTAAGGAATATATTCTTTATGAAATATTTAAAAAGCTCCTCCTTTCTTTTTTTAGAAGAGGCTACAGAAAGAACTGTTGGCTTTACAGAATGACCCTCCACCAGGAATGACTTTGAATGAAAAGAGTGTCCAAAATTCAATTACACAGTCAGTGTGTTTACATTTTCATAATTTCTGTTCTAGCTGAAACTGAAAATTGGCAGGATGTTGTGTTTTCCTAGCAATATACTGTTTAAAAAATGTGAAACGTACAATATCTGACCTATGTATGTACATTGATTATATTTGCAAGCATGTTATAGTATACCTACACATAGTTAGTGACCTATGCATTTATATTAAATATATTTGCAAGCATGGTATAGTGTAAATATGGGGTTGTATCCAGTGCTGCTGCACAGGGTTACGCTGGTGCAATGGGACTTGCATTTCCTTTCCTCGGGCCATGTGCCCTCATAGTCTGCTTTGAAGGGTCTCCTAACCCCTCTGAAGCAGATTTTGACAAAAGGGAGCAAACAGGAGAGAAAGAAGTTCATTGTGCTTACAGAAGTTTCACGTGCCTGCTGAGCTGTAGCATTGGATATAGTCTATAGTAAGTATGGGATTTACACAATCAGCAGCTGGAGCTGTTCTGTTACTCTGAAAATAGTTGGGCGGCAGTAAAGTTACAGAAGTTTTCTTTATTTGTTATATTTATACCCTGCCTTTCCATAAAAAATGCCCAAGATGGCATTTTTAAATGAATAAACTAAGAATGTTCTGCTTTTTATCTAGTTTTGGGGCTGTTCATTCTAAATGGAGTCACAAAACTCCACAATTGGAATCCAGACTGATTTTAAAGGTTTTCTTTCTTCTACCTTTTCATGTGAGGTACTGAAATAATTATAAAGTGAAAGGGCAAAAAACCTATGGACAATTGCTCTGTATTCTATAAATATTTGTGTTCATGTTTGTTGACTTATTTGAAGGGAGCTGTGGACACAGTTGTCAGTATAGCATCAAGGTGTCCAATATTCAGAACTGTACCCATAGTTTACACAACTGAATTAGGAACTGCTTTCAGCAATGCACGGGTGACTGGGTAGTGCTGTCAGCTTCAAGTGATTTAGGTACAAACATTGCTCACTTGGAGACATGATTTACAAGGGCATCACTTTTTATAGAAAAGAATGGTATGTGGTTCTAGTAGTTTTGTGAATATTGAGAACCCTTCAGCCTTTTTTTCGTGAAATAACGAGTTCAGGTTTTGGGGTTGGCATCACAAAAGATTGCTTGTCATTGCCTCCAACTTTCAATAAAGTTAAATCTTCATTGCTCGTGATTAATTATGAATGCATTCATAATTTTTGTCAAAGTACATCAAGACAGTAATTTAACATTTATATTCACAATTTAAACAAAAGCAGCTCTTGCTAGAATTGCAATTTACCTGTCCACCCCTCCCACTTTGAAATAGCTAATATTATTTGTTATTAGACATTTGAATGGGTTATAGTCCAAATTTGATATCAGGCACAGTTCTGCTGGCAGGAGGTGGTAGACTGAATGTACGATTCAGAGACTTCCTTTAAACATGGCCAAGGGTTAGCTCATGCAGTGGGACTTTTAAAGATTTTTTTCTGTAAGCATTAGACCTTCATCAACATTGAAAGTTGCTTTTTGCCACTTTGAGATTAAAAGAAGCGCCCTTTTCAGTGTAGGAAACAGCTGCTTGCAAACTAGAACTCAAAACCTCCACTAGATATATTGAGTTACTAATTTTTGTCTCTGTGTTGTGTAATTTATTTTATTTCCAAAGATGGATTGTAGACATGGAAGGTGCTCCTGGAACATTATATGAAGGGGAGAAATTTCAGCTGCTATTTAAATTCAGTAGTCGGTATCCATTTGACTCTCCTCAGGTAACTTACACTATCATATATTTAGTTTCAATTTTAAACCACTTGTGTAGCAAAAGTTGATTATACATTGATTACAACTCATTGGACGAAAGTCATTGCCACTCCAGCAGATATTGTGGAATTTCCCTTTTTCTCTCCTCCCCTGCTCTGGAGGGGTTCCCCAATCCAGTGGAGCAGATTTAGGCCCTACATGGGAGGCTGAAGTGGGGAGGGGGAAGGCCTCTGTGCATAAGTGGGATGCTACAATTGGATGTCACACATTGTGTTATCTCTTCAGAGAGCAATAAGAATAGGGTTTTTTCTGGCAATAAGTGCTGTTTTGTTTTTATTTATAATTTTGATTTATATATATATATATATTACAACAATTATTCAATCTTAATTTTAACATTTCAAACTCCAACTCCCTACCCCCTCTTTCTGTGGTTCTTTACATTTATTTTCATCTTCCTGCATACTCCAAATTATCTCAACATATTATTTTATATATCTATTCCCATATATATCCCATATATATTTTGAAACTGCAGGTTTTTACATTAATCCTGTCAATGTGTTAAATCTGTTTACAGTTCGTTTGTAAATACTCAGTAAACCATTTCCATTCCTTTCGTTTAAAAATTGTTATCTTGATTTCTTATTCTCCCGGTAGGTTTCACCATTTCTCCATAGACCATTAACTTCTGTATCCATTATTCTTTTGTCAAGACCTCTTCTTCCTTCCATTTTTGGGTGCATAACATTCTTGCAGCTGTAGCTGCATACATAAATAAATTTATATACTGTTTAGATAGTTCTGATCCCATAATTTAAAAAAAAAAGCTTTTGTTTTTTAAAAAAATAAATGTTATCTTAAACATCTTTTTCAGTTAATTACATAACATCTCCCAGTAAGCTTTAACCTTATTACAAGGTACCATCCACATATGAAAAAGGTACCAACTTTCTCTTTACATTTTCAACACATATTCGATTTTGATTTATACATTTTTGCCTTCAGTCTACTAGGTGTTAGTTACTATCTATATAGCATTTTCATATAGTTTTCTCTTGAACTATAACATGCTGTAAATTTTATATCCACGTTTTATATCCACGTAAATTTTATATCCATGTTTCCATACATCCATTTCTACATTATGACTAATATTTGTTGCCCAATGTATCATTGAAGGTTTCACTTGTTCGTCCATTGTCTCCCGAGCAATAAGAATAGTTTAGCCATAAATTGAGCACCTAATTATCCACCATGGGAAAATAATATTGACATTTTGAGTGGCATTCCTGGTTCCAACAATTGACTGTGAACCATGCCTCATCTCTATGCCTCATTCTTAGCACTCAGAGGAGATTTGCCTTCGTGCCTGTGACTTAAAGATGGCTTGCTAAACAGGAGCAAATTGGATTAAAGTTTACATGTAACATGGCTAGCTGCTTTTCACTGAAACATAAAAATGCTGCACATATTCTGTGACTTACCTGTATTTATATTAGAATAAAGTTATAAACTCAAACAAAAAAGTAGCCAGTCCTTGGTGGGGCCCCCAAGCCAGCTTAGTCCTCTGAGGACCAGGGCAAGTATACCCAGCTGCCCAACCCTCTGCATGGGCCTGGATAAGGACTTTCCTTTTGTGGACTGCATTTCAATGAGGTCATGCTCGTTGACATCTTTTTGGTGCTAGGTAAAATACTCCAGTCCTTTTTTTTCTTAGACCTTGATGACGTTATTCACTATTAGTGTGCTGCCAAAGTTTTCTGCTTTTGTTATTGAGGGTGAGGAGAAGCTTTGTGTATTTTTCATGAACTGCATGTGTTGATGTTATAATGTATTTTTACTTTTGCTCATGTATTTAAATATGATGTAAATTGATTGGACACCTTATTGTGTAACAAGCGGCCAACCAGTTTGATAATTAAACAATATCCTTATCTTGGGCAAAAGAAAAGAAACAGCAAAATCTGTGTTGTGTGCATGGAATAAAAGAAGATCTGAAATCATACCTTAGGAATTATTGTATATGGATCCTGTAGGGATAAAACTGGAAGCAAATTAGAAACACTCAGTTGAGAAGATTTTTTTTTTAATGGAATAACTATATTGTGTGACAACATAATTAGAAAACAAAACAATGGACAATGTTCTTTTCTTCAGCTTCTCCTTTTAATTGGTCTTGGACAGAATGTTTTGGTCGATAAACGGAAGACTGCTATGGCCATGTTTAAAAATCTGATGATAATAATATAAATCATTATCTTAAGAATTACTGCTTAAAATAGAGAGAAGATTTCAATAAGAATGTATTGAACAATGTTTGTAGTTAAATATGGGAAGAGCTGTAGTACTAGTAGAGTACATTCTTTTTATGCAAAAGGTACCAGGTTCAGTCCAAGGTAGGGAAAGAGTCCTGTCTTAAATCCTATAAAGTCAGTGTAGGCAGTGCTGAGTTGGATGGACCACTGGTCTGAACTATGTTCCAGTTAAAATATTAACATAAAGTAGCTTAACTGAAAATAATTATAAATGTGCATGTTGGCATCATAGTAACTATGATATTATTAGACCACGTACCGGTACTAGCAATATTAGGATATGTGGAACAGCTGGGTTTGAGGCAGCAGCTTGACCCAATTTATTATTAGCAGAGAAAAGAAGAGAAATCCCATTTATTACATAGTGGATGACCAAGTGATAGACTTTAAAACTTACATATTACAAGATAGGGAAAGTAGGATGTAATTGATTTTTTTCCAAAACTGGAAAAGGAATAATGAGTATGGATTATTTAGTTTGGTTGAAATTATATCTTTTCATAAGGCATATATTTTGGTCCAATGACTGATGTCATAAAACATGGAAGTTATATAAACTGTGTAATTTCCCTCTCAAATTAAGTAAATAATAGCTGATGTTATATATATATATATTGAGATATACTGTCAATAAAATGCTAATATATTAATTCTTTATTTTATTTTTAGGTCATGTTTACTGGTGAAAATATTCCCATTCATCCTCATGTTTATAGCAATGGTCATATCTGTTTATCTATTCTAACAGAAGACTGGTCTCCAGCTCTTTCAGTGCAATCAGTTTGTCTTAGCATTATTAGCATGCTTTCCAGCTGCAAAGAAAAGGTAAATCTTTAGAAATAGCCTTGTGATACTACGAAAACCTCCCATTCTAAAACTGAGGTTTTATTGATACTTATTAATTTTCCCTTTCTAAGCGTGATGGAATAGTTTAGTAGTTCTAAGTTAAGTGATATGCTGGAATTGAAGGTCAAATGAGTCAATATTTACTGGGGGGAAATATTTCTGTTGAGTAACTGTTACTGCAAGGATAAGGTTTTGTGTAGAAGAAAGGCAGTTGCTTTCCTAATGCAGTAAATAACAAACATTAGGACTGAATAGTGTATATACCAATTTCAGTTACTGAATTAGTTCATGTAACAAAAAGGAGTGTCAGAATATAGCAGAATGCACTTGGTCTGCTCTCCAGTGCACTTACTTGGGATTAAAAGCCCCATTTAACTCAGGGAGATTTACTTCTGAGTAGATGTGTGTAGATTATTGTACTGTAAGGTATGCAAACATTTTATTGAATAATAATTCGGTGTCTATTCAGACAAATGCTAGAATGCTAACCTATGTTAGTTTATTTCAGCAAACATAAATTATAGCACCTTGAAAGTTTAAAAAAAATTATTTTGCGCAAACAGTCAAAGACAAGAGCCTACATGATTATCATGCATCTCAATTTCACTTTTATTCCACTGAATCTTTATTGCATAGGTAAAATAACCCTTTCTGCTTCAAAACCATTAAGTTTGCAGCACTGTCAGAGGGTATTTTGACTTTTCAAGCTGGCAAGTTTTGGAGAGGAAGAAAGCTCCTAAATGTCAAGTTCGCTTATCATTGCTATTAATGCCTTTTTTGCATGTATGCATAATATACGGTCTATCAGAAATATACTGATTTGATGGGCCTTTATTGCAGAGACGACCACCTGATAATTCATTTTATGTAAGAACATGTAACAAGAATCCAAAGAAAACAAAATGGTGGTATCATGGTATGTATTGACCTTGAAGAAATAAGCAATGCATCTAAGAGCATTTGAAGTTCCTGGGAATAACAGTGGTTAGATTTGCCTTACTGAACACAATACTGTATGTGAGGAAGAGTGATAGCTTAATGGTAGAGCACATGCATGCTATGCTGAAAGCCCCAGGTTCAATCCTTTGCTGCACTATTAACAGGTTTAGTTAGAAAAAAGCCTATGCCTGGGATTGTGGAAAGTTGCTGGCAGTGAGTGGACACAGTACTATCATATTTGGTATAAGGCAGCACTTTGTATCCTGGGTGGTCTTCAATTGAGTTTTACTCAGAGTAGATCTATTAAAATTAACTAGTCTTGTTCATTAATTCCAATGGGTCTGCTCTGAGTAAAACTTAATTGAAGGCCACCCATGTATCCTATGTAAAAATAAGCCTCTGATATCCACAGAGATTGAATTGGATCTGGACTTGCAGTTAACTGGTGGAATTCTGCTTTTACCAGAGGAAGCAAGGAGGCAATTTCTACTAATTTCTGCTTTCCTGTGCCTCCTGAAAATCTGGGGGTTGGGGTATCCTCTGGAATAACATGAGAGGTTGCATGGCTACACTGCAGCAGGAAGAGGAATTAGCAATAATTAGTTTCCCCCCCTTCCACCAGCTTCTGCTGGATCTCTGTCCCTTCTGCAAAGTACCTTCTGTGTGGAATGGCCAGTTTGCATCCAACTCAACAAGTCCATCATACTAGAACCCTCCCAGCCCCCAGCCAAGTTGTGAAACATACAAAGAGTCCCCTTTTATTTTAGGTGTATGTAAGGAGTTGCTGGTCATGATATATATGGGTACCAGTTACATTGGACTGTATCCAACTGCACAAAGACTTCCACTTATGCAATTCCCTTTCCTCTCCCCATGTGCTTCTTCAAAATCTCCTTCCCCACTGTGCAAGCCAGGAGGGTAATGAGAGAAAAGCATTCAGAGCATCTTATCAGGGATAATATCTGCTGTGGCTGGACTTGGATGGGAAAGATCAAGAGCAGAACCTAGTGGAATTCTTAACCTTTTCCTCTTGAAAATCTAGGTCCCATGGCAATGATAGAGGGAGGAACTGTTGTTTGAGGAAAAGCAAGCCTAAAATCTGCTCTGGTTCATAGTTCTTTGTATATCAGCCTTAATTTATTTAAACAGAACAAAGCAATACATTGGTTCAGATTATGTGGTCTGTTTTTCCAGAATCTGTAGTTTTTCATAATTATCCAGGGTTCTTTATTGATCAAGCAAATATATGTTGATCTTGTTACCATATGTGCTGGTAGGTGATATTTTGGCCTTAAATAACTTTGTAGATTTTGGACGTCAATATATGCTTAGTACATAATTTTGTTTTTGTTTTGCTTTAAAGATGACACTTGTTGATGCCACCACTTTGTGATACTCCTAACAGAAGATAGTCCTACTGAGAAAATGAGCACTTTGATCATTCAGTCTTTGAACTTTTAACCTCCGACTGGAAGTGACAAATAGGCAATGAAGACTACTTCCCTTGACTGCATTTTTACTGGTGTGCATTCTGGGCGCATGTTGATCGCTGGTTCAGTCCATGCTACTGACGTGCTTTTCTTAGTCATACAGTATTAATGCAGGTGTTAGAAAATGTCAGAATTCAATCTTTAAAATTTTTGGGAGAATTCCAGGTCTTCATGTATTGTGCAATAATAAGAATTTCTTGACGGTTTTTGGTGTACCCATTGCCGGCAAAAGATTGTATCAGGAAACTTATACCCCTGCCACAAGAAAGGTTAGATGCATGATAGGGGCTACAAAAAGTTTGTAAGTATATTGGGATTATAAAATAACCTATCTTTACCTTGAAAGCCACCTAATTGTTTAGATTTGGATTCTGTGCACTGTGATCATAAAACTAGCAGTGTGAGTTGAAACATGCTTAGCTAAAGAACTAATAAGATCATTGCATATTTACCGAACTCTCAATGTTTTCACAGTGAATTCCCCCCCCCCCCCAAGTTATATCAGCAGAGAGGTACGTACTATGTTATAGCCCTATGGTAAAATGGATACCTTTTGTGTGTGTATTATATTTCTGAAACAAAGGTATGAATAAAATAGAGTAGGGGTGATTTAATCAAGGCAAACTTTGTTCGGAAAATGGGAACAGACGGCAGTGACAAAACTAAATTTTGCTGCAGTCCATGATTGGGCTTGTTAATATGTACACTAGAGCTGTTTTCCAAGTAGATTGCACACTGTTATTTCATACTAGCCTTCAGCATGAGCCCTGTTGCCTACACAATATTTCATGTATTTATACGTTTGAAATTTTTTGTTTGAGTTCACTGTTTCTTTTGTTGTGTTGTATGTCATATTTGAATGTTACAAAACAATATTTTCACTGAAAAGCTGTCAGAAGATATTTTCTTGTAAATTATTTCTTTACCTTGTAAACATTTATCTTGTCTTCTAATCCTGTACTATAAAGGAAGAAATACATTTTGGACAGAGACGAACTGTTTTGACAAAAAAGTGTGGATCTTTTTATTTAAGTTTAGACAAAAGTATATTTTTCTTACCTTGTCCCATACAGCCATAGCAATTTTTCCAGGTTTTCTCCTTCAAAGATCTGCCTACAACTAGATTTACCTTTTATATAGAAAAACAATTGTTAAACAATAGTGAATTGTTCTTCACCTCTGTGTAATTTTATGATACTGCATCTAGGCTGTCTTTTTAGGAAGCACTGATGTGTCTTTTATAAACTTACTACCTTTACACATATGCAAACTTTCTATTTCAAAAGCTCTTTTTAATGTTGCCTTATTGCACTAAAAAGAAAATCAAACCTAGTAGTCAATAAATGAATGTCTGAATTGAGTACAACTCTTACTTGATTTTTAAAGTAAGAACCAGGTCAGCTTAGCTTAAAAGAACTTACTAGGATTGGCTGAAGATATTCTAGCGTTTTTTTTACTGCTGTGTTGTAACTTACAAATTTTATAGATATGTACATACTACTGTATCTTCTCTAATATTTAAAACAAATATAATCATTAAACTCAGGGGTGGGTACAAGTCAAATGGAAGAAAATAAGTGTTCTGTATTGGCACTGAATTACAAACTATCAATTTGGTAGGGTTGTTCTAAACAAGAAATTGTTATGTTTTCTATTTTGAGGGGGAAATTATTGGCTTCTTAATCAAAAGTGAATAGATGCTGTGGGTATAAACTTGTATGTAGATGTTCATAGTCCTTAAAAAATGAGAAGTACCACTCTTCAATTTCTGTTCAAGCCAAAAAAAAAATAATATTGAGGGATTGGAAGGTGTATATCTCTTTATAATTTTCTCCTATCCTATATTTTTACTTGTAAATTAATTTATAACAATCCATTAAGAGATGTATACATACTGATAGTATGCATGAGCAGTAACCACTGAATATTTAATCAACATCTTCATATTTGCATAATTCATCTAAGGAATGTTGGGAAACTGTATTTTTTTCTTCCGTAAAGCAGATTTACATAATTAATCATGTCAATCTGTTCTCTTAATCCACAGTGAAGGAACACCTTCATAGATCTGAAACTTTAGATTACGTTGTCCATCTGAAAGACTAATGTAATTGTTCCCACACTATGGATTATGTTACAGTGTAATTGTTTAAAAGGATGTTAATGTCCATTCTTAAAAACAATCCATGCTTTAGTGTTGCACATATTTTCATTTATCTATATAAATATCACAGTATGGATTAAATACAAATTACTAAACAAAAAATTAAGTATCTGGGTGTTTTTACGCTACTGCTGTGTTCAAAGAACTTGATTGTTATCTAAAAATACTATTAATCTTAATTTAAATCAGGAATAGGCAATCACAAACATAAGACTTCATATTAATAATGAAGTTCTTCTTGCTTTTGTAATGGATGAAATTACTTGCTTCAGCAATGAAAATTGTTTCATAAGAATTGACCTGCAGGACCAAACCAAAGGCTCATGTAATCCAGCATCCCATCTCCTGCATTAGCCAACCAGATGCTCCTGGGAAGCCAGCAAGCAGGACATGAAGGCAATAACTCACTTCCAGTGTTGCACCCCCAGCATCTTTCAGTTGGTGACTTACCGTCTTCAAACCTGGAGGTAGCATATTCCATTATGACTAGTAGCAATTGACAGTCCTATCCTCCACTAAACATTTTTCAAAGTTATCTTAGCTGCTGGTCATCTTTACATATTATGGCAGCAAATTCCATGAATTAATATGTACTGTGTATGTTCTGCTAATCCATCCCATTGGATAATCTTGGGCATTATGGAAGTGGGAGAAAAAAGCTGATCTCTACCCATTTTATCTGCACACATATTTAATTTTAAAGAGTGGCTGGGGCAACCCATCAAATGGGCGGGGTATTATTATTATTATTATTATTATTATTATTATTTCTCCCTGCTAATCAACTTTCCCCACCCAATTTAAATGACACAGACACTTAAGCTTTCTATTTTGGGAAAGGTGCTCCAGCCTCTGATCATTTTGGCTGCCCTTTTCCCAGCTTTCTGTTGCTCTTTTTGAAATCAGCTAACCAAAACAGTTCACACTATTCTAAATGTGGTTGAACCATAGATTTTATATAAGACGTAATGCTGAATTTTACATTTTTCATATCCCTTTCCTGATACTCCTTAGCATGGAATTTGCATTTTTAACAGCTGCTGCACACTAAACAAATAGGTGAAGTTAGGAGCTCTTAACCCAATGTGCACTCATATTGAATTGCATCTGCTATGATATGCCCGTTCTCCCAGTTTGGAGAAGTCCTTTTAGAGCTCCTCACAATCCATTTTCATTTTACCACATGGAATAATTTGATGTGATCAGAAAGCTTGGCCATCTCACTATTCATCCCTATCTCCAGAGGACTTGTTTGAAAACCATTTGTGTCAATACAGATCCTCTTGGGACGTCACTTCTAACCTTTCATTGTGAAAACCGTCTGTTCCTCTCTGCTTCCTGCTCTATACCAGCACAACAGATGCCAATCCATGCAAGGACTTGCCTTCTTATCCCATCACTGCTAAGTTTACTTAGAAATTCTACTAGATCACTGCTAACTTCACATAGGAATTCTACCCTATTCACATGCTTTTTGGGATTCATAAGAAATCTATGATGTTAGTAAGGCATGCCTTTCCTTTACAGAAGCCATCCTTATTCTTCTGCAGCAAGACTTGTACTTATATATGTTTACTAATTTTAGCTTTAATAATATGTTACCCAAATTTACCTGGAACAGACATCAAAATAACTATTCAGTTATTTCCTGGATCTCTTCCTGTATGATATGCAGACTCGGAGATTTGCTAATCATTAACTTGTTGGTAACTGCTTCAGCTTCTCTTGGCACCTTTGACTCCGTCCTTCAGATTCACTCACTCCTCAGGAAAAGAAACCTGTCCATATATAGTATCCACCTTTCCACTTCTGCAGTGAAGATGCAAATACTTTGTTCAGTTTTTCTGTATTACCTCTCAACATATCCCCCCCCCTTTGCCCCCTAAGACAGTGTTTTTCAACCTCCTTGGGGCAACGGCACACCTGCCCCACGAAAAAAATCTCGCGGCACACCACCCGGGGGGCGGGGTGTCCGCGCGCCCTGGCGGGAGGGAGGGGAAGGACCCAGGCGGGCGAAAACGGAGCGGGAGATCGGCGGGCCAAGCGCCCGCCCCCCCTCCGCCTCCCGCGCCCAGCCCCCCGGCAGCACCTTCAGCCGGCCCCGAGCGAGCCCGGCGGCACCGGCACCTCCCGCCCGTCCCCGACCGCGGCAGAGGCAGCAGGCGAAGCGCCCGGCAGCCCGCGGCGGCCGGCGAGCGAGAAGCGGAGCCGAGGCGACGCGGCGCCAGCCACCCGGACCGACCCGGAAGCGGCCCAGGGCACCGCCGGTCGCCCCGCCCGCGCCCACCGGAAGCGGCGCGCCCGGAGGGGGAAAGAAGCCGCGGAACAGCAGCCGGTGTCTTGCGGCACACTACTGTGCCGCGGCACACCGGTTGGGAAACGCTGCCCTAAGATCCAAACAACTCCCTGGCTAATTTCCTGATTTTGATACATTTAAATGAGTTGTTTTCTTTCTTAATGTTTTTAAACAATATGCTCCTGAGATTCTCTTTCCCCACTTTGCCTGTCAACTTGTATGTATTTTGCCAAAATCTGTACACCCAGCCCTGGCTTTGCCCTACATTATCATTCCTTCCAATGAAGACTTTTTTAATAGCATCATTGACAGACTCTGCTTGTTAACTATACTGGCATCTTCTTGGACTTCATGCCTTCATACAACCTGTGGTGTACCGTTTATCTGAACTTTGGTTCTTGCAGTTTTAAAAAGTCTGCAAGCCCTTTCAATGAAGTTAATCTGCTTGAATCTTCCTTTCAACTTCTTTTTAAGTAAATCATCTCATGTATTTTTTAAAGAAGTGTCTCTTCAAGTTAAAGAGAACTTGGAACAGTTTACAGTTCAAGAGAAATAGAATCACACTTTGCATCTGAGGGTCAGCATGCATGCAGACTGAATTATTGAGAATAACATGTCTGAAGTAACAAATACCTTTTGAATTGTGTGTGTTCCTTAAAACTGCAGGAGGACACACATCTTTTGTGGGGGTTTAAAAGCATGAGATGGTAAGCAAATGATTTCACTTTAATTGGTGGTCTTGTCTAGTACTGGCTTCATTAATGTACTGAATGCCCTGTGGGTATACTTGCAGAAAAGCAGCAGTCAAGCAGTAGAAGTGTAAAATTGCTTGTCTGTTCTGGTCAATAATAAAACAGTTCAAAATTCATGCCATGAAAACATTGTTCTTCAAAACCTTTAGAAATGTTTTTAAACGTAAAACTGGAGAAAGGAAGATATAATTAGACTATTGTCAATGATGTTTCACTAAGTGCAGTCCCATTCATGCATACTCAGAATGGTGTCCCATTGAGTTCAATAGAACTTAACCCCTAAGTAAACTACCGTATGTGTAGAATTGCAGTGTAATCTTAACCATGTCTACTCAGAAGCAAGTCTTACTGATTTCAATGGGGCTTGCTCTCAGATACGTGGGTCTAGGTTTGCAGTGTAAATTGTCCAATTGCACTGAAAAATCCTCATTTAGAAGGTCAACTCAGTTGTGATATTTTCTGCAAGTAGAACAATTGAACTAATTTATTGAGATGTAGTCTGTTTCTTTATGTATAAAATTATCTGTGTTTGAAACATTCCTATTCCTCAATAAAGTACTTTTTCAAACAGAGCACCGATTCTGTCTAGGTGCCAATTACAAGGATGACAACTTCAATACTAAGAACTCTCATTTTGTTCAGGAATCAGGATATAGTTCATGTCAACAAAAGGCCATAAATTGCCTACATCTGTGCAGGTATGCAGATATCTATGCAATCATTTGCTGTACTAAAAAGATGTTCCTTGTGAGAGTCCATATTTATTATTTTCCTAGGACCTGTTCTCTTTATTGAAGGAGATGCACATCAAAGGCAACAAGCTGGATTATAACCTTTCATATGCTTACATTATTTTTAGGCTTTTAGTGATAATGTATGCTACAAGTCTGCCTAAGAAATATGTTTACTGAGAATGACATGTCCTAATGCCTGCAACTGGACCCATGTTATCAGGCTTCTCTTTGTCCACACAATGCTTCTCAGCTGTGTGGTTCAGCAAGTAAGTCTGGAAGACCAGGAATTATAGCAGTGACAGAAAAACAAGGGAGGTGTTTTCTTCAGGAAAAAAGTCACAGAATTGAAATTACAGTGTTGCTATCTGAAAGTATGGCTGGGCAAGAGTACTGAAGCAAGTTAGATATAGAATTAAAGCTCTTTATTTTATAAACACAATGCTATCAAATATGCCAAACCGACAATGAATTGAAAAATGAGGAAGGCACGCCCACTGAAATCAATGTAGTCATGAATAATTTTAAGTCCATTGATTTCAATGAGTCTGCTCTGCAAATTAATTAGGTATCGCCCTAATATATTTATTTTAGAAGTGCTCTTAATAAATGCATGGATTCGTTTGTTAAAATTACATAGACTCAATTCTGCAAAAGTTATATTTTGACACACATTCATCAGAAGTCATCACTAGAGCCTCGTGTACACGTCCATTACTGGACATAGCACTGCACGTCTGTGAGTCACATTGCTGAGCTGACATTTGCAAAATGGTGAGCATGTGGTCCTTGCACAACAGCATTTTATTTACCTGTAGCGAGTACATGGTATTTCAAATACAACTGTTAGGATCAATACATGCCCCCAAAACCTATTGACCACCCATTCCATTGTTTGACAGTTTGCCACCTTCAGGTACGAGTGGCTGGCAGAAACTTTTCTTTGTTGAAGACTTACTTTGGCAAAGTTGGGGTTTTGATGGAGAGAATGATGGAGAAGCAATATCTAGAACTACTTTGGAGATTGTGTGGGGGAGACAATACAAGGGCCTGGCCTCTTCAGAGTGGCCTGTCATTTGCTAGGTCCTGGTGATTACAGTTCTCTGTCAAGCAGAGCCCTTTCCTTCTAGACTAGCCCTACCATTAGGGAGTGTGAGATGACTGCCTCATATATCAGATTCTGAAAGATGGCAGCAGCCCCCTGGCTAGTCCTCCTAAGTCTTTTAATTCTACATGCAACTTTAGTAACATCTATTGTTACCCACCTTTCATCATAAGGCACCAGGGCGGGTTACAACAATTAAAACACAGTGTTACAAACACTTTCGAACAATTTACTATCACCCACTCTGCTGATCCAAACACATGGGGATGGGGGTCTGTAGGAAAGAAAGCAGTCTTTCAGGAATTTGGGACATGAGTTGTTGAGGGCTTTAAACACTTCAGTGAGTTGGGCCTAGAATCAAACAAGCAATCGATGCAACTGCTTTAAAACGGGGTGTTATGCAAGGTCTAAAGCGTCTAGCTATCTGGCTGCTTCATTTTGAACCAGTTGAAGTTTCCAGGTCATCTTCAAGGGCAGCCCCATGTAGAGCACATTGCAATAATCCAATCTAGAAGTCATCAGAGCTTGGCGTACCATGGCCCAGTCATCACTGGGGCCATGGCTGGTGAAGCAGCTGGAGATGGAAAAAGGCACTCTGAGCCACTAAGTCCAAGGCACCCTGAGTCACTTGAGCCTCCAGTGACAGATTGAAACCAGGAGCACCCCCAAACCACAGATGTGCTCCTAGGGAAGTGCATCCCCATTGAGGGCAGGCAGTACAGACAGAAAGACATCCTCCCCATGCCCCCTCAGGTATAAATAATAAAATTATTAATTAGTACTATCATATATTAGTACTATCATTTATTAATTAGTACTGGTTGATGAGCAGGAAGGGGGAGATCTGCATTCCTATCAGGCTGCTGGGCTCAGCCCGCCCACCCCCGGCACAGAGACTACTGTAATTTTTCTTTCTTTCTCCTCTTCCGCTGCCAAAATAGTTGGAGCCTTGGGGTGGGATGTGGGGAGCTACCCTATTCTAAAGGTCATGAAGCTCACCGGGTGGCCTTAGGCCAATCACTGTCCTTCCCCACTTAACCTACCTTGCAGGGTTGTTGTGATGATAAAATGAGGAGGAGGAGGAGTATGTGGGATAAAAATATAAATTGTACAAAATACAGTGGAGAACTAATTGCTGAAGCAATATAAAATAAAATAAAAAAATTCCTTCCAGTAGCACCTTAGAGACCAACTAAGTTTGTTCTTGGTATGAGCTTTCGTGTGCATGCACACTTCTTCAGGTGTGCATGCACACTTCTTCTCTGAAGAAGTGTGCATGCACACAAAAGCTCATACCAAGAACAAACTTAGTTGGTCTCTAAGGTGCTACTGGAAGGAATTTTTTTATTTTATTTTGTTTTGACTATGACAGACCAACACGGCTATCTACCTTTAACTGAAGCAGAATGTTATTTTTGAGGGGAGCCTGTTTTGGGTTGAGCAATGTCCCTTGAAAGCTCCAACTACCTACTTTTCTTAAAGAGTAAATTGCCTACAGTGTAGCACCTGATCCTCAAAAGGCTTGCATGTTGAAAAAACAACAACCCAGCGCAGTTCATTCCGTCTGTAGGGGAGCTCCTGTTTCGGATCCGATGCAGGTGCAACGAGTGGCGCCAGGCGCCTCCTCGGCTGCCAGCGCCTAGTAGCCCCGCTCCGCTCCTGCCCACGGCGCTCGCCACACGAAGGGCTACAAACCCGGCGGACCAAAGCGACGATTCTCGGAAAGAGCCCTGCGGTGCCCGGAGCTGCCGCTGGGGGGCGCGGGGAGTCCTCCGCCGCTCGGGCGGCGCGAAGGGAAGGGGATGCGGACGGGGCCATTTGCGCAGCCAGGAGAGGGGGGTCGCGGCAGCGGGGGTCGCGCGCGGGGAGGCTTCCGCCGCGGCGGCCGGGGAGCGGGATGGTCCAGGGAGCTCTAGGCCGTGGCCCTGCGGCCGTCACCGGCGAGCAGGCCGCGGCGGCTGCGGGCCTAGCGCCGCGGCCGGCCGGCGAGGGGGTGACGGAGCGGTTGGTTGGGGCCGGCGGCGGCGGCCGAGGCGCGGCGGCGGGGTCAGTTCTCTTTAGTGTTTGCCGATGTTGGAGGCGTCTCCAAAGTGTCCCTGGGAACCAGGTAACTGAGGCCGCGGGGGGTGCCCGGACGGGCCCCGACGGGACACAGGGAGGGACTGGGGCGGGGGAGCAGAGGCGAGCGCACCGTGCGGCTGAAGCCGGGCTCGGGAGATGCTGGAGCCTCCGCGGCATGAGAGAAGCCGCCTCCCTCCCACTCTGCCCCGGAGGCGGGCGGGTCGGGGACTCCGTCGTCGTCGTCCTGAGCCTGGCGGTCGCCCTTGCGGGGCGGACGAGGCGCGCAGGTGAGAGGGATGGCCGCCCGGGGAGCAGCGTGCTGCTCTCGAAAGGCAAAGCAAACACAAAATAAAGGAGCACGCCTGAGCAGCCAGAAAGAGCCCAACGCTCTCCTCCTCCTTGGAAAGGACGTGCCTTGAAATAAGGGATGCCCCCCACTCGGCCACTCCCAAAAGGGAAACAAGTTCTTCCTCCACTTTATATAAATACCTGCCTGTTTCTATTCGGTCGCAGAGCTCTGGTTATTGCACCCCTTCATTGCTTAGCTAAAAACCCCCCCCAAAACTAGCCTCTTCCTCCTCCTCCTCCATGGCTGTCCCTAGAGAGGGTGTGACTTTTTTTGGCTCAGTTGCTGCGGCACCTAGTGGAAGCTGTATTGATCTTCACAGCTCATTCCCAAGTCCAGGGACTGCGTAGGGAACCCTTGATTCACCACTTTCTCCACTTTCTTAATCCCCATGGTTCATTCTTTAATGTGGAGTTAGGCAGGAGGCTTATGACCTGAGGAAGCATGGCTTGAATTCTTCATTTGACTGCAACTCGCACCGCCTATAAATTACTTGAACACTAGAGCATGTCCTGTCCTGTCATCGTCTCCCACCCATGTGATTTTGTGTTCTGTTGTAGCTGTGTTTTGTTTGTACTATGCCTTTGGTCATTTATTTAATAATGAACATTTATTATATTTGTATCCTGCCTTTTCTCCAAGAGGTTCAGGGCAGTGTAGATCAAGGATTCTCAAACTGTGGTCTTGGGCCACCTGTGTTCTGTGAGCCTCATTTAGTTGGCCCATGGCATGTCTGTAGATTTGTGGTTAAAAGACAAGGGAGTGGTACATCCATCACATTTCATATAGATTTTAATTGTATCTTTCCATTTTTTTATTGTATTTTACTGTTTTAAAATTTGAATTCTATGGAGTTAAAATTGTAATACAGTAGACTACAAAATATGTAAGAACCAAACATAGCAGTGAAAATACAAATAAAATTAATACATCATCTAGCACAGTGAAATACAATTGTTAAAATGGGCAGAAAACCATTAAGTGGCCCACCAAGACTGATGGGATTTATGGCTTGCAGAGGAACAGCCTATAGCCGCCCAGAGTGGCTGGGGAAACCCAGCCAGATGGGCAGGGTATAAATAATATATTATTATTATTAATTATTATTATTATTATTATTATTATATCTGCAGAACCAGTGCAGATGCTGCCTGGAAATGGGTGACTACATTCTACAGCAGGTCCAATTGGATATTACATTTATTAGAGAGTTTAACATCAACACCTGTCAGTATATAAAAAAGCATCATGCACAGGACCTTTCCTTGAAAGATGTAAGTTTCCCCTGATGTAGAATGCAGTGGTTGCAGTGGCTTGGCAGCATCTGCAACTGGTTCTGCAGATATAAGTTGACCCCCTGCAATCCATAATGCCCATCAGTCCCACCAGCAACCCTAAATGGATGTGGGGCATGCCCACCTCACCTGTGTAATACTCTGTCAGGTTAGATCTGACGGAGTTGCAGTTGTGTTTGAAGTTGTGAAACAAAAGTTATGCAGGAAGGCATCTTAGTGGCTTTCTTTAATTTTTTAAACTTCTCCCCCATCTTTCATGATGGAGCTCAAGACAGTCTACATAGGAGGTTATCTCCTATACAGGTGCCAACTGCACCCAGGTTACATAGCTTCAACAAGGGGATTGTGTCTTCTGTTATTTAGTTGTAATGCCCAAGAGGTTGAGTAGGTTAGAAATGAAAGTAAATGAATAGATTAGTTTTCAAAGATCAGGGTTTTAATGATCACACAAAGTTAAGTTTACAAGTAGACGATATATGTTGTATAGTCAATTAGTAAAGGGAAAAAATACCAAGTAAAAATACCAAGTATTTTGCTAGTGATGATCTGACACCAATTGACTAAGTTGGTGCGATGGCCTGGAATGTTTATAAATACTCCCAAATGCCTATAAGCAAAGCAATCCAGCTTTTCTGAGGAAAAGGTTCTTTTTAGCTAATTTTCATTATTCAAACAGTGTTGGGGACAAGCATGTGGGGCATGCTTGAGGACATGGAAGAGGTACCATGAGACAGAAAGGGCAAGGAGGCTGAAGGAATTTCACATACTGATTTGAGTTAATCCACTAATAGTTTGGTTTCAGACATCACTCACAGTTTAAGTTTTATTGGATTAACTGTTAAGAGTGCTTTAATATTGCTTATCTGGCCACTCTCTGAACTGATTAATTCATTAAAACATTTTTACATCTGGTCATAGTAATATTTTAAGTTGCTAAAATACATAGTGATACATGAACATTAGTGAGGGCAGTGCAGTAATGTGAAAATGTGTGTCAGTCACAGATACTTCGTGACAAAAAGTTATGGAGTAAACATTTGGTTTATAGGAGTTCTGGACAGCTTCCATAAGAGGGAGAGAGAGACAGAATAAATGAATTGGGACATTGTTGCAAGCCACTACCAGCTTTACTTTTCTGATTGTTAAACTGTCAAAGGATACATCAATGTGATGGGCTGCATTTTTATTAACTCTAATCTTTTTGACCTCTGACCTGCCTATTCAGCTACCTAGTTTCGATGTCATTGGTTGAGCAGCTAGATATCATGGTCCAATGGCTGATATCATTTTAGCCCAATACCAATAACTTTACCTTCAGCAAATTTAAATATTGACTACATGCAATAGTCTTTTGAATAACACCCTTGCTGTTGCAAATTAGTCAGGTGGTTCAAGAGCCTTTCAGTGAAAACATTAGCCACAGTCTTATGCACGTACATGGTAGAAAGTCCCATTGAACTCAGTGCAACTTACTTCTTTGTAGAGGTGCATAGGATTTCATTGATTGACAGCTACTGCTTAGTTCAGTGATGGCTAACCTTGACACTCCAGATGTTTTGGGACTACAACTCCCATCATCCCTGACCACTGGTCCTGTTAGCTAGGAATGGTGGGAGTTGTAGTTCCAAAACATCTGGAGTGTCAAGGTTAGCCACCACTGGCTTAGTTGAAGGAAATAATAAACTAAGTAAGCCCACAATTTACATGAGGGTTATGATTGGGGACTTCTGGGTTTCGATCATTCGGGAGCCAATTTGTTCGGGAGCCAAGGTGTTTGAGATTCCAAGGTTCCTGATGCAGATCTTCACTCACCCCTTCTTCCCTGGCAGTGGGGGGGCATTTTGTGGTTCATCTCAGGTGCCAAAATGTCTTGGTCTGGCCCTGGCATCAGAGCTGAACATATGAAAGACGTAGCTAATACAGCCAAGACTGATAATTTCTTTAATTGAAAACCTTTTTTGAACAGTTCAGTTGGGTTGCTGGTCATATTTGTGCTTTCCTTTAGGGATGGAAAGAAGCACAAAATAATACTAATACTTTGGTGTATCTTTCCCCCTTTCAGTAAAAATCAATGGCACAAGTCAAGATGCAGACCACACCAAATCACTCTGGACCTCCCCAGTCTCCAGCAGTGCTAACCCCATCAGTAACAGCAACAGGTTCAGTGGTTCTTCAGCCCTCAGTGAATGGATCCATTCCAGAAGCAGCTGTCAATTGTAATAATTCCACAACTGGTCAGGTGGATTCCATAACTTCTAGCAACTCACAGGGTAAGGCGGAGGCGGATTTAAATTGTATTTTCTTTTTGTGTTATCAGTGTTAGGGGGGTTGGAATAAGTGATTCACAAAGAGCACAGAATGAAAGAAGTACTCAAAAACACCTAAAACACAATTAGTGCAGTTTCACTGCTTTTAACTGAATTTAAGTAGAGTTTTGTTTCCTGGGCACTATAGAAGCCCTGAAAAGAACTCACCTCTCTCCCAGCTTGACTGTACCTTCTACTGAAACGTTTAAAACTGCATGAAGTTATCCAAGTGTGTTTTCTACACTAGAACAAAATGTCTAAGACTTTTTTGTTTTTGTTTTTTTTGGCAGCAAGTGGTATTTCTTTTGTAGCTCTGTAACTAAAACATTGTTCCTGTCCTTGTAAACTGAAACACTGGCCCCAAAAGTAAACCTGCAACGAAATTTTGCGTTGTTAATGAACATAAACAATATGAGAAGAAATGAAATCGCAGGAGGAATAAACTATTACCAATTCCCAAGCTTTCTTCAGTTCAGGGAGCAGTGATTAAAAGGCTTAGATTAGAGGAGATGCTAGTACTGGAGAAACAATAAACAGAAAAAGTGGGTTAGATCTAGACTTGCTCTTCTGCTAATGGAAGCTGATTCTCCCTTCTGTAGTAGTGCCTCCCCATGCCATCTTTCATGCTGTTCTGGTAGACCCTCCAGCCTTCTGGAGCAGTTTATTTTTAGGGGCCTGCGGGCGGTAGTGTAGGAAGGGGGGTGCGGGCCACCCCGGGTGTCAGCACTGAGGGGGGTGGCCATGGGGCCTGGCCTGCAGCGCGCCCGAACCACACGTCTCTCCTGGGGAGTGGCACTCTGGCTTGGGCACCTGCAGGCTCTGCGCTGCCCGAAACGGCAACGTGGGGCTTGCGGACTCCGTGGAGGTTCTGCACAGTGTGCTCTGCCCCAACTTGCCCCACCCCGTGGGCAGCTTGTGCCGCTCCTGGGTGCAGGACATTTGCACTGCCCCGGGTGCCTGAGCAGCTAGCTATGCCACTGCTTGTAGGGGGGGGAGGAATCTGCGAAAACTGCCTCTCCTATCCCTCTTTGCACCAGTGGGAGAATTGCATGAACAGAATGTGACTTGTGTCAGGTCTGCAATACACAAATTGAGTTCAAGAAGTTTTAGTATGTGCCAAAGACAAGCACATAACAAGTTTTAATTATTTGAAGTACTCATAATGATTGTAATAAGTAACTTAACATTAAGGAATTTATATAACATATATTTTAAGATTCATATGGTTGAAGTAAAAATACATTAGGTATAAGATCCTCACTTTTAGACTGTTACCATCCAAATTCAGTTTTTTCTTCAACATGGTGTCTGAGATTTGTTTTCCAAAGTTTTAGCTAGATTTTTTTTACTATTTCTACAAACTGATAATGATATTTCCATATAAAAGAAACCTTGTCTCAATTTTATTTACAGTTCCTTTACAAGATAACATGGCAAACCCCAAAGAGAAAACCCCAATGTGTCTGGTAAATGAGTTGGCCCGTTTCAATAGAATTCAACCTCTGTATAAGCTCTTGAATGAACGAGGACCTGCTCATGCCAAGGTAACTTCATACATTTCCAGTGTTTATGCCATTTGTTATCATTAGAACAGATTATGAACAGAGTAATCCTTGCTGAGTGTAACATCCCTCCAGTTCTGTAACTTTTGAGTTGCCACTAAATATATGATTTTTTTCTTTCCTACACATAATTAACTCCAGTCTTCAACATTGCTAGCAATTTAATAAGGCTCAGTTGTACAAAATTTCCCTTATGATTTCAACCACACTGTTCCAAAATTGATTTGTTTTAATGCACCCCTACCACAAATGGAAGAAATATCTTTTCGTGACTTCATAAAACCAACATTTTTCATCTTCTGCCTTCTTCATGATCCTATTTTCCAGGGAAACCAGTGCCACCAGATAGTGGTTTTGATGCAGTTGGCTTTATAATTGATTGATACAATAAAAGAGGATCTGGCAATAAAAATTTGACTCCATTATTCTTTTGGAATATTTATTTGGAGATCTTTATTTCTCTCCACCCCCCTCTATTGCCTGGTGTGTAGCTGCTTGTACATTACTTAAAATAATTGTGCAGGTGTACACACACATACACATCTGGATCCAGAGTGACCCAGAGTGGAACTTTGCTTACAGGATGGACTTGCTAGAAAATTGTGGAAGAGACCATTTTCTCAGATTGCTCCTTCCCCTACAGTCCCTTGTGCCCTCTGCAGAACAGCATGGGAGGTGGGGGGGCACAAGGGGAAGGGAGCAGTCAGTAAAAATCTCTCTCCCTTGTCTGGTAGCAGGAGCATCTGCTAGATTCAAATTATTTTCATAAGCAGAAGGATACACCTTAGTATCTAACCTTATGCCAGCTGTTACATAGTTCTGCATCCAAACTTGGGTGAAACACCAAGGAGAGGAACGAGAAGAGGAACAAGGAGAAACTAGGCAGTCCTCATATAAACAAAGGTAGAGATTAATTTTAAGTATCTGAAGAAGTGTGCATGCACACGAAAGCTTATACCAAGAACAAACTTAGTTGGCCTCTAAGGTGCTACTGGACAATTTATATATATATATTTCCATTAATTTTAAGTGTTATACTTGGTTTGAAAAGTCAATGCAGGCCAGACTGGCTAGCTCTATCTAGTGGCAGTTCCTTCAGGCATTTTGGGCCCAAGGGCACATTTGCACTACCAGTCCATTTGTTTCCCCCTCTGACATATCACACTATCCCCCCCCCCAAAAAACAGCTGGAGTACAGATATATACACAAGATCTTTGCTTTTCTCTGCAATTCTATAGGATTAAAATAGATTGCCTTGATTTAAAAATAAAATAAAATGGGGGCCTTCCAAAGCTACCATCAAATTAAAGCTTATATTGGCAGACTGTGACACTGATCCAAGGCAGAGATACTTTTCATTTTTACATAGGAAGACAAAGCCACCAACAAGTTTCAGAATGCATGGGCACAGGGGTGACCTATGATTTGATAGTAAAAAATATGAGGATCTGTAAGGATTCGTGCCTTTGCTCCTTGTTTTTCTGCCATGGCAGTACTGGAAAATACCAGGCCCATGATTTTTACATTTCATTAATGTGACTTGTGGGTTTATGTGGGTTTATGCTGGGTGTGGGTGAAAACAAGCCATTTCAAGAGGATCAGTTTCAATGGTTCTGGCTTTTGTGTGGTCTCCACTCCAGTCTCACAGATTGCGCCCCTCTTCCTGACCTTCCCTTTTGATCATTCTGCTTTCTGCTCAGCTGCTAATCTCAGCTGAAAGAAAAAGTGGGGAAGAGCATTGCTCTTCTTCCTTCCTCCATAGCTCTATGCAGTGCTTCCAAGGACATCTGCACTCTGGGAGTGGGAAATATGCCACCCACATTAGTTATGAAGTTGTTCCATCAGCTGTGCAAAAATGTGGTGGTGGGCCATATGAATGGCACATGCAGATACACCTGGTGCTTGTAAACGAGAGGTAATATATTCACTAGGCACCTGTGCTTGCTAGGGCTGATGAGAGTCAGTCCAAAATCTCCGGAGAGTAGATGACATATTTCACAAGGGTTGCTCTTGCTTACATTGACCTTATTTACTTGCCCTTTACGTCTTTGAAGATGTTCACGGTGCAGCTGACTCTTGGGGAGCAGACATGGGATGCTGAAGGAAGCAGTATTAAAAAGGCTCATCATTCTGCTGCTAGCAAAGCTTTGAGTGAAACTTCCCTCCCCAAACCAGCACCTAGACCACCCAAAAACAATGTTAACAATAACCCAGGTAAGTCCCCATTCTATTTGCAACAATATTCATGAATGTGTTCAGCCTGGGTTAGTGTCATTTCAGCTGCGGTATATAGCAACCATAAGTGAAGCTGGAAAACAGGAATCAGCAGAATGATGAAAAGCTACGCTCTTATCATGAGCTTGCATAATTATTCATTTTATTTCCATAGCAAGAGCTGTTGAGCTTTCATATTTCTGCACGATTCAGCTCCAAAGTATGCAAACTGCATTAATATGAACTGCATTAATTTGTTGGGGGAGGGAATTGTGACCAGACACAAAATCAACACATTTGAACTGCTTATTTATCTTAATAAAGCTAGACAAGGAAGAATTTTAACTCATGTCTTTGCAAGAGGGTGTCATGTGAAAGTACATGCAAAGGATGCGTTTGGTTATAAATTTTGCACTGTTTGACCAGCAGAGGGCTGTAGAACACCTGTGATTCAAAACCTATGTTGCTAAATTGCAAAAAGAGGGACATCAGATCTGCTATATCACTTTTCTGAAAGCAAACTATGTTTTTGACAGAAAAGCACCTCTAGTAACAGTTCTGTTGGTATAGTAAGATCATGATAGGACCAACTAAAATGTTGTGTGTTTCTGCTTTATTTGTCAAAATGAGATGATAAAACTTTTACTACTATACTACTATAGCAGTTTCATACTGATCTATATTAAAATAAAACTTGAGACTCTCCAAAGCTGGACTAACAGAGTTCTGAATGCAGAATTTGTTTCAGAATGTAGATTACTACATTCTACTGTCTACAGAATGTAGATTACTACATTCTGGGGTGTATTTCACTGCATATTGGGAATGCCTTGCCTTTCCCAGTACGTGGTGGTTCATCTGTTGAGATTGGCAGAGGAAGTTTGCTGGTGCTGCCTGTTTTCTGTGGTGACACAATACAGGGCCTTCTCTGTACTGGCACATTGGCTGTTGGACACCCTCCCTCTGAAAGTATGATTGCCACCCTCAGTAGCTACCTTTCGATGCCGGCTCAAGCTGTGTTTTTTCATTCAGGCTTTTTGCAGACTAAGCATGAATATTAGTCGTTATTGTCATTGTTAATGTTTTCTGCTGTGTATGTTGTAATGATTGATTTAGATTTTTCAAAGCTCTGTTTTTATTGTGTGTCGTATTCATGTGATTGACATGTTATGCCTTGCATGATTTAAATGGATGTATGATGATTTAAAATTAAACTAACAAATAATAATCATCATTTATAAATAGTTCACTTTATCAGTACAAAATTACTTATTCTGTGCAAATTACAAAGATGAAGTGTTGTGTGGAGTGACAGTTGGTCTAATACAGTTTATTATTTTGCCTTTCTGGTGTTAGTTATCCTATATACTGTATAGGGTAGCTTCACAATATTCAGTTCTTAAATGGAAGACCACCCAGTAAAGAAATTGATGTGAAACTTGTTTCATAGAATTGTAAAGTTGGAAGAGATTACCCTGAGGGTCATCTGGTCCAACCCCATGCAATGCAGGAATCACAACATGCGGTGCCCCATCCAATTTTTAAACCATACTAGACCCTGCTTAGCTTTGCAAATGTGCTAGTACAGTAGTTTTTATTGCTACATCACTAGGAGGAGTTTTGTAAGATATTGTAATGCCACACTGCTTTTAAAATGTTTTATCGCATTTGTGTTTTGCTTCTGTAAGCTGTTTTGGGTGCTACTTGTGCAGAAAATGCAAGAATTTTAGAAACCAAATACATTTTATTTATTTAAACTTATTTATAGACTGCTTTATGAGCAAAACATACTCAAGGCAGCTTATGCAATACCAGATAAAATTACAATTTCCAGCAATAGTAAAACAGAAGTAGAATACCAAATCATCTTTAACACATACAAACATTTATAAAACCTGGTAGTAATAAATAAACTTTCAGTTCAAAAATAATTTTTTTCACAAAACCATTTGCTATTGAGAAGGAACTCAGTAGCAGCACAGAGAGTTACTTATGAATAAGCTAGTGAAAATGAGTGAGTTTTTAAGGCCTCTCTGAAGTTTAATTCATTGGTTAGCAATGAATTCAAAAGTTGTGAGGCCATTGCAGAGAAAGCCACTCAACCTAGTGGTGGGTAGATCATTGGCATTTGCAAAGCGCAGAGCTGTGCCTTTGTATGGTTTGATTCCAAACTGTGGGCAAAAGTAGATCACCTGATGTCTTTGTGATGCCAGGGGAGTGACAAACTTGGCCTGCAGGGGATGAGGGAGATAAAGATCCGGCCAGCCACCAGCTGCATCCAGTTTCCCCACCTCTGCAGTAAAGGGGCTTTGTCAAGAACTTGGCAGCAGGCCAGTTGTGTGTGAGGAATGGGGCTAGGAGTCTCAAAAGCATCCAGTGAGAAAAGCTAGTTGTTGGCTACAGTTGTGCACAGGGATGTAGGAATAGCCATGTGAGTGCACATACCCCAGGAAACCAATTCATGTTTGCTTTTTTCATGTATCTTTATTGGGAGCAAAATATACCTGTTATCCTTTGTGCTTTCATACATAGTTAAGATTTTCCATCTAGGTAGGAATATCATTTGCTCCAGCCTGCTTAGCAGTGTTTGTATTAAAGTGCTAAGAAAATGCACCGTAGAGGGTGCAGACCACTTACTGCCTTCTGTAGTTTCAGTAAAATATCTGGTATCTGAATGGATGAAGGACAGGCTATAAATATTTTTTAAAAACCATATAAAAATAAATGAAATCAACAAGACTACCTCCATGCCAGAGACGTCTGTAGAATCTTGTAGCCAAATCTAGATCTGATTTTTTAAAAGCCAGTTCTGCATTCTAACCACTAATAATTTAAGTAGAAAATGGAAGCAGTGTTGAACTTTATATTTCTATTTCACTTCTTAAATGCTGGTTATATCTTCTTATTTTTGACAGGCAGCATTACCCCAACAGTGGAGTTGAATGGTCTTGCTATGAAAAGAGGAGAGCCTGCCATCTATAGGCCGTTAGATCAAAAGCCAGTTCCAAACTACAGAGCAAATTATAACTTTCGAGGCATGTACAATCAGAGGTTTGTGTATTTTCAAGTGTTCCTTTAATTTTCCTGCTTCTGACTGCCCTTCAGAAAGCAACCTCAGGGCAGCTTTTTAGCCTCCCGTTTCTACTTCTTGCTTTTCATTAGTTGACATCTTATCTGCTTCAAGTGTGCTCTGAATTCTGAAATTTCCCTTTCCTTCTGGATGAGATTGAGAAGCTGCATCTGGAAAGTTAGCAGGAAACAGAACTGTTCGTCCATCCCAGTAGATATTTATGGCATTCTTCAGTTTGCAGATGTTGTTACTGGATAGCATTTGGCTTATTATTTTTTTAAAAAACAACCCCACCGCAATTCTGCATTTTACAAATCTCCCGTTTAAGACATTCCTAAGAATGGATGTGATCTCTCAACAGCTGTTATGTGAGAATAGCAAAGCTTTCATTTTCAAGCTGGTCTCTACATTTTTTAAAGACTGACAGTACAGTCTTATACATGACTATTCAGAAGTAAGTCTCACCGAAGTCATTTGTTTTCTGGTAAATGTGGATATGATTGTAATTCACAAGCTTCAGAAGCCTATGAAAGTGAACTGTAAGAGCAGCTTTGGCAATAGAGATCACAGAACACCCTTACTCCATCTGGGAACATCCCCAACCCCCAGGAGACAGTTGTGTTTTCTTAGAATTTTGAGCCAGTTAGTCATTATTAACATCATTATGGTTTTGTAACCTGGTCATCTAAGGGCATGTGATCCTCAGTTTCTCTGCCTTCCCCCACCAATGGTTAATTGACCCCCCAAAAAATCAAAGAATAATTATAGCATTATTGCAAAAGAGATCTCCCACACAGTGGTCCCAGGGCATGGTCAAAGGACAGATGTTGCTGCCAACTTGCTATGTTAAACAGCTGTGGATCTGGTCATTTCCTACATGGAAGACCACCTGGGAACGTCATGTACACTGTCTTGAATCCCATGGTAGAAGATAGAAGGGATATAGATGTTTAGAGGTCTAAATAAATCAAGGTGGCACAGGATAAGATTTTCTTTTCCTTGATTAACCATTTGCTGTGTATTCATTTTTTGTTTTCTTTTTTATATGTTAAATCTGCCAATAATAATAATAATAATAAATCTGCAAATCTCAATATAGGTGCTTTTTGATACATTGAAGGAAGTACAACAATAAACAAAAATTACTACTGATTCTTAGAATAGTATTTATGTTTTCATTCCTTATAAAATATACTACCCTAGAGCCCAAACATCCCCAGAAAATAAAATGAAAATAAAGCAAGCAAGTATGTGTTGAACTCTCAGTGGCTCAGCCTCAGTGGATGCTGTGTTTGCCTCTACCAATTTATCAAGCAACTCTTTAGTTGATTAATCTCTTCGTTAGGGCTGCAGTCGTAACTCCTAGCAGGGAGAGTGGCAGGTTTGATGAAGCAGTGCAGCCAGTGTGCATTCACAGCCCTACTGCTTCACTGTGCCAGCTCCCAGGTTGGTGCATCAAAGAGACCCAGATCAGTCCCGTTGCTGTCACATGATGGCAGCACATGATCTGCTAGATCCTGAGCCAGCCCACCCCACCCCCATAAATGCCCCATTTTGGGATTTCCATTGGCTAACACTGCTGGTAGCTTCCATCTGCCTCCCATTTGGGTGGCTCTTCCAGCATGGTAGATCAGGGGTTGGACTGTGTTGTACATGAATCAAAGTGTAGAATTAAAAAAAAAAACATATTGGTATTCTTTTATCAAAGCAGCTTGTTTCTTAGTACAGCCAAAGTGGAAAATGATGTCAGATTATGTGTAAATAATTTGGGTGGCGATGGATTTGAAATGCACTCCTCCTTCCATTTCCCCCTCCCGGTGCCCTATTCTCATGCGAATGCAAGCCATTTCCCTGGCTGATATTTCTAAAGATAGCCATAAAGGGGTTGGTAGTGAATTCTCATATTGAAACTTGCCACTCATCTGGAGAACTGGCCACTAGAGAAGGCAAGCCAAGCTAATGTTTGAAGGACTTGCATTTCCCTAACAATCCTAGGAAGAACGTGGAACCACATGAGCCTGTTTAGGACAGGATGGGGAGAAGCAGAAAAATGGGATAGAAATGTTTTAATTGAAAAGAAATAAAGCAAACGTTAAACATGGAATGTTCTTGGCAGGGGAGTTCAGAATAGTCCAATTCAGATTCCTGAAGTACAGAATAAATTGGAAAGACTGAGATCCTAACACTTACAAAATGTCCCTGCAGCATGTAGCTTGGCTGTCTTGCTTGGGTCATTCAGAGATGATTGCCCTACAGGGACTTTACTGCAATGTGAGCACCCTGATTGTGGTTTGGTGTGCGTATAGGGTAAGAAGTGGCAATCCTGCACTGGGACTTCTGTGAGGGTTGGGTGAGGACTGAATTTTAGCCCTCTCCAGTGATGTTGCTCTGTAGTAAACAGTCTGTTTTCAGGGATGCACTGGGAAAGCTGTCGCTATTCAAACCCCACTAGCCAGTGCAAGTGTAGTAAAAGAATAGCATGCCTCTGTTGGGTTAGGACATTGGGCTTCATTCAGTCCTTTGCATCCTCCTGGTTTCTTCAAATTTTGGGCGTACAAAACTCACAAATGAATCAGAACAAGTATCCAACTTATTTAGCAGAGGTATGCTTTTGAAGTATGAGCAGGTCCAATGATCCTACCTTTTTAAAACAGCAACAAAAGGCCTTTGTATTCAGTTTTCATGTACAAATAGCGAGTGTGCTTCTCAGGAGACTAACTACAGGGTAATCTACACATTACACCCAAACTGCATGTAAGGAAAATCCAACAGCCTTTTTGTAAATCAAAGGAAGGAGGCTGTGATTTTGAGCCGAGGGGTGGTGTATGTATATGCATGCATGTATGCTTGCACCTGCATGTAATTATTTCTCCACTGACTTTTCCTCCTTTGGTTCAAATCTGTAATTATCCTTGTAAAATGGATCTGTAACCGAGGGATGATTTTGAGCAGGGGAAACTACAGGTGTTTAAGCCATACCACCATCCCAACTCAAAGCCACAGCGTTATGAAGCTGCTTTCATTAAGCACAAAACAAACCTGTTGAGTTTCATGTCATGCATTTACTGTTTTGTTTACTACTTTGGATGGAAAGTTAATCATGTTATGGAAAGACAACTCTCCATGGTTTCTGGTCACACAGTAAGCCCAGTGTTACCTGCCTCCCTGTTCTTCTGAGGAGGTGAGGGATTCTGTATGACCTGCCCTGTGGCTGAAGGCTGCTTTCCTGCCATACAGTTATGTGCAGTGAATTTTGAAGTAGCTGTCAATCTGTTCCCCATGATTTCTTTTCACTTTTGAACACAGCTACAAGAAAATCCCTGGCGAATGCTACCCTGTGCCTTTGTGATTGGAGAAGACATTTGATGTGATATGAGGGCATGATTTGCTTAGCTCATGTGGTTAGATTTGGTTAGAGATGGTGTCACATGAAAACTTTGACGATGGCTTCCACACAGCTGGAGTAATGTAGAAACCAGATATGGGAAAGGAGGCAGGTTACAGTGTCCTCACTTGTCTCCATATTTGGAGAACTGTGAACTGTACAGTATCTACAGGAGATGCAGAAAGAGAGTTATTATGTTCATAATGGCTTAGTCAAGTGGCTGCAGGAGTGCAACGTAGAATAATTATCCTAGGCCATCAGAGGGCAGTATGAATTTGTCATTTGTGTTTAGCTTTGACTGCAGAAAGCTCACCCAAAAGCTTTTTCCAGTACTTTCCTGTTATTTCATATCTATTTTTTTCAGAATCTTAGCAATAGGGTGGTTATAGTGCATGGGTAGGCAAACTAAGGCCTGGGGGCCAGATCCGGCCCAATCGCCTTCTGAATCCGGCCTGTGGACGGTCCGGGAATTGGCGTGTTTTTACATGAGTAGAATGTGTGCTTTTATTTAAAATGCATCTCTGGGTTAGTTGTGGGGCATAGGAATTCGTTCAATTCCCCACCCCCATATAGTCCGGCCCCCCACAAAGTCTGAGGGACAGTGGACCGGCCCCCTGCTGAAAAGGTTTGCTGACCCCTGTTATAGTGTTTTGTCTCATAATAGTTTTCTTAAAAGTATTAAAATGGATGAGAGTATAACACCTTGACTGTCATAGCATTGTGATCAATCCAATCTCACCAAATTAACTCTGTAACTGAAGGCTCTCAGAAGTTAAGAACTAAATGTCACCTTGTTGATACTAAGCTCTGTCACAGCGGCCCAGTTTACGTAAATCTATAATATTGTCTGAGAAACCCTCTACTACCATTATGGAGGCAATTGAGAAGCTAATACAACTTCTCCAGGAGGTCATAACACATGAACAAAATCTCTCACCCAGGAGTTTTGGTCCCAATAAATCCGGAAGCATCCAATGGTTTGATGAGCGCAGTTTGATGAAAAGAGCACTAAGAGGCTCCTATATTTCTTACAGGAATTTGGGGTAAAACTATCTTTCCCCAAGCTATTTCCAATGGGGGTGGGGTGGGAATCAGACCTTATTGTCTCATAAAAAGTGTCAGAGTGATTCATGGTTGCTGCTTTTAAATGCTTCTCTTAATAACGACTCTAGAACCTTCTGCTAGCTGACTTTGGGAGCTTTATGCTCTTGATCCGAAGTTCTAAATTGTTGTATCTTGGCACAGGTCTGGGAGGACCACTTTAGAGCCATTGTTACATACCTAGATGGCCTTGCATCCAATGTAGACCCTCTTCATGGTTCTGTATTAGCAGCCCCACAAAATAGAACCCAGTTTCTCCGAAGTTTCACATATAATATAATTAGCTGAAGAGTGAAAAGTACTCCAGGAATTGACTATATTCTTGCAGAGCTTATAAGTGTATAAGCTATTGTTGACTGCCCTTATTACTACAATAAGTAGTTCTAATATGATCATTAGTACTCATTTTTTAAAAAGGGTCAAGCTAATGATCCAGACATCTAGAGACTTAGCAGTTTGCTATCCGTTAATGGCGAAGTTATAGCCTAGGTTCCTAAACAATAGATTAATTTACTTTTTTGGAATCAGAATATACTTACTGATTTTCAAGCAGCTTTTAGAGAGAACTACTCGACCCTTTACCTACTGTCTTGTGCTTTGCCACCTTGTTAAAAAATATCCAAGACCCCTGCAAGAGGAGCTGTTTACTGTCTTTATGGATATTAAGGCACCTTTTGATTCTATCCCTAGGGGCAAGCTGTGGCAGAAATGACATTCTTAGATGTTGTTGATAAAAGACTTTTTTTTTTTGCCTTATTCAAGCTATGTATAGCAATAGCCTTTTACAAATTAGATGTGGCAATTGGACAGCTTACTAAAGATATGCCCATGGCCAAGGGAGCTAGGCAAGGATGTATACTTGCCCCACCTTGTTCAGTCTGTTTCTGATTGATCTTGAAAATGTCTTAAATGACCCAAAAGGACACCTGCTAAAACTTGGATATATATATATATATATATACTTTATGCAGTACTTTTATCCTATTCTAGATTTGGGTTAAGCACAACTCTGGATATCCAAAATATGGAACAAGTTAAAAGCTTCCAATATTTGGGGGTAGTATTCCATCATACTCTGTCACAAATCCTTTGCATCTCAGAAAGCTCAAGCTAATTCATCTGCTATTTCCCCCCTTTTTCTATACCTAAGGGGGTCGGTATATCCCTGCAGATATTAACATTTTTAATGCTAGGGTAACTTTCTAATTTATTTTTGGAGCTGCTGTTTGGATTAGGGGAGTGTCGTCTGAGTCAAATGTTGTTCAAGTTAAATTCCCATGAGCCCGTCTGCAAATCCCAATATGTGTTCCTAATGCAACTATATTTTGGGAAAGAGACAGTGTCCTTTTGAGATAAGAGACTGGTTGACAGTCATAAAGCTTTGGCTTCCGATCTTTATTTTTAAGATAGGAACAGAGCTTTTAGCACATTTATATGCGGACACCTAATGTATTTTTTGAACATAGCCTGTTGCACAAAAAGTTACCTATATTGGACTCTTACCCATTCTCCTTCAAAAAGCAGAGATATAGTAGTTATAGGAGACTTCAACTATCCTGATAACTGTTGGAACTCAAACTCTGCCAAGAATGTTTTTTGTTGTTGTTCAGTCGTTCAGTCGTGTCCGACTCTTCGTGACCCCATGGACCAGAGAACGCCAGGCACGCCTATCCTTCACTGCCTCTCGCAGTTTGGCCAAACTCATGTTAGTAGCTTCGAGAACACTGTCCAACCATCTCATCCTCTGTCGTCCCCTTCTCCTTGTGCCCTCCATCTTTCCCAACATCAGGGCCTTTTCTAGGGAGTCTTCTCTTCTCATGAGGTGGCCAAAGTACTGGAGCCTCAACTTCAGGATCTGTCCTTCTAGTGAGCACGCAGGGCTGATTTCTTTAAGAATGGATAGGTTTGATCTTCTTGCAGTCCATGGGACTCTCAAGAGTCTCCTCCAGCACCATAATTCAAAAGCATCAATTCTTCGGTGATCAGCCTTCTTTATGGTCCAGCTCTCACTTCTGTACATTACTACTGGGAAGACCATAGCTTTAACTATACGGACCTTTGTCGGCAAGGTGATGTCTTTGCTTTTTAAGATGCTGTCTAGGTTTGTCATTGCTTTTCTCCCAAGAAGCAGGCGTCTTCTAATTTTGTGACTGCTGTCACCATCTGAAGTGATCATGGAACTTCAGATGGTGACAGCAGTCACGAAATTAAGGTCCAACAAATTCCTCAGTTTCCTTGCTGACAATTTCATTTCCCAGAAGGTAGAAGAAGCAACAAGGGGTCATCTCTCTTGAACCTGGTCCTCACCATCAGGGAGGAACTGATCGATGAAGTGGAAGTACAAGGAACCTTGAGAGGAAGTGATTATGTCCCATGGTCAGAAATACTCAAAAGAGAAGCAAGTCCAAGATGGATGGGAGTTTCTTAAAGGTGAAATATTGAAGGCACAAAGGCAGACAATTCCAACAAGAAAAAGGGTATGGCTGCATAAGGATCTTATATATGTGTTGGAAAGTAAGAAGGAAATGTACAAGAAATGGAAGAAAGAAGAAAAAACAAAGGAGGAGTATACAAGAGTAGCCAACAGTTGCAGGAAGAAGGTTAGGTGGGCCAAAGCTCAGAATGAACTCAGGCTTTCAAGGTGTGGTCCCTTGATCAGTACATTTTACTTCTATTAATGGGCATAAAATGTAAAGGTAAAGGGACCCCTGACCATTAGGTCCAGTCGTGGACAACTCTGGGGTTGCGGCGCTCATCTCGCTTTATTGGCCAAGGGAACTGGCATACAGCTTCCGGGTCATGTGGCCAGCATGACTAAACCGCTTCTGGCAAACCAGAGCAGCACACAGAAACGCCGTTTACCTTCCCGCCGGAGCGGTATCTATTTATCTACTTGCACTTTTACGTGCTTTCAAACTGCTAGGTTGGCAGAAGCAGAGACCGAGCAATGGGAGCTCACCCCGTCGCAGGGATTTGAACCGCTGACCTTCTGATCGGCAAGCCCTAGGCTCTGTGGTTTAACCCACAGTGCCAATCGCGCTGTGATTTATAGCCATGATTTATTTTAGCGGGGGCAGGCTTTATGTTGTGGGGGTGGGAGAACTGAGTTATCTGCAACACAATTGGTCAGTTAAGTATTTTTATTTATTTACTTGATTTAGGAGGAGCATCTGCGGGGGCCCTGCCCCCCCCCGGCTATCCCATACTTCTATTGAAGCAGCCTAGAATAGCATTAGTCTTTTTTTGCTGCTGCATCACACTGTTGACTCATGTTAAACTTGTGGTCTACTAAGACCCCTAGATCCTTTTCCAGTGATTCTGTGAAATGGGATATGACAGTGTTTCTGCCCTGGTAAAGCAAAGACTTTGGGACATTTCCCCCCAATAATATTCATGTACAACCTGTTCACCTTGTTCTTTGGGTATCTCTTATGATGATCCCTTCCAATTAGCTGCCTGCTTTAGGAATCGTCATGTTGCTCCATAAATTTTGTTCTGGCCAGAAGTGGGAAGTCAGGCTAGGGAGTACTGAATCAATGCTTGAACACAAGGCCAGAAAGAGTGTTGCTTAGTTAAAGGCCTGTAGAGTCACTAAAGTCCAGTCAGTGTATTCAGGGTTTGGACTGACCAGGATGCCTTTAAGGACAGCAAAGTCTGTGCTGTAAGTCCTGATGGCTCAGTTTAGTAACCAGCTGGTTGCTAAAGGCAAGGAAGCTGGTTCCTTCATCTAAGTTACTTAGGCTAAAACTGAGTGAAGCAGGATTCCGATTACAGAAAGAGAAATAACTGTGTTTCTTCGTTTCCTATGTCATCTAACTCAGCTTCAGTGCACTGCCATCATTGGATTGGGTTTTAAATTGAATTAATAGTTGTTAATTATCTGCACAGTAACTTTTTATTTTGCCTTGCTTGCCATTACCATACACTTCCCACGCGCGCACCCCCCACACACACACATTGTTTTAAGGGAAGTGTGGAGTACAGCTGTGCTAGTGCTTGTTTCTAGGAAAGGAAAAGGGGGAAAGTCAGCCCATTTCCTGTGACTTTTAAAAAGCAGAAACATCTGTTTGAGAAAGCTGTCCCTGGAGCACAGTGGCAAGGGAGCCTGCAGGTGATGTGCTGTGCCATTGCCAGTAGCTATCACATTGGATGATAGTGATTAGCATTAGGGCTCCGGAGGTGGGGGAAGCATTTTGTATGGGTCTGTCAAGAAAGGATGGTCCTTTATGGATGCTGTACATTTTTGACAAAACAATGGGTTTTCTAGCCTTATTATGTTCTTTGAAAGTATAGAGGGCAGATGAGTGAAGAATAATGGCTGGTTATGGATTTCATAACCAAAACTTCATCAGTGGCTCAAAGCAATGTGACATATCACACCACTTCTCACCTGCCTTTCAAATCTGTCCACAAAAAAACACCTCTTCTGTGATGCCTTTGGCTTAACTCCTTAGTCTCTACCTACCTACTGAAAATAGGCCCAAGTATGTGAAGCTGCACTAAATCTTCCCTTTCTGCTCCTGTACCATCAAATGTAAAACGTAAAATTCAAGTCATAGACTGCATATGAGTACATACAGTGCACATCTATTACTAGGCTAATTGTCTTGAATAATTCTTTCTTCAGCACATTTGCTTTCTAAGTCTAAACTCCTTTTTCTAGCTTGCTAATTAATAAATAAGAAAAGGCCATCACCTTTGCTTAAACCATTTGGCATCTGATTGTTTACCTCTCTCTGTTGGAGAATTGATTGTTTATGCCTACATCTGTGCTCCCTGATTTTCAAGTAGTTTAATAATATATTGTATAATATACTATCTGAATAAGTTGGTCGGCTTGGCTTTATCTCTGTAGCATCAGTAGTGGTGAATATAGTACTGGACTAAGTGGCTGAGGCACTTCATTCTTTTTTGTTTACATGGCTACTATGTTGTCAAATGCAATGTTCTTTTCAATGTAGGAAAAAGATGATGCTACAGTTAGAGATGCAGCATTGTTTATGTTCTTGGACTCTAATGAGTTTTTGGAAAATGTTCTTACTAACCACTCTGCAGACTGTTAAGACTGGAGAGTAATGCAGTTCATGGGAATTTTTTTTAAGAGCTGAAGTAGATAAGAGACTTGGATGTTCTGTCTTTCCACTTTGCATAAGGAACATTAGAATTCCTTGCTTTATATAATATGGCTGAAGTACATTACAAAACTTGATTGCAATCCTTTTTATAATCACCGTAACTTTTCTCCACATCCCCCACCTCTGTTTGTAAAGCCTTGGCCAAGGTCACCATCAGATTTTATTGATCAGCAAAATACAGGTTATAATATAGACCTAACCTGCCTATCTCTGGGGTAGACAGTTTAAGCAACTGCTTCTGTTTGGTGTAACAATTGACATAATCACACTCTTACAAGATTTCCAGGTATGTACAAACAGAAGGGGAAGTTATACAAACTGATTATACCCGTTCCAGAAAAACATATGATAGCATAGATGAGTTATAGAAATTATGCTAATTGAATAATTTTTCTTTCAGACTAGAAACTACTGAATTAGGGGGATAGTACTACTAGTCTGCGTGATGGGGTGAGCTGCTGTTGCTCTGTCCCAGCTCCTGCCAACCTAGCAGTTCGAAAGCATACCAGTGTGAGTAGATAAATAGATACCACTGCGGTGGGAAGGTAAACTGCATTACCATGTGCTCTGGGACTCGTCATGGTCCTCCATGCGCCAGAAACGGTTTAGTCATGCTGGCCACATGACCCAGAAAGCTGTCTGTGGACAAACGCCAGCTCCCTCAGCCTGAAGCGAAATGAATGCCCCACCCCATAGTCAAATTTAACTGGACTCAACCATCCAGCAGTCCTTTACCTTTACCTTTAGTACTACTAGTGCTTATTTATATACCACTTTGGAATTTTAGAAATGCTTTGTGTACTCTAAGGTGGTTTGGATATTATGATAAATCCATAATTAATAAATAATAAATCATCAGCCCTGTATACCTGAAGGAGCGTTTCCACCCCCATCATTCAGCCCAGACACTGACATCCAGCACCCGAGGGTCTTCTGGTGGTTCCCACACTGCGAAAAGCAAAGCTACAAGGAACCAGGCAGAGGGCCTTCTCGGTAGTGGCACCCACCCTGTGGAATGCTCTCCTATCGAATGTCAAGGAGTTGAGTAATTATATATATTAGGAGACATCTTAAGGCAGCCCTCTATTTGTTGTTGTTGTTTAGTCGTCTTAGTCGTGTTCGACTCTCCGTGACCCCATGAACCAGAGCATGCCTTGGAAACTCTCACTTTCTTCTCAAAGCTTCTCCTTTTTATGTCCATGGAGTTTTCTTGGCAAAATACTGGAGTGGTTTGCCAGTTCCTTCTCCAGGTGGATCACATTTAGTCTAAACTCTCGGCTATGACCTGCACGGCATAGCTCATAGCTTCTTGGAGTTATTCAAGCCCCTTCGCCACAACAAGGCAGTGATCCATGAAGGGGAGCCCTCTATAGGGAAGCTTTTTAAGGTTTTACTATGTTTTTATAAATGCTGGAAGGTGCCCAGAGTGGTTGGGGCAACCCAGTTAGATGGGTGGGATACAAATAATTTATTATTATTATTATTATCATCATCATCAACAACTATGGGAATGAGCTACAATGAGCTTTGGACTTCTACTTTGATGATGAGATCAGAAGCATTCACCTTAATTTTTAAAAATTAACTTCAGCTTGTAATTTCATCAAAACCCAACAAGCTATGCATAATAGTTACATAGTTGGGAACCAGTGCTAAAAAAATATTCTGGTGAAACTTTTGAGGCCCTTGAAAGTCTGGTTTTGTGTGTGTGCTGAAAATGTTCTCTGGAGAACATTTGGCTCAACCCAACATATTTACACAAAAAGTCATTAGGGAGTTATGAAAATTGTGAAGGGAGCAATCAATATGCTTAATATAAGTCATTTATAATACAAAACTGACAAATATAATTTGCATGGAAAAGGAGGAATTAAATGTACACAGCCTGTATATCAGCTTGTAATGTTACTTGTTTCATTAAGAGGTTTCTAGAGGCAAGCACTCTTTTAGGAATGTTTATGCCATCTGCAAAAGTACAGGAAATGCAATATGAAAAAAATGCCTGATATAGTAATACTTTATTTGTGGTATGGTGTGGTGTGTGTGAGTGTGATTTGATAGCCATACAAGGAGAGGTCCTAAGGGATCCTTAGTATGCAATTAATATTTTGGCTGGAAAAGAACCAGATTGTTTCAGCGTGCTTATATGTTATGACATCATATGCCAGTAAAATTATAATGAACAGAAATTTTGTTTGCCTCTGTGGCAAACCAAAATGAGTTTTGTAATTGTCAACAGACCATTGCGATTTATATAATTACAATGGCGCCTGATCACACCAACTTGAAGGCATGTTATGAACCCCTGTTTTTAGATGTTAAGAACTAGCTGTAAACATTTACTCATGGCTGAAGCCTTTGCATGCCTGGTCATAGTTTTAAAGTTGATTTCCAGCTTAATGCTCTCCGTTCTTAAGCAATACTAGTGGTCTGCTAAAAATAGATTCCTATTTTAAAATTGACTTTTTGAGCCTGCTAACTGAGGGGCGGTAGGCAATGTAAGTTATACTCAGACTAATTGAACTTAATGGACATATTATTTATTTATTTAAAATATTTACAAATTGCCAATAACCATAGATCTCTTAAGTGAGTAGCAAATAATAAAATGCAGAATAACATAAATCAAGTGTGATCAGATAAAAAAAATAGCATTCCTAAAATGTTTGTTGAAGTGAACATGTCTTCGTGGCATGTTGAAATCTGTACAGTGTTGACATTTTCTTCACTTCTATTGGGAAGGTATCCTATAGTGCAGGGCTACTGTGCTGAATGTCTTGCGTTGAATGTAGAGAGGTTTGATTTCAGAGGCATGGGCCATCTTCAAAAGCTCAGTCCCTGGTGATTTCACTTATCTTCACTTCTATAAGGAGTGAAGCGCTCTGTAGGGTGCCTAGGTCCTAAGTTGTTTAAGACTTCATACACTAGTACTAAAACCTTGAACCTGGTCCAGTATCATACAGGCAGCCAGCAGTTATTTCATGCTTTCAGGAAGCTATTCCTATCAGTAATCGAGCTGCCACGTTCTGCAGCAGCTGAAGCTTCTGGAGGAGGCTCAAGGGTAGCTCCACATAAAGGACATTGCCAAATTAAGTACTGAGACTGCCAGTGCATGGATGGCCGTGCGTAAACTATCCTGGTCCCAGACTGCCCCTACCTGTCTCACCAGCCGAAGCTGATAAAATGCAGTCCTAGCCACTGAAGACATCTGTGGTGCTAGTGATGGTGTTGGAACTAGAATCAACCCCCAGGCTACCGACTTGCTCCTGTAGAAGGAGTTCAGACCCATTCAGAGTCATTGGTCAATTTCCCAGACCCGGGGACCACTCATCCACAGTCTTGCCATGTTTCAGTCTCAGATTATTGACCTTCATTTAGCCCACCTCTTGAGTCTAGGCACTGATCCAAGGTTTGCATGGTTGTTGCGCTGGAAATTCATGTGTATCTGTGTCTCAAGTCTGTTGTTGTTGTTATTTTGGGTAGTGAGCTATAGATGCAGAATTCAGACTTGAAATAAAGCCTGCACAGAGTGATGGTTAACAATCAGGTTCCATATGATTATTTTGGTTCCCAAACACCCCCTATAGAGTGTCCTGGTTTTTCACTGGAAGTGTGGCATTCCCAGTCATCTCTAGCTAAAAGAATCGCAGATGACAAAGTTGAGGAAGAGTTCAGCCTAAGGCCTTTGGAGAGCTGTTCCCATTAGGGGTTGAAAAACAGCAACATTGTGACTTGGTGTTAGGCATCATATCCTAGAGATTTATGGGCCGCCTACAATATACAGTGTGTGTGATTTGGATCAGGGAGCTCCAACTTCAAATCTCCACTCAGCTATAAATCTTACAAGGAAACCTTGAACAACTACCGTATATTCCGGCGTACAATACGACTTTTTAATCCCGGAAAATCTTCTCTAAAATCGGGGGTCGTCTTGTACGCCGGGTATAGTTTTTCAGGCGACGCGATGCGATGCAGGGTTCTGCCCCGCCGCTGGCTGGGTGCGTGCGCCACCTCAGCCGCCATGGAGTACGACGGGCTCCTGTGCAGGGAGAGGGGAGGCTCTCCCCGCCACTCCAGCTGCCGCCGCCGCCACCTCAGCCGCCACAGAGCCCGGGCTGGGCGAATATACCCCAAACTCTGTTTTTTAACATAAAAAGTTGGGGGTCGTCTTATACGCCCAGTCGCCTTGTATGCCGGAAAATACGGTAGCTATCTTGCAAATTTATTGTGATGATAAAATTTAGAGAAACCCACATTTGCTGCCCCAGACTCCTTGGAAGAACTGTTTTTCAAACTACATTTGTAACCCTGCATTTCCTTCAAATAGTTCAAGGCAGTGCACATAGTCCTCTTGCCCTGCTCATTTTATCCTCGCAGCAACCATGTGAAGTAGATGAGGCTGAAAGAGAATGACTTGGCCAAGATCACACAGTAAGCTTTGTAGCTGGTAGAGATTTGAACCTGAACCTCCCCTGTCCTAATGAGACACTCGAAAGGTGTGATATATAAATAACTTGTATGAACAAGGTATTTTTGTTCTTACCACTTGCTAAAAAATTCCAGATCCCTTTGAAAGAGGATCCAACCAAACTTCTGTTTGATTGCAGTCAAGCAATCAAAAAATCTTGTCATACACCAAGATATAATCTAGAGAACAACAAGTCAGCTGATACATAGTCAAAAATGAAAAGGAGGGCATGTTTTAAGGAAAGTAAGCTTTAATCCCCACAGGGTTATTCAGTGACTAGATCTCAAGCTACATAACAGGAAGGAAAAAATTTACCTTGGCTCTGAATGTTTCTGTCTTGTTCTGGCATGCTTGAGGTGACAGCAGGCTACTTCATTTTGTTAGCTGTTTTCCCTTCCTTACGCATTTGTCATAAGTATAATAGCTCTCCCGTATTCTCAGAATACTGTATATATATTAGTTCTTAGGCTGCAGTCCTAAACATGCTTATTTTGGGAGTAAGTCCTATTGAATACAGCGGGAACTGCTTCTGAGTAAACATGCATACGATTGTGCAGTTGTTTATTTATTATTAAAAGCATTCCCAATGTATTGAGGGTGTTTTACAGACTTCTTCGTTCATTATATTTAATATTATTTAATAAAATTTGTATACCACTTGATTGTAGAAAGAAACCTCAAAGTGGTTTACAAAAAAATAAAAAAATAAAATTATCATTAAAATTTTTTAAAACCGTAATTTAAAACATACAGTAAGTGAAAACCCACAAGATTCCAAACAACATGTTTGCGATTCACAAAATACACTTAGAACTCTGTAGGGAGAATATAGTTGGGGGAGCTGTGTGAAGCAGACAACTGGCATTGAGGAAACTTTTTAAGTGTCGCCTAACACCATTTTCCTGCTGCACATTACCATCTGCCAAAGTTACTTAAGGGGGGGGGTGTAGCTGAATGTTATATGCAGTTCTATGTAGATTTGCATGTAACTTCCAGTTTGCTCTGCAGAAGATTTTACTATTAATAAGTATTTATATAGTGTCATCAGTGTATATGGCAGTTTACCGCATAGAAGAGGGCAGTTCCCTGCCCTGAAGATCTTACAATCTAAAATACAACACACTGGAAACATCAGATGAAGGGAAAGCGGTGAGTGGTAAGGCAGCTTTGCTGTGTGTAGTTTTTGTAAGTTAAAACAAATTATTTTGCATTTAAAACACGTTTTGACATCTGCTGTGAGGTCTATCTGTGGCAACTTTTTAATCAATTAAAAGGTTTTTAATTGGTTTACCTAACTGATAAATTTACTAAATGTTGTAGCTAAATGTTAATACTGGCTTTTTCAAATATAATTCACATACAGTACTGTACAGTGTTTGCAAGTTGTTTGGTGTGTGAATTTGACTTGCAATGAGGACTTAATGTGCCCATAACTTTTTTCCTAGATATCACTGCCCTGTGCCTAAGATTTTCTATGTTCAGTTGACTGTGGGTGACCATGAATTTTTTGGTGAAGGGAAGACTCGCCAAGCTGCTAGACACAATGCTGCCATGAAGGCTCTTCAGGCTCTTCAGAACGAGCCAATCCCCCCAAAATTACCTCAGGTTAGTGATTCGCACCTTCGCTTCTTAAAGCCCATAGTAAGCAAGATCTCCATAAACTGGTGCCTTAATTTGGAAGAACTTGTGGAAAGAATAGACATGTTTGTGTTTTCCTTGGTCAACCTTTTTATATCAGTCCTATTTAGCTTGCAGTAACTGAGGCCATCAGCACATTTTGCTTCTTAAAAAGTAAAAAAGAACCATCCTTATTAGGGATAGCGTGGGATCTCAGCTGGGGAGAGCTTTAAATGAATAATGTGACCTTCTGCTCCTTGAAAAGTTTTACCGCATTTCAATTCTGGCCCAGTCCCCTTTGTGCTGAACCAAACTAGAAAAAGAGGTTTTCAGCCTGCCTCTACCACTTCCCTATCAGCCCCCCCCCAACACATCCTCCAAGCCCCGCAACCTTGCTAAAAGCATTACGTCAGGGACAGAAGGTTCATTGAAATGAGAGAGATCAGATGAGGCATCATAAGGATATCATACATGAAGCATAGTTTCCTGTTGGAGATCACTGCACTCCAACATCATTAGTATTATCACAGTGACTCCAGTGCTTGGATCGAACTCTATGCACTCTTACAGCTTGATTTCTGCCTATATACCCTCCATTTGCTGGCCCTGAATCATATGCTACACCATTCTTAGGGGCTTCCCAATCATGTAGAAGCAGATTGGGTGATAGGGATGCCGAGGAAATCCTTTTCCACAATGGAATTAAAATCCAGCCCGTTGACTCTCTTGTTAAGGTGAGAGATGGAATTCTCCATGTAGCTCTATTACTGTTGATGTTCTTATCTCTAGAAAGGTGCTTTATTTAGAGTAGTTAGGACGTATTCTAAATGGTTGTGAGTCATTGTTATGGAAGACATTGCTTAAGATTGTGTGACTCTTTTTCTTGTTATGGTCTAAAGCAGCCATGGCCAAGGTGGTGCCTTGCTGGCTGGGACTGGTGGTGGGAGTTGTATTTCAAAACATCTGGAGGCACCAGTTTGGGCAAGGCTGCTCTGTCATGCAGTAGACCAGAAAACTAATCACTCAGGAAAGTTAAAAAAGAAAAGACCCCAAGTCTCTTGGGGGGGGGGGATGCCAAATATTTGAGAGAACAGGAGTGTAGGTTGTATCTTATCACCAGTGATACATATTATTATCCAGTTGAGTGCTGTGACAGTCACACCTGACAGTCAACCCTATAAATGATGAACCGTCCATTGCAATTCATATGCTGAGAAAATACCAGCTTTGATGCACCCTGGAGGAAAGATCTCTAATTCTACACTTAAATTCCTTGCAATCAAAGGGTTGCAGAAGTGCCCGTATTTGTCTCTCTCTCTAAAATAAAATAAAATAAAGATCATACATACTTAGTTCTAGTTTAGCTAGACCTGACTCCTTACCCTGAGGAATTCCCCCCTCCCAAAAAACTCCACATTTTCCAAATGATGACATTTTGATATGAAATCTTGTGCATGTGAATGAGATCACAAAGTCATTTTGACTAGCTTCTGAACAGCTGTCAGATGGTTTTAGGCTTTCAGTCTATTAGTCCCTTGGTATATCATTAGTTTGCTCAGTCTTGCAGTTGTAAGAGTCAACGCTTTCATTATTCAACAAAATGCAAAAAAAATAAATTATGTAAAAGTAAATGAACATATAAAAGTTGGTTGAAATCTAAATTGCAGATTGAAAGGTCTGGAATGATAGAATAGGTAAATCTAAAGCACAACTAGAGTTCACCTAGTTGCCCAGTTAAAACTGCAGGGGTGGGGTAAAACGGATCAAGACTATGGCATGAGGGCAGAATGGCATACCATCAGCACCCCCGCCGTGCCATATTCCCAATTTAATTTCCCCTTGAAGCTGCTAGTTGTTCCATAGAAGTAAACACAGAGATGTGATGCTTTATCATGGGGAAAACAGATTCAGCAGAGGGGCAGGTGATTTAAAATGGGGGACGGGGATGGCACAGGCAAAGGAATTAACGCCTCCTTCCCCAGCACTATACTCCTGGTTGGCCCTGATTGGCCTTGGGCAGCTTGAAAGGCAGAAAGCACTGAGTGATCACTCTTAGTCAGAAGATACAGAGGATGTGTTTTCAATAACACCACTCCTTTATAGATTAAATGCTAAAAATCTATATAGAGCAATTGTATTTAAGCATTGAGTATATGTGGCATAATCCTACAAAGGGTAGCTGTGACTAAAAATCTTATGCATGCTTACTAGGTAATCAGACCCTAGAAGACCCTAAGCCCTGGAATTTGGCTACTAACTAGCATGTAGAAAATCAGGTTGAATGCATAGGCATAGGACAACAGGAATTTAAATCCCATAGATTTCAATCTGACTTAGTTAAGAACAACACCTGCTGCATTACGTCCTTGGAGATTTTCCTTTATTGTTTTCAAAATGTCAGACATGTAGAAATAAGCTAACTTACCTGAAAGAAGCAGTGGTATAAGGCAGACTATGCATTATATCACACAATATAGTACTTTAGGATGAGGGGAAAGTTCTACTTTCATTCTCTAGCATTTCACACTGCTGTTTTTCTAAAAGGCTCTCCGACAGTAGAGCTAAATGGTCTCTGTGCAAGACTTTGAGGGGGCACTGACAGAGAAGACAGCAGTGGATTGCATAAATCTAAATAAGTGATTCTTTTTGTTACTGCTGATCTCAGCACAAAGGGTTGTCCATGACTCCTGCTCATATAATAACGCTTAGTATTTGCATATTTCAAATATTCAAAATGTCACAAATATTCTCTCAATAGCCCTTATAACATCTCTGAAATCCAGAATTATTATCCCCACAGGGCCTTGTGACTACCACTGTTGTTGCTCAATTTCTAGACATAGAATCATATAATCATAGAATTGTATGAAAGGGACCCTGAGGGTCATCTAGTCCAACCTCATGCGATGCAGGAATCTCAGCTAGATCATACATGACAGATGGCAATCCAATCTCTGCTTAAAAACTTCCCAAGGAAGGAGAGTCTACCACCTCTCATGGGAGTCTGTTGCACTGTTGAACAGCTCTTACTATCAGAAAATTATTCCTGATGTTTAGTTGTAATCTCCTTTCTTGTAACTTGAATCCATTGGTTTGGGTCTAGAGCAGGAGAAAACAAGCTTGCCCGTCTTCCCTGTGACAGCCCTTTAGCTATCATATCTCCTCTTTCCCAGGCTAAACATACCCAATTCCCTCAACCATTCCTCGTAAGGCTTGGTTTCCAGACCCTTGATCATCATGACTGCCCTCCTCTGCACATGTCTTTACACATATTTACACATATATACAACCTGAGCTTACAGTGGAGGGGCTCACAGCATTAACACTCCAAAAGGTCTTGTTCCTCCATTGGTCACAGCCTTGGACTCCAGCAGAAATCGAGCATGGCTCTTCTTCAGTTTTGTAGCTGGTCAGAGTAGTCACAAAACTTCTCAGCAAGAAACAGGGCAGCTGAGGTGGTAGACCGTGTGCACTGTAGAGCTGCAGATAGATGAAAAGTCCCCCTACGTGCTTTGGCATGTTAGGCACAAACTATGTACTAAACAAACAAGAGCCTTCTAAACATTGGACAACGTTGGACACGCAGAGTCTTTTAAGGCACTGGATGTTGAGACTTTATGGGGTTGAATCTTCATTGTGTCAGTTTGAGGAAAGCACAACGCAAACAGCAGTGAGGAAAACGAGGAGTCCATGGGAACATGAACCTGCATTCATGAAAGAACTGCTGTACAGCTGCCAAATTATTCCTGCCAAGCAGCCAAAGGGAGGCCTGAGAAGGGAGTACATAGCCAAGAGCTTTACTACTGTGATGAGACTCACACGTAAACCATGGATCTTTCGGAACCACCAGTCATCCATCCATCCCCTTTCCTTTATTGCTTTTTCTTGGTGGTAAGGAAGCTTATGTGAAAGAGTCTCAAGGGTTATTGCTGCTCAGTGCCAATAACTATAAATAATGCAGGAGAGTACTTGTGTCCCTGTTTAGCCTCTGTCTGCTTTTATAATGTAATAATTTGAGGGTAAAGGAATATATTGGCTCACCAGTTAAGCTTTTGTCTGACCATTGAGTAAAGTACAGCTGATGGCTCATAGATCAACATTTGCTTTGCTTCCTGCTGCGGAAGCCTTATGCAGACACACAGCCTAACCATTGTTGATTTTTCTGAATTCTAGATTAAAGATTAATTCCTAAACTATTTAAAGTACTTCCCACAAATTAAGAAGCATACCCATGGTTTGAGTTTGCAGACCATGATTGGTGTTAACCATGGCTATGTTTTATGGCTGCGCTGGCCAAACTATGGTTAAAGGCAGTTTGTACTCCCACTATATCTCTCCCTGTGTAGACAGGCTAACAATGTTTATCTGTACTGGTCACAGACTAAATCTGTGTTCTTGCCTTCCAACAGCAAACTCTTTACAGAAATTAGTGACTGAGCCTTCTGCCTGTTGTTTGGGTTGGACTTTTGTGAACAAGCAACCCATCCACACAAGAATTTAAAATTAACTCCATGCCCTGAAAGAACAGGACCACTTTTCTTTTTTTTTACCCAGGATCAAGCTGCCATTGCTTGATCAAAGTGGCTGCAAATGTACTTGTTTGCATACACATTTTAGTGAACATGCTTCAGGGTTTTGTTTTGCTTTAATCAAAATTTCTTATTTTGCTTGACCAGAATGGAGAGCCAGGTAACGAAATGGAAGACGAAAAAGATGCAAACAAGTCAGAAATCAGTGTAGTATTTGAAATTGCACTGAAGCGCAGCATGCCTGTCAGTTTTGAGGTAAGTTTGACATTGTATTCTGCTGGATATATAATATCTGGGAACGGGGGAGAGGGAGAAATTCCTTTGCCCTCCCTACAGGCACTTTGTCAAATACAGTGCTACTAAATACATGTTTATTGAACATGCATACAAAAGAGAAAAATAATGGGTTGGAGCCATACTTGCCCTGACCAGAGTTCTGTTTAGAGGAAGTTCACACTGTTGGAAGGGAGGAGGAGGTTATTTTCACTAGCACACACACCCTCCAGCGTCTTATGCCCTCCCTCAAAAAAATCTACTCTGGGGGGTAGAAGAACGTTTTGGACAGGGGGAGTTCTGAGAGCTGCAGAGGGATAGAGCCCTTCTGTTCTCAAATACAGCCCAAATGGCAAGTAATTTCTATTAATATTAAATTAAATATAATTGCCACATTCTATTCCCCCCCTTGAAGCTGCTATTTGCTCCATTCTAGAGAGTCCTTACTGTTAGTTTTTTGTTTCTACTTTTCCTTCTGAAGTACATACACCACTGAGCAGTCAAATGTGCTTTGAACTCCTCTTAGTTTAAATCTTTATTTACAGACAGTCTGTTTGTTTCCTTTTGTGTGGGGGTAGAGAGATGTTTTTGCCTGGTGCACCATGCTTCATTGATGAACTATAGTGTATATATTTTATAGTTACTATTTCTTATTTAAGTAACATTTTCCTAGACATTGCTGTTTTTATACCTACAACAACTGTTTGAGGTGGGGATTGGCTGAGGGTTCCCTATCCAACTGCAGCACTCTGTTTAACAGAGCACCCTGACTAAAATGCTGATTAAATTGGCTCATTCATTAGAGAGTGCAGGGTGGACGTGAAGGAGCTGGGCCAAATATACAGATACCTGCTTATTTTATCTTCCTAAGCAATAACCACATCCAATCTTTACCTCTCAACCTTCAGTAGAGAGCTCTGCTGCCCTGGTCCTGAAGGCCTGTGACAGGAAGGTAGTGCTCCTGCCATGTGGTTCCCAAGAGGCTCTGGGTGTTTGACCCTTGGCTCAATTGAGAATAATGTTTCACATTGTCAAGCAGACAAGGAACAGGTGCTCTATGAGTTTTTGTTAAAAGTTACTTTTGCCAAGATGTGTGTGGGTATCCAACTAATTGGTTCCATCAGCCTAAGGATCCAGAGAGTTGGAGGAAACCTAGAACAGATTTAGGGGCCTCATGGTGGGAGGAGAAGGGGGAAGGTTCCATTGCACAAGCAGAAATACTTGCTCAGATGGAACGGATATGTTAGATACTGAGAGACATGCCAAGGCTTACTTGGGAGATCCTATGGAGATCAATGGGCTAGATGCAGACTAAGTTGGTTGCATGTAGTACCCATTGAAACTAATGGGTTAATCATTGATTAATTTATGTCATGTTGTTTTCGGTGCAACTAACTTACCTATCCTAACCCCACTTACCTGGCAGCAAACCCCATTGAATTAAATAGGATATAGTTCTGAGTAGACATAGTTAGGGTTGTACTGTTACTCTGGATCCAAACCAATGTGATTTATTCTGAGTAAGCGTTTTTCAGATCATGCAATACATCAGTCTTGTGAATTAAGTCTGCTGAAGTTACTAGGTGATAATAAAATAATAATAATAGTAGCCTGTTGTGATTTGGTGGACAGGGTTAGAGAGATCCATCCCTCCTGCTGCTGTCCACTGCATTTCTATGCTGGGCACAGATGTAGGTCCCCCCTTCTCTTGTAGCACACTTGGTTCCTATGCCAGGTATAGGCGAGAGACCAATACTCCATCCCTCCTTGCTTGCATGGAATTCCATAAACTCACCTGCATGGAGTTCCTTGTCATCTATGGCTACTTAACTACAAGGCTGTTATCAGTGTCACATGGGGTTCAGAGGGAATAGGGACACAGGATACAACAAGCAAGATGGGAAAGGCAAAAGAAGAAGCAGAGAAACTGTTTCTTTGCAGCAGGTTACTCAGCTACAGAAAGACAGACAGATATTGCAGCCTGAAATTACCCGAGTTCCTGGCATAGGCAATCCAGTTTTCAGCTCCTCACCCAGACCTGGCAGTTGCTGCAGTTCATTCCTTTGGCCTACATTATCCTCAGTCATGATGTTGAGCTGCACCACCCTTCTGGCTCTGGCGGGATGGAGAAGGACAGTGGCAAGGGTGGGGAAGCACCAGCGGATAGAGATGCACTTGCATGCACCACTGCCACCACCAATCCACTGCTTCCGTTGCCACTGCCTTCCACAGCCCCTGCTGATCCTGACATGCAGCAGTGCTATCACAGCTGAAAGGGTGGTACTGTAGTGGTGCCTCACATCACACACCACAGCGAACAGAAATAGGGCCTACACTCCAGGCAATAACATGCCACAAACTGAAATAGATGGTGCTGCTAGGTGTCCTTGGAACAGAGAGGGTAGAAATCTGTTTGATCCCCACTAACTGAAGATGGAACAGCCTGGCATTCCTACCTATTCCCTTCTTATCCCTTCTCTAGGACATGAGTTACTGCTGCTCTCCTGGGCTCCTACTATGTCCTTAAGAACACCAGATAAAGCTTTACAAGAGGCTCCCTTGAATATTTTGCTCTCTGCAACATTAGATGGTCTCAAGTTGTACCCTCTCTTTTGCATCAGCCTCCTGCGAATTCATGACAAAATGTAGTTGATAACTCAAAGCAGTCACCTCTGAGGTAAAAATCTTGCAAAGAAAAGGTAGCATAATCACTGTCAGAATTTAGGTTTAACCCAGACCCTATATTTGGAAACAATGCAGTGACTCATCATTTTGTAATAGGCCACAGGATTTGGTGTTTGTAATAGGATTTTAATTTAGGAACTGCTGGTATTATTTTGTACCAGGCATGCATTAAAGCTTTCAGATGTCTTTGTTCACATGATAGTTGCAAAGCAGCCCTCGTTTTCTTTGGGTTACAAAAACCGCAGACAACATTATATCATTGCTCTTATGTAAGCCAGCAAACAGTTAAAGATATTTTGTGCTTCGTGTAAACAACTTTTTAAGACTTGCACAATATCTGGAGAATGGGTGGGGTGTGCAATGTAACCAGGAGCCAAGTTCTGCCCTCTGATGTCAGCAGCACTGCCTGAGGGCAAAATCTTGCCCTAAATATTTAGCCCAGAGGGATTACAGTGTTGCCTAATCCCATTCACTGTGCTTGATGAAGTGGAGTTAGGGTTTGTTATCTAACATCTTTTAGAAACATTGTAAAACACTTTAATGAGAGATGTGGTATTGGAATAAAACACTTAAAGATCAAAGTTTTACCCTAGTCATATTCTCCAGCTGCCTATTGATGCTGTTCTTCTAAGAACATAAAAGGAGCCCTGCTGGATCAGACCAAAGGTTCAACTAGTACAGCATCCTGTTTCTCACAGTGGCCAACCACTTGCAGGGCCTGAAGGCAATAGTCCTCCTCTCTTGCTACTCTCTGGCAACTGGTATTCACCATAAAGAAGAAGAAAATTGATTCAATTTATTACTCCACCCTTCCTCCTGAAGGATCCCAGGGCGGGCTGCCTCCCATTCTGGAGGCAGATTATAGCCAGCATGACTAATAACCATTGGTAGATCTGTCCTCCAATAACTTGCCTAATCTCTTTCTTAAAGTTGTCAGAGCTGGTGGCCACATATTTGAGTTGCCATTCCGGCTGTTTCCAGCTCTCCAGTTAGTCATCATCCATGTGCCACACAGAGACACACAAAAGGGGGAGGAGGGGAACTAGGAGCATATTTCACAGGTGCTTCAGTAACATAATGCTCAACTTGAAGAGGAAGGTACCGTGCGCAAGAGATACCAAGAAGCACAGTGTGTGTGCCCCGCAGCTGCTCCTTTGGAATGCGCCACGTGCACTGATTTTGCAGGTTTGTATAGGTCTTGAGTCATGACATCAATGCTCGCCCTACTCATTGGCTTGGTAACTGTATGAGCATCGTGGTGGAGCCCCTGAAGGAGAAGTAGCATTTACCACCAGGGCGGGCACTGTGGAGGGCCATTCCTTTTCGGTGCAAAACAAAACACATGGGACATATGTGCTCTAGTGCTAGAGTGAGACCTCGCATTTGTCAAGGAAAATAAAATTTTAAAATAAGGAAGCATTGTGGAAATGACAGCTAAGTGGTGTGAAGAAACGGAGCATCTTGTACAATGTTTTTTTAAAGGGAGAAGCAAGCATTCATGCGACATGTTTACATATCCTTTTGTCATATCCAAAAACAAACTCTCTCTCTCTCTATATATATCTATATATCTATATATCTATATATTTAAAAAACCTATTTAAAATAGCACTTGGCCAGATGGGGAAGGTGGTGCAGGGGGGGTGTGTGTGTTACTTGTCACCAGTTATGTAACTAGCATTGTCCAGTAGTTCCCCATGGCAATAACACAGCAGGTGATGCACATAGTCAACGGTGCTGGAATGCTTACGAGTAAAGCCTTCGTAGCAGTTTCTGGCTGACAACTACATTCAAAGTTCCATTTATCATTGTGAAACGCTGGTAATGTCGACAGATTCCGCACATTTCAAGTTACAGCAGAAGCTTTATTTTACAACTAAATCTAATATTTCCAATGACTGTACTGTGTATATATTCACTTATGCTGTGGCATTGTTACTGCAGCATTCCCTTACCAATTGTGATATTTTGTCATTTATATAGGGGCCTAACACGGTGTGCTACATATCCAGTGGAACAACTCATTCTCTTTACAATGGAGTCTGGAGTAGGGCCTAAAAGCCAGTAAAGTGAGCATACTTAGCTTCTCCTACCGTTTTTCTGTTAGGCACCACGAGGGATGTTTCCCTCTAGACGGAAAATTCTGAGACCAACGTTGCAATTCATACATGCATCCATCTTTGCTGTGAACAGTGGCCACCACCTTCCCTTTTCTGTACAAAGCAACTAATCAAAATCTAGTTTAATTTTTAATATAGTTTATTATTTTTTTTTTAAATTTCCTATAGATGGAGTTAGCTGTTGTCAGTGATATGAGTACCCATCCATTTCTGGAAATCTATAGTCAAAGCACTCCCCTTTTGTTTGGCTTGTGGCCATTATAAGGAGCTGGGGGCAGACAGCCATGCACAGCCAGAAGTTACTCAAATTCTCCATTACCGCTATTGCTGAAGAGGCAAGTCACATTCTGTACTGCAATAAGTGATATCTCTTCAGCAGCAGGAGTGGCTTCCTGTGCCATGCGCATGCTTGTTCCACATATGCATATGGTGTCATGCAACAGGATTTGTACTTTGAACGGTTTTGCAAAAGCAAGGCAAAAATCTCAACATTACCACAATATGTAGATAATACTCAGGGTAGAACTACACATTACCTTGGAAAGCTCATGTTTGCTAATATGAGCGGAGAGGCGTTTGTAGGGGAGAATCAGTGGAAAGCCCACCGAGTATTTTTATTCTTCGCTGGTCTTTTATTACCATTTCAGAGTCTTTAAAAATGGCCAGGCATGGGTGCTGGACACGCATTGGTTCACCATCAAAAGACAAGTCTCTGAATCCACTCTGTGGCCCTCATAGCTCCCCTTACAACATATATTTGAACAAATTGTTTTACAATTATAAGTCGCTTTGAGGCAGGTTGTGTAGTAAGCAATAGATAAATACAATAAATAATAACAACAACTCACATGTCCCAACTCGCATCATTTTATTCCATTGAACACACTGACTCTTAGAACTTTGCTTTTATGTTATCTCTGTTTCACACTCTCTTAGCTGTACATTGTCTTTCCAAAGCAAGCAAACAGTCTGAGAGGATGGTATAAGTAGTACCATAGGTGATAAATTTTTCGGCAACATTTGCATATAGCGTCCATGTATTCAAAGCACTTCACATGCACTATCTAGTTGTAATCCACACAACAGCCCTATACATTATGTCAGCAATATTATCCCCACCCACCCCACCATATTGCAGACAGAGAACTGAGGCCTAATGCCACCAAGAGAATTAATTGGAAGAGGCAAAGTTTGAACCCGGGACTTCCTGATTCACAGTTCAATGTCTTCATCTCTATGTTGCACTGTCTCTCTCAGTAGAAGTCAGTGGGATTTACTGCCGAATGAGCTTATTGCGATCAGGTTTTTATGCAGATTGGATTCTTATAAAAAGTTATAATCTAAGAAAGGGGTTGTTTGGTTGGAATGAAAATCCACAGGGAGTAAAATTTTACTCTCTGACATAATATACATTATCAAGCCTTCTTTACCACACCTGGTTGTTAATCTTCCTATTCCTGCCCGCCGTATTTCCATACAAATAATTATAATAAGGACAAATTTATGTAATAGAAATGAATCCTGTAATCATTTCATTTGCATGTCCTGTCTTGGCTGATAGGTAATAAAGGAAAGTGGGCCACCGCATATGAAGAGTTTTGTTACCCAAGTGTCAGTGGGAGAATTCTCTGCAGAAGGCGAAGGGAACAGCAAGAAACTATCAAAGAAACGAGCTGCAATAGCTGTCCTGCAAGAACTACGGAAACTTCCCCCTCTTCCTGTGATCGAAAAGCCAAAGCTTCATTTTAAAAAACGCCCCAGAACAATGTTAAAGGTAATGATGCATTCAAATAATAGAAGTTGCCAAACTTAATGCTTTCATTTGCCTTTTATGGTTTGCAACGTATGTAGTGCAATTTTTATTTTGCTCAGGAAGATAGGTACACCTTTGGCTTTTTTAAAGTTGAAGATTACTTTTAGTCACTTCCACAGAACATTTTGCTGGTCTGCATGTGCATCTCATTCTGGATCCGACTTCCGCTTGCACATACAGTTCTGGAACTCCATGGGTAGAGAGCAGTAGTACAGGGGAGGAAAACGTCTGGGGGAAAGAAAGCATGTGACAAGCGAAGGTTAAGCACCCCATTCCATTCTGCCCCTTCTCCATTACAAACAGCCCTTTGAAAGATGGCCATGTATCTTACAGTTGGGCCCAGGAAACAGCTATTTCTATACTAGAATATTTTGCCTTAAATTGCAAATTGAGAAGAGAAGACTCCCTGGAAAAGACCCTGATGTTGGGAAAGATTGAGGGCACAAGGAGAAGGGGACGACAGAGGATGAGATGGTTGGACAGTGTTCTCAAAGCTACTAACATGAGTTTGGCCAAAATGCGAGAGGCAGTGAAGGATAGGCGTGCCTGGCGTGCTCTGGTCCATGGGGTCACGAAGAGTCGGACACGACTGAACGACTGAACAACAACAAAATTGCAAATAGTAGTAATGCCAAATGCATAATACTAAATGATACAATATGATACTTTATGCTATAAACCCAGACATCATTACTGGGTTTTTAAACATTTGCTTTTCATTTAAGACATACCTAATTATTGCAAATCGTAATAAAGTGACCTTTTGGTAAGCTAATCATTTGCCTTTCCCCCTTTTTATTCACTTTAAATAAAGATAAAGGACAGAACAGAGCTTTGTATTTCAAAAGTTAGGTAGCTGTTGTTAATAGGTGTGCTTGCTATAACACAGTGATGCTTCTAGCTCTGTTCCTTCCCAAGCGTGTTTGTGCCACCAGACAGCAGTCCTCGTATAAAATCTATCCATCATTTGTTTTTGCTGCCTTTATGATACCCATTTGATGAGTAGCTTTGTTTGTGCTATTTTTGCTTTTATTGTGTTTTTTAAAAGATGTTCCAGTGCTGAGACAAAGTAGTCCAGCTGCATCCAGTTAGATTGTTATGGGCTCATAAAGTTTATAGACAAAGCTGAGCAATACTCCTTGGATCATAGCAAGAGCAAAATGCTCGTTGCAGCCTTGTCATCTGCCTGATACTGCTGCACCAATCTGGCTATGAAAACAGCACTTGAAAAGCTAATTTGGCGGGCTGGACCAGATGCTCGGTGGCAGGCCCAGACCCTGGAACCAAGGTCACCTGTGAACAGCTGCAGAGTGGTAGTGGGGCAGGGTTCAATTTTCAGTAAATTGACAGGTGGAAGAGGTGCTTAATTGTTCTCCTGCAAGCTGCTTTCCCTGCCAAGAATGCCTTGCACCCTATTGCCTTATTATTTATAAATTTCAGCTATAAATTCCTCCCACAAGGCACCCTGAAGCAATTTAGACTATAACATATATAAAGCATACACACACACACACACAAACACACACCCAGGTGGCGCTGTGGGTTCAACCACAGAGCCTAGGACTTGCTGATCAGAAGGTCGGCGGTTCGAATCCCTGCGACGGGGTGAGCTCCCGTTGCTCAGTCCCGGCTCCTGCCCACCTAGCAGTTCGAAAGCACGTCAAAGTGCAAGTAGATAAATAGGAACCGCTCTAGCAGGAAGGTAAACGGCGTTTCTGTGTGCTGCTCTGGTTCGCCAGAAGCGGCTTTGTCATGCTGGCCACATGACCCGGAAGCTGTACGCCAGCTCTCGGCCAATAAAGCGAGATGAGCACCGCAACCCCAGAGTCGGACACGACTGGACTTAATGGTCAGGGGTCCCTTTACCTTTATATATAATGTTTGGATAATGTTTTTTGAAGGTTTGTGGACAAAGGAACATCTTTAGCAGGCACCAAAAAGACTATGGAAAAGGTGCCAAAGTGCTAGCATCTTGGCCCAAGGGCTACTACTATGCTTTTAAACCATTGGGGGTGGAGCCTCAAAAGCACATCCAGGACCTGGAATGATATATTAGGCATTGTTTGGATCTAGGATTCTGTAAGAACAAATTCCTTGAACCCAGTGATCTGTCCATGGTCCTGCAAGGCTCTTGCTCCTGAACTTCAGACCTATATTGACTGCCTGCTTACCTACTGGTGTCATCTGCCTGCCGTCCTCCTTGATCCTGGTTCTCACTATCTCCTCAGAGGTTTCCTTGGCTACCTAGCAGCAGGACAGTCTCAGTCTAGGAGAGACCTGCACATTGCTGAGCAGTGATCCAGACAGGCCCAGAGGAGAAGCCCACCACCTTGACACAGCCTTCGTCTTCTGGGGGGGGGGGAATCCAGAGTGAGATACTAGAAGAGAAAGGGAGCAGTGGTCAGTTCCAGCAACATCGCCAGCTGAATAAGTCAAGCCTGAGTAACTCTGCTTTGTTGTTATTTTCTGTAAATAAAAGCTAATTGCATTTTGTGCCTCACGTTCTTCCTGCCCTGTGGATGACCTGTGTGAGGGAGAGGTCTTTCGTGTTACCTAGAACGTGATTTTTTTATTATAATTTTATTAAGATACCAAGGATTGAATCTCAGACCTTCAGCATGCAAAGGAGAAAAAGACTCATGGAACTGTAGGGGAACAATACATGTTTGTGTTCTAAATGTTGGGGGGGGGGCAGAAATCTAGGTGATCTTGACTCAAATTATCTTTGATATATATTGATGAAATTTGTCAAAGTTAGCTCCTTCACATAGTCTTGGAATCCAAGACTTTGTGTCTGAAGGAGGTGTAAACTTTTCTGTTCAGGATTTTTACATTAGTTAACCAAAGATTGCTCTTAGCAGTGAATCCAAAGAATCAAATTTCCATGGATTGAAAGCTGGTTTTCTTTGCTCGCACTTTAAAATAATCACTACTTAGAAGTTGTGTGATATAACTCTTTGATTCTCAGGAACTCACTGCAGATCCAGGTCCTAGTTGCCTTATAATTATCATGTCCATAAGTACTTGTTGAATGGTAACCAACCCATCCATCAAAACTGTTTTTTCTGTTATAGGATACTGGTGTGCTTTCTAGTGGTGTAATGAAGCTTCTTTCTCAACCTCCTAAATTCCTGTGAGCTCAAGTTTCGTAAATGGAGTGTTTATTCATGGTGGCAGTGGATTTATTGCTTCTTCTAGGATTCATGAGCTTCAGTCTAGAGGGGCTGGTCCTGATTTGTGTATTCATCCGAAATTCCTCCTGAAAGCGGGGAAAGGGCTAGAGTTAGACTTATCTGCATTAAATCTGATCAAACTCAGGTGTTGTACAAGTCAGCCATATGCCATCCCCTATATAATTTGTGAAACATTACCACTTTGGCTCAGCATCATAAAAACGATCTTTTTAGCTTCTCATCTCCACAAAAGATTTTGTAAGCATCCCTTCCCTACCTGATTTTATTTTATTGGGGTGGTTTCAGGAGGAAAATAATTATGCAGTAAAGCAGTTAAAACTATTTCACCATGAATGATGTTTCCTTGCACCTTGTTAAGTTGCATGCAGCAATGCAAAGCAGGTGCTTTCAGAATTCAGATTCTTTCAGCACAGTTACCCAACTTACAAGCTCTAATTACTAAAGAAAATCACAAAGCTAAATTTGATTAAAGGCAGCCCAAGCAACAGCAAACAGTTAAATCTGGAGTGTTTGGCTATAAGCTGATTTAGTTTTACTGAAGCTGGTCGGCATCCGTCTGTCTCAGGAGACAATGGAAGAGTGCCCCTTCAGGGGTGAAGCCAAACCATTGGAGAGTTAAGCTCCTGCAGTGGCTGTAGAGACCGATATGAGAGAGACATGTTTTGTTGCAGCTGTCGCTATTGGAAGCGATTTACTGAAGCTATTAGAACAACTTATCCATAAATTTGCTAAATGTATATCATTTATATTAACAGATGATAGCCCATTTCTGATAAATATACTCTATTAATGTAAGTATTGTTTGGACAATGAAGAATAAGACTTCAATATTTGAGGCCCTGGCCCTCAGAGAACAAGCTGATCTGAAGAAACTGAGGTGGTCAGAGAGGTTGTTGAACATGACCTTCAGGGATGTGATGGCAACATACCACTTCCAGACTCTGAAGTCTTGGGGAAGAAGGATGTCACTCTGAGTAAGAGAGAAATTATCTGTTGGAAGAGGCCTTTTCCTTGGGAAATGAGCAGGTTATTAACTCATGCCAAGGATATTCCTGTGAGACTTCTTGGTAGTGGACAGTTCATTCACTAGCGACATATATAGCTGTGTTTCTGATAAGCATGAAGGCAACCTGGTGACTTGCCTGCTTGGTGCAAGGGTTACAGATCTGACACGTTGCCTTGATGAGCTGGTAGATAGGGCTGGGGAGAGTTCAATGGTTGTGGTGCATGTTGGCTACAAGGATGTGGGAAAATGTTGTTTTTCTAGGAGAAAAAAATAAATGGCTATGTAGTAGGTTGAAAGTCCAAGTCATTCAAAGTGGCTTTCTCTGAAATGCTAGCCAGGGCCTGCAAGACAGGTAGAGCTGAGGAGTCTCAGGATATGAATGAGACAGTGGTGTCAGGAGTGGGTGTTTTGGGATGATCAGGGCATGTACAAAAAGGGATAGGCTTCATTTGAACCGGAATGGAAGTACACTGTTGGCACTTAAAATAAAAAAGGTGACAGAGCAGCTGGGGGAAAGCCGATAGGAGCAGAGAAGCATCCAGTTCTGGATAAGTCATCCAAAATCAAGTGTTTTTTATTGTTCAAATGGGAGATAGGTAGAACTGGGCAGTGAAAGTGCAGTGGAATATTATAGCAATTCAAAGAAGCCAAAGGGTAAAATGTATGTGCCAGAGACATTTGGAGAAAGACATTCAGAAGCTTCTGAGCCAAGATGGGTAAGTTGAAGTGAACATAGATATAGTGGGCAAAACCTGGTGGAATGGAAGCAGACAACGGGACATCGTTATCTATGGGTACAAACTTTTTAGGATGATCAATGAATGGTGTTCTGGAAGTAGTGTCACACTGGACATTGAATAGAGTCCAACAAGCTAGAAATCCCAAAAGGCACAGTCTGTAAGTGGCAATCCTGGGCCCCAAGGGTAATTTAGTAATGGGAACATACTATCATCCACCTGATCAAAACACCCAGAGTTTTCCCCAGAGATGGAAAGTTAAACCAAGGAGGCATTCAAAGGCAGACATGTTGTAGTAATAGAAGCTTCAGTTACTCTCACATGGACCAGGCACATGTGTGCTGCAGTCACGACAAAAAATAAGGCTATAAAAAGCTACTAGCCAGGATGCCTGTGCACTACCTCTGTTGTCAAAGGTGAAAGGCCTATGAATACTAGCTGCTGAGAATAACAAGTGGGGAGAGAGCTGCTTATGTGCTTCCCATAGGCATTTTATTGGACACTGGAAGAACAGGATGTTGGACTAGATGGGCCTTTGGTTGGATCTGGTAGGGTTCGTCTTGTGTTCATATGAGGGATTTTTATTTTTCCATTTATATAGTCCTTATCTAAATCCTAATGATATTTATGGTTTGCATATTGGTAAGGTAGCTCATATTTATTTAAGTAACTTGCACACTTTTGTAATGTGTGTGTGTGTGTCTGTTTTAGTGTTGTCTTTATTATACAGTTTTTTATTGTTTAAAAGTGCAGTGACCTATAACCAAACATATTACATTTTGAATTACCAACTAGGTCACATTTATCAACTTTAGCTTAGCTGTCTTGCAGATCACTGCTGAAGTCTGTATGCAAACTTCTTTCATACCTCACTTATAAATTCTTCCTTACTATTGTGGCATAAGACCCAAACACATATGGCATTAGATAAATTATTTTGTGCCTTAATCTCCCTGCACATGTTACTGCCAGCGCACACTTCCACGCTATCAGGTTTGATAGCTATCTGCTTCAAGCAAGCATTTACCTTACACTTAATTTATCATGGGGGATGCTTTATATAGGCTGTCTGGGGGTGGTGGGGCGAGTGTCAACCTATCTTTCGATCTTGTCTTGTTGTGTAATGTTAGGAAAGCTAATCTCTCTGACCTTTATCCTTTCCTGTCTGTATAAGTGGTCCAGTAAAATTCACCAAGCTCACAGTATTGTTGCAAGGACTGAAACGGACAAAACCCTTCAGAAGGATGAGTTCCCTAAGTAGTTTCTATATTCTGTATAAATTGGAATGATGTCTGAGGGAAACTCAAGGAGCAAGAATGCCTTGGTGCAAATCTGGGAGGTTTTATAGAGTTTGGAAAGCTGAAATGAAAAATATTTTGGGAAAGGCACTCCACAGTTCTTTGTGCAATGTAAGGCAGAGGTTAGGCAACTTTTCTGTTCTGTTTTTTAGTGAAAGGTGGTAGGATCAGATAAGACATCTATCCAGGCACCCCAGGCCTCAAACTCTAGAGCGAGAGAGAGCCAGAAAGTCTCTGAAACATTGTGCTGTGCAAACCGTCAAACCTTGGTTTCTAAAACTGGCTTGGTTTAGAAAAACAATAGCTAATGCTGACCACAGTTTCCGGTTTGAATGAAAAAGGAAGCTGCCATTAACAGGAAATGAAAGCAAAAACTTCTGAACTCCTTGCAGTATGCATATGAGAATGTTGTGGTTGTTTGAAAAAAGTTATTATACAGGTATATTGTGCATAAGCAAGATGGGTGGATGCCACTTGTATGGCTATGTTTTCATATGATGACATCCATGGAGATGTGTTCAGGAGTTCTCAACGGATGTAAACTGTTGGAAGTGGAATTGGTGAGAACCCACCTTAGCAAAGGAACATACTTTATAACTGTCTTCATGATATGGAATAAAGAACAAAGCCTGTTTCATTTCTTCCTCTCTCTTTTTAGACTGGTCCAGAATATGGTCAAGGAATGAACCCCATTAGTCGTCTGGCTCAGATTCAACAAGCCAAAAGGGAAAAGGAACCAGAGTATCTTCTTATTTCAGAAAGGGGAATGCCTCGTCGCCGAGAGTTTGTTATGCAGGTGCCCTCAAATTGTGTTCAGATTGTTGCTTTTTGCTCTACTTACTTTACTCTGACAAAATAAGAAGAAGAAAAAAGATTAACACAAGTATAATATTTCAACTTTTCTTGCTTTAGAAGCAAGCTAATGAGAGGAACAGCGCTGTCATTTCTTTCTGTGTGTTTAACTAGCTATCCCTGCCAAAAGGATGCATTTTTTTAATTTTAAAAACAATTGTTATTAAATATTTAAACCAAACGTTCCAAAATTAAAATCATTCAACATGATACAAATTGATTCAATATAACTTAAACTACAAATCAAGGATGCATTTTTAACACACAAAAGTACATGTAAAATATACATCAGTACAAGTATCCAAACGTTTCCAAATGTTTGAAACCACTGGTTATCAGATTTGGGGGGCCCATGGGCACATATGGAATTCTGAGAATGTGGTGTGGGCATCACTCACAAAATGGTTCCCCGGGGGTGTGACATAGCATAAATGGATGCCACATCTAAAAGAGCAGAAAAAGATGCAGAACCACAAATTGTGCATATATGGAAAGCTTTAATAAAACAATGTTGGAAACATAAACAGCCAAATATGTTCCAAGAATCTCTGTTTCCAAACATTGCTAAGTCTGGTCTGTTGTGTTGCCTGTTGCTGGTGACATGTTGCAAATTAGAAGAAATACGTACATAAATATTCCTGGATTCAGCTGTTGCATTAATATACATGTATAGTTACAAGTAAAAAGATGCATTCAGTGCTGGCTGGATAGTAATCATATACTTGTTATTATTTGCTTAAATATTATTTATCCCACTCTTCAGTCAAAAAAGACTCCCAGAATGACAGTACAGATCATTAAAACAAAGCCAGTCCCGGTTCAGACTTACACTCTGAAAAGACTGGACATAAAAGGATAATGGATTTGGATGGAGGAGGAAATAAGCAAATGCATGTACAAGTTCTTCATTATAAAAACATCGAACTCAGAATGGGAAAGAACAGCTCACTAGAGACAACTCACCAGAGAAGTGGTGGAAAATGCTGCACCAGACTAGTGTGATGATTGAGGCTGAACATTATCTGCAGTGTACAGAAAAGACTCAGCAAGCAGTTTATTGTTTCAAGTCCAGGGAAAAGTGAATCAGTCAATAAAGCTAAAAAAACAACAACCCCACAACAGTCATGAAATTGACAGCACACCCTAAACCAGGCATCCCCAAACTGCGGCCCTCCAGATGTTTTGACCTACAACTCCCATGATCCCTAGCTAACAGGACCAGTGGTCAGGGATGATGGGAATTGTAGTCCAAAACATCTGGAGGGCCAACGTTTGGGGATGCCTGCCCTAAACAATCTCAAAACCTCAAGAGTTGTAGAACTGAGAGAGATCTCTGTCTAATAACTTGTAGAGCAGTTGTGGAGAACCTCCAGTATTGCCTGCTCTCCGACATTTTGGCCCTTGAGGTCATTTCCCCCAAAACATACCCACCTGTCACATCAGCCGACTTCTCCATGACTTAATCCTGCATTGATTATGTGTCCCGTTCCCAGTGGGAAACACAGTTGCCAAGGCAGCAAGATTTCAAACCCACTCATCATTTGATGAGGTGGGGTTAAAGCCTCTTGCAAAAGAGCTCTTTGAAGCAGCACTTCTTTTATTAGACGGGGAGAGGAGAAAGGAGCCTGCACTGTATAATGCAAGTTTCTTTGTTCTCTCCCCCACTTCCCACCGACATGCTTACTTAAAGGAGACACACGGAGCAACTTAAAGGGCACTTTTGCAAAGGGCTTTAAGACAACCCTTCCACTTCCATTTGGTCCTCCATTTACAAGCATCCCCCTCCCCTCCAACATCAGGGATGGCAAGGAGAAGTGTGGGAAGGTTCGCAAAGCATAGGTCTGGCGACGCTCTTTGGACTGCAGTTCCCATATTTGGGAATCCCATTCACAAGCGATTTTACAGGTGGGCAGGACAACCCACAACAATGTAATGTCAATATAAGGATCTAGTGTCTGGAGCCCAAAAGGTTCCTGGCCATGTTGTATAACTAAAACCGGTCAAATGATTTGTTGGGGGGGAGGGCTGTGATGAAAATCGCCTTGGCTTGTCATATAAGCCACCATTACTGGGCAACAAAGGATGGGTGCAAGTCCAGCTCTCATCTTTCTCCAGTGCAGTGCTGACTGCAGTTGGGAGAGGGGCATCCCTAGCCATAGAATATAGGAGCAAAAGGAGGAAAGTTGTTATCTGCCCCACTTGCAGTTTCTCCCTCCCTCCCTCCCCCCCCCCCTCTCACACACAGAGGTAATACCCTTCTATCTGGTCATGAAAAAGAGAAATGATGTTGGACACTGACAATTTTATAGACATATTACACATGCCTTCTCTTTGAAGAAACATTAGTTAGAATACGCTCCCATCAAAGTTTTGCATTTTCAGGTCTTGCTGATTTCAATGGGAGAATTAAGCTTGTGTTTGAAACTCCTATTAAAAGCAACAAAGCTGTTTGACTGTAGTTTGATCCTGCCTGTTTCTTTTAGTTGAGATGTTTCTACTGGTTGTAAATAAACTTTGTAACCTAAGACACATGATACTGTTTTTGAAATTTTCATGCTAAAATCATATCACATTAGACAGAGACAGAGTCCCAGAAGATTTATTATGGCCTTCACAAACTTATCAAAGTAAATTGTCTTTTGTATAAAATGCCTAAACCATGTTTTCATTTGTTCTAATTGAATGTGGAAATAAAGTATCTAGAGATAATATGTTCATTTTTATCTGTCACACAAAGAGCAAGTTTAGATGTGATGAAATGGATCCAATTACTTATGCTGACCGTTAGATAAACAGAAGAAAACCTCTGATGACATTAGTTGGTGTTCTGTTCCCAAAGTTAATTTCAGCAAGCTTTTTCTTTGTAGTCAGACCTTTAATCCTTGATAGAGGTTACAATAATACCTAAACCAGCTTTACAGGTCTGAGAAAGAACAGTTCATGCATCATGCAATTAATTTTCACTACATTGTAGTTTTTTAATTTAATTTTATTTTTAAACCAAAACATTTCATTTGTAGCATAATTCTACATGGCTATTCAGAATTAAACCCCTTTGTGTTCAGTGGGACTTTTCCCCAAATAAGTGTCTATTGGATTGCAGCCTTAATCTCAGTTCACTTTCTTTAGAACTTCCTACCTCCACAGGTCTGACAAAGCCTGAGCCTCAGCATATTTCAGAAACACTGCAAAACTTTTTCAGTGAAATAAACATTTAGTTGCAAGGAATGCACAGAGTGCTTTTAATGATTTGATTGATAGATTATTATTTTTTGTTAATACATAATTTATATCAACCCTGTTATTTCCTTTAACTAAGCAGAAAGTGTACAGGATTGCATTTGTAGTGTTTTGAGGAAATACTTATTTTCTACAAAATAAAATATGTACAATGCAGCTGAAATCCAAAATTCTGAAATTATGTAAGTGTGATCAAACACATTTCCCAAGAAATAAGCTTTCAAATTGTACAGGTATACAGTACATTTCCTCTCATTTCATCCTCATAGCAACCCTATGAAATATGCTAGGTTGAGAGAAAGTGACTCCTGAAAGTCACCAGTTAGTTTTGTGACTAAGAGTTTGAACTCGGAATTCTCTTGATTCACAAGTTCAGTAGAAAAGTACTATCAGAACTTCAAATACGTGCTTGTCTCTAAGACACTCACAAACTTCAGAAGTGCTTCTGTGCATAAGTATATTATTGCTCTTACTTTCCAAGAACAATGTTATAATGATTAATACTTTTTTGTTCTGTTTTACTAGGTCAAGGTAGGAAACGAGATTACAACAGGTACAGGCCCAAACAAGAAGATAGCAAAAAGAAATGCAGCTGAAGCGATCTTGCTACACCTTGGCTATAAAGCCTCATCTCCACTTCAAGAACAGATGGAAAAGGTAAGAATTAGACCTGATAGTGGAGAGGGATATATTCACGCTCCTCAACACATAGTTCTTTTAAGATCTTAGACAGGGATGGGGAACCTGTGGCCCTCCAGATGTTGTTAGACTTCACATCCACAGCTGGCATGGGAGTCAGGGATGATGAGAGTTGTAGTCCAGCAATATCTGGAAGGCCACAGGTCCCCATCCCTGAACTAAGACTTTAAATATATTCAGTCTCATTGCTGTGAGTAGATGTGTTCCCAGTTTGCTGTACCTAGATTTAGCTTTCTGTTGCAGTGACTCGTAAGAGACAGCATCGAAAGAACCCAAAAGCAAAGAAAAGAGGCAGGATCTCAAGAAGGGTTTTTTAAAAAGTTAACCACATGACATAGTCCTTGTAAAATACTCAATAGAGCAGAGCTTTCCAAACTGTGTGTCGTGTCACATTAGTGTGTCGTCAGCTGCAGTGTGTAGGGGTGTCGTGCAAACTCTCCCGTGCTCCTCCCAAGGCTGGAAAGGGATTTGCTTAACCTTCGGTTTGCTAGTAAAACTGAATTATTGTGGCGCAAAATGATTCAGGTCTAAAAAGTGTGTCACCAACATGAAAAATTTGGAAGCTCTGCATTAGAGTGAAGAGTCAATTAGGTGTCTTCTGTGGAGAAACCCTGGGACTCTGAAGATCCTTAGGATAAGTGGTTTGAGGGTGGAAGCTCTCACCATCATTTTGAGGCCTTGCCTCTCTCGGTTTTTCGTGCTTCCTGGCAAAGGGAGATGTTTCTTCACCTGATGTCAGTTGTTTGACAGGTTGGCAGCCCTGCTCACCTGTCAAAATGGCCTTTGCAGCTTGGGGAATCTTAGTATCTGACCACTAACTGGAAATTTCTTCCTGCCCGTGGTCTGCCTGAAAGCAGGTTTCAGACATAATTGTGATGAATTGAACCTGGGATCTTCTGCATGAAAAGTGTGTGCTGTACCACAGAGTACAATCCTTTCCCCATGCAATGCCCGCATCCATCTGAATCCTTATTCCAAGCACATTCACACACGGTTCTGAACTGAAACCTTTTCATAGTGTAATACTGTGGGATTTTGCCAAGAGCTGCTACTGAAGGATAATAAAACTAGTCCTCAAACATCTTGTGGTAGATCAAATTGTGATACTACACCCTGAGCAAATTTGTTATAGTAACAAAATGAGTTCCTTTCAAGTAGAACTGTTACCTTGTTAAAGAATTAATAATTGATTAAGCAATTTATTACATTTGCATATGAAAATTGCATATGAGTAAAAATAATTTTTTTTCTGAAGAAATGAACCTATGCTTGTTTTCAGACAGTGCATGCATGTGTCCTAGCAGGCATCACAGTAGAAAAGGCATTCATTGCAATCTGAGAGACAAGGGGTAACACCTCTTAAGATGGTGCTTGCCGTGTGTGGTTCTTCTAAACATTTGTATTAAATGCTGTCCAGTTTAATCATGGACACCTTTTTGATCAACTGAAAGCTTTTAAATAAATTCATCTAACCAAGAAAATCTACAGTTTCTTAGATTAAGGGGAAGACAGCCATTAAGAGGAGACATGAAAATCTTGCATGGCATTGGATAAGTGGATACAGAATGCATTTTTTTCTCCTTCTGGGAGAAAAACTGGGAGCCATCCAATGAAACAGATTGACAGGAAATTCCAGAGAGTGCGTAATTAAATTATGGAATTTGTGGTAACAACATGTGGCGATGGCTCCTAGCTTAGATGACTTTAGAAGGGGATTCAACAAACACGTGGAAGAAGAATCAGTCAGTGGCTACTAGTCATGATGACTGTATTATCACCTTCAGATTTAGAAGCAGTATGGGCACCCATGACTACTTGTTGCAAAGGAACAATGTTGCTCAGTAACTGTTCCCAGGGCGTATGGGGTGTTAGGAGAGGGGTAGGAGAGAGGTGGGAGACACATCGTGCTCCTTCTGGGGTAGTTTGCCCAACTTTGGTTCCCAGTCTGCACTCAGCTCTCACCTGTGGCTCCCAGAAGCTGTCAGTATAAAATAGCAGCCACATCATGGTGAGTTAGGAACTTCCCCTGCATGAGAAGACAGCCTTGGGCGGATTGAGTGGACAAGACGAATAGTAGGTTCAACAGTCAAGAAGCTGGTTTCTGCCCATGCTGTAGAGGGAAGTGAGGGGCAGGTGATGCTCATCAACCTGGAAAGGTAACCCATGTAGGAGAAGGAAAACTCTGATCTTAAACCTCCACTGCCTTGAGGAGAAGAAAAGCCTAAGGAGTAAACCATGCACAAATCCAGAGTGGGGTCCCTAAGACAGTTGGATGGCACCTTGTACGCCTCCTTCTGGCAAGTCCTGCAGCCCAGCTGGTGCCAGATGTATTGCTCTGCTTTCTTTTGGACCACATCAGCGAGGCTGAGAGGCGGGTCTTGTCATCTGTGCATCCCAGGACCTCAATACACACTGCCCAGGCTTGCGCCCCAGGGAGGTCACTTCTGTGCTAATGCAGAGGTTTGACTTCAGACCCGGAGGTGCACCCTATTGTCTCTTGAGACAGATGGATGCTAACAACATCCTGTTGCTGGATGGCAAAAACAGGAGACAGTTTCATGTCATATTTGTGGGCTTCTCAGAGACATCTGTTGGCTATTGTAGAAAATAGGGTGCTGCACAAGAAGGATATTTGGTTTAATCCAGCAGGACTCTACTGATTTTCTTATCGATAAAACAGTGCAGCAGAACTTTCTAAACATTCTACCCCTGCTAACAAATTTCTATGTATACTGAAATGTTATTTCACAGTATTTCTGCTTTATATCATACAGTCATTTTTGTTCTTGTTTATCTTTGTCAGCCAGGTGACATCAAGGGGTGGAATGGCCAAAATGTTGAATATCCTGAATCAGCAAATAACAGTAAGTGACATTTCTATATTCATTCATTTTTAATATTCTCTCACCTTCTGCTCTGCTTTAAACTACCATTTAAAAATTATTATAGATAATGTTAGTTTATCCAGGACATTTTTTTCTGGTACAGTATGTCTTTTTTTAAGATAATAGGTTTATAGTCTTGTGAAGAAAGATGGTAGCCTATGTTTTGCTTGTCAAATGGTGCATCACAATAGTTTTCTTTCTATTTTGCAATGTGTGCGTTGCCTAATGATTAATTCCTCCCCTCCCACTTTTTAGTCTTTGGCTAGCAACCTGAACATGAGATTATGATTGAAGGGTAAAAGACTGGAACAAAATTTCAGATATTGTAGAGATATCAGTTATGCTTGTTCCATAAGGTTGTTTTTGTTGTTTTTATGTTGTCCTTCTGCTCTTGATGGTAGGCATCTGAGAAGTGGAAATCTATAAAGGCTTGACTTCTAAAGATTCCCAGAGCATATGTAAAACCATAGAGACCATTAATGAAGTTCTCTTGCCAGTTTCAAAGGTAGTGTGAGTAGACCTAATCATCCAATTGAGTCTAAGAACTCTTAATGGCTCTGGTCCTTGACTTGGGAAAAAGTCATGAAGCATTTGTAATTTCTCCCCGATGCATTCATTTTGAGATACACAAATTTTAAACGATTCATTAGAGGCCATGGTTTTTAAAAACAAGATGATCTTTGGTCCTGTGGAAAAACATGGCTTGAACTAAAATTTGGGTGAACAGATATTGAACGTTCTTAGGGCAAAGCCACATTATACATTTAAAGTACCCCCAATGCATGTTTAAAGCACGTGACTTCTTCCCAAGAATCTGGGGAACTCTGGTTTGTTAAGGGTGCTGTGAATTGTTGCTCTGAAACTACAATTCCCAGGTATCTGCCCCTAGTCAATCTGCTTCTCCCAAGAATGTTACTCTGTCCTCAAACTTGCCATATTTTCCTCTAATCTTATAATGAAGCTTCTTCCGGCTTCTCTCAAATTCCTGCCATCATTGTTTCTCCTTCTGCTTGCCTTTCCTCATTTTTGTGGTTCCCTTTGGCCCTCCTGAACATTTACTGCTTCACACATTTCATCCAGCTGTCTTTCCTGATGCATATCACTGACAACCTCTGAGACACTGGCAAAGAAGTAAAAACAAAAACCCTGACTCTTAAGCTTAAAAAGTACCTTGGAAATTTATGTTTCTGATCCAGTTCATCTTATGTTAATAGTAGCTGAAAAGGCTATAGTTAGTTTCTGATATAAGAGTTCCTGATATACCTGAGCCCCACCCATCTCAAAACAGGACACCAGGTAATCCAGTTGAAGCTGGCTTTATGGGTGTGAAAGACCAGTTTTAATGGATCTGGAGAACATAGATTAGTACATGTCTGTGCAGATTAAGGCCAGGCTTGTGCGTATGTGTAACAGTTGCTTCTTAAGCAGAATTCACCCCATTATATTTTAACATGCTTAACTTGTTTGTGTCAATATTGAGTTTAAATATTGGCTAAATAAACCATCTATGGCCTTTAAAATTGGAGTGGTGGTGGTGGTGTTTTTGTTTGTTACTATGTTATACATTTTCACATTTTGATATTGTAAACTGCCCTGTGGTCCTCAGATGAAGGGCGGTACAGGAATTTAATAAATAAAATTATTTTTTTATAATTTTATAATTATAAAAATAATTAATATGTTTATTTAACATCTAACAATATTTTAAAAGCACAGTATATTTTTCATCATTATAGATCAGAACACTTGTCAAAGCATAATTTAGTTGAAGTATAGGAGATGTGGGGTTAGATACATTTAACCCCACAAGAGCCAATTGCAATATCTATTGAGAGTGTTGTGATTGGTGCCAGAACTCCAAGAAGGCCTTTTCTGCAAAGAACCAAGAAAAAAAATGACTATGCCATAGAACAGGGGTCAGCAAACTTACATGCCTCGGGCCGGTGTCTCTGGCGCCGATCACGCGGAGGGCGGGAGAGCGTGCGCTCATACGCGTGTGCACAAGCTATTTCCGGCGCACTTCCGGGTTGGAGGAGCACTGAAAATAGCTTGTGCACATGTCGGCCATAGAAAAGATGGATGCCCAGGGTGGAACTACATCCTACCTCAGAGGAAAACAGTGGTGTCTCTCAGGAGCGAGTATATTTACCAAATAATGAACGTGAAGGGGGCATTTTCAAGGGTGGATTGGTAGGAAATAGGGGGTGGTTGACACACACACATACACACCCCTAAGCGCTGATTCTCCTTGACAACTACTCCCTCACCCACCAAGCAATTTTTCCTACCGGCTGGCATTACTTCTGGTCTTGGAATCAGAATTGTAACAAAACGTGGCCAAAAGGGAGGGATTGTGTGTGCTGAAGAAAGGGAGGATTAAGCACACACACACACACACACACACACACCCGTCATCAACTCATACATATCCTCACAGGTCCACCTTAGTGTTATGAATCAAACACAAGTTGGGAATCCCATGTTTGCCTCATACTATGCAACCCTGCTCTCAGGGAACCTAGGATCTATATCCCTTTAGGCATTCTATGCTGATAATAAAGACTCCCTGAGTGAGTGTGTGTGTGTGTGTGTGTGTGTGAGAGAGAGAGAGAGAGAGAGAGAGAGAGAATCTGTAGCTTTTAGGATCCCTAGCTTTTAGTCAATCCAAACAAAAGCATTTACGGCATTCATAAAAAAACAAACATACATGACACTCTTCTTGGGTGTTGTTCTAACCACAGAGTTTAGACTGGCTGGAACAACCAGTCTGTCACAATAAGAGAAGCTTGGAACTGTGAGCTTGTACCTGTCAGTCCCCTATTGCATTCTTGCGGAACTTTTACATGAAATTTTCAACTGAAGTGAGTCCAGGTTCAGTACTTCCAACTCCGACACCATTCTTTTCCCCTGGCCCTGCTCCTGTGCCCTTATCACAAAAAATTAAACAGGTTAAGCTTCCAAACAGTTGACTATCAAAGAAATTGCTTTAGTAGTACGGTATAATATGTAGGAAGGTAAAATGGTCCTCAGAATATCTTTTAAGGACCTCTAGTTCCAATAACCTGTTTGGGTAGGTCAGCCAGAATTATACATGTTTTGTATTGTGAGGGCCTCAGTAGAGTAAAGCCCATTTGCAAGAAGTATCAGTCATCCATGGAAATGAAACCTTCCCATTTCCAAACTGAAAGCTAATTTGGAAAGCTAACTACCATTTTCTGTAGCTTTTCTAATGTTTAAAATGTGTTTTTGCTAAAGTAGTGTTTCCATGCTGTATAGATCTTCAAAGACTCTTTATAACATGGAAGTCCTAGTTAACCTTCCAGTACCGACAGGGAACTTTTTAAATAAAAAAAAATCACTTGATAATTTACAGTGCAGTCCTGAACATAGAATCATACACACACACACACACACACACACACACACACATACACACATTAATTTATATATATATATTTCGACTGCATCAGACCAACATGGCTACCTACCTGAATATAGAATCATAGAGTTGGAAGGGATCCCAAGGGTCATCTAGTCCAACCCCCTGCAATGCAGGAATCTCAGCTAAAGCATCCATGACAGATGGCCATCCATCTGTTTAAAAACCTCCAAGGAAGGAGAGTCCGCCACCTCTCGTGAGAATCTGCTCCTCTGCTGAACAGCTCTTACTGTCAGAAAGTTTTTCTGAATGTTTAGTTGTAATCTCCTTTCTTGCAACTTGAAGCCATTGGTTCGAGTCCTACCATCCAGAGCAGGAGAAAACAAACATGCTCCCTCCTCCATGTGACAGCTCTTAAGATATTTGAAGATGGCTATCATATCTGCTCTCAGACTTCTCTTTTCCAGGCTAAACATACCCAGCTCCTTCAAGCGCTCCTCATAAGGCTTAGTTTCCAGACCCTTGATCATCTTGGTTGCCCTCCTCTGACTACACTCAGTTTTCCCTTGCCTCTGTATCCTGAAACCCAGGAGAACATGATCACTTCCTCCCAAGTTTCCGAGCACTTCCACTTCATCAATCAGTTCCTCCCTGTTGGTGAGGACCAGGTCCAAGATAGATGACCCCCTTGTTGGTTCTTCCATCTTCTGGGAAATGAAATTGTCAGCAATGCAATGGAGGAATTTGTCAGACCTTACACTCTTAGCAGAGTTTGAGTCCCAACAGATATCAGGGAAGTTGAAGTCCCCCATGATTACTATTTCTCTCCTTTTTGAATGTTTGGTAATGTCTAAACAGAACTGAGTCCTGTTGAACTGAATGGTTTTTTATGCCTAGGTGAGTGGGGTTAGGATTGCAACTTTAGGATCAAATAGTCATGGCAGCCAATTCAAAAAAGGATAAACAAAAAAATCAAAACCCAGAAACAGTTTAGCTCTGGTTATATCACAGTCAGTGTTCAAAATAATCCTTCTTCAAGGTCATGTGACTTCTAAAAGTACATCAGATAGAACTTAAAATTGAAAACAACATTAGAACATAGTTCATCAGAATCATGGTTTAAACAAGTTCTTCTTAATATACATCATGGTTTAAACAAGTTCTTCTTAATATACATCAGGATTAAATTCAGCCTACATCTGAAATGTCCATGTGAAAATCCAAAACCATGGAAAACCTTTTATTTGAAAACACTTGTTTTTCTTCCATAACTCATTTATTACTTTGGACTTTTGCATGAAATCAGGAACTTTGTTCCTTAGGAGTCCATCTGCTCCTGCTGTTTGTTCACCATCTGAAATCATAATCATCTGTTTGTGACACACTAATCATTTTCACAGTAACTAATTGTGATGTCACAAACAGATGATTATGATTTCAGGTGGTGAACAACCAGCAGGAACTAATGAACTCCCAAGGAACAAAGAAGAATAAGCATGGAGAAAAACAGATATTCATGTCATAGGGTTCCCCCCCTTCCAAATCTAAGTTTGTCTGAATATAACAATTTATGTTTATTGGACAGTACCAGGTAGAAACCATGTCAAACAATTTGAAGCACTGTTTACCAAAACCCCCTAGAAACATATTGTTAATATATGAGGGGAAATAATTTAATAAGATTGTCAGAACATACACATTTACTTCATAGTTACTAATATTTTTTGATACACCAAGTACATTAAGGCAGTTATTTATGAAATTTTGCATGCTCATAGGTTTTCATCTGAAATGAGAAACATACTTGTTTGACATTTATAGACCTTGTGTTTGAATAATTTTGTGAATTCTCTTTTGCACGTCTCCATATGTTTCTTTTGATCCAGGGACAGGGAATGTTAGTGGAGCCCTCCTGTGGCTAATTTAACACTTGTGAATTTTCTATGGATGATAATGAGTCACTTCAAGATTGAATAAAATGTATTCCTTATGTTTGCTATAAGAGAAAGTCAAATCTGATAGGCAGGGTGATACTTTTTTACAATTGTGTTTTGCTAGTTTATCTTGAGAGCTTTTTATTGTTTGCAAAGATTCAGTGTTTTTCATCTTTTGGTCTCTGAGGTCCCACAGTTGTGTTCTGCACTTGGGCAGAGCCATTTCCAAAACCTTCAAGAGCTTCAGCTAGGGAGTCTGCACTCCTGCCCCTGCCCCTCCCTTCTAAGGGCAACAGAAAATTCTTCCACCCATGTTCTGATGGGTAGGATTGGTACATTCTTCTAAATGCATTGAGAATTGTATCTCTCTCAAAAAAAATCCTGCCTCTACCTGCCTTTGGAGCTTTGTTTTCCTTGCCTTTCTATTAGCTAAGCCTTTATTCTTCTGATTTGTTTATTTCAAATGCATGTGATTAAAAAACACTGCCCATAGTGCAGTGGTTGAGATAGTACATCTAGCATCTACCTTTGACCACAATATCCTCTAACTCTCTCGAGGGAACTTCCTCTCATTTGCCACAGTGCAGGACCAGTTCTTCTAGAACTGGGACAGAGTCCTACATCACAATATCTGATCCCTCAGCTTTTGAGTATAGAAAATACATCAACTTTGAAGGTGTCCCCAAATCTACTTCATGTGCATCGATAACTAGACACTCCTATGCATCTTTGTAGACTTGATTCTATTCCTTTGTTTCTATAAAACAATTTGGCTCTGTTTGTTGTCTGACATTCCAGATCTTGGAACATGTACTGTCTTTCAAACCAGAATGGCTATCTTCCTTTCTCACTTATGCTCAATCCCATGTCAGTCTCTACATATAATTCACTGATTTTAAGGCAGGGGTCAGCAAACATTTTCAACAGGGGGCCAGTTCACTGTCCCTCAGACCTTGTGGGGGGCTGGACTATATTTGGGGGGGGGAATGAATGAATTCCTATGCCCCACAAATAACCCAGAGATGCATTTTAAATAAAAGCACACATTCTGCTCATGTAAAAACACGCTGATTCCCGGACCGTCTGTGGGCTGGATTTAGAAGGCGATTGGGCCACATCTGACCCCCGGGCCTTAGTTTGCCTACCCATGATTTAAGGATATTGTATCTTTTCTCATCCACACACTAACCTTCTCTGGAAGATTCTGTTGAACTTGTGTCTTCCATTCATTTTGTGCTCCTGTATGGGCAAACTCTTCATACCTGTAGCAGGAACAGGAAACCTGTAGCATTCCAGATGTTGTTGGACAGAGATGATGGGATTTGAAGGCTTCCTCTCTTGTCTTCAGCCATATGTGACCTTCAGCTCCTTTCTTTTAAGATGGCCTTTTTGGTTGTGACCACATCTGTCAACAAGGTTAAGAAACTGGCTGCCTTGAATCATGATCCAACTTTCTTGTGCATCCTTTGACCAGACTTCAGCTTTCTACCTAAAGCTGTCTTTCATTTCAATTTGAACAAAGACATGAATATTCCTCTTCTAAATTGATGGACCATAGTGAACTTGTGCAATAATCTGTCAGTTCTTACATTAAAAGATTATTGCTACCACTTCTTTCTGTTACCATAAACTTTCATGCATCAGTTTTCTTCAGTTTTGTTTGCTAGCTTGTTCCCTTGGCTCCCACAATTTTTGACGTAGTGTTGGGACATATCTTTATCAGCACAAGCTAGTTATGAATAGATACTACATTCTGCTGTATCTGTCATTTCACTGAGTCACCCATGCTGTTGGGTTTGCCCAGTTTTTGTGATGTTATACCTTTTGTGTCTGATGATGCAGATATTTTGTTAATGAAACAGCACCATCAAATATGTAATTTATAATACTTGCAGTAATTACCATTGCTGTCCTTGACACTCCTAGAATTTCCACTTAAGGAACTGAATCCATTACCACTACACTTTTTGCCTCTTCTCTAAGATGTATAATTTAGTGTCTAAAAGATTAAAAAAAAAAAAAGGCAACAGATTTAGCTTAGTGGATTTATTTCTTGCAGGTCACAAAGCCACAGTGCACTCAATCTTGATCTTCACCGTGCCTTATCCCAAAACCCTTAAAACCCAGATATTAGAAAACAAAAAGACATGCCAGAGCCCTGTATAAGCCTCCCATTCTGCTAAAGAAGAAGCACACACACAAAGGCTTACTGGATCAGAAACTGTAGTCCTTGGTTAGATGTGCACATTGGAATGCACATCTGAGTGCTGATACTACCTGTCAGCACTGTTTTCAGTATACAGGTAATGTCCATTTCTCATCTTCATTCTGATTAAGCAAGTCACACATAAATACTGGGGGAGGTGATAGTGTTAACCTGTCTTAAATAAATGCAGAAACACAACAGAAAATATTTGAGATGACAACATAATGTGAATCACTCTTCGAAACGCTTTGTAGAGTGCCTCTACCTGAACTCACTGCCCATTAAGTAAAAAATGGCAGAGCCATTGGTATTCCAGAAGAATTCAGTTGCGCAATGGCAGAGGTGTCGTGAAAAAAGCAGAATACATGTGAACTGCAGTTGAACCTGACTCTCCCACTCTTACTGTGTTGTCTACTCTCGGTAAAATAGCGACTGAACAGCCACTCTGTTTACCAGTACTGTTGTAGATGGCTGTTGTGATCACATTCTTGTGTTTTGCTGTTCCTTTTTTCACGGATGTTTCATGGAAATTCCAAAAGTGGTACTTGCAGACCATTCTCAAGAGTTTAAATTGCCTGGTATTTTGTGCAATACATGCTTGTATTTCTGCTCTTCTCTATTACTATTGAAAGGGTCCTCTGAGTGTATTTTCAGCGCCTTTTTGTGAAAATAAATTTATGATGGTACCAAAGGTACTGACAATTCGATGGTTATTACTGACTGAATAGAGAAATGCTTGGAATTATTTCATCATGACTCAGGTTAATAACATGTTTCAGCAATACAGTTCTGTATAAGAGTCCCCATGAGGCTGTTCAGAATATACTAAATATATACTAAACATAAAGTGCATTATATCATATTGTCAAACCATGGTTTCGCATTACGGGCATAATTAGAATAGACCTGAACTTCGTGTGCTACCATTTCTAAATCTTTCTATGTTTCTGGCAAACCATAGTTTGCTGTTGCATCTGAATGTAACAAGCTATGGTGGTATCCAGTGGTGTCACTCTACTGTTGGAAAGCATCCATCAGTAGAATGAGGAGGGGTGGGATTACATCTTCCTCTGCAGATCCCCAATCTGCTCCAAAGCATTGGATGCCCTCTGGAGCAGATTTAGGGGGACTGTCGGAAGCTTGCAGGAAAGAGGGGGAATTACTGGGAATTGTTTCCCTCTTAACACAGATGTCTTCCATCAGTAGATTAACACCATTGGTTCCAACCCTATGGTTTGAGCAAATCATGAGTTTTAGTTGAAATCAGGATCACAAACCAGAATCGAGCATTCCTGCCAAGAGCCAGAAAGAAGCTTATTAATTTTGGAGTGTGGGGAGAGGAAGGAGGGGAAATGTGTGAGTCCAAAACTCTGTTCTATCTGACTGCACAAATTGTGTACACATCCTGAGAAATGCATTTTGGATTGCTGTAGTTGATATGTTCCAAGACTTTTAGTCAAACTCTGAAAGAGATTGTGAAGTCAGAGATTGTGTAATTTCTGACCATTTTCTTAATAACAGCAACTTGCAAACTACCACGTGGTAGGTGTTTTTGAAGACTACTATCCTATGAATACTGAGGGGGGGGAGTCACTAATGGTCATATAAAAGCAGACCATTCTGAGACGCAGACAATGACAGCACACTCTCTGTACTTCTCCTTGGTTGAGGCTCATAAGTAACTTTCCGTCCTCTTTCTGTTATGGCGAGACTATCACTTAGTTTGGTTGCATACAGGTTGCATTTTGTTTTCTTTTTTCTTTCTGTAAATGGTTAGCAGAGCTGTCGAGCAAACATTTTAATGGTTTTTAAAATGGATTAGACAGATTCATGGAGGAGAGGTCTGTCAGTGGTTGTTAATTTTGAATTGGGACCTCTCTGTATAAGAAAGTAATCCTCTGAATACCAGATGCTGGGAACATTAGGAATAGCTGCCACCCTTGTGTCCTGTTGCTTGTGAGTTTCCAGTAGTATCTGGCCAGCAGTTCTTGGAAACTGAATGGTGGACTAGAGCAGGACTTCCTTGATAGCACCATGAATGAGCTTCATCACGTTCAATACTCATATTGATAGTTAATTGCATTTTATTGCTTCTTTTATTTCTTACATTGTATTGCGATTTGAATAATAATATATTATTATATAAGAAATAAAAGAAGCAATTAAAATACAATTAAAAACCACTGAACTAGTGGAATACAGGTATTGTTCTGAACTAGCAAGGCAATTCTTAACCAGTTTTTGAAACAAAAGATTGCATTTGAAACTACTGTTTCAAGAAAACCTCTCTAGAGTTTTTAAATAATGAGTGATTAGCACTGTCTTTCCAGTCTGCATATTTTTCTAACATAATTGTATACAGACCTTCATACATATGTATCTATTTACTTTCTTAAATGGGGGAAAATTGATAGTTGCTCTGCTGAGAGACCAGCTTCATTTGGTTCCTTTTTTCGCTGACTTTTTCCATTCTAACTGGCGGGTGGCGCTGTGCTCTAAACCACAGAGCCTAGGGCTTGCCGATCAGAAGGCCGGCGGTTCGAATCCCCGCAATGGGGTGAGCTCCCGTTGCTCGGTCCCTGCTCCTGCCAACCTAGCAGTTCGAAAGCACATCAAAGTGCAAGTAGATAAATAGGTACCGCTCCGGCGGGAAGGTAAATGGCATTTCCGTGTGCTGCTCTGGTTTGCCAGAAGCAGCTTAGTCATGCTGGCCACATGACCCGGAAGCTGTACGCTGGCTCCCTCGGCCAATAAAGCAAGATGAGCACCGCAGCCCCAGAGTCGTCTGCGACTGGACCTAATGGTCAGGGGTTCCTTTACCTTTAGTTTGGTTGTTTTCCTTTTCCTGCCTTTTTCAGACTGTGTTGTGTCTTTTATATTACAAACCTGTGTGCAAAGGCTGTCTTTTTAAAATTGATCTTATGTAAGCCACTCTGGGAGCCTTTCTGACTGAGGAGCAGGTTAAAAATGTTTTAAATAAATAAACATGTCACAAAGCATTTTACCTACACAAGTTGTATTCATTGTTATGGAAATAAACCAATTACAGTCGTACCTTGGTTGTGCAACACCTTGTGACTTGAATGTTTTGGCTCCCGAATGCCACAAACCTGGAAGTGAGTGTTCCGGTTTGCGAACGTTTTTTGGAAGCCAAACGTCTGACGCGGCTTCTGATTGAGTGAAGGAAGCTCCTGCAGCCAATTAGAAAGCCTTGGTTTTCGAACATTTTTGGAAGTTGAACGGATTCCGTTCGAGAACCAAGGTTAGGGTTGGTACTAGACTTTTTTCCTTCTTCTTGTGTGTTTTGTTTAGTAAAAGTTAAATGCTTTTAATATAGCCACTAAAAGAAAACACTTTAGAATTTTTAATTTTTTAAAGGAGGCTTTAATGTCACAGGTCCATGAAGACTCAGTGGCTGCAGGCACTTCTTATTGTTTCCCATGAGTAGGGAAAGCTTGGGTCAATCTATAAGTGCTCCTCAAACTTTCTGTAACATTTTTTATTCTAATCTAGAAGGAAGATAATATTCATGTAGTACTCTGTGTCACAGACATAATCCTATTTGATATTAAAATTGATATACAGTTATACATAGTTTGCTATTTATGATCAGAAGACAGTATGTTTGAAAAAGAAATAACCAGGAAGTTCAAAGGTTTTTCTTAATCAACAACTTAAGAATTGCAAAGCTATAATGTAATGCATTAACTGGACTTAAAAATAAAGTTTAAAAGTAGCTATCTAGAATTTATAGTTTCTGCAGTGAAACCCCTATTTTGTTCCCTTTATAGTAGTGGAAATACAGGGAAATGTTATTATATGATGTTACTTAAAACATGAGATTATTTTTATAAATATTGTTGGTAGTAGATGGGAATGGCAGAAACCTCAAAGGAGTATTGTGTGACATAATTTGTTGACGTGTATAGTGCTTCCAAATCCTCAAAACAAAAGGTGTTACATAAGTGGAAAGTCCTTGTCATTATTGCTAATTGAATGATGTTATTACAGTAATGTGGATACAATTGAAAAACATATGGTATATTATGCAGGAGAGTTTTTTATTCATCCTATGCTCCATATTAGTTGTTTTAACATTTAAAAAGATTAGTAATCTGGACGAATTCCCGACTATTGTTCCAGACAGCAGTTAGATATTTGGGTGGATCATGTAAAAACACTGAAAAGGCTGAGAGAGCATGTGAAATGTTTGTTTGAAGTGATATTACATCAGTGGACTAGACATCTGTACTTTTTGATGTGGTTTGAAAAGGTTTATAGTATTGTACTGGAATTTTAAATGGGTTTTCTTTCACCATATTACTTCTGTTATTATTTCTGAACAAATACATGTATTTTGTTCACGTCCTGCTATTTAAAATGTTGCATCTGTATATATCTGAAGTGCTTTTATGGAGACTGGATTTGTATTAGGCCACATTCAAAGGAAACGTGAGCCCTTCACCATCTGTATTGGCATTGTACCTTGATTTTCTCTGCAAATATGCCAGCAGAAATCATATATCTATTATTTCCCACTGTATTTCACTATCTCTGTTACAAAAGTTGGGTGTTTTTCTGATTGTCATGGTGGGATAGAAGGAGTAAGGCACAGATTTCAGGCATTTATTAAAGTGATATATTTAATATGTTGTGCCCTGAAGATTCTTAAACTGAATCAGATCACTTCATCTAGTTCAGTATTGTTTCCTCTGACTGGCAGCTCTCGCAAGATCTCAGAAAGGTCTTTCTCAGCCCTGCTCCCTGATATCATTTTAACTGAAGAAGCTAAGTACTGAACACATCACCTTTGCAGAAAAACATGTGCTATGCCAGTGAGCTATGGGCCACCAAAGGTTGGGTGGAACATTGAACCCCAAAATCATTGATCCAAACCTTGTTGCATTTGTATGTTGAGCCTGAATGAGCCCCAAGTAAAGTGTCAGATGTACAGTCTTCCCTCTCTTTTGAGGTTAATCAGCCAGCTTTATTTTAAAGCAGGATGCCTGTTTCAAATATAACTCTAAGCCAGGACTCAGGGAAAAGGAAATCAAAGCTGTGGGGAAATCCCCCAACAACCATGTTGGAAGGTGGGAGGTTGAAGCCTGATGTTTTGTTCGGGGTTGTTCAGGTTTGGCATTATGTGTGAATGTGGCCTCTATCTACTGCCCTGCACTGAAAATTGGCATCTAATGTTATTATGCATTTCTGGAAGATGGTTAAGATTTAAGTGTATCTTCCACGTAGAGAAGTAAGAAACAGATGCTACGATATCATCATTGATGATGATTGACAAGGATGAGACTTGTGAGGATGAAACTGATGGTTTCAATAAGAGGTATCTGAAAGTAGAATGTGTTTACTGGCAATGTTCTGTTTGGTAATATTTAAACAATTGCAGGTAGAGTAAAAAGGGTCTTTGTTCTTGTTTTCAGCACCAAAGGGAATACTCCATCTCTCTCCTGATGTTTATCAAGAAATGGAAGCGAGCCGCAACAAAGCATCCCCTGGTACCCCTGTAAACTATTTGTCCTCCAAGGAAATGAGCCAAGCATCTAGTTGTTTCTTCAGCACATCTCCTGCCACTAATAATACAGCTACGATTGCCAGGGAACTGCTCATGAACGGAACATCTCCCACTGCTGAAGCTATAGGACTGAAAGGAATGTCAGTCACTGCCCCTTGTTCTACGGTGCAACCTTCAAAGCAACTGGAATATCTGGCAAGGATCCAAGGCTTTCAGGTATGGGTGGACTTGAATAAAAGGCATTGTTTAGCCATTATCTGCAGAATTACTTTAGCTTATTTATTTATTTAGAAGATTTAGAGTTGTAAGAATGTCAGAGGATCCTGTATATATTCCAATTATTTTGTTACTGTCTTGTCTGTTGCCGCCTGAAACGTGATTTCCATTGGGATGGGGGGGGGGGGGAAGTAACGCATGTAGTGATCCTAAATAATCATGCACACCATGGATGGAAGAATATATAATGGTTTGGTATTAATTTAAATACTGCCCTGTGCCAAAAGGCCACAGGGTTTTAATGTATTTTTTATCTTTGTTGGAAACCGCCCAGAGTGGCTGGGGAAACCCAGCCAGATGGGCGGGGTATAAATAACAAATTATTTATTTATTTATTTATTTATTTATTTATAGACAACAAGAACTTAAATAACAATTGTTTTGATACAACTTGTAATAAAACGCAATTCTCAAAATATTTAGAAATTACTTCAGTCACAGTTGCCCTCTTCACAAAGCCTGGTAGAAGAGGTGTGTCTTAACCTGTTTCATAAAGGAAAACAACAATGTCACTAGGCACACCTCAGTGATGAGGGTATTCTACAGACATGGAGCCACCACTGAAAAGGCCCTTCCATGGACCCCAGCACTGTGCAGGGATCACCAGTTCAGGTATCATCCATTGATTTTACAGGATGGGCAGATGGATATGTGAGAAGGCATTCTCCTCGCTTATATACCTTGGACCTAGCCATTCAGGTCTTTAAAGTGTAAGCACCTTGACTTGGGCTGGAAGATAAAATGACAACCAGTGAACTTGTGTTAAAATGTGGGTTTTATGTACTAGGCCTGCTACTCCTACAAGCACGTTTTGCACTAACTGCAATTTCTGGAGCATCTTCAAGGACAGCCTGATGTAGAACATGTTACAGTTGTCCACCTTGGAGGTTGTCAGAGCATGAGTGACCATAGCCAGGGTATCCTTAATGAAGAATGGCTGCAGCTGGTGCACCAGCTGAAGCCAGGCATAGGTACTTCTTTAGCCACCCAGGCTACTTGGGCCTGAAGTGACAGTGATGGTTCAAGGAGCACCCTCAAACTAAACAACTGTTTCTTGAAGGCAAGTGCAACCTGGTAAAAAACAAGTCATTCCTACAACTTCTCACAGCACTTTCCATCAGAAGTCACCCAGTGCTATTCTCTGGAGCCACCCTTGGAAATAAGAGCAGAACCACGAAAAAACACTGCACCCCATCTCCTCAGGGAGTCCAAGAAAATACCTCAGTCAGTGGTATTGAAAGCACTGAAAAGTCAATAAATTTCAGCAGGGTCACACTCCCCTGCCCTTCTTCCAACGAAGACCATCAGCTAGGACAACCAAGGCCATTTCCACCCTCACCAGGCCTAGACACAGATCCAAGCATGCCTGAAGCTGCCTCATCATCTTTTCAAGCACCTAAGCCAGAAGGGGAATGTATACTTATTAGTTAAATATTTCCATCATAAGAAGTATTGGCATGTATCTTACTAGCCCCCTTTATTTCAAAAATGTGTTTGCTTGTGCAGTAGGGATTCTTTTATTTTTCTAACCAACCTAAAGCTACTTTTTAAACTTTGAGGTGGTTGTGAATAATTAAAAGTGGCTCCTGATGTGTTCTGGCGAACGGCTTGATGCTTGCAAAAAGAAAAGAGAACCTGTTTAAAACCAAAGGAAGGAAATCAGATCTTGCACTTTCTAACACTCACATTATAGCTTCTGTTAAAAAAATAATAATAATCAATTATATACTTTCAGGCTTTCTTGGCGCTAGGAAAGAGAAACATTGAAAGCTTGCCCTAACTGAGTTGCCGTGCCAGTTAGAGATCTTGTGTCCCTCAGTTCATCTGCATATAGTAGGATCAGACAAATCTTGATGAAAGGAAATTCAATCCTCAAAAGTTTTCATTATCTCTTACATCTTTCTTTCACATCTTGTTGAATTGCTTTCAGTGTTTTATTTTCATTAGAGAAAACACAATTTATAGTAACATTTTCACCAACTTGCTTACTTCCTTAGCTGTAAGATACAGTTACTAGGCACTGATTGTTTGCGCTTTTCCTATCTACTTGCCCCCCTTCCCCCCCCCCCCCCATTCTTGATTGGTCTTGAAAAATAGAATCCTTGTTTCCTTTTTTGCCCAGGTTGCTGCTGGTCATTCTACATGAACTTCAGCAGATATTCTCTCTAATTCCCACTTATTTCTTCAGTGTATCAAGAAACTGGTGATTTTGGCTTCCTACCCGCATCCCTTTTGTTCAGTTCAGCTTAATACCTTGGCTGCCTGAGTTTTTGGAATGAGCATGAAGCTCTGTGCTGGATCACTGAGCACTGAGGAGAGTGTTGAACAGAATCTCTGTGGGAAATGGCTTAGTGGGCTGTCAAGTGCCTATCACCAGTCTCTTCACCATCTCACTACAGAAAGCGCTTTCTGTTCAAGATCTTAAAAGCCTTTTTTTTTTCTTTACAGGTTAGTTATATCGCACAGGTTTACCAGAGAAGAAAATAGTGCATTGACCAGGATGGCGCTTATTTCATACTCCTTGAATGCCTCAGAGTTGTGCGGTTTTTCTTTAGACAAATTATTAGTTCCTGTGTTCTGAGAACAATAAACATTAAAATGTCTGTTTCTTAATTACAAACACATCTTTGTTCCACACTGACAATTGAGCGTACACATTCCATATTTCAAAAAAATTAACAAAACAATAAAAAAATACTTCCCAAGAGGCATTGTTTACTATAATAATAATACGTATATTAATTTTTTAAAACCTAATTGGACAGTCTCCAACGTCCAACTAGAAGATACAACTTTTAAAAATATGTATTTTTATTTAAGCTTTAATTTTCTGTATTCATTATATATATATGTAAAACACACATATGTTACAAGCCATCAATATTTGAGACACACATACACTGCAAGCCTATTAAATTATTCATTACCCATTATTACAGGGCTCTGTTATTAAAAGAGCGGTGCTGTACTTTGATTCAGTTCGAATTAATGAAGCCAAGTACTTAACAAATTTTACAGTATCTGCATAAAGCATTCTTATTGTTCAGGTTTAGTGTTATTATTTAAGCCACTTGCTTGGAGGCTTATTAAACAAAATGAGCTGCACATAAAAGAAGCGCTGCTATTTTAATGTTTACTTGCAATTTTGTTCGTTGCTTCATAACTTGAACAGGGAAAAAAGTTTTTTAAAAGCTACAGTGCAAATAAAATACCCCAAATCATTTGGTTACATTGAAATATCTAGTGGAATTGGTTCTACATGTTGATGATTTATTTTAAAAATGTTATAGGCCATTTCTTCCAAGTGCTCCGGGCAGCTAATAGTGATTATTACTTAACTTGCGCAATCCAGCTATAGTTTACTAGGACAAAGTGCCCACCGAAATTAACTGGAGTATGTTGCGAAGGGTCAAATGAGATGCGGCAGGGCAACCATACTGTTCTCATATAAAGTTGGAGTGGAGTTTTCTCATCTGTACATGCAGACAAGGGAAATAAAACCCACCCTCTACCCTGCCTTACCTTTCAAAAGTCCACTGCTTTAAGCAGTTGTCCCTGTACTAGCTCTGATACCAGAAATGAGCCAGGTAAGAGGAAAATGATGGAAAGCTATGGAACGTACTGTGGTGAGGTTTTGCGTTCCTCCCCTTTTGTTGGAGGGTAGATTGCACTCCCTCTTTAGATGTGAATGATACAAACGTGCATAAAATACACATGGGTGTTCTGTGCATTGACTTGATCAAAACTTTACAGTAAATATCCTGGAGGTCAGGATTAAAGATTGCGGGGGTGGGGGTGGGGAGAGAGTGTAATAAGGGTTTAAAAAAACCTTCCCTATACTATACAGGAAAATATGGAGGCTAAAGGGGGGCACTGTTTACACCAATAAACATGCTCACCCCAATATTTAGCAACAAAGTGCTCAAGTTTAAGGCTAGCAGACAGCTCCAAGCCTAAGCTCTGTAGCACTATGTAGGAAAGCAGGGGGAAATGTCAGGAGGGTAGGAAAGAAGAAAGCCGTCATCCCTACAAAACTTTTGTTCAGGTTAGCTGGAGCCCTGAATTTTCCTGTTAGAGACCAAGGACACACTGCACATCCCCATGGTATTTCTGTATAAAACTTACATTTTCTAGAAAAGGTCTGCAGTACCAATTCAGCAGATTTCACCAAGTAGAGCATCTGAAATTTGTTATAGTAATTCACTACAAAACCTGGTATCTGAAGTTGTACAGGTATAAACCCGATCTGGCAATCAATTCAAAAAGATATGGTGATGTTGGGGGTGCGGGTGGCCTTGTGTAGAAGTTTATTTCAAAGAGTTCAGGCTGATTGATGTTTCCCCACCCCCTGTAAATTAAAACTGGGATGGTGCATTATTGGATCAGTCTTTCAATAATTGTTTTTAGATATGCACACGAATGCAATTTGTATTTCTTTGTTTGGAAGACATCCATGGGAAGCTCAGCATTTGCATTTCCTTTGCTCCAAATTAACCTCATAAGTGGAGTATAACCAGCACCTATCAGAGTTTCCTTCCCCTTCCTCTCGTCTCCCCCTCATTTGAGTATCAGGAAGTATGACCTTCTCAGAGGTTAAGAGTAGTGGTAATCTGTGAATAGTTAAGTAATTATTTACAGTTCTCCACCTGCAGAGATTATTTTCATATGTATAATGCATGCAATGTGCCATATAGTGCAACTACTACATTTGTGCTTTTTGTACCTCTCACCATTGTTCTTTAAAAAAATGTAACGTCCAGCTCTGGCGCACTTCAGAATAGGTCTGCTTAAGTCAATATCATTTCTTAGCTCAAAAGTGACAGGAGTGTAAGAAGATAGTTTCTGGATTAGCCTAAAGCTCTACCTAGCCTGGGATCTTTTTCATAACTGTAGGTGGTTCAACATGGTCTGGAAGAACAGTGTAAAGAGCAAAAAGTGGTAACCTTGTGTTCCAGTTGTTGCCATTCAGTTTCAGTCAGTGGTTTTAAGTTGTGACCTAGTAAGCAGGTGATATTCTCTGTGGAGTATGCCCACCTTTTCTGAATCTGGAAAATAACACATTTTTATATTGCATGAAGGCCTAGTTCTACAATGTCTTACTACATCTGAATTTGGCCTAAGATTCAATCCATACATGCATATTGTGGGTATGAACAGATCACACTATTTCAGCTCTCTATTTCACATTTGTTGATTTCTGAGTGTCTTCCATCCAGGTGCTCTTGGAGGAAACTGATATTCTAGAACTTTTTCCGTCAGGGTTTAGGCCCAGTTTTGGCACAGAAACTGCTTTGGTTGCCCTGTACTATGACCTCTGTTGGGAAAGAGAGAGAGGTGTAATGTGTCCCTGTTAATTCTCCTTGATCTCTCAATGGCTTTTGATACCATCAACCATGGTATTCTTCTGGAGCTGCTGTTCGAGTTAAGGATGGGCAGCAGTACTTTGTGGTGGTTCCGTTCCTATATGGATGGTCGTTTCCAGAGGGTGATGCTTAGGGAGTGCTGTGGAGCTTTCAGTGTGGGGTTCCTCAATTGTGAATAATCAGCTAATAAGTCAAGTAATGTCCATGCGTATAGTGACCCATATTTTCTTAAATTACGTGTCACGTTTTATGTTACCAAAACATTAGAGAGTTAAAGCATCCATAGTTCTGCAGTTTGAGATTTATAAGACCCTTCAGGTGTTACATTGCTGTTGAAAGTGGAATTTATGGTTGTTTTTACCCAGTGCCAGTAGCCTTGATTCCTGAGACTGATCAGGAAGTTGCCTTCTTTCATGGGTGTGTGGGAATGCATTTACAAATAGATGTTGCTGTGTATTTGTCTGTTAGCACACAGAGGAAAGATTATCACTCCCTTGTACTTCATCTAACTGGATGACCAATACCAGGAGTAAATAAATAAATCGTGGAGCATTTGTCTAATCAATCAGCTGGCTCTAAAATTTTCCCGCTTTAGAACCTTCAGTATAAGGTAGTATTTGACATGTTAAACACAGTGTTGTATCTTTCCCCCATGCTTTAGCTTTGAAAAAATAGGTGCTATTCAGAAAGGAAATCAGGTTCCGTTAGATGTTTACAAGAACAGTGAATCTCTTTGCACTGATTTTGAAAGATGCATGAACTCAGTGCTGTTTGCTTCTTACGATACAGATAAACTTAAGCAGGAAGTATCACAGAGCAGTGCTGTTGACCCTCTGAAATCCAAACTTCTGCAAATGGAGTAATTACCATAGTTTTCCTAAGTTAATGAACTGAAAAATAAGCAACATGCAGATTTTTATTTCTATGTGAGGCAGGAACCCGGACTTTCTGATCCTGCCTTCTCTGGCCCACCGCCTCCATTTCCAGGTACATCTGATATCCGCACACTGGAATGTCATGTTTATGTTCGGGCTGCCACAAGAAGAACCCAACACATGAATACTTCAAATGGATAATCTACACACACCAGTTTTGTGATCTGCAAACCATGCATTTCAGTTTTCATGAATTGGGCTTTTCAAATGGATACCCCTGTGCAAATGCGACAGATCCCTATGCAACGCACCGACATTGTGTATGAGGCAGAAGAAGGAGAGTGTCATTCTGGTTTCCTCCTGAAGACATTGTTTTGGTCTGTTTTGGGCAATGACAAGGTATTAATGTGTGTTGTACGATATTATGGTGAACAGTCAGTCGGTGAAAAGATAAAAGATAGCTGTTAAAAGGAAAAATAGGTTACCCAAAGCTTAATGGCACAAACAAGCATGACTATCAAACTAAGACCTTTGGGCATTTTTTGTCAGATACCTCAGGTTCTTTGCTGGACACACGTTGTATTTATTGCAGTGGGGGGAAATCCTTAAATATACCAGACATCTATGATACCTCAGACAACCTGTGACATTGATGTTATGTTTACTTTTTAAACATCTTCAGAATTTTACCTGAGGGTAATTAAGAGATAATAGAATTACCTGTAATGTAAATGTTGGCCCTCTTCACTCTTAACATATTTGATTCTCAGATGCACACACCAGCCACAACTGAACACTGAGGGATGCATGTTTTTCAGCCTGTGGGTTCCATGAAGATTTTGTTCTCTTTTTACTGAAGTTTCTCTTCTGTTCATTGCACATTAGGCATAGCATGCTGGATTCAAACTCCCATCATCCCAGTCAGCATGACGGGCTGAAAAGATAGAATATGAATTGGTACAAATCCTGTCAGACTGAAACATATCCTAGTACAATTGAAACCTCGGAGGATTTGCCAAGTAGTTTTTCCTACCTTCTGCTGCTACCTAATGTGTGAACAATCGTAAGCCACAGTATGATTGCTGTGGAAGCATTTCAGTAGCCCTCTATAGCTTGCAAGTATTCAGATAGCTTGGCATCTTTTTAATAGATAAATAAAGGTCAAGTTACAAATATTCTTTTCAATATTCTAAAATCAGAGAATTGGGGGCGGGGCAGAGAATCGGCATCCAGATTACCTATCCATTGCTGCCGCTATGAAAAGCAGCAACTCCTTGTGCTTAAAAGCATTGTAATACTTGACATGATTTTTTGTCTCAAAAATGACATACAGGGTTTTTGTCGAAACAAAATAAAAAAATTCCTTCCAGTAGCACCTTAGAGACCAACTAAGTTTGCATGCACACTTCTTCAGATACACTGAAACAGAAGGGTTTTTGTGTTCTAACTATTGCCAAACAAGAAAAGCAAATGGCCGATGCATAGAAATGGCAGAATCATGTACAATGGTACCTCTGGTTACGTACTTAATTCGTTCTGGAGGTACGTTCTTAACCTGAAAACGTTCTTAACCTGAAGCACCACTTTAGCTAATGGGGCCTCCCCCTGCTGCTGCGCCGCCGCTGCCCGATTTCTGTTCTCCTCTTGAAGCAAAGTTCTTAACCCGAGGTAATATTTCTGGGTTAGCAGAGTCTGTAACCTGAAGCGTATGTAACCTGAAGCGTATGTAACCCGAGGTACCACTGTATAAGTGAACTCAGGTATAGGGTTGAATGAATGAAATGCTTTTGCCTTATTATTTACGATCCTACACATTGTAGCACATGCCTACAACTAGCCTTCTAGTTGGAGAAATCCAAACATTATTTTTAAAACCAGTACATTTGGTTTTTGTTTAGTTTTTTAAAATAGCTCTAAAGCTGTCAGGACCTCTCAAAATAATGTAACCAGCACTAAACAAAGCAGCCTGTGCTCCCTGCCAAGTTCTTTTAAGTAAATCCTTGATAAAGTTAGATGCCAACCTTACACTGGAGAGAAGCCAAAAGTTTAGAAGGCTTGAGTTGCTACAGCAAAACTAAAAAAAGTATGGCACTCAATTGTTCGTAGCCTGGTGCTTAGTTGTTCAGGTTTAATCTGCACATTGATTTTCCAGGGTAATTTTTCAAAAGAAAAAGTAGCGAGAAACACAGATTAGAAGGAAGAAAGTACCATTAAATGGGGCTGCCTGAAGTGAGAAATCTAGATTTACAGAGGGCGGATTTTCAGAGATGAGCTTCTGATGGAAATAAGGTCATTCTGACATGTAAGCACACAAAAAACAGCAGTATATTCAATATGAAACAGGGATGCTTTGCACGAATGGAAATAGCTGTGTTTTGTATGTGTCATGTTGTGAGGCTGTAATTGAATTAACACCATATTTTTCAGCAGTTCTAAGAACAAAACTTAGACTGATCAACACCAGTTGCCCATTGGTTTGAATGTTTCTGGATTTACTTGCACGACACACAGTCTTTTCTCCTCCTCACTTTGGGCAAACAACAGCTTTCATAACCAAGAAGAAAATTAAGAGCAGGTGTAAGCATATTTGCACTGACGCAGAAATCAAAATGTTATTTCAAACATGATTTCTTTTTTATTCTCCAAACCTGCCTTAATTCTTCACAGATATTGGATTCAGCTTGCCATAATTATTCAGCTGAAATACATACTTTCAAAAAGAAATGCTGTCCGTACCTAAAATTAGCAGGCTTTGAAACAGGTCTTGCTATTATCTCTTTGGTTCTTGTTTTTTATTCCCAAGATGAAAGGACTAGGAGATCAGTGTTACGTCTCTAGACATTCTTGGCAGCCTCTCAGTATTTTTCTTTTGCTGTGAAATCTAAATAAAATGTAGGGTTCTGTCTGTATGTACACCATCTAAGGCTGCAGTCCTAACCCCACTTCCCTTGGAGTAAGCCCCGTTGAATTCAGTAGGACTCATTTCTGAGTAGACAGGAGTTATGATGGTGCTGTTTGTTGTCAGATGACTTCATATGCATTCAACGTAACTACTTAAGAGGTCTATATTTCTGAATAATTAGTATAAGTGTACTCTTTCACAGCTCCCATGTTGCCCTTTGTTTTCTACCCTTTGTTTATTAACAATGTCCAACACCATATTTTTGGCAACATTAAATTTAAATTTAATGAGGGCTGGTGTGGTGTAGCAGTTAGTGTTGCATTAAGACCTGGAATACCATTATTTCTGGGGACCTTTGTCCAGTCACTATCCGCACTACCTCACAGGGCTGTTGGGAGGATGAAGTCAGGTGGGAATCATGTACAGCACCCTGAACTGATTGGCAGAAGGGCTGGATATAACTCAGTCGGGATATATTCTTAGCCTCACTGCAGAATGGGGAACTCGAAACTCCCCACTCTAATTCTGCCAAAGGCTTTAATGCTCAAATCGGTACATAAGGCACACTACAATATACCTGTAAGAGGTTCAGATACATGGCTAAGTGCAAGCATTGATCCAACAAGCAACACCACCACCCCCTTGAACCTTCCCTTTGAAGAGCAGGGTGGGCACCGCTATTTTGTGGCAAGAGTCCCAAGACAAGGCAAGCAAGTGGGCACTTCATTGAGTGGGTTGGCTCTGCGAGGATTGTTCCCTCTGGTGATAGCATTCCTGTGTCCATGGAGGTGGAGTCAGAGACAGCTCAGCATCAGACTTGCTCTCCATTGCCTCCCTTAAACAGGGAGCATCTTCACTAACGTGAGGAGGTGCCAGAGGCAGCTGTATAGCATGTTGTGCTAAACTAAGATATCCAGTGCTTTAGGGACGGAATGCTCTTCTGACCACCGGCTCAGTCTCTCCCCTAGATCTAGATCTCCATCTCCCAAGCAGCTAGACCCCTGTTCAGGGGATCAGAAACTTTCGGGGGTTGCGATTCCACCTTCCCTAGCCTGCTAGAACCCTCCCCAGGGTCCTGCAGCTCCAACTCTTTTGAGCTCCTCCCATTGCTCCTCAGGATCCGACCATCTCCACGGGACTCTGGTTGTATCATCTGCAGCATGACAAGACCACCTTGGAGATTGTTTGAACTACTTTTATGAATAGCTAAACATATTGGATTTTAAATAACTGTCTAGTATAGCATTTCAAAGCAGTTCCCAGTGATCTGGAATTGCTAATGTCAGAATCCATTCATTCATAAATCCATTCTGTAAATAATAAGGTTTTGGGCCCTATAAAATTGATTTATCATTTTAATCACAGTCCGTACCAATGCTCCTGCCAGCCCAGCTTCCTTTGATCTGTTGTACCGCTTCCTAGTTATCTCTCTGACCGTCAGCTCTTGTTTTAAGCAAGGTTAGTCTAAATCAGCTTCCCCTCTCCTATTTGGACATAGCACAGGGGTTGAAGTAACACCACAAATTAAGGACTGTCTTTCTTCCATCCTTAGCACTATTTATATAGCCATGCAGATTTAATTTACTTGATTGTGCTTGCAACTTGCACTAGCACGGGCTTCATTTTTGTCCTAAGTACCTGAAGCAACCTTACCTTTTCCTTTATTTGCACTTCTAACTATGGTGTATAAATTATATAATTTCTAGAGACAGGTTCTGTGTTGTAATAAGTATTTAAATCCATTTTCCTGCGGCTAATATGCAGATTTTTCAAGGCGGAAGCGTGTTATGAATGCTGCAAGGTAGAGTATAGAGCTGTCAGTCTTTTAGCTGCTGCGTATCTTCCCCTTTCTGTGCAGTAGCTACAATGGAAACTCTGCTCTCCACTGTGAGGCAGACACAGCGATTAATGAACCTGAGGCGTAGTAATCAAACATATGTTTTCTTGACACAATGATTGCGTTATATATCACATGTAAATGTTCAGGCCTTTATCTACTGTTTAATGATCTAGGAAGGGGTCTTGCTTAAATGTGGGTGTTTTTCATGTGTTCCTTAGACTTCTACCACAGGGGGTGAGCAGTTTGCCAGCTCCCCAGTGAGATTAGTAAAATACTATATTTAGTTGTGCCATAGATCAAGAAACTTCAGCATTGCAGGAAACAAGGTTTTGTGTTTATTTTTAAGCTATTTTAATGTGATATGAAGCCAGTTCAGCCTAAGATTTCCCCCCTTTATCTCTCACTACTTTTGAAAATTAGCATTAATTGTAAATAGTTTGAAATTACTTCCTTATATCTTATTTTGCCATTTTCCTTCCACTATTCACGTAGCTCAAATCTGGATCATGTTACCTGATGTGTTAAAAGTCCCATTGAAATGAAAGGGTTTTCTTTAGGGTGGCTGAATTATCTGCATAAGATTAAAGTCAGAGCCTGTAGTGTTTAATTAGCAAGTTTATATGACATGAGCATGATAAAGTTTGTAATTTAATGTGGGGTGGAGATGGGAGGAAGAGCCAGAGAAGTATGTTCGGAGAATTATTTCATGTGCAATAGGAAGGTGAAAGTAACTACAGTGATATCTCTAGTTACAAACTTAATTCGTTCCGGAGATCCATTCTTAACCTGAAACTGTTATTAAGTAGAGGCGTGCTTTCGCTAATGGGGCCTCTTGCTGCCGCTGCGCCGCCAGCACATGATTTCCGTTCTCTTCCTGGGACAAAGTTCTCAACTCAAGGTAACTCTTCCAGGTTAGCGGAGTTTGTAACCTGAAGTGTTTGTAACCTGAGGCATTTGTAACTCGAGGTACCACTGTATTTATCCCATGAGAGCAGTAAAGGAGAGATGAAGAGAAGGCAAATATGCTTTCATGAATTATAATAACACAATGGGCTAATTCAGACATTAACACCAAACTATGGTATCCTGCTAAATGAGCCTTGAAGGAACTTTGGACTTCTCCATCCTTTCATGCACCATGATTGACTGAAACAGCTTTGGTTTGCTTCAAGCAAACTATCAGACTATGATTTGTACTTGACCTACATCCCTGGGCTGGCAACTGCTAACTGTGGGTTTTGCCATCTTGCGCTACATGGGGGGGAGGAGGAGTGTAAGAAGGGAACGTGTGCATATGAGGGTCCTTGCAGTCTCATTTGTGCAGTACCAAAACATGGTTTGCCATTACATCTAAATCAGCTTAGGGTCACCATCTTATTCTTTATTTCCCTAGCCCAAAATGATTATTGGAAAGCTCACCTGGGGATGCTAAGATATAAATCTGCACCATTACACGGCATTGTAGGACACAGTTGCTGGATCAGTGTTGTTTCCCATTGGTGCTGCTTCAAAAATATTGCCCCACTAATCAATTCTGTTAAATATAAGGCCATGCGAAATTAATAAATAAAGAGCAGTAACAGGGACATGCACTTTCCAATTCTTTGAATAAATAAAAGGGACTTTCCCTCCCTATCAAATGGCAGTAGCCTGTCAGTTGCAGAGATTTGTGCATTGCAGGACACAGGGGCATTTTATTACCAGTTTATTTCTGTCTAGCTTTCTGAAACTCCTGCTGGTGCTTTGAATCATACAGGGTATGTTTCAGGGTTGGATACATGAACTCCACTGTCACCCATGACTTTTAAAATAATTTTTTAAAGCTAATAAATGTTAAAGGAAGAAAGCATTTAACCAGACAGAAATGTGTTTTCAAACTGTGAACAGCTAAGCTTTGGTGTGGGAAAATCTCTTCACATAACTAGCTTTTTCTAATCTCGTTGGTATCTGGTTAATGGACGGCTAATGCTTTTTCCAATAGAGTGCATAAATTTTAATTATTTACAGCCAAGAGCAGTAAGTAATAAATGGCTGCCTCCTAAGAACAAAACCCTTCACCTACAAATCTTCTAATTCATAGTTAGTGGTAAGCAAGTTTTCATTGCAGAGCTATTTTATTGCTTGGCAGGAATGGACACAGAAAGGTTTGTGTGTCGGCCATGTAACACAGCACTTCTAATGCTGAAGCCTGTGGTTGGGATATTTTCTCCTCATTTGCTGCATTTGCAAATAGGGTTTCTTCTACTGAAAAACAGGAACATACAAATGCAGAACTGGATCCTGAAAGCGCGGAGGTGGGGGGAGGTAGAGCAACTAAAATGGAGCAGAGAGATAAATTGGATGGACCAGGAAAGGAAACTTAACAACCCCAGAGCCAAGTGTAGATGGCTGGGTATCTTTTAAGACACAGAAACACTGAGAACTGTGGACAGAAGAGGGTGACATGCTTGGGAACCTCAGCAGGAAGCAGTTGGCTTGCACAGCTGTGGACATGTGTGTTTCGGAGCGGGGGTTAAAAAAAATTACAAGGCCAGGTGGTCTGAGTGAGGATTGGCCATTAGGCACAGGAACTCCAGGATCTAGTGTCTGGCTGTTAAGCAAATTCTGGTGTGTAAAATTAAGTACACATGCTGCTTCAAGTAGATCGTCACTATTTTCAGTCACTCTGTATGACATTCTGGCTTATTTCTTGAAATCCAAATTGCAGACTGAGGTAACATTTTTCAGACACCTCCTGGGATTCACAGTCATCTGTGTGTGATTTTTATTTTGTAAATAGCATTGTTGCAAAATTAAATTAGTGGTGATTTTAAGCATCTTTTTGACTTGTATATGTATACAGCCTCATGATTAAAATACCGGTAGAAGGAGTAACTTTAAAGCAGTATCAAACATTGTCTTGGCGCATTTAAATTTCCCTTTATTTCTTACTGTCTACATGCATCAGGTGTACTCCTATCACCAGTGTACGAGACTCCCATTGTTCTAGGCGCATTTTGTGACAGGGAGTTTCATTAGCGTGAGCAGTTTCTGAGCTCTGGGCACAGTACTGCACCTAAGATCTCAGATTAAAACTGCAGAGTGTGGAAGGAAAGGACCTTTTTCTGCCTCCCCACTTCAATCTACTCTCTGAAGACTGGAGAAGAGACCCTCTTAAGTATATTAGGGGTGTGGGCAGGGGAAGGACTAGACCATGTGAAAATTGAACATAATATTTTAGCTGCAGTTCATTCATTTTCAGCTTAGACACCTAGACATTCCGTTGTAGCACCCATAACCTAAGTTTAAGGTGCCATTTAGCTCCTAGCTTTCATATCTCAGTTTCTAACACTGCCTATCACTATCAGTTACTCACTAAATGAATGGGCACATAAGTTGATGTTGCTGAATGAAAAGTTTTTGCCTGTCTGAGTAGTTGCTCTGGTTTGTGGACAATGCTAAGCCATGATTTATTTAGCCAAAGTGTGTTTTAATTTAATGTCTGAACTCAGACCTGCTGACTCACCGGGGGTTGTTTTCTGGCAACAAACCACAGTGTGAAGCCGTGATTTATTGTTGGCTTATAAACTCTGGCTTGCTTTAACTATGGTTTGGCATTATGTCTGAATCCAGAAGACTTGCTTAATTATGGTTTGCTTGGCCCTCTCACTTCCGGTGCTCACCAAGTCTCAGAGATAAAAGCATCTGGAAGTAAGCCAGGCTAGAGACAAGCAAGCCCTTGTTTGTATGTCCGTCTATAAGAAAAGTATTTCTGTTCCTGCACTTGAATGTGATTGTATTGTGAAAAACTATTGCAAGCTGCTTTCAGAACCTCTTGGGATATAAAGTGGGATATAAGTATTCTACATAAAGACATTAACTTATTTCCTGGAGAACATGCTGCAGTTTACTCCAGGGGATATTTTTGTTGCTGTTTGAGGTTTTTCTCATGCATATGCTACAAGATCATAATGTGTCATCAGTACGCATTGAAAATGGATTCAAAGTGCTGTGTGGTAAAATGAAATATGGCCAAATCTGAACTATACAGATACCATAGGAAGGAAAAAATAAGACTGTGCTTTGTAATGGGTTAGTGATAGTGATAATAAATAAATAATAATGACAAATAGGACCTACAAGAAATTGTTGCAGTGTCAACTCTTCCTGCTAAGTATCCAATTTCGTTGTACTTGTACAATGACAATAAAGATATAAAGAAGATAAAGATAAAGATTAATAATAATAATAATAATAATAATACCTTTATTGTCAATGTACAACCTGTGTACAATGAAATTCCATCCAGCCATGCCGTCTCTAAGTATACTCTATTCTTGTCCCCTTGGTTTTCCTGGTTGTCATTCCACCCTGCTCTGGAACAAGAAAATCAGCCGCCTGTAGCCATAGAGCATGCCCAGTTTTCATTGGGCTGATGGTGTATCTCTCTCTGTGTATGTGCATGCGTGCATAACAGCAGAATTTGAGTATTATAATAGGGAAAACTGGTGGTGAAGCACAAAATAATGCTAAAGTAATAGCTAATCCTTTTTAAAAAACTGAATATGAGAAAAAGATATACTAATATTTAAAGTACAAAAAAGACACCAAATTCTGTGCCCTTGATACATGTAAATGGGGAAATGACAAATAATTCTATTTTCCTGCATATAATAGAAACAAATTAAAATGATGTTTAAGGCTGTTCAAATGAACGGCTAAAACATGAGAATCTAACTACAACGTACTACACACATCAGAATGCCTGAAACATTTTTTTCTAATAACAGTAGAATCATAGAATTGTAGAGTTGGAACGAACCCCAGGGATCATCTAGTTCGATCTCCTGCAATGCAGAAATCTCAGCTAAAGCATCCATGACCGATGTCAATCCAACCTCTGCTTAAAACCCTCCAAGGTTGGAGAGCCAACCACCTTCCGAGGGAGTCCATTCAACAGCTCTCACTGTCAGAAAGCTCTTCATGAATTTATGTTTAGATATGGAATTCAAATGCCTTCAGATCTCTTTTGATTATTCAGAGTTAAACCACTGTGTACGAAGTTCCTAAGTTTAGTATTATGTTTTTTTCTGGCAAAGAGCCAGAAGCAATTTAGCAGGCCTACTTGGTGTGCATGCGATGGGGCGATACGTGAAAGAAGCCGGAAGACTTCATCAACTGTTGAGCGAGATACAGATCTGCACAATATTCAAACATGCATGCTGCACACATACACTGGTGATCTCAGCTATAGTTAGAGAAACTGACCTTCAGCATTATCTGTTTTACTCAAGCTTCTCAAATCAAATTGTGCTAGCAGGGGTTGATTTGGATTTCCACAGATTTTTGCCTTCCACTTTAGCTTATAGGTAGCTAGTTTGCTTGAGCGTGGCTTATTCTCATTCCCCAAGTAAAAAGCCATAGCCAGGACACACTGTGAGGGTCAAGTACTTCATTCCCTGTTATTCTTCCGCTTGTGTTGAAGTGGTGGTGGGGCTGAGCAATCCACACTTTGATTTGCTTCACCTTACCAAGATGATGTACTTTCTTCTGTTACAGGTACACTACAGTGACAGACAAAATGGTAAAGAATGCATGACCTGCTTGACACTGTCTCCTGTGCAGATGACTTTCCATGGTATTGGAAGCTGCATTGAAGCCAGCCATGACCAGGTATAAATAAGACTTAACTGATCATTTATTTATTGTAATGTCTGTTTATCTCCACAAGCTACACCTAGGTTAAGCATTTGAATATCTTAAACTTGTCTTCTGGGATTTCTCAAGAATCTGAAAGAAACAAGTTATTATGAGACAATGGAATTGTAATTATTTCGCTTCTGCTTCCTCACAGTACATAGTAAAATACCAAAACTATTTTCTTTCATTTGTCATAGAAGTGTGAATGTTAGGATTTGTACCGCTAGAAAAAGGCTTTATTCAAGTTTGGTGCATAGTGATGGGTATTTAAGACCTTTTTTTAATAAATAAAAAAAGGGGGGGGTGCATAATATGAAGCCTTTATAGCACCTTGGACTATAACACAGCCTTGGACACTTGGTATATTCCCTAAAAACTCTTGATTTCATGTTAAAGTGTTTCTGGGCCCCAAAGGCCAGGAGTTCTGGGCCCCAAAGGCCAGGAGTTTCCAACCATTCTTTGTGCACAATGGGACTCTATACACAAAAACGTCTAGGCACAGGAATAGTTTTTTCCCCTTGTGCCATCAAACTGTTGAATTCGTAGTTGTGTGCGGAAGGGAAGTCAGTTGGTGGTATGGGGTTCCTTTGTTGTGCTGTTGTATTGTGAGGGGAATAGTGTTTGTATGAGGTACGTTTTTCTTTACATTGCAATGTAGTCGAAGCAAAATTCCAAGTATGATTGATACTTGGCCAATAAATTATTCCTTATTCCTTATAAAGAGCAGGCTCTGTGGCTTGTCCCCAGCTTCTGCTAATTATTATATATACTTCTCAAGATGGAGGTTCCATTTTTAGCTATCTCAGAAAACAGCTGTTGATAGACATGTCACCCATTAAGATACCTAATTGTTTTGAATGCCATGTAAGCTAATAACTATCTCCACATCCTGGGGTAATGAATTTCATGTTGTTTATAATGTCTTGTCCTTCTATCTAGCCTGAATCTACTGCCAATTCTGTAAGATTCCCCATGCTCTAGTATGATAAAAGTGAAAATTCTCTAACTCTTCTCTCCACATAATTAAAAATTGTAGAAGCCTTTTTTATGTTTCCTCTTAGTTAAGTTTTTTTCCCCTTAAATGAAAGCCCCAACCAATTTAGCCTTTCCTTATAGGAAAGATTATTCACCTCCTGATCAATTGAGTTGCTCTTCCCTAGCTCTACAATATCAGTGTAGCTACACCGTACAGTTACAGAATGACATCGTGATTCTTGCTGTTTTAATTCCATTCCTATTTATGCCCAAAGTTTAATTCACCTTTTTTTTCCATTGCCAAACATACTGAGACGTCATTTTCATATCTCAGGATGTGTATACTCATCCTAAGTGATAGTTATTTATATTTTAGGTTTTTAAAAAAATCGAACAGCTTCTTATGACCTTCAGAAGAAACTTCCCAATCATGCTTTAAAAACAACAACACCTGACTGCTGGTTCAGACTTAATGATGAGCCAGCCCTCCATGGCTTCTTTCCCCACCAGGAGGAAAGGCGGAGCAAAGCTGGGGTGTTTGGGCTGTGTGCACTAGTGAATAGCTCATGTTGTTGTTCAGTCGTTCAGTCGTGTCCGACTCTTCGTGACCCCATGGACCAGAGCACGCCAGGCACGCCTATCCTTCACTGCCTCTCGCAGTTTGGCCAAACTCATGTTAGTATCATGTTAGAATAGCTCATACACAATCTAATTTCCCCAACCATGATTAGTGGCCAGCATTATGTCTGAATGCAGCCAGTGACACCTTGTATGCAGATTTCCCCATGTTCAGAATGTATTGGATGTGGCTTTGATAATGTTAGAGTAAGTACAGAAAATATTTTGAAGTCATTGTTAACTCACTAGAAGTTAAATTGTATAAAAAGCTTTTGACAAAGCTCACTTTTCTCCACGCAAAATTTGTCCCTCAATCAAAGCGTTCCTATTATGATTGCCCTCCAGTATGGTTTTACGTATGCCTAGTGCGTCATGGTCTTTTATTTCTGCTTGTCTGCCATGTTCCTGGTATTCTTATATAGAAGCCATAATACACCAATACTCTTCTTATCCTTTGTCTTCTGTTTCATATTAAGTTAATTTCTGCGTTACTTCATGTGTAGGAAATACATGACAGAGCATTTGTTTTTCCTTGGCAACAGCTGGAGCTTTTTCTGGCACACAGCATACAAAAACCATCCATTTGCGTAGAATTTAATACTTCATCCACACAAGTAAGTTATTAATTACATCCCATATGCAATTAGAATGTAAACCAAAAGGACTTAGCTAGACGGAGAAAGGAGAGAGATCTGCTACCACTTTGTCTCTATTCGCCTGCATATTAATGCCTAGGTAAGCACATTCATTAGTTGTTGGCAGCAGGGGCAAAGCACTGGTGAGGGCAGGGAAATGCACAGTGCTGTGCCCTCACATCACACATTACCTAGAATTGGTGTTACAAAGAAGAGGGGGAGAAAAACATTACTGGCACCACCTAGTTAAGTCCAAGCACATCCTATATGCACAAAAACCTTGAGTCTCTTTGCTCTAGGGTTGTTGTTTGTTTTACGAAACAGAATTCTGCTTTGGGAATTTATATGATTGGACACAGGCACCTACAGCCATTGTGAGCAGATATATTTGCATTTTATGTTCCTTTGCCAGACTGAGCTCCCTGCTCCTATGTGGCAAAGCACTCCTGTGCAAGGGCCGTTGCATCATGGGGTAGGGAGGGGCACAGTACTCTGTGGCTTTCTTGCAAGGCACTCTAGTTCTGTGTGGTATCTTGTCCACAGAAGCCACAAAAACTGATACAAACCTGTTCTGAGCAAGCACCATAATAGTTGGGAATGTAAGGCCGGCAGGAAATAGCTACAGTAATGCAAAGGCTAATAAGATGCAATATTAAGTGATGGTGCTGAAACACCACTTTAAAAACAAACTTTGATGACCCCAGCATATGCTATTTGAGAAATAGTGTCAAGAAGGGTAGTGTGTGTGTGTGTGTGTGTGAGAGAGAGAGAGAGAGAGAGAGAGAGAGAGAGACAGAGTGTTTGTGTGTTTGTATATATCCAAGAATCATTTTTTTCTATCTTGATTTGATTCTTAAAGGACTGAAAGAATTATGAGAAATATCTTTTCATTGGTTCAAAAAGTAAGATGTTTTGACTCTCCCTTTCTTCTGTCAACCAAGACCAAAAAATTTGGAAAAGAAAACCTGCACCCTCTGAGCATGAAAGGGCTCCTACAAAAAATAGGTGATAATAAAGAGAGGGAAAGGGAACGACACAAAGATTTAGCATTCAAAATGTGATGGCCATATTTTAGTAATTCCTGATTGATTGAAAATGGATACTCAAACGTAGTTCATGGGCAACATCGTTTTAACTCCCCCCTAGATAAGTAAATTTGTGATTATACTTTCCCTCAGTGGCATTACCCTGTCTTCTTCTGATATTTATACTTCGGCTAAGAAAAACTTGGCAAGTTTAAACATCCCTTCTTCTCCGTATGCTGCTCTGTGCATTTCTCTTGCCACTCAGAGTGCAGATTCCCACATGTGCAAATTCTCTTACTGTACACCTCTTCCCGATGCACATACCCACTGCCACACACAGGCAGACTTAGCCTTCCTCTCAGTTTCCTAATAAATACTGCTCTGTTTACCTGGTTGTTTGATCTTGGTCAAAATTAAAATATTTTCAGTGGTAAGAAATATTACTTTCACAGTGTGTACTACCCGTTGCAAATGTTCAAATGCACGCCAAATTTCAGCTCTGCTGCTAGCTGATCCACTCTTTGTGCCTTTGACCTGTTTTTCTCTTGCTCAGCGAAGTTGCTCAACTACAAAACTAATTATATAAATAGTATAGAAATCTGTTCCACCCACAGAAACTTATGCAGCATTTCCTTGATCATTTTGCATTTACAACAATAGTTTGTACATTTGCCGTGTAATAAATAATTGTTATCTTGCCAAGATCCTGTTTGCCACCCATTCCCTCCCCCTCCCCCCGTCACTAAGTGAAATTGCATGGCCCACGTCATGGGCTTACCCAGGACAAACAAGATTGCATGGCTCATGGATTACACAATTGTTTTTTGCTACACTGCTTCCACTTAGTGTGATGTACTCAAAGCCAACCTTTCTGTTATAAATAGGCTGAACATAAATCTCAGAATTTAGTAGCAGTGAACAAGTGCATTCGGCTTCAGCCATAACAACTACTTTACAGTGCTGAAACACAGTAAGAAACAAACACCCCTCCCTCAAGAGGACTGGATCCTTTTTCAGAAACAGTTTGGCCAGCCTGCCAGTCGTCATCTTCTTTCCTGAGATGCTTTCCTTCTGCCCAGGTTGAAGCAGATCAGATAGGATGAACCCATACAGATGTCATTTCTACTGCAGTATTCTTCAATCTTTTCAGACCCAAGACCCGCCTGTGAACCTAGCATACATTTGGAGACATACATTGTAATTTTTTACCCTATATTTGTGTGGTGGTAGATAAGGCTGCATCCCAGTAATGTGTCCCGGCCCTGCGGTTGAAGACCAGTGTTTTGCTATGTAAATCTAAAAGGTAAAGGACCCCTGGACGGTTAAGTTCAGTCGGATTGGACTACGGGGTACGGCGCTCATCTCCACTTTCAGGCCAAGGGAGCCGGCATTTGTTCACAGACAGCTTTTCCGGGTCATGACTAAACTGCTTCTGGCGCAACGGAACACCACGATGAGTGCCAGTGCACACAGAAACTCCATTTTCTTTCCCTTGCTATATCTCTGTGTTTACTAAAATTCTCCTTAACGCTTGTCAAGATGACAGTGATGATGGAGCTACCTTGATTGAGGGCCCAGTGCAGCATAGTTTGGTTCCTTATGTATAGGCTTAATTATAGTTTTCATTCAGTAGTTTAAAAGATGCCACACCTCAACCCTTTTTGATTTCCACCCTAGAAACCTTTCCATAATACCCAGGTTATATGAGGAATTTTTATTTATTGAGAGTGCATGCTAAAGAATCCCCCCTTGTGTGTAATTGAGCTCTCGTTATGGAAATTGTTCATAACTCTGTAGAATATTATGGGTGTTACTTTGGAATGCTATAGCTTGAGCATGTTTCTTATTTCTGCTATTTGGAACCAACAATCCTGTTTTGACAAGAAACAGTCTCAGGTTGCCACCTGATTGAGGCAGGTATATGCAGTTAGAGAGCTAATTGCCTCAACATGCATCACTTTGAATTGCATATATACCAGTATTTTCTGTTATCAAATCCAAGTGCTACCAAACAATGAGACAGGCTGACTAATTATTTTAGTTGATACCCAAAGGAAAACAACTAAATGCAGGAAATTTCAGTTTCTTTTTGCTGTGGAGTGGTTTCAGATGTTAGAAACAGGTGTGCTACAGACATTTCTTTCTCTAATTTGTGACTTCATTTTGTAACTAGTCTAATTTTTAAAACAAACCAAAACAGATAAGTTGGAAAATTATTTATAGTTCAGTTGGTGGAGCACGAGACCCTTCAACTCAAGGTCATGAATTCGAATCCCATGCTGGGCAAAAAGATTTCTGCATTGCATGGGGTTGGACTAGATGACCCTTTGGGTACCTTCCAACTCTACAATTGTAGGAGTCCTAGATTATAAATTCACTTGTTGAGACTTCTTCACAATTAGCATTCATTACCCTTTGTAAAAACAGTATGTGCATATGATCATGTGCCATCTGGTATGTCAGAATCAGAAGTACCAATTAAACTAATCTAGTTCATTAATAAACATACAGAAGAGTAACAAAAAGTCCATGCTTTTGCCATTCTTTAACTACCATGTTTATAATTTTGATGACTAGTTCTAGACCTGCTTCTCAGCTGCACAAGGATGCTGATGTCTGAGTAGTAATAATAGCTATTATGAATCCCAGAAACTTTTTACATTGTCACAAATACAGCTGCCACAAAAGACTCCACCAGAACTTGGGGGGGGGGATCTCTGGATGCTACAAACAGAGGAACCTCCTGTGTGTCATTCTTTCCTTGTCATGTTGACATAGAGGAGGAACTGAAGTTGTGAAGCAGGAGGGAGGCTGGAGCACAGTTTGTTCCACTGTTACCAATATCTGGCTGGTAGAGAAGTTGCTAGGAGATTGCTCATGCCAACAAAATTTAAAGCATCATAATTTAGGCTGATGTTTAAAATTAAACTAGCGATGAAGTGGCCTCACCATGGGAGAAGCAGGCAGGTGGCTTGGAGCCATCTCCTCCCCCTCAAGCCCAGGCCCCTCACATTCTCCAAAGCTTGCTGCCACGAAACAAATTGTGTTACCAAATGCAATTACCATTCACTTTGCCCCTCTTCTTAATCTTATATATCTTTTGGGTTGCTTTACCAGCCTATTATGGGAGCTACCAGAACAAGTTACTATTATTATTATTATCATCATCATCATCATCATCATCATCATTAATAAGAATGAAACTGACAGACTGCTTGACATCTAACAAGAAATCCCTTCCCCGGATGTATCTCATGTTGAGGGAATCCTAATCCCCATTCATCATAGGGAGATAAAGGCAAGACACTGCTCACTCCACTTTGAGGTGAGGTTGTATGTTTGTTTGTTTTTCCTGATAGGAGTCTCTTGCATGGTACTGCAAGCCATTGATGAGGGTGGTGGGGCCTGAAAATAGAGCGCAAACTCTGGCAAAGCAAATGTTAGCTGACAAGCAACAGCAACAAAAGAATCTGAGGAGCATATTGCTAAAAAAAAAATAATGAAAGCAAATAATTTAATTTCTTTAAACACATCAGTAGCAAGAAATGGGCCAGGAAAAGTGGAAAGTTTTAGCACTGACTCACTGGAAAGATTGGTTTAACAAAATAATGGGATTTTGCTATGATTGCCAAATACACTTCTTATCTAAAAGCAAGAGCATCGGAGGATAGAAGGAATCAATTTTGGACAGTTTGTTTCCCTATATACAGTTGGGTATGAATTTTTTTTATCATTCCTAAACCCAAATGGGATTTGATTTTCTCCACCAGCTCCTCATTTTTCTTTTTCTGATATATATAATTCTGGAGGTTTTGTATATAATTCATGTATATAATTCTAATTTAATAGTAATAAGTGAGAAAAGGCTGGTATATACTGAACATAAGAAAAGGCTGGTATATATTTAATATAAGAATATACTAAACATAAGAATGGTATATATTGAATTCTTATGATGTTTATTTGTAAGGTTTTTATTACGAAGAATATTGTTAAAATAAGTTAAAATAATATATATTATGAAGGAATTATTATTATTTTAAAATTAATATAAATGAAAATAATAAAATATGGTTCATTATATATTTTGTAGTTGGAATTTTAATGTACCTGCTGCGAGATTGCTTTTGCAATGAAGAGTGGGCGTTAAGGGTTTTTAATTAAATAAATATACCATGTCAGTAAAATTGGCCTCCTTAATGGAGGACTGGAAAGTCGCCAACATAGCATTCATTTTTTAAAAAGGGATTGTAGTGAGAGATTGAAATTGCAGGCCTGTTTGCCTTACATCTCTTCCAGGTAAATAAACACTGATTGTGTGTGGAGTGGCAGTGACTTAACCAGGAAAGAGGCATTGCTGCTGTGTGGATGGCTCAATGAACGTCACCACAGCATGCAGCAGTGGGCGTGTTTTTTTCTTTTTTCTTTTCATTTTTTAAAGGCAAATTCCATGCTGGAAGGTATTGAAAGTGAAATGACCTGTATCCTAATGCCTTTATACAAATCTATGGCATGTAGTTTCATTTGGAAGATGGTGTACAGTTCTAGTTACAGTTCAGAAAAAGGTTAGGATAGAACTCAGAAAGGTCAACCATTGAGGAAATGCTAAAGCATTTGGAGCTTTTTTACTTTCAATGTGAAAAAAATGATTAAGGGAAAATATGATTGGGATTTATATGGAGAAAATAGAGACAGCCCCCCGCCGCCGCCGCCCTGCCCCTCCCCAAGGTCACCCAAAGAAATTGATTGGCAGTAGATTCAGGGCTGACAAAAGAAACTAGTTTTCCAAAAATAGGTACTTAATTTATGCATTCTTGCTTTCGAAAGATAAGGCTATGGCCACCGCATTAGATTACTTTTTTTATTTAAAGGGAACATGACAAATTCCTGCATGATAGGTTTTATGAATGGCCTTTAACTATGATAGCTTAATAGTAGTACCAGATTCAAAGATAGGATGCCGCTGAATACCTGTGGCTGGTGTGCAACATAATGGAAGGGCTATTGCCTTCTGTGTCCTGCTTGTTCACTTCCAGGAAGTGACTGCATAGCCACAATCAAAAACAAGATGCTTGGTTTGGGGATCCTTTGGCCAGATTTATGAATTGTACTTTAGGCTTCCAGTTCATATCATTTTGTGTTGGATAAGTTGAAAGATATGCTACCGGCTTACTTCATAATTTCTGCTTTATGGAAATTATGTCCTTTTTATTAAAAAAAATCCCATAGAAAGAGAGACATACTGCTCTCAAACCTTCCGTTTGTTTATTCTGGTCTTTTTTATGGTAGTGGACTGGATCACATATGCATACTAGCTGCCTTTTTCTCAACGAGTTTTCTCCTCCATGTATTGCTATACTGTACTGCAGTCGGAAGCAGTATCCTGGAAAAATATCCATGAAAATCCAGACGTATGGCAACCCACATTGGCAGTGATGTTTCTGGCGATTTCCCTTAGAAATAGTGTTTTGCCAACGACTTTGGGCACCCCCATCCCCAAAAAAACTCAAAAACGTTTGTGTCCAGAGTCTCACTTTTTGAAATATGGCAACTAGACTGTGCAGGAAGACGGCTCTTTCTGTAGTTGTAGTGGCATTTTTTGTAGCTGCCATGATTGCAGAAATGACTACAGATGGTTTTCATAAAAGAAGAGAGCATACAGTTTGCATTTGTGAACCAGCTCAGTGGTTTGGTGTGCTTTTCTTTCATTTTCTTCATGTTGCTCATGTCTGGGGAAGAAATGATCTAGCTTAAACAGAAGTGTATGAGGAAAAGGTGTGTTGTATAATGTGCTACACTTAAATAATAGTTTAGTGGAGGAGAAAATATAGCTACTCAGTCTTGGACACAATTGTAATTAGAAAATAGTTGGCTGGAGTCACTGGGCTACTGGAAAATAGGGACACTTGGAGGGTCTGGACTCATAAAGCCTTGCACTCAACTCCAGCATTGAATTGATTGGCCTTTTGACAGGACAGGTTTAAAAAAACCAGATCCAGATCAGCAGTCTAGGTTGGATCACCTCTTAGGTGTTTTTGTTGTTTTTGTGATCCTAGAACATTCTTTGCATCACAGATAATGCATTATTGTGTCTTTCAGCCAGATACTCACATGCACTAAGACTTTTATTCTGCATTTCTCATATTTGTGCGGATCAGAAATATGACAGCATATCAGCACCCTTTAGGTTATGCACTGTCTGGTGTTCAGGTCACTGTTGCTATTTGCAAAGCTGGTTTAGGCAACTTTGTCTTCATCCTTTGTTCGGGTGGAGCTACTTTGAAATTTAGGCCTAGAGCCAAAGTTTGGAACAGACAGCAGGAGGTTTTCATGCAGTTGTTTGTGGTGCACCAGAAAGAAAAATGAACCCTCCACCACCATTACCAGATGGCGTGGAAGGTACTAAGTGGGTCCTTTTGTGTAATCTTACTCAAAGCGTTTTATAGCATTGTACTCTCTCCAGGACTTTGTAAAAAGTTATATTTTTGTGAGAAACAAGAAAAGGACCTGCTTGTTCCTTTCCCCAACATGGTCTGGTCATCCCTCTGCTGCCTGCTTAGTTGCTTTCTCCCATCATCCTCTACCAGGTGGCAGTGACAGCAGTCCCCGCTGCTGCTGCTGCAGCAGCAGCAGCCCATTTTTTTAAATAAAAAAATATGAACTTTACAGAGCAGGCATGTTCTGCCTCAGTCAGAGCAGGACTCCAGACAGTTGCACCTACCACCTTCATTTCTCAGAGTACTTCTGAGGCAGGTCTGGTCCTGGCAGCACTATTGCTGCCCAAAACTGCTCCTGGAGTTTGGGGAACAATTCGGAGTAGGTACGCGGGTGGCACTGTGGGTTGAACCACAGAGCCTAGGACTTGCCGATCAGAAGGTCGGCGGTTCGAATCCCCGCGATGGGGTGAGCTCCCGTTGCTTGGTCCCTGCTCCTGCCAACCTAGCAGTTCGAAAGCACGTCAAAGTGCAAGTAGATAAATAGGTACCGCTGCAGCGGGAAGGTAAACGGTGTTTCCGTGCGCTGCTCTGGTTCGCCACATGACCTGGCCACATGACCTGGAAGTTGTACACCGGCTCCCTCGGCCAATAATGCGAGATGAGCACACAACCCCAGAGTTGGTCACGACTGGACCTAATGGTCAGGGGTCCCTTTACCTTTAGGAATATGATGCATGGTGAGGGGGGGGGTTGCAGATAGAGGAACAGGACGAGAGGGCAGTTTTCCTCTCCCTTACATGAACCGAGGAGCAACTTAGGATCCAAACTAGAATGTGCTGATTGGGATAATTAAAAATATGTGAGAAGTGATTTGACTGTTCCAGTACTAAAGGTACTGAGTTAAGTATAAGCCTGCTTGCATAAGTTCTTCCTAGGCTCATAGCCTAGGATAAATCAAAATCAGTCCTGACCTCTTTTCCTTTTGCTCAGATGTCTTATTTGCAAATGTAAACATATGCTTTTTAAAAACTGCTGTACCTCAATCCTTACAACATTGTGCCAGACCGCACTCTATTTTTAAAAGCAATGTGTGTAAAAATCAGAATTCCTCATAGCAATACCTTCTTATATTTCCCTACTTTCAGAGGTGGATGGCAACAAGTTTGCACATCTTTGGGTTCTCCAGTGGTGCATTAACTAAAGAAAAAAGACAACTTTACTTGTTTCGGAAGGCTTTATTAGACAATGAATCTTTGAAGACCGCACACAAAAGATTCTCCTATGTTTAGACTTTATAATGTAAACAACTAATTTAATGCATCACTAATGATACACAATAGATGCCATCTTACAACATGAATGTGAACAAGAAACTGATGTAATCTGAGAGATATTTCAAAGTAATTAATTTGGGAATAGGAAAAGCACTTCTATTGTGTAAACTTCCCTCCCCCTTTTTAAAAAGAACACAGTTAGAAAACTGTGATAGTTGTACATCTACTAAATAAAGTTAACAAGCCATCATAGCAACTGATTTCTTAAAAATAAACTACACAAGTTGAGCCGGGGGGGGGCAGGGAAACCTGCCATGATGCTATTGTTGAGGGGTGTATTTCTTAAATTCCACTCCTCTTTTGAATTTTTATTAGGAAATGAATAAATTGTTTTTATCAACATGGCTTTCTCACGAATTAAACATCCTTTTAAATAACATCTTGGTAACTGTTCACAGGGATCCTTGTCAACCTTTTATACATATTTATTTACATGTGTTTGTTTTGTGTGTATTTGAAAACTACCTTTTCTTTTCCTTTTAGCACTCTGATACTTTCCTGTGCCCTTAAATTTACACACTAAATGTCTTGTTCTTGTATATATTTCCCTTACTTTCAACGCTTGTAGCAGTCTTTAGTTCAGTTACCTCTCACTGCATGTTCAAAAACATGGACACGTTCAATCCCAATTTTTTTCATTAACTATTCCCCGTTTCTTGTTTAAATTCCCAAATATTTTCAGTTCACACCCTAAACCCATGGAGGCTACAGATCCTTGGCTTAGCTGAAGAGAAAAAATGGTTTGCTCTCATTCCTCTCAGCTTCCCCATACTTTGCGGCTGTTCACATTCCTCTCTGTGTATTGGTCGTATTCCATCTATTTGTGCTTGTGCAATGCCATCAACTGAGAAATAATTAAATTGCACATGCTCAGCCCCAGGGTTTTTTCTTCTAGTTTTGGGGAGATTTAGGCCTTTCCCCTTTCAAAAACACCCTAAGATTTTCTTGCTTTTTTCCTTTTGAGGGACCCCCTCTTCTTCCTCCAGTTGTAGGGACCCACTCTTGCTGTCTTCCTTGCCCCATTATGGCACCTACCCAATTCTGCAAACAGCATACATATGAGAGGAGTTAACTATATAGTTGGAGAGAATTAATCATTGTAAGCTTCTCCAAAATTGTGAGGATAGGAATGTTTAAAAATTAGAGCAAAAGTATGTATGGTGTTTTTTTTTTGTTTCAGAATATAAACTGCTTTGCATTGCGAGAATATCTGAGCAGTATACAGTATATAAAACGTAATACAGAACATAAAGCATTATTAAAACATATAAACCCAAAATAATTAAGAACTATAGAAATAATATAGATGTCTTGGAGAAAAGAAAAGGATAGCCATTTTGGTCACTGAGGTCAAATGTCCAGTTTATCTCCAGTTTGCTGACTACTGTAAAATTTTATACGGGATATTAATGCTATGGATGCTTGACTAAGAAGATTGAGGATACCATAATGAGTCTTTTTGGAGAGTGTTTATTACTTCAACTGGATAAGGAATATTGCCAGTTAGGCTCTGTACACTGAAGCTACACCAGAACAAAGAAGCGATTGAAGAAGTCAAAATGCCTTTACAGAATATAGTGACAGAGTATATATGGAGGTCATTAGAAATCACAGTGGGATAATGTCATATTGCTATTTTTACTGCTTCTGTATTATATGTGGTGGTATATGTATCTTCCACGCTAGTCACTTTTGAGAGTTAGGCTAATGCTCTCTCGCTCTCTCTTTGCCATTCTTACTCCACATAGTATTGCATTACAACTATTAAGTGATATTTGTAAGAGTAAAATAGTCCTTAGGATTGGAAGCCAATGTTTATTAAACTGTGTCATTCGTGAGCATTTTGCCCAAACACTCAGCCTCTTTGGTGGTGTAATATCCTGGCTTGTTCTGAGCTGATAACCATTGTTCCTGGGTTGGATGAAATGGGAATCTATAGTTCATTAGAGACTTTGTGGTTTTATTGTGGTTTATGCAAAGGGAGGTGTGAAGGGACTGCATGTACAGCAAATGCTTCTTGCATATCTCAGCTTAATAAACCAAAATATGAAACCAGGCTACTCAGTATTTGATAGTAGATGTCAGAGGATTTACATACTTTGGGGGTTTGCATCAGGAATTTGGGAGAGGGCTTTTTTCTAGCATAGAAGTCTGGTTACTGACAGCTCACTGGCTTTGTAGTTATTACGTTCACATACCCCAGAATCTAACAAGAAAGGGAAGTGTTTTAAAATCTGAGTTAGACTGCAAAAGTGAGCTGAGATTTGAGCGAGAGTGCCGTAAGTTATTTTTCAAGGACTTTGAAAAGAGTACACCGAGAGTTTGATCCAGCTGCTCATATTGATAGATCATCATCATTAATCCTGGGATGTGAATTGCTGCTTCAGATGCATCCAAGAACTTTCACATACTCTGCTGGATTTTGGACTTTTTTTCCTTTGAAGAGCAGAGCCCTGTGCCATAGCGTGAGCTGCTTTTGAAACATGTCTGGTTTCAGAAATTGTTTTGTCACATACGGAAATCTGCAGTTTAAGAAACAGAAGTTCTCTGTCACCGTTCTTTATATCCTACCCTAAGTGTTAACAATGTGTTTATACCACGACTTTGAAGTCTGCATCAGTGGATGGCTGTAAGATTCAGTTTTATAAGCTGATGGTTTTATATACAAGATTCTAGCCGAGAGTTTGTAATTATGTCCTTGTGGGCCTGACCCATCTGCATAGTGTGTTGAGCCCACATTAAGTCTATAAAGCACAGATTATTTGCTTCAAAACATTTCAATTGAGGTGCATAGGAGCTTAATCTAGGAAATGTGTTGTGGGTCAAAAGAATATATTTTCTGATGTACTGGTGATGTTTGCTGCTGCTTGCTGTATGTCTTGCAAGCATCTTGCAAGCATCTGTTTTGTTGTGATTGGTGTTGTGAGCCGCCCTGAGCCCGGCTTTGCCAGGGAGGGCGGGGTACAAATAAAAATTATTATTATTATTATTATTATTATTATTATTATTATTATCTTCAACAAATAATAATAATGAGCCCCGCACAAGAAGTGTTCCTATGAAATTAATTTATTTGCAGCTCTTCATGCTCTGTAAGAAGGAAAGACAAGCTTTTTTAACAGCAGTCACCACAGACATGTTATATATTTACTTTTAAAATTTACACACTACTTTTCATTTATAAATTTACACAAGTATACACAGACCCATTAAAATCAATAGATGGAAATAGTTAAAACATCCAAATAATCATAATTTAAGCATCTACAGGACTACGCTGTGATACTCATAAAAGTGCCTTTTTCTTTGTTACATCCTATGGGAACTCTTTGTGTGTTTGTGTCTAGTTATCATATTTCATTAAAAATAGAATATGAGGGGAGATTTGTGTTTGATGGGTATCTCTGTTTGATTGTGTAATCCTCTGTTCTGGTAATTCAAGTTAAAGTGCAGGTGGCACATAAAGCTCGCTGATGATAGAGATAGTATTTAAACAAGTCTTTGCACTGAGGTAACATGTCATAAGTTTTTAAACCAAGGGTGACAGGAGCTACTGCTGCACTTTCATGTTATCCAGCAGTGTGGAAGAAATTTTGATGTACAGCTGGAATGATCAAACTAAACTAATTTTGCTTTCTAGCTCCGCTTGACATGACACTCAGAGGCACTTGGAAATTATTAAACTCTACAGTGTGCTTGGTGGATTTAACTTCCCCAGGAAGATTCTTTCTGAAGCTATGATACGAAAGGCATTAGATTCTGAAACCAGTTAGCAGCATTTGAGACTCTTCATCTATGTGTTTTAAATTCTTATATTTGATCTGCAAATCACACTTCTTTGTGTCTTAGCTCTGGCTGGCAAACCAGCTATTATGGACATTTAAAAAAAATATTTGCTGCAATATTTTCACTTCTGAATACTTCGCCATATAGAAAAATCTCTCTGAACTAGAGAACTAGTTGTCTTGCACATCTAGTGTTCTGTGTGCAGGAGATTATTTTCGGAGGCTTTCAGCCACTCAAGTCCCCACCTGCATTTTGAAGCAGTGCATACCATCACAGGCTTAACTCAGTAAGATCCAGGCGCTGTGGGTTAAACTACAGAGCCTAGGGCTTGTCGATCAGAAGGTCGGCGGTTCGAATCCCCGCGACGGGGTGAGCTCCCGTTGCTCAGTACCTGCTCCTGCCAACCTAGCAGTTCGAAAGCATGTCAAAGTGCAAATAGATAAATAAGTACCGCTCTGGCAGGAAGGTAAACGGTGTTTCCGTACGCTGCTCTGGTTTGCCAGAAGCAGCTTAGTCATGCTGGCCACATTACCCGGAAGCTGTACGCCGGCTCCCTCGGCAAGTAAAGCGAGATGAGCGCCGCAACCCCAGAGTCGTTCGCGACTGGACCTAACTGTCAGGGGTCCCTTTACCTTAACCTTTATACTATGCTTAGGGATGCAGGTGGCGCTGTGGTCTAAACCACAGAGCCTAGGGCTTGCTGATCAGAAGGTTGGCGGTTCGAATCTCTGCAGCGGGGTGAGCTCCTGTTGCTCGGTCCCTGCTCCTGCCAACCTAGCAGTTCGAAAGCACGTCAAAGTACAAGTAGATAAATAGGTACCACTCCGGCGGGAAGGTAAACGCCGTTTCCGTGCGCTGCTCTGGTTCGCCAGGTGGCTTAGTCATGCTGTCCACATGACCGGGAAGCTGTACACCGGCTCCCTCGGCCAGTAAAGCGAGATGAGCACCACAACCCCAGAGTCTTCCACGACTGTTTCTAATGGTCAGGGGTCCCTTTACCCTTTTTATACTATGCTTGTCTCTCCCAGTACAGATCATATAAATAGATGCCTTAAACCTGTAGCAGGGAACCTCCATCCCATAGGCTAAAGGCCTAGCATGGATGCTAATTTGGCCCACAAGGCTGTTTTTCCCAAACCATGCTCAATTTCCCCATGCCTACTTGTGTGGGGCAAGTAAAGACAGGTGTAAAGTGATAGTCAGGAGCCTCAAAGTGCACTAATTATTGCTCATTAGCAAGCAGGACTTTCTGTAAGTGCTGATCAACTGATTGGCACTGCCAGCAAGCTCTGCTGGGATCATCTGCAACTACTTAGTGCAGCTGATCCCTGATCCAAGCAGGCCTTGCTGTCAGTGCTGATCTGCTGACTGGAATTTACAACAAGGCCTGCGAGGGTCGACTTTAAAGTTGGGTCACCTGACACCATGGAAACTTGTCAGAATGGCCCATGGGTGCTGGGGAACTGGGGATCCATCCATTCATACTTGCTTTAGACTAGCAGCACCACAGAGTTATGTCATAAATGAAAAGCTTCACAATGACTTATTGTCCGGAGCAATAGCAAGCTGCGCATTAAAGGCTGCACATTAGTCCTCTGTGGCATCCACATTATATTTGCTCTCATTAGTGATCAGATGTAAAATATTAACAAATTCCTTTTCTCTTTGTGGAATCTGGTGGCTTATAAAAGGACTAGACTGAGCAGGAGGATGTCGTGGGAGGCAGGCCTTCTTGGGTATGATTGAGAAACCTGTTGAGAAAATAGGCAACTATTGACAGGTCTGATTCATGACTGAGTGACTCTTCTGCTAGTCTTCACATGATCCCCACAGAGAGAAAGCTTTGACCACCTGCTAAACAAGGTCTGTTTGAAGTTTCTTTTTAACATTTCCAAGACGTTAATTCAGCAGGACAGCTCCACTGGGGTTCTCAGTGTCACCAAATCAGCAGCTGTTGAGGTCCATTCACTTCAGCATGAAATGTTTATATAAGGGCTTCCTCCACCACCCCCAAAAAAATTATTTTATTTGTGACAACAGCAAAATAAATAGGAATGTGAAGTTTGCATTATTCAGCTTCTACATGCGTGAAAAGTAGTTCAGAATAACATTATGTTGGTGGTTATACTGTGGGTATGTGCTCTCTCGAAATAGACTGAAAAGCAATTGAATGGTCCCTAATTTGTTGTTACTAGCTGTTTTTGTTGTTGCTTTTATTCTGTTGACAACATTACTTTCCCCACAGTAGAGGAGAACAAGTAGGTATAAAATGAAGCACTTTAAACATTTAATTAAGGACTGTTATATTAAGAGGGAAGAAACTCTAACCTCAATGCTCTTTTTATTATCTAATTTATCAATAAAATACTGTTTGGGGAGAGACTAGGACAACACATCTGTGTGCTCAAAGCCTTTGATATTTAAGTGCTTTTATTTGTTAGATATACTGTCGGTTGTAAATAGGAACTCTATCCTTCTGAATCAGGAGACTTGTTTTTAACCCTGGGTAATATAACCACATATAAATATTCCTGGCCCAAACTATTTTCTTTTCTCTTTATCAATCTTGTTAAGTCTTAAGTGTATTTTTACAAGTTCATTAATGCGTTCCATTCTTTCTTATGTGTTTTTCCTCCCCGGTATTATCAGATTTCATTATATGGGAAGAATTATCAGCTCAACCCATTATACAGCAAAGCAGTATTAAGTCTGTCTGGAATTTGCTGCTCTTTCAGTTTATAGGGAAAATATTGTGTAAATCAGGCTCTCCAGTTTCAGTGGGAGGCACAGGGTTGAACAGCATCCATTTGTCAAGTTGATTGCTCCTCAGTGAGGCTGCCTTTGCTTGTCTTTGAACAGGAGTGAAATCCTATGTGAAGCTCCCTTTCTGTCATTTACACTAACATCCATCCTCTTAAACCAAGGCCTCCGAGAAAAAACAAAGTGTTGGCACAATATAATCAGTCACTCAAGTTGTCTGTCATCTGTTTTCTTAAAGGAAATGACTTTTAAGTTAGTGGAGCAGAAAATTGTGGAAAATTGGGAATAGGGTTGCAGTAAGTGGAGGAGGAATTTAAAACTAAAGAGAAGATACCCTGTCCAATTCAATTTTTTCAGTATCCATTCGTAGAGTTCTGTTCATAGATAATATTAACTCAACTCCTTGTTCACCTTGAAACCCTTAGTGTTCTAGGCAATGTTGCATGCCAGATACTAAATGTTTTATTTTTCAGATTTTATTTCAAAGAGTTAAAGATTAGCTGTGCAGCTTCATATTGTTTGCGAAACGGTTGTATTGTTCCTCATGAGTGATATCATGAGCAGTATCCTGTATCTATCCATACAACTACATGCAGGCATATTTTAAACTTATTCACGTGTATACAGGTAGTACTTCGCTGCCCACCTGCTCCTAGACCTACATGACATCTAAACATTTTCGTTTAAAAGATTTATATCCTGCCTTTCAGCTATAGGAGCCCTCAGGGTGGCTTACAACATAGATTGAAAACAAATTCATACATACATAATGAAGGCTGCATTTCCTCTAAGAAATTCATGCGTACATAGGCCACTTTTTCCGTGTGCGCATTTGTGCACATATGAGTGGTTTCAATTTTATGCCTTTGAAATCTGTCTTGATGTTTCCCACCCACAGTGGGTTTTGCTTGGTGGAATATATTTCTGCTGGGGATCTTGCCCAGGATCTTGTCCCCTTAATTAGTACTTCCCCATCCATCCTAGTTTGTGGAAATTTTAGGTCCATTTTGGTCAAGCTTATGGTATTTCTGTACTTTCAGGAGCAATTTTTATTTTTTAATATAGCTGTTTAGTGCAAGAGCACATCTGCAGAAAAGCTTGTTCAGGACCTTATCTTTCCTGACACTGTCCCTGTGAGTCTGGGTTAGTCATCTGTACTTGTCATTTATAACATGCCCTTCCTTCCATTTCTTCTACATGTTGTTGTCATTGTGGATGATTTTTTTGCTCATCACTGAGCTTTTTGTGCAGTCACATCAGCTTTTTAAGGTGTTTCCCATTTTTCTTTCTCATTCGAATTACTTGTGATTCTTCAGGATCCCATCCCACACTCCTTTCCCCACTAGTATAACTAGCCACATAATCCTACTGGTCATTTCCTTTAGTATACTGAAATTAGCTTTCCTAGAATCTAAGGTAATTCATAGTATTCATAGAATTATAGAGTTGGAAGGGACCACAAGGGTCATCTGGTCCAATCCCCTGCAATGCAGGAATCTTTTACCCAACTGAGCTGTCTTCAGTTTTTCCATTGGCAGAGCAAGATGGTTGGGTTGGGCTTAATGCACAGCCACTTTCCCTCAGAGTTCTAGTTTTTTTTAATCTACTACCTCTCCATTGGTTTGAGATCAAATCTCTCCATTCTTGTCTCCCATCTTCTGAAGGAGGAAGTTATCATTAAGGTGTGTAATAATATTGTTGGGAAATCATGCTTAGCGGAGTTTGCCTTCCAGCAGATGTGAGATGTGAAATCCTACATTACTGCTAAATCTTGTTTCCTTGAAACATCTGCAATTTATTTAAGGAAAGCATCATCCACTTCCTCACCTTGGCTTGGCAGTCTATAGTAGACTTTGAGCCTCAATGTTATTTTTATTTGTCCATTTATTTTTACCCTGATGTTCTCCCCAGGGCTACTGTGTTTACTTTCTTGAATTTTTGCAGATGTATTCATTTGTGACATATAATGCTATTTTCCCCCCCCCTTTCTATTTATTCTTTTTGAACAAATTATATCCTTCAGTTGCTACACTTCAATTATGATAATCATCTCACCAGGTCTCAGTTATACTAATCACATCATAGTTACTTGCCTTTATTAGGAATTCAAGTTAATCTTGTTTATTTTCCATGACTCTTTTAATATATAAATATCAAAAGCCACACATATTACATTCCAGTGTCTCTTCTGCTATTTTATTGTGGGATTTACTAGACACCACCCATAACTCCCACAGTTTCTCCTGTAGCCCCCAAATCCCTACCTTCAGTACTTTACCAGGCAGTCATCTCCATCCTCTATAGTAGAGGTTTTCAACCTTCTTGAATCCAAGGCTCCCTTGGCCAACTACATTCTTTCTGTGGCACCCCTGTGGGGCTCAGGAGCCCAGTTATGTCACCCCTTGCCTGCAGGGCTGGCAGCCTCTGACCCTTTTTTTTAACACCCTCCCTTGTGGAGTGTTCCCTCAGCCTCCTCTCTTCTCCTTTCTCCTTGGGTGTCCTCCAGGCAGCCGCTGCTGTTGCCCCTGGTCTCTGAGCTGCCCCTGCCCCAAAGAGAGGTGCTTCTTTACGCCGCCCCACATGGGCCTGGGAAGAGGATGTCCCCAGCCTTAGTGACCCGGCAGAGACTGGCCAGAGGTGAAGGTGAGGCCAGCACCTTATTCACCTTGGTAGGTAGCAGCAGGCGCCGCCAGGGAATGGAAGGCTCCCCTTTGGCACCAGACACTCAGCTCCGAGGCAGGCCTTGCACACAGCAAGCACAAGAAAGGCCAGCACAGCGTCTGCTTGCCTGCCCAGCCTCCCACTTTTCCATCCATTCCCAACAGCAAGGGCTGGCGGACTGGCTTACTGGCCTCCCTCACCCACTTGCTTGCTTACTCTGATGCCGCCTCAGCTAGCCCCAGAGGCACCATTCGCCTGGGGAGCTTGTTGCCAGGGTTGCTGCAACAAACAGCCATGCAAGGCTTGGGGAGGCAGAGACGCAAGAGGGCACCAGAGGAGGGAGAGAAGGAAAGAGGGGCAGAGGCCAGTGTTGTCCATGGCGCCCCGACCATCCTTCAGGGCACCCCAGGATGCCACGTCACACTGGTTGAAAACCACTGCCCTATAAGGTTTTGTTTAAATTGATATATTTACCTTATTTCTTCCAAACACATTTCCCCAGTCGTTTAAAGTGCACCCCATCTCCTGCTTGAGAGAGCTTTGTTAAGGAAGGTTAGACTGTATCCCCATAAGCCAAACCTCTCTTATCTACACAATATGTGTAGCCAGTCATTCGCTAGAAGTATTCTTCTCTCCCCTTTTCTAGTTCTGTTACTTTTACAGGAAGAATTTATAGGAATGCCACCTAGATTTGATGCAATCATAGTTGCGCCTGGTGATGTCATTTGTTACCAGATGAATGTGCGAGAAGAGATAAGTCTTGGCAGCCTGTCCATTATACCTTGGATATGCACAACATAATTCATGAATTATGCCACATAGTTGCCACACGGCTAACTCCATAACTCTCTGTAGGGAAACCCCAAACTACCACCCTTCTCCTCTTTCTGCAGTTGGTATCTCATCCTACTTTTTTCTTTGCAGAGATGCGCAGTGCACCCAACAAGTTGAATACATTCAAATATTATTTTTTTAAATGCTCCATAATCCTTTAAATACTTTAGCATCTTTACACTTTTTGACTAATAAAAATTGCTTCACTTTACTTAAGTGATAGGATTTTGTAGGCAGGAAGAAATCTAATGGCATTTTTAAAGTGTATCACTTAAGGTAATATATCTTTTAACCTCTCAGAAACAATCATTTTAAATTCCATTGTTCATTTTTTACTCTAAATCAGTTGTTAGAGATTGTGATCTAAAAGAAAAATACTGGTCATTTTTTCTCTGCTTTTTTTCTTCTTAAACTGTTCCATGAACATGTGGAATTTGTGAACGTCAGAGAGGCCCTTTAGATCAATCTTGATTAGTTTATTTTTCTTAGTAAAGATTTTGATAGCCGGGTAAAGCGTTTGCTTGGAAGAGCATTCCTTATTCCTCTGGAAAGATGAAATATTGTTAAAGCATATTCTCCACTAAAATAGTGAGAAACTATTTAGGTAACTGAATTTTTGATGGAGCGAAGGCTTAGATTGAACGTTGAGTATTCAATTGCCCTTTTCCTCATAATTCTTCTTCCTTTAACCTCAATGGTGAATTTTAAAGTTATGGCTTAATTGCCTACCCTCATTTTAGCCATTAGAATTCTGCCCTAAAGCAATTTATTATGGCTTTATATCCCTGAAGCAGCAAGATGATAATACTGTATTCTCCAGTAAAGAAGCATCTTTACAAGATTAATGTTAACATATTTCTTACACACAGATTTTCAGCTTTAATACCTGTGTTACAGTCTGGATTATAAGAGCCCAGTTACAATGTAGTAGATTCTAGAATGGTGCATATTCTAAACTGCTTATCTGAAAAGTGTATATTCCACTTTTTCTGTATAATTTTCAGGTAATATGTATAATATGGTATCTGGGTAGGAAAGCTAGAAAAGAATAATCACCTTATTACATCCTTTAATAATCCCAGTGCTGTGGTAGTGTTGAGTTCCGTGGCCATGTACTGAGAAGTTTCAGGGACTGTTCAAATCCCTGCAAATCTACATGGGACATTAGCAACTCGACAATTGCTGCAGACACTTAAAGAAATGGTCTAGCATATTTCAAAATGCTTGACTCAAAATTGAAAATGCTTTGAATTTCAAAAATGCTTGAGAAGATCCTGAGAGTTTTGCAAGATGTGTGGTTCCTACACACATTTCATTTTATTATAATCATATTACTTCAGCCATTTTCTGATGGCCTGTCTACACATGGTTTTAAACTGCAGACTCAAAAAAATGTGAAAACAGAACAAATTAGATAAGACAAAAATGAAGTACTTGCCTGAAATCAAATTAATTGGTCTAAATGTTCCATTAAGATTTTAATTTTTGTTGGTTCAAATTTCAACTAGAATTTTAGAGGATCCAGTCTGTGTTTTATGTGTTCCAGTGGAGCAGAGTCTGGAGTGTTTCCAGTCCAGGTTTTACCAAAAGCTCCTGGAGCAGTGGAGGACATAGATTTCCAGTGGACTTTTCTCATGTTTAATGTGTGTATGAGTTTGTTCTAAATACAGTGTCTCCATCACAATCCTTCATGTTAAGATTACATTTTAGCATCAATGTAACAAAATATTGGAACAAGAGACCCTTGGAGACGTCAGTAAAGTACCTGTTTGTTGCTGAGGAATGTTTACAAATTAATTGAAAATAGATGCCACAATGTTGAAGCCATCACATCACGGGTACCGTGTCTGATTTTCAGTGAAGTGAGCAAGATTGATGGAAAAGTTCAATGCTGGCTCTTGGATAGATTTGGGCTTCGGTTGCAAAACAAGGTTAACATATTTTTAAGAGCTTTTGCTGTGAAGTTTAAATAACTAAATAAACAAATTGTTGTTATTAACACAAGTCAAACAGCCCCTTTTTTATAAAAAGAGAAGCAAAGCTAGTGCATATGTCTGCATTTTGTGAGGGAAGGCCTTCAGGGAAGATCTCAAAGGATGTGAGAGCTCACAGAGTGAAGGAGGACTAATTTTCAAACTCAGGCTTGTAAATCCTGCTCACCCTCTGCTGGACCTGCTCCAGGGTATCAGTGCGCTTTTTAAAATGTTGCACCCCGGACTGGACACATCATTCCAGATGCAACCTGATGATAATAATAATCATCATCATCATCATCATCCCAGCCACTCTGGGCGGCTTCCAACAAAATATTAAAATGCAATAATCCATCAAACATTAAAAGCTTCTCTAAACAGGGCTGCCTTCAGATGTCTTCTAAAAGTCTGGTAGTTGTTGTTCTCTTTGACATCTGGTGGGAGGGCGTTCCACAGGGCGGATGCCTCTACCGAGAAGGCCCTCTGCCTGGTTCCCTGTAACTTGGCTTCTCGCAGTGAGGGAACCGCCAGAAGGCCCTCGGCGCTGGACCTCAGTGTCCGGGTAGAACGATGGGGGTGGAGACGCTCCTTCAGATATACTGATCAGTGCAGATATACTGATCAGTGCAGAACAGATGAGCAAATGGAACTCTTACAGTATTACTTAATTTCAGTATGTATGTATTTCGTGAAAGTGCATTTAGACATTTGCTGCTATGAGCGAAAATCTGATGGCTGCCAAAGAACTCAGATCTTTTTGTGAAAATGTGTTGCCTTTGAGACCATTCGCCTACACTACACAGAAAAAAGGCTGTTTTGCCATTACGTATGATTGATTCCACCCCAAAACATGTTCATTGTACTTTTTTTAAGAGTATACATGGGTGATCACCTAAAAATATTAGATATGAAAGGGCCTCTAATCTAATACCTAACAGGCAGGTGTCAGTATTATGAAAAAGCTTTCATCATTGTGAATTTTCATGATGAGGTGTTGATTGCATGGGCAACTTGAGTTTGAAGGTCAGAAATAAAGCAAGTTGGCAAGGCATTGTAAGGAACTTCATGCTGCACCTATTTTGAAGTTATGCTGCTGGCGTCTTTCTCCACGATTCTCAATGAACACTAAGTTCATTAAAGGGAAAATAACATGAAAAGTGTCTTGTGGCTACAAGACTCTCTTTAGCCTTTTTCTCTTTTATTTGAGTTAGATCTTTTTTAGGCCGTGCAGGAGAAAGGAGCTGATGGAGACAAGGAAATAGAGTCTTCATTACTCCTGCCTCTAATTCCTTCCTGTAAATTTCCAGCTACCTCATTGCTTCTCTTGCCAATTTAGTGAGTAGATAAAATTTCCTATGTGTGTGTAAGTGATTTTCTTTTCCCTTGTAAATGATGTGAAGCTACTATCAAATGTTATCTTTGGTGCTGACGCAAGGAAATTAAGAGAGGTATTATCGTTCTGCTCAGTGTTCTTCTCAGAGAAAACTGCTGGTTAGGTCAATTTACTTGGCTCGATACCCTGCTTTAATCTTAACCTGGGGCGTACTTCAAATACACAGCAGCTGGCTCAAACGTCTTCATGCATGATTGCATGTTAATTTCTCTTCGTTGAGAGGTGGGAATCCAGCAAAAATGTCTCTGTTGAATGAAAACGTTATGGTGCTCCTAACGGGTGAATAAGCACTCTCATGTGATAGAATAAACCTGGAATCGCCACCTGAACTTTCAGGGGCCTGATTCCTCCAGGGCGTAAGACTTCAGTGGAATTACATCACGGGTAAATTTGTCCCAACAATTTTAAGTCTAGGAATGTGGCAAGAACAAAGCACTGCATTCTCTTCTGCTTCTTTCCCAGCTTTGAGGGCTCTGCTCAGAAGGAAATGTGCATAGCTTTCCAGCAAAAACAGGAATTAGGAGGCTTGAGTATGTGATGGTTGAGAACCAGATTTACCTATCTGTATAAAAAATTATCTGTGTTCAGACCCACAAGGAGCAGTATTTGCCCAGAGTTGTTCAGGTATTACAGCCATCATCCAGATTGCGCATATGGATCTGAAGCTGTGTTCGAGTACAATTAGTGCTTGATTCTGCTTTGCAGCTCATGTGGTAATATCACCCTTGTAAACAAACTTTGAATTGAGTCACGCAACAGTGCAAAGTGACATCAAGAGCATGGCTATAATGCCACCTTTATAAATATATGGTTAGATTACCTTTCCAAGTTTTTGCTGTTCCCCTGTCTTCCCAAACTGTGAAAGTTTCCTATTTAACCACAACATCCTGACAAAGAATAGGTCATATTTCTGTTGTAGTATTGAGGCATGGTATTCCCAGTCAGGCAAAGCTGGGAAGCATGGAGGCAGGCAGGCAAGATGGTAAGTAGAGAAATTCTGTCTATACATAAGTGACAAGTTGCTAACACTAAGAAGCCATGGATGAGACAAAATGTGTACAGGGTGGAGAGACTTTAGGATGGATGTATTTTGCAATTAATAAGTGCAGCTGAGTTGTTGTTACACGAGTCAATGCAACATGCACTTAGCCTCAAATTGTGTGTATCTTCCCTTCCAGTACTAATGGGGAGGGGGACGGTTAATTTTCTCCCAGCAAATAAAATGCAGGAACTGTGAAACCAAACACGCATATCCCAAATAGAAGCTCACAGGGCAAGCCAGCAAATTCTGACTCCTCAAAATGATGATAACTTTGTGGGCTGGATGATAACTCACTAGGCTCGCCCTCCTCCAGGCTAGATGTAGGTAGATTTAGCAAAATGTCAGAGAAGCAAAATAAAATATGTTGAAAAGATGAAGAGCTGCCCATCTAATATTTATACTGTTATCTTCCATAACTTTGTTTTAAGGAGAGATGCTGCCATTAATTAAGTTGGGGTGGGTGGGTGTAGCAAAACTGGTAAATCATTTCTAGAAGGACAGCACAGCATAATAGGGCCTGATCTGGGAAGGTGCTGGATCCATTTGGTACCTAATGAACTCCACTGACTGGGTGCGGAGAACTCCCAGCACTTGACAGAATCAATTGCTTAATGAGCAGTCTGTATTCTGTTGGCTTCCTCGTAAATCAAGTGTCGCTGCTTTTAAATCATTTGTGCCCTTTTTGTCTAAATTTATTAGGGTAGACAAACTTTCTTTGAGTTACTCATTATTGTTGCGCCCCGCCACAACATACAAAGAGCAAAGCTGTCATGTCAGAGGGGTTTGTGAATCAGAACTGTAGGGCATGTCATTGTCACATTGGTTTTTTCTGCTATGCTTCAAAAGAGTTTGCCAGAGTTCCCCATTAACTGTCCTTATTTTTGGACAGAAACCTGACTGTCACTTCTACTTAACTGCACCCATTCCTAACCTCTAATGATGTGCACGCTTTGTTTTGGGGATATGCATTGTGTCGAAAAGCATTTTAACAAGATATAAAGTGTTGGTGTGTTTATTATAACAAAATCTGGAATTTAACCCTGTTTCCAACAGACTCATTGGTAACAGTCATACAGCTCTCCTGATGGTAGTATGTTCATATTCTCATTCTCCCTTTCTCCCATTCATTCACTCACTCTCTCACATACACACAGCCTTATGATTTCATCATTTTTAAAGTTTAAATGTTTTAATAGATATTCCTGTATGAGTCATCCTTTCATCTTCATTGGATTTAAATAATGAAGATGTACTTCTCAAATGTTTAAAAAGTCTTTTTTTAACGTACGTAAGCCTCCTTTGTTCTTGAAAGATAACACAAATGAGTCCTAGACTTTATTTTAGGTCTTAAGTCAGTCTTGCAGCTGAATGCAGGCAGCATTTTCTCCTTAGCTTAAAAGCCTAACCATTGAAAGAGAAGTTACTCTTATTTCAACTTTTTCAAAAAAGAGAGAGAAGAAAAACGTGGTGGTGGGAGGACAAAGAAACCCAACCTTGAATTTCCAATTAGGAAAGGAGCTGTTTCTGGTTGTCTGAGGTGTCTGTTTGACAAGCAGTCATGCAGAAGTAGTACAGTTTGTAAGCCCCTACTGTACATAGAAGTAGTCATGATCCAAACTGTGGGATAAGTAATTAAAATAATTAGAAATAAAGAAGCTTTGTCAGGGTACACGTTCTTTTTAACAAGGCAACTAAGGCCAAATATTCAAAGCATATTTTTTTTTAAAAAGTGGGAAGGTTTTAAAGAAAATCAGGTGAAACGTTGTTGTTTTAAAAACATCAGAATTCAAATTCAGAAACTTACTTATATTTGAACATACCTGGGTTTTCCTTTCTGTGTTGGACTATACACATGCCTGACAAAGGCACACATGGGACAAGTATGCACTGTTCAATCTTCTCAGCTGGCATTCTGCTCTGAATGTGTGGCTGCCTTTACCCTAAGTTGTATGAGACAGACCATTTAGTCTATCTTGGGCAGTATTGACTAGTCTAACTAGCTTTCTGTATTCTGAGGCAGAGGAATTCCCAGCTCTACTACTCAGTATTCTTTTATAGTGGTAGGGGTTGACTCTGGGATGCAAAGTAGGTGCTTTTATTACAAACCTGTGAGGCTCACTCCACAGTTTCTGCAGGTCCAGTTATGTGCTATGGCATCTAACCAGTATAGGAGCCTGCAATCAGGATTTTGCTTGTAATGGGTACAGGGCAAGGTTTCGTTCAGCTTGATGTCCTGTGACTTTTATTCATTGACTGTATTGATGGAAAAACACCAAGCAGAGTCATTTATTAGACAGACTTTTTTTTAAAAAGGGCATATTGGGAAATATTGAGTCTGATTGCCTCATCTCAAACATGTCATGGATATAACTCTCAGAAAACCTGATTCAAGGCAGCCAAATATAAAACACTAAGCCACACTTAAAATGTGCAGTAATTTTGGAAATATAAAATAGTTCAGGAAGGGGACCGGATAAACCAAACTAAATGAATAAATTTAAAGTAGCTCTCAAGGCTAACTGCAGTGGTACTTTAACTTGAGGTTTGTGATCTAATCAGGTTTCAGAGGCCACAAGTGACTTCTGCACTTTTGTTGGTATTGGAAACCAAGAATTCCTTAATTTCTCAGCTTGTATACAAAGCTTTTCCAGCATTCAGACCAAGTTTCATGCAGAAATTCCTATGACAGATATACAGCCGTACCTTGGTTTTCAAACAGCTTAGTTCTCGAACGTTTTGACTTCCGAACGCCGCAAACCTGGAAGTCTGACAGGGCTGCCGCGGGTTCCAATTGGCTGCAGGAACTTCCTGCAGCCAATCAGAAGCCGTGCTTTGGTTTTGGAAGTTGAATGGACTTCCGGAACGGATTCTGTTTGACTTCCAAGGTACAACTGTACTAACATCTTGAGGAAAGCAAAGTTTTTTTCCCTTCAGATTATTAATATATTTATTTATAAAATTTGTATACCACCCTATACGTGCAGGTTTCAGGCGATTTATAGGATAAAATCGGAATATAAAACCACTAATTACATAATCAAAATCAAAAACAAAAACAACCCAATAACCCCCCCCCCAATTTTCTGACCAATAATATCAGGCATCTTGAAACCTTTATTTACCAAGAATGAAGGTAGCTGTCTAGCTTGCTGTTCCATCTTAAAGCTTAGGATAATTTGTGGTGGGGTAGGGGGAATCATATGTCAATAAAAGCAAACTGTTCATTAAAATATGGGAACCAAATCAAGTTGAGGCTCTACCTAACTAAGGACATGCAAGGGCTTGAATTTTTAGAGTGAATTAATCTGTTTACATATTTGATTTTTGACTCTTGATTTGAGGTCAATGAATGACGTTCACTTCTACTTCTATTTTTGGTTTCCTTTCCCAACTAATTATTTTATACTGAACACCATGTCATTTCTGAATGTCAAAACTGATTTGCTCTGTTAACTTTGTTCTTTGTGTTGGACATAATTGGACAGATCTTGTCCCATGATAAGTGAAATGTAGAGATCTGAATCTTATCAATACATGGAAAGGCTGCTAGTATTACATTTAGGTATAATTCTAATAGTCTTGAGGGAATACAGATAAATTTCTAGGCTAATAGTAAGCACGAATAGTTGATTCAGGTTTAAATTTTGAAAGCACCATTTTAAATACATGCAAGTATAGTTGAGGCTTCTAACTCTTTAATTCTTAAAAATTAACTGATCTGTTCGTATCTACATGTCATTGTTACAGGCATGGAAACAGGGAAATTGTTAAGCTTAATTGGTAGCAATCATTTTGCAAGGCTGCATCATTTAAGACAAATCCAGTGTATATCACAAATTAGGAAAAGTATGAACAAATCTGGCAGAGTGCTTAATGAACAGAATGAAGGAAGCTATAAAAGGCAAAGAGTCTTCCTAGGAGTTAGCAGTGTTGCCCAACTGAGGACCCCAGAAAATGTGAGCTGATAGCAAGGCAAGTGGGGGGGAAAATTTGAGCATATTGCTGAAAACATAAGAAAGAGCAGCACATTTTTGCTTACATCAGAATTGGAAGGCAAGCTTTAGAGGTAATTGGACAGTTTCTGTCAATTAAGAGCATGCACTAATGTCCCCAAAAAGTCTGCTCCTAGGATCTGTCAACCCTCTGGAGCAGAGTTGTTTTGTTGTTGTTTTATTTTATTTTTTGAGTGAGGCTATGAGACATTGCAGGGGGGAAGGGAGATCATCAAAAATTGTTTCCCTCTCTGTTTCACTGACAGCTTCTCTTCCATACAGAGGTGTGAAAGGATTGCTAAGGAAGATAGAATGATTGCAGAGAAGTTCACTAAATTATTCAGATGGGTCTTCATTGTAACTATGATGCAGGACAGAAAGCCATACCTGAACTGCATTCTTTGTCTAAAGAACTAAGTCAAATAGGGATGACGAGATGAAATTCTAGGGCTAATTGACAAATTAAAAATTAACACGACATTGGATCCGGATGCCATACACCTGAGAGTTCTTAAAGAACTCAAGTATGAAATTATTGATCTTCTATCAAAAATATGCAACTTGTCACTAAAATTGGCCTTCTTGCTGGAGGATTGGAGAGTAACCAACAGAACATTGATTTTTTAAAAGGGAGCCAGAGGGGAGCCAGGAAATTACAGACCTGTTAGCCTAACATCTGTCCTGTATAAATTAATGGAAACTTACTAAAGCTAGAATTAACATATAGAACAGGGATGGGGAACCTTTGGCCCTCCAGATGGTGTTGGGATACAATGATCATCATCTCCAGCCATTGGCTATGCTGGCTTGGATTTAGATGAGTTATAATCTATCTGGGGGGGGGGCACAGATTCCGCACTCCAGATACTGAAAAGCAAGCCATGCTGGGAATGAACCAGCCTGGGTTTTGCAAAGGGAAAGCCTGCCTCACTAACATTCAGAATCCATAGCAAATGGCAAAAGACATACAGATAGTGGTGATCCGGTAGACATGATATACTTAGATTTCCAAAATGCTTTTGACAAAGTCCCTCACCAAAGACTTCTGAGGAAATCTAGGAGTCCTGGAATAAGAAAACAAGTCCTCTAATACAGTGTTTCCCAACCTAGGGTCTCCAGCTGTTTTTGGACTACAATTCCCATAATTCCTGACCACTGGTCTTGCTAGCTAGGGATGGTGGGAGTTGTAGTCCAAAAACAGCTGGAGACCCAAGGTTGGGAAACACTGCTCTAATAGATCAGTAACTAACTGAAGAACAGGTAGCAGTGAGTTGGAAAAACATTCTTGCTTTGGAAGTAAGTAAGCCTATATTGGGACTAGTGTAGTTACATTTATTCATAAATTATGTGCTCATAACAGAAGAACCCTGCCGAATAAAGGTCATAGTGACCAACCAGATGCCCATGGGAAGCCCACAAGATGGACATCTTCCCACTTGTGATTTCAAGCAATTGGTATGCAGAGGCATACTGTCTCCAACAGTGGAGGTAAAATATAGCTATCATGACTAGTAGCTGTTAGCCTTGTCCTCCATGAATTCATCCAATCCTTTTTTAAAGCCATGCAGCCATCAATGCCTCTTGTGGGAGCAAATTCTTCACACACTTGGCTGTGTGGAGAAGTACTTTTGTCTGTCCTGAATCTTCCAATCTTCAGCTTTCCTTGATGACCCTGCATTCTAGTATTATAAGAAAAGGAAGTGAGGATTGAGGTAGCCAACTTTGCAGATGATGCCAAATTATTCAAGATGGTAAAAAAATGAGTAACCGAGAAGCTCCAAAAGACTATTTCCAAAATGTGTCACTGGGCAATGGCAAATGAAGTTCAGTGTAATAAATGTACAGTGATGCACATCACAGCAAAAAAATAAATCTCATGTTCACTGATGGAATCTGAGCTTGTGATGACTAAGCAGGAAACAGACCTTGGAGTTGTGGTGTATACCTCAGTGAAAATACCAACTATGCAATAGCAGTGAAAAAGGCAAATCCCTTGCCAGGGATTATTAGGAAAGAGTTTGGAAATAAAACAGCCAGTATTGTAATGGCCTTATATGAATCTATGGTGCCATCTGCATTTGGAATACTGTGTACAGTTCTGATCATTCCATCAAAGAAGAACTGAAAGGGGCAACCCAAATAATCCGAGAGTTAGAGCACATTCTTGTTTGTTATGAAAAATAGGTGGCTAAGTGGGGGAAGACATGATGGAGGTTTATATAATTAACCATGGTATGGAGAAACTGTAAAAAGATATGTCTTGTTTTCTATACCATAATAGTAGAATTTAATATTTGATCATCCATTGAAATTGATTGACAGATTCATGATAGAAAAAGGGAAAGAGTTATTTACACAGTGGATAAGTAATTTATGGAATTCTCTAACACAAGACGTGGTGATAACTATGAGTTTATAGATTGCTTTAAAAGTAAGTTGAACAGGGTACAGTAATTGAGAATAGGGTTTAATACGACTGTTAGCATTGTATGCATCTGAATATTGGTGATGGTGGACAGCAAACCTCATTAGAGTGCTGTTATTTATTTGTTGCACTTATATCCCTCTTCTTCTCCAAGGAGCTCAAGGTAGCGTACATGGTTTTCCTTCGAACACAGGCTCTGGCAGATTATGGGGATGAGACCAATAGTGGGTCCAATGGTCAAGAAGGTGGTATCTGCATGTGCTGTAGAGGGAAGTTAAGGGCAGGTGGGGCTTGTCAATCTGGGAAGGTAGCTCATCTAGGAGGAAGAAAACTGATCCTAAACCTCCGCTGCCTTGCAGGGTATCTTCAGGAGAGAGAGAAAAATCATAAGGAGTAAAACCCTCCATAAATCCAGAGTGGAATTCCTAAGACAGTTGGATGGCGCCTTATACGCCTCCTTCCAGCAACTCCTGCAGCCCAGCTGGTGCCAAACGTATTGCTCTGATTTCCATTTTTTATTATGATTTTGTGATTTTTCCAAAGTACAGGGATATATTGCGTATATTATATATATATTCTACATTTTTTACAAGAAAAGCAATTAACAGGAACCCGTTAACCCTCCACTCTAGAAAATAGGTTGTTGTACCTAAATGATCCAGGAAGGCTGTTAGGATGTTAGTGCCGTTCTTAGTGCATGCTTTATGAGGACTGGGGGATTTTTCTTCTCTAAGGTATTTTAAAGTTGTCAGTCAATTTCTAGGCACTATACAGGCATTGAAAAGCACAATGGCCCTGCCCACAGATTCACAACCCTATAGACATGACACAAAACGGGGGGAATGAATGGGGAGATAAAAGGAAACAAGCAAATATGGGTACTTGTTACTAAAGTCAAACCACTGCCATTTTTTTTGTTGTTGTCATGAACTCCTTTAACTTAAAGTGCCATGGATTAAACTTGGCACCTGAGGCATACAAAACTCTCCTTCTTAAGCTATGGTCCCTCCCCCTTCACAGAGTTGTTGTGAGAATGAGCACACTGGCTTTCCACAGGGTGATTGTGAGGGTGAGCACAATAAACACTGCGAAGCTTCTGGCAGATTAACTGGGTTCAGCCCAAGGCACTACATTCAGACCTCTGTCATTTGAGCTGCAGATACAACTAATAGGCTCTTTTAAAACGTGCTAGTAAAAGAAGCACTTCCCCAATAAATTGCAAGACCATTTTCTAGAAGCCCACACATCATACCATAGGGAATGTGGCTGGAGCTCTAGCAAGGTTGATACCTTTATTCCAGGCATAGGCAAACTCGGCCCTCCAGATGTTTTGGGACTACAGCTCCCATCATCCCTTAACTTTTAACCGACCAATGGGTACCCAGTATATTGGAGTGCTGTGCATCTTGGACAGTTCTATTGCTCTTACTAGTCTGACCCCTGGAAGACTTCTTGTCAGAGAGTCTGATAGCATAAATCAGGCGTAGGCAAACTCGGCCCTCCAAATGTTTTGGGACTACAACTCCCATCATCCCTAGCTAACAGAACCAGTGGTCAGGGATGATGGGAGTTGTAGTTCCAAAACATCTGGAGGGCTGAGTTTGCCTATGCCTGCTTTATTCCTTGCCATATCTTAAATAACCCCTAAAGCTAAGCCAAAAGCCACCACTCACTGGTGGTGGGGGTTGCTGCTGCTGTTTGTAAATATTTTTTACTCTGAATTGTCATGTTGCATTATAGACAATTATCTGATTTGGAGAAGAACTATGTGTCAGTGGTAAAACACATGCTTTGCAGGTCCCAGGTTCAAATCCTGGCATCTCCAGTTAAGAGGATATGGTAGCGGGTGGTATAAAATACCTCTTCCCGTTATTCCTATGTGTTTTTATTCTATATGGACTTCAAAATGAGTTTATTTACAACTCTGTGATTCAACCCCTTCCCTCTTTTTGAACAAAAACATCTCACACATCAAGTAATGTGATCTAAGTTATACGTACTCATATGAATATAGGGTTACTTGATTCAAAGCTGTGGGTTTGATCCAGACTTAGCCATGCTTAGAGTAGAAATCAGTGGGACTTAAGTCATGATTAAAGCATAACTAAATCAGCATCCAGCACTACATTTGTTTTTCAGAAATGAATATCTGAACTAAAAATATTCTCATTTTTAAAAGTCAGGTTTGATGCTGTTTTGCAAATATGTGTATAGAGATTGCTGGTGCTATTCAGGCAGAAAGGGTTTGATAAGTCTTTACAGACCATCTCAAACCCTATAAATCTGTAATACTATTGCAACTAGCAGAGATTTGGAATACATTGCAAGCAGCTTTGTAATTTGCCAGATTTTGAAAGTAGCAGTTTTTAATTAAAAAAAAAGAACCCAGCTATTATTAATGGCTTTAATAATGAGTGTTAAGTAGGAATGATAAAATAGCAGTTAACAGATCTAGCATACTAAAAGCCAGCTGCTTGGGATGGTTTTGGACATATCGATTTATTTTTTTGACTGTAACTGTAGATGGAGAAAAAGCAGGCCTGCAGTTGTGGAGTTAAGCTGTGTCAAATAAATGTTGTTGACTGCCAGTTGGAAAAGTTCCTAAACTACTAGGATCAAAATATTGAAGGAAATCTGTTACCTGGCTGGTGATGTCTCTCTAAGGTGGGCAATGTATAAAACAGGCCTAAAAATGGTCGGTTAACCATATTGTGCTCTCACCAACCAGTTATTTTCTGCTGTAGTGGATGGACAATCAATTCTCTTGGTCCCTCCCTCTCTTGGAATATTACACTATTGCCCTCTGTAAGAATGAGTGTGTAAAAGCCTCATTTTTTTCTGGAACTAATGTTGTTCTGCTGTTGGCTTCCATGAAAACAAACACTCAGGGTATGTCATTGTGTTCTTTGTAGCTGTTGATAACATTCTCTCTCTCTCTCTCTCTCTCACACACACACACACACACACACACACACCTTGTAGGCATATTTTGCCATTTTCAAATAAGCAGCAACATATGTTTGGGTCAAATCATTTGGCTGATTAGAACCCTGAAGTATTTGTAAACTTACAGCTAAACTACCATGGAGGTCTGCAAAGTTACACAGTGTAACAAGATCCAAACGCTAGACTGGATAACTAAGACTCAGAGTTGTACTGTATAGAGTTCTTCTATAAAAATTGTTCTGCCATAGTAACGAATAGAGAAAATTATAAAAAGTAAGAGAAAATACACAGTCTTTCTCTGCTCTTCCAGAAAGAAAAACAATCCCGATCATTTTTCTGCGCCAGATGCAGGCAACTTCTAAAGAGACTTGAATGAGCAATTACACCTTGAGGTTGAAACCTGAGATGCATTTCTCCAGCCTATGATTCAGTATTTCTGCACCCAGTGGGGGCTGGGAAAGATAACAGCAGCCACCCAGCTTAATAGTACACTTTGGGTTCCCCAAAGATTGCCAGAGCCTTCCAAGGGAGAAGAAAGGTAAATCAGAGCCTGCCACATCTAATTTGAAAAACAGGGATCAAACGAACCCTTTCTTACAAGTTAGAATTTTGGCTGTCTTAATGCATTGCAGTGAAGGAGTGAGATACTAGCCAGCCAGTCTCCCTGTTTAATTTTTCTCCCTTCCTGAAAATTCACTTCTTAACCACCAAGCACCAAAAGTTAGGATTACTGGATGTTGTTGTTGGTTAGGAGAGAATGTGTTAGAGCTTAGCAGCAGGAGCAGCAGACCCAGGTTAAAAATTCAGTGACCAGGAACAAATGTGCCCTTTCCTTTATTTTTCAGCCAAAGTCCTGAATATAGGACTTTAAATGTTCCTTTTAAACCTTGTCATTCCATATCCACATACTAACCATTCTGCTCATAGTTTCTTCTGACTCATGGACACTTTTAAGGGGACATATACTCATGTTATCAATTAGTACAGATCAGGGCTGGGCTTTGCTTAAAGCTCTTGGAACTTCTTTATTGTCATCTTTGTTTTAAACAAAAAAAATTATTTGGAATCCAAGATGAATGCTATTATTGCAGAGTTCAGAAAATGATTGCTAAATATTACTATCCTTGCTTTAAAGATAGGGAATTCTATCTTTACATATGGTATCTAAGACCCCTGAGAATGGGTCCAGCCCTTTGGTATAAATGCCACTGATAAAAAAAATAACATATATGTTTTTATTTCCATTATCAGATTTTAAAGGTGGCCCAAACAGTTCCGCAAGCTGGATTATACACAATCAGCTGTAGAGTGTTTCTGCTATCATGTTTGCAAGAATAGTGGACTGAATGTGGAATGTGGCATATTGCATACCCAAGCAATGGCAGTGTGCCAGAACAATGCAATTTATAATTAGAAGAGAATATTTCTGTATCATAAAATGTAAAGAAAATACATAAATCAGTGCCATCCTGGTGGTCTCCATTAGCCCAATAGATATCTCAGTTCACTGCTCCTTCCCGTTACACATGCAGTTCAAACACTTTGGGAGTAACATGGTTGTTCCAAGCACAGGAAATTCAGGGAGTGACCACAGACCTCTGGAGTCTGATTACTGCATTGTTGCCAGGCGATGGGCATTTTGTGAGAGCCTCCTGCACATTTGCTCATTCGGCGAGTCTTTGTTTTGAAATGAAAAAAGCAGGGTCAGCCCTATCATTGGGCAAAGTGATATGACCTCTTCAGGTGGCAGCCTCCTTCCTATCCTAACTGCCCCCTAGCCTTTCCCCTCTGTGGAAGGACAGAGCTGTGTATGTTACACAGCCCATGCTTGACCCCCTAAAGTAGCCTGCCATCTCAGGTACAGTGAAGGACACTATCCTGTCACCGTTGTTGAAGTAAGATTCAGCTGCCAGTCCAGACGTTTTCTGTACGTCTTGTCCCTCACGCCAGGCAGCAAAATATATTGAACCCACCCAGAAGAAAGGAGAACAGGGCAATTCTTGGGATTTCCCTGTCAATATCCCACAGAGGTTGAGAGAAGGGTTTCAGGTTGTTGGAGACTGTCAAGTCTTAAGCAATGGGAATGTGTTGGTGTGGATATTAGGTACAGTAGGTGTAGGAACAATCAAGATTTGGTCACCCGTTTTATTAATCAATGCTTAATAATGCAGCTCATGTGTTTCTGCAATGCCAGTCATACCCTAGCTCAGGTATGGCACATGCCTTGGCATTAAATGAAATTATTGGATTGTCTCCATTGTCATTCTTTCCATCAGAAAGCCATCACTGATCATCTGGACTTCCACTCAGAAATAATGTCCCTTCTGAAAAATCCTGTCATTTCCCCACAGTCACATTCCTGGTTACAATATTCAGAAAATATTGGAAGAGCACTGAAAAATATAATGCAGTTCAAAAACTTTAGTAACCCCAAGAAACAGTATAAAACCCAACTTGTGGGCCTCCCCCTTTCTTTATATGGAGATAACTTGGGCTAATCCACTTCTTAGCATCTGGTGAGGAAAAAGAATTCTTACTGTGGCAAAAATTAGCTTTGGGAATAACGGTGGTTGCCAGCTGCATAAACAGCACTCACCCAGCGGCATTGTTCAGTCATTGGGAGTGCCTAGATTCTCATCTGATTAGTGACAATCTGTAATTAATATTGCAGTTTGTAAACTTTAGCAAAGCAAGCAGGCCACTAACCTGCTTTGTGGAGGAAGAGGTAAGTGGATGGGATTCTGCAGGGTGATGAGCCCTTCCTGAGAAGTGAAGAGTATGCTACACTCCTGCTGGAATTGGTGTGTGGTGATCCTGCAGGAGATGACCTTTTATTCATTATTAGAGAGAGGGGAGAGAAGAGACCTCCCCTTGTGAAATGCTCAGCACTCTCTGTACAAATTGACTGTGCTGGGTAGTGGGAATTGAGAGAGATCACAACCTCTCAGGGTGCATTCTGTACCCTGCAGGATTGGGCTTACAGTGTTTTTTAGTGCCCTGGTCTATTTCAGGAGGCTTTTCTTTATTTCAGCATTTTCAATAGGAGTGTACACATCTGTCTTTATACCCAGCAGCTTTCCTGGCCCACAACAAGTCCTCTGTGAGTTTCCCCAACCAAGCTCAGTGGGATCTCTGTCAGCTGCAAGATTTATGTCATCTTTTTCAGCCCTGAGAACTGTTCCTTAAGCTTTTCACATCTGGATTTAATTGGAAAGACATTAAAAGACATTAAGTGTGCTGGAAAAGCATATTTTAGGGAGGATCTTTATAGGCACTTCCATTAAAGGAGCTAACAGTTAGAGGTTGAAATGGGATGCAGACAAGTCATCAACCGTTATCAAGGACAAAATTGCACTGCTAACTGCTTCACAGCAGTTCTTCATCGAGTCCCTGAGCCTGTTTCTGACCTTTAATCAGGAGCCTGGTACAATTGAACAAACATTATGCTTTTGTAAAAGAGAGCACACTTGGGCATTTTTCATTTGTAGTTTTGTCTCAACTGGAGTCACCTTAATGTAGAGTTAAGAAGGCAAAAAATGAGACCTTGTGGATCATAGGCAGAGTGAAGATGCCTACTCTGTAGGATTATAACACTGCTGTGACCCATTATGGCAAGGCAAGATAATGGCCATCTTTAGGAAAGAAGCAGAATGTGATTGATTGATTGATTGATTGCATTTGTATCCCACCTTTCCTCCAGCAAGCTCAAGGTGGCATACATAGTTCTCCTCCTTCCCATTTTATCCTCACAACAACCCTGTGAGGTAGGTTAGGCTGAGAATGACTGACTGGCCCAAGGTCACCCAGTGAGCTTCATGGCCAGGTGGGGTTGTGACCCCTGGTCATCCAGGTCCTAGCCAGACACCCTAACCACTACACCATATTTGTTGGGCCATTATTCTGTGGTCCATATCTTCATCCATAGCTTCATGCGTTGTTTAATGCATATGTGGAGGTTTCAAAAATTCCATTAACTTGTATAAATCCATTTGTTGTTATGGACTGGCTGGACACAGAGGAATAGTGGGAGACAACAACTGGGGGACCCCCAAGGGAAGAAGGCTCAGAGCCAGGAGATTGGTGGTGGGATGATCATGAGTGGTCAGAGGAAGAAGAAGGAGCAGACTGGGAGGACGAGTTGTCAAAAGCTGAAGAGGTAACAGTATTTAGTGAGCAGGAAAAGTCTGTGGCAGAGAGAAATGCAAAAGCAGAAGAGGAGGGAGGCCAACAGACAGAGATGAGTCCGGCTGATGAAGAAGCAAGGGTGTCTTCCCCCTCTTGCTGCGACAAGTTCCCATTCCCCCTGGTCTCCCGGGACCAGGAGAGGTATGAAGTGGGAGGAGAAAATCAGGCATGCCAGCCTAGTCTCAAATGGCTTGGGAGAGGAGGAGACTGAGGCAGCTGTGGGAAGATGGGGACCTTCAGTCTCCACAGCTGCCTCATAGGGGCAAGCCTACCCAAGACGAGTTTCTATGCTCATTAGGCCTGGCACTCCTGAGCAGAGCCTGTTCTTCTAATGAAGAGTTAACTTCACTTACTCTGTGTGATTTATTGCTGACTCGCTCCTGACATTTGTGTACCCAAAACTGCCCAGTTTGGTGACATGAATGGAAACAAACTTGAATTTAACAAATTGGTGTTAGTGTAAAAGATAAAAGTATGGTAGCTATGAATTCTCTTGCTTGTCTTGGACAAGTCATTCTCTCACATCCCAGTGTGTAGCATGAAATCGACGTGGTTTCCTCACATAATTTTTCTGAAGAGAAACGAGATAATTATTGTAAAGATCATAGTGCTAATAGCAGGATAATAACACTAGAAATTTAAGTATTAAAATTCCCTTGTATATTGTTTATCACAGTAAAAAGTTTAATCTGGAATTGGATCTTAGCAGGAAGTCATTTGCCGTGGGTAAAATCATGCGCTGCTGTTTACAAATAATTTAAGGTGCCTGTCTCTGTGTAGACTGACAGGCAGTTAAACGTAAAGGTCTTTTCATCTGGGAGAACAGTCATGTAATCCTCCTTTTCTTGAACTTAATATATTCTTAAAATAAATGTGATATTCAAAGACTTGTTTCTAGAGCAAAAGCATCTGTAGCTAAACAAATAGACCTTTGAAATAATATCCTGTCTGTCTTTAAAGTGAAAAATAGTGTGTGTATGTGTGTGTTTTCCCCCCTTTTTATCTTTCAATAAAAGCAAAACAAATAGTACAAAATCTTCCTCTGTAAACCATCCCAGGAAAACAAATGGATTTGCTTTATGGTCATCCATCTACTCAGGGCAGGCGGAGGGGGGGGGCCCAGTTTGCATTCATTGTCGGGAGCACATTCACATGAACTTCCTCTACAAAGTTACTTCCTCACAGATAATGTTCTTAGTTCCACTTACATATACGGACAACACATCAGGTTTGGGAAGAGGATGGGTGGGGAGAAAAGTATTATGAAAATAATCTGTTTCTTCGTTTGTTTAACAAAAAATATATGCCACCTGATTTGTAGCAAAACCTCTGGGTGGGACTGCAGAATTTCAGGACTGGCCCTACCATTAGGGAGGGTGAGGGAACCCTATCTGACAGCTGGTGCCTGGGTGGTTATGGTGGCAGTCATTCAGCTGTTTCTTCTGAGCCCTCTGACCAAGCTGTTCAGTTGGAATACAGAGCTATGTGTGCCGTGCAGACTGTCCTGCACCATCATAACTACCCTGCTGCCCTGAGGTGCGGTGAAGGATGCTTCCCTAATGCTAGTGTTAATGTAAGATTGAACTGCCAGTCCAGTTGGTTTCTGTATGTGGAAAGGGACAGAAGCACCATTTTCGCCTTTGCTTCAGGCAGCAAAATGCCTTGAGTCGACCCTGCAGAATCCTTCACTACATACAGTACTAGTTTTAGAAATATTCTTGATGTTCAAAAATCTACTGGTGGGAGTGAACACTTTCAGCCACATACAAGATAATCAAGATTCCATACACCAAATTAACGTACTAATATACTGTGGCCGAAAACCAAGAAGTAAAGTCAGTAAGTAAATAGGTCACATGTAATGTTGGCGTCCGTCTGTCTTGGGAGACAATGGAAGAGTGCGCCTTTGTGAGTAAAGTCAAACCATTGGAGAGTTCCAGCGTGTGCTGGGGTTGTAGAGACTGATACGGGAGAGATATGTTTTATTGCTGGTGGGGCAGATGAACGTGTCCAGTTTTGCTGCTACAGGTGCACCATAGCGTTTCTAATCATAATAATTTATTATTTATACCCCGCCCATCTGGCTAGGTTTCCCCAGCCACTCTGGGCAGCTTCCAACAAAATATTAAAAATACAATAAAACTTTAAACATTAAAACTTCCTCCCAGCAGTCTCCAGTCATTCAATATAAAACTGAAATCTTCACTCTAATATGCATTTCCTTTTGTATTTAACTACAACTTAAGGTATTAAGCCAAAGCAAAAAAAGTAAAACTTTAAGAACTGATTTATTAACATTCCCTTTTGTGAGCCAGACTTGAATTTACAATTGGTGGGCATTCATAAGGCATAGTGCAGCCTACAAAAGCAATTGAAAGAATTTTACTGCAGGTAATTTGAGTAGGAGAGCGTCACACATGTCTTTTGAACCTTAGTCCATGATTGTATATAGACAGCTGCCCCACATAAACCGTAAATGTAGGTTTGGTTTACTTTGTTGTTGTTTTTGTTGTTGGTAGGTAATTAATTAATTAATTAAATTTGTATAATGCCCTTCATCCGAAGATCACAGGGCGTTTCGCAACATAAAAATACATAACGTGCAAAATACATAATAAAAACAAGAACAAAAACAAACCAATACTTCCCCTCCTACAAACACATTTAAAAGTAAACAGATTTACTTAAGATATTTTATTCTACGCATGAGCAGTTACAGCTGTCCTTGGCTCACATTTACACAGACAAGTTAATGTATGAATCAGATAGACATGGTACAGCTGCCAGCACTCCCTGTGAGTGAAATGGCCGTATAAATTACCACCACGATAATGGGAATTGCTGCCGGCCATATTCATGATAAACCAATCCCCCATATTATATTAATACACATGAGCACTTGTTTGGTACCACTTTTGTTTAAATCAAAACTTGTATAAACTGGCCTTTTGCTGTTCTGTATGAGGCACCATGTGCCCTCCTAGGACTCATAGAATTGTAGAGTTGGAAAGAACTCCCAGGCAATGCAGGAATATTTTGCCCAACATGGGGCTCGAACCCACAACCCTGATATTAAGATGGTCTCATGCTCTACCGACTGAGCTATCCAAGCCAGCCCATTTCAGAATGCAGCTGAGGATTGTTGTGATTGGATGTTTCCCTATAGATACCACTTGCATGTCACGGAGGGAGCTTGGCTGGAATCCTTCTAAAACTAGCATGGCTGAGATTGATCTGTAGCAAGTCTCCTTCTGGAATGTGAGCTAAGGTACATAAAGCAATAATTATGAATTTATTTGTTCAGTCATTTAATTAATTCATTAGCTTGTTAGTAATTTAATAGAAAAGGAGGAAAAAGTCTTTATGAGACTTTGGGATTGGGGAGCCAAAGGCATAGCATAAAATAATCAACAATGCATTACAATAAAACCATTGCAAAACCCATAAAACATACACAGCAACTGCATAGCTACAAGAATTTATCTGAAGCAAAGCACTTCTGGATCTGATTGATGCCTGGATGATAAACCACTTGGGACCTATCTATGCACTATGATTCATATTACCTTGAGCTCCTGGAGGAAAGGAATGGATACATATTATATAACTAAATGCCCCGTTCATGAGTTATATGTGCACTTTGACTTATATGTAAATGGTCCACCTTTAAAATTCATGCAGCTGCCTTTGGGCAGACAGCTCTATGTGCACATCAGATTGTGGAGAAGCCAAGGATGATAATGATGAGACCTAATCTCATCAAATAAATAATTATTTTTCTTCAGACTACTTTTTGTTTTGGTTTTTTTTTCTTAGAACAACTGTTTCAAGTACTTGATTTGATTTTGTTTTTATTACAACCTGTCACAGACATGAAGGTGTCATATATGTGGCTCCTAGGAGGCCTCCCATCCCTTCAGTAAGGTGGTAGTGTTATGTGTTTCACACTACTCTGAAGTCAAGGTATATATGCCTTGGCTTTTTGTCCATTGACATTGAGCAAAATGCAAATGTCAGAGGAAAAGGGCTAGGAAGTTAGTAGAAACAATTGGCTTTTTCTCTTTTTTTCTGTGGATTGACAGTACAAATTCCACCAAATTCATTTAAAATATATGGGGGTTGAATATATTAAAATAGGCGGGCACAGGGAAATTCAAACAATATATCTGCCTTCGTAAATCAAAAAGAAATGGGTAGAAGAAGACATTCTCAGTTGATGTGGCTAGAAAGCCTGTTTGTTCCTAACACATGGGGGTGGGGGAAACCGTTCAAGAACAGTTAATCCTTGCTTAAAATTCCCCATGATGCCAGCAATCAGATTTGCATCTGGATAGATTATTTGCCATGTAAAAGTTAGCCGCATAGGGTAATGTAGCCTGAAGCCAGTGCTAAGCAGCGCACTCTTTCCTAAATGTTTTAAACATTGCATTTGTAAATGTGTACTCTCTAGGAGAAGTCTAAATGCATTAGCTCTCTCTCCTCCTCCCCTTTCATCTCCTCTCTCGCAGGCACAGCTACTGCACACATCCTGGTGCACACTGTTTAAAGATCCCTTTGTGCAGACATTAATCCCTTTTCATGTAAATTACATGAGTTAATCAGATTAATATACACGGGACAGAACAAGTTGGGGGGGAGGGCTTAAGTCAGGTAATTAAGACTTGCATTGTGCAGTGTGAATAACCATTCCGAAATTAATTTTTTAAACAGATGTTGACCCTGTTCTGTGTGAAATCTAATCAGCTGGGGATGGTAGTGCCTGGTTACAGAGGGCTGTTAAAGATCCCTTGCTGAAGGCAGTGGTTGCGAATTCAGGTAACAGTTTGTCAGTTAAGTCACATTTTCTGATTGGTCTTCATAGAATCAGAATTATGGAGCTGCAAGGGACCAACAGTACAATCCTATGCATGTCTACTCATGTCTACTGCATGTCTATAGTAAAACCTATTAAGTGCTTTGGCATTTGCTCCCAGTTAAGCAAGTAAGAGATTTCAACCTAATTAGCAACTTGACAAATCAATGAGTAACCTGCACCTTTAAACCAGGCATATCCCGGTAGGTACAGTACAGTTTTGCAATTGCTGGCATCATAACCATATATTTTTTATATTTATATGTGAGGAATTTTGAGTGTTCACTGTAGAACAGGGGGGAAATACAGACGTAGTTGATATATGAATATTTTTCATTTATTATAGACCCAAAGGCAACTGACATATATTATGAACTGACTTTGACATTCTGTGGAGTGTCTAGGCTCGGTTTCATGACTGCCGTAGAATGCTAGTGGCACAGGAAGAGTCCTGATAGAGAACCTGTAGACTTGAATTATGTGGAATCTGTTAACATGGAGTGAGATGGAGTGGTTGTTGAGGTAGGAAAAATAATAATAAGAGTACCTTCTAGTCCTTCAAGCACTGTAACATAGTGAAAGAGGTTTCAGAATTCCCTCACTGTGCTACTGGGGTAAGGCATTGGTTTCTCTTATTCTCTCATTTTGCTGATTTCAAAACAAAAATAACTAGAACAGGGTTGACTAATCTGTGACCATCCAGATGTTGTTGGACTCCAAACTCCCTCCAGCCCCAGTCAGCATGGCTGAGGGTCAGAAGTGATGGGAGCTGTAGTACATCAACATTTGGAGGGCCACAGGTTAGCCACCCCTAAGCTGGAAGATCCATCAGTGCCCATTTTTCCTCTGCTTCTTTCTGTTGCTGCTTTCTCCACTCCCAGCAAGCCTATGCTGTCATAGGGGGTGAGCATTTGATCTTTGCTGTTGTCCCTATATGAGACCAACACACATGAAGGGGCATAAAGTGTTGCCTTGGCAGCCATTACCTCCCTCCCCTAAATTGTGTCAGCTTTAAATTGTCACCTTGCCTCCACATTTACCTCTAGGCAGAATAAATTTGCAAACCTGGTCTTGACACCACTGTGTTAGGACAATGCAGTATGAGTTGACTGAAGCTGGCCAGAGTCAGACCTTTTTGAAGAATATCATCAAGAAGAATTTTTAAAACATGTGCAAAAAATTAAGGCACTTTGGAATTCTTGGGAAACTAATTACTTACATTTGCACACTAAAAAGCAGGCATAGTTCCCAATGCCCCCAAGAAACACGCATGCCCTTTCAAGCAGTCAAGCATGGACATCATTTGTTTCAATGAAATTCAAGGGTTTCTACCCCAGTAATTAATTTTTGCCCATAAAGGACAGGATTGGAACGAAATCATTTGTTTTAAAAACCACAGAGAAATTTGAAGCCAGATGTCAGTTCATTGACTTAGATCTGCTGAAGCAGAACTATCTGATGAAGCACTTAGGTTCATGCAATGGGTCTATTAGATGAATATGTCCCTGATAAAAACAATGGACAGGGGCTTGAGAAGACAGATCTGTTAGAAATTGACTTCTTCCACTTTCTGTAGAAGAGATCTATACGCTTTGCTCACAGGTGTAGTAGTGATTTTACTACTTACCGAATTGCCATTCTCCCTAGATGTGTACTGTACTGGATGGAATGGAATGGAAGAATTTTAGGAAAGGACCAACTCACTCATTTAGGGGCCATGGCGGAATTTATAGGGCTGAAATATCCTAGTAGAGGACCCTGAAACCTTCTTGTAAGTTCCACTACCGGTAATTCAGCTCAGAAGGTTTCCAAAACTGTAGGTGGCTGATGAGTGGTCCTGAAGTCTGCATAATGCAAAGTAATCTGTACTGGCATGGCGTGAAAAAGACCCAAGTGCAGGATAGAAATACAGGCTTGTATCCAATGTGGCGCCAAGTTTATTGGATTTCTGTTTTGATTATTTTGGTGTTGTTCTAACTTGTTTACTATTAGCTGCTTTGGTTTCTTACAATAAAACTGAGGCATGTGTCTAAAACAAAACAGCCAATAAATAAATAGTGGCTGTAAGCACCAGAAGGCTTAAAGCTTCTCAGTGTGGAAGTCCTATAAGAGATAATTGTGTTTCTTTTGTCCTTTCCCTTCAGCCCCCATTATATGGCTGTCAAAATCCCTAATGAAGAGCATTTAATAAATGGGTCCACGAGAATTAGGCAATAGCTTCTCACACCATAGAGAAATGGGAGACAGTAAGCCACAACAGTGGATTGACTGAGTTAGTAGCATTTGTGTCAGTTCCATAAAAGGGGAAAGTATGAAGAATTAAGTTAGGTGTGTTCTCTGTCTTCAGAAGTGTGTTCCACTCCCAGTAAGGTGAAGTGGACAGACATGCACAAGAGGACCATTTAGGGACATCTTGGGAAGAATCTGAAATGTCACATAGATGTAAAAGGCGAAGGAAATATATCCCTACATTGTACTGAAAAACATTAAATCATTATCATAAGAACGTGAGTTGAAACCACATTTTTCTAGAGCAAGCCTCTGTATGCAACTGCTTTGTGTAAGGATGACCTCATGTTATTAAATTGTCATTACAAACTATCCAGTTCCCCACAGAGGGAAAACCAGAGGGGGAAGAAATTAACAAATTTCAATCTGATTTGCTAATTGCTAATTGGCTTAAGGAAACCTAAAAATGACCAAACTGATTGGAAACATCCACCTCCAGCCAGATCCAGACACATATTTATAATGGGAAGAGCAGCCAAGACAAACAAAGAGCAGAGTAGTGCATCCTGTTGGCATTGTGTTTTTGGCATTGCTGTATCTACACAGAAAACAAGTGATACATTAAATGTGTAAAGACATCTGTTTCATAACCTATGGGGCTTTGCTCACAAAGCAGTTGTAAAATCTTCTGGGGGAGAGAAATATTTCTATATATCTGTGCAGATGCTCTTTTGTAAGAGAGAAAAAATCCATTTGAGGAAGTGTTCAGCCTTCGGAAAAACAATTCTCTGCTAAAATCCTTGTCAGATATTTATTCCACTTCTATCCCCTCACTGCTGTTAATTTTGCAAGCGTTTCCTAGTTTTTAAGGATTGTGTACATCAGGCCCAGTTCATCTGAAGTGTAGTAACAATTATGCATGACGTTGGGTTTTTGAAGATCCTTATAAGTGTGGACCATTAGGTCATTTTTAATTTATACTTAAAGGGTTTCTAGGTCACCCCCATAAAACTATCAAGGCAGTGTACAAACATACAAAACAGTCCAGTCCTTGTACTTCTCTGACTGAAGTTTGAGGGTAGGCTCACAAAGTCAATCAGAAATGCAAAACATCCTGAGAAAGTAGATGAGTTATCATCAGGACTCAGGATCAAGAGACACTGGTGACCCCAGAATCCAGTGCAACACTTAATCTCCACCAATAGCATCTTATACTCATAAAATGACAAAAAGAACAACACTGCTGAATCGGACCAAAGTTTCATCCAATCCAGCATCCTCTTCTCCAAGTGGCCAACCAGATGCCTACAAGAAACTTGCGAGTAGGAACCAAGTGCAACAGTACTCTCCCTATTTGTGCTGCCCAGCAACTGGCATTCAGAGGCACTTAACATCCATGCAGACTGAGTCTCCATGCTTTACCCATACTCAAACACTTCAGCTTCCAAATTCATCTGCAGATTTATAATCTGCTGCCGATTGCATTTTCCCTCACCTATCTCTCCATAGTTAAACATTGGGGGATTAGGGGGAAGTACATTACCAGATCTCCTGGAATTCGTGTGCCACTGGGGAATGGACAGCTGGACCGTAAAGGGAGCAGCATTGAACAATATCTGGTGCTCCGGGTAAGCAGAGCCTGCCATTATTTAGTGGTCAGAATAATCACCGCCTGCCAACACCTGGCAATCAAGGTCTTATAAACACCTGCTGCAAAAAAAAAAAAAAAAGGAATTGTGTAAAGAATGTGATAGTGTCACAGAACCAATCAGCCAATCAGATTATGCTCTGGAGAGATAACGATGGGTGGGGTAGTGTTAGTGTAGTTAAATAAGGGGATAGATCAACACCCTCACTGGGGAACAATTACCCCCATCTCCTGCTTATGGACTTCCCATGGGCATCTGACAGTGGGAAACAAGATGCTGGAGTGGATAGGTCTCTTGAAATCCTGAACCACTCAGCTTTCTCTCAGTCTTCTTAGCTCTATCCCACAGGGCTGTTGAGAGGATATTATGTGTGGGGAAACCATGTAGATCACTCAGAGCTCCTTTGGCATACATACACGATATTTTAGACACAGAGGGTGGTATTCAACTAAGTGTGACTCAGAGTAGGCCCATTGAAATGAATGGCCCTGATCACTTTCTGCACATTGATTTCTGCAGCATACTGAAAAGGGGGTGGGGCTTTGAGGTGCGCTTAGAATCATAGAATCATAGAGTTGGAAGAGACCACAAGGGCCATCCAGTCCAACCCCCTGCCAAGCAGGAAACACCATCAAAGCATTCCTGACAGGTGGCTGTCAAGCCTCTGCTTAAAGACCTCCAAAGAAGGAGACTCCACCACACTCCTTGGCAGCAAATTCCACTGTCGAACAGCTCTTACTGTCAAGAAATTCTTCCTAATGTTTAGGTGGAATCTTCTTTCTTGTAGTTTGAATCCATTGCTCCGTGTCCGCTTCTCTGGAGCAGCAGAAAACAACCTTTCTCCCTCCTCTATATGACATCCTTTTATATATTTGAACATGGCTATCGTATCACCCCTTAACCTTCTCTTCTCCAGGCTAAACATACCCAGCTCCCTAAGCCGTTCCTCATAAGGCATCGTTTCCAGGCCTTTGACCATTTTGGTTGCCCTCCTCTGTACACGTTCCAGCTTGTCAATATCCTTCTTGAACTGTGGTGCCCAGAACTGGACACAGTATTCCAGGTGAGGTCTGACCAGAGCGGAATACAGTGGTACTATTACTTCCCTTGATCTAGATGCTATACTCCTATTGATGCAGCCCAGAATTGCATTGGCTTTTTTAGCTGCTGCATCACACTGTTGACTCATGTCAAGTTTGTGGTCTACCAAGACTCCTAGATCCTTTTCACTTGTACTGCTCTCAAGCCAGGTATCACCCATCCTGTATTTGTGCCTTTCATTTTTTTTGCCCAAGTGTAGTACTTTACATTTCTCCCTGTTAAAATTCATCCTGTTTGCCTTGGCCCAGTTCTCTAATCTGTTAAGGTCATTTTGAAGTGTGATCCTGTCCTCTGGGGTATTAGCCACCCCTCCCAATTTGGTGTCATCTGCAAACTTGATCAGGATGCCCTCAAGCCCATCATCCAAGTCATTGATAAAGATGTTGAATAAGACTGGGCCCAAGACAGAACCCTGTGGCACCCCACTAGTCACTTCTCTCCAGGATGAAGAGGAGCCATTGATGAGCACCCTTTGGGTTCGGTCTGTCAGCCAGTTACAAATCCACTGAATGGTAGCATTGTCTAGCCCGCATTTTACCAGCTTCTTTACAAGAATATCATGGGGCACCTTGTCAAAGGCCTTGCTGAAATCAAGATAGGCTACATCCACAGTGTTCCCTTCGTCTACCAGGCTTGTAATTCTGTCAAAAAATGAGATCAGATTAGTCTTGTACGGTAGTGAGCTTTAATTTTTGCTAAAAGAAATTTTGTTTATAGTGCAAAGGTGGAAGTGGTGCAAAAAAAAACCCCATACTATACTATACTATACTATACTATACTATACTATACTATACTATACTGAATTATTTAAATGTTTCTTTGATTGTCCTTGAATCTTTCCGCCACACTTGCCATCCTCTCCTGCCATACCAGTGTGGCATGCCACATCCTTTATGAACCACTGATCTAGGAAGATAGACAGCATGAGGAGGGTTCAGAAATCAGATATCTTTAATTAAGCACAAGCTTTTGCAAGGAAAACCTCTTAAGCGATGCATTGCAGAATGTAATGCTGACCACACCTTTTTTATTGCATGGTCATCCCTGCTTTACCTGGATGCAATTTTAGGCAGTCATCTAAAGTATTGTAACAAATCCTACCCTGTTTTTATTTAAACAATATTTCGTCAGATAGATGTATTTCACCTTTTTATCCTTGGCATTCCTTCAGCGGGAACAAATGCTTTCGTTCAGCATTGCTGCTGACATTCCCTTCAAAGACATAGAGATAGATGTTCTGAGTAAAGAAAGAAGCAGAGGTTCCCATGAATGAATTCTGCAAACAGCGTGAGAAACTAGGTTAATATTTCATTAAGGAGCTACAAAATAGCAGTGCGGCAGGAACACAACCTGAAGCATTTAATGGGAGCTCGACAATGAAGCTGTTGAATCTTTAATCCCATTTTGTTATGTACTTGCTGCTCTCAGTTGAAAATCGCAATGAAAGCAACTGTGACGATAGTTCAGAAAAGTGTTCCTATTTTGAAATTTTTTATTTATCATGCCTATGCCCCACTCTTGTTCCAGAAAGCTCAGTGTGGCAGCCATATGGCTCCCAGATGGACTCGCATCCAGGCAGGCTTAAAGTGCAGGACATTTCTTAGCTTCTGCACTAGAACTGCAGTGTGCACGTCTAGCATATAGCTCTGCTAGTTCTGTACAACACATACATGCTATTTGTTTTCTGCCGTCCAGAAAAGTGATAAGCCTTATATGAGCTGATTAAAATGGAGCTTCCGGCATGCCTGTGCCACAAGTTGCTGAAAGGTCAGGCGTCTGATTAGCATTCACAAAATACCAACATACATACTGAATATTACATTGATGGAATTCAGCGAGAGGTGGAATGGTGGGAGAAGAGCTCTAATTGTTTCAGTTTGTAGAAGGAAAGGGGAAATGTGATTGTGGTGTTAGAGTGGGGCAGCAGCGCTCATTAAGCTGATCCCAGCATGAAAGGAGCTGGCAACATTAATGCACTGAAGGTATCACTCGCAAAGGAATGATCAGCCCCATATTTTTAAATTTATCTAGCACATTTACATCCCAGCCCAAGGGGGCTCTGAAAATGTTGTTCAGATGATTTCCATATTTTTTTTAAAAAACAACAACCACGTTTAAGTCTGGGAACATGAAGAAAAATAACATGGTGTCCCTGTGGAGCTAGGGTTTTTGAGGTTGCATCCTGCCTTCATCCATCATCTTTTCTGCAGCCCCCCCCCCCCGGCAAGGCAACCATTGGTGTCTTCTGAATCTAGAACTTGCTAATCCCATGAGGCAAGTCTTCCCTTGCTGGCAGTTCTCTGGCTTCCAAAAAACGCTTACCAACAGCAAAGAAAGTGAATCTCGTCTATAAAAGGAATGCCTTTTATCTGCTTTGGTTGGTGAGATAGCTACACTTGTTCCAGGGCTGAGATACCTTGGCCGCTGTGGCCCTCCCACTGGTAATCTCAAGATTAGATGACTGTCATGGGCTTTTAGTGGGACTTCTCTTGAGCTTTCTGCTGCAGAATGCAGCCACTAGGTTATTGGCTGGGACCTCCCACTGACACCATGTAACACCTCTGCTGAGGGAGCTGCACTGGCAGTCAATAAGCTACTGGGCGGGTGCAGTTAAAGATTTTGCTTTTAGAATTTAATGCCCTAAATAACATGGAACTTGGCTACCTGAGGGATTTCCTTGCCCCATATATTCCTGCCCAGCAACTGTGCTCCTCAGATGGGGCACAACCAAGAGTACCGCATGCCCCAGAAGTGTGTGTAGTATGCCGTAGAAACTGGGCTTTTAGTGTTGCAGCTCCAGTCTTCTGGAATTAGTGGCCAGCTGAAATAAGAGAAGCACATGGCATTGATATTTAGATAGCTATTGAATACATATTTGTTTGAGAAGGCTTTCCCTGAAGTGTGACCCATTCATTTTATGGGATATCTATATAGGAATGTTATTATTGCTCCTGCATAATTGAGTGTGTATTCTTTTGTATTTTATTTTGTTTGGTTTGTGTTTTTTTTCATCCACTGCTTCAGTAGCTGTCAGTTGTGAAGTGGTTTATAGATCTTCAGATAAATGAATAAAAGCTAGTAGTACTTCTTGTTGGAAAGGCTGTAAATAGTGGGAGTTGTGGTGAGAGTGTGAAGAGGTAGAAGCATTCTGAGGTTTGGTGTTTGATGAGTGCCGAAGACTATTAGTGCTAACAATAAGAAAGCATCCAAAATTAGCACTTCTGTCCATTTTTTAGGGTAACAATGAGGATTTGGCACAGAAAGACTCGTTAAAGTACAGTCTGAAGGAACTTGGTATGACTTGATTAAGTTTGCAAACAGAGAAAGACCACGTCGTCGTTGGATGCCACCAGGAGCACGCAGTTCATTGTGGCATGATAGTTTTCAAGGTCGCAGGAGGGAGGCATAACATATTTACCATTAAACAGAAATAAGAAAAGCTCTATTCCTTTCTCTCATGTTGATTTGTATGTGTGGGTTATGTGCATGTGTTTTATATGTTTTTATTGTTGATTTACTATAGAACTTTGAAAATTAAAATCATTTTTTAAAAAATGGATCACATCATTGCATTGTGAGTTGCCTTACCTATTCTTCATTTCATTGGCTGTTACCTGAGCGGGTGAGGGAATTTGCAGTTCAGTGATGTCACATTTTGCATCACTTGATGTTACAACCCCATGTCTGCCACCAGAGGCGTAGGAAGGTCAGGTGGTACCCGGTGCAGAAAATTTCTTGTCACCCCCCCCACACACACACACATTGATTTTTTTATTATTATTATTTTGCCTGCAAAAATGGTTTTATGTTATTTCATATTTTCTTACAAAGGAATGTGGATTCTCGGCCTCTGATAACAAGTAGGCGACTGTGGGCAGATACTTAAATCAACAGAATGGATTGTGTTTTGGCTTGTGTTATTTTATTTATATTTATTGTTTATTTAATAATTTTTTTAAAAAAAAAACCTGCAAAGTGGTTTACCAAAACAAAAAAACACCACAGCAGTAAAATCAAGAAAAATTAACAATCCTACTTTAAAACATACAAAAGCTAAAATATTAAGATTAAAATTACTTCAACTTCCTAAGCATCTAGGTATGCTTGCCTAAAGAAGAATGCTTTTAGCAGGTGCCCGAAAAGAGTCTAGCAAAGGCACGTGCTTTGTTGCAATAGTTCCAAAGTGCAGGTGCTGTCACAGTAAACAATGTAGTACAGATATTATGTGGAATCTGTAGTAGTGCTTGAAACTACTGAAGGGTTTTTATTTATTTATTGTGATTTCACCATGCTCTGTATTATCTGAAAAGGAAAACATTTATTTAAAAAACAGGACTGCACAGCAGCAATCTAGTCTCATCATGATCAGTGGGACTTATTCCTGAGCCGACGGTGCATAAGATGGGCTGCAATCCTATGCACCCCTTGCATCCAACTTGTACCTAAAACTCTGCACAAGCCTGCACCAGAGAATTGTAGAGTTGGAAGGGACCCCTGAGGGTCATCCAGCCAAACCCCTGGGGCAATGCAGGAATCTCAACTAGACCATCCCTGACCCATGGCCATCCGTCTTCTTTTTTCCCCCTCAGCCAGGACACACAACAACGGAGACTGGAGGTGGGGGAAAAGATAGATTTTGACAAATTTGCAGATTTGTCAGGCACACACAGGAACAGCTTGAAGACTTTACACAAAGAGGAACTCCACACGGGTTTCCCCGCATGTAACATAACAGGCAAGGAACCAGCTCAGAGAGAGAGAAAGACATTGGGGGAGGGGAGGACAAAAGAGTACCAAAGTCCGCCCATTTTATCCTCTTTGGGATGGTGGCGCTAGGGCTCTGGGACCACCCTCCCCAAAATACTTTTACTTTTCTTTAATGTATTGTTACCACTGTTATTCTATAGTACAGATCCTTTTTAAATTAAACACTTTCTCCAAAATTAAAACGGCAGAAGTAATCAGTAGCATAGATATCAAAGGAAAGGCAAGAGAATAGTGCCTAATAGATACAAGGGAGACACAGATACACAAGCACACAGAAGTAAATAATCCAGCCTTGGAGAGGGGTGGGAATGTACAGTTTGCTGTACTTAGCCTCGAGATGGGAGACTGAAAGGGCTTAAAAAATAAAAAAATAAAAGTCTTGTGTCTAGGAATATTTTTCTGCAAAAGCATCAGACTGGTTGTCAAAAGTGTGAACTTTATTAATAGACCCTATTTAAAGGAATTGGTGAAATAGCCACAGGGCCGTCTTAAGCACATCCCGCGCCATGGCGCAAAAATCCCTCCAGCGCCCCCCCCCCTTTCTCAACATTTAGAACTCGGGGCCACCTCGTAGCCCCAGGAGCCGTTGCCCACAGAAGCTGCCGCCGATGTGGCCGCGACGCAGCTGGCCAGACTGCCAGAACCCCGCGCTAGCTTGCAAGGCTCTGGGGCGCCTCGGCAGGCAGTGGCTGTGCAAGGCTCCGGGGCACCTCGGCGGGTGGCGGCTGAGGGGATTCCCGTGGCAGAGGCGGCGGCCTGTCTTCGTCCTCGGCCACCGCCTCGCCCAGCGGGACGACGATGGTGCCTCAGGGCTCCCCGCGCGCGACAGGAGGTGAAAGCAGCCGGCTCACGGCCAACCCAGAAGGAGCAGCAGAAGCTGCTGCTGCAGCAGCACCACCGGCGCGCCCGCCAGCAGAGGGGAGGCGGGCCGAGGAGGGGAGGGAGGAAGGAATGATGCGTGCCAATCAGGGTGAGGGAGAGGAGGTGGCGGCGGCGGAGCCATAGGGCTTAGTGGCTTGTTGCACCCCGCCAACCATCTGGTGGAGTACAGGGAAAGGGGAGGCCGCCGGCAAAGCCATGCAGCTCCCCCACTTGCTGGGGCGCAATGAGCCACTAAGTCCTATGGGAAGGACGCCTCTGATTAGCCACAGAATTGCTTTGCTGATTTTTCTCATCTTCTTTTAATTATACAACTGCTTTTGGGGGGTCCTAGCTTCATGCAGGGGAGACTGGGGGCAAAGGGGAGGCTGGCCTGCCGAGTGCCCAGGGCGGCGCTAAGCTGCTGCTCCCGGCGCCGTGTGCAGGCAAAACGGGGTGGCAGCGCTGCCATTGTCCCGCGTGCTCCACTTTCGGGGGCAGCAGAGGCTTTTCGGAGGGGGATTTTGGTCCGAAGGGGGTGCACAGGACAGGCAGCGGCCTTGGCAGGTTTCCCTAGCAGCCCGGAAAGTCGGCCTATGTGAATAAAATAAGACTAGGCCGAGTAGATTCGGCCTTGCCTTGCCTTCGCCCCGCCCCCAACCCAGCTGGCCAATTGGCTGCGGGCAGGGGGCGGGGCGAAGGCAAGGCAAGGCCTAGTCTCATTTTATTCACGTAGGCTGACTTTCCAGGACCCTGGAAGCCCAGAGGAGGGTAGGGCAGTAGGGCGGGTTCATAAAAAACTTTTTTTTAAAGTGCCTGCTCCAAAGGTCATGTCTTACTAAACTAGGGATTATATAGCTATATCTGAAATTTCATGCATATCAGTTAATATCTTGACCCTGCTGCACTGAATTGAAATTTCAGCCTTCACGACATAGGAAAACAGCCAAGTAAACAGCTGTTTTCTTGGAGGAGGGTCAAGATATTATCTGATATACATGAAATTTCACATATAGCTATATAATCCCTGGTGTAGTAAGATAAGACCTTTGGAGCAGGCATTTTAAGAAAAAAGTTTTTTATGAACCGGTCTAGTAGGGCAGTAATTGTTCCTTGATCATTTGTCACCCCCCTTCAGGATGGCACACGGGGCGGTCCACACCCCCTTCCTATCCCCCTGTCTGCCACATTGGCTAGTTTTGGCCTCAGAGTGGCATATGAAGCAAGGAAGTATGGATCTAGGTAATCTAGAGACTTGTAGATTGCTTCATCTTATACAGAGGATGCTTGTTTTAAGGTACAAGCAAAGCTGAGCACAGAAAAGAAAAGTATTAGCCAATCTTTTTCACCATCCAGTGGGGGGGGGGTTCTCTTTGTTCACTAATCCATCTCTTGTTCAATGTATCTTTATAGCCCTGATCTTTATCACCGTCCACTGTGTCCTTGATACATATTTGATGTCATAAAACATTCCATGCTCATTGCTAATAGTATGCCTACTTCAGTACAGTATCTATCATTTCTCTTTAATTCCTCTGTGTTACAGGCAGCTTTAAGTGCCTTGAAACAGTTTTCAGAACAAGGACTGGATCCACTGGAAGGAACTGTAAAGGCTGAAAATGGTTCATTTGAAAAGTAAGACCCGCTTTCACAGTATTCTTTTGGGTACATGTGTGCTTGCTTAACTGGACTTTTTACATGAGTGGTGTAGATGTACTTGGATCTTTCCAAAATCTGTGGCCTCTTCTGATCTCATAGTCATGTAAAGCTTGTAACAATTTGGTGCCATTGCTGAGAGTAGTTTTCAGAATCACTTTGGATTGTTATTAACCGGGGTCATTTAGTGTGCTAAGATGAAGTATAAATTTAAATAACATAATTTGACCATCCTCTTTAACATGGTCTTTTAAATATGTGAAATCTGTGAATTCGTCATATTTTAGAAACATTTTTATTCTTGGCAGCTGAGAGATCCCATATAAAGATGAGGGCAGGTAGTATGAATTTGGTTTTTGACCTTAATAGTTTGGAGTCAGTTTCCTTCATTTAAGCACTTCACAAGGTCCACCTCTCAGTAATCTAGAATACTGAGCATTCTGATGTGCACAAACAGATCGATACCTTTATGGAACTGCTGCGCAAGCAAGCTTCCTAGTCACATTGCTAGAGGAAGCTGCACTTTCATCGAGCCTGCTGTCTCTTGCACATAATTGAAGGTGGAGAAGTTCCATGTCCACATCATATTTCCTTTAGCCGCAATAATTTCTAGAACTGGTCAAATACCTCTGACAGTGCAATCCTATACATGTCAAGACAGAAATGAGCTCCACTGAGGTCAGTGGGACGTATTCTGAGGTGGGTATAGAATTCTCGCCTGAGCTGCATAGTGGGCATTAAAAAATATCAGTCTGTGAAGAACTGCAGAGCAAGGCAAATTTTGTTGCTTTGCAATTAGAGATGTGAAGGCCCAGGGGGGAAACTGAAGAATCGGCAGGGAAACTTTATTAAAAATCAATTTTCTAGTTGTTTTCTCAATTTGTTTATGAAAAATGGGGGGGGGACCTAAATCCATTTCCCCCTGGCCCTTCACATTTCTATTTGCAAATAATATATCCCACAGATTATGCCAGATTTCCATGTATTTCTGATTTGTGAAGTAAGTGCTATGATAAGCATCCTGCCTTGTGAAGCCTGCAGTATTATAGATGGGAAACAGAATTGAAGTACAGTAGCTTTGTACTACATTAGATTTAAATGAAGGATGCTAAATACACCCCCTGCTCTACCTTTGTGTGTGTCATTTCTGTTTCGTTTTTAAGTATGCAGATGCAGACATCAGAAGCAATCGTGTGCAGAACGTACAGATTGATTGATTATAATATTAGATGAATGTACCAAAAATTATCAAATTGTTTGTGCACCGGGCATGGGTAGATAGCTGTATTCCTCTTCCTCTACCTGAACCTGGTTTGGCTGAACCCCAGACAGGAGCATGTTTTTGTTAAGCAAGCGATGTTGGAGAAAAGCAAGAGGCTGATATATAGTGGCTATTTGTAAACTAATTTAATCAGAACCATTTACCACATGATCTCACCAGCATAGTATCTGAACATAAATATTGTTGTTTCACTTTAAAATGTCCCCCCTTGCGGTGACCTTTGAATCTTATGTGCCATCTGCTAATAAAAATGTCTTAAAGATGTGCAACCCTGGACCTTACCGCTCTTGTTAATGTATTAATCTTTCAGACAAGTCAAGCATCTGGGAGAAAATGCAGACAATAAACAGACTAACTCAGGCACCATTGCTCAGGACTGCAAGGATTCAAAGGCTGTCGTCTAGGAGCTTCCCAGCACCCGCGGCTGCCACTGCACCCATATAAACCTGTCAACACGCAACAGGGTGTATGTGTACAAGGAAATGAATGACTAATACCATTATTTGAGTCTTATGTGAAGACAACACTATTCTAACACAGGAGATAGTCTACATGGTACTGTTTATTGAATGGGGGAGAAATAAATAAAACTGGCGGTTTCCCCTCCAAACCTTAAAAAAACTACTGGAGTTTTAAACAGCAAATAATTAACTAAGACTTGGTTGGAGAAATTAAGTTTACAGTTGCTTAATACTCTGGAGGAAAGGAAAAGTCAACATTAGGTTGAGTTATACGACTCCTTTATAGTGTAGAATAAGTTCAGCTTTCCTCTCTTTTTTTTAATTATGCTTGAATATTTTGAAATTAATCAATGACAGTGCTGTGAGAGTTGTAGTTGTTGTCTTCATATATAGTCATACAGCTTCTCTTTCTATGCCAACATTATGCATTCTTCATAGTCTTACGGAATACATTATGCCTGTAAGATGCACAACTCCAAGTTGTTTGCAAACTGAAGTTTAAATCATGACAAGTATTTGCTTGAACGTTAATGACCGGTCACAATACGCTACAAGAGAAAGCAGTGGTGGTATTTGATTTCCCTTGCCATTTGTTGATTGAAGAGGCACCTTGCTTCCAAGAAACTCATTCCTCCCTTTGTTCTCTGTTGTGTGAAACACATCGACACCTCATTCTGTGTTTTGGATCAATCTCTCATTCGCATCAACTGAGTGTTTTTAATAACTACATTCTGACCTCGAAAAGTAGAAAACGATGGCAACGTCATCTCGGAGGACAAAAAGTGGTGGAGCAGGTGTGTAAACTGCCAGTGGGGCAGAGACAGAAATTTGCATTTTTATTCTGTACTGGCATATACAAATTAAGCAAGTGGCCAACGCAGTAAAACCACGTCAGTTCATGTATACAGTGGTGGTGTCATCTCTTCTTTAATTTGTGAATAACACTAGTGAAATGTGTCACCTAAGATAGGAGGCTGCCTTAGACAGTTCTCCCCTTCCCTGTCTCAAAACACAAAAAAAATACAGAAATATGCATAAGTTGCAAAATGTCTGCATGTCACAAAATTTGTGTGTGTAGAAATTGGTGTTATCTCAATGTGTTTGTGTGTGTAAAACAAAGAATATGCACACCACTGACCACTCGCAAACAAGGCAGTGTGCCTTTCATTGCATTTGTCAGACAAATAAGGGACCAACGTAGTTGTATGTGTGCTGCAACAGCTGGAAGTGCCCATAGTTCATTACTACCTGGTACCTTCTGATCATAGAACGGACTTACTGTCTGCCACATAGGCCATCTAAGCACCATTTTAACCAGAATTCTAAATTGCTCCCAGGCAGACTAGGGAAAATCAGGCCACGTTGGAAAGACCTTATGCAGGCATTCAGGGCTACAAAACAATAAACATGAGAGTGGGGTTGCGTTCACTTGCCTTGACCCCACTGTCACACCCTGCACCAGCCTCTCCTGAATGCTATCTCTGAACATATTTGCAAGTTCCAGCACATGCATATTCATCGGGCTTCCCCACTGCAGACATGCCTTGGGGAGGGGCCAGCACAGGACATGGCAGCAGGGGCAGGGCATCTGAGGGCAACCCTGCTCTCCCCTCTCACGCAATTATTGTGTGACCCTGAATGTCCAAATAGGGCTAAAGAAAATTCCCAAGCACAGTAAAATCACCAGCTTTTGGAAGAAGAGAGCTGGATCCTCTTTTATGTGAACAGACCTTCAAATTTGCAGATACCCTCAAGTCTATAGAGCACTATGAAGGCCTAGAAGCTTGCAAGATGGGCACTAGCATGTTAGCACTTGCCTAAAACTGTATGGGAGTACAACGCTAACAATGGAAAGCGGTTTCTGAGCTGGCTTTCTGTCTCCTGCTTCTTAATATCAAGAGGAATTCTGAGAGCTAATTTTCTACCCATAGTTATATTTCTTTAAGTGTTATCACTATCTAGCCACAGGCCTTACATGTTAATATTCATAAGCCTTGTCTCTTCTCTGTGAATTCCAACACCTATCTAAGCAATTTCCTGAGAAAATAATCTTTTTTTCTTCTTACTAGTCCTACGGAGCCGCAGGCAGGATTTGTTTCTGTTACCCATGATACCATTTTTGCAGAGCCAGGTTTGAGATTCATTAAGGATTGAGGCTCAGTGCAACAGTTAGAAATTATGTAGTATAGCTACTCTTATTTTAAAGGGCTAAGGGACCCATTTGTAACAGGTTACAAGCCTAATTTTATTGTCAAGTAATATTTTAATTAGGCCCTAAGGCCCTACGAAGCACACAAGAGAAGGATTTTCATCAGGAAAACCAAGAGCCTAATGCAATTAAAAAGAAGGAATTTGAACTGGTCGATGTCAGCCCAAATGATGGCCTCCAATTGCACATTTAACCTTTCAACAGATGGTGCATTTTCTTTACTCATATGTGAATGCTGTTTTTTTAAAAATTATTTGTTTTTGGTGACCCTTAAACTACTGATACATTGTCTGCAGAGCTCTGAAGGCTCTGCAACGAGATTATGAAAACTGATTCAAGCCAAGAAAATGATCAATTTGCATCTGGCGCATGGCATGGCTGCAAATGTCCTACAGTCCTAGAATATGGCCTCAGTTGCAGAATCTGTTTTCTGCTGCAGAGGATATGAAGTTTAATTTCGAAAGGACCCCATGACTATAATGAAAATCTGGTTGCAGATTAAGCAAACTTCAGTACATTGTTGCATTCACATCTAAGTTTGTGTTGGGTTCTATGGATACCGTGGTGGATGTGTATTTATGTTTGAAATACAAATTGTATTATTTATTTAGAATATATACTTACATATGACATTCTTCAGAAAAACCTGCAGAGCATTTCCCCCAAACAGCAGAAAAATCAAAATAATGCATAGCTAGTTGACATCAATTGAAAACACTGCATTTAAAAGGCTAGGTCCATAAGAATGCCTGGTGCTGAAAGGATAGCATTATTGACATCAAACAAGTCTCCCTATGGAGGGTATTCCACAAACAAGGAACCACCACTAAGAAGACTCTGTCTCTGGTAGCCAGCTGCACGAGTTTGGATTGAGGGGGCCCAAAGAGGAGGAGAGCCTTTGAAGATGACTGCAATACTGGTTAGTATGGGAGTAGGCTTTCTTTCAGGTACCTGAGCCCCAAGCCATTTAAGGTAAGTACCAGCATGTTGAATTGTGCTCAGGAACTGATCAAAAAGCAGTACAGTTCTTTTGCTACAGCCACTTATGTTCCCATCAACGAGTCCTAGTCCACAGCCAGGTGTATATTTCTATTCATCTGCTTCTGAAGTAACTGGCAAATAATTTAAGAATAAGGGGGAAATGTTTGTGGATCTCAGTTTATTTCAGGATAGAAATAATTGTTCTGTACCAGGGGTCAACAGCCTTTTTCAGCCATGGGCCAGTCCACCGTCCCTCAGACCATGTGGTAGGCAGGACTATATTTTGAAGAAAAAAATGAACCAATAAATGTGCCCCACAAATAACCCAGAGATGCCTTTTAAATAAAAGGTCACATTCTACTCATGTAAAAACACGCTGGTTCCTGGACTGTCCATGGGCCGGATTGAGATGGCGATTGGGCCTTAGGTTGCCTATCCCTGTCCTATACTATGCTCTTTATTAATTCTTTGTAGTATAATTGGCTAGTTTGTTCTTTCACTGTGAATAGTTATGAACTATCTTATTGTGCACATTCATCCCAAATATTGGGGAGTAAAGATACTCAGATGCACTGAGCTGTGGGCCAACATATCAAGGAGAGAATTATGATAGGAGCCTATGCAGAGTCCTTCAAGCCCAAATAAGTACACACCCTGACTCCAGGTGGCATTCCAAATGCTTCAGAGTTGGCTTCTCCCCTTGAACTGTTTTGGTTGCTCCAAATCAGGAGATGTGGAGAACGGGGGTCCTTTTGCATTGGCCACTTGGGCAAAGATCAGGAAGTCAGAGTGACATGTGAAACAAATGCTTCCACTGGAAATGCATTTGGTACCTTGTGTCAACATCGCTGCATCATTGCTGGTAAAGGCAGGCAGCATTCATCTGATCCTAGATGCCAGTATCGGTGGAGGGTACAAAAGGCAATGCTGTAACAAAGCTTTGTAATAACATCCTCTACTATTCACTTTTAAAATTTGTTAGGGAGGGTTGGTTCCTCCTTTCTGCATGTCCTTTTTAGTTCATCTATGCTCCCTGACACTTGTGCATTATCAAAGAAATATTAATGGCTAGAATTATCAGTGAAAGCATCTAATGCTGATAGAATTTTGCATTGGTGCAGAAATGTTTATCCATATCATCAATATAGTTTATTATAATTGAATCATAGAGCAGTGTATTTCCCCTGCAGCATTCGCCGCAAGCCTCCTGTTGAGGGGGAGCATCTTGGCTAAGGCCATCTAGTTGACGGTCTAATTGAAGTTTCTGAAGGGCATGCAGATATTACCAGAATGCTCATGCCAACTCTTGCGAAATAAGTGTTTTCAAGAACAATGAAAGATGATCGGCAGAATGAGCCAACATTATTAAAAATGACCTTTTATTTTTATTTCTAAAAACAGATCCAATATTTTCAAGATTAAGAGGTCTGAGTAATGAGGAGTCTAAAGTTTCATTTCCATGATGGCTGAAAACTATTGTATAAAAAACTGCCTTTCGGGCCAAACTTCAAATGTGCTTAATTTGTCTCCTTTCGTTTTGATGGCAAAGCAGGCATGGAACTTCGATCTGCATTGGACCTTGTAGCACTTGTCTGTTGAAAATCGCTCTCTCCTGGCAACTTTTTTTACCCCAGACGTACTGTTTACTGCAAATTTATTTTTTATTTGGCACCTTCAGGGACAAATAGTAGAAAGGTAGGGGTGATGTTCAGCATAAAACTGGTGTGGGCCCCTGATCCAGATCAAGAATGTGAAGTGGAGCAGTGGCCCTATTTCTATCCCCCCCCCCAAAATTAGAGCAGTTAGGAAAAGCACTCTGTGACTAACATATTGTGTAGTTTCACCCTTAAGAGAGCAGATTGCAGGAAAAATTGGAGCATAGGGTTGATTGCCACCTAAAAGAAACATACCAGTAGCATTTGATGAAGGTAGTTTTTTAAAGAAGTTTCAAATAATTTGTAACTCTTTGGAATTAATCAGACTACTTTAAAGACAAAGCACAGAAGAGACTAGATATGCACCGCTCTTAACACTCCCACTTTCATCTTTGCTGAAAATGTATCTGAAGCTTGATACTTGATATTCCCATCAGATAGGGTGCTTTCCCCTTATTTTTGAGAACCACGGTAGTTGTGAAATATTTCAATTCAACAGCCATTCATGTAGTCTTTGGAATTATTTCCTCATAGGTTAGCTGCTGCAGCTCCAAGAATCTTATTCAGCAATAGATTTCCAAGCATCCCTGTTAACTGATAAAACTTTGGAAGCCTGAAGCTACTTTTAATATTATTTCATTACTTGCAGAGAAGAGGAGCAAATAAAGTCTTCGGGTTGGTTTCTATAAAACGGGTTTGGGGATCCTGTGGCTCTACAGATGTTGCAACTCTTATCACCCGCAACCCTTATTTATGATGGCTGGGGCTGATGGGGGTTGGAGTCCAACGACCTGTGGGGGGCCACAGGTTCCCCAGGCCTGCCATAAAGAGTTTTCCTCCCCAGATATTCATCAGTAGACACCTGAATTTGAACTGCATCATGACTATTTGGTACTGAAAGGAACTGTGACCCAGTGCAGATTATTCACGAATTTGACTCTCACCTACGTGCCTTTTGAATTACATCACTGTCTTATACCTAGCCATGAATCCATCCAGGAAACTCCAGCTGGTTCAGTGTGCAGGTGTTCTCCTCTTCAATCATAAAGGCTACCATCAGCACCTAGAATATTTAATTTCAAGTGCAGTTAAATCATAGTGAGGCTCTCAAGGGCCATTCAGACAAAACAGAGGAAGGCAGTTTCATGAAGAGCAAAATGTTTCCCTCTCAGTGCTGGAAAAGCAGATCACCTCCCCACATTGACACATGCAAGGTTCTTTTCAACACTGCTCCACTTGCTACGTTATTTATTTGTGCATATTTTATGGATCCTTTTTTTCTGTCTGAGAAGAAATGAGCCAACCAAAGTTGCTTTTTAAAGGTCCGTTGATTTCAACAGGAGAGAACTAAATATGTGAGCCTTCCTGTTGAAACCAGGGCTTAAGTACACTTAACTTTGTTGGATCATGTCCTATTAGCATTTTTTAAAGAAAAACAGCACCAGTGAGTACCAGCATGTGTATCCTTAACTTACTCTGAGAGGCTTATTAGCTATGCCATACAGGAAGCACTGATGTAGCAGAACGAATAGCTATTTTGCCATGATTAAGTCTGAGTTTGAATCCTTGGCCTGATACAATGAATGGGACAACCTGGATCTTTCCCTACCCCATCCTGGCCGCCACGTCTATCCTGTGAGCTGCTCATTATAGGCACCAGTATGTGTAAGAAATTCATTATCCTTAATTCTGAATAAGCAAAAGCCTTTCTGTTCAGAAGCTAAAATCTGTTCGCATAATTCAATTTTAGCTGGAAATGACACAATTCCCTGCAGCCTTCATGGTGTGACTACGCACAAATACATCTCAGAGTGATTTTAAGTAATTCCATCATTTGAAGCAATGCTGGTTAGACTACTAATCATCTTATGCTACAAAAGGAAGCTGCAGCTCTCAGAAATAGCAGTTTCGGTGAGCCACGACTGTTGGAAGAGAAACTAGTAAGTAGTGGGTGAATCATAGAGCACATTATCAGCTCAAGGGAGGCAACAGCAAGCCATGCAAGCTGAGAATTATCCAACATTCCTCTGTGGCTGCACGTTACAGGGGGAAATTCAGAAACAGCTGGCAAGCTAACTTAGCAAGCTTGTCCATGGCTGATCGAACCACAGGGTTCAATAGTAAACGGTTTGAAAGCTACTAGTTTCATACAGCTTGGGCTCAGGGACCAAATGGTTGGGCAGGGGGAAGTCAAAGGGCAAGCCAGGACCTGGTTGGCACAACTGAGTTGAGGGGAAAGGAGATGAAATTGGGCTGAAGTATGGGATGCTGGTGGCGCTGTGATCTAAACCACAGAGCCTAGGGCTTGCTGATCAGAAGGTCGGTGGTTCGAATCCCCGCTCCCGTTGCTCAGTCCCTGCTCCTGCCAACCTAGCAGTTCAAAAGCACGTCAAAGTGCAAGTAGATAAATGCCGGTAGGTACCACTCCGGCGGGAAGGTAAAAGGCGTTTCCGTGCGCTGCTCTGGTTCACCAGAAGCGGCTTAGTCATGCTGGCCACATGACCTGGAAGCTGTACGCCAGCTCCCTCGGCCAATAATGCGAGATGAGTGCCGCAACCCCAGAGTCGTCCGCAACTGGACCTAATGGTCAGGGGTCCCTTTACCTTTACCTTTATGACCCAGTAAACTTAGAAGAGACAGGCAGGCAGGGCTGAGCAGGATTACAGGCATATGCTGCATGTTTTGTGATTTTAAATCTCTGCTGGAGTTCTCTCACCAAAGTGTACTTGCCCCAAAGTTGGATCTTGGCATCCAGGAATTCTCCTTTCTGTGTTGTTATTTTTTTGCTGCACCAACACTTATGTGGTTTGGAATTGTTAGTTACACTGAATCAGCCTATCTGCCACTCAAAAGACCTTCTGCATCATCTGGAAACACCTGAGAACCAACCCCAATTGTGCCCCAACTTTAACAAGCTCTTAAGTTAGGAAACACATGTTTGTTTGCGACGGAGGCTGATTTAAAGGCTTTGTAAGCCTAGATTTTGCATTTAAGAATTTGTTTGTTTTCAGTCATTCTGCCATATTCCTCTTAGCAGCCAAGAACACCAAGCGCCTGAATTCCTAAGTGTGCTGATCTGATGTGAGCTGTGCTGTTTTTAATTATTTATACAGCACCAGAAGTGTGCAGGATGCTTTATAGACAAAAGGCAATATCCCCTTAAGGGCTTACAGTGTGAGAGCCAACTCCTACCCAGTGTTCACTGCTCTTCCCTAGAATAGTCCCAGTGGAATCAAGAAGGCCACAGAGTACTTGGTTGGGAAGGAAATGCAGCATCAGACTGTAAGTAAAAACATAATGTTATCAGGGACATAAAATTTAGTGTTAGTGAAGGGGAGACAAGATTCTTGGTTGAAGAAGCAGCACCTTACAGGGGGTTGTGCATTTCGTTTCATTTATGATTCTGTTACCTGTATAAACACACACACACACATGCATCCTGCATCTTAGGAGGCTGTAGCAGAAGTGTGGAATGGTTTTTCTTTAAAAGAAAGGCCTTAGGGATTAATATTATCAGGAAGGCCTGGCTAGCAAAATCAATATAGCCTACTAGAACATTTTTGCCAAAGGAAACCACAAGGAATTTACCCCACCCACCCCACACAACAGTAGGAGTGGTTCTCTGCAAACACATATAACCCTCATCAGAGTTTTCATCCTATAAAGAAAGGATCGTTCTGAGAACTGATAGAGGATTGAAACAAACACAGGTGACATCAGTACTAGGAGAGGTGCAGCCTTCTTGGCAATGGAAAGACTGATAGGATATAGAGCACATCTGTGTGCAACTCTTAACTCTCCAGCTGGAGGAGGAGGGAGACTGATTTCTTGTGGAGAAAATTAGGTATGTGGAAGCTGTTTCTGAGTTGCAAGATGAAACTACCAGGCAGGTTTCAGTAATGGATTAAACTCAGGTTTTAATCGCTATGGAGAGGAATATTGAAAACAGTATGCAGGAATCTATGGGACAAAGTGGGAAATAGCTTCATTGAGACAACATGGGAGGGGAGATAAGAGCTGGGAAAGAGAAAGTCCCATCCTGCTTGATTCCTTGGTGGATGTAGGAGCTCTGCATCCATGTCAGGGATCACCAACATACACTAGTACCTCTCATGGAGCCTGTGAAAGGTCTTGGCACATATCCCCTCAAAAATCCCCAATGCACAAAATATTGTTTGCTCTTCCTGTTCAGTTCCTGAGGGATTCGAGCTTACTAGTCCCAGCTGCTCAGTAGGATAGATATTTCTATTTTATATTTAACCCTCTGTGATCTTGCACTACAATGTCCTCATATTAAATTGTGTAGTAGGACATCAATCATCTTCCCTTCAAAAACTGATATCCCATCATAGGGATTCACCATCTAATCTATCAACTAAGGGCACTCAATACACATTAAATTTAAATTTAGCACCTGAAGCCCTTCACTTTTCCTCTTACCATATAATACCTTTGCCTTTAATCTTGGCTTTTTGATATTCCATATAAACTTAATCATCATTTGCTTCTATTTATTTAATACTGAGTTATTTTAACTGGGAGAAGTTTAAATAAGAAGTTAAATTTAAGTATTATTGCCATCTTTACAACAGCAATCATACCTGAAGACAATAAAAAAAATTGCCATTCTAGCAACAAACATAAGCCACCTTTGTACAAGCGTTCATACTTATTTTTATATAGGCCGTGTACTTTTTCTAGTAATCTTATACTCATGTATAAGGTTGGGTTGCCCAATCATAGTTATAATAAAATTTTATTTGTTTTTTTATGATCAGTATATATATTTAAGCCTATTATTTCTGTTTTGTCTATGTTCAGTCTACCCTGCCACTTTCCCATGTATTAAAATTTGATTCTGTATCTCCTTCAGCAAACCCATAAGTTCAGTTTGTCTTAGTACTATATTGTCTGCATATAATTTTATTTTCCCCCTTTTCTCCAATTTTAACCCCATGAATGTTTTCAATATATCTTAGTTTTATTGCCAGAGGTTCGATGGCTAACATGAAAAGAAGAGGAAGTCGGCAGCCTTGCCTAATCCCTTTAGATAACTTGAGGGTTTTTTAGTCACCTCTTTATAATATTTTTTTTGCCATAGTGTCCTTATAGATAACCAGAACACATAACCTAATATTATCTCCAAATCTGAATCTCTTCAGTGTTTCCATGAAAAATGGCTGTTCGATATTATCAAAGGCTTTTACTGCATCTAAAAAGAGTAGTGCTGCTTCTTGTTTAGTATTGTAGGCCAGATCTAGTATATGCAAAATCTTACTGATATAGTCTCTCATTGTTTTGCTTCCAAATGAAACCAAATTTATCTAGATTTATTTGCCTGACGGTTATGGTCTATCCAGGAAAAAACTTGTAATCCGTATTTAATAATGATATAGGTTTATATGCTGTACTAAACAGGAATCTTTACCATCTTCAGGAATGATGATATGGACTTCTTTCAGGCATTTCTTACATGCTATACCGGTAATTTAATTGTTCTAGTTAAAGGATTAATTAATATTGAGGCAATATTGCTGCGGACCCATTTGGCCCAGGTACTTTCCTTTCCTTTAAATTAATGTTTCCCAAACTTGGATTTCCAGTTGGGTTTGGGCTATAATTCCCATCATTCCTGACCACTGGTCCTGTTAGCTAGGGATGATGGGAATTGTAGTCCAAAAACAACTGGAGACCCAAGTTTGGGAAACACTGGTTTAAATCCTTCATTACCACTAGTGTCATCTCTTCTGAGATTGCCTGTTGTTGATCTTCCCTGGGCAGTTCTGCAATGTTTTCACTAGAAAAATACTGATCTATATCTTTTTGCTCAGGATTACTTGTTTGGTGCAACTTTGAGTAGAACTTTAAAAACTCATCTACAATTTCATTCAGTGAGGTTGTTTTACCTTCCCTCTTTATTACTGGTATCTGCTTCTTTTGTTGTCTCTTTTTCAATTGGTATGCAAGTAGTTTCTGGGCATATATCAGCAAAAAACTTAAATATTATGAGTATCTATTTGTAAAATTGTAATTGATCTTATTTTCTTTAATAAAACATCTTTTACACGCAAGCTTCTAAACTTAACCAAAAATTGCTGTCAAACTTAATGCTTTCAGAATAATGCTCTTTCAGGAGGCTAGAGGCTATGTCATCTTGTACCAGTAGGTAGGAGAACAATAGTCTTTAGTCTGGGCTGGAGCTGGAAGTTGAAAAGAGACACAGAGACTCAAACCTGTTCTTTGTGGTGAGACTAAAGCTATGGCTGAAGTCTCTCACCACTTAGAGATTGGGCACATGTAACAATATTGCTTTCTACCTTGTATAAGTTCTTTAATAAGAAGGCATCTAGCTGGTTCCCTTGGAATCAAGTTCAGGCCACCAGCAGGATACAGAAGCTTCCTCGAGATTCTGCTCATCTACCTCACTTCCACCTCCAGAACAGAGTTCAGATCATAATCTCCAGTCTGGAGTGCAAGCTGCCTTCCTTCAGACTTCCCCTTTGTGCTTTTGCTGGGTGCTCACTCAAATGGCCGCACTCTGCTCTGTTGCGGAGCCATTGCCCTTGGCGACCACAGGGAACATAAGAAGGGAGCTCAGTAAGGACTCTCTCCTTCCTAGCCCAGCCCTTCAGTCCTTCAAATGGACGAAACTGCCCATTCCTGCAGAGGGTCTGGTGAAATGGAAGCTGAAGAGCTGTCCTTGCTACAAAGGCCTATCTAGTTCACCATCCTATCTCCCACAGCGGACAACTAGGGAAGGCCTGGTCCACAAACAGGACATGTTGTTGCCCAGCAACTGGCAATTTAAAACCTCTTGCAATCTTTTGCTATTGCAGATCCACACACAGAAGCCAAATTCCTTGCATGAATCTCTTTTGCTGATTTAGGCTGATAATCTTACCAATTTAATGCAAATGCATAAGCTAACAGCAATGATTTAAAAAGAGGGTGTTAAGATAAGTATATAATGGAATCTTCATTTAACTTTGGCTGCTTTGTTACAGTCTTGGCATTTTTAAAGGGTGAATTGTGTTACGCTTCATTAAGAATTCAAAGCTTTTAATACCCACATGGAAACAATTGGTTTTAAAAACAGCCAGCTCATCCCTTCCAATAAATCTTTTACATATGACACTATATGTAAACCGTAGGCTGCTTTTAAACAAAGCCCTGTTTCGAGTATTAGCAGCCCTGCATGATTAAACAAAGCGCTTGGGATCCAATCTTGAATTCCTTCCTCTTGGTACAGGCTTCATCTTTGCACCACTTACAGGGGAAATTAATCCCATGCAACCCTCTGGAGCAGAGGTTGGCAGAACATGGGATCTAGTAAGTAGCCCAGTGGATGGTTTGCTGCAGATTGGCAAATGTTTCTGACTTCCAGTAGTTTAACAATGTAGTTGGCTAGCGTCACATCCACACAATGCCTTTATATCACTTTAATAGCCATGGAGAATCCTGGGAACAGTAGTTCATTGAAGGTGCTGACCTCACATAAATACAATTCCTAGCACATGTAACAAACTACAGTTCTCAGGATTCTCCATGGCTGTTACAACAGTATAGCAGTACTTTAAAGGGATGGTTCAGATGAGACCTAAAAGGCTCCCCAGTTTTCAAAAGTAAGTCATTGGAATCCTTGTTATTGTTGTGACCCAGCTGTAACATTTGTAGATTTAGCTTAAGAAAAAACTGAAGGTGAGATATGATAGAGGTTATGTTATATACTGAGAACACGGATACAGAGTTTTCCACTCCCTCATACTATTTTGCACCTGGCCTTAGTTCATGAACCTCAGTATGGTAGTAAAAGAAATGAAGGAGGGCCCATGTAGCAAGTGTGAGGGCCTCCATATGATAGTGAACTACAGCTCCCATCATCCCTAGCCACTGGTCATGCTTGCTGGGACTGATGGGAGTTGCAGTTCAGCAACATCTGCAGGGGGGCAAAGTAGTGATCACAGTAGAGCAAATGATCTTGGAGTCAAGATATAGTTAACGACTCCTATGAAGAGTGTGTGTGAAATAAATCTGAATAGATTATCCATGGTTGTACCAGAATGCATCTTCCAATGCCTTCAATAGGCTCCCCCACATTCTTGCATCTATGGCAAATGCTAGAAGAGCGATATATGATCCTTGTCATAGCTATGTGTGCTTTGCACACAGGTTTGTGGGTTTGGGGAGGATGGAGAAATGCCAACTGGCAATCTATAACTGGCAGTGTGTTGGTAACCTAAGTGATGCTGATGTTAAGGGAGGCAAAGAGATTAATATGCAGTTTCATTATGTCAATATTGCACTTTCCTTAATAAAGAGCCTTCGTTTGCCATCTGTTTAAATCTGCTTGTTTCTCTAGAATTAATCTTTCATGCCCCCTAAACGCCCACATCCACATGCCATCTGGGTAATTCCTTTTCCCTGTAGCTTTCGGTCATCTTTCCAGTGAATTGTGTGAACGTTTCCAATGATTCAGGGGCACTGTAGAGAGGAAGAGACAAAACAGTTAATTTGTTCCACTATTTTTGTTTCTGTTTTTCATCCTTCTAGCACATGGGTAGGCAAACTAAGGCCTGGGAGCCAGATCCAGCCCAATCGCCTTCTAAATCCAGCCCGCAGACGGTCCGGGAATCAGCGTGTTTTTACATGAGTAGAATGTGTCCTATGTGGGGCATAGGAATTCGTTCATTTTTTCCTTCAAAATATAGTCCGGCCCCCCACAAGGTCTGAGGGACAGTGGACCTGCCCCCTGCTGAAAAAGTTCGCTGACCCCTGTTCTAGCATGACAAAGGTCTGAGCCAGGTGAAACCACCTCAGTGGGTTGTAAATAGTCTAGCCTTCCTTAAAGATGCAGAAACATTGTATAAGTTTCTCTGTTTTAACAGCATCACAGTGCAATTGATGGTTTGGTTCTAATTTTTCAAAGGCCTGCCATACAAGCTCAACATGATGCTTGTGGGAGGTAGCTTTTAGAGAGAGAAGCAAGATATCCAAAGACTTATGTGACTATTTCTAATGGTGTAAGTCTGTGACCATGAGGGTCAAAACAGCAACAACAAACTATGATAGTATCAGTATTGTGACCTCAGTAGTTCAACACACTGAGTGGCAAATATTAAGAAGTTAAATGAGGCAAAGTATGTGGGCCAAAGGCACAAATGACATTTTTCATGACTGACTCGTGTTGGCAATATTGCAATAATTATGATGTATAAAAAGTAACACAGAAAAACAGTCAATTGCAGGTTGAGAGCTAAAAAAATCATATTTTCCCACAATTAGATACGGGAGTGGTGTTTATCCTCATGCTGGATGGGGCATGGTACTTTGGGCCCATTGAAACGGATTGCTCTGCATTATCTGTATTATAGCAAACTTAACTAGAACAAAATAAAAAAAATTCCTTCCAGTAGCACCTTAGAGACCAACTAAGTACTTAGAGACCAACTAAGGTGCTACTGGAAGGAATTTTTTTATTTTGTTTTGACTATGACAGACCAGCACGGCTATCTACCTGTAACTTAACTAGAACAGTCCTTCTGCCACTGAGAAATTCCCCCTTCAGCAGCATGGCCAACACCAGCTGCAGCAAACACTATCTGTAAGGCCACGTTGCAGAATCCTGTTGGAAATTCCCAGAGCCATTTGGGTTTAAAAACAACAACAAACTAACTAATAATCGAGCCCCATCCATCTGTTGGGTTTCTTTCTGTTTCCTCGTGTTCTTTTTGTTTTGGTAAAGGGATGTTTTAATAGTGGCCAAACTCCACTTTCCATACACCTGAAGTTAAATGATCTCGTTCCCATGGACTCTCCCACAAATGCTACACTAGCCTGTGATTTATATAAAAGTAGCTGTTCCCTTAATTTCACCCACAATAGCCTCATTCTTACTGTATGAACCTGCTTTGTCAGTATTTGCTTTGATTTATGAAAGATTTCAACCTACCAAAATAACTATCCCTTTTTCTTTTCATTAAAGCTAATCCCCACAAAGACACTTTCATCTGATGATTAGCCATGCTTCAGTAAGCCCTGCTAACCAGAGGCTAAGTTATTGATGTGTTAAAGATGTAATCACAAGGGCTCAAGGCAGCCAAAGAAATTGCACCATGTTATCAGACAGTATTACTATGTAATGGTGCCTTGCCTGATAATTTAACCAGTTATCTGTGGCACACAGTTGTCCACAATGTGTTTAAACCTCTTGAGCTGGCCCAGCAGCACACACACACACAAAATAAAACACTCTTGCCATTATGAAGCAATGACAATGATGGCTCATAGCGTCAATGGCCAAGAGATGCCTACAACCCTGGGGTCCTATCCAGCACTAAGTAGAATGGGAAGGGAAGCAGTTTTCAGCAAGTCTCCCTCCTTTCCTGCAATCTCATCTCTGCACCGAGGTCTGCTGTGGAGGGTCCTCAAGGCTTTTGGAGAACATTTAGGGGTGTGGGGTATGTCATCTGCAGCCATAACACCAAGCCATTTTTGCATGTATTAATGCTAAAATATTGGAGATGGGTATCATCTCCAGTATTTGGAATGCAAAGGTTGCAAGGTTTCTAGCTGGGGCAATCAGAATAAGGTCCACTATTTGATTGCTGATTCAGGACCCTAAACTGTTTTATATACCGTAATCGACTTTTTATTTTGTTCTGTGTACATCGCAATGTTCTTTTGTTGCTATGGCCGATGGCTGATGCAAATAAAGTTTCATTCATTCATTTGGTAGAATAATACAATTATGAAGACTCTTGCTTCAAGACTAGTCCCTATCCTATTTCTGTTCCACAAAAAGGTCTATCATGCGTAATCCTGTCTGGCATGAAGATGTCACTATGAGGCAAGATACATACCATTTCATGACTACATTTGCCTTGTGGATTACAGGATCATAAGAAAAGTACAGTGAATTTGGTAGCCAAGTCCCCAGGTCTAGGTCTTAAGATGCATGAAAATATAGCGGTTCACAAATTTTGTTTTCTATGTGAAATAGACGTAATGTTTTCATGCATCTTAATCCATGGGTATGCATGCCCACCTGCTTCTTCCCAAAATAATACAGTAGGAAATTGATAGTTAAATAAAGTATGATCACTGAAACTTGTATTTATGCTCCATTTCCTAAACCAAAAGAACACCTGAAGGAACAGCTCCAGACCATTCCTGGAAGTGCTTCTCAAGCAAGAGGTGATGGTTGCTGTCATCTAGACCTGTTTTGCATATCACTGTAGAAAAAGCACCGATATTCCTCCTTCCTCATGTATTTCTTATGAACTCAGTGGCTGACACGCCAGTGCAAATCCACACTTCCGTGCTGTTCCTTTCTTCACTAGTTCTAAACTAATGACTTCGGAATTTAATATTGCCTGGCTTTCAGTAATTTGGTGAGTTCAGCCTGATAAGTTGTAATAAAACATTTTCAAATAGTGAAAGCATTGAGATAGCCCGAAAATGAGTGTCTTTTCCATGGAAAGCGTGTCTGAGTCTTCAGTTCAGATTCTCCAGAGATAAGGTTTTTCAAGACATATTTGTTCAGCACATTCTTTCACAGTAAAATTATTTCTTTGTTTCTCTGTCTCAGGTCCACACCCTCTCATGTAAACAGTATTTCAAAAACCTCTGTGATGCCAACAACTGAGGTATATCTACAAACATTTTTCATTCGTCCAAACTTTTATCCTCAGTAAAAAAATAAATAAAATGATACAATATTTCTACCATTATCTGGATCAAAATTTAATACCTTCTCTCTTCTCAAACATCCTACAGTTTGCCCTTTATTAGATAGTGAGAACCTTTTTGAATTTAAAAGCCTCTGCTGTCTTTAAATGCATAGCTGCATGCTCCTTCATTAATTCACCTGGACATCCCAGACATGGTCTGGTCAAAATTAATCCATTCCTTCTCTATAATTACAATCTGAGAGCAGTTCCTTTCAACTACTAATTTATTTTTTTAGCAGATGGCAAGCACAGGCACTATGATCCCAAACCCCAAGTATTTTTGTGGTCCTGAAGTTTGTTTACAGTGCTGAGAATTTATTAAGGAGAATGCCCCATTGAGTTCTATGGGGAGGAATGCAGCCTAAAGCATAGAAGCTTTATTTGCAACAACAACAATAATAATAATAACAGTTTTGTCAATTTATACCCGACATTGGACAAATTTTATAAATGCAAACGTGAAGCAAGATTTAGCTTACGCACTTCAAAGCTTCCATTACTTTGGGGTTATTATTTAATTTAATGCCATTCTTGATCCAAGGAACTCAGGTCAACATAAAGACCCTCTCCCATTTCACACACACACACACACACACACACACACACACACACACACACCAGCAGTCCTCTGTGAGATAGCTTTTCCGGACCAAAAAATTGGGGTTACTGGGGAAAAAATTCAAGACTGACAAAATGAAGTACAGGCAGTGACCATTTTGAGTGTGTTCAATTGGCGTGCGACCAGCAGGCGTCAGAAGTTCTGACTCTTGGACGGAGACCTTCCTAATCAGCACAGCTGCTGAGGTGTTATGGAATGTCTATGGACATCCCAACTCTTCAGAAGTTTTGTGGTGTTGTCTTTTAACTGTCTATAGCTCCATTCAACCAGATGGGGAGGCATGCAGACAAGAGAGAAGGCAGCATGCTCAATGGAAAAACAGAGAGGGTGCATGTGATTGGTGTGTATTTGAGAGGCAGACAGACAACTACAAAGAGTAGCAGTGTCAATAGCATTGTGAGTGAGAATAAATAGGGAATAAACTCAATAAGTATTAATTTATACTATTTTTGTGTCTGTCCACTGTATCCTTTCTTCTGATTCTGCCTTCTGTGGGCCACTTTCTCTTTCTGCTCCTTACCCCAAAGAAAACATTTACAGTAACTGCAACCAAATTATTCTCAATCATCGTATTTGTTTTTCTTATGGAGATTTCAGCGTCATGCTCTGTGGTCCAAGTTCCCATATTCCAGTCAACAAACAAATGACATCTGGCTTCTCTTTACTTGGACAGCAAAGATGCTTCCTGTTGCCTTTCTTCCTACTTAAAATTTTAAATTGCAGAAAGCAATATTCTTAAAAATGAGTTTAACAATCCACCACTTATTAGTGGTAGATTATTAGTCCTTTATAATCAGACTACTTTGGTAGTTTTAGGTTGCACTCCTTAGCAAAGGATTTTTTGGAAACTGATAGGGTTATCTTATTTGTGATTATGTGACCTGATACAGAGCTACTGGGAAACAGTAGGAAAGTTAACCAGGAAGGTCAGGCCATGGCAGAACATCACTGCTAAAGAATACAATTTAATTACTGCGTAGATAAATATTTTGGAGAGGGAAATATTCCATGGACACTGGATTGTTGACCTTTTCTCGGCAGACATGCCAATTTGCTATCAAATGCGAATAATACTGGGTTGTATCCAAGTAAACCCATTGGAATTAATGAACCTAAGTAAGCCATGTCCATTGATTTCAGTGGGTGATACTTAGCTAAGTTTTACTCTGGAAAAAAAACCATTGAAATTAATGGATCTTACTAAGAGAGCAATCCTAAGTACAGGAGGCCAGCATACTTTACACTGACTCAAGTTAAGCTAGAATAACGTATGCTAGATCCAAACTCCCATTTAGCAGTAGGGCTACTGCCAGCTGAAGAGTTTGGATTTGATATCCCGCTTTATCACTACCCGAAGGAGTCTCAAAGCGGGTAACATTCTCCTTTCCCTTCCTCCCCCACAACAAACACTCTGTGAGGTGAGTGGGGCTGAGAGACTTCAAAGAAGTGTGACTAGCCCAAGGTCACCCAGCAGCTGCATGTGGAGGAGCTGGGAAGCGAACCCGGTTCACCAGATTACGAGTCTACCGCTCTCAACCACTACACCACACTGGCTCTCTGAGTTGGCCTAAGCCTGGCAGAGGGAAAACAAGCCTTTTTTTCTGCCAGAGTAAGTTTCGCTGGGTTGCCAAGTCATGTGACTGAGCTCAATGCAGTTAAGAACCAGCATAAGTCCCCCTCTACCTGGTCCTGCCACTTCCCCTCCACTCTCCTTCAATGAGCACATGCCTCGGCTCTGATGGCTTAACCTTAGCTAAGCTCAGCTGAGAAAGCCATGCCAGCATATCTCCAGCTGAACTGCCTGTGACAGTTGAGAGCAAGTTGGGACCTGTGGCAGTGTGTTCCATAGTTTAACTGTGCACTGAATCTGCCAACATTCAGCTTAATTGGATGTACACAAATTCTAGTGCTATGAAAGAGGGAGAAACACTTTTCTCTACTCTCTCCATGCTGTGTATAGTTTTATAACCTTTTATTGTGTCACTTCTCACTTGCCTCTTTTCTAAACTAAAAAGCCTCAAACACTGCATTCTTTCCTCATACGGAAGTCAGTCACTCCATGATGTTTTTAAAACTCTATACAATTGGATTCCTAAATAATAGCCTATTGTTTTTTTTTTTTTTTGAGTTGATGATGTATTATAAATGTTATTACAGGGAACTAGAACATTGTTCAGTACTTCACCTGTTTAAGCAGAAAAACTGCCCCCCAAAAAATGCAATAAGGAAAACACTGGTTTGGGATTCAAAATAGTTTTTAAGCACTTTCTCCCCAGAGTGTGGGTCATATGTAGCATTTAAAGTCTTCACCAATAAGACCACACCTGGAATACTGCGTCCAGTTCTGGGTGCCACAATTTAAGAAGGACATTGACAAGCTGGAATGTGTGCAGTGGAGGGCGACCAAGATGGACAAGGGACGGGAAACCAATGTTTTTGAGGAACAGTTGAGGGAATTGTGTATGTTTAGCTTGGGAAAGAAGAGTTTGGATTTGATATCCCTCTTTATCACTACCCGAAGGAGTCTCAAAGCGGCTAACATTCTCCTTTCCCTTCCTCCCCCACAACAAACACTCTGTGAGGTGAGTGGGGCTGAGAGACTTCAGAGAGGTGTGACTAGCCCAAGGTCACCACCCAGCAGCTGCATGTGGAGGAGCAGAGACGCGAACCCGGTTCCCCAGATTACGAGTCTGCCACTCTTAACCACTACACCACACTGGCTCTCCATACCACACTGGCTTTCACTGGGAAAGCTAAGAATATCTCAAGGGCTGTCACATGGAAGATGGAGCAAGCTTGTTTTCTCCTGCTCTGGAGGGTAGGACCCAAACCAATGGTTTCAAGTTACCTGAGAGGAGATTCCGACTAAACATTAGGAATAACTTTCTGACAGCTGTTCAACAGTGGAACAGACTCCCTGAGAGGCTGTGGACAGGGCTGTCTTAAGCATATGCGGCGCCAGGGTGCAAAGATCCACTCAGCACCACCACCACCCTGGTTGCCCAGTCCCAGGTGCGCAGGCGGGCGGAGCCGGCCGCCCGCCTCAGTGTCTCGCTGGTTCGGTCACCACCTCTAACCAACGGGCAGGCTTTCCCCTGAACTCAACTCTCAGGCCCCAGACTCTCGGCCTGGCACCCCTGAGAGCCCAGCACCCGGGTGCCCTGCACCCCTAACGCCTATGGGTAAGACGGCCCTGGCTGTGGAACCTCCTTCCTTGGAGGTTTTTAAGCAGAGGTTGGATGGCCAACTGTCATGGATGCTTTAGTTGAGATTCCTGCATTGCAGGGGGTTGGGCTAGATGACCCTCAGGGTTCCTTCCAACTCTATGATTCTACTGGGTGTGCTGTAATAAATTGCTTAGACAGCGGATGCTACGTGTATGGAAGACCTCGGGTGGAAAATCATCAACAGGGCCAACGGAGAACATCTGATTATTCTTCAGAGCATTCTTCAGACATGTCCTACATAGTTTGTGACTAGTTTTATTTAATAGACCAATGCGTAAACCCATTTGCTTTTCTTTGACTTGCATTTTATAGCATTTCTACAGGTTCTGTGATGTGTCTAAACTTATTGCAACTAGTGGTCTTTTGAAGGACTGTTTTTAAACAGCTTCATGTTGAATATACCAAAGAATGGGCCTTTAAACCTTGCTAAAATTCTGTTTTCCTTTACTGAAACAACAGCCTTACTCAAAACTGAAATGGCACCCTCGTTTCTTTAGTTCTTAGTGATAAAGAAAAAAGACGAGATAGAGACCAAGTGGAAGCAATCACTTCCTGGCCCCAGTGGCCATCTGAAAAACTGGAATAGAAGCCACAAGAGTTTTTCTCCCATAAATGTCCCTGATTCAGGCATAAATCCAGTGCTGGGAGTTATCCTCATGCTTCCATTTTATATCCTACAAAGAGAAGGCAAATCAAAGGTTTTCATGTCATATATTATGTTAAAAACATAACGAGACCTGTTAAATATATTTATTAGCCTATAAAATGAGGATTGCCTTTGCTGTTGCAGCTGGACTGAGCTTTATAGACAATTCTGCAAATCCCCAAAGTAATACTACAAAGGCCAACAACTGTGAGCCAATGACAATGTAATATCACATTTATAGTAACTAGTAAGTGGCAAACAGAACTCTTATGCATAATCATCCAGATATTTCACAGTTGCTTAAGTCAATACAATCATTGCTCACAGTAAGGTCCAAAGATCTTGTTATTTTAGCTACTTTGTATTCATTTAAGGAGTCTCTGCCTGCAAGGATGATCCAATTAATTCTAGCACAATGAAAACACTGAACTTCATGGTGTGTCAATTTCTTCATCTATGGGACTGAACCTTTGAATCCTGTTTTTTATTTTCAACACCACATGGCAGGAAGGCAGGCCTGGGTGACCTTCCTAGACTGTAATAGCCCTTTGTGGCTCAAATGTTGGTCATTTGAATTATCTGTTTGCACATATATAATCAAACTGAAACCTCAGCAGGAGTCTTTGTTGTTGGATATCACTTTTAAGGCCATTCACACTTTACTTTTCCCTAACATGGGTGTAAATATTCATATTGGGAAAAGTTACAAAGCATGACACCTTACTTGAAACTAAGCTGGCCTGGATTTGGATAGTATATGGATAAGAAGTTGCCTGGAAAGCTCATATACACCACTGTGGGGCCCAGAATGGAAGAAATGGATGGAGATATAAAGTATAAATAATATAAATAAATAGGTGAAAAAGTAAGATACAAAAACTGCTTCACATATTCACTTTTTCTGATTAATTTTTTTTAAAAAAATTATTTATTGGGTTTTAACAAATTTAAGATACACAACAAACAAAAACAAAAAAACAGAAACTTAACAGTATACATAATACATAGTACATTAACAAAAACACTACATAGATCAAATTTTTCCCTTTCATCTTGTCTAATCATGTTGGGGTGACTTCCTCACGTCCCCCCTACTGCGTTTCATTATCAATCATACACTTTTTCTGATTAAAGGCCTGCATTGGGGAAATGTAATGTGTGAAAGGCTTTACAAGTGTATTCTTGTGGGTGTGCTGTAATAAATTGCTTAGACAGTGCATGCTACTGGAAGGATTTTTTTTAATTTTTTGTTTTGTTTTGACTATGGCAGACCAACATGGCTACCTACCTGTAACTTCTCTCTCTACAGTTACAACATATCTGCATATCAGAAAAAGTAATAGTAGCAAAATGGACATGAAACCTGGAATATAGCCACTGGTCATTCCATTTGTTAAAATGGCAAATAACACATTTCTTTAGCCCTCTCCCTCTCTTCCCATAATTAAAGAACTCCCTTGCCAAGGTTTGTGAAACATTTCCTCTCTGAGGGAAATCTGGGGAAGTCCCCAGAGCCATTGGCAGAAAGCGAGATGTGCACAGTATCTTTATTCAGTTCTATAAATGGCTTTTCCGTTTCACATTCCTGCTTGGAGTGTTCACTGGAGATAAATTTATTTGTCTGTGGGGCTTCTCTCAATTTTGCCCATCCTGTCGCAACGCTAAGAGCCACAGCCTCTGCCAATGACGCCGCTGCGCTTAGCAATATTCTTGAGATATTGAGGAATATTTGTCGCTGCGTAACGGAGATAACAAAGAAATTGAAAGATGACTTAATAAAATACCAGACTGTCTAGTGGGAGTGAAGTGTGTGTGTGTGTGTGTGTGTGTGTGTGTGTGTGTGTGTGTAGGGGGGGGGGAATTCCAGTACTGTTGCTCTACTTCTCATTCATGCTTTTGCCTCATTTTCTGTCATGCGAAAGGAAAAGCCCAGCTGAGGTGCTTTCTCTCTCACTCAGCACACTGCCCACAAACTCCCACATACGCTGCAGTTGGAAGAAATAGTCACCACTTATTCAGAGGTCAAGGTCCACTCGGATTGTGCTGCCAAAAGATTGTGTACTGGATTTTCTCTTCTGAATCACTGGCAAGCCAATCAAATAGCATTCTTCTTACCATAATCCTGTCAAGCAGATTGAATTCCTCCTCAGATTTCTTGTAAAGCTGCGGCTGTGTGGATTTGGAGGCTAAATCATCTTATATTGGTACATTTTCATAATTAATGGGCTTTTTGTACTATTCTCTTATAGATTAGCTTTTTCAGTCTTCACTGCGGTGTAGCGTCAAGCACTCCGTTCTTCCCATGCGGCCGGTGGTTTCCTGTTTTATAGGAAAAGCTTGATCAGGTGCCATTGCCATTTCTGTTCATGAAATATAAATAACCATTACACACCACACGCATTTAAATATGGCTTCAGGCCTGAATAAGATAACCAAGAGCCGCAAAAATCAGAGCAGGAATTAATCTGACAGAAATGAAAACTCTTCTGAATGTACACTCTCAAATCGTACAGTGCTTAAAGGGAAATAAGCAAAACTGAAAATGTCTATCTTCTCCCTCCCTCCATTTGTCTTTTCTCAGGTAATGTCTTTGTATCAGTGAGCCAGTGTGGTGCAGTGGGTACAGCATTAGACTAGGGCCTGGGTTCAAATTCCCACTTAGCCATTAAGGTCCCTGGGTGATTTGGGGCTAGTCATTGTCTCTCATTCACAGTTTAGCTTTTCTCTATATTGTTATATAAATCATTTAGATATGTGTGTGGCTATAAAACAGCTAGTGTTGTTTTATATTCTATTTGCTGTATTGTTGAATATCGGAAAAACCAAATAGAGCTTTTAAGAAACGTACTGAGATGGAGCCTGGCCTGTTTCTTGGGACAGTAATTACTACAGAGAACAAGATGCAAACCTGTAAGCCCCATTACTTATCATTCACCTGTAGTTCAAATCAAGAAACACAACTTTGAATGGAGCTATTGCAGATAAAATCGGATCCAGCTTTCCTCTTAATAGTGTCTGTCACCAGGGGCCAGGATCTAACCTCCATGCCAATGGGGTGCCCTTTTCCTCTTTTACTTTGTAAATGAAGACTTACCATTTACTTTGGTGCCAGCCCTAGACCAAATGGTACTCCTTCCATTTGTCCAACTTTTGAATACCTTGATTTTTTTAAATGGCTGTTGTAGCCCATTTCCATGACTTTGATGCCCAATTTGCATGCATGATTTATCCCAGTTCTATGAGATGTGATAAGATCTCTGTGTGTAAATTCATCACTCTCTCACACACACTCTCGCCATTTGTTGAATGGGCACTGAAGTTAGCAATTTTCCCGTGATGGAACATGGCAAGTGTTGCTCAGTTAGGCTGCCTGTCTGCTCCTAAACCTGTCCCAGATCACTCCTCATATGGATGAGTAACAAATAACTACACTGTGTGACCAGAATTTTGACTGCATAAATGTGTAGGTACACAAAATGGTGGCTTTGTACAAACTCAGTCTAAAACTTGGGTCGCTGGCGTGTTATCGAAATGATAAATAGATATAGAAAAAAGTGTCAGGTTGCTTTTCTTTCTCACTTGATTTCAACCACATGTTTTAACTTTAAGTTGATCCCAACCATGCCTTGTGATGATGATGTCAGATTCAAGTCAGTAATGATGAAGTCAAGAGCTGAAAAATGGCAGGGCCTAATCTGAAAGTTCAGGCCCTTGTAAATCACCGAAGTTGATTATTGTGGAACAATTCTTACTAGGCTAGTTCTTGAGAGATTTTGCACTTATGTAGCCACCTGCTTCACCGTTAAAGAGTGAAAAAATTTCTTGAACGGAATCTTCTGTTCATGCCATTATTTACAGCTTACATAGTGCAGAGCAGCCTCCCTAACCTGGTGCCTTCCAGATGTTGTGGAACTCCAACTCCCATGAGCTTCTGCCAGGGATGATCGGAGTTTTAGTTCAAAACATTTGAAGTTGAATCCAGCCGAGTCAAACACAGACCCATTGACATTAATGGACTTTAGTTGTCTCATCCATTGCTTTCAGTGGGTCTTTTCAGAACATTACTTAATTGGATTGAAGTTCTGGAAAGCGTCAGGTTGGGGAGGGCTGGTGCAGGATGGGTAAGTCAACTCAAATCCCTGGTCTGTAAATAATGGACTGCCATTCAGAAGAAAGATTTGTTTGCTTTTTGCTGTAGGATCTCAAGATAAAAGCAAAGTTGCCCCATTTTTAATGGCGTTAGCCAAGTCCAGAGAATGTAATTACATAGGAAGCTGCCTTACTGAGTCAGACTATTGGTTCACCCAGCTCAGTATTAACTTCAATGAGTGGTAGCAGCTCTCCAGGATATCAGATGCGGTTCTCTCACATTCATACCTGGAGATGCTCTGCCACTGAGCTACAGCCGTTCCTCAAAAGGCAGAATGCAGTTGATGATATTGCAGATACTGAATAAATTTGAAGGTTTTTTACTATCTGGTTTTAGATTTGTAGGTGTATTTTTTTTATACAGAATTTTAAAATAGTGAGTGGCTAAACGAGAAAAATGGGCAGAACGGAACTATGTCAATAACACCTGGAGCAGGGCTTCCCAAACTTGGGTCTCCTGCTGTTTTTGGACTGCAGTTCCCATAATCTCTGACCACTTGTTCTGCTAGCTAGGGATGATGGGAGTTGTAGTCAAAAAACAGCTGGAGACCCAAGTGTGGGAAACCCTGACCTAGAGGGCCAAATGTTCTAATGCTTAGGCTCTCCCACATGTGTTCAAGTTTGTTACTAGACAGAGAAGAGTTGATAGCATGAGCACAAGCCTCATTTAGACTTTGCCCCAACTCTAACCGACTTTTTCAATATTATTTTTATTATTAATTAGCCACCCATCTGATTGGGTTGCCCCAGCCACTCTGGACGGCTCCCAACAGAATATTAAAAACACGATCAAACATTAAAAAACTTCCCTAAACAGGGCTGCCTTCAGATGTCTTCTAACATCTAAAAGCTCTGCTAATACATACAAAGAGGATGTGGACCCTTGTTTACCCATTACTGATTGGTGACATTTTTGTTTAAAGTGGCCAGGAACTTTCTTCTTCAGTTCAATATGTAAAGAGACCAGGGTGAGCACTTAAAAAGAAGAAATGCCCCACCCCAAAAGGTGACAAAATATGCAGATTTGCATAAAAATTGCATAAACGAATGTATATGTATAGATACAGATTTACTGGTACAAATAATTATAATTAAGTTAGAAATACAGTACCAAAAGCTTCACTAGCCCAATTTGCTAACTTCTAACCAAGGACAGATGCACACCATACATTTAAACGATATCCAGCCCTCTTAAACTAAAGTTCCCTGGATTCTTTGGAGGAAGTTGTGGATCTACCATTTCCAGTACAATTCATGATTTTGTGTGTTTCCATATAGGACTTTAAAGGTCATCTTAAGGTCTAAACTTAGAACAAATGCAGGGGCTTTTCTCTTGCTTAGTGTGTGGTAACAGGGACTGGGCCTTCTCGGTGGTGGCACCAGTTTTTGGAATTCTTTCCACAGGGTTGTTTGCCATGTGCCTACTTTGCTATGTTTTAAGCACCTGCCAATGGCTTTTAGAGGTTCTGTTCTATTACTGATGATAGTTTTGTTTTATTTGAACCCCTGTCCTGTTCCATTTTCTCCGCTGTTTTATAGTTTTCTATTTTATTTTAGTAATTTGTTTGGATTGATGTTGTATCAGTCTTGTACAGTGCCTTGAAAATATCCAATTTATAAGGTAGGATAAAAATGACTAAAACACTGGAACAGCCAGATAAGACCCTAAAACTTTTCCCCCCTAGGAATCAGAGGCTTTCCATGAAAAGACCCATCCTAAGCCCTTTTGCTAGTGGGAAGGGACTGAATCTCTGTGGTCTCCAATATTTTCCTTTAATCTTGTGTGTAATTACTACAGTAGCGTACATCAAAGGAAGATCAGCTTGAACACACAGTACCACCGCTTTGCAGATTCTTTATAAATACCCAATTTAGGGATGATTTTTGCAAAGATCTATCCAACTGTAAGTACACAATTAACAGTCCCATTGATGTCTTAACTGTGCAGGTTTCTCTCCAGGGAGATGATACATGGAGGAACCTGTCTTGTGATAAGGATTGGTCTTTTGATCTAAGAACAGAGGGTATATATGCGCTACAGACTTAGACTGGCTAAACAGTCATTGCTTCTCTTCAGGGATGTCTGGAAACTGTAGGGGATGACTTTCTCTCTCTCTCTCTCTCTCTCTCTCTCTCTCTCTCTGTGTGTGTGTGTGAGAGAGAGAGAGAGAGAGAGAGAGAGAGAGAGAGAGAGAGAGAGTCATAGGGCTTATTCAGACTTTCTCTTGTCCCACTGCTTTCCCCTGTTCTCCCTGGGGAAAACTGCTCTTTAGCGCTCAGTTGGAGCAAATGGCAATCCGAGTTTTCTCCAGATTGATGTTTCCTCTGATTTAGCACTAAAGAGCGGATTTTCCCAGGGAAAGGAGCAGGGCAACGGGGAAACTGCTGGGAACCATGCCTAGAAAGTGTGGGTCAAATGGAAAACCATTCAGACCCATGCTTTCTGTGTGCATGTGAAAAATATATCTGACACACGTGTGGGTAATTAACAAAAGAATCATCTGGGAGCCTAGATTCAATTTGTAGGGCTCTGAACACTCTCCAGTGGGAGACAGCTCCCAGCAGAGTTATAAACACACTCAGAGTTCACCAGCAGCATATTGTAGAATATAGGTTGTTAAATTCTTTTGTATATCCTATTTAAAGGTAAAGGGACCCCTGACCGTTAGGTCCAATCGCTGACGACTCTGGGGTTGCGGCACTCATCTCACTTTACTGGCCGAGGGAGCCGGCGTGCAGCTTCCGGGTCATGTGGCCAGCATGACTAAGCCGCTTATGGCGAACCAGAGCAGTGCACGGAAACGCCGTTTACCTTCCCGCCGGAACGGTACTTATTTATCTACTTGCACTTCGTGCTTTCGAACTGCTAGGTTGGCAGGACTAGGGAATAAGCAACGGGAGCTCACCCCGTCGTGGGGTTTTGAACCACCAACCTTCTGATCAGCAAGCCCTAGGCCCATTTGTTGTTGTTGTTCAGTCGTTCAGTCGTGTCCGACTCTTCGTGACCCCATGGACCAGAGCACGCCAGGCACGCCTATCCTTCACTGCCTCTCGCAGTTTGGCCAAACTCATGTTAGTAGCTTCGAGAACACTGTCCAACCATCTCGTCCTCTGTCGTCCCCTTCTCCTTGTGCCCTCAACCTTTCCCAACATCAGGGTCTTTTCTAGGGAGTCTTCTCTTCTCATGAGGTGGCCAAAGTACTGGAGCCTTAACCTCAGGATCTGTCCTTCTAGTGAGCACTCAGGGCTGATTTCTTTAAGAATGGATAGGTTTGATCTTCTTGCAGTCCATGGGACTCTCAAGAGTCTCCTCCAGCACCATAATTCAAAAGCATCAATTCTTCGGCGATCAGCCTTCTTTATGGTCCAGCTCTCACTTCCGTACATTACTACTGGGAAAACCATAGCTTTAACTATACGGACCTTTGTTGGCAAGGTGATGTCTTTGCTTTTTAAGATGCTGTCTAGGTTTGTCATTGCTTTTCTCCCAAGAAGCAGGCGTCTTCTAATTTCGTGAGTGCTGTCACCATCTGCAGTGATCATGGAACCCAAGAAAGTGAAATCTCTCACTGCCTCCATTTCTTCCCCTTCTATTTGCCAGGAGGTGATGGGACCAGTGGCCATGATCTTAGTTTTTTTGATGTTGAGCTTCAGACCATATTTTGCGCTCTCCTCTTTCACCCTCATTAAAAGGTTCTTTAATTCCTCCTCACTTTCTGCCATCAAGGTTGTATCATCAGCATATCTGAGGTTGTTGATATTTCTTCCGGCAATCTTAATTCCGGTTTGGGATTCATCCAGTCCCGCCTTTCGCATGATGAATTCTGCATATAAGTTAAATAAGCAGGGAGACAATATACAGCCTTGTCGTACTCCTTTCCCAATTTTGAACCAATCAGTTATTCCATATCCACTATCATGGACAAAGACAACAGGCCCATTTAGTATGCCTTAAAACGCTTGCCCTCTCTCTGTACCCATCTAGCAATGAACAGGCCACACATTGTTAAATAAGTTTAAAATGCTTTACTTACTAGATCCAAAGGTCTGATTCATGTGTTATTCCATGCAACAGCAGGGAGAACACAGGTAGATTACTCTTGGTTGCAAAATACAGCATATAGTTTCAAACATGCTGTGTGAACTTGGAGCAAGTTCAGACATGTCCATCATGGTCAATAACATGACATGGAGAGAGTGTGAGGAACAGCAGCTTCACTTCCTCGCCTCACGACCCGGAAGAGAACAGGGGGCGTGACCTAGCAGAATCTAGGAACTGAACTTTCTGGTCTTAACCCCTTCATGCACTAACTAGCACTCATGCATAGATATGTTTGACTGCAATCTCCCACATTCTAGGCACAGGATAAGCGAAAGTGTTGATGATCCCATAGAGAGGGTTGTGTGTATCTAACAGAATATTCTCGGCAGCCTCCTGAAACTATATTCTCAGGATTTGGGGCATTACACAGCTAGTCTATTGGAAAACCGATATAGCTTTTAGAAGTGTGGATATAGTAATTTCAGAGCCATCAAAAGGGTTGGCATCTGCTAAGGCCCATATGCCAGCAGTCTGCTGATCCCAGAGCCTCCTCACCCTGCTTTATCCGACAAGAGCCTCCGTTTGCGTTGCTCTCTCATTCTGAGCACTGATGATGAGTGTTGGGCACAAAGGGAGACAACAAGCAAATGGGCAAAGGTGATAGTGGCAAGCTGATGGGGCCACTTGAGGAATCTTGAGTAAGGGACCCACAAAACCTGGAGATACCACCGAGTCCTTTCTGACTTTTTAATATCCTGTGCCCTTAATTTCCACCGCTCCCTCCAGAACAGTAAAATACCAGCAATAATAGGGACTTTGAAAAGTTCAGGATTTTATGAAATAGGCAGAAATCTCAATGGATGATGAAACACATGACAATCAGAGTATGTTTTGAGAAAGTTTTATGAACTTTCATACTTCCAAAGTTTCCTCTTTGCCTTCTCAGTTGCAGACCACTAACTTTCTTGATCACACAACTTTATCTGTTTCCCAAACTTTGCTGCTATGCAGGCTCTTAATTGGATTACAGAAACAAAGGATTTAGTTATCGCAAGTCCTTGAGAGAGCAGGCCAGTGGGATGTTTTGCAGAAATCATTTTACATCAGCACTATCTAACTGGTTTGGATGGTAACTTAGCCAACATCAATAAACAAGTTTCTGTGCTGAAAGTGAAGAGTCCTTGGTTACACGACAAACCATGTGGGATATTTTTATTTTTTTAAATGTTTTTAGAAAAGGGAATGTGGTCCACAGAATCTCCCAACAGGACAGTGCTGCTCATTTAACTTGTTAGAGCTATATTTCTACTCTGCAGAAATATTGATCATTTTGAAGAGATAACCAACTACATTGTACAGTTCACTCGGCCAGGCTTGAGGCCAGTTGGCTTAAAAGTGACCAACAAACATTAAATAAAACTTACGTGTATTTCAACAGTTGCAAGCAGTTTAGCAGATGCTGATTCCTTTTCCACTGTGATGTTCTGACTTTTTTTTAAAAGCCACCTTCAGTCACAGAAGTTGTTGAGCTTTTTCCTTTTTCTTTTCTTTTTTACAAAAATGCCAAAAAATTGCAATTTTTCGATTGACTTATCTAAAATCAATTCTGCTTTTGAAATCCTGGGAATGTCTGGGGAAATCTGGATGTACGGCAGCCCTAATATGTCTCCTATTTACATTAACTGATGACCGAAATTATTGTCCAAAGGCAACAAATTATATATTTTCTAAAGAATTCTATACAGATGTTGTTAATATATGCTTTTAAAAAATCAACGACTATCACTTGTAGCCATGAGAGAGCAAAAAAGCCCAAGGGAGCACCCCCAAATCTTGTAACTATAAGACAGGAAGCAAATATAATTCCTCATTAAGCCCGCATGGGGCGAGGGCCGTCTTAAGCATATCCGGTGCCGTGGTGCAAAGATCCCTCCGGCGCCCCCTGGCAACTCCAAAACAAGGGAGGGGGCGGTGGAAAATGTCCTTTGCCTCCCCCACTGCCCCAATCCCCAGCGTGGTGGCGGCGATCAAGCAGGGAAATGTGCTGGCGGACATGCTCTCCGGTGTCGGGGCTCCGCCTTTTGCCAGGAAGCAGGAGGACAATGACCGGGAGCAGGGCAGTCTTTAGCAGATGCAGAGGCTTGGGAAGGAAGCTGCACACCCACCAGCCATATAGTTGGCATGGCGCAGCTGGCGGGTGTGCAGGGAAAGGGGAGGCTGCCGGCAAAGCCGCACAGCTCCCCCACTCGCTAGGGTGCCCCTGAGAGGCCGGCGCCCTGGCTCAACGAACCACTAACACCAATGGGAAAGACAGCTCTGCATGGGGCCAAAGTTTTTAGCCTCAATATTCACTCACTTTCTTTCCTTAACAAGTTCTTATCATCATCTGTATATAGCAATCTGAAATTGACAAATGGACAGCCTTCTATTGGGATTTAATTGCAACACTAGGAGCTATTTTCTGTATTTATTGACCTTTAGCATCCTAGGTGTGTGTGCTTTCTTTATCACTGCTTGATATTCACAATGTTGTTCTGTTTTATTGAACACTTGCAGCTTAAATGCTTTGTCATTTTTAACATTGATTATTACATGTTGACATTCGTTATCTTTGTTTATTCTTCAGCTGATTCACATTTTTCTGTTGGAGTGATTGGCCTTTAAAAAAAAATCAAACTGTATATACCAGCTATCCATTTAAATAGATCAGCAGGTTACTGGAAGAAATATTTTGCTATTCCAGCTCTAACAGTTACTTTACTCAAGTCCACATATTTTCCCTCAATTTCTTGCTGCATGCATATCAATGTTGTAACAGTAATAAGTAATTACACTTTAAATTCACAATAGTATTACTGGTTACAGTACAGCTTGTAGCCTTTCAATATTTTTAGCAACTTCATTAATCTACGAGGTTCAAATTTCTCCTCCTCCTTTTCCCCATCCCACCATTCATCTTAGGTGCTCAGATTTATCTTCCAATCCCCATTTTATCCTCACAAGAATTATGTGAGGTAGGTTAGGCTGAGAGATGGTGAATTGTCAAAGGTCACCTAGTGAGCCTCATGGATGGGTGGGGATTTTATCCCTGGTCTTCCAGGTCCTAATCCAACACTCTAACCACTACACAACACTGGCTCTATGTTCCAAATTTATTTACTGCTATTAACGAAGGACTATTTTTTTTAAAAAAAAATGGCTAGTGAAGACCAATGATTCAGATTGCTATCGTATACCCACTTGTCTGGGAGTAAGCCAAACTGAGCTCAAAGGGGACTTATTTCTGAGAAGACACATACAGGATTGCACTGTTAGTCATTAACATCTTAACTTATGTCTGTCTAATTCTGAGGTATAAAACTACTCATACATTTTGAAACTCTCTTTCACTCCATCTGGACTTGAACCTTTTGTGACATAGCTGCTTCTCTTCTTGCGCTACAAAAAAATTCTACAAACACTCAGGATGACTCACCAGGAGAAGATGCGGTGATTCAAATAGTCCCATTGTTACTTCATCATCACAACTGGAATTATACCAATTTGTGGTAATGATACTGTGTTTATGCTGCATTTTTGTATAGACACAACCAAATACTTCAACTTCAGATCTGAATTCAGTGCATTTGGGCATCTCAGTGTCTTCAGTTTAAATGCCACATGGGTTTAGTTTTTTACTTCTCTGCCTTGAGCTGCACCTCATCAAGGACCTTGAGGAAGTAATTAAATTGGTTTACAGGTGTTTTCAGACAGATTTACCCCATGAATTTGGACTATTCAAGTATATGTGTGACAGCTGTAGAGTATGGCCACCATTTTATATTGTGGTATGCATCACTCAAAGGTGCCAGAGACATTTGGCTGTTTCCTTTTATTCATCTATTAATGGCATGTGCTAATCTTTTTTCAGACCCCCTTCCCATATCTGGTTTTCAAAAGGGTCATAGAGAAATGGATAGGCCTGCTTTAGAGTGCAGCTGCTTCTGGTCTCTTCTCTATGATTTCAGAGAAGTGCCTGTGCATACCTGCGAACTCACAAGTTAGCTGATGCATCTTTAGTAGCAAGTGAAACTGGAGTGGCTGAACCGTTACCAGGAGCATACACCACCTAAACGTTTGGGGGTTTTCGTATGTTAAAATTATATACATAGTTGGCATTTACTGACCTATTTCCACTGTCTATGAAACACCGTACAACTGAGAAGCAGATTTATTGTGACCACAATTATATATTAATTCCTTCTCTAATGGGAAGAACTAGAGAAGTGGAACTTGCTTTGGAGTAATCATGCTTAGGGTTGCATTTAGTGATTTTGCTTGCATTAAGTCACAGGATATTGCAACCAACTAGCTAATATAAGAAAGTCACCCCCGACTGGGGACCCCCCCCTCCAGCTACTCCCCTACCTAGCTGGCCCTGCTTGGCACCCTCCTTGAATGTTTTTCCTATGCTGGAATGTATTCTTGAATGTTCATACTTGCTTGCCTGGATGGAGAATAGAGAGGGATGTGTGAGTAAATTAACCTTTGTTGCTATACTCACTTTTGCTTCTGGACCACCCACCACGGGCATGTGGTTCCCAGAAGGTTGTGTAGAAGGCAAGGCAACCCTTGGGCTGAAACCCCCCCCCCACACCCTTTCCTTACAATGAGCCAGGACAATGGACTATATAGTACAATATTGTGCCTGGCAGTGGTTCCCCAAAGCTTCAGACAAGCTTATTTTCTAGCCCAGCTTGAAGATGCCAGGAATTGAACCTGGCATCTTTTGCATGCAGAGCATGTGTGCCCAACCACTGAGCTACAGTCTTCCCAATTGTACAAATTATACCTGGGACTGGCTACCCTACATCTCTACCCATTACTATTTATGGTAAGCATCCTCGCCCTTCCGTATATTTACTGCTAACAACTGTATTTTCAGACAACAGGATGTCACAACCAATGTTCAGTCGCTGAACATTTGGTGCAGGCGAGCCAGGTGTTTTCTCCAGGTAGCATTGGGCAGGGATGACACAGTATCATATTTTGCAATGGGGAAAGTTGGGTTTATCATGGAGCCACTGCATAAATTGCAACAGTGAAGATAATTGTGCAACTGCATTGCACACTATCACAGGCACCAGTTGCAGAGTGCAGTTGCAGTACAGAACTATCATCTCTCTATACTGTATTTGCACTTCTCTATACTGTATTTGCACTTCTCTATACTGTATTTGCATCTCTCTATACTGTATTTGCATTGTCGCTCTTATCACTGAGCATGCAAGTGTAGCCAATGGCAAGGGAAGTCTGGGAAGCCCCAAGTGAGCTGCCTGACTGAGCAGGGAGGGAGGCAGAGTGATCATGCAAGGCAAGAGGGTTGGTATTCCTTGGTAGTCCAGGCAGGCAGCACACAAACCCCATCATTGCTATTGCTATCACTGGTGGTAGTGAGAGCAATGAAAGGAAGGGGAGGGGAGTCTTATGCATCTTTCAGAGCTCAATTCACCTGTTGACTATATAGCCTTGGAGAAGGAGACATTGCAGGGAATGTGGCTCTGGTAAGCAAACATTGGGCAGTCAGTGTGGCAGTCCACATGCCACAAAGCCAGCTTGTCCTAGCTCCCTCCAGATGACCTGCCTGAAATTAGGACCCCATTCCATTACTTGCATTACAGAGACAGTGCCTTGGATGACACCCCGACCCTTAATCTTAACCACTTTTATTCAACCTGGTACCCTTTAGATATTTTGGACTTTAATTCTGATCATCTCTGAACATTAGGCATGCTGGCTGGGGCAGATGTGACCTGGAGGGCACCAAGCTGGGGAAGGCTGCTAAGGAACTGCTGCTGTTGCCGTCACAAAGGGACCAGGTAGGACTAAGTCCTGGTGTCATCCACATTGCTTTGAAAATGCCCTCAACAGATTTTCCTGGGTGTTTGAGCTTGATAGTTCATCCAGTCTCGTCACCTCTATCGTTTTTATTTCCATCACATACCATATCTGTTGGAGCACTTGCTATGAACAGGAGAAAGACTTCAGCAGCATTCAGTCGCTTTGCACTGGCAATTTCCCCTTTCCAAGTGGGATTGAGTGTTAAACAGGCATAGTCTCCTTACTAGTTTCTGTACTCAGCAGAAACCTTAAAGTGTCCACCCTGAGGACTTGCAGATGACAAGCAGTGGTCCACAGTTCATTGAACGTATGACCTTGAAATATGTAACATGATCACACAAATGCCTTCTGTTTAACCCAGATGCTACCAAGAATCTACAAAGCTTCCGTGTCAAATAACTCTCCTACATTGACTTCCTCCCACAGCCCCCATTATCTCCTTCCAAACATTCACTCTCCAAAATCTCTCTCTCCCTCTCTCCCCTAACAGTCTGGTTCCTAGTTAGGAACTATATTCCTCACAACAGCATCTATGTACTGCAGCTAGTAATTTCTAGCTCTTAGCGCAACAGCAGCCAGCCATGTCACTCTTTGCTAGTGGTTTCCCAGGCTCTCTCCAACCCAACCCAGAACCTTGTCAGCATTTAAAACACATACAAGGAGTTGCTTAAAGAACAAAGTGGCTCACTTTAATAACCACAAAAGTTGGTCACTATTTAACATGACATTCTAAAAAAAAAAAAAGGTCACCACAGGATTCGTTTTATAGTAAATTTACAAGCGGATGGTATACATTTAGATATAGAGGTAGAAGTTCACCGTTACAATATTCCACTAATACAGATGCTCAGATTCAAGGCACAAAATTGTTTTTTTACAAACAAAAAACCCCACTGCTTCTATGTGAACACTTTTTAAAAATGTTCGTGAAGAGACATTTACACACCCTTTCCATCCTTAAAACAGTCAAGTTGCATGCAGCATTAATTGTATCTTTGCAAATTTGCTGGCATAAGAATTAAGACTTACTTTTTTTACCCACCTTGCTTGATTGCTTTTGAATTTTAGACAAGAGCTTGGGTAAAGTAATATTTACATATGAGAGCAATGAGGAGGGCGGAAAGGGTTTTGCCATGATATTTGGCCATAATTTAGATATGCCATTGCCACCTCAAAACACAAATTAGCTTTAAGAAGCTACCAACTTTAAAAAGATTTGGGGTGGGGAAAAGAGGGGAGTCTCTCTCAGTAATGGAATGAAAAAGTCCTGCATTACTTCATTCCAAAAACTTGATAAAATGCACATTTTCCAGTTGAGTTAGGAAAGATTTAGTGTTCAATGGATGTAGGTGTTACACAGCAAACTTTCACTGAAATTTATCTGTTCTACATAGCCTGGGTGAACCCGTGAAACACCGCCCCGCTATTTCACCACATTTGTTTTAAAATGTTTGCCCACAGAAAATACAAGAAAATATAATAGTTGCTGAAACAATTGCACCTTCTGGTTGAATGGCCATCTCAGGAGCAATCTTACACAGTTTGTTTACAAAAGAGTAGAATGTTAATGCACATTTAGTGAAGTTTCAAAAGGGACAAGGGTGACCACTACATTTTATAAATTCACTTTGCCCATCACAGTTTCCAAGAATTCTATTACTTTATATACAGTATGTAAAAACATTGATTTTTCTGTTCACTATACAGGTATAGGATCCAAGAGAATACCACAGTAAAATGTTAACTATTGCATCTGCTAACTGCAAGTGCACTTCACAATTCAGTCATTAAGTTTTGAACATAATTCAGCTACAAACACCAGTCCTTTGTAAAACGTTAAATCCCATTTTTTGCTTCATTGTTATTTGTGGCCTGTTTTCGTTGAGCAATGAAAGGGTACATGCACTTGTCTGCTCCCAAAAACCGGTACATACACACAACTGCTTCAAAAGGCAGGATGCTGAGAGGGGGAAGAAAATAAGAAATGTTATAAAACACTTTAGATGACAATTGGAAACAATTGCTATTATTGTTTATTAAATATGTATACCGCCCTTCATCTGTAGATCTCAGGGCGGCTCAACAACATAAAAATACAAGAATAAAGGTTAAGTATCAATATTTACATATGATGCATTTATTTATTTACAGATATAGACAAATGCCAGAAAGCTAAAAATACTGTCTGCAGTTACTGACCTCTCCTTGAAAGCATAGTAAGAAAAACCAGACAAAAGACAATGTGCTGTTTTCAGCTTAGTCCCTTTTGAAATAATCTTTCGTACGAGTAAACAAAGCCTTGATGCAAAAGCAATCATTGATTGCTTTAAATATATGACTGTGTATAACAAATGTTTAAAGTATAAGATAGAATCAGACCGTTTTAGCTATTAGAAGTTTCGATTCAGATATTGCTCCCCCCAAATTTCTGAGCATTGATAAAGAGCCTCCGTTTTAAAAGAGAAATAGACAATGGGAGACCTAGAATACTTCATAGAAATTTCAGGGTAGCCTCTCCCCCATCAAAAATTGGAGAGCCACACTGATGTTTAACTGAAGGAAGATTTTGACATTGGACTAGTTTTTGCTATATACTTGCTGGGGCACTATGTAGAAACCTTTCAGAGATTAGATGAATCAATACTAACACTTCCAGTTTTGTTTTGTCTGTTTTTAATAAACGCATGCCTTTGTTGATGCCAGTTTTCAGTTTTTAAAAAAAACTCAGAAATTTGAATTCAGCTGAAAAGCAGTAACTTCTTCAGATCCAGGATATTTGGCAATGGAATTATTTGTCAAAGTTGCCTACTGAAGCAATGGGCATAGCTGCTGCTGCATCCATTAGCTTCACTGTGCAAGCAGGAGCTTGTGCCAATTAAGTTGAATTTGAGTGTATCATCAGAAGGCAAACAAAGGGGGTAGGAGTTCTCCGGATCTGAAGCTACAGTGCAAGAGCAGATAACTTAGTGTTGATTAGCTTCCCCCAAATTAAGGAGGCCAGGATGCCTCCACTACCCCCATTCCCACCTGTGGATTCCACAATATGGAGACTTAGCAGCTGGACGGAAGGGGGTGGGGTGTTTGGGAGGGAATCCTTTATTAACTATGAGTGCCAGATGGGCCTAGTGTGGTGTAGTTTTTCTGCACTTCTGCAGACTATAACATTTCAAATACTACAAGGTCCAAGCGTTGGTTAAGTTCCTTAACATGTGATCCACAAGGGCTGTTGTGGGGGATGTGTGTGCATTCTTCATATGCCAATATAAAATTAAAATAATTCTATTTTAGAACTGATGCTTGAAGTTAAATGACTTTGAGGAGAAATCTCTCTCTCTCTCTCTCCCTACCACAGCCCATGAACTTTTTAACTATTCTAGTGCTTTGCCATGAACAGAGAGAGCATGCTGACATAAAGGGCACCAAAGGCACCTTTCTAGACAAATCCTCAAGAATGGTTTGTTTTATTAATTCAGAGAAAGATTGCTGTATTTGGGATCCAAAACTATTTCACTTCCAGTGTAGTTATCAAAAACACTGTTTTCCTCTTGCCACACAGCTTGACTTGCATGCATTATTCAATCAAACATTATAAGTACGGTATATTATTGTACACTTGTTTTTCCAGCAACACAAGTTCCTACAGAACTTTTCTAGCTGTCCATTTATGCTATCAGACTCTCTGACAAGAAGTATTCCAGGGGTCAGACTAGTAAGAGCAATAGGACTGTCCAAGATGCACAGCACTCCAATATATTGGGTACCCATTGATCTGTTAAAAGTTATACATTAACTGTTAGCCAAGATTCCAAGATAGTCACCTTTTCATGAAGGTGACCATATACATCAGGCGAGGTGTGCAAATCATAGGTTGGTCTGTAAGTATAGCTCTCATTGCTTGTTTTACACAGTAATCTGGCTTCAGTGGTGGAAGGAAAGGCTCAATTTCTTTTCTGAAAAAGAAAAACGAAAGCCTCATTTTAGAAATATACATGCACGGAGAAGATTCAACCAGAGTTAAAGACACTTTTTACTTCAAAGGGAATGGTTTAAATAAAAGCTTAAGTCCCATTGATTTTAATATGAGAGTCAATGGTTTAATTTGGGTCAGATTATGCCATTTGAAGCATTTCTAAATTAAAGTCTGATCTAGATTAAACAAGTCTGTACATTTACCAGATATAAGAGGCGTTTATGACACATAAAGTGAAAGCTAAAATGCAACTTGGCTTCAAATAATATTTGTGTTTCCCTGTTACATGAACAAAGTTATAGAGATCATAATTATGTTTTGCAATGTAGATCTTTTATTGCCCTGGACCCAAAACATGTCTTTTTTGTGGCATTTGATATAGCTGTATTATATTTTTTCACAGTTACTGGAGATGAGAAAAAACAAGCTAGTTTGCTTACCTAATTCTGCAGCCTCTGAACATTCCTGTATCTACAAGGTAAGGACAGACCAATGTTGTTTTAATGCCATCTTTTTCAGCTGCCTTCAGTTCATGGCTCAAAGATTCGTGAAAACCCACTGCTCCAAATTTACTGGCACAGTAATCCTAGATTGGTAATGGATGAAGCAAGTGTGTAAATATAGCAAAAATAAAATGAACAGATTTGAAAGCATCGTTCATGTTCCTATTAATCAAAGTCCTCTAAACGGTGATAGCACTAACTGAAATAATTTCTTTTCATCTGTTATTAGCTTTATGTAGCAGTGTAATGAGGGGCAGGAATGTATTGTGAAGTCAGTTGTCAGCTTCAAGTCATAATACAAGAAGAAATGCCCCAACAAAATGGAAGTGCATATTCTCTTTCATTCTGAAACCTCATGACTTGGGTTATCAAGGGAGAGAGAAGGAAACACACAATGGGAAAAGTAACTGGGAGACAATCTTGCTTGTCGACCACCTGAAGGTGTGGGTGGCTTAGTCTGGTAATCTGCCATTATTTATTTGCCAGCCAGGGATATGAAGTCTAAACCGCTTCTCCTTTAGCATTTCTATACCCTTTTCTGGCTTGCTTGCTTGCTCACTAAGAAGTTCTGCTCTTTACAACCTGCTGCAGCACAATGGCTAAATTAGACCATCAATGTTGATTAATGGAATTATTGTTGGGAGTGTGAAAGACAAAAAAGCACCCACAGTTGTTCACAATTGTGCCTTCTTAATCAGAAGAAAAACAGAACTAAAGACCACCGTTGATGTTTAAGTACATAAACACTGTATGTAGAGGAGTGACAAGTAAATGCTTTGTTTTCCTCAAGTCACCAGCACTTATGATGATGACACAGCATGGGGCAGAGTGCTCCAGAAGTACTTAGTGTGAGGCTAGGAGAGAGAGCAGACAGGAGGTAGCTTATTCCATTTTGATCACACAACTATCATTTTGAAATCTATGTTATGTCACTGGTATTTTAATTTTGAAGTGTCTGAAGCAGGAATGCTGCCTTGCAACATCTAGACCAGGGATGGAGAACATGTGGTCCACCAACTGGTGTTGGAGTCTGGCTCCCATCATCTCTGACCATTGGCCATGCTGGCTGGAACAGATGGAAGCTGGAGCCCAACACCATCTGGATGGCCACAGGTTCTCCAACCCTGATCTAACCTTCACTATACCTACAATGGTAATTTTTGGTACATGTAATATGGTGCTGTATGGCGCGTGGGAGGGGGGAACTATTAAATACCATACTGCTGGTATTTCAACAAGTGTTGCTCATTCTGCACTGACACTTCTGAGGAAGTCATTTCTAGAAAGTAAAAAACCAAAACTGATGGTTACTCAGCTGAATTCAAGTTGAACCTTGAATTTTCAACAGAAGTTAGAGCTGTGAGCTTCCCAGAAGTCTGAGTTAATTTGTACGCCAGCAGGTTCAACAACAGCATGAAGCATTTAGACATGCAAGATCAGATTTAAAGTAATCTTAACAAACCTCCACTCCAGCGGTACTGAATAGGCCAAGGGAACTTGCAACAGTCACAATGTGTCCATGATTCAATTCCAGCATTTTGGGAAGGAATGCTTTAGTGGTCTACAAAGCAAGAGCACACGAGTTTGTTACTTAAGTGCCTACCATTCATTGGCCTACTTCTGCATCAGCCAAAATACAAGACTGCAGGCAATTGAGTGAATGGTCCCCTGAGATAATTCTTATAGAGAAGCTGCAGCACCCTAAGTTTGATTACAATTATGCCCAAAGTCCAGAGTTTCCATTAGGCCAGATATACTACCTTTCTCCCAAAGTCAAGTGGTCAGACTAACTTGTCTAAGAGACAGCAAGTTTGCAAAAGTAGTCATAACACACAAGGTTGTCTCTCTGTCCATCCCATTTTAGTCTCATAACATCCCTACGAGACTGGCACAAGGTCACCCAGAAAGCTTCATGGGTGAGTGGAGATTTTAATCTGTTTTTCCTCCCCTACTCTTTAATTTTTACAGTGCACAATACCGGCAAAAAAATATGTATCTTGTTGTACTTAGAAATCTGCAACAATATATTGACATTGGTCAGACTAATGTATGGCTGACTTGTTTTTCACATTGTAACAGGCATGCTAAGAGGCCAACACAACAACAGATGAAGTCTCCACAAAGCTCCATGTATAATCTCATCTCATGACACCTGCATATTCCTCCATGGACTTTGCTGAGATTCCACCTGCAGAAATATATTTGAAAGATTAAGCCATCTATAATTACTTTACAGCAGTTGCTTTGCAGCTGCCATGCAGTTGCAGGAAGTGACTGTGTGCTAGAATCGCATTTCTGCCAAATTGACTGCATCTGTAAGCCAGAAACAGGGCTCATTTTTAAATTGCTACACCACTAGTTCTGTACTATTAAGGAAGCCACCCCCCATTCAAACCAATACTAGCGGCTTTTAAAGTTAAGTGGCTTCCTAATCTAAACAAACACAATTATTTTGAAATACTGAAAACTAAAAAGGTAGGGAATTTTCTTGAACTTAAACCACTCGCCACATTTGTTCACTAGGTAACTGACAGCCTAAACAATTTCAGCTAGGAAAAGACTGCTGCTGACTCAATCTAATTCCATTCTTATGGCGTCTCTGCCTTTTCCAATCAGAGACATCAAAACAGTTTTGCTCTAAGAATGTTCACATGTTCTTGGTGAGGCATTTCTGTTCGCAGGTGTTAAATGACTAACTCAAACCTCTGAACACCACACAAACATGTGTTTTCAATGGGCAGCTAGTGGATGACAGAAGATTAACAGGTTCTCCCATTCTCAGTTTCTTGCCTCGGCTCTTAATGAAGGATTTGCTGCACTACAGAACTAACCTGGTTTGCTTGAGTCCCCACCCCCCACCCCGTCATCGTCCTTTCAAGGAGTTCAAAACATGAGCCTTGTAAGTTTTGTTGCAAGGCACCAAGTGCTACCAAAAACTTGGGTCAAAAATTATGCTGGGAAGTCGTACTATGCAAGCATAATATAGTGCATGCTGTTTTTTCCAATAATGTACATTTTAAGCCTGTAGTTA